>JAKSZU010000017.1:11498121-13940621 GCA_026018925.1 Tupaia tana | reverse complement strand
TTTCTTTGTTTGGTTTGGTTTGCCAATGCTACTCACATTTTATTGTAAAGACGGAGTTCCAGCATTAAAATTTAATACTGTGGACTTAATGTCTTTGAACTTTATCACAAACAGGAAAATAAACCTAGCAAAAGTAGATTAAAGCTGGTTTCACAACCAATCTTAATTGCATAGTAATGCTCAGTATCTTCATAAAAGTGTTTTCTCATAAGTTGATGAAATAAAATGGCACAGTGGAGATATTTTAGCTCCTAGGTACAATGGTTTCTCAGATAAATTTAGAATCTTTGCTCAGGTTCTCCAACATTAAATTCACAATTATAAAATCTGCAGCTTTGCATTCTTGGGAAAACCTAATGTGCTGTTTCCACAAAGAATATTATATAGATTGTTGTTGGTCCATTTTTAATGAACTGAAAGCTTTTACTGCCTTGTGCTTAGAAAGAGGGATAAACAGCCTTGCTTTCAAATGGCCATGATCAAATATTGTACTGGTATTCTTCAACATTGTGTTTGTATTCTGATTCTGTAAAATCTAAAATCACGTTTCCTTGTTTCATATTACTTAGCTCTTTTCCTTATTACCTTTTTGGCAAACTGATGTTATATGTATAGAATACAATTATATGATAATCCTGTTATTGGTACATATATTTCAGAGGGTTGCATGTATGTAATCAATACTTATAATTATTAATACTTGTTTGTAGTCTTTCTCATTGAAAAGTAACTCTGTGAAACAAACTTTTGTTTCCTTATTTTCCCCCAATTCATGGCATATAGTAGATATTTATTAAGTATTTAATGAATTACTTAATGCATACTCATGCATACTGATATAAGCATCCATAAGTTTCTCTGCATCTATAAGTTCAGCAACCTTTTTTTTTTTTAAGAGACTTTTTGCTATAGGACACGTGAGCTTGCCAGAGACACAGAAAAGGATAATTCACCTCCCAAGGCAGATGGCCACATCACAATCCCTTCTCCTCCATTCTCCTCTTGAGATTTTGGGGACCACATACATGCACACATGCACACACACACACACACACATGCCGCCAGGTCCATGACTTCAACCACCATCGACCTCATGGGAATCCAGAGCCTTAACCACTATGCCACCTGCTGGGCCCAATCATGTTTCTTCTTTTTTCAAATGAAAATTAAATAAATGTACATAAACTAATTGTTGACACGCCACATTAGAGTATGAGTGTGTGAATACATTCTTTCCATTTTTATATTCTCACTGTCTAGTGGAATTGGGCACTTGGTCACCAAAAATGCAATTACTGATTTTAATGGTTACTAATAAAGCTGTATGTGTAATTCATTTGCTAGAATTCATAGAGAGTAGGAAAAGAGTAGGTAGTTATATTGGTTATTCCAAGGCTCAATAAAATTATTAACATTTGTAGTTTAAGATTATTTTCTGGCAACTAGACTAGTTTAACATTTGTAATGGAAACACATGTGTAGCCTTTATGATCAGACAGACCTGAATTGAAATTCTGACACTGTCACTTACTAACTATATGATTTTGGGACTTCTAAACAAAGTCAGTTTCAATATCTTTATTTGTAAAATGTCAATAATATTAGGTTATTGGGAAAGTAATGATGTACTTTTCTGTTTATCTATGCAAAAATGTGCCATGACATTCCTGACAACCCAATAATAAAGCACTTATCTCTCAAGATTGTTGTAAGGAAGGATTAAGTGAAATTATGTTTGTCGGTTACATAACGGTATAATTAAAATAATGCCCATTTTTAAGTGGATGGTATTCTATGTGATTTATTTTCAAGCCAACATAAGAAATATAAAGTTGAGGTGCTATTCTGACAAGAAATTTCTATGTGAAGTGGAGGAAGTAATTTCATTTTAGGTGTGATTGATAGAGCATTATACATTTCAATCAAAGCGATGGCATAAAATAACCTTTTTGTTTTGTTTAATGTCCTTTCTGACTCTAAATTCTACAAATCTATTAATCAAGGCTTGGAAGGCACGGTGTCTACAGTTAGGTGGAAAGTTAACAGTAGAGACTCTGGTATTAAATGTAGCCTGCATAAGCTCAGTCTTTTAATTAAGACCATAACTGTATAATATACCATCTTTATTTACTGTCATATTTCTAACAATGAATTTATGTCTGGAAAGGTTTTACATAAAAAAGGAGAATCTAGAAAATGTTATAAATCGACAAAGTGTCCTGAACACAAAAATTTTTGTTTCTTCCATTCTCTATTGTAATCAAGATCATTTTAACTCGACTTGGTTTTATTCTGTGTCTTTAAGAAAATATTTTATCCCATAAAGTCATGAGATTGTATTATAACTGGGAATGTTTACAGGCACATATATCTGGGTGCTCATAAAGAGACCCAGAGAGTCTAAGTATTCAATCCAATACTTTATAAAATCTCCATTGTGTTGGACACTCAAAATTATTGATCCCAGCAGTCTCCTCATGGGTAGAGAATCTTTGCACTCTCGAAAATTATATACCATGACGAAATTGTTTCTGCTTCAAGGGAAGCTCATCTGCTATCACTGCAGATGGGAGGAAATAACTGTCTGCTGCTGTTTAGTGTTACTTTGACTTTTTGGAAGAGCTAGCTGCTGCTTCAATTGAGAACACTCTGGAGGAGTCCTTATTCAGATAAGCAACATTCACTACCTCTTGGAGAGAATAAGAACTATCTAACTATCTCTTTTGGTGGTTAGGATGAGACTAGCCTCTCCAGAGTGGAGCAAAAATGCCTGATAGAATTCAATTCTGAGTCTAGGTCTGAATGGAAGTAGAAGCAATAACTTTTAAAGGCTGGCCCCATGGCCAAGTGGTTCAGGAAGCTGGGTCCTACATGGTCAACTGCAGTTCAAGTCCCAGCCGTTATAGCTTGAGAAACATGCTGGGCACATGTGCGTGTGTGCCCTTAATTCTGACAGGATGAGATAATGGAGAAAAAGGGATTGTGGCATGACCATACCCTATTGGAGGCGCTCTCTCTCTCTCTCTCTCTTTCTCTTTTATCTCTCTCTGGTGAGCACATATGCCCTCTAGCAATGAAAAAAGTCATTTAAAAAAGCAAACAGGGACCAGCAGTTGGCGTAATGGCTATGTGGCTGGACTTCCATATAGTTGACCACAGTTCAAGTCCCAGACCCAGTGGCTTAAACTCACATCAGGCACATGTGCGTGTGTGCCCAATATCCCGAGAGGAGAATGGAGAAGAAGGGATTAGAGCATGGCCATCTCCCCAGGGGGTGATTTCTCGCTTTCTGTCTCTCTCTGTCTTTCTGGTGAGCATAAGTGCCCTTTAGAAAAAACCTCTCCAAAAAAAAAGGCAAACTGGAGTACTGAAAAATTTCAATTTCTTTCTTGATTTAACTGTTGATCTTACATTTGACTAGACTGAGTTAAGGGATGCCCAGCTGCTAGTAGCACATTATTTATGGGTGCTTGTAATGAAAATTAGCATTTTAATTGATGAACCTACTAGATAATGTCTCCCTCAACAATGTGGGTGAACATCATCTAATCTGTCTAGGGCCTGAACAGAAAGAACGGGCGGAGGAAGAGTGAATTTATTCAACCTGGGACATCCCTGATTTCCATCACTCAGATATGGGGGATACTGGTCCTCAGATCTTTAGACTCCAACTGGAAATTATGCCATCAATACCTCAGTTTCTGGGCCTTAAACTCCAACTAAGACTTATACCATTGGTTCTCTGTTTCTCTAGCCATCAGACAAGATGTACTGAAGTCCAAACCACCCACATTTTTGATATACCAGCCACATTTTTTATTCTGCAGTTTCTAGACAGCTGATCTGGGATTTCTCAGCTTCCACAATTATGTGAGCCAATCCCTCATAATAAATCTCTTACTATCTATCTCCATCCTCTCAGGATTTGGGGCCTTCATGCACACACAGCCAGCATGTTTTTCAGGCCGCCAGGGCTGGAATTTGAATGGCAGTAGGCTTTCCCTACATAGCACTTAACACCTGCACTACAGGGCTGGCCCTTTACCGCTTTTGACGAAAGAGCTTATTGTGAAGAAAATAGCTGCCATTGGCCTGCAGACTTTCAGGGACTGTTTACAGGTAAATGCATCTGGGTGCTCATAAATAGACCCAGAGAGTCTGTGATCTCATCTCTAGTCTATTTTCTGAGGATTGGTTAAGAGTCTAAGACTATAGCTGATACAGAGAAGGCAAGAGTCAGTTTCCTTTCTATTCCACCAGCTATCCCCAATAATTGGACACACTAGAATCTGTCTCTCCCCATTACACACACACACACACACGTAACACACACAATGTACTGATGAAATTTAAGTCATACACATACAAACACACACACACACAATGTACCAATGAAACTCCAGTCCAGCTCCAATTCACCAACGTAATGTAGTGGTGAATTCATTTACTGAACAATCTTGTTTCTAATTTCAGCCATAAATGGTAATTAACGTCTAGGACCCATAACCGGGTAACAATTATTAAAGGGACCTATATTGTGAATACACAGAATCGAAAAGCATTTGCTTAGATAGCTACTCTTTTGACATGGGCTCATTGTCATGATTGAATTCGAAGTGGCAGACATCAAAGGTTTACTTCAAAGAGGTTGTGTTAATGAGCAGATGGTGGCAGGAGAGGGTCAAACAGTGGTAATTTATCCAACAAATGTTGGAAATTCACAACAAATGATCTTACTATATAGTGACATTCATGGGACAGTGGGTTCATTGAATCATAATCCCAGGAATTTGCCATTACACTCAAATTCCCTGTTCCCCTTTCTTCTGAATTTCTTAATGGTCTGTTCAAATATTTGTTTATATGTTTTCTTACTGTCTCAGACCTGTCTGGACTCCTCAAGCAGATGACAAATTCTATCTCAGCGGAAGTTGAGTTTTATACGATTGGAATGTCTACAAAAACTTGAGTAGTTCTGGGCACATCTAACAAAATTTGCTAATAGGACTTTCATAACTCATTTGTTCAAAGAGCAGTATCCTTCATTCAAACTAATGAATATTATGGCCATATCAATGATGAATAATTGAAATGATAACCATGGATTTTCCTAACTGCTGACTCTTTGCCTTCCTTATTTTATTTTCCTTCTTCCCCAAGACATCTGACCCATTAGAGCTACTTAGATGACGCTAAGACTTTAGTCATAATTAAGCTGTTCTAGAGTGACTAGAACATGATTGATATTCACTTGTTTTTTTTTTTTTAATGGAAAACTGTGGTATTAAGAAAAACCTTTTTTTAAGAATTTAGGATGAGTCAGATGTGTACTATTACTCTTTTTTTATTTTTCTTAAATTTCTTTTATGAGAGTGAGACAATGAGAGAGAAAGGGAGAGCTTGAAAGAAGCACAAGCATCCTCAGATCAGAAGGTATCCTCCATGATCTTCTCCCCAGAGCCAGGATGATGGGCACACACCCTTGGCATATCTAGCGCAGCCACAGTCTTCCACGTGGATACATCACCACTTGACCAGTGTGACTCTTGAGCCATTCTATTGAAATGCCTACCGTTAATTTGAATACTGCTTACCACAAGGCTTCTATTTTGATGAGAGAGGGATATATTTCCATAAAAACAACACATACTGTTACAGTATCACAGTAAAATAATTCACATTTATGGTAAAAATCAATCAAATGGACTGAGACAAAAAACAAGAATATGTGGTTTGACTGTTGACCTCACTCCCTCAAAGCAGGGAGCTTAAAATGTGATTGTGAACGGACAGCATGTTTCTCATTTATTGTCTTTGTTTCTGAGGGGAAGATAATCAAATGTACAATATTTTTACTGAGCACCTACACCGATACCCACTGTTAATGTAAAGATGTTCTTACTTGCCTGATGGCTAATATTTCAAGAAATTGAGGGTTTTTTTCCCCTTTAATTGTGCCTTAAAAAAACAAAATGTGTACAACTCTAGGGCCTACCATAAATAAGCATTTATTTCTAGCTACTGAAGATGAAGTAAAGTAATATTTATTTTCTCCATGTTAGTTGCATAGTTCAGTATTTTTAAATGCTAGGTTTTGAATTCTGTGTATTTTGAGGGCAGTAAATATTTCTCAGTTTAAGAGAGGTGTACAAGAAATTTAGACAGTGAGGACAAAAGTTCTCTTTGTGATTTGAAGTGGAGTCTGGTCTCTAGATCTTGCATTCTATGATTCTTTTATTCTAATACCACTTTGCATTCATAGGGGCTTCTAAAGCTCTATTTTTTAAAACTAGAAAAATGATTCATTTTATTTCCATTTAGTATCTATGACTCTAGAATATATATTTTATATCTTATTTGAAGCAAGACTCTGATGTGTCAGATAATTTGTAGTCATATTTAGTAAACATTCCAATTTTAGATTTTGATAAAAAACATGTAAGATAATTTTGCAGTATGGTAATTTTATGTATAGTAATAAACCTCAAAATTATTGTCATAACAAAAATTATTTTTGACACATGCAACATATTCCAATGATTGTCTTTAGTAGGTATTTGAAAGTAAAAACTCTGAAAAAGAACCCTTAAGAATTTAGATTTATTTGTTCTTATATTTTAAAAAGAGTTAATATTTGATAGTTTTTTTCCCCATAAAACTTAGGGTTACCGGGAACCAGCAGTTAGCGTAATGGCTATGTTGCTGGACTCCCACATAGTCGACCGCGGTTCGCGTACCGGACCCAGTGGCTTAAAACTCACGCCGGGCGCGTGTGCGTGCGTGCCCAAGATCCCGAGAGGAGAATGGAGGAGAAGGGATTGCGGCGTGACCATCCCCCCTGGGGGGTGATTTCTCGCTTTCTGTCTCTATGTCTCTCTCTGTCTGTCTGGCTAGCACACGCGCCCTATAGCGAAAATCTCTCCAAAGGAAAAAAAAAAACTTAGGGTTACTTATATTTTAATGAATAAATAATAAATGTAAGATAATTTATAGTCAATTATTTTCACATTATCAATAAAGTCTTATTAAAACATCAATCTTCTCACTCTTTCTAACCTGTGATTAGTAATCATGGTGAATCCTAAATGTTTACTAAGCACTGAATAAGTATATAAAGGATCAAAGAAGTAAAAAGAAAACAAACTGGGGCCAGCAAGTGGCATAGTGGTTAAGACACTGGACTCCCAGGTGGTTGACCATGGTTTGAGTCCTGGACCCAGGGTCTTAAAACTCACATCAGGTATGTATGCATGTGTCCCCAGAATCCATAGAGGAGAATAGAGGAGAGGAGACTGCTGTATGACCACCCCTCCCCCGGGAGAGGTATGATTTCTTGCTTTCTGTCTCTCTGTCTCTCTGGCAAGCACATGTGCCATATAGCAAATAAATAAATAAAATGAAAAAAAAAAAAAAGCCCTCTCCAACAAAAAGAAGAAAGAGAAGTAACTTTAGGTTAGCCTGATAACCTGCCTGGTGGTTAAGGGAGCCAGATGTCATATGGTTAACCACAGTTCAAATCCCAGCTCCAGTGGCTTGAAAAACATGCCTGGCACCTATGTGTACATACCCTAAATCCTGACAAGATGAAGAAAGGATTTTGCAGCATGGCCACACCCCATTTCAGGGGGGTTCTCCCTCCGTCCATCTCTGGCAAGCACACAAGCCCGCCCACTGGCAATTAAAAGTAAATTTATTATTTTTATTTATTTATTTATTTATTTTGAGAGGTTCTTGATATAGGGTGCGTGTGCTCGCCAGAAAGACAGAAAGAAATAGAGAGTGAGAAATCACTCAAATTTTATGAAATTTATTGTCAAGTTCTAAGAATTCTGAAAAACACATTTTCAAGGTGATAGTTACACAATTTTATTCAAAATAAAACCTTATTATTAAGATGCATAGTATTATCACTTTTAATTATGACATTTATGTATTTTAATATCGCTGATGCATGTTCAACAAGTTATACTATTTTTCATGCTTCTTTTCCCTTCATTTTTGGTTGAGGCTACAAATGTTATTTTGAGAAACTATTAGTTTGACTTTAAATTGTCAGCATTTTGACTATGGCCTTAAATGTCTTTGCAGTATACTTTCTACAGATTTAATAAATAATATAACAAAGTTGAATAGAAAGCTGAGTTTGTATAGAGCTATTTCCAATATGGAAAATAAATGTTTTGAAATGGACATGCTGTTTGGGTAATTAGAAGCACTTTTATTAATTATAGTAATTCGGGTGCAATAAAGGGCTTTCACATATATTGGCAGTGAATTTTGTTTTTTAAAAATTCTGCAAGTATACTTTTTCAGAGTTATTAAACTCTATTATGATACTAAAACAGCATTTCTGGAGTTTAAAAAAAAGACCCAAAGTGAGAAATGAATCTCACTTTTTAACACAATTCCACAAATATCTCAGATGAGTACAGGCTGTGCTTTGAAAAGTTTAATTAATAAAATGAATGCATGTCATTGAATATAATCACCCTGAGTAAGTCACTTGATGCTCATGAGGAGAAAAGCACTTATCTACTGAAAAAGTTTTCAAGCAATTCTTAATCAGAAGCTATGGAAGCTTTTATTACTCTGGAGTACCTGAATAAATGTAGTTTTGTGGTTTTAAATGGAAATGTATTTGAAATGCTTTGCTTGTGAATTTCTTCTTTTGATTCTTTCAAGGGTGATATGAATCTATATCCCAAAATGAGATGAGAAATTTTTCAGGTCCAGGCTTAAGCATTTCAGAATGTCTGATTCTAGCCATTTGGAGCAATAATACGATTTGAATAAGTGAACTTTCATTAAATGGGAGACAATGTCTTTTTTAGAATTGTGGGGGGAAAAGTCCTATTTCTTCCTCTCATGTAGAAAATGTATTAATGTATACTTTTTCCTGCCTAAGAAGATTGAAACCCAGATAATTATTCTTGGGTAAACACAGTAATTGTAGGGCAGATATTGGTTTCTCATCTCATATGATTTCTATTTGTTGAAAGTCATATAATATCTTTTTCTTCTTTCCCTTTACAAATAAATTTCTGGTATTACCAATTTTCTACAAACAACGATTTCTTTCTTTCTTTCTTTTTTTTTTTTTTTTTTTAGAGGTTTATGCTATAGGGCGCGTGCGCTCGCCAGACAGATAGAGAGAGACAGAGAGACAGAAAGCGAGAAATCACCCCCCAGGGGGGATGGCCACACTGCAATCCTTTCTCTTCCATTTGCCTCTTGGGATCTTGGGTACACAAGCACATGCACCCAGCATGAATTTAAGCCACCAGGTCCGGGACTCAAACCATGGCCGACTATATGGGAGTCCAGTGACATAGCCATTATGCCAACTGCTGGTCTCACAAACTAATGAGTTCTTTCTTTCTTTCTTTCTTTCTTTCTTTCTTTCTTTCTTTCTTTCTTTCTTTCTTTTTTTTCTTAAAGAGATTTTTGCTTTAGGGAGCTCACCAGAGAGACAGAAAGTGAGAAAGCACCCCCAGGGGGGTGGCCATGCCACAATCCCTTCTTCATTCTCCTCTTGGGATCTTGGGCATGCACATCCACACACCCAGCATGAGTTTTAAGCCACTGGGTCTAGGACTTGAACCATGGCAGACTATGTGGAAGTCCAGTGATATAACCATCTCTCCATCTGCTGGTCCCAAACTAACAATTTCTAATTTCTATATGTGTCCTATTAATAATAAGTAAGTTAATTATACAATAGTTATTTTGTATATTTCCTTTTTGTCTTCTAATATTAGCTATGTCTACTTTAAGTACATGAATATTTTATTCATTTTTAAACATATCCAACCTTTTCAATGTAGACAAGCATTTTTTATCTACACTAAATATTTCTGAGGGTGTAACCAGCAGTTAGCTTAATGGCTAAGTCACTGGACTCCCATGTAGTCGACCACGATTCGAGTCCCAGATTCAGTGGCCAAAACTCACGTCGGACACATGTGCTTACATGCCCAAAATCCCCAGAGGAAAATGGAGAAGAAGGGATTGTAGCATGGCCTTCCGCCCTGGGAGGTTATTTCTCACTTTCTATCTCTCTGTCTCTGTCTCTGTCTTTCTGGGGAGCACACACACCCTATAGCAAAAACCTCTCAAAAAAACAAAACATATTTCTGAGGAACTACACTATTATGAAAAAATCAACAATAATTTCATTGCTAACATACTGAAACATTTCTATCTTATGTAAGCAGTGCTTGAGTTTTGTAGGTTGACTGTCTTTCCTGAAGCCCTCTAGTTTGTCTGAAGAATTAAGATGAGTTGAGGTGAGGTCTTCTTTGCCTTTTCTTTTTTTGTTAAGTAGGGACCTAAAACTAATCTCTAAATACAGTTATGGTTGTTTCATAATTGAGGAAATTCAAAGAAAAAAATCGATCTAAATTCTCACTTTTAATATTTCTCACATTTTGTTATCCAACATCAGTTTTTTCATCTTTTTCTCTTGGAAACCCTGATTGTTAAAATATGGAGACTTTTGACTACATTCCATTCTATTCTTGACTTTTTCCTATGATATTTTATGGAGTATTTATTTTTAGCCTGGTGTTTTTCTTCTACTCTCCTAATTTTATTTTTGATAATAGAGGCAATGTTTCCATTTATTCCTTCAAGGCCCTCCCTTTTTTCGATTAAATGGCAGCCACCGTTTACCTCACTATGAAATTGACATTCAATATTATCTTATTGCTAACAAGCTTATTTTGATTAGAGATTGGTACACGAGGGGGGATTAAAATTTCTGGTAAAATATTTTCATTAATCATGTTTTGATCTTCTATTTTCATATCCTATGTAAATTTTCAAACCTTTTTTGTTAGAAAAGAAATTTGATGGTGCTATTGTGCCAACCCCGTTTCTTCAAGGTGACATTTGGGCGAATCGTGGCATAGCAGGGTGAGCTCTCAGGGAAGCATGATATCTCAGGGTTCTTCAAGGTCAGGGAAGAATCATCAGACAGTTTAAGGACTTGCTATTGGCTTGTTATCTTTTTTTTTTCTTTTTTGAGAAAATATAGAGAAATAATTGAAAGATGGTGAACGTTATCGGTATAGATACTAAAGAGAAGACACAAAAAGCAACAGAAACTAAATACATGCTATCTTGCATAGAAAAATAAGTCATGACTTTTCCGAATACCCAGAATATACAGAGAGGAAAATGGATCAGATATTTTGTAGATGACTTATTTTATGCTGTGTTCTGTCGCTTCATGACAGAAACATACAAAACAAACAAACAAAAAACTCTGACAGTGCCTTTGAGTCTTGTGCTTATGTAGTGTCCTAGTAAAAGAGAAATGTAAATTCACTTAAAACATTACAAGATTGTGCTATGCTTCTGTGTTGGCCTTACAGTTTTATTAAAATATATCATTTAAAAATTATTTACTTATTATTTGGTGCACATAAAACCCCCCAAATTTGCAGTTATAGCAGGAGATCTGCAAGTAATTTAAATATATTAAAATCAATAATCAGTAGAAATAGAAAAATAAAGCTAATTCTGGATGATTTAAAATATAATTTTATATGTATGTATGCAGTGCCTAGCATTCTAGTTATATCTCCTAATATAAGACATTTCTAGGAAGTGAACAAAGTTTTGATTGTCTGATGCTCTGGCTTGGTTATGGCGATTTAGTCAACTGTATTGTGAGTCCCACACTCACGGCTTCGAACTCATGCTGTGCACATATACATGTATGCTCAAGATCCCAAGAGGAGGATGGAGAAGGATTGTGGTGTGGCCACCCCCTCCTCTGGGCGAGGCGGGGTTGGTGATGTCTCGCTTTATACTTCACTATTTCTGTCTTTCTGGTGAGCACACACTCCCTATAGCAAAATTCTCTATTAAAAAAAAAAAAAAGGAAAAGAAAAAGGTCTTCTGAACCTGGACAATTATCATTTTAAGTTGCAATTAACCAGCAATGAATGAGAGCATGGACTCATTTATTGTTCTCTTTTTCACAGATAGGATATAAGTGTATGGTAATGAGGTAGGAGGGAAGAATCTATCACAGGGAATCTATTGAAAGAAAGTAGCCCCAAGTGAAGGATATTGTTTTAGTAAAGACCAGTCTAACTAGAGGAACTATTAGGCAGAGGTAACAGGAAAAATATGTCTTCAGGGAAAGAGAGAGATCAAACCCAGAGGAGTACAGTGTTCACTTTACCTATGACACTTTTAGTTTGAACTTGGTTACACCCTCAAACTGTAAATATTGGCTCAGTTTATGTTGCATGAATAAATGGAAAAAATGGCAGATAGGCACAGGTACCTAGCACATAAGTTCGTTGGCTTTGTAATGTCTAACAAAACTGTGTCAAATTAAGATTCTAAACTGTGAAGGGATTTAACGTGTGACTACATCATCAATTAATAGTATACTATGAACACACAGCTTCGTATCAATCAAAATTATGCATCGAAGCTTCCAGAGTATCGGATCTCTCCCTAGCTAGTTTTCTAGTGCCCTAAAGAAAAAAAAATCAATACTCCTTTTTAGAAGAGCTCTGAATTTGTTCATTATCTTGGTTATTGAATTGGTTTCACAGCTGCATACAAATGTCAAATCTTATCAAAGGGTATACTTTAAATATATGCAATTTATGCTGTGGCAATAATATTTCAATGGAGAAATTTAGAAAAGCCAATTACAGAGGTAGTTAAATAAATAAAATATCTTTGATTGTCAAAACATACTTTTAATTTTTATGCAAAGCCTTTGATTTTCCAGATGTGTTTAAAGATAGGAAGGGAATAATTAAGACATCAGTTATAGATTTTACCCCACATTTCACAGGAAGTATAAATGTAATGATTATATGTGAGGTTCAAAAACCATATTTTCTCAATTCATTGTATAATGAAAATTAGGCTAAACAGTCCTTTTAAACATACATATTATCATTTTCTTGGTATTTTAGTTTTTCTTAGTTCTCTGAAGATGGCAATACTTAGCATTTTCTAAGTAATTTGGGGATGCGTGTAAAAATATGTACATTTCTGCTGCCATTGTCATGACTAAAGTGCTGTTAAATGAGTAAGAAGAGCAATAGATTTATTTTTTAACTGTAGCTCATTGCCCTTATAACTTTAATATTTGTCATTTTACTGTGTTGCTTTACATGAGAAGATTTAGATAAATTAATTTCTTATACAGGATGTAATTGTAAAAACCGTTAAGTTACCTAGTAAGTTATTCTAACTTGCATTGTGTCTTTATTACATATAATGCATGCTTACTTTAGAATTATGTTATAAAAAAGCATTGAATCTTTGCCACATGAAAGGATGACTCTTACCAGCGTTCTGATTAAATATATGTCCATGGAGTTTATTACAAAACCAATTTATATTACTTGGTTTCATGAAAAAAATGCTTAATAACAAAAATTGCTTTTATTCTACGTATTATCTGTATCAGAGGAACTGATGACATGTATTATATAATATCATTGCCTATATGGTTTTTAAAAGGCTGGCCGGCATGTGGTGTAGAGGTTAAGGCACTAGATCCCACGTGACTGACTATGCTGTTCAAGTCCCGTACCCCACAGCTTGAAAATCACAGGTGCGTGCCCAAACCCCTGGGGGGAGACCGAAGGAAAAGGCATTCCAGTGTGGCTACACCCCTAGGAATGACTTCTCATTTTCCCTCTCTGCCTATATCTCTTCACACACACCCTTTGAGAAACTACCAAAAATAAATTTAAAAACAACAACAACAACAACAACAACAAAAACACTAAGAAAATCCTGCAATGAAGAGAAGAAATAGAATATTAAAACCACACAGTTGGGGGTCAGCAGGTGGCATAGTAGTTAAGGCACTGGACTCCTACATGGCCAACCACAGTTTGAGTCCTGGATCCGGCATCTTGAAGTTCACAGCAGGTACATGTGCATGCGTGCCTCAAATCCCAAAGGAGAATAGAGGAGAAGGGATTGCAGTGTGGCCATCTCCCCTGGGGGTGATGTCTCTCTTTCTGTCTTTCTCTGTCTCTCTGGCAAGTGCATGCACCCTCTACCAAAAATCTCTCTGGAAAAAAATAAACAAAAAATAGCAAAAAACAACACAGGAAAGATTATCTAGATATTTCTTTTATTTACTAGAAACTCCCAATTTAAAGGGTGACAGCCTTTGCCTTTGCATACCAGTACATTTAAAAAATGTAAGTAAATTTAAATAAAACAAAAGGAAAGAGTAATTACAGCATCAATTGCTATTTATACTAAAATTTATATATCTTATGTTGTGACATTTGGTCTTTTCAAAATACTTACAATATAAAACAGGGCTTTGTAACAAGTAGTCAGCTTTTTAGCATGGTAGACATGCATCAGTTTGTAGCAGACGTTCAGAGCTCCTATTGCCATTTTCAGCAGCCAGTTATAGAACCATCATGGGGTTTCTGATTCACTTGTGGTAGATTTAGGTGAACTGGAATATAAAACAAATGCCTTGAAATTCTCTAAGTATGAATACTGATATAAGAGACATGCGGTAGCAAGAAATACACTGCAGAGATCTTTTCCTTTTCTGCTAACTTTTTTTAAAAAGAATTTATTTAATTGTATTTCTTCTTATTATTATTTTCAAATTTTCTATGAGGCTTGTATGCTCACGAGAGAGAGAGAGAGAGACCGGAAGGGACCAAGAAAGTGAGAAAGCTAGCCACTAGGTCTGAGACTTGAACCACAGTCAGCCATGTAGGAGTCCAGTACCTTAACCACCATGCTGCCTGCTGGACTGCAGAGATCTAAACTACACGCACTGGTCAACATCGTAGGCTGCTCCTAACTGAAATATCAGCCTACAGAAGCTAGAAAGTAATTGCCAATGCCTAACGAGCACACTGTTCCATGGCCTGAAGAACTCATTCTTGAAAATATTGAATGATCAGGAGGGACCACCAGCAGTTAGCATAATGGCTATGTCGCTGGACTCCCATGTAGTTGACCGTGGTTTGCATCCCAGACCTGGTGGCTTAAAACTCACACTGGGCACGTTTGCATGCGTGCCCAAGATCCCAAGAGGAGAACAGAGGAGAAGGGATTGCGTTGTGGACATCCCCCCTGGGGGGTGATTTCTCACTTTCTGTCTCTCTGTCTCTCTCTGCCTATCTGGCAAGCACACATGCCCTATAGCAAAAACCTCTACAAAAAAAAAAAAAAAAGAAGAAAGAAAGTATTGAATGATCAGTACTAAAATGGGCACCTTCTTCATCACAGATCCAGGTTTGCTGTGCACTGACATCATATATCTGTATATCTGTGGTGAACCAATAAATAGATACCCATCTTTCTCAAACTTTAGTCTAACTAAAAATGTCTTGTAATACATGTTTAGAAACATCAATTCTCAGGCTTTCTCTCTAGAAATGATCATTGAGAGCCATCAAAAATCTGTATTTGTAACCAGTTAGGTATTCACGAATTGATATTTATCACCAGGTGGTGTCTGTGGAACTACTATACTTTCAGAAACACAGCTTACTAAGAAGCTTGCAAAGTATTGCGGTAGTTTGAGAAACATACAAAATATAAAGTGTGATCTCTTTATCTAACTGGTTTACAGCCTATTTTTTGGACCAAGACATGTACTCAGGCTGATACAAGCATGCATTAGTGACAGGCTCTTGTAAACATTGCATTACAGATTACGAGTTCTCTAGGAGTAATTTAGCAATCCTTTGAAGGCTAGGATTCCCAGAGAAATCAGAAAGTAATGTAGGAAAGGGTGAAGAAAATTCTGAAGGGTTGACCTGTATCAGGGAGTAGAGAGATCAGAGTGGGCATGGTGTGTTTAAGAGAACAATACTTGGATATCGGCTCAAATAAACAGATTATAACAGACTGGATGACATGTTAAGAGATGAGCATGTACTGTGTTAAGAGAAGAGTTTGCACAGGAGTATACCTTCTTATTGTGGAGAGTTTTAAGAGACTAAATTTGTAGCTGACTGGCCATCTAGTCTTCTGTATGATCCAGCAATTGGCAAACATTTCCTGCAAAATACTCCAGGCTCTGTGGGCTCCTACAGCTTCTGCTGCATATCCTTCTGTTTATCATGGATATATACATCCATGCATGCATTTTGTACAATGCTTTAAAAATGTAAAAGAATTCTTAGCTCAAGGGCCTTACAAAAAACAGGGCCAAAGGTCAGATGTATTGATAATTTGCTGACTCCTGATCTTTTCTATCCAGCTACGGAGACTTGAAAGAATAAAATGTATTTTATTAATATAGAAATTAATCATAAATAATTAGCAAATATTTTAGAGCCACATTAACACTTAATAAATGAAAACTAAGAAACAAAACTAAGTCCAGTCATGAGCTTGTAACGATGCTTCTGTCAGTTACAGACTGCATATATGACGAGTGGTCCCATCAGATTGTAATAGGTTATACTATATATCCTGGGTGTGCAGTAGGCTGTTCCATCTAGGTTTGTGTAAGTGCACTCCATGATGTTCACACAGCAATGATACTAATGACACGAAGCTCAGAAAGTAGCCCAGTCATTAAAAGAAGGAGGCATGACTGTATTCTAAAGTCAACTAGTAGAGTTATGTACTTGAGCTTAAAAATTTGATTTGCGAGCCAACCAGGAGTGTGGTAGGTAAGAGGCCTGGATCTCAGATGGCCTACAGGTAGTTTGAGTCCCATACATGGTGAATATATATTTTCCATTTTGATTTACAGGGAATTTAAAATAATTTATTTTTCTTTCATTATATATTACCTACATTTTGTTAAAAATTTGGAAAATTAAAAATCATCTATAATCTTATTATGCCACATAATATCTTTGTTAATATTATGGCAATTTTCCCCTATTTTACAGATAGGTTAAAACTGAATAGATGTGGGTCAGCAGGTGGTGTGGTAGTTAAGGCACTAAATTCCCACATGGCTAACCATGGTTCGAGTCATAGACCCTGTGGCTTGAAAATCACATCTAGTGCATGTGCATGTGCATGTGTGCCCAAAATCTCAAGAGGAGACTGTAAGAGACGGGGTTGTGACATGGCCAGTCTCCTGTGGGAGTGATTTCTCACTTTCCCTCTCTTTGTCTCTCACCAGTGAGTGCATGCACTCTATAACAAAAATCTAAAAAAGAAAAAAAAAAAAAAAACCTAAATGGATGTATTATATTTTATGGTTATAACTGAAATTATACAAGTATTTCCATTTTGCCATCTTTTCCATCTTTTACTCTTTAAATGTTTTAATGAATACAATGAATAGGTTTCTAAAAATGAAATTACTCTACTAAAGTGTTTAGCATTCTTTTTAAGTTTTAAAATGTTATTTCCGGTATTTAAAATATTTTTCCATTTTCCACTTTCATAAGCAGTTATGAAATTGCCTATTTGCAAAAATTGTAATTTCTTAGTTTATTTGGCAGTACTAATGAGTCACATTATTGTAAACCTTTGATAACTATAGGAACAATGATATAAATTTGTATTTCTATTGTTATTAGTGTCATATAAGCATTCATTTGTCTTTTCATTTTCAGTTAAGCATATTATACTCTCATTTATATTTTGCAAGCCTAGTATTTTTATCAATTATTTTTGTGAGATATTTTCGTGCTAAGGATATTTATCCTTTGTTATATTTCTTTTATCACATTCTCAGGTGGAAAATTGCTTTTTAATTTTTGTTTTGAATTACACAAACTATATAGTAATTTCAATATAGTCAAACCACTTTCCTTGTAATCTCTTCCCCTGAAATGAAAGCCATACGCAAAAATAAATCAGATTTATTTATCCTCTTCTCCCACTACATTTCCTCATTTTATGGTTTAAATATTTACAATCATCTTTTCAACCAATCTGAGATTTTTTTTGGTATAGTATTCTTTTCTAAATTTTTTAAGGTTTTTGCCATAGGGCATGTATTTTTTTTTTTTTGTAGGAGAGAGACAAAGAGACAGTGAGAGGAAAAGAGAGAAATCACCTCTCAGAGAAAATGGTCACACCCCAGTCCCTTCTCTTTCACTCTCCTCTTAGGATTTTGGGCATGCACATACATGTACCCAGTGTGAATTTTCAAGTCACCAGGTCCAGGACTGGAACTGTGAGTCACCCATGTAGGAGTCCAGCACCTTAAACACTATGCCACCTGCTGGCCTGGCCTTGATTTTTAAATGTCACAGATTTTCATTTTCTTATCTTTCTTTGTAGATGTTGAAGTCAGTAATTTGAAAAGGCAGTATCAGAAACAACTATTTTTTTTTTTAAAAAAGGAACCTTTATAAAGAGCTGAGAATTTTATCCTTTGAAAGCAGGCCACTACTAGTTTATATCAATGACTTGACATCATTATAGAGAAACGCACCTTAATTGCTACGAACTGAAGGTAGTGTCAAGTCATTAAAATGAATTTGTTTGTTTTAGGGCAGTTTCAGAACAGTCCTGTTTTGTACTGCTTGAAATTATTGTCTGACCCGTGATGACCGTACTTGCTGAACTTGTCTTTTGCAATGTTATTAAAATGCAGGTTACATTCGTGCAGTTAATGATAGGGGTTTTACGTTGAACTCAGGTTGAACATACAAGGGGCTTTTGTCCACAGATTGAAAGATGCAGGGACGATCATTGAGATGCACAAACAAAATGTTATTATTTTTGTCTTATTTGTATCTTTGACCACATATAATATTGAATGCAATGCCTGCAATTATTCTTCATTAAAGATTGCACTGAGAACCCAGGAGCAAGTAAATTGCAGGCAGAGTAATGATTCTGTCATTTTGAGGGAGTTGACTTCTTTATTTGACTTAGGTTATAAGGTGTCGTTTTCTGGGTAAGGTCATAGCAAAATTATGGCTAACGAGGTAAAGATTAGACCTCCTTTAGGCTTTACACAGTGCCAAAATAATCTTAATTGTTAGTTCAACCTGAGCTTTCTAGGAAAACAAGCTATGTGAGGAGATATTTTTAAGCCGTAACTGAAAAGTCTCTTGGGCATATCACATCTAAAGCATTTATACAAAGCCTCAGCAACCTGGGAGAAATCAGCTTCATGGTTGACATCTGGTTTCTTTGTTCCAGTATGTCTCTTCTTGCAGATGTTTCTAGTACCAAGGTTTATTCTGGTTATTGGTCCTAAGCTCCTCCACAAGGAGTTATGTTTAGGTTTTGAATGTTATAAACTTTTTTTATGAAAATAAAAATTGCACAAATAACCCATAGACTCTGGGATTCTGTTTAGTCTGTTGGTCAGTTTGTCATGAAACTGTTCAAAGCTCGTTTGAGTTTTAGATATCTTTGTGAAATCAGGAACGAGGAAGACAAGATCCATTACTAATTAGTCCCCTTTTTCTACAGTTGGGACATATGCAAATCTATTTTAATTTACCAAAGGAAAAAACAAGAAAGTCTATTTACAGATGGGGACAGTGCTTTCTTCTATGTGAAAGATCTAGGAAAGCTTATATTTATTTAATTCTTTTTTACTTCCTAATCTTATCAATCTAACCATGTTGTGAATATTCTAAAGAATTGCTTTACTGGTGCCTGCAAGTGGCATAGCAGTTAAGGCACTGGAGTTCCACATGGTTGCCTGTGGTTCAAGTCCTGGACCTGGTGGCTTGAAAGTCACACTGGGCATGTGTGTATGCATGCCCAATATCACAGGAGGAGAATGGAGGACAAGGGATTGCAGCTTGACCTACCCTCCTAGGGGGTGATTTCTCATTTTCCCTCTCACTGTCTCTCTCTCTCTGGCAAGTACATGCACTTTATGAGAAAAAATAATCATATTATCAAATGAGTGGGAAGTTATTAAATTATGGAAATATGTGGAAATTATAGAATATTAAACCATATCCATAGTATGTTAACTAAAATTTAGTCTGTAATAATATGGCGTATAAGGGAGAGAAAACTCAGTATCATCCTTAAACATATTCTATAAGCCACATGTGTTATCTTATATATTCAGAACAGCACTGCCAGTATCTTACACACACATACATATACACACACACACACACATACACACCAAAGGGTTAGGCTTATGTCATAACTGTGATATCCTTCGTACCAACCCCTTCAATTAATCCAGTTGTGAACATGTCACTGACATGTGTCAGTTGGAATCTTTTTCCATAGTTTTTATAAGGAAAACTTGTTGAAAAGGGATATTTTTCGTCTTGATTCCAGGCCCTAGAAATAAACACTGAGCCAGCCACAGCGGCACAGTGGTACCCAGCACTCTCACCCCCAGCCTCGGCTAGCCAGGAACACAGCCACACAGGGCACTCAGCGTGTGTGGGGAGAGTTTAGGACCTGATGCTGCTGGCTGGGCCTGAAGGAAAAATCCTGGAGTGAAGACCTGTAGGAGGGCTCTGTGTCTGCTTGTCTCTCTCTCTCACTCTCTCTCCCTTTCTTCTTCATTGTCTGTCTCTTTCCCTCATGAATGAAATAAAAGATCTTTGGGGAAGAAAAAAAAAAATGAATGAAATCCCAGAGGCTCCCGCAGTCCTGGTTCTTGTAGATCAGTCACCACACTGATAGAATAAAGCCCCTTTCAAGAAAGCAGGTGACGGCATACGGAGATTGCAAATACCACTTGAAGTCCTGGATCCAGTTCTTCCCCAGTTACAGCTCATAAAATCCACACTACCACCTTACTATGTAACACCAGATTAATTCAGCTTGTATGTACATTTGGCAGGAAGTAGACCATTTAGTATGGATAAAAGGTCTCCTTTCTGAATCCATTTCAGGAAGGGCCCTGGAATCTTGCCATCATTTCTAATGTTTAAATTCCATAATTTTTTAATCAGTAATTACAACAATAATATTAGAAAGGTTTATTAAGCTCTAATTAGGTATTTTCAATTTTATTTACTTTTTAGTTTGCTAAAGTATGTGTGTGTGTGTGTGTGTGTGTGTGTGTGCTTGCTTGAGAGATACAGAGAGAGAGAAGATAAGAAATCGCCCTATAGAGGAGTTGACCAAGCTGCAATCCCTTGTCCTCCATTCTCCTCTCAGGACTTTGGGCACACGTGGGTGCCTAGTGTGTTTTTAAAGCACCTGGATCTGGGAATCAAAGAGCATAATTGGCCATGTGGCATCCAGCCACTTTAACCACCATGCCACTTGCTGGCCCAGATATTCTTAACTGTTCTAATACCCAAATGTTAAAAGGTAGATCACCATAATACTTTGGGTTGTCAGGGAAGTCATGATGCATTTTTGCATAAAAAAATACGTCACAACTTTCCTGGCAACCTAATATATATATTGTACCAATATGAAGTAGTGAGTTTAATACTTTTAACTCTGTAAAAGTAATAAATGTAGTATTCAAACTTCAATTTGTATGATTTCAAGGATGTGTCCTTAACTCCCTCACTACCTTGCTTCTATTCCAACATCCCTACTGTGTGCCAGAACTGTTGCTAAACACTAGGAGTGCAGAGTTAACATGATAAATAGCTCTCTCCTTTACAAGGCAGGTAGTCTAGACAAGGATACAGGTAAATCAACAGATAATCTTCAGGACTGTCTTGTTCTGCTCGAACTGCCTTAACAGTATAGACTAGATGACTTAAACAACAGAAATTTATTTCCTCCTAGTTCTGGAGACTGGCCATCCGAGATCAAGGTGCCAGTAGGTTTGGTGCATGGTGAGGGCTGTTTTCTAGGTTGAAGATGGTTGTCTGCTTGCTGTGTGTTCAAACGACCTCTTCTTTTAGTGTTTGTGGAAAGAGAATGAGCTCCCTGGTGTTCTTCCCAACACTAATTCTGTTGGATCAGGATCCCATCCATCTGGCCTCATTGAGCCTCTACCTCCTTTGCATAGGCTCTATAACTCCAAATACAGAAACTGTAGGGTAAGGGCTCTGTTAGGGCCAATTGAAGCCTTAACAGGACTACATCATTAACTCAAATAGGGCCTCCTACCATGCTTTTCATGAAATGAAAATACATTTCAATATACATAGATTTCATAATTTTCTGCCACCTCTTCTATTTTACCTTGCTCAGGCTACAAGGACCACTGAAAACATCATTATACAAATTAATGCATAAAGTAAGTAAGGACAAAAGACTTTATTAAATGATGGCCAGATAGCTGAACTGATGGCAGGTACCTTGGCTGGAAAATATAAAAGCACTGAGCCAAACATATCCATCTCAGAAAGCTGAATTAAGATGAGAAGAAAGAAATGTTTATCGCAGGATCTTGGGGGCCTGTTGCAGATTCTGTAAAATTAATGGAGAACTGACCAAATGGTCCTTCCTTTCCTGTGTCTATTTTCAATTGATCGGGAGCAAAGCAAGTTTTTATGACTGAGCATAATAAAACTATGATAATGATTGAATCTATTTCCTGAAACCATAGCTCTTACAGATATATAATTTTGAAACCCCAGAGAAAAAAATTAACATGTCCAGTATCTTTTAATGCAGCGTCATATCCAGACATAATTCAGAAAAAGTTTAGTCAATGCTAAGACTCTAGAATGCCCATGTCTAGAATAAAATCATGATTAGCCTAGTACAGTGAGTCTCAAGCTTTGATTACAATCACCTGGGAAACTGGTAAGAGCATGCCTAGTACCTATTTCTCACCCCCAAACCAATTAAACTGTAGTTCCTGAGGACGTGACCTGGCATTTTAAAAACTCCCTGAACAATTCTGTGTAGGAACTGCTGACATAGTGTTGAGAAACAATGACCTGATACAGGGAGTCTTTGAAAGGCTCATGAAAAAGGTATATTTTGAAAAAAAACATGCATAGATTTCAAATTTTTTTGTGTGCACCAAAATAAACTCACGTTTTAATTCTGTTTTTTTGTTAACTTTTGAAGTTTTCTCATATAGCAGCTAATTAAATTCCTCAGTCTGAAATTAGAAGAGCCTGCCTGGGTGGATCAAAGTGAGTACAGAAATGTCACAGGAAGGGGGCAGAGCTTACTGAAGAGTTATCAAGACAAGTCACTATCAAATGGGATCAAGCAATACTGAGAGGCAACCGAGGATCTAAGCCCATGATGGGAAGGAGTTTAGTTCCCTACATTATAAATATGAAATCTTTTAGATCATTACCATTTAAGATCATCTTTGACTATCCCTGGTAGATCACCCTAACTTTGCACCTTCACCCTATCAGCAGATATCTTTATCACCGAATACTGTTGATTTCTCTATAGCATTTACTGTGAGTTGTGATTGTATATTTATTTATGGCTTCATGCAGTTATTTGCTTTTCTCACCAGGCTCTAGGCAGTCAGAAGACAGGATCTCTTTTGCCAGGATCCACTCTGCAGAATGTGTTTTTCTGAATGTAGGTGCTCAGAAAAACACTTTTCTATACTTTTATTTCTATGTTTATTTCTAAAACAAACATAAAATAAAAATTAGAAATAAACATAAAAATAAACTCAAAAAGACATATAAGTGTAGAAAAGTGAGAATCGGGTGGACCCAACTTCTCTGATGAAAAAAGCCATGACCCCAAACTGGTCTCAGGTTTATTCTTTCAAAGGGCAGAATTGGGGAAGAGGAAATGGAATGCAAAGCCAATTGTTTAGGGATGTTAATTGGCTAAAGATGAGAAGATAACTGGTGCAATGTAGTTCCTCTGATCTTTTGAGGCCAGTTCTGATTAAATGCATGTGACTTCCTTTAACCAGTATTGCTCTACAGCTTCAATAACAACAGGCAGCTAACATATTCACATGCACATTGCCATCATGGTCATGCAAATGACAGCTCACAGAACTGCATTTCTGCATGTTTAAAGGTTACTATGTTTGCTCAGATTGGGTGCTCCCTACACTGTTTCTACATAATAAGTGTCTAGTCTACAACTGACACAGGGTAGTTAATCAAAAATATATTTCGAGGGAACCAGCAGTTAGCGTAATGGCTATGTCGCTGGACTCCCATGTAGTCGACCGCGGTTCACGTCCCGGACCTGGTGGTTTAAAACTCACGCCGGGCGCATGTGCGTGCATGCCCAAGATCCCGAGAGGAGAATGGAGGAGAAGGGATTGCGGCGTGACCATCCCCCCTGGGGGGTGATTTCTCGCTTTCTGTCTCTATGTCTCTCTCTCTCTCTGTCTGGCGAGCGCACGCGCCCTATAGCGAAAAACCTCTTAAAAATATATATATATATATTTCGCGTCAATGAATAAAATAATTTTGCCTTATGTTCATTCTAAGGTGTCCTAGTTTTCTTCTCTTGTCTCTGCATCAAAAAATTAATGATGATCATAACTGAATAATTTCATTTTTTGAAAAAGTATTAGTTGAGAAAAAGAATATCCCCGCATTTTCCTATTACATTAATCATATTTTTGTGATAGTCAAAATAACATCCTTCTAAACATATTCATGCCATAATCCACAGAATCTATATATATATTGGGTCATTGGAAAAGTCATGAGGCATTTTTGCATAGAAAAGCATAGAAATATATGTCATGGCTTTTCTAATGACCTAATATATATTACATTTAAGGGGAAAAAATAAGTTATATGGGAAAGAGGGATTAAGGTATAGAATTAAATTAGCTAATCCACTGGCATTAAAATGGGGAGATTATTGCAAAATATTTGGGTGAATCTGGTGTAACCTCATGAGCTCTACAAAGGGAAGAGAATGTCAGAGAGGAGATCATTGAGATGATGTACCCTAAGAAGGTCCAGACCTGCCATTACTGACTTTGTTATTTTAAACACTAAATTGATGGCAATTTCTTAAGCCAACAAAAAAGAAGAATAGAATTTCATTTGCAAGTATTCATTTAGTTATATTCCTTTTCATAATACAAGACTCTTATAAATATTATAATGTGAATTAAAGTCTTTATCATCTTTGGGGAAAAAAGATCATTTTCTCTTACTTTTTTCTTTGTACTTAAATTTCATATATTGTCGGTAACTGTTTTGTAATAACTGATGTTATTGGAATATATTTGCACTTTCAAAAACATTTCCTCATAATCTTATCATAATATTATTAAAACATTCAGTGGTATTGATAGTGAATAATAAAGATTTCAATTTAGAGACTGTTCTAGATAAGTTAAATCTTAATTATAACATTTGTTTTCTAACAAGACACTTTCTTCTTAATACCTCTTATTCTTTTCTTGCAGTTTTATTGTTGTATTATTGTTATAGCTCTATTTTACATTTTTAGTTCTATAATTATTATCCAGAGCCACAAGTTTGGATTTAGGAAATGAGAAAAGTTGAAAGACAACTTGAATCTGTTCATTATTGTAACTTCTCAGAAGGATTACTAGCAGATTTAAGAGAAAAGAAGTAAAGAGTCTTGACTAAAAAGAAGAGTTTAGATAATCCATGAATTGTATTTCACATCACTTTTCATTTCTACATGATTTTAGGTATGCTAGACTTTAAGGGATACTCATAGACATCTAACATTCTCTTGTGTCATAGACATCTAATATTCTCTTGAGTATGAGAGACTTTTATCTCTCTTCCATGTATCACTAAGAACCTGTGAACTTTGAAGCATATTCATATTTTTATTTCTTTGGTAGGAAGGCTGTACATAAATCCTGCTGCACTTGGCTCCTGCTGCAGTTAGAATCTTGAAATATCATTTAGCTTTTTAGAAGGAAATATTGTGTATCAATCAGTCTTCTCGCTGAGTCTCTGTGATTTAATTTTGTTTGTTACATGCTTGAAAATAAACCTATTTTACTTCATGAAGCAAATTTAGACTTTTAAAGATATATCAGTTTCAAATACTATAGCATTTACCCCTTTAATGTGTGTAAATTCAGTGGGTTTACTATATCCACAGAGTTGTTCAACTCTCACTAAAGGGTATTTTCAATCTCCAAAATGAAACTATGCACCAAATAGTAGTTTTTTACTTCCTCAGCCTCTAGCAAACTTTAACCCACTTCCTCTTTGTGTGGATTTACCTGTTGTAGATATTTCACATGAAAGCATGTAATGGAAACATATAATACACAGTCTGTGACTGATTTGTTTCACTTATCATTAGGTTTTCAAGATTTATCTTTCTTGTAGCATGGATTGAGTCTTCATTACATTTTACTGGTAAATAATATTCTATTCTCTGTATATACTACATTTGTTTATTAATCAGTTGATGGACATTGTAGTTGATGGCTATTATAAATAATGTTGCTATGAACTTCTGTGAACAAGTTTTTTTGTGCACTTATTTTCACTTCTCTTGAATATACACCTAGGAAGGGAACTGATCATTCATATAGTACTTCTATTTTTAACATTTTGAGGAGTGACCAAACTACTTTTTCATTGTTATTTTTGTTGTAATCGTTGTTTTACTATTATTGCAATACTCTTGGGTGTGAGATTATTTTATTATAGTTTTAATTTGCATAGTTATAATGACTAATGATGAGCACTTTTTATGTCTTAAAAGCCATTTTTCTATCATCTTTGAAGAAATGTCTTTACAAATCTTTTCCTCATTGTTAATCTAGTTGTAATTTATTTTTATGTTATAAAAGTTATCTCTATATACAGGATGCAAATCTCCTATCAGATCTGTGATTTGCAAATATTTTCTATCATTCTGTTGGCTATCTTTTTTCTTTCTTGATGATATTATTTACAGAACAACAGCTATTAATTTTGATGAAGGCCAATTTATCTATTTTTTTCTTTCATAGGTGGGGCTTTATTTTAACTAAGAAATTACTAACCCAAGGCTATAAAATTTTCCTTTACATCTTTATCTAACTATTTTTATAGTTTTAACTTTTACGTTTAAGTCTATGATCCATTTCAAATTCATTTTTGTATATGGTGTAAGATAGGAGCCCAAACTTATTCTCATGCATGCAATATTCAATTGTCCCAGCAACATTTGTTGAAAGAACTGTTCTTATTCTTTTGAATGGTATAGCACCCTGTTGAAATACAATTGACTGTAAATGTGAATGTTTATTTCTGGACTCTCAATTGTATTCCGCTGATATATTTGTCAATCCCATACCAATACCATACCACCTTGATTACTGTAAATTGTGGTAAGTTTAAAATCAAAATGCCTTGAGTCTTCTTTGTTCTTCTTTTTCAAGATTATTTTGGCTGTTTTCAGTCCCACGCTTTTTCATTTGAAGTTTAGGACCAGCTTGTCAATTTCTTCACAATAGAGAGTTAGGATTCTGGTGGGTATTGTGTTGAATCTGTAGATCAATTTGCAGAGTATTGTCGTCATTGACATCTTAACAGTATCAAGTCTTCTCTTCCAAGGGCCTGTGATATTTTTCTGTTTGTTTAGATTTTCTTTAATTAATTTCAACAATATTTTGAAGCTTTCAGTGTACAAGTCTTATTCTTGTTAAAAGTATTCTCAAGTATTTTGTTCTTTTTGATGGCATCAAAAGTAGAATTATTTTATTAATTTAATTTTGGATTGTTCATTGTTAGTATATAGAAATATAACGGACTTTTGTATATTGCTTTTGTATTCTACAACCTTGTAGAAGCACATAGATTTGGATGTTCTTTTTTTAAAGTTTATTTTTCTTTTCTGTGAATAAGATACACACTCACACACGCACAGAGAAAGTCAGAGAAGCAACACCTCCAACAGGCTCCTGAAGCTGCAGTTCACTCCCCACTTGTCAGCCCAGATCTTGGGCACATGTGTGCCAAGCATACTCAAGGATATTTCTGGATGTAAACCCAGAACCTTCCCATAGGGGTCAGCCTTGAAGAGTGTTGCATTTTGCCCCCATGTCCTTTTTCAGCCTCCACAATTTTCCATATATGTTCTACTTGACTATTCTAAATAAAATATGGAATGTTTAATACAGCTTTTACTCCTAGGCTCTCTCTTTAAATGAATCTTATAATAATTTTAGTTAGTAGAGAAGGTATTTCCCTAATAACTTCTGCATCCAAAACCATCAACAAATATTTTTTAAATGAAACCATACAGAACAAAATAGATGACAACAACAACAAAAGGTATCATATATAATTCTTAGTCTTTACAAGCCTCTTATCTAGTGGAAAAGTTAGTAGAGGCACATAAATGTTTATGTGAAATGTGAGGTCCCATAGCTGATGCATATAAAACAGTAAGTTGAACTGGCCACCCTGTAGCCATAGGTTGAATCCTAGCCCCAGTGGCTTAAAGAGCATATTGGGCACATGTGCGCATGTGCCCAGAATCCTGATGGGTATGAAGAATGGAGAAAGGGGAATTGCAGCCTGACCATGTCCCACTGAGGGTGAGGGAGAAGAGGTACTTTCTTTTTCATTTCTTCTCTCCCTCTCCCTCCCTCTGGTGAGCACATATAGCCTCTGACAATTAAAAATGAGAAAAAAAAGTAAGGCATATATTTTGCCTTTAAAATAAATCTACTTTTCCTCCTATGCTTAGAAATTCCTGTTTTATTTGCTCTTGCTCAAAATTTTTATTAAATAAATCTTTGAAAGTAGGAGAATGTGTCCAATAGTTTTGATGACAACATAGTGATATAGTGCAACAGTGCAGCATAAATGGAGACATAACGCAAGCAAAGTGAACGTATTTATAAAGGATTAGCAATGGGTACATTTAACTTATCTTTCTTTCACTATATATTTTGAAAGGGGTTTTTAACTTATGAAACACAATTCAATTTAGTGTTGTAAAAAATCACAAGACATTTGAGCTTTAAGGCATTTCTTTTTTAAAGTATCTCTATGTTTAGTTAATATTTCAAGCATTTATTGGTTCTTTGTTATGAATACTTCAAAATAGCGAGTTTTATTAAATATAGTTATAATTTAAACATATATCTATAATGTAGTTATTCTTTGCTATTGCTTTCTAAATTTAGGTACCCATTGGCTATATTAACCAAGGATAAATATAAATCCACATTTTCAAAGCATGTATTAGATAAAGTGTAGACACTCTAACTTGCTATCGCTGCTCCCATCCCTGCTTCACCCCCATTTACACACTTGTCATTTCTTCTTTTTTTTTTTTTTTCTGGAGAAGTTTTTGCTATAGGGCATGTGCACTTGCCACAGAGACAGAGAGACAGAAAGCAAGAAATCACCCCCCCCCCCCAGGGGGAATGGCCATGCCCAATCCCTTCTCCATTTCCCTCTTGGGATCTTGGACACACACGCACATGCACCCAGCATGAGTATAAGCCACCAGGTCTGGGACTCGAATCGCAGTTGACTACATTGGAATCCAGCAACATAGCCATTATGCCAACTGCTGGTCCCGAACACCTGTCATTTCTAAAGTGGCTGTTCATGTCTGTACTTTTTTTTAAAGGTTTATTTATCCATGTCTTCTGAGAGAAAGAGAGAGAAATAGCACCTACTTTTATGAATAGCATCCACCCAATAGGAGGTCTTGGTGCCATGGTTCATCTTCAGATTCAGTTTACCTGGATCACAGGCATGCTTGTGCTTGGCCTGTACAGGGAGGCTCCAGGACACGAACCCAGGACCATCTCATTTGAGTACCATATTGCAGAGCTTTGCTGTGCCACTGTCTGGTCTCTGCTCATCTTTGTATTATTATGTTTTATCATAGTGTAGCATATTAAGTGTTTACAAAGTGTTTCTTGAATGAATGAATGAATGAATGAATGAATGACAGAGGGAACATGGATTGAAATTTCAAGGAAAAATAGATCTCTATGAAAGTATTAGGTATTAAGATGAGCTTCCAAAAAGACTTTTAGTCATAAAGAGATACATTGGACATCCATGATGAGAGAGGAAAAGATGGGACATTTGAGTTTAGAACCAAGATATAGAAATGTAAGGAAAATAAGCAGATAAATTAGATTGGACTAGGCACAAGTGTGGACACAATATCATCCTCCTGACAAATCTGTCCTATCACTTGTTTTATAAATGGAGTTTGTGGGACCAATGGGTGCCTTGGTGGTTGAGGTGCTGATCTTCCACATGACCGATCACTGTTCAAGTCCCCTACCTGTCAACTTGCTTTCTCACTTTCTCTCTCTCTCTTTCTCTCTCTCTCTCTCTCTCTCTCTCTCTCTCTTTCTCTTTCTCTCTGATGAGTGCACATGCCCTGTAGTATATTTAAAAATAATAATGGGGACCAGCAGTTAGCGTAATGGCTATGTCGCTGGACTCCCATGTAGTCGACCTTGGTTCGTGTCCTGGACCCAGTGGCTTAAAACTCATGCTGGGCGCGCGTGCATGCGTGCCAAAGATCCCAAGAGGAGAATGGAGGAGAAGGGATTGCGGCGTGGCCATCCCCCCCAGGGGGTGATTTCTTGCTTTCTGTCTCTCTGTCTCTCTCTGTCTGCCTGGCGAGCGCACACGCCCTATAGCAAAAACCTCTCCAAAGAAAAAGAAAAAAAAATAATAATGATAATAAATAAACTTAAATGAATAATTCTTTAAAAAAAAAACAGAAGTGGTATTTGCAATGCAGCTACCTACATCCATGTGTATACCTGCCTGTAGTTGCTTTTGTCCTATAATGGATGAGTTGAGTAGTTGAAACCAATTGTAGACTGCATGTCTTACAAATCCAAAACTATTTACTATCTACCCCTTTTCAGAAAAATTTACCAACCCCTCAGAGTTTAGAGTACCCATAAAGGGAAGTAGTGGAAATAAGATTAAGGAGTTATCACAGGGCTAAAACACAAAGGATTTAAATTCATAGCTAGAGTTTAGACTAGTTGTACTTCAGGCTTATCAAAGGAACAATGTGTTGATTGTTTAGGTCACCAGGCAGCAAGATATGACCTTATAAAAGAAGAGATGACCCCCAGGAGGAACAACCAACTGATAAAGGTGGAAGATACTGAAGACCTGAACCATGGTGGCAGAAGTCAGGGAAGGGAAGGAGGTGATAGTGGTAGAGACACTGATAGAAAAGGGCAGATGTATGGAGAAGGAAATCAGTAAAGGCACTCACTGAGAATTGGGGGGAATGGGTGGAAAGATGAAAACATCAATAATGACACCAAGTTTTCATTAGTAAATTACTAGAGTATAATATTGGTCCTGCTAGAAACTGAGAAAAGGCCTGATATTTGATGAGATTAGGCACCTCAATAGAAATGTGTGGCAGGTAACCAGAAATGTGGGACCAGAGCTCAAAGGCAGAGACTAAAGTGATGGCAGTGATTTGAGGGGCAACGATTAAAATGTAGGAATGGATGAGATCCCCGAGGGACAAGTGGCAATGATACAATATGGGAGAGAGGGATAAGTCTTAGCTCCAGGGAATGTGCACTCCTAATGGGCACCAGGAAGAATGGTGGCATAGGACAGGGAGAGAGTTTCATGGACAGAATGAAGTATCACATTATCCAGAAAATGATTTCAGGATGAAGGATGCAATTAATATTATTAAATCTTATTTGATTTTATAATGAATATATAAAACAGATTTTAAAGAGTTCATAGTCCATTGGGGGAAAAAGCTGAATTTTAAATAGAAAATAAATGTTTTAGAGATAGAGGAATGATCTCATTATAAGATCATAGGAAGAAAAAAACTCTGAATAAAGAAGTTAAAGATTATAATACCTTTTTGATGTCCCTAAAGGTATTTTTTGTGGGCAGAAAAGACCATGTAAGAGGTACTTTGGCTTTAAAAATTAATGTACAATTTATTAAACTTACAAATCAAAAATTGTCCCTTATTAAACTTCTAACTTTACAAGCTATTCATCCTTCTCTCTCCCTCACCCTGTCCTTTTTCTGTTTTAACAATTATTTTCAAGTCTTTGAATAATGTGTGGTCTCACTTAAAAAATTAAGTAAATACATTCATATATTGTAAACTACAATTATAAATTAGGTATTTGATCATCTTGTTAAAGAACTCTACTTCAGTTCTATAATTAACAAAATCCCAAGTATTTTAATAATTCTAGTAATAGTATAAATTATATGGCCCCTTAAGTATCTTTACAAGATCCTATACTATATATAACTGTAAAATCTCTATTTTAAGATAACATGTCCTAATTATTCAGTTGTACATTACTTCAGTTAGTCACATTGTGAATACACAAAATATTGAAATTTACTAGTAACATAAAATCGTAATACCTCTAACAGCAAGATATTAATATGTCTGGTTTTAAGTTTCAGTGTTTCTCTTAAATGTTTCTGATATTAATTTTAAAATCTCTGTAGGGCTGAAAGAAGCTTATCCATTAAACTAATATTTTAAGTAGGTAATCCTAAGGAATTTGGGTGGTACTCAGCCAAGATACTGACGGGCTTTTGTTCAGGATTATAATAAAATATACGGAGGTCTAAAAGTAATCTTTCACCTAATTCTATAAAGTGGAACGGGTCCTGAGCTAACTCTGTAATTTTATAACCCTCCCAAACTTTTACATGACTTGGTGGCATTTTAGCTATTTTTGACTCTTAACATCCATAAATAAGTGCTTCTTTTCTCATTTAACTTTAAATACCTATAAACTTGAGAGAATCCTTTAGTTCTTTTAATATTCTTTAAATCCACATAATTATTACATGTTAAAAATGATTGCCACGTTAATTTCAAATATATCTTATTGGTCCTAGATAGTCAAAAAATAGAGTCCTTTTCAGTCTGGAGTTCTGTGCTACCCTGGTGTCAGGATCTTTGTGTGAGTAAAGTAAGAGCAGCGAATAGGTCTGGAAAATTAGTTCTGGTTTTGAAGGTTATTGTGTGCCACACTGCAGGGTCAGACTGCTGCCTGTGACAGGTTTTGTGTGTGTGTGAAGGAAGATGCGTGGTGGTGATGTGCGAGATGGATTGGAGGAGCCTCAATAGGAGGCGAGGAGTCAGAAATCTGAGTGCTAGGCTGACAGCTGGTGGGGGGCTGTGAAGGTTGGTTTTTGAGCCAACTGTGATTAGACTTTGTGACCTAGAGGTCACGAGGCTTAGAGATGAACCAGGATCAGGACAATATGGAGACGCAGGGCTTGGAGGATGGGCATATTGCAGGAAGCGCTCACTGCCTGACTGCCTCCCTGTCCTGCTAGTTAACCTAGCTGGGACCCCTACTTAACCACGTAACTCTTCAGAACATCTTTCCGCTCGTTTTGTTTCTGTTTTTGTTTTTGTTTTTAGTTTTTGCTATAGGTTATGTGCAGTAGCCGGAGAGAGACAGATAGAAGTAGCCGGAGAGAGACAGAGAAAGAGAGGGAAAGTGAGAAATCACTCCCCAGGACAGATAGCCATGCCACAATCCCTTCTTCTCGGTTCTCATCTCTGGATTTTGGGCATGCATGCTCAGACACACACACACACACATGCGCACACACACGTGTCCAGTTTGTTTTTCTTTTCTTTTTCCTTTTTTTGAATGGTTTTTGTTATAGGGTGCGTGCACTCGCCAGAAAGACAGAGAGAGACAGAGAGACAGAAAGCGAGAAATCACCCCCCATGGGGGATGGGCCACTCCACAATCCCTTCTCCTCCATTCTCTTCTTGGGATCTTGGGCACACACACACATGTGCCTGGTGTGAGTTTAAGCCTCTGGATCCAGGACTCGAACCACAGTCAACTACATGGGAGTCCAGTGACATAGCCATTACATCAACAGCTGGTCCCTCCAGTGTGTTTTTCAAGCCGCCAGATCTGGGACTTGAACCACAGAGTCAGCCATGTGGCATCCAGTGCCTTACTTAACCTCCATGCCACCTTGTGGCCCCATCTTTTCACTTATTAAGGGTTATTATTGCTCAGGCATAAAAAACTATATGTAAATGTATATGTGCCTCACATGTGAATGCAATTTCTGTGCTTTCTGTCTTAGAGGCTTCTGCTGAACTCTAAAACCGACAGACAGCAAACAATATCATTGTAAGTTTTTGGAAATACTTTCTCTGAAAAAAATAAATGTGATTTTAGTATTAAATAATTTCTCTAGGAAATGTCTTTATCTCTTCTTTCTGATCTTGTCCTCTTAGTTTTAATAAATCTTGGTTGATAATTCTGTATTCTCTTAGTTGCTTGATTTATGTCCTCCTGTTCCAAGTAGGTGCTTTGTATTTTATGTCTTAAATGGAGAAGCAGGATTTTTGTTATTTGGTTAACCCTGCCCAGAGGAAACAGATTATGTAATAGTCAGGACTCTTAGTCCTCTCTCAAGACTCTTATAGATATGGATAATTATTTAGATAATAATAATGTTGCAATTTAAATTGCTTTGAGTGAAGCTGAATTTCTTTTCTGTCTCTTCCTTATTTTTTTAGAGAGATTTTTGCTATAGGGTACATGTCAAAAAGACAGAGAGTGAGAAATCACCCCTCAGGGGAGATGATCAGGCCACAATCCCTTCTCCTCCATTCTCCTCTCAGGATTTTGGGCACACAGGCACACACACCTGGTGTGAGTTTTAAGCTACCAGGTCTGAGACTCGAACCACAGACGACTGCATGGGAGTCCAGCTACGTAACCATTATACCACCTGCTGGTCCCCGTATTTCATTTCTTATTGTAGTAGTCTTGTTTAAACAAAGTAAGAAATTCAACAGCCAACATGGATTTGAATCCTATTGAGTCATTGGAAAAGTTGTGACACATTTTTGCATAGAAAAACATAGAAAAATACATCATGACTTTTCTGACAACCCAGTATTATGTGCCAAACACTGTTTCAGGCATAAGAAACATAGTACGTACAGAATACACAAAAGTGAACAAAAACCCCTGCCCTGGGGGCCATGGGGGTGGGAGTGTCCATTTTGGTGGAGGCAGAGACCATGTGTGTGTTTGTGTGTGTTTGATGAATGATACTTACTTGATGGTAAGTGCTTTAGAGAAAAACAAAGCAAGGAAGAGGGACACAAGGGAGGAGGGCCAGGGAGAGTAGAGGGTCACGGATATTTAGGGATGCCTCAGAGAGAAGATGTAGGTATTTGGGGAAGATTGGAAGGAGGTGAGGGACATAAACAACAGTGATAGAAGAAAATACCTCATGGGTATAGGAAACAGCACAGGCTGCATTTCTGAGGTGTCTGGGCTAAGTTTTCTTGAGGAACCAAAGCAAGAAGGTTGATGTGGCTGCCTCTGAAGAGAGCAGCCAGAGAAATAAGGGGAAGAGAACAGGCCACGCCAGACTTAGACGCCATTTTAAAGATGGTGTCTCTTCCTGAGTGAGATAGTGAGGCACTGAAGAGTGTTGGAAATCTGAGTGAAGTTATCTGACTTATGTTTTTAAAGGGATGAAGACTACAAAATAAATTAGAAAACTAAGACTTAAACCCAAGCAGTCTGTCTCCAAACCTTTCCAGTATGGCCAACATAATGAGGGAGGCAACATTAGGGAACTGGAAATTTTGGAATATTTGTCTTTTAATAGTTCCAAGCTGTGTAGTAGGGTTTTAGGTGAGTGTATTCACTGTTCTGGGTGACATAAATACAGAGTATCTGATATTTCTACTTTGCTCTTGCTTCAAATTTCTCATTCTACCTTTTTTTTTTTTTTTTTTTTTTTTTTTTTTAAGATTTTTGCTATAGGGCACATGCACTCACCAGAGAGACAGAGAGAGAAAAAGTGAGAAATCACCCCCCAAAGGAAATGGTCACACTGTAGTCCCTTCTCAATTCTCTTCTCAGGGTTTTGGGCACCCAAACACACTTGCCCAGTGTGAGTTTCAAGCTTTCCAGTCTGAGACTTGAACTACAGTCAGTCGAGTGGGAGTTCAGTGCTATAACCACTATGCAACCTGCTTGAACTGCAGTCAGCCATGGGGGAGTCCAGTGCTATAATCATTATGCCAGGACCAGCAGTTAGTGTAATGGCTATGTCGCTGGACTCCTATGTAGTCGACCACGGTTCACGTCTCGGACTGGGTGGCTTAAAACACACGCTGAGCGCGTGTGCGTGCGTGCCCAAGATCCCGAGAGGAGAATGGAGGAGAAGGGATTGCGTCGTGGCCATCCCCCCAGGGGGTGATTTCTCGCTTTCCGTCTCTCTGTCTCTGTCTGGCAAGCACACGCGCCCTATAGCAAAAACCTCTTAAAAAATAAAACAACACTATGCCACCTGCTAGTCCACTCATTCTATAGTCTTAAAACTTTGACCCATGTGTAAAGAAAGCCAGAAATCATTTAAATCTTTCTCCTATATAAAATACTTGTGATTAGCTTCCTTTGTACTATTCTAAAATAATGTTAAATAATCTCTCTCTAGAACATTGCAAAGTTTATCCTGTAAAATATAAGTACTAAAAAGTAAACATAAATATAACTGGCTTCTTATATTTGCTAGTCTTACCATAAGGTTCAAAGTTTACATACCCAATTAAAGTTGAATACTGGAACAAAATAGATTCGTGCATTTTCATTCTGTTGTTGGTTGGTGGAATGAAGAAAACAGAAAGGAAATGAGTGTTTATTTCTTTTTCTTTTTAAGTGCCATATTATTCTTCAATATGAGTTTTTGAGATTGATTCTACTTTGGGCATGCTGCAAAGTTTGAATTACTCTAGAAAGGAGAAAATTGATGTTCATTTCCTTTAAGGATCTCTTTGCTTTAAAAAAATCTTGGCAGCAAAATGTCAGCTTTTGTGGAGGTGTGGCCTCACGTAATACAGACAATTACAGTGTCCCTGAAGCGGTTACTATCTTGGGTAATCACTTAGGTCCATCCATAGTCTTTTCCCCTACCTAATTTTACAAAGCATTTTTGAAATTTGTGCCCACAATGCATAGGAAGGGAAAGAATGCTATCTTAAATATTATAGACTCTTTAATTTTGTTAATACAATCATGCCTACTCCAATGGCCATAGCCACTGATATCGAATGTGGCCACAAAAAACAAAAACCAAACAACAGAAAACCCTTTCTGATCAAAGTGCTTTATTTATGCAAAATAAAACTCTTTCTCTGGAGGTAGACATTGCCTACATATTTCCATCTCCCAAATTCTTGCCTTGTCTCTGCTCAAAGTGAGTTACCCATGTCCCCATACCATACCACCTGGGGATTTTGTGAGAATTACAATTTCCTGAATATGCAGAACCAGAACATGGAACAAGTAGAGCACCCCTAATATGAAAATTTTAAATCCAAAATGCTCCAAAATCCAAAACGTTTTGCATGCCAACATGAAGCCACAAGTATAGAATTCCATATCTGGCCCCATGTGACAGGTCACAGTCAAAATGCAGGCATTTAAGACACAGTTTATTCAACATCCCAAGGAAAAAAGACCCTCCCCGCACCCTGCCTATGATTTATCTTCCCCCACCCTTGCAGATTCCCCAATGCAAGCCCACCCAGCAAGCGTAATACAATGCACCTGTGTGTAAAAGTACCTTCAGGCTATGCGTATACGATTACATATATGAAGCATAAATGTACTTTGTGTGCAGGTGTGGGTCCTTCCCCAAGATATCTCATTATGAATATATGAATATTTCAAAATCTGGAAAAAATATGAAACATTTCCTGTCCCAAGTATTTTGGAGAAGGGATACTCACTCAACCTCCAGCAGATATCTGGGAACAAAGCTTAGCAATACAATCATGTATCACTCGATGATGGGGATCTGTTCTGAGAAATGGGCCTTGAGGCGATGTCATCGTGTGAACATCATACACAGAGCACGTTTACACAGACTTCGAGAGCCTCCTCTGCTCATGGACTCTGTGCTAGCCTACTTCTGTAACTAGAGTCGGTCTTTGACCTAAATGTTATGTACCACATTGCTTTTTACCTTGCAATAATGTTACGTGTTTATAAATTTGGGAGGCATCCGTGTGGAAGATGTGTAAGGGCTGTCAATGATCATTGCCTCTAGGAGTTGACTCATTGACTATGAGGGCTCTGTTAGGGCTCTAGGATAGGGTACACGGTGTCAAATGGGGAGAATTACAAATATGATGCCTGGTTTTCCCGATCTTTTGCCTACTTGTTCAAAGTAAGGAGAGCCCAGAGGTAGATGAGGAAGTAGCTTCAGGTTATTGGGAAAACACAGGACTAAGAGTTTAGCCATCACTACCCTTTTAGAGAACAGCGGACCCCCATGGCTTTACAGATTTCATGAACGTTTGAGTAACTAATCTCAGGATCCAGTTTAGGGACTAGAGAGACCCAGCTCAAGCTCTCCACTGTTTCACGTCAGAGATTGTATTACTGGCTGCATAAGTAGTTCCTACTGTGAAGCATTTTATAGTTTAGGTTTCACTGTTCATTACTTTTGCACTAACATTCATTTGTTTTTTCACATCTAGTTTGATTTTTCTTTCCTTACAAGATGTCAGGTTTTCTACCTTTTCCTACTTGTTTAATGGCAGTTTCCTGTCTCCTTTTATTAATGTTCAGGTCTTTAATTTGCCGCCCTGATACAGCCATAGAAGAGGAGTTTGATTCATTTGCATCAAAGAAAGGAAATAACACAACAATCTCTTTTGGCCCTTTTTACTTCCTTTTTCTTTAAATGTAAATTGAAATTATTACAAGACAAAGAAGCAGCCATAGCCATAACTATAGTTATGGAATATATACATTATATAGGAATAATACGATATAATTATGTAGTTTTTAAATGAAATCTGTGGATTAAAATATACAGTTAAAATATAAAGAATATATTTTATTTTTTAAAAAATTTTATTGCCAGAGGGCTTATGCAATTGCAATATGTGTGTGTGTATGTATGTATATGTATATATAGATGTGTGTGTGTGTGTGTGTGTGTGTGTGTATACACACAGAAAGAGAAAGAGGAGGGCGAGCACACCCCCGTGGAACATGGTCAGGTCACAGTTTTTTTCCCTCTATTTTTGTGTCTTATCAGGATTTGGCACACTCACACACATGTACCAGGAACATGTTTTTCAAATCACCAGGGCTAGGATTTAAGCCACAGTTGGCTATGTATGTGGGATTCGGCTCCTTCCACACAGCACTTAACCACTGCACTAAGAGGCTGGTATGAGAACATATTTGGTGCCTTTCTGTATTTTTAAGGAGAATTTTTGCCTTGACAGTGAACATAAATTAACCAGTATATCTACAGCACCTGGCCCACACAGGGGATGTCTGATAAATATTGGATGAATGAGTGAGTGAGTGTGTCGTTAAGTCATTAAATGAATGGATGGTACTTTATTTTTTCCAACCTAATGCAAAACAGGAAAAGAGTAAGTTAGTGATGTTCAAATTTTTATTTTTTTTTAAGCCGAAGAAAATACCTACCACTTAACTGCTGCATTGGAACCAGCTCATAGAAAGCATATTGTAATGAAAATATATCTCAAGTAAATTCGTATAGCCAGACTAGCAAAATAGTATTTTCACATCATTGCGTATGTCTGTGCACTTGAGGTGCCTTTAAAGATCAGCTGTCTTACAGATTCTTAGGGGTTGAATTCATCACAGTTGAGAACCCCTTTCTGTCCTGATACTTTTTTGGCCAAGCATGTATAGGTGTTCTTCCTATTTTGTATTTCTGTATAAGAAAGTAGAGAATCTTCTATTTGTAAAATTTTACCATGAAAAAGGGAAAAATAAAACATGTGCATTGAAAGGAAGAGATATTATGAACTACGAGTTTAAGTCTCAAGCCTTAGTTTTGCCATTCTAACTGGACAAGATGGCATAGTGGTTTAGGTGCAGGACTTGCACATGGTCCACTGTGGTTCAAGTCCAAGACCCAGTAGCTTGAAACTCATGCCAGGTACATGTGCGTGCGTGCCCAAAATCCTGAGAGGAGAATGGAGGAGAAGGGACTGTGGTATGGCCATCCTCCCTGGGTGGGTGAGTGGGGGGGGGGGGGCGTGATTTCTCACTTTCCGTCTTTCTGTCTCTTTCTCTGTGGAGAGCATATGGACCCTAAGAAGCAAAAATCTCTCAAAAAATGAAACAAACAAAAAACAGAAATAGTACTAAGTAGTTGACATTGCAAAAATTCCAGTGAGGTTTAACACTTGAATGGCTATGTACTTCTATAAAAATTCTATATATGGGTGGGAAATTATGTATAAGCTTCTAATATGTCTAAAACTAAGTATATCAGCTTATGGCAATATGAAGACCTCAAAAATTTCTTTAAAATTAATAAATTCAAGGCCAGTGGTTAAGGATTCTAGATCCCACATGATCGACTACACAGTTCTAGGCCTAGATCCAGTGGCTTCAAAAACACACTGTGCACTTGTGTGTGTGTGTGTGTGTGTGTGTGTGTGTACCCAAAATCCTGCAAGGAGGCCAAAATGAAAGAGAATGGACTATGGCATGACCATTGCTCATAAAGGGTGCTTTCTCACTTTCCTTCTCCTTTTTGTTTCTGGTGAGTCCATGCATCCATAGGCATTTAAAAAAAAATTGGCAAAATCATAATATCACAAATGCTAAAATATGAATTAAGATTCAGCCTTTTAAATGAAGCATTTGAAGCAATGAGACACTCAAGAGTTAACAGTGACAATATAAATCTCCCTACTATAGGAAAAATACTAAAATATGGATAATTAAGGCAATTTATGTTGCTCAGAAATAAAATTCTGCACCCTGAATTGGATCTAAAAAGACATCTTTCTAAATCCTAGTAAAAGGATTTTTAGTCTAAATTATTTTATGTTAAGATTTTAATAAGCTTTAAGTATCAATAAACTGGGCAGTTTCTTTGGAGAGAACCTGTAATTTATGGCTAAATGTATGTAAACTTCAAGTAGCAATAAATATTAGAAGAAAAATCCTTTTCCTGCTTATTGAGAATATGCCCTTGAATTTACGTAAAATATTTCAGTAAGTTGTAACTGATGTGAAAAACAAGCAAAACTGAGCTATTAAATAAGCCAAAGTTTTTGTCTATGCTATAAAAATAGTCTCTCTACCATAAAAAAGGGAGTCTGGACCCCTCACTTGTCACCTTTTCAGGGTGATGGGAATGTTGGCCGAATGATTGTCAGCACCCAGCATGGCCTATTAGGAGATGGAATAACCAGGAAATTTAGATTGAACCAATAAAATTCATACTAGGGATTGGCTCCCCATGTTACCAAGCAACTCAATGTGTCCCTGTCCAAGCTTAGTACTATTTACAAGTTTGTCTTCCTCCATGTTATAGTCTACGTCTGCATTCATTTTTTTTTTTTTTTTGGAGAGGTTTTCGCTATAGGGCGCGTGTGCTCGCCAGACAGACAGAGAGAGACGTAGAGACAGAAAGTGAGAAATCACCCCCTGGGGGGATGGTCACGCCGCAATCCCTTCTCCTCCATTCTCCTCTCGGGATCTTGGGCATGCACGCACACGAGCCCGGCATGAGTTTTAAGCCACCGGGTCCGGGACGCGAACCGCAGTCGACTACGTGGGAGTCCAGCAACATAGCCATTATGCTAACTGCTGGTTCCCTTCATTGTTTTTTTTGTTTGTTTTTGTTTGTTTGTTTTGCTATAGGATATGTGCACTTGGCAGAGAGAAACAGATTGAGAGACAAAGATGTGAGAAATCACCCCCCAAAAAAAGATAGCCCCACCATAGTCCCTTCTCCTTCATTCTTCTCTCAGGATTTTGGCCACACGTGCACACACACACACACCTGGCATGTTTTTTGAGCTGCCAGGTCTGGGACTTGAACCATGAAATCATCTGTGTGGGATCCAGCCTCCTTAACTACCATGCCTCCAGCTGGCCCTGAGTTCTAATTTTTAGAACCATACTCTCCCTTAGTTTATATTGCCCTTTCTTGCCTCCTTGTCTGTTTTTGTGCTGATAACTTCAGCTGGGAATTTCCTCATGCTCCAAATCACACAAAAAAATACCTTATTTAAAAAAAAAAAAGAAAAAAGAAAAAGCTGTGATAAAGACACCATCTCCTCCTTGGAACCTCTTCCTAGTGTCTCAACTAGGAAGAGTTTCCATGATGGTTGGTTGGTTTGGTTTGGCTTGCAAAAGACCTTGCACATTGACTGCAGTATTTATCTTAATTTACTGTTACATACAGCTCTTTGATCAGCCCCTCACACAAGACTGTGCCCTGCCTTTTGAAAGGAATTATTTTCCAAATTATAGTGTTTTGTATGAAGTTCATCATTCTTCTTAAATGGATAGTTTGAATACTAAAATTCTATATAGAATAAAAGATGGTATAATAGAACAATCATAGTTTCCCTAAGAGTTAATTCTGGCTGAAGTTTCCTCATTTTTAAGGTGTGAAAATAATGATAGAATTACTGTGAAGGTATATCTGTGTGTGTATATACATATATACTAGAGATTAGCTGGTATAATGTATATATTCATTATATATGTGTATATACATATGTGTGTGTGTGTATATATATATATATATATACACATACACATATATGTACACACATCTATACATATGACCCAGCAATGCTAGCTATTTATTTATTTATTTATTTATTTATTTATTTATTTATTTTTGGAGAAGTTTTTGCTATAGGGTGCGTGCTCTTGCCAGAAAGGAGACAGAGAGACAGAAAGCGAGAAATCACCCCCCAGGGGGATGGCCACGCTGCAGTCCCTTGTCCTCCCTTCTCCTCTAGGGATCTTGGGCACACACACACACGTGCCTGGCATGAGTTTAAGCCACCAGGTCCATGACTCGAACCACAGTTAACAACATGGGAATCCAGTGACATAGCCATTAAGCTAACTGCTAGTCCCCGCAATATCCTTTATTTATAGTAGATACTCAGTTAAATTTAGTTCTTCTCCTTCTACTCCTGATATCTTAGCAGAGAGAAAAATAAAAAGAAATGAGCTGATATTGTAGCTTAGCCACCCCAATTCATCCTGTTGGAGGAAAAAAGACTACTATCCTGGACTTGAAAAAAGCCTTGGCAAGTGCAAATTTGTAAATAGTACAGACACATTGAAACAATGATAGGTTCCTGCATTGTAACTGTTTATGAGTGAAGGGAGCGTGGAGTAGAAGCGTGGGAAGGACGTATCCAGCTCCACCTGCATTGCCTGTGAACCCAGAGGTGAACTGCGGGAGGCCAAGGCTGCAGCCAGAGAGAAGCCCCGGGAGCTCACTTCAGGCAGGTAGAAAGTTGTACAAGTGCGCCTCCACAGTGCTGTCCCAAAACACTGTCAGGTAGAAGCTAAAAAGCTGGTTTCAAACACACCAGTGTAACCTCCAGTCATGCCACAGCCACTGAGAGAAAACTGGGTACCTTTCCCCTGGCGAAGAGGAATTCCAAACACAGACACTGAATTCAGAAGAAATTGGGAGTTGAACTAACTAAAAAATATTTGCTTCTTTTTATTGCGTTTTGCTTCAAATGGCATTTTAAAAGACTTGACTAATGTATAAGCATGTGGTATCAGCATTTTAGTCAAATGACCATGTTAATATTCTGTTGTTGAACTAAAAGAGGCTAAATTCACTTAATGTACTGAATAAAGTCACTGTATTCAGCTGATGATTGGTCTGGAGATCAGATTGCTGATTCTGGAGACAAAATCTAGATGGGATTCCTCCATTACACAACTTTAATCAATAGCAATCTGTCAATATTACAGGCATAAAAGCTCGTAATATGTTTGGAGTGAATGGTTGAAGGGTTGGATGGATAAATTAGAGGACATTATTCTCTTCTGCTTGCTCAACTTTACCCTCCCTAGTAATTGAACTTAAATGACTTATAACTAAGGCCATCTAACCCCAGTAAAGTATGTCTACACACAGAGTTTCCCAAAATTTATTTTTAAGATTTGCACTTCCTGCCAAGCACATTTTTTTCATATAGATTTGGAATCTTTTCCCATCATTCCTTATTGGCATATCTTGAAATGATGTTCGAGTTCATTGAATTTCTCTCTTTGAGACACAGAGATACAGGCATCATGAATGTATTCAACAACTTAATCTTAGCTCCATTTCCAGTACCACAGTGTTAAGATGAGGCAACACTTGGACTGATGTAAACATAAGAAAGTTTCAAAATAAACACAGTAGAATCAAAATTATTAAACTGTGCACTTGAGTCACCTCTAAATAGAGTAGTTCTATCCACACCAAATGACAGCTGGGTGTCTGGTGCTTAGAGTCCAAGACATCAGGACTTGTGCTAAGTGCATGCACTGCCTGGGGCATTCCTGATGCTGTTGGTGATGGACAGGTGGTAGCCTGCCTCTTGCACAGAACCAGCATTGCCCTGAGATAGCCACCATCTTGCAGGAGAAATGGAGTCTAACTGCCTCAGGGGCTCCATCTGTTCCAAGAGAGCTGACTTGCACATAACTCTGAGTTTCCTCACCTACGTCCTTTATATGATATACATTAAAAAAAAATGACACTCTCTCCTTTAATATCTGTTCACATTGAACTGCTAATTATACATCAGTGTTTTGTGTTAGAGTCAAACTTTGCCTTCATTATAAATATTCGGACTTACTCTTACAGAAGTTTGAAGATAGCTATTCACACGAGTTTCAAAAAATTTTTTTAATTTACCTAGTGTTTGTGTTTTCTGTGCTTAATTTTCATGTTTTTCCTCTACGTTATATGAATAATGGGCTTGTTCAAATAAGAAGCAGTTTTGCTCTCTTTAAATACTAGACTCATCTATTTCTTGACTGAATCTTTCTCAGTGATCTCAATTATTTCCTATCACTTTCTTTCAAGACAGATATAGTATTCATTTTATTAAGTGTGAAACAACATGCTCTCTTTTGTCAAAAAAATTGTAACATAACAACAAACCTTTTAGTTAACTGAGTAAAGCTGTTTTTAAAATGATAAATCCACTGTATATATTTGTTAGTTGTAAGTCGTCACTTACGACCTTGCAGTGTTTTGCATGGAACTGTGGTAAATTTGGTTACAAAGAGGCTCCGTAGGGAGGTGATTAACCATTAGTCATTTTGCTTAAATGACATAACCTTTTTATAAAAAATAAATATATATTTAATTTTATCGGGACCAGCAGTTAGCGTAATGGCTATGTCGCTGGACTCCCATGTAGTCGACCGCGGTTCAGGTCCCGGACCCGGTGGCTTAAACTCATGTCAGGCACGTGTGCGTGCGTGCCCAAGATCCCGAGAGGAGAATGGAGGAGAAGGGATTGCGGCGTGGCCATCCCCCGTGGGGGGTGTTTTCTCGCTTTCTGTTTCTCTGTCTGTCTCTGTCTTTCTGGTGAGCGCAAGCGCCCTATAGCTAAAAACCTCTCCAAAAAAAGAAAAAATATATTTAATTTTATTTATTATTTTTTAATTTGCTTTAGGTCACATGACCTCACCAGAGAGAGAGAGAGAGAGAGAGAGAGAGAGAGAGAAGGTGAGAAAGTAAGCCTCCAGGTTAGGGACTCAAACCACAGTTGGTCATGTGAGAGTCCAGAGCCTTAACCACCATGCTACCTGCTGGCCTCATAAGCAACCTTTTTGGCTTCTATTATCATGCTGGTACAATCATATAAACTTAGGGAAGAAAAATGTTAGTTGGGCCAGGAAAATAGGGTTAAATATTCCTTTTTAAATTTTATGTATCAGATTCAGTGCAAATTCAGACAAACTGGCTACTCCTACATCTATTTCTCTATAACGTACCTTACTGGGATGACTGGAACTAGATCTGATTAGGCTGCCAGAGAGAGAGTTCCTTAAAGGATTCTGGCTACTCATTTTTCACACTCTATTACGGTCAGTTAGCCCTCCTCCAGGTCAGGGGGTACACATTTAAGTGCTTGCAGGGGTTCTTTATTTTGAAAATTTAAGAACATAAAAAATGTGTTTGTGTAACAAGAGCATAAATACATATTATATATAGAGAGACACACACACACATATATATACATATGTGTATGTGTATATATGTACACACACATGCATATATATGCACACGTACATGTGCACTTATTACAGATCAAAATATACTAGTAATAAACATGGCTTCTGTAAACACCAGCTTACAGTTCCTCTCCGTTAAGGGATAGAAGTCACCTTTAGATCCATTTTCTTCTGTGTGCCCCTTAAGTAAGTACTGAGATGTCTGCTTCTTATTTGGGGGGCTTTATTGTTATTTGTAGATAGGAGCTGTTCCTAAAAGCTTGAAAGGACTTTAAAAAATATTCATATGTTAAAAAAAGGAAAGCTATGTGAGAAAATTGGGATCAAGAGTCAATAAGCTGGGAGTAAGTTTTGCTATCACTCTAGTGGCCAAAATGGAGTCCGGTCAGTTATGTGGTTTCATGTGTGTGTGTGTGTGTGTGTGTGTGTGTGTGTGTGTGTATTTTTAAATTTATTTATGTCTTTCTTCTGTGTGTAAGTAGACAGAGAGAGAGAGACAGACAGACAGAGGGGGAGACAGCCCCCTACCACGGAGTCTCCATGCCACGATCCATCCCCACGCCAGTCAGCCCCAGATCATAAGCACATGCACCACCAGTACATTCAGAGACGTCTCTGGACACAGACCTGGACCTTTGCCATGTGGATCAGCTTTGGGGAGCTGCCTTACCACTGTGCCATCATCCAGTCCCCTCCAGTGCATGTCAATATGCTCAGGTCCACAGTTATTTCAGGAACTGAGAGAAATGTGTTCTGTTTTGTAAAGAACACACTATATAGGGCATTGATTTACTTAAAGGTTTAAAATCTGGCAAAAGTTCCCTATAATTTACAAAAATAGCTGTATCATTGGAGTATGTTAAACATAAGTTTTATGTGGGGACCAGCAGTTAGCGTAATGGCTATGTCGCTGGACTCCCACATAGTCGACCGCGGTTTGAGTCCCGGACCCGGTGGCTTAAACTCACACCGGGCGCGTGTGCGTGCGTGCCCAAGATCCCGAGAGGAGAGTGGAGGAGAAGGGATTGCGGCATGGCCATCCCCCCGGGGGGTGATTTCCTGCTTTCTGTCTCTCTGTCTCTGTCTGTCTGGCGAGCACACGCACCCTAAAAGCAAAAACCTCTCCAAAAAAAGAAAAAAAAAACAAAAAACAAAAAACAAAACATAAGTTTTATGTGTAAGTTCCTCAGTGTTCCTAATGGATTTTTGTGGCAGTTTGCTTTAGCAGGAACAGTTTTATGTCCTGTGATCACTGAGGAGTGTGTGTTTATGAGTGCATTTGTGGTAGGGAAAGTTGTTTGTTGTAGACATGGGGTTGGAGGAGGGGGATCTTCAAAGAAAAAGGAGTCTAAGAATCTAGTCAGTGATAAAGATTTCTCTAGCAAAATTAAACAAACAATACCTGTGTGCTATCTAGGAGGCACTAAAAATCTTAGTCTTTGCTTATAAATATGTTGATATTTAATCTTTAATGTTAGGTATCAACATAACTGACTTATTTTTTTGTTTTTCTCTTCTGTATTTTTGCTCTTATACTTCTTGACATTTAGCAGCAGTCATGTATGTATACATTTTTATAGTCTTTATTCTCTCTCCCATATACACACAGGTTTATATAGATGAGATCAGATAAATGTGTTTTTATCATGGAGCATTTTTTTTTCATATTTTTTCCTTTTTCCGTTCCATCCACATTACACCTCTCATTCTTAGCTTTTCACTTAAAATACTGAAAGCCTCATGTTGTTCATTTCACATTCCATGCATTGCATCCACATCCAGGTACACGTACATGTAGTATCTGGTCATTGTTTGTTACACTTTTTTTCAGTGTTTTGCTTTCTCGCTCAGAATTACTTCATGAAAATCTCTTTAAGACTTCAAAGTCACCAGGCATATTTCTAATTAAGTATTTGAAATGACTGTATAATGAAATCATAGGACAGATATATCACAATCTCTTCATCCATTCCCCTACTGACTTGTTTATTATTCTTGGCTACTTCAAACAGTGCTGATTTCATCACATGGCTCCCTGGTTGAGTGAGCTGATCCAACATGGCTGACCACAGGGTAGAAATCCTGGAGACTTAAAAAACACATTAGGCATGTGTGTATGCGTGCCTCAAATCCCAACAGGATGGAGAAATGGAGAAGGGATTGTAGTATGACCATACCCCAAGTGGGGTGGGGTGCTTTCTGTCTCTCCTCTTCCCTCTGTCTCTGTTTCTAGCTGGAGACCACACGACTCTCTGGGGATAAAAAAAGTGCTACAGTAAATGTCATATAATGCTCTTATATATTGAAATATATTAGAATACATTCTCGAAAATGTGATTGCTCAGTCAGAGGTATGCATAACTTTAATTTTAGCAGATATTGACAGATCGCATGCCTAAAACTGTATAATACTTGACATTTCCACTAACAATGAATATTAGTACTCTTTATTCCTATGAACCTGTCAGTAAAAATACTATAGGTCTTTGTAAATGTGCCTGTCTAATGGTTATAAAGAAATATCGTTACCTTAATTTCTTTTCCCTACTTTTGAACTGGAGTAACTTTTCATACCTTTTTGGCTCTTTCATTTGATCTTCTGTAAATTGTCTATTATGATGCTTTGGCCATATATTATCCTTTTTTTTTTTAGCCATTTGAAAGAGTTCCTTGAATACAGAAAGTTATTCTTTATGTGTCATCTGAATTGCAAATACTTTTCCCAAAACCATTGCTTTTTTATCGACTTTTTTTTTACTGTTACTGTTAAAGGATTCACAGATGTTTGTTTAAACAAATAATACCTTTAGTGTTTTTTTTTTTAATAACTTTGAGTTTCCAATGTTATCTATTTATTTTTTTTTTTTGGAGAGGTTTTTCGCTATAGGATGCGTGCACTCACCAGACAGACAGAGAGAGACATAGAGACAGAAAGCGAGAAATCACCCCCCAGGGGGGATGGTCACGCTGCAATCCCTTCTCCTCCATTCTCCTTTCGGGATCTTGGGCACACACGCACACGTGCCCGGCGTGAGTTGTAAGCAACCGGGTCCGAGACGCGAACCGCGGTCGACTACGTGGGAGTCCAGCGACATAGCCATTATGCTAACTGCTGGTTCCCCCAATGTTATTTTGATAGAATCCCCCAAACTCTAGATTGGATAGTCTCCTAAATATTCCTGGAAGATTTCTTTATTTTTGTTTTTCAAGAGAAAAAAGAAAGTTTATTGAGAGAAAGAGCACCTGAGGGTCTGAAGACAGAGGTATTTCAGCCCACCCTATGGAGAAGACTTGATGCATTTATATGAGATGGGCTAGTTCACAAGAATGGCAGGTACTTCCATTGGATGTTTTCTTTCATGATTAAGTCTTCATTCATCTCTAGTTTTATTATTTGCGTGAAAAGAAGGGCTCCATTTTAATTGGCCTTCAAGTTTTTAACTTAAAAATTTACTAAATAAATAATGAACAAGTCAGTTTACCCATCGAGTTTAACTACTAGTATTTTTGTTAAATATTTTTGTTAAATATACTGGAAAAAACTATTCTACTTAAGGACGATCTACATTTTTACTTTTACTAAAACCTTGTTGTTTAGGATACAGTGGCTTCCTATTATGTTTGATAAAGCAAGACAACTATCAACTATTTTATATTTCCCTTAGTTATAATTAGATATATATTTTTCTGTGTGCAGTTTAAGATTATCCAATTTCTGATAAAACATTATTGTGGTTTTAACTGAAATTATTTTAAATTGATGTCTTAATTTTAAGAGATACTAATTGACTTTTAGTAAAGATTTACTAAATATTTGGTAGACGCTACTGACTATGACCCTAGAGACTACAAGCAATTTGACGAATATTAAGTGGTAGAGATTTCACTAAATAGAAATTTAGTTAGAAACAAATATCCCAGGACCAGCCCTGTGGCCTCATAGTTAAGAGAGCTGGGTCCTACATGGATGACTGAGGTTCAAATCCTGGACCTGGCAGCTTGAAATATATACCAGGGGCATGTGTGTGCATGCCCCAAATCTCAATATGATGGAAGATGGAAGAGAAGGGATAGTGGCATGGCCATATCATGTGGGTAACTGCTTTAACCCTCTCTCTTATTCTCCCTCTCTCTGTCTCTCTATCTTTCTCTGGATAGTACACATGTCCTCTGGCAAACTAAACAAATGAACAAAGAGCAGCAACAAAAAAGGGAACAAATATCCCAAACTGTATTTGCACTTTTCCTCCATTCTGCCATCAGCAATTATCTAGTGTCCATATCTGTGTGCATCATTTAGTGTGATATTTTTTACTCTTAACTTTTTGTGAGATCATTTTCTTTCCTTTACACATTGTCCTCAGTGTGTTTCTGCTGACTATTCCAGAAGTGAATTAGCATGTCTCCTAACTGATGGCTGCTGTAACTTATTTGATAAAGAGTGTTTTTCCATTAAGCTGTAAGGTTCATTAGGAGAAAGACCATATCAAATTTTCTTGTCATTGTTTCTGCACATCATAGGATGGTGCCTGAAATCCACAAAATGCTGTGTTGAATTAATGCATAAATTAAATACTTAACATTAAAACTGCAGCAAAATTTAAATTTCTATTCTTCATATATAGAAGGTTTCCTCAACATTTCCTTTGTGATACTAAGACATTGTTTTTTCAAATGTTTTTGACTGTGACTGCCATCAAGAATTATATTTCAGGGACCAGCAGTTAGCGTAATGGCTATGTCGCTAGACTCATTTAGTTGACCGCGGTTCGAGTCCTGAACCCAGTGGCTTGAACTCACGCCAGGCACGTGTTTTTGTGTGCCCAAGATCCCGTGAGGAGAATGGAGGAGAAGGGATTGCAGCGTGGCCATCCTCCCTTGGGGATGATTTCTCACTTTCTGTCTCTCTGTCTCTGTCTGTCTTTCTGGCGAGTGCACATGCCCTATGGCAAAAAAACTCTCAAAAAATAAAATAAAATAAAAGGATTACATTTCACATGCAACTGAGAACACACGTATGTATTTGTGTCATGAAATAATATTTACCTACATTATTTACATTGACTTCTAATGTTATTTAATGTACATACTTTACATGATTATATTTTAGTTTTAATGCAACTTAGTACCATTAAATTCACTTTGTATCCTACTAAAGGGACAAACTAGTTTGCAAACAACTACCTTGAACAGTATCTTTCTTGCATTTGAGAGAAATCAGTTTAATAATAATATAATAATACTGGCACTCATACAAAGCATACTGCTTGCCAGGTACAGTTTTCTGTGTTTTACATGCATGGATTCATTTACTCCTTATGACAAAGTGTGGAGTTGTGACAGGTGACCCGTGGGGCACTGGAAGGTCGAGGGGCACAGCGGGAAAAAGGACCTTGCTCAAAGCACAGTCCGCAGCAGGGATGGGATCTGAGCTGAGTGATATTGCTTTAGTCACTGCACTAACCACGGCAGTCAGCTGTCTCGTTAGCTAAAGCCTGGCCCCCAGGATCACTCTACTGGTGACCTTAGCAACGATGCCAGCCAAGGGATGGGTAGGTTAAAAGGGTGGGAAGTGGACGAAATCCAAAGAAGCAAAGTTAGGATGCAGAAGATTCTTACTAATTCTAACACCTTACTATGTTTCAATACCAGGTTTCCAGGCTTAGGACACTCCAAATTAAAAGTCAGCCGTGCTTTAGAGATTATTTCTGTTTTCACTCCCGTGATTTCAAAGTCTCTGATGCACTGTAGTGCCCTGGGGAGATCAGTGATGTTTTCCTGGAGCAGAAGCAGCTCCAGGCATCAGAAAACATCAGGGACTCGGTCTGATCCCGTGCAGTTTGTCGTAGTGTCTTCAACATAAGCATTTGCTCACGGGTATGTTTGCTATAGTATTGATAAAAGTGGACTTTATGATCATTTTAGAGAAGCTCAGCCTGAATAGTCATCCTGATGTTCTGCAGTCTTGCAATTTGTTTTTGCCCACAGTAACACTGTCAGCTAAAACTCTTATTATGCTTATACAATTCTGAATTCTCTGAGCACACACTAAGAATCTTCATTGAAGAGTCACCATTGAGCTTAAGAGCCTACAAGTCCTTTTTAAATTGCTTTATACACATGTAACTAAAAGCTCCAGGCCATTGCCTCATTTCGTCGTTCTCATTCTCATTCTCTATTTTATCTTATGTCAAGAAGTACTGTGGGAACAGTCAGTGGCACAATGGTAAAATACAACCCTCTGTGAAGCTGGCCCATGCGGGACGGCTCCCAGAGACCTCACTGGGCATGCTCTTGTCCACGACCTAGGGCCGGGTGAGGCTGGAAAAGAGGCATGGTCTTCCCCTCAGTGCCCGGCCCTGTGTCTTGCCCCTTACCCATGCTCTGCAAATATGCTTTACTCCCCCAGCGCTTACTGAGGCTGTGCAGTTGCAGTTGGTGCTTAACACCTGGTCAATTTAAAAGGGGAAAGATTGAAGGTACCATTGTGGAAAAAACTGTACGGCCAGAACTCAGAGGTCACAGAAAGTAAGCTGTCTTCAGTAGTAAAAGCGCACAGCCATACTTCTGGACCCTTTTCATTCCCAAAGAGAACTTTGAAGTTACAACACTGGAGACAGTTTTTGAACTTACATAATTTTGTGTCAGCAACTAAGTGTGTTCTCACATCCAAATAAAAAAATGCCTGCCCCTTTATCCTTGTCACCAAACTGCACTTAGCTGGGAGTTTTAAAAACTTAAGTTACAGATTTTAAAAATAATGGCTTTTACCTTAAAATATTTGGGGCCTCTCTGAGATTCAAAATTGCCACAATGTTAAGAAAGAGGCCGTTACTGCAACATAAAGTTTCTCTTGCAAGTTCACAAGTGCTTCTCCGGCTTCCTTTCCTTTTCTATATAGGTCCCCTGAGCTACATTGGAAGACGTAATTTTCTCTCTTCGAACTGTACAAATACAGTAAGCCCCAGTAAAAACAGACGGTCGGTGCGATCATTTTTAACAGCCCTGGAGATGTCCATATGCTGTTCAGTAATGTGGCATCTGCATGGCCCTTTAGCTGTGGAGTGTACTTTAAACATAAGCAATTTTTAAGCAACAAGGTGTCAAACTATTCACCCATGTGAAGGAAATCAGTCCTGTTGTACCCCTGAGTACAATCAGCGAAAACCCTTAGAGTGCTCTTAAGCACCGGCCTTCCCCAGGCACACAGCATGTTCTTTCAATGCACTTACATTATGGTGCCTCCAAGTTAAAAAAATTGGGGGAGGAAAAATACTCATTTCATTAACATTGGAGTCCCTAAGTCACTACTGGGCTGGTGTTTCCACCACGGAAACATGGAATTCACCTGGCTGTGGACAATGCTTCTGGATCCTACCTGAGACTGCAGAATCTGAGCTAGGCACATTCTCTACTAATAAGGAAAAATACACTTTACAGAATAACCAGAAGTCTAACCAAGTTAATTCTGAGGTGCCAAAAGTAGCTCCCATTTCTTTTGTCCTCAGTCTCTAACCGAAAGTTTTATACAGTTGTTCCAAGCTCTGTGGATTTTTTTTTCCTCTTCCTTCACCTTTGGATCTTTAACATCACACAGATTGAAAAGAGAGCTGAGAGATAATACTTACACTCTGGTGGACACAGGATTGAAAACAGATTAAGATGTGGAACAATTTTTGCTGAAATAATCTATGAAACAACCCAATAAGCAACATTACAAAAATGAGATAGAAAACGGCTGAATCTGACAGTGTTAATAAATGGCTGTCCTGTTCAGTGATGTTTTATCTGTTCATGGTTTATAGGTCCACCCAATTTTAAGTATAAAAATGTATTCATTCACCTATTAATTTACGTACTTTTTAATAAATTCCAATTATATGCCAAGTACTGTACTAGATCACAAAAGTTATGGCAGTTAAAAAAACAAAGTGTTCGGGACCAGCAGTTGGCGTAATGGCTTTGTCTCTGGACCCCCATGTAGTTGGCCACAGTTTGCATCCCGGATCCGGTGGCTTAAACTCACAACAGGCACATGTGCGTGCGTGCCCAAGATCCTGAGAGGAGATGGAGGAGAAGGGATTGCAGTGTGGCCATCCCTCATGGGGGGTTGATTTCTCGCTTTCTCTCTCTCTCTCTCTCTGTCTTTCTGGTGAGCACATGGTCCCTATAGCAAAAACCTCTCAAAAACAAAAGTGCTCGACATTAAGGAACTTGCATGCTAGTGGCAGGAGAGAGAAACTTAACAGAAACATAAAATATCTTATGCAGGGACTGGCAGGTGGTGTGGTGGTTAAGGTGCTGGACTCCCACATGGCCAACCGAGGTACAAGTTCCAGACCTAACCACTTGAAAATCATATTGGGTGTATGAGTGTGCATGCCCAAAATGCCAAAAGGAGAATGGAGGAGAAGGAATTGCAGCGTAGCCATCCACCTTGGGGAGTGATTTCTCTCTTTCCCTTTCACTGTCTGCCTGTCTCCCTCTTCCTCTCTCTCTCTCTCTCTCTCTCTCTCTCTCTCTCTCTCTCTGGTGAGCCCAAGCTCCCCATGGCAAAAAACTTACAAAAAATAATATTAGTTCCAGGGAATTGGCTTATAAGATTTGGAGGCAGGCTTGGCAACTCTGAAATCTGGAAAGCAGATTGTCAGGAATAGCAGGCTGAAACTCCCAGGCACAAGCTATACTTGCAGTGCACAGAGGAAATACCTTCTCCTCCTCCTTCTTCTTCCAAAGGAGAAGTTTTGGTCTTCAGCTGGTTCAATCTTCACCTGGTTGAATGAGGCTCACCTAGATAGTGTAGGGTAATGTCCTACATTTAATAGTCATTTCCTACAGACTTTAATCAAATCTTCACAAAAACATTACATTAGTCTTTGAATAATGGACTATATCCTAGTGAAGCTGACGGAAAACTGAAAAATAAAAGAAGGAGTTGTCTACCCTATCGAAGAGTGAAGAAAGGCTTAGTGTGTTGACTATTGGATTTAGCTACTAGAAGGAGCTCATTGTGAATTTGACTACAGTAGATTTTTTGGAATAGAACTGTATGTGTTTCCTAGGGCTGTCATGACAAATTACCACAAACCAGGTGGCTTAACACAATGAGAAATGTACTTTTTCACAGCTCTGGAAGCCAGAAGTTCAACATTGTTTTCTCTAGGCTGAAATAAAGCTGAAGGCAGGATGTGTTCCCTCCAGAGTTTTTTTGCTGCCTTTTTTTGCCCCTGGGGGCTGGTGGCTACACCAGTCCACTTGATGGCAGGATGGGCAGGTATGCTCATTCAGGGGGGCCAAAATCAAGTCCATGCCACCCCCCTCGAACAGACAAAATTTAGTAAATAAAGAAAAGAATTGATTCAGTGAGGCCAGCACCAGGGAGAGAGGGGAACAGAGTCCATACACATCTTGGCTGTGCTGGAAAAGAGACAGCTTATAGAGGAAGAGGTCACTGTGGGGTGCATTTTAAAAACAAAGAGCAAGTTATTCATTACTATGGAGCAACATGAAGGGGAGCCCTGGTCACTGTCTTTGGCAGGACCGTCAGGAGACCAGCAGTCTCAGGGGTTAGCATGTCAGGCAGTTTCTATCTGTCTTGGTTTGCCGGGTGGGCAGAAAGACCAGTTTCCTCCCTCTGCAAGGGACTATCGATAATCAATGACTAGCAGGCAACAGAAGGAAATGGAGCCAATTAAAACAACAACTCTTTTTTCTTTTTTTTAGAAAGAGATTTTTGCTATAGAGTGCATCACTCGCCAGACAGAGAGAGAGAGAGAGAGACAGAGACAGAGAGACGGGGATGGTCACAACGCAGTCCCTTCTCTTCCAGGGATTTTAGGCACACAAGCACACATGCCCCATGTGAGCTTCAAGCTACAGGGTCTAAGACTTGAACCCTGCTCAACTATGTGGGAGTCCACCTTAACCACCACACCACCTGCTGGCCCCAATCAAAACAACCCTTAGATACTGGTTTAGAAGCTAAGTGTGTCTTTGTAATGCTTGGATTGATTAAATCCTCTCAATTTTAGTTGGTGGCATCATTCCATCCCTGTGTCCACAGTTAGACATCTGTAAAGACTTAGCAAGGTTATTGCTATGTTAATTCCCATCAGTTAGACATTAGGCTCCTTCTATTATGAGGGAAATTCCTGTAAGACTCATTGTGAATAAGGGAGAGTTGAAAACCAGACTTTCCTAAGGTTTCATCTATTAAGATGGACTCTTGGGGCTGGCAGGGGGTGTGGTGGCTGGGGTGTTGGACTCCCACATGGCTCACCACGGTTCAAGTCCCAGACCTGGAGGCTTGTTTTTTTTTTTTTTTTTCATTTTTACTCTCTCTCTCTCACTCTGTCCATCTTTGGTCAAATTTAAAAACCATTAAATAAATAAATAAATGAAGTTAAATAAGAGAATTCTTTAAAAAAAAGATGTACTCTTTAAGACTAAATATAATATAGTCTAGTTCTCATCTGACTCGGTTGAGCTAATCTGTGCCTCTGTTTTTACATTGCTTCTCCTTTTCTGAAATCTTCTGCTTTACCAGGAAGCATTATTGGCTTAGGAACTTCTAGATAACGCAAGATAATCTCCCCATGTCAAGAACCTTACTTAATCATCTCTGTAAAGACCCTTTTTTTCCTCATAAATTTATTTTAATACCTACATATGTATACAGGAGTCATAGAAAAATATTCCTTCATAAGAGAGAGGAAATGGGTGGCTGGTGGGAGGATGAATGGGCCCAGTGTTAGATGATCGTAAGTGACTGTCTTTGGGAGCTGAATAAGACCAACACGTTTCGCAGAAAGTGAAGGGCAAGGGACAGAATTGCACAGTAGTGAGCATCGTCTTCTTTTGCAGGTGAAGTTTCTGAGCTAGTCTCTCAGAGCTGCCCTCAGAGCAGGCGCCCTGGGTAGGAGACTTTCGGTCTTTCTTGTTTAGGGCTGCTTGATGAAATTCCTAGGGTTGTTTAGGACAATCACATTTCTATTAGATTTCTCAGTCATTTAAGTAAGTTCCAGAGAGAACCCTTCTGGAGGTGATGAAAGAGACAAGGTTACAGAGACCTTTTAAGGCCTCTCAGCATGTTGGAGCATCAGTGTTTAGAGTAGTGTTTCCTGAGCTCAGCCTCTGTTCCTCAGCCTACTACAGAGGCAAAATCTGGTTAGAATAGATCCAGAAAGTTACCTACTTCAGAATGTTTCTGTAAAGAGAAGCAAAGGGGGCAATGGCTGAGGGAAGGATGAGATCTGGATCTCTTAGTCATACTCAGGAAACTCCCTTCCCTTATACACAGTCACCCTCCAAACAAACATACATGATTCCAGTTTTCCATTCCTTCTTGCTACAATGTCTGTTCAGCTCTCTAACATGTTTAACCAAAGTACTTAACGGTAATACCGTTATTTACTGCACGGAGCAGGGGGCGGGATGGGAGCTTGAATGCATTCTGTAGGCAAAAAATATCTTCATGAGTCTAACTAATATCTGACAATCTTTTTATTCTTTTATTTCTGTATACAAGGTAAGCCTTTGTTCTCAAAAATCACAGGGAATGCATTTTTAAAACTCTGCATACATTTGTCCAGTTTGGCCTAAAAATCACATCTCTTACCACATCTGCATGAGATTCCTCTTATAATGTATTCCAGAACTTAGAATTACTTTACCCTTATTACATTGTTGAAATAGGTGTATTGGAGCTGCTAATTAAAAATAGTAATTCTTACGTGCTTGTATCTTTACTTTTTAAATCATTTAAAGCTCAGCCATATCTGTGATGGCTAGTATAAAAGAGATCCGAGGGAAAAGCAGTTAGCATAATGGCTATGTTGCTGAACTCCCATGTACTCAACTGCAGTTCAAGTCCCAGACCTGGTGGCTTAAACTCATGCCGGGCACGTGTGCGTGTGTGCCCAAGATTCCGAGAGGAGAATGGAGGAGAAGGGATTGCAGCATGGGCATCCCCCCTCAGGGGTGATTTCTCACTTTCTGTCTCTCTGGCGAGTGCACGCGCCCTATAACAAAGACCTCTCCAAAAAAAAAATAAAAGAGAGAGATCTGAGGGGGAGATAAGAACCGACATAAAAGGATCATCTTACCTTTCTTTTCTTTCTTTCTTTTTTTTTTTTTCTTTTTCTTTTGGCAAGTCATGACCAGGTCTAGGAAACTTTAATATATTCTGAATGGCCATTTCTATTATGCATGGACTGACTGGCATCATAGCGATCAGGAATTATACCTGATACATATGTAGGTACTCAGTAAATATTGATGAATGAATGAGTGATTGAATGGTAAAATTACTAACGGGATCTTTTATATTATGCTTATTATTATTATTCCGTTGCTATTAGAGCTATTTATAAGTATCGTAATTTTTAACTAGTGTGTATATATTGGAGTATCGGGAAAGTCATGACACATTTTTGCAAAGAAAAACACATTATGACTTTCCCAATGACCTAGTATTTAGGAATGTATATAAATATATCTTTTTTTAAGTGAGAAAACTTAAGAGTAATTGCTAACAGGATTTATATGGTATAGCAATAATGGGATGCTCTTCAGGGGCCCAAAATCAGGTCCACGCCACCCACCACAAATAAGTGACTTATACACAGCAGAGATTTATATCTCACATGAAAGCAGAGATCACGGTGCCTGCTTGGTTATGCTCTGGTGAGAGACCCCCTTCCACGTGGTAGGCTGCAGCACCCTTTCTCTGTACCTTCACACGGCAGAAAGAGGGCTAGACAGCTTTCCGCATTTCTTTCATAAAACTCCGAGTCCGATTTATGAAGACTCCACTCTTACGGCCTAGTTACCTCCCAAAGTTCCCAGCCTAATACCATCACACCGAGGTTGGGATTTCAACAATTGCATTCAGTGTATAATACCCTCCATAATACGTCTCACAAAGGTCCCTGTAAATGAACCATCTTCAAGATTCACCCCAGCCCCTCCCTAAATCTCACCCAATGACGGTCTTCTTGAGAAGCTTCCCCTACTGCCTCCCATGCCCACCACCAGTTCATACCTTCCTAGCACTTAATCCCATGTACCTTTGTTTTGCCGCAATTGTAGAGGTAGTTTTTACATTAATTTTTAATTATTTGATTCCTGTTTATCTAGAATCCTTTGAAGAAACATGATGTCAGTATTAGCTTATCATTTTATCTTCAGAAGCAAGTGTTTTTCATAATGTCATTTGGGACCCATTAGTGAGAAATGAAATCAGATTCATGGGTAATGGGAAGTTTTTCTTTCCTAATGAAATAGGTTAGAACAAAGTCATTTTTTTTTCCAGAGAGAATAAAATGTAATAAACATACATATTGTATCCTAAAGCTTTTTTTTTTCCCCACTTCTAAGCAAATCTATTTTTGACTTAAGAGAAATGCTAAGGCAAATAAGTAAATAAAACAAAACAAGGAAGGTTATTTGGGCCACAGTTAAGGATGACTGCCTGGGTGTCACAATACCCAAGTTGCCCTGAGTGATGTGCACCTCCCCACCGTTTTTTTTTTTTTTTTTTCTCATTATCCCAAATTGTCCTTACCTAGATGACTCAGTAAGTAGCTATTTAAGTGCCTTTTTGGTAATACCACTTAGATTCTTTATTTTCAAATTTTATTTTTCATCATTATTATTATCATTATTATTTTATTTTGCTATGAGTCACACATGCTCACCAGAGAGACAGAGACAGAGAGAGAAAGAGAAAGCAAGCCACCAGGTCCAGGACTCAAACTGCAATCAGCCAAGTGAGAATCTAGTGCCTCCAACCACCATGCCACCTGCCGACCCAACCACTCTGACACTTTTAAAGTAGCATGTTTCATTTTAAAAATGATGATAGTCCCACCCCATGTTTCCAAACCTGGTCTTCTTCAGTCTTTTGTTCTCATCAAACTTCACCTTTATCCATCCTTATATCTGGGCCTTACAGGTTTCAGGATAATATTTAAAGGCCAAAGTCATAAATGGGAGTGTGGGGGTTCATAACTGCCAGCGCTCTACCTTGGTAAAAAGCTACAGCAGGGAGTCTTACACAGCAGGGGTCTGCTCAATTCTGTGACAAGGGGAGCAGGAAGATCTCGTGGTTTCCTGAAGACACTTCATTTCACCTTTTTGCTTATTTATCTTTATTCAACTCTTCTTTTCAATTACTAGAGGGTATGTGCACTCATCAAAGAGAGAGAGCAGGAGATTGCCGTGCACTCCCTCAGTAGGGCATGACCAGACCACAATCCTGTCTCCATTTCTCCATCCTGGCGGGATCTGGGGCAGGTTACAAGCGCATTGTACTTCAGGAGCGAAGTATGGAGACAGCAAGTCAGGCACATCATCATATCTACTGATAGAAGGTAAAGGAAAAATGTATTTCGGCAATGAGGACATTCATATTTGTGAAACAAAACATCAGATAATATATTGTTAGCATCTTGAGCTATTTCAGGTTTCTTATCTCAGAGGCCATTTGGTAAAGGGAGACTGTGACCAGAGAACACATTCCAAAGTCACTCACCTCTGAGTGTCTAAATTCAGTTTCTATAACAACCTCTTGCTCCCCCATAAAAGCCCTTTATTTTTCTCTTTTCACACTGTGTATTCATATATTATACATCTGTTAGTGAGTCTTGATGTAAAACATATTTCCTACTGTAGATTTCGGTCAGAAATTATAAAACCACACATATGTATATGACTGATATGGAACCAGAGGCATTAAGGAAGTATATGTTCAATTAATCAATCGCCACCTCCCCTTCCTCCCATCTGTTATGCGGTGTGGTCATTTTCAGCTGCAAACTTGTTAGTTAGAGTTTGCAAATAAAAGTGGCACATTTCTGTCTACATTTTTTTCAATGTTAGTAATTTATAAGATTCTATAGCTTAGATTTCTACTTTAATTTCATGCAGGTCCAGCTGATGAATTACTGGATTACTAAGTAGCCAAATAGTTGAACTTTATAATTAATACTTCTTGTAAAGTTAGATTTAAGTTTTATCCAATTCCCACCCTTGCCTTAATCAGTATTAATGTATTCTTTATTAGGAGTCAGATAGAATGTTTTATTTTAAACAATACTGGCAACTTAATTGCACTCATTTATTCCACAAACACTAATTGGGTGCCTACTTTATGCCAGGCATTCTTCCAGGACCTGGGTGTAGTAAAAATTAATACGATAACTTCAAGGAGCACTTACTCTTAAAAAGTAGTGAATCAATTTCCGATTTCTCTATCGAGGACTTATATTATGTTCCAGGAACTGTATTCAGGTATGACTAAGACACTGTGATGAAAAATATGGACCCTCTCTGCATCTCTAACCCTGAGACAAAGATTCAAGTGCAAGTCATAGAGTTGAAAAGTGATGACAGGAAACACTCAAAAAGAAGGGACGGGAGAGAGGAAAAGACCGATAGCCAATAACTAACTAGTTTCAAACAACTTACCACTGTAAGTAACTGGAACACAGTCCTGCCGAGAACTGTGGAAACCAGCACAGAATTCTCCTTGATTATCCCATCTGATAGAGCCCACTGTCAGATTATCAGATGTTTCCAGGGACTTGAATTCTCAGGTCCTTCTGGATTGTCCTGTATGTCGGTAATTAAGGTACTGAGGCAAAGATGCAAACACTAATTGTGTGGGCATATGCACACATGTTAGAAAGGTAAGGCATAGGGGGTTACAGTTAAGCTGTCTTCCTGGAGAGACTTCCATATAATGGCTAGCTCACGTTTCACTCTTGTCAATTCAATTTGCAGGAATGGTGAAGTCCCTCTTGGTATGATTTGAAACTGAAAAATTGTCTCAGTCGATGGTCTCCTTTTAGTTATCTTTCCCCAATATGGGAATGAGATACCTAACTTTTTAGCCTTCTCCTTCTGCAATATTTAGTTTTAAAATCATTGGATTACTTTCAAGTTCTTTATTTTAATTCCTCTCTGTGAGCTGTCTCTAAAAGTCCCAGGCATTTAAGGCACACAAGTGTATTTTATGCATTCACATAACTTGAAAAGATATATACTCAAAGGTCAAGAGATTATAAAATTAATAATGGCTGTTTCTTCCAGGTCTTTAGGATTGTTGTTGTTTATGGTTTAATAGATGCCAGAGGGAGTGTAGGCCCACCAGAGGTGAAGGGAGAGAGAGAGAAAGGAGAGAAAGCACCCCCTCAAGGCTGTGGGTTACGCTGCAGTCCCTTCTCTTCCATTTCTCTATCCTGTTGGGATTTGGGGCATGTAGTTTTCAAACTGATGTGTTTTTCAAGCTGCTAGGCCATCCTTGGCCATGTGAGCTATTGCCCTCTTAACCACTGTGATATAGGGCCAGCTCAGTTCAAAGGCAAACTTAATGAAGCTCTTTCTTTTTCCTTTTTCCTTCTGCCCTAGGAGTGCATGGTAGTGAAAAATGCAGTGTCCATCAATAGAGTCGGTGACCCCAGCTTTGATCTGTGCTAAGGTGTCTCTCACTTTTACCCACCATTGTTTTTGCTCCATCAGTGCAAATATCAACACAGTGAAAAAGGCAAATATTTTTGGTTTCATAGAACCCTTAAAAAGGTCTTGCAATCACACTTTCAGAACTGCTGGCTCGTAATACAGAAATATCCTAAATATCTTATGATGTACTTTCTAATAAGAAACAAATATGTCAATTTTTTTTTAATGCCACGTGTGCCAGAGAGATAGAAAGTGAGAAATCACCCCCATGGGAGATCGCCACACTGCAATCCTTTCTCCTTCATTCTCCTCTCAGGACCCTAGGCACGCACACACACTCACCCAACGTAAGTTTCAAGCTTCTGGGTTCAGGACTCAAACATAGTCGACTATGTGGAAGTCCAGAAATGTAACCATTATACCATCTGCTGGTCCCTGTGTTATCTTTTTAAGAAGATATTAGGACCAGCTGGCTGCATGGTGGTTAAAGCAACTGGATGACACACGACCAACTACATGATTTGAGTCCTAGACCCAGTGGCTTGAAAAACATGCCGGACATGTGTGTGTGCATGCACACACACATGCCCAAAATCCTGAAACAAAAAATGGAGGAGAAAGGATTGCATTGGACCATCTCCTCTGGGGGAGTGCTTTTTGCCTTCCTTCTTTCTCTTTTCCAGTGGCATGTGTATCCTCCAGCAAATTTATATATATATATATATATATATATATATATATATATATATATATATATATTAAATGTTTAATCCTAAACTGTTGCTTCTTCCCAGATAATCTCTTCTAGCTGTTTCATTTATTAATATATCCTAGTTATTCTTTAAAAAGTGTATATTAAATGTGTAATTATTTGGGAGTAACAGGCTCATACTTTGTGGGACTTCCTAAGTGGAGGAGTTTATTCTCTCATTTTCCACTTTCAGGTTTACACTGGGGTCTATTAAAAGTTCATGTGAAGAACAAAACATTACAAATAATTAAACAGACTAAAAGCATTGTGATGTTCTACACATATTGAATGCCTTTTGGAATCACTGCTACACGTAAGAAAATGAAATATTAATGATGATTACGTAGACAAGGAAAGAAATGATAGTCATCAGTCATCTTAGTAGATTTCTTTTAAAAAAAGCAACTGTTTAACTTGAGGATTCCACTTTGGGGTTTATTAAAGCACCACACAAGTTGTTCAGGTTTTTTTTTTTTTTTTTTTCAATGTTTATTTTTCCCATGACTAGGAGAGACAAAGAGAGAGAGCGCCCCCAATAGGATCTTCATGCTGTGATCCACTCATAGCTTCAGCCAGCCCAGGAGCAGGTGCACACGTGCTCCCGATGTGCTCAGGGAGGTCTTCAGTGGCAAACACAGGACCTTCCTTGGGAGTCAGCCTTGCAGAGCACTGCATTTCAGAGCTGCTCCACTGCCTGGCCCTGCACATAAGCTAGTTTTATTCTTAGTTGGTTAATCCAATATATTCTTAGGTCAATGTTTATAATATCACACTTATTTAATGTAGTTACTATTGATAATACCATCTAGTTATTTATTAATGAATTAGAGTGATTATAGCCATGCCTCTTTGTTTTGAAATGGTTTTCACTGAAAGGCAGGCTCCCTTAGGTCATCAGTTGTTAGAGAATCAAGTATGGTAAAATAAAAATAAAACTCAGTAATTCAACAAATTTTTCTTGAGAGCCTCTTACATGAGGCCCTTTGTTGGAAGCAGTGAAGTATACAGAAATGCCACTAAGTATGCGCTAATCTAATAAACATAACTACCATGGAGTACACTGATCAAATCTTAAGAGAGTTCTGAGGAGGAAAAACTACTTGCAAAAGTTAAAAAATATGTCTTTTTTTTCTGAAATGATAATAGACATTCTTGTTTTTAGTTTTGAACAGTGTTTTATGGTTTATTCAGTTTTTACATCTTGCATTATTAAGTATTAAATACATAGTATTCACACAGTATAAAGTTAAGTATAGTGCAGGCTTTCAAATATATGTGAAAGCAGGGTTTAAAGCAATTGAAAGAGTTGTCTTCTCTGTAGAAGATAAATTTAGGTAGTCAAATGAGTAAAGCTTGAATTTCATAGCATTTGCTTGAAATAAATTGAGGCTAAGAACTCCATTGCCCTTCTAGACACTGCACCCAGAGATCCTTAGAAATTCTCGTGTTCTAGCTCTGCTCCATCATTAGCAGAAGAGAAATTCAAACTGAGCGATGCAAGCCATGTCCATGTTTTACACTTATAGTGTTTAATGTGTATGTACACACACAGAGCTTCAAACCTTGGAGTTAGAGGAAACTTATTTAAAAAAAAAAAAAGTTGGTTAAATGATGAGATAATGGCAATTATGTGGTAGAAGCTAAAAACTGTAAATTGTTCTGGAGATTTACAAATTTATTTTTCCCAGAGTCATCTGTTTGTATTCTATTGTGGTGAAGGAAAAGCACACCCCTCCCCTTTCCAAGGGTTTGTTGACATTCCAGAATAAAAGTCGTTCCTTTTCTGAGGGCTGTGTGGATCAGTGTGTCAGCTGCTCTTGTTGAACTCCAAGTGTCACAGTTCTCTGTGGGTCAGCCCCACCGTGTACACAGGGTAATAGACAGGCTGTCATCACATCACCTCGTGGTGGTTAGGATGCAGAAGCTAGCACTAAGGTGCTAGGTGTGTAGTAAGTGATCTGTTCTCTCATCCACAGATTCACGGTTTCTGTTGGGTATTTCTCTGTCTGTCTACTTAGAGAACTACTGTCCACCCATCTGTACAAACTTACTAATAACCATAGCAACAACTGTGACTCACGGTGTCAGTTTAAATTATTCAAAGTTTGAAGATTTTTTTCTCTTCCTTAGCTGTATCAAGCCAGCCAAGCTCACTGAAATAGGATTATGGTTTCATAAAGAAAATAGTGCTTTTTAAGGTTTACTAGTTTCATTTACAAGTTTTCAAAATAAAATCTCTAACATAAACTCTTTAGTTAATTGAATTATATTAATACTTGCTCAGTGTTTATATTGTATTTATATTCAGCCACTTCAAGATGATTGTTAAATATTGCAAAAACAGACTGGCCCTATAGCTCATTATTCAGGGAGCTAGATTCCACATGGCCAGCTGTAGTTTGAATCCCAGCCTTGAAAAACATGGCAAGAACATGTATATGCATGCCCCAAATCCCAACAAGGTAAAGAAAATGGAGAAGAAAGGATTGTAGCTTGATTACATCCAGGTGGGGGATGCTTTTTTCCCCCATTTTCTCTCTCTGTTGAGGACATATACATTCAGGCAATTAAAAAATATATATTGCAGAACCCACATTTAAAAAATATGCTCTCATTTTAAAAATATGCTCTAGAAAAAAGATGCTAATTTTATTAAATTTATTCTGATCTATTTAAAATAAAGCATGTATTTATTTAATTTCACCTTCATAAAATCTAAAATTTAATTAAAATTTTAGAGTATTCTTTGAAGTAGGACAGTCCTTTGAAGGGAATATTTTAAATATATCTGTAAGAGGGACTCCTATTATCTATTTTATATTTACTGGGGATTAATATATTTGGGACATTACAGAAAAAGAATGAAGTGTAGAGAGTTAAAATGCTAGTCAAACAGACAAGATGGCACTGTATACGATCTTTACTAGAGGTACTTCTTTGTTCTTAGGAAAAGTAGGGCTTCTCTTAGAGAAAATTGGGATTAATTACACTTCAGAGCCTTTGACATGTACTTCAAAGTTCAATGAGAAAGAAAAAAGAATGTTGCTTTTATGAAGAGAATGAAAAAAATAATGTTTTGTGTATTTTGCCATACATTACCTCTTTATTTCAATTAGAGTAAATACTTGTTGTTTAAAACAAATAAGACATAAATAAGAAAAAGTAACTAAACTAAAATGGCATTTAATTAAAAGAATACATATACATACATATGTATATGTATATATATTGTTTCTTTAAAAAAAGAGATTTTTGCTATAGGGTGTGTATGCTGGCTGGAGAGACAGAGAGAGACAGAGACAGAAAGCGAGAAGTCACCCTTCAGAGGGGACGGCCATGCTACAGTCCTTTTACTGCCATTCTCAGGATTTTGGGGCAGGCACACACAGGCCCTCAGTGTGATGTTTTAGCCACTGGGTCCAGGACTGATATCATGGTCGACTACGTGGGAGTACAGTGACATAATCATTATGCCATCTGCTGGCCCCGGCCTTGTATATATTAATAGTAAATAACCAATAATTTTTACATTGAAGGAAAATGTACAGTGGAAAATAAAAAATCTACAGAGAGGGGACTAAAGAGCCAAATCTTTATCCTAGTAATAGAAATGTGTTACCACAGTGAACAGAGAGCACAGTTGGTATATACATGAACTCTATTTAAGTTTTCAGCCATAAGGCGTGTGCACTCGCCATAGAAAGACAGAGAGAGGGGGAAAGTGAGATATCACCCCCCAGGAATGATGGCCACTGCACCATCCTTTCTCCTCCATTCTCCTCTCAGGATTTTGGGCATTCACATATACAGGCCCAGTGGGATTGTCAAACTCCAGGATCCAGGACTCAGACTTGGGGTTGGTCATGTGGGAGTCCAGGGCCTTAACCTCCATACCACCTACTAGCCCCCCATGACCAATTTTTTTCATTATTATTTCTTTCTTTCGTGAAAGACAGAGAGAGGAAGATGGAGACAAGTACTCTGAACAGGGTCTTGACGTAATGATCCATTTCCCATTCCCCCAACAAGGCAGTCTGAATTATGGGATGTCTTGCATATGCCCATTGTCTGCAGGGAGACCTCTGGATTTCAGGGAGACAGTGAGAGGGAAAGTGGGAATCACCCTCCAGGCAAGAGAGCCACCCCACAATAGTTCCATTTGGGTCCAGAATAATGAAGTACTCTATTACCAGCTCGCCACCATGGCTGGCCCTGTAAGCAAGAATTTTGCAAAGAGAGATGTTTTGCTAAATTTAAACAATGACATTCAAGAAGGTGAAACTACAATGTTGTTCTACTGAGTTTTTCTTTGAATATAATATTTGACAGGTTTGGTAGAATATCCACATGCATAATGTGGTGGGTCATTGTGGATGCAAGCAAAAATATTTGTTAGTAAATTTCTTGAAGGGCTTTATGCACATTTGGGTAGTAGTAGAGTTCTAGCATTCCCCCAAATAGGGAATCAGTCTCTTGATAAAAGGAGGAAGCTTTGGGGAATAAGGCTATAGAAATAACATTCTAGCAAGGACACTTTTTTCCTCAAAATCTGACTATAGAACAAGTAGGTAAATGTAGCTATAGAGTTTATAAGCAGAAACATAATTGTGATAACATGTGAAAGTAACCTTAAATAAATAAAAGGTTTCAAAAGGAATCAATATTCATAATTTCTAGGTGAATTTGGTAATTTTGCTTAAGATGCCAGTGTGTATAAGCTAAGTTCCTGAGGAAGATGAACTGAATTTAAGGAGGAAAGGTTAGGAACTTCTGGGTAAGGGGACAGTTTTAGCTGATGAGGCTGGAGAAAGTGAGTGAAGAGATTTTTTTAAGGAGTCTCTCCTGATAATAAAAGCTTTTTTAAATTTTATTTTAGGTTTTTTTATAGGGTGAGTGTACTTTCCAAAGATAAACAGAGAGACAATGAGAGCAAAGTGTGAATCACCCTCCAGCCAAGAGGGCCACCCCACAATACTTTTTCTTCCATTCTCTTGGGATTTGGGACATGCACACACACACATCCAGAATGACTTTCAAGCCTCCTGATCCAGGACTCAAATCATGATTAGCCATGTGGGAATCTAGTGCCTTAATCACCATACTGTCCATTGGCCCTACTGAGAGCTTTAATAGAAGAAAGTGTTAAATCCAATTAGTGGGATTGTATGAAAAAGTTCCCAAGAATAGCTAAATTGTTTGGATAGAAAACTATTGGATAGAAAAAATGTGGAAAACAAGTCAAGAATTGTTAGATTTTAGAGTGTAGATAAAAAAAGGGAATCTCTATGGATCCAGTAAAGTATGGTCAAACCAAGTTGATGGAACAGGAGCTGCCAGTATCATATCTTATTTAAAACAGTTCAGGTGGGTCAAGTCTATGTTCTCTCTTGGCTCAGTTCTTTAGGAAACTTCCCATAGAATTCTCTGCCTTTGATATAATACACCTCTTATTTTTCCAGAAAACACATTCAGAGTTAAAAGTCTAAATCACAAGTTAATAATCAATTTATGATTCAATGCTCACCTTCCCCAACTAGAAAGAATGTTTCTTTTGCATTCTCTTCTAGAACTTTGCTTGAATTTTTATTTCCATAATTAATTTATATCAATATAAACTTCTTAGCTGCTTTGTACATGTCTCCTGTATGAAGTTAGAAACTTCTTTAGGGTTAGAATTTTTCTTACTGACATTTAATTCATAATTTGATGAAGCACAGCAGAATAAGAAATGTTTTCTCCCTGGAAAAGAACTTTGAGCCAAAGGTATAATTCTTTTCAACTGCTAAAAAAATAATAACTTTCAGGGTTATTAAAATGGTCTTTCTGATTAGGCAGAGATATAATGATTAACTTAGAAAGAAACTTTCCATTTATTAAACCTGTTCCAAATTTGATATTACTTTTTATCTATGTGAATTTATTTTAAAAATTCCCTCACACTATACTTGGATTGATTTTCAGTTCTGGAATACCATGACCTGGAGACAGGGATTTGTCATTGGAGAGGAAGAGAAGCTAGAAAATTAGATAGTTTCCTAAAGTGCTAAGAGCAACAATGGATCTACATAAACCTTTCTAATGCTGCCTTGAATCATTCATGGGTGTACAGAGCCAAAGGATAGACAGGGATGCCTTCAGAAGACTGATAATATTATGCACTTTTAAACTGATATTTGAAAATACCCACTTAGTGTGTGTGTGGGGGGTATATTTATAGTTATTAAAAATTATGTGAAGAAGCCAAAAATTATTTTTTTATGGTCACTGGCTTGAATAGAACTAATATTCTAGAAACAAACTGGCAAGACTTTTCCCCTTTTTTGAGATTCCTTTTTGTTTTATGATACTTTTTCAAAACAATGACTTCTCATATTTTTCCTCTCCATTTTTTTATTTCACATTCAGTAATTGTACATCTCTGTAGCATACAATATGGTTTTTCAAAGTATTTATCAAATCAGAGATGATGACTATCAAATCAAGGATATTACCATATACATCATTTTCAATTGAGAACTTTCTGTTTGTTGAGTGTTTCTTTCCTTTGCTCCTCCCTCTCATCCTCTGCCATCCACTTCCTTCCTTTATAGTCTCTGCTATCTACACTCATCCTCCTCACTATCATCTCTCTGAATCTTCCCATATCTGCCATAGAGGACAGACATTTGGTATATATTGAATGGGGATATACAGTGTTTGTCTTTCAAAGTCTGGCTTACTTTGTTTAGCATTAAATCTTCTATCTACATCTACTTTGAATCAAATGGCAGGGTCTTATTTTTCCTTATGAATGAATTGTATTCTATTGTGTGTGTGTATGCCACAGTTTTTCAACTCAGGCATCAGTTTTGAGATACTTAGATTGATTCCATGTCTTAGTGATTGTGAGTAATGCCACAATAAACATGGAAGTACAAGTATCTTTCTGACTGAGTGTATTTCTATCCATTGGAATACCAAGGAATGGGATTACTGAGTCATGTGGTAATTGCTTGCGGGTTTTGAGGAATCTCCATATTGTTTTCCACAGAGGCTGTTATAATTTACATTCTCACTAGCAGTGTGGGACGGTTCGCTTTTCACCACAGCCTTGCCACCACTTGTTATTTGTTTGTTTGTTTATTGGTTGATTGGTTGACTGGTTGGTTGATTTTTGCCAGAGGGCACATGCACATGCACAGAGGGAGACAGAGGGAAAGTGAGAAATTGCCCCTCAGGGGTGATGCCCATGTCACAATTCCTTATCCTTCATCCTCCTCTTGGGATTGTGGGCATTCATGCACACATTTCCAGGACTCAAACCATGGTCAATCAACCACATGGGAGTTCAGTTCCTCAACCACCAAGACAGTTGCTGGCCCCTGTTCTTTTTTTTTTTTTTTAATTGCCATTCTGACTGGGAAAGTGGTATCTTGTTTTGGTTTTGATATGCATTTTACTTATGATAAGTGATAAACATTTTATACATGCATTCTGGCTATTCCTATGTCTTCCTTAGAAAGCAGTCTAGTCAGCTCAATTGCCCATTATTATTTTTTTTTTTTTTGGTTTTTTTTTTTTTTTTTGGAGAGGTTTTTTTTTTGCTATAGGGCGCGTGCGCTCGCCAGACAGACAGAGAGAGACATAGAGACAGAAAGCGAGAAATCACCCCCCAGGAGGGATGGTCACGCCGCAATCCCTTCTCCTCCATTCTCCTCTCTTGGGATCTTGGGCACGCACGCACACGCGCCCGGCGTGAGTTGTAAGCCACCGGGTCCAAGACGCGAACCGCGGTCGACTACGTGGGAGTCCAGCAACATAGCCATTACGCTAACTGCTGGTTCCCAATTGCCCATTTTTTAACTATATTGTTCCCTTATCTGAAGCGTAATTTGCAAATATTTCTGCGCATTCTCTGAGTTGTGTCATCACTCTACTAACTGCTTCCTTTCCTTTGCAGAAGCTTTTTAGTTTGATGTAGTCCCACTTGTCTGTTTTGGGGATAACTTTCTATGCTTTAGGGGTCTTATTTAAGAAAAATTTACCTACTCTAATGTCTTCAAGAGTGTCCCCTGTGTTTTCCACCAGTTGTTTTATAGTTTGAGGCTTTACATTTAAATCTTTGATGCATTTTTAGTTGATTTTTGTTAATGGTGAGAGATCAGAGTCCAGTTTTAGTTTGCTACAGGAGGACATCCAATTCTTCCAGCACCATTTGCTGAAACGATTTTATTATATCTACTGCATCGTCTTCAGCCCATTCTCTAAAATCAGTTGGCTGTATGTTTTGGGGTTTATTTCAAGAATCTCTATTCTGTTCTGTGGTTCTGTGTGTCTGTTTTTGCAGTAACATACTGTTTTGATCATTACAATTTGTAACATATTTGGAAGTCAGACAATGAGATGCCTCCTACTTTATTCTTTTTACATAGCAATGTCTGGATGATACGGGACCTTTTATGATTTTATGATAATTTTTATACATCTGTGAAGAATGTCGCCAGCAATTTGTTCAGAATCACATTGAATTTGTAAATTAATTTGAGTAGAATTGACATTTTGATTATGTTGATTCTTCCAATCCAAGATAATGGGATGTCTTTTCAGTTTTTTTTGTATCATGTTCAATTTTCTTTTTTGAGTTTCTTATTGTTTTTCTTGTAGAAGTCTTTCATCTGTTTGTTTAGGTTTATTTATAGGTATTTTATTTTATTTTATTTTATTTTATTTTATTGTAGTTATTATCACAATAAAGGAATGGCTTTCTTCAATTCTGCATCAGTCTATTCATTGTTGTTGTTCAAAAATGCTACAGATATTTTGTATATTGATTTCATATCCTGCTACTCTACTGAATTCATTTATCACTTCTAGTTTTTTCATGGATGCTTTTGAGCTTTCTATGTATACAGTCATGCCATCTGTGAACTTTCTTGTCCAATTTCATTGACTAGGACTTGCAACACTGTGTTGAAAAGGAATGGATAAAATAGACAGCCTTGTTTTTTTCCCCTTTTTAGTGGAAAAATTTTCAGCTTTTCCCCATTGAGTATGTTGGTAGTGGACTTGTAGGCTTTTATTGTCTTAAGAGATGTCTCTTTTATAGCTATTTTTCTGAGAGTCTTAATCATGAAGGAATGTTGAATTTACTCAAATGCTTTTTCTGCATCTACTGATATAATATGATTCTTATCTTTCCTTCTGTTAATGTGATGGATTACCTTTACTGTTTTTGTATTTGATGAACCATCCTTACATTTCTGAGATAAAACCTACCTGCTGGTGTGTAATCTTTTAAATGTACTCTTGAATTCAGTTCGCTAATATCTTGTTGAGGATTTTTTTCATCTGTATTCATTAGGAATAACAAAGCAATATTTCTTTGTAAGCATGATACATTTTAAAATTTTATATAATTAATTTTAAATTAAAAATATATTTGTTTCTTAAAAACAGACTTGGTTGAGGTTGGTTGGTTGGTTTGTTTTCTCCCCAAAACATGCATATCTCCTGTCCCCTTTTCTGGTCTATTTTTCTTTTTTTTTTTTTAACCTAATACATAACTTATTTATCAATGCATGGGGGGGTGTATAACATACTATTTGTCATGTTTATTATCTAAATCCCTCACAAAACTGTAAGCTCCTTGAAGACAAAGTTGTCTTCCTTTTAATTCACTATTGTCTCATCTTATTTAATAGGACCTGCCATATAATAAATATATATTTTAAGTTTATTTCTTTCATGAGAGGGAGACAGGCATCTCAGTGACGTCTTTTCATGACATAATCTAGCCCTCTAATGAGCCATGATGTTGGATGTCGGATTTGCCGTCACCTGGTCCATAGGCTCTGAACTGTAGTTGGCAGTGTGGCTTCTAGCACAGCAGAGCAGCGTGCTACCACACATGTCACCATGGCTAGGCTTCAGTAAACCGTTTTTTGAATAAAATAATTTGACTGTAGAATCTGCTGCAAAGAAACTCCTGAGATTGTTATGGTTTTCTTCAGAGGAATGAAAAGTATCAGTTCTAGAGTAAGCTTTTGAAGGAGACACAAGGTCAACACAATTTAATGCTACCTAGTTGCAGCTAAATAAACTTTTTCCCTCTGTGCTTCCCTCCGTCTATGCACTGATTCATTCATTCATTTTATCTAGCAAAGAGCAGGCACAGACCTTGGCCCTAAAGAACTTAGAGTGTCACAGAAGACTAATATGTTGGAGAGGAAATGTGAATAAGTATATGAATGCCCTAGCCTTGCTATTGCATCATTAGTATGAATGCATATTAAGTCTGAGGGTTTTTTTGTTGTTGTTGTTGTTATACTCTAAGGGGATGAATGTACATTGCCTTATAATGCAAGTATTTGGCTGAAAATTGGATTGTGTTTTGAAGCCTCTGAACCAAATTTCCTCCAGGCATAGCTGGCTCATACAAGGACAAAAATTTTTGACCTGGAGCTCATTAACAAGATGAAGCAATCAACTGAACTAGCAGGTACAAGCCTAAAACAAAAAAGAACATCAGTTTTTTGATTAATTGTAAATGCCTAACTTGGGGGGAGGGGTAAAATTTCAATCTGTTAAAGAAGTGTGCACTTTAAAATTCACCAGAAATTACTATTCAGCAAACTCTGCTTTCAGTGCTAAAAATGTTAGTTTTCCCAGCACCCCTTAAAGCATACGTGCTACAAGTAAACTAGAATACACGTAGGAAGTCATGCTGCATTTTCATGTTGCTAATTGGAATTTTGACGAATATAATACAGAAGCAAGACAAGACAAGAGGAAAGTATTTCCATTAGCTTTATTGCCCATGTTTCTGCATCTTAATCAGAGCCTGGTTAATATTTAAATATGCATTTGAAGCCCCAAGTGTATACGCAGGCATGGAAGTTTCATTAATAACTCTAATTTGTATAAAAGAATATACACCAATGCCAAATGCTCAAATATGGGATTTAATTGGAGTTTTAAAAACTTATTTTATAGCTCAGAAAGTTGAAAAAAATGTAGCAGGAAATGAACTTATGTTTAGCAACTAAGATGTACTGTGGTTTATCATGCACTGAGAAAAGTTCACATTTTTATCTTAAAGTCTTATTTCTCCATAGCTGCCGATCACTGTTCTTGCATGTCGTGCTATGTAGAAACAAGTAAGTGGGAAAAGAATCAGCAGGGAGAAGAGATTTTGACATCACCTAAAATGGCTTATGTTCTGTAGATTTCTGAGCTATGCAACCTTCAAAAGGGACATAATGGAGCAGAAAGCTGTCACTCTTGAGCTGTGACTCTTTTCTCCTTCAGTAGTCATGCTTCAAATGGTCCTTCTGTGGAGGAATGGCTTGATGTAACAATCCCCATTCCTTCCTCTCAGCAGTGTGCCACAGAACAAAACTTCCTGGAATAATGCCAGGGGAGATGATTAAGTGGACCTTTCCTGTACATCCACAAGGAGACTTACCTCATGTCTTCATGATTTTAAAGGAGAAGATAGTTAACAACAATTCAAAGTCTCTCTTACAATGTATCGTTCACTCTTTCTTAACAGAGGATATAAATCAGGGACTTTGAACACATAAACAGATTAAATCACATTCCCACACTTAGAATGAGCTTCAACGCAAATACTGTTTTATATACATTATTACTATGGAGTATGTATCCAACATTAAATTCACAAAGAACAAACATGTTTTAGGGTAATAAAATAATCACTTATGAGGTGTTACTAGATATTCCCAAAGCTTTTATGTGAAAAGAGAGAGGGAAGTTTTAAATGAAAAACAGATTACATTCTAAGGTTTAACGAGTGGGATGGTTTAGAATTCCTACCAGAGGTAGCTGATTAAACTGTTAGTAGTAGTTCTTTGACTCCATGAGGTAACTGTGCAAAGTCAGCCTTACAAAAAAGTAGCTACTATGTGTAAAAACTTACCTGCTCAAAATACATTTTCATCTGGGCTGCCACACCATATTATGGAACTACTCTTTAGCTATAAAAACTCAATCTTTCCAACCCCCCCACAAGAACCAACATTGTGAAACCTCCCTGCCTGCCTTCACATTTCTTTCTTTTTTTTTTTTTTAATTTTCCCAGAGGGCATGTGCCAGAGAGAGAGAGAGAGAGAGAGAGAATGACAAAGTACCCCTCCTCTCTATGAGGGAAGATCACAACACAATCCCTTCTCCTCTGTCTCCTTTTGGATCTTGGGCACACTCATGGTATGTTTTTCAAACTTTGGGGTTCAGTACTCCAACCAGTTGGCCATATGGGATCCAGCCTCCTTAACTACTATACATGGTGATCCTATTTACATCCAAATCACATTTGATCTCATTTCCAGATCACCCTACTGCAGGCATAAGCTACCTAATGTTCACTAAAATATTCCCTTTACAATCTCATCTAAAGGCCTTTGGCTGGAATGTTCTTCCTCTAGAACACACGGTGGTTAACTCTGTCATCTCCTTCATGGTTTCCTTCAAGTTTCCCTTCTTAAGGGGGACTACTCTGTCTCATTGAACAGTACAACCACCCTGCTTTCTTCTGATGTTCTGGTGTTGTGAAATGACTACTAAAATCAAGTTCATGAACATGCCTATCAGCTCACCTAATTACCACTTTTTCCCTTGTTTTTCTTTGTAAGAACTTTTAAGATCTACTCTCGACCTATTTCAAGTATTTAACACATTATCAGTAACTAATGTCATCATGCTGTACCTTAGACCTACAGAACTTACTCATGCATAGCTGAAAGCTTGTGCCTTTTGACAAACTTCTTCCCATTTCCCCCACCCAACTTGGTAGCCACCATTCAATTCCCTATTTCCATGAGTATCCTCAGAACTCCCCTTTAATCTGCTAATTTTTTCCAGCACTATAAAACATAGTGTCAATATTTATTATGCTTTTTTGCTTTATTTCCTGTATGAGACAGCTCCTCTCCCACTTGACATCTCTGTGAGTAGAAATTCTTGTCTGCTTTGTTTATTGTTTAATCACAATCACTGAGAACTGTGCCTCGGCATTGTATGGGGCAGTTGTAGGCACTTAATAAATACTTTCTGTATGAAGGAATTAATAAGACCACAAACCTTTTTGTCTCATTGCCCAGAGGGGCACTAGCTTATATATACTTTTCTATACAAAGTTTTAAAACGACTTGATTTAGTATCTTATTTCTAATAACAGAATTCCTTCTTTAGGTTCTGTCTCTGACACCAGGAGGTCGTTAAAGTAATGCATTTTGATAACTGAAATGAAATAACATGCTGGCATACTCATTAGTAACCATTTGCATATTGAGTTTATCAAATTATTTAAATTGTGTTTAAGAGAGTTGAGCTCTGAGAGACTCAGACTATGAACGTAGTTTTTGATGAGGAGACGGGAATAGAAAGTTTGCCCATATAGTATGGAGAAAGAAGAAAGGACCTGGTTATTCCAGGCCATGTCCAGAAGAAAAGAAAAAGGGCCAGAGGTAGATTTTGGTTTGGAAGATGGAATAAACATGGTGTGTGTGTGTGTGTGTGTGTGTGTGTGTGTGTGTGCAGAGGAGGAAACAGAAAAAAAGCTTTTTTAAAAAAAAAAAAAACCCAGCTTGTTACATTTCAACACAACTTTTAGAAAAAGGTCTTTGGCTTTTCTCAGTTTATTAGAAAGTGAGAAATATATGTATCTACTAAAGGGGGGAAATTCCCATAAAAAAAAAAAAAAAAACAGGTGGTGTGTTTACCCTTCCTTTTTTTGTGGAAGAAGAGAGAAGTAAAAAGGAGAATTTAGTAGGCATTGTGGGTAGAACTCTAAGGGGAAAAGGCATTATAATATGGGGCTGGACAGTGGTGCAGTGGTAAAACATGCTCTGTGAGGCAATCCTACATGGGAAGGTTCTCAGTTCAAGTCCAGACACCCCCTTAGTACTCCAACATGGATGGAGTTGGGGCTAAGGATGGATTGTGGACTTGGGGCCTTGTTTAGGGTACTCTCTGGGTGTCTCTATGTCACTCAAGAAGAAATGAATACAAAAACTTTGGAGATGGGGAATACAAAGAAAAGCAGAGATCACATTCCCCAGGAGGCCAAAGACGGGTGTTTTCTTTGCCAAATCCTTCACCAGGGTGCTTTGAGTCACACATTATTTATCATTCAAGAAAGCCAACTTCTCGTACTGATGACCTGAAAGGAAATGAACATCGGGTCATGAGAAAACACATGCATGTCTGCACCATTCAAAGAGCTAAATAGCTCCTTTAAAAATACTTTAAAACAAATTACCTGAAGGTGTATGTGCTCAGCAGCACTAGAGAGAGCGAGTGACAGAGAACGTGTGTGCAAACCCCAACGTGGCATGGTCATGTTGTAGTCCTCTCTCCTCTGTGTGTCCATCCTGCCAGGACCTTGGACAGATTCACACATGTGCTCAGTGTATTTTCCAAGCTACCAGGGCCAGAATTCAAATTCTGGTCAGCCTTGTGGAATCCAGCTCCGTAGGCCCTGTGCTTAACTGTTGTGCTGTGGAACTGGCCCTAAATATACTTTTGAATACACTTAATGGCTTTCCTGTGTTCTAAACCAATTTTTTTTCTTTCCAATTGTTAGAAATCCTGACCCAATTTTTCATATTAACATGTATATTCCTGACTAAGAAGCTAGACCATAACTAAGAAGGGATTTTGGTAGTCAGACGTCTAAAGCTCATTACCTTAATTTCCTTTTTTATAGATTAAACATTGTAAGATCATTTTTGTGATTCTAATTTTGGATATAATATTTTATAATTACCAAGGGATTGTGGGATGTGGATATATGAGACGACTTTTTTTCTTTTAAATCAATATATCCATTAAAGAATGTATTAGTGTACACCAGATGGAATTAAATGAACCGTTGTGTGAACCTGGCATTTTCAGATCGAGTTACCTGAATGGTAATTACCTGCAGACAGTCTCTAAATATGCTGTTCATATGGGATTAGCTTTTATATAGAGAATCTCTTTCATTGTCTTCAGTTTTTCTTTTTCTTGCGATGCTTTTAGTCATTTTGGCTTATTGTACCATCATGTTCTGCCACTGATAATGGTGAGGATTAATCCTGAACTACCAGAATCGATGATTCAGAACAAGTCGACAGCTGTTTCAAAAACAAACAAATAGACAAGGGACAGCTTACAGAAGAGAATGTTACGGTTTTGTGCCATATACAATTTGAATTGTCTGCCCCAATTCTGATAATACTAAAATTTGGAGAAATTTCTCCATGCACTAAATAGAATTTCTTTCAGGAATTTATCCCCAAACTGCAATGCTAAATTTTATTTCCTGTTGTCATTTTAAAATCACATCCATGACAGAATTTGAATGTCTATACATTTTGTATCACAGTCTATTTTGTTGTCTTTGAGAGTGAGCAGAATTATATTTCCTGTGAGTCCTTTACAGACGGAGTCCACCCCTTGGGTGATATTTATTGTGAGTGTGACAATCACCTTCTAATTCCATCTCCTTAAGTAGTGAGTAGAGGTTATGTGTCTGTTTCCCATTTTGATGTCAAGTGCACAATTTCCTCTCAGTAAATGGGTACATATTGAGACTATTGGAAGAGTGGGGATTTCAAAGTTCATTTAAATTCTCAGCTCTGCAATGCTGGGAGCCATATGGAAGATCAAGGGTTGGTTCCTGGGCCGACTTACATAACTGCACCATGTGTACCCATGATCCTCTCTGGCTGAAAACTAGGGAGAGGATGGTGACAGGAAACTCTGTTGAAGTGCTGCTTTCTCTCTCATCTAAAAATAAATATGTAGGGTCTGGCAGATGGCATAATGGTTATGTCTCTGGACTCCCACAGAGTCAACCAAAGTTCAAGTCCCAGACCTGGCAGCTTAAAACTCATGCCAGGCACATGTGCATGCATGCCTAAGATCCCAAGAGGAGAATAGAGGAAAAGGTATTATGGCATGGCCATCCCCCCAGGAAGGTGATTTCTCGCTCACTGTCTCTCTTCTCTCCACTGAGCACACACGCCCTATAGCAAAAATCTCTCAAAAATGAATGAGTGAATAATAAAAAAATTCACAGCACTGAATAATTTTGTCTTTCTTTTTGAAAGTGTAATCTCTGTATTGTTCTCAAGCAGTCATTTCTTCTGTAAAAAAATAAAGTAGCAGAGAGCATCTATTCTAAGTCTAGGCAACATCAAGTTAATAGAAGAAATGTGACTTGTAATTTTATATACTATTTGCTTTCTATGAACCTTGTAGACTTTCCAGTGACTCGAGTGGGCCAAATAATGAATGTGACTTTTTTCTTAAAAGCAAAGGGATAAATAATGCTATGTTTGCTATCAAGAAATGGCTTTCAGAGAATTTAGGTATTATTATGTTTTAAAATATACAATGATCTGTAAAAATATTAATGAGCAAAGTCAGCAGATTGCATAGCAGCTATGTCACTGGACTCCCACATGGTCGACTGTGGTTAAAGTCCCAGATCCGGTGGCTTCAAACTCATGCTGGGCGCATGTGCATGCACACCCAAGATCCTGGAAAAAGAATGGAGGAGAAGGGACTGCAGCATGGCCATCCCCCCTGGGGGGGGGGTGATTTCTCACTTTTCCAATCATTGATTTTGTCTCTCTCCAGTGAGGTCATGTGTCTTAAGGCAAAAACCTATTAAAAATTAATAAGTATAATCTTACAAAAATAAATTATTAGAATAACTATAATCAAATATGTTACCACTTTTAAAATTAATGTTAGATTACATTGAAAGTATGTCACTTTCAGTAAGCAACTTTGTCTTTATTAAGGTAGGCTTGAAATTAATATTACATATGTTGTAGTTTCTAACTTGCAAGTCGTAAGAAAAAGACATTGGCTACTTTAAGCAAAAAGTAATTTGAATCTTATTGAACAAGTGCTTTCATTGCAAAGCATTTTTCTGGTTTGAAGAATGGTTCTCTGGTTTTGGTCTGTTTTATAAATGACATGTCTAATATCCTTCTTTGATTTTAAGCTCTGAGTCTTGTTATAAATACATTGATATCATACTGTGTTGAAAAAACTAATAGCGATTTGTCAAGATTCTAACTAAATATTTGGAAAGTAGAATGAAATAACTACTGGGTAATTGGAAAAGTCATGACATGTTTTTCTGTGCAAAAATGTGCTATGACTTTTCCAATGACCCAATATTTGGATATTAATGAGTAAATGACCTCTTACTACCAAATGTCAAAAAATGGAAAATTTGTGAATAAGTCCCAAACATCTCTACAACAGTCACACAAATACAGAATTACAAGAATTAGGGACTCCTAACTTAACTTGTCATATAATAAGTACAACTGTTAAACATCTACTCAGTGATAGAGAAGTTAACTGAAATAGGATAGCTACTCAGAACTTACTCTGATTCAACTCTTTTTTTAAATTTTTAAATATCATTTTCTTTTATACATTCAATCACATTATTTGATTACAAAAGGAATATTTCAACAGATGAACATTTCTCCCTAGTACAGTCGATAAAACTATAAAATATCTTCAACAGATAATACCACATTTCAATTCTTTTGGCAAGACTTTCACTATATTTGAGTTCCTTCCCCACAAACACTCCTGCTGTAATCTTTGGAGGTAGGATTCTTCTTGGGGTAGGAAAAGAACCAAATACTCTCTGTGCCCCTAGCCCTTTATACCCAGGCTTATAACACCAATCTAAACTATGTCTACTAGCTGCTCATGTGACTTTGTTTAAGGAGAGGTTTACCAACCCTCTCTGGCCTAGTTCTGAAATCTGATCAGCAAGGCAAAGACCCATCCTCCCCCAAGGATGAGGACAGAATCAGGATTGAAGAGGTTACATTGCTGCTTCAGACCTGTCTGTCCTTCTATCTAGGTGATTTCCAACGGAGATTCCTCTCTATCTTTAGGTTATAGAGAGAACATCTGCATTGATTATGTGTTTTTGTTCATTGTTACATACACATATTAAAGTATTTTTATTTCTTCACTGAAACATATTTATCATCTGTTTTCACTTATATGTTAATTATAAAAGTAATGCTCGCTTATTATTTTAAAAAAATGAAAGTAAAAACTGCTCAAATAAAAACTAAGAATCCTACCTCAGCTTTCTCCCGCTCTTCAACACTGCTCTCCCTGATGCCAACGTTCGTGGTTTGGGCTTTGTCTGCTATATGCCTGTTTATGAGTTTCTCTCTCTCACACACACACACCCCTCTGTGAAGCCACTTTCTCTATGGAGGCCACTCTCTTAGAAGACAGTTTCACACTTTCTCTTTCTTCTCAGATATTCCCATTTCTTCCTCTACTTAGAGATGTTGACTGGAAGAGGTCCCAGCACACCTGCGGATGGATTTTAGAACACAGCAGCTAAGGCCATTGCTCTTGGAAGTTGGGGGTCTGAGAGGTGCATTTTCATAGCCGTCTCACTTCTCTTCAGTCTACTTTCAGAACGAGTAGCCTCAAAGTCCTCTTCAAAGCTATGGCCGATCGCATCTCCTCTGTTCCAAAAGATCCTCACTTCATCAAAAGTAAAAGTGAATTTCATACAAGGGCTTTAGTGTGTGCTGAGGCCTGGCCCCCCATCTCACTGATTACCTCTCTAGGGTTGTATCCTCTGCTTCCTCCTTCCTCACTTCATTCTGGAGACTCCGGAAACACTCTGTCCCTTGAATATTCCAGGCACGATCAAGCCTCTGGCTTCCTACCTCACAGATATAATGGATGCAAACATAGAAACGATCACGCCGACCTCTCTTTTCTTGGGAACCTCTTCCTCCAGATAGTCCCGTGGCTCATTCCCTGACCTCTTTCAAGTTTTTGCTCAGTTGTGACATTCTTGGTGAAGTCTAATAGACACCCACGCCACCCCCCCCACCCCCACCATTCACAACAGCAATCATGACCTTATTCCTCCTGACCCCATAGCCTAGGTCCATTAATGTTTTGAAGCATTAATTGTGTGCAGGACAACATATAGTGTATTTACAGATATTGTCTGTTGTTTCCAAGAGAACATCATCTCTGCAATGCAAGATTTTAATTAGTGCAACCTTGACTTTACAAGAATGCTTAGTAGCCACTCAAAAAACGTTTGAAGAACAGGCAGGTACTTCAGAAATTTGTGGAAAATAGAATTAAAGTATGAGTTTCTTTTGGTTCAAAAAAATAGAGATCCATTATGTTAAGTCCTAAATATGTATGCATAGTTATTCATCCCTACATCTAGAAGAAGTCTTATATCTAGCTGAAAGAAATAGAAAAGAAATTATGCTATATCCCTCATATTACTTATACAGCTTGATTTTTATACTCAGTGAAATACCATTTATTACCAATTCATTCATTTGATATTTTAAGTGCTTATTCTATGTGTTCACACCATTTGTTTATTACCTTGTCTTTATTTCTATAGCTGTGAAATATGTTATAGTATTTACATGTAATAATTTTCTTATTCTCCTAATAATAAACAGTTGAAAAAGTCCATTTTTAAAATAAATACTTCCCTTGAAGCATAACGTAGCAAGAATTGAAATTGAATGTTATATTATGTCTGCTTTCAGTATGCTTTAAATAAGGGCATGCCCTTTTAAGCTATGGTTCATAGTACTTTAAAGAAAATATTTAGAGTCTTTTTGAAGAAGAAATGTATGTATTTGATCTATTTTAAAGTTACTCTATGTATTTAATTAATAGAGGTTTTTTGGGGGTTTTTTGGTCTAATCAGGTCTTACTCTTTACAGAAATGCTTTTTTCTCCCTACAAGCTATTAGTTTCTGCAAAAATTGTCATAGTCTTTCCCTCCAATAGCTTCATATTTCATTCGCTGCCAACACTCTGTCCAGAGTGACAACTGATTGGTCTACACAGAGCTTCTGCCTCTGGGAAATCTAAAGACTTGCTTGAAATTTTGAACTTCAGATAGAAGAGGGTATTACCAACCCTACTTCAGCGGTAGTAACTGTATCAGCAGTCTTGTTTCTAAACCCACATGTTTTAGGTAAAGAAAGACAAAAAGTCTACCCAAAAATCAAACAAGCTAAGAGTTAGCGAGAGAGGGCAAGCAGAGCGAGTCCTGGAAACACTTGAATTCTTAGTACTAGCTATGGTTAGGCCAAGCCGCATGCACCCTACCCTCCCTGTGTTTAAGTTACTAAAATTCTGTCTTGTATCCTCTTGCCAATAAATTGTTCCTTTTCCTAAAGGATTCAAATTTGGTTTCCATAACTACAAAGGAGTCAAATGTGTATCATATGTTTTGCTATAATATAGGATATGAAATTAAGGCACATATGGAGATTTATACATTTCTTATAGCGTCTACAAGAAATTCATCATAATGTTATATTACTGAAATACATCCCAAAGACATCACATTGTTGTAAGACATGAGATATGAATTAGATAAGAAGCACAAGAATATGTTCTAGGGAATAACCTCTTTACATACCATCCTTTAAGAACTGTCACTAGGTCAAGCAGACGAGAGTTTTCTTATTTTCTTGGACCTAAGGGAGAGGTGTGGAGAAGGAGAAGCCTTTCCTCAGAGGACCTTTTCCTCTCCCTGGGTAATCAATCACACACTCTTCAGAAGTGTTTGCCTATAACTTAAGTCCCTTCTTAAGTGCTGCTTTTACCATCAACTGTAACTCCATGTAATAGAAATTTCTCTAGCCAAGCTGACTTTGATAAAAGGTGCTGTGTTCCTAAAAGATTAGGCAATTTAGGCATCATGTATTTGATGATAATAATAATGATAATGATCTATTGGTTGTTAACTTCTGAGGGCTCTAAGACTCTTTAGCTTCTGACATCCATTTCAGGTTGGCCTCCCAGCCATCTGTCCCTCTAGGAAAGTACACAACTTTCTAGAAATGTTTTGTTAACTCATTCTTGAGTAGCACATTTTCAGCTTTACTCTGCAGGGTCTTAGAAAATGCACATTCTGATTCAAGAGCTGCGGGATGGAGTTTGTGGTTCTGCAATCCCAGTCAGCTGTCATGGCATGCTCACGTTGCCGGTCCGCAGATGACACTTTGATTAGCAAGGTCCTATCCGCTGGTCCCGCTCAGAGCTCTGATGTAGCGTCATAGTACCATGGGCCTTTCAGTGCCTCTCCTTTACAGAACAGTAGCTCTCCCGCCCCAGACCTCAGAAAAAAATCATGTAGTGTCAAATTCAAAACATGTTTCTGAACCTCCCCTTCTGGGAACTGAAAATGGAGAATCATTCAGTGATACGGGCATGGTTCTTGCACTACTAATGGTGTCCTTTGTGAATATTACATGTCAGGTATCCCGTGGGGGTGAGCAAAGAAAATCAGCGCCTCACGTGGGGCTGCAAGTGCACAGAAAAGTATGATTCCGTTTGCTTTCCCTTTTGAATGTAACTTAGATCTTATCATGCACCTAGAAAACGGGAAATAATTGCAAGGAAACATCCCTGACGTCTGTGTCTTTGCTTCTCCTGATCTGAACGCCAGCTTCGGAGTCAATAAAATTTCTTCTTTGTTCCTCACACACGCTGAAGTCCTTTGCAAGTAGAATCTCAGAGCATATTCATAACTGACCCAGGTGACTATAGTAATAATGGCAACTGTAATAATAATGGCACCATCTTTTGCGGAGCAAAATTTATTCTTTTCTGCTTTCCAGTGCCTTCCCCCAACAGTGTTAACTGGAACTAATTAGACGCAGCCCCGTTGTTCGTCATAGACTCTGCCAGACGTCTGCACACTTAAGGGATAATCAAAGGACATGCCTTCCCTTGACATGAACATGTTACCACACGCTGTCTTTGCCCCAGGGAAGAGAGAGCAAGATATACAGTGTAGCTCTTCTCGGTCACTTTGACTCAAGCCCAAGTTGGTTGTGATTAATATCGCTAACAACAACAGCGGTTACAGTACTAATGTGAAATATAGAATAGTTTCAGTCTAGTTCACTCTCGACAAGCTCCTACGCCATGAAAATCATCACCATCATTAGCGCCCTTGTAGACGGCATTGGGAGTCTGAATGGTTTTGAAACTGGATGCCAGTGCTCCCTAGAGATGGGCCCTAGGACGATAAGTCATGGGTATTGGAGGCTTATTCCGAGGAAAACTGTTGCACGTCTTGTGCAGCATCTGTTCTCTAAATAATATGATTAGATCTCCAGGGCAATTTACGTGGGCCACTAAGCTGGCCATAAAATATCATAAAGGTATGACATATTATTAGTTCTCCCCCACACCAATATTTATCGCAGGTGTTTGTATGAGACCCTCACTCTGATCCTGTAACTAACAGCAAGTGCCTACCCTTGAAGCTTAGGTCAAAATCCTGACCTGTTCATAATTTCTGGTTTTTAATTGCTTGTATTTATAAATAATCCATCGTGTACTGTTTTTTTCTGGTAAGGCTATGGATTGGTTTAGTTAGTGGTTTTGGAAAAGACTTCCAACATTTTCACCTAATGTCAGTTATTCCCATTTGCAAACAATATATATGTGTGTGTAAAAATTATGTCAGTCACTGAATGTAATCATGTCGTGCAGTGATTTCTAAGGATCGCGTTTTTGACACTACCCTAACATTCTAGTGCAGGGACCAGCAGATTGCATAATGGTTATGTTGCTGGATTCTCATGTAGTCAACAGCAGTCCGAGTCCCAGACCCAGTGGCTGAAAACTAACGCCAGGTGCATGTGTGCACAAGCCCAAAATCCCAAGAGATAATGAAAGAGAAGGGATTGAGGCATGGCCATCCTACCTGGGGATTGATTTCTTGCTTTCTGTCTCTCCAGTGAGCACGTGTACCTTAAAGCAAAAATCTCTCTTAAAAAAAATTCTAGTGCAGTATTAAAACATCTCGACGGAGAGGAGTCTGACAGGTTAAGCCTCTCAGCAGCAAAGTACATTTTCTAGGAGCAGTGAAGTGGACCTTCCCCTACACTGAAGTCAGAGGTAGTTACACCTCTCCCAGTCCTTCATACCCCGGGTATGTGGTGGGAAGAGAGACTCACACACCTGGTCTAGGTAGCCTCAATTACATACACCCAAATGAAAGGGACTGAGGTATCTGTAAAGAGGAGTACTCTGTCACTGGTGATTTTGCAGCTCCCAACGTCACTAGTACACTGAGTCACTTGAGAATAGGCAGTATCAATCTAGTGTAATAATACCATGAGCTGGCCAGCTGCAGTGGTGCCATGGTAATAGACAGGCCGTGGTGCTGACGCCATGCGGAAAGTCCCGTACCATGCACAAGCTCTGTGGTCCTACCTGGCTGAGGCTGGGGGGAGGATCATGGTGTGAAAACCTGTTAGAGGTGTTTCTCTCTCTCTCACAGAGAAAAAAAATAACTTTTGGGGTGAGAAGGTGGTGTGGTGGTTAAGGAACTGGACTTTCACATGGCTGACTCTGTTTAAGTCCTGGACCTAGAGACTTGCTTTCTCTCTCTCTCTCTGTCTCTCTCTATCTCTCTATCTCTGTGGTGAGCACATCTGTCCAATAGTAAAATGAAAAATAATAATAAATAAATAATTCTTTAAAAAGTTAAAAATAAATAAACTTAAAAATACCATTAAGCAAGCAGCAAAAGAACAAAGAGAATAAAGGGAGGGAACTATGGTCCTAATGGAAAAGAAATCACTTTAAATTTGGAAGGTTATTTAAAAGGTTTAAGCTTTTATTATTATTATTATTATTATTATTATTATTATTATTAGAGAGATTTTTTGCTATAGGGCGCATCTGTGCTCGCTGGAGAGACAGAGACAGAAAGTGAGGAATCTCCTCCCAGGAGAAATGATCACGCACAATCCTTTCTCCTCCATTCTCCTCTCAGGATTTTGGCCTGCACTCACACATACCCAGCGTGAGTTTTAAGGCGCCAGGTCCGAGACATGAACCATGGTCAACTATGTAAGAGTCCAGCAATATAGCCATTATGCCATCTGCTGGTCCCTAAAAGGTTTAAGCTTTTAAAAATTAGACATATTTTGCATATTTTCCTCTTATCTTTCCATCAAAGTAGTTTTTACTCAAAAACATAGCAAATAAAACAGTATAGGGACCAGCAGTTAGCGTAATGGCTATGTCACTGGACTCCCACGTAGTCGACCGCGGTTCGAGTCCCAGATCCAGTGGCTTAAAACTCATGCTGGGCGCATGTGCGTGCGTGCCCAAGATCCCAAGAGGAGAATGGAGGAGAAGGGATTGAGAGACGTGGCCAACCCCCCGGGGGGGGGGGTGATTTCTCACTTTCTGTCTCTCTGTCTCTCTATGTCTGTCTGGTGAGCGCACGTGCCCTATAGCAAAAACCTCTCTCAAAAAAGAAAAAAAAAGTATAAAACAGGTAGAATACATTGGTGAACTTCCCTCTAGGTTTAAATAGCTGTTAACACTTGCCGTATTTGTCTTAATGAAATAAACTGCAGACACATGAATGCCCACCTGTTTTCTTCTCTTCTCATCTTTCCTCATAGAGTAAGTTGATATAAATAATTTCTATGTAATCTTTAGAACTTTATACAATTTGTCTAATACCTCAAATTTTACACTATTTTATTCTATATCCTTTTTCTTCCATGAGACAGAAACAGAGTGAAAAGAGAGGGACCCAACAGGGTCTTCACATCTTCAACCCCCGCCATCATGGTCGGCCCAGATCATGCATACACACACATGTACCTGGCATGCATAGGGAAGTCCCAGGATGCAAACCCAGAACGTTTCCCTTTGGATAGAGTTGTGTTCCCACTGTGCCACTATCTAGCCCCATATTCTCTATTTTAATAAGCCACAGCAGTGATTTTAAAGTTTTGGCATGGTGTTTAAGGCACCAGCCAATGGCATGGTGTTTAAGGCAGCTGAATTCCACATGGCCCACTGTACTGTTCTAGTCCCAGACCTGGTAGCTTGAAAACCATACTGGACACGTGTATGCATGCCCAAAATCCAGAAAAGGAGGAGAAATGGAACAGAAGGGGTGGCAGCATGACCACTCCCAGGAAGAGTGCTATCTCACTTTTCTGTTTCTCTCTAGCAAGCACACATGCCCTCTGGCAAATATTTTTAACAAATTAATTTTTACTTTTAAACATTATCTTTTAATGTTAATGCAGCTCTTTTGTTCATTGTTGCTATTACATAACACTCCATTCGATGAATAAACCACATAAATCACAGCTTTTATGCGGTGTTCACAGAATAGTTAGTGTGGTCCTACAGGGGAATAATTAGGTTGTTTCTTTCGCCACTAAGACAAGTAATGCTTCATTGAGCAACACAGAGTATATCTCCTTGGCATATGTGTGGGATGGTCCCCAGGATAAATACCTGTAAGTGAAGCTGCTGCAGTTAGGTTAGGAGCCTCTTGAAACTCACTAACTGTTGCCAAATTGCTCTCCAAGGTAATTGTACCAATTGTCACTCCTAACAATAAGAATATGAGCTCGCACTTGGTCTCATTCTAAATAACTTGGTATTGTCCAAGATAAAAAAACAGTATGACTATGAGTGGCATCACTTTTGTTTTAATTTTTTCCCCTGAAATATCAATGAGGACTTCCAGTTTCATTTAATAGTTTCACTAACCATGAATGTTTCTTTATTATGTATTATAATTCTGCTTATGTTTTTCTTTCATTTTTATTTGTAGTTGTTTCTTTATCTCAATATTTTATTATTTTCATTTAAATAAGTTGTAACTTCATTAGAGTGAAGATTTTCTGAATGATGTGGCAGCCAAAGGAAGCACTGAAGCATTGCTTTTTTTCTTTTGCTAAAATAATGGGTTTTGAACACAGAAAACTTCCTCAATTTATTGTGATATTTACAGTGTAGTGACCACACTAGTGATGCATTTTAAAATTTAACCAGCATCATTAGTATTATCTTTATTGCTTTCTGAAATCTAGACTATCATCAGAATAAACTAAGCCTGACATATAGTGCTTGACAATTTCTGTGGTGTAAATATTCTCATCATGCCTGCTTCCATGAAACTACTACCTGTTCTCACTTTACAGAACACGCAGGTGAGAGGGGTAGGCAGGAACCCATTAGTGTGTAGTACCCTGCCATACAGAGGCAGTAGGCTGAATCTTCTCCAGAATGTAGGTTATAGTAAAATGTACTAAAGTGAGTAGTACCCTTGTTTATTATATACTATTTATATTTACAACTTTAGAGTCTGACTTTTAGTAATGGCTGTGTTTATTAACCAGCTCACAAAATTTCTAAAAATTTAACAGTTGTCTACTGTGAGCTTACACATGCTCACTGTATCACACCACCAGATTACCTATCTATCTAAACCTAGAGGTGAACCAATACTTCTTGATTTATTAATTCTACACATATTCTGCTTTGTTTATTTGTTTAAATTCCCAGAGGGCACATGCTCTCAACAGGAGAAAACACAGAGAGAGAGGGAGATAGACTGAGACAGAGAGAGACAGAGAGAAAGCAGCCCCAGCGGGGGAGGGTGATGCTGCAATCTTCTTCCATTTCCCCGTCTTGTTGGGACTTTGGGCACCACGCATGCACATGTGTTCAGCATGTTTCTTTTCCAAGCTTCTAGGGCTAGGATTCAAATCATGGTCAGCCCTGTGGAATTTGGTTCCCTTAACCACCAAGCTAAGGGACCAGCCCTTCTGAATATTAAAACGTATAAACATTTAGAGCTGGGATACAAATCATGGTCAGTCCTGTGGAATTTGGTTCCCTTAACCACTAAGCTAAGGGACCAGCCCTCCTGAATATTAAAACATATAAACATTTAGATCATTTACATTATTTCCTCTCTCTCTCTGTGGTAACCCACTTCTAATATGTATTAAAGGTTTCTTCTTGGTATTCAGTTCTCTGTGTGGTTTCCTTTTTTACTGAATAGGATGATCTGTGTAGCCCATAGGATATTGAAGAAATAATGGTATGTGACTTTCAAGATTAGCATTTAAAAGCCATTTTGGATTCCACCTTATTTTCTTAAATCACTTGTTCTGGGGAGAAGCTAGCCACCATGGTGTGAGGACACCAAGCAGCCCAATAGACAGGTCCACGTGGTAAGGGACTGAGGCCCTCTGCCAACAAGGGTCGTGTATTTGGCAGCAATGTGACTAATTCATCTTGGAAGCAGACCTTCCACTCCTAGGCATTCCTTTAAATGATGAAACCTGAATCACAGGAGAAACAACAGGACTAGAACTAACCAAATATGCTTCTCCTTAACTTCTCTGCTCCACAAGAATGATGAGATGATAAATGTGTATTGATTCAAGCCACTAAGTCTTCAAGTAATTTGTTATGTACTATTAAATAACTAAAACATCTTATTGCAGTTTCCTTCCAGTCACTTATACCAATATTTTCAGTTCCTTCATGGTTATTTATTTATTTACAGAATATGTACAAAGCTCTTCAAAGAGTTATTTGACAAAGTTAAAGTGTGAGTTTATTTGGGTGCAAAAAAATATGTAAAATTAGGGCTGACTCTGTAGTTTAGCAGTAATGTACTACTCAAGTGAAAATGGAATCCACATGGTGATTATGGTTTGAATCCCCAACCTGTTCAGCCTAAGACATGTTAGTCATGCATGTAAGTACCTCTGATCCGCTGGGCTAGAGGACCAGAGGAAGGGAATCATGACGTTCCTAACACTGTGGAAAGTGCTTCTCTTTCTCACTTTCTGTCTCTCTCATGTGCACACTATATTATGAATGAAGGAAAAATATTTCTGAAATTTTTCCATAGTTTTTTTCATAATACACTTTTTTATAAACTTTTTAAAGACCCTTTATGTATATTTTGCTCACCTAGTATGTGCCAGACATTAACAAGGTATGAGAAATAGAACAGTGACAAAGTGCTAACCTCACAAAGCTTACATTCTACTGGTACAGTCAGACTAAACAATTAGACATAAACAATGCAATATTTGCATTTGTAAGCATTACAGAGAAAATAGAACATGGTAAAAAAGTAAAGCTGGAAGAGTCTGTTGAGGAGTGAATATTTGGGAGGAAATTTGAATGATGTGTGGGATCCAGCCTTGTGAATATTTGGAATAATGTACTTCCAGAGAACCACAGGTTTCCTTCAGTCATCTTTTCACATTTAAGCATTTACAAGTCTCTACTTTATTCCAAAATCATGTACTTATTCTACTAATTTCTCTCATGTCCTGTGTAAACTCCGCCTCCCAAAGTTCATTTATGTAGACCAATTCAATGGAGGTTGTGGGGAAGCATTATGACTTTTCTAGATTGGAGACATTGTTTCTCCCTCCCAGACAGATTTCCTGCTTTTAGTCAGACAAAATGCTCCTTAGCAAGGGTGTGTTAAAAGAAAGTGTGGTCTGATTCCTTAAATAACTAAAAATGTTTATTTTACCTCTAACTCGATTGGCAACATAGGCATAGACCTCTCAACTGGTGATAATTTTGCTCATTTACTCTGAGGTATTGCTTCATGTCATTAGCATGTATTGTTGTTGACAAGAGCTCTAATGCTAATCTGATTCTTACTTTTCTGTCAGTGATTGTTATGGTTTGAATTGTGTCTCCCTCAAAAAAAGATATGTTGAAGTCCTCATCCCCAGTATCTCAAAATATAACCATGAGGTAGGCTCACTGTCACCCTATTTGGAAATAGGACACATCATATACCTTAACTTACTCCATTACAATGAATTCATGCAGAAAAAGATGGGTTAGTAATCCATTATGTCCTTATAAGAAAATGGCCAGATGAAGGCAGACACATAGGAAGAATAGATAATGAAGGAAAGGATTGCAGTTATGCAAATCCAAAGTACACCAGATCACCAGCCAACCTCGGGAAGCTAGGAAGAAGTGAGAAAATATCCCTGGAGGTTTCAGAGGGAACATGACCATGCTAACACCTTAATTTTGGACTTCTAGCATCCAGAACTGTGAGAGGGTACATTTTTATTGTTTTAAACTGCTCAGTCTGTGGTACTTTGTTGCAGCTGTCCTAGAAAACTGATACAGTGGCCTTGTTTCTTTCTCTTTGTAGAAATCTGGGCCTTATATTTATCTATAGTTATCTACAATTTCCCAGATTGTTCTAACTGTAGCTTTCCTTTATAAATATTTGTTTTGATATTTTTTTCCCTTGTGCTGTATAACTAGAGGCTTCTATCACATCAAAGCACTTAAACTCTGGAAAATTCTGTGACATAATTTCATAACTTGAAGCCATTTTTCTCTTTTTTAAAAAAAATTTCTCTTAGACAGCTATTGAATCTCTTAGATTGCCTTTCTGTCTCTTTTTTCTTTGTTTTATGTTATTAGAGGAGTTCTTTTCCTAACATTTCCGGTCTTATTAATTTTAAACTTTTTTGGTTACTTAGTTAAGTTTCCTAATGGCTCTTGCTATTTGATTTCTTTTTAGTTTTCTGGTTTTAATTTTAATAAATGTTTTAGGGAGCCATGTATTTTTGAAGTATTAATGAGAGGTTTTTGTTGTTTAAAGTGTATTCTATTTCCAAACTGCTTTCAGTTTGGGGCATTTTTCTTTTGCTTTTAAGTTGCTATTTTTCTTAGCTGTCTAATGGCACTAGTTCCTCTAAAGAGTACTGTGCTATCCACTGTTTGCTGGTAGTCTTTAGGTTTACTGATTAGGGGAGAGGAGGAAGGGCCATTAATAAGCTGGGGTCACCTGATGTCCTGAAGGTGGAAGAGTTTGTTTTAGGAGCAACAGCATTTATACCTAAAGCTCTCATAGGGATTTCTCTTTGGAGGAAAACCTGAGTGGTAAACGCCTGGTAGCAGTATGCAGAAGGGAGTATTCATTGTGCCTAGTACCTTTTCTTCCAGTACTCCAGTGTTTAGTTCAGTCTTCAACTCATTCTTTTCTTCATGCCTGACTTTTTTCCAAGGCCCAAACATCTCTTAGTTTCTCAGGGTAAAATGTAGGTCTGTAGAATTAATATCCTGAGACTTTAATGATAATTCTAATAGAGTCTCAATGGGGAAAGGAGATAAACATTACTTTAAAATCTGGAAGAAGAAATGTAAATGTAAATACTAGGTCATCAGAAAAGTCATGACACATTTTTCTATGCAAAAATGCACCATGACCTTTCCAATTACTCAGCATTTTATTCTTCTAAATATATGTTTTATAAAACTTTTAAGTATAATTATTTTTGCCTCTGAAATGAATGATTTTTAACAGATTTTCTCGTTTTCAAAATTAATATATTCATCTTTTCCCTTCCTTCTCTAATATTATCTTGGTCCAGGCCATGAATATGGCATCCTGTCTCCCTATAATTCATCTCTGCACAGCACTAGGAGAGAGCTTCAGGTACTTCAAGTCAAAATATGTCACACTTCTGCTAAAAATTATCCAATGATTCTTAGAATAAAGTGTAACTCCTTACTAAGGCCTATAAATTCTTGTTCTAGACATTGCCTAATTTTCCATCCTAGAAATGAAGAAGGATGAGAGAAAGACAGGGAAAGAGAGAGAGAAAATGAGAAAAAAACAAGCACCCTCTATAGGCCCCTCGTGCCACGATCCACTTCCGGACTCATTTAGGTTGGATCCCCAGCATGCCCATGCCCAGTGAAGTCAGACAGGTCCAGGGACCTAAACCCAGGACTTTCTCTGTGCCGGTCCATGTGTGTTACTACTGCACCGCTGCCTGGCCTCTGACTTTCCATTCATGGTGGTCATTTTTCACTCCTATGCCAAATCCTTTCATGACTCTCCTGCCCTTTCTGCCAAGACGACTCTCTCTTCCATATATCCCAGGGCTAGCTCCTTTGGGATTTGATTTGAGAGCCATTTCCTCATGGAAGACTGCTCTTTCTTCTCATTCTTTCTCCCATTCTGTTCTTTCCTTGATCACAATCTTTTTGATTTGTAGTGATTTATTTGGGGGGAGGGGAGTGAGGGTAGGAATTTTGTCTCTCTTGTTGATAACTTATCCCTGTGCCTGGCAGTATGTGTGGGGCACAACCAGGGAGTGATAAATATTTGAAAAAAAGGAAAAGGCACTAAGATAAATTATTTCTTTTTAAAATGTACTATCAGAATGACTTTTATTTTAGAAAAGTGATGATGATTATACAGAGCAAAATCAACTGTGGTGCAAAGAAATAAAGAAAAACAAGTTACAAATTTTTGTCTCTTTCTTAACTTGTGTATTTTTATATTCAAACTGAATTAAATCAAGCCTGTTTGTATTCAGATTTTCCAGGCTGACCTTGCTTGAAATTGGAAGCATTTTTAGAATAATTTATGCATCAAGAAAAGAATATAATGCTCTAGTGATGCAAGGCCCCGAGGGCAAAGTATCAAGTAAAATATTCATGAAGCTTAAGTGCAAGAGACATCAGATTTTCTGTGATATTTTAACGCTGTATTTGTGTACAAGGAACTTGTAAAATGCAAGAATATGAGAGAAAATAAATATTTAGGACAGTAAGGAGGACCTGTAAAGTGAATTTGTGCCTCTCTAGTTTTGCAACTGTTTTCCCCCTTGTGTGTGTGTGAATATTAGGTCATATTAGAAGTTCCCTTATACTCATTATAAAAAATGATATTAACAATATAGTTTTGGCCACTCTCATGAAAATAAAAGAAAACATTTTATTTGGCACATGAATTTACATTACTGTTCAACTTTTTCCAGGTTTTTCACTTTCCAGAGGGCACATGCACTCACCAAAGGGAGACAGAGAGAGAGAAAGACAGAGAGAGAAGGGATGGGAGGAAATAGCCCCAGTGCGGTGTGGCCACACTGTGATCCCTTCTCCGTCTCTCTATCCTGTTGGGCACACATGGCCATGCATCCAGAATGTTTGTGAAGCTTCTGGAAACTGGGGTTTGAACTGCATTTGGCCATGTCAAATCCAGCTTCTCTTATATGAGGCTCCAGGGCCAGTCCACTATTAAATTTTTATGACTGTATCATGGTCAGATGTGTGCATGTAGAAATGAGAGGAAGCAGGACAGGGCTGCTTCCAGAAGTTTGATTTCTCAGTCCTTGAAAGTAGCATTCCCTTCTTTCTTCCTTCCTTCCAATTTATCTTCTTTTTCTTCTTCTACGATCTCTATTTTTTTTTTAAGTTTTTGCTTTAGGGCACTTGCGCTCACCAGAGAGAGACAGAGACAGTGAGAGGGAAAGTGAGAAATCACTCCCCTGGGGGAATGGATACCATGCTGCAAAACCTTCTCCTCCATTTTCCTGGGATATTGGGCACACACGCACATGTGCCCAATGTGTTTCAAGCCTCTGGGTCTGGGATTTGAACCACGATTAACCATGTGGGAGTCCCAGCAACATAACCACTATGCCATTTGCTGGCCCTATGATCTCTATTTTTATTCTTTTGTTTCCCCTTAATTGTGATAGGCCAACTGTAACCGATGACTGTGGAGTGAAAGCCAGACAGGATTGGGGAAAATCATTCTTTCGCTGTTGTCTCATTAAACTCCGTTTTCTCATGAAAGCCTGTATAATTCAACGGCTGTGAAAATGGAGTTTTTTGTGAGTTAAATGTATTTCCTGGTTCACTTGAATGTTGCAGAATTCAGTGTGGTGTTTTTTTCTGAAACCTGGAAATAATTGAACTTTCCTAAGTGAATCTCAGCGCAAGAGATTTTCAGTATAATATCAATGTTGGAGAGATGTGAATAAACTGGAATAAGCCTTGGGTAAATGTCAGAGTGTTACAGACCTGTCAGGCATCGTTTCTATTCTGTTAAAGATCTTGAAAATAGGAGTCCTGCTCATTTTTTCTAATCATCCCTGCAGTGAGTTTACTGAGCTGGTGTCATGACCCCTTGGGGTCATCTTAAGGACCATTGCTGTCTTGGGTCCGGGGGTAGTGTGGTGGTTAAGGTGCCAGATCCCATATAGTTGACTTCACAGTTCCAGTCCTGGACTTGGTGACTTGAAAAATATGCCAGGCTCATGTGTACGTGTTTGCCCAAAATCCCAAGAAAAGAATGGAGAAGGGATTGTGACATGGCCATCCCTCTGGGCGATGATTTCTCACTTTCCTTCTCCCTCTGTTTCTATTGTGCATATGCTCTATAGTTAAAAAATAAATAAATAGGGAACCAGCAGTTAGCATAATGGCTATGTCGCTGGACTCCCACGTAGTCGACCGCAGTTCGCGTCCCGGACCCTGTGGCTTAGATCTCATGCCGGGTGCGTATGCATGTGTGCCCAAGATCCGGAGAGGAGAATGGAGGAGAAGGGATTGTGGCGTGACCATCGCTTTCTGTCTCTATGTCTCTCTCTGTCTGTCTGGCGAGCGCACGCGCCCTATAGCGAAAACCTCTCTAAATAAATAAATAAATAACAAAAGAAAATTTTAAAAGGACCATTGCTATCCCCTTGATTGCCCATCTTTCAAATTCCCCCCCTCAGCACCGGTCCTTCCGGGCTCCCTGGAGTAGTGGAATGGGCTCTGCTAGGCTCCCAATGACTTCCCTGCCAACTGCTTTCCACTGGCTTTCCTACCTGCAATGGGATCTAACTCTCACAGTGAAATGTGAAACTATATTTATTTAAGATGGTCTCAGAATATGCCCTAAGTGCTCAAAGAAAAAAAAAAGTTTTGTAATACGTAACTATTGAAAGAAATTAGGCATTTTTTACTAATTCTCTTGGTCATCAATATGCTGATACTGTTTTTAGCCCTTCAAAACACAGTTTCATTGCACTTTTTAAAAATGTTCATGTCATTATTTGTATGTTCTTGAAAAAATAAAAAGTAGAGTAACAGATGACATATGATACTTCTTGATTTTTAGATTTACAGAAAAACGAGAGCGTCCACAATCCCTCTAATAAATAGTGGTTAAAAAATTACTCATTGTATAAAAACAAGTTTTTATCATAATGTTTGGCATTTCGCTTGAACACTATGCTAGCATAATAAGAGCAGTAATCATATCAAACATGCTATTAAGTTTGGCCTACGGCAAGTGCTCATATCAGCACTTTCCATGTATTTACCAATTTATTACCAATTAACTCTGTAAGGTAGTTGCTATTTATAATTTTTCATTTTACAGATGAGAAAACTGAGGTACAATATATTTTGTGACTTGCCTAAAGTCTTGAAGTTACTAAAAAGAGTCCAATTTAGCAATTTAAACATCACCTTACACTGCCTCTCTGTTTAAAAATGAAGGCTGATCTCTGCTTTGGACATCATTAAACATTTATGATTCGAAGGCATTTTCTCATGTCCATGTTTCTAAAATATGCATCAGTCATATTTTTCGAAGAAGAACATTCTTGGAAATGTAACCTGCCGTGATAAACTTGAGACTTTCTGTAGCTGTGAAATGTTTTGATTCATAAGCCAGAAAATTGAATGGTTAGTTTGATTATGATTTCTGTAAAAGTCAAAAGATTTGCTAAGAAAGCAACTTTTAGGATTAGCATGGTGGTTTGTATTTATGAATAAAAATTTCCAACCATATATCTACTATATTTCTTTTTTTAAGAATTATTTTATTTTCTTTTGACCAGAGAGGAATAGAGTGAGAGAAAGAGACAGAGAGCAAGAGAGAAAGTGAGAAAGCAACCCACCAGGTCCGGGACTTTAATTGCAGTCGGCCGTGTGGAGTTCTGGCACCCTTAATCACCATGCCACCTGCCAGCCCTATATCTACTATAATGCCTGTCATATTCAAGTAAAACTGTTCAAAAAGTTGATATCACGCAGTCAAATTATGCTGAAGAAAATCATTACCCATTTCATACACATGTTATTGAGAATAACATCTGGATAAATATATTCTTAACCTAAATGTTATCCAAGCTGAAAGTGAAAAATATCTGTTGATAAAGATGAGCTTCTCAAATTTGGATTCAAATTTATAAGTCGTGATTACAAATTAGAAGTGCAATGAAGTACAAATAAAATGAATAATTTATAGTTAGTGTCAACACAGTTAATGAAAATGTCTGAAGCGAAGTGTTTAAATCATAACTAATGCGACTGGGCTCGTGGATTCACCCATGCTTATGAAAATAGATCCACAACATCTCCTGGAATGGTCTTCCTGAAATGGTTCTGAAGAGGAGGACTGACCCTGTGCTAGTAATACCTCTAGAATTTCTGGGCCTTCAGATCTCTTGGACTGCTCCCCACAGAGGCACTGGCACGTTTTTCATTCTATTGGACCTCTGCTCAAAATATTCTGGTATTTATCAGCGTGGGTACAGAATACCAAGTATATTCAGAGGGTAAAAAAATCCAAGAAAATATACAAAGATGCTATATTTCATAAAGAAATTATTTTAGGGCTTTATTCTTGTATATATTTCCAAAAATGTTCAAATATTAATCTACATGGAATGCTGCACAGCATGAACAGTAATCAGAAATTGTCAGACTTGGATGGGGACCTGCCTTCTTAGCTGGTACTTACTTATTACCTTGGATACTCTGCTGGTCTTTTTTGAAGACCAAGAAGCCCAAGAATCGAATCCCAGTCATTACTGAAATAATTGTAAGCTTAGAAATTAAATAATAATATTATCTTTTCAAAATGTAGGGGAAACATTTATCTTTATACGTAAGTACAGTTGTGTGTCGCTTAATGATGGGGAGATATCCTGAGGAATGCATCACTAGGCAGTTTTTTCGCTGTGCGGATATCACAGAGCATACTCACATGAACCTAGGTAGCAGAGCCTACTGCACACCAGGGCTACACGGTGTGGCCTATCTGAATTTTATGAGTCTACCATTGACATTGGTCTGTCATTGACCAAAACATTACACAGCACATGACTGGACTGTAGGCCTCCTCTTCCTCACTGATAATAGTTCATTAGTTGGGATTGGGTTTTCTCCACATGTTAGAGCCTCACAGTGTGACAGCACACACAGTTGTCACAGATTCCATGCGGCGATCCTTGGCTTTACAGGTGCTATGACTGAAACTTATCATAAAACAGTACATCAGCCCTTTGAGACTGATTGAGGCTATTGACATTCATAAGGGGCTGAAATATATACAGTTCAATTTTGAATTATTCATTTACCATTAGAATACAACTCTCAAGCAAACCAGAAATGTTATGTTCACTATTCAGTGTGTTTTCTCTTTATAAGCAAATCTCTAAGTTGTCATCAGACATTTGTTTCATGACAATGGAGTCAAGCCAGTGGTAAGAAAGCAACTATGATGCTGTGTGCATTGTGCTGAACTTCATCTTGCTAAACTCTCTATATTATTTTATATAATGGCATGAGCATCTGTTTCATACAAGAGGAGTAGGAGACATGGGGAGTTTATGTAACTTGCCTACATTTAGGTACCTGGTAAGAATCAGAGCCAGAATTTAAACCTACCTCTATCTAACTTTAGAGCAAAAGATCTAATCATGATCAGTGACGACTCCCCAACATGATCAACTCCGTGAGGGCAAGCTGAGTCTTGACAACGTTCAGAGCTCCCAGAGGAGGGATGTCTATAATGGGCCTCATACTTAAAATTCATCCTTTATGCCTCATTCCAATTCTCTCATCAGTCCTGTGATGCAGACACTTTCATCATCATTATTTTTTAGAGAGATTTTTGCTATAGGGTGTGTATGCTCACTGGAGAGATGGAGAGAGGCAGGGGAGAAAAAGTGATAAATCAGCTCCTGGGTGGCTGACCATGCCACAGTTCCTTCTCCTCCATTCTCCTCTTGGGATTTTAGGCACACGTGCACACGTGCCTGGTGGGAATGTCAAACCTCCAGGCTCAGGACTCAAACTGTAGTCAACCATGTGGGTGCCTTAACCACTACATCACCTGCTGGTCCCTCTCTCACCATAGTTTTACAGAAAAGAAAACGAAAGCCCAAATATGAGATCTAAGGCCATATAGCTAATAAATAGCAGCACTGAGGAGGAATTAGTTTCTAATGTTGGAGGTTGTGGTTATTCTAGCGATGTGTCTACCGTTCAAGCCAGATCTGATTGTCAGATGGTAGTGGCAATCTTCACCGTATTTTGGCATGCCCTAGCGCTTTGTGTGTATTCACTTATTTAAACTTAGCCATCCTATGAGTGTGACTCTATGAACTTTCTCATTTTATGGCTAAATAAGTTTAGTCAGAAAACAGTTAAGTCACCTGTCTAGATTTATACCACTGTCAAGTGGTAGTCCTGGGAGATAAACCAAGCAGTCTGGCTCCAGAGCCCTGAACTGTGCTGCCGACTGAATGGTCTTAACAGTAAATCGCCACTAGCTTTATGGCCTGATGCATTCCATTTCATTCTAGAAATATTTTATCCATATGCATCAGAATGCCTACCCCATACAGGGATCAGAAAAAAGAAGCAAAGGAATGTATTCCTAAAAAAGGCAAGAGCACTTTTGTTAATGATGGTTGTTGTTTAAAACATGCTTAACTCAGTGTACAATGGAGATGCATGGATTAAAGCTTAACTAGCTACCCTAATTCAAGTCTTGCCTCCTTTAGCCATTCTGCCTTCATCACTTGAACGGAATTCGACCATGAATTACAAGGATATAGTGTACCCCTCAGGAACAGGACAGGACAGCGATGAGGCAGAGTTGGGAAGAGAGACTTATGAAAATCTGAAATCATGATAGTATTTTGGTGAGATTCAAAGGGGAGTGAGACAGACAGGGTGCTGTGATCAGAGGTACTTTGGGGAGCCAGATGAACAAGACTCTAATATTCTTGCTGTAAAACTGACTTAGGGGGCCAGCAGGTGGTGAGATGTTTATGGCACTGGACTCTAACGTGGCTCCCTGCAACTCAAGTTCCCGACCCTGCAGCCTGAAACTCACACTGTGCACTTGTGCATGCATGCCCAAAATCCCAAGAGGAGAGTGGAAGAGAAGGAATTGCAGCGTGGCCATCACTCTTGGGGGGTGATTTCTCACTTTTTCTCTCTGTCTCTCCAGAGAGCACATGTGGCCTATAGCAAAATTCTCTCTCAGAAAAAAAGGACTAAAAGAAACAAAGAAACTGCCTTGTAGGTAAGCTATAGTAGTGATTAGGAACTTCCATTATTCACCCATAAGAACATTTTGTGGCAACCAGATATTTTGATCAATTCTCAATGTAACAGGGGGACCTGTCACTAGGTCTAACTCAACCCAACAAAGAGGAACCTATTAAGGAAAGAAAAATATCATGAACTCTGGAAAAAAATGAATCATGTCATCTTGCAGTCAGATCCAGAAAAAAGCAGTGGTACACAGAGTCAGAAACTGCTAGACATTAAAAAAATCTACGTTTTGGAAAGCTTACAGGCAATACCTTTAGGAGTTCAGATATTAATAAAGTGAAGATGTCACGAAAGGAAAAGGAGACCATCAGAAATGGACCTCAGACCACATAATCCCAGTGCTGATAGAGAAGGAAGTGTTAGGAAATTGAGGATCAGGGAGCTGCCTGAGACGCAGGCGATAAATGGCGAATGTATGAAATGTTGGAAGAAATGGTGCGTAAGTAAAAGCATGTGGAAGAATAGTATAGGTAAATCGACAGACTTGCCAGCGAGTTTACAGCAAGAATGGAATTGAGGAAAATTCCAAAGACACTTTAAAAATCATGCTTAAATCCAGAAAGACAATACAATAGAGAAGTCTGCTGTTGGTGGCTGAGGATGACATATGAACAGATGACCCCATGTGGCTTTCCACAAAAATAACCTTCACTGAAGAAAGACAATGAACCCCATGTATAAGAGTATGGCAGCTTTTTTTTTTTTTTTAAGAGATTTTTTTCTATAGGGTGTGTGCACTCGCCAGAGACAGAAAGACAAAGTGAGAAATCATCCCCCAGGGAGGATGGTCACACAATAACCCCGTTCTCCTCTCAGGATTTTAGACACATAAACACACACCCTGAATGTGAGTTTCAAGCTGCTGGATCCAGGACTGGAACTGCATGTGGTCATTTGGGAGTCCAGTGACTTAACCACTATGCCACCTGCTGTCCTCGACTATGGCAGCTTTGATTACATTCTGTATTATTGTGAGGGCTTAGGTGGATACCATTGAATTTTTATTGTCCTATTCATGTTACTGAATTAATACTCACATGTACCTATATATGAGGGGACTTAAGTGATTTCATAGAAAAGTTAAAATCTGAGTTTATTTTGGTGAAAAAAAAATGTGAAATCCATACATAATGATTTATTTTTTTAATTTTTTTAAAATTTAACTTTATTTATTTGTTTATTTAAATTTGGCCAGAGAGAGAGAGAGGGAGGGAGGAAGTGAGAAAGCAAACCACCAGGTCTAGAACTTGAACCATGGTCAGCCATGTGGGAGTCCAACGCCTTCACCACCATGCCATCTACTAGGCCCATATAGTGATTTCTTAATACACACCTTCCATGAACTTTTGAAACCACCTCCTTCCCTTTACATATACCAGGCAGTATTTGAAGAACTTAACAATGATCAATTATTTACTCCTGACAGTGACTCTACAAGATTGATGATCTTCCCACAGTTCTCAGTTCTGGAGAATAGAAGATAGATGTTAGGCATTTTCAGTCCCAATCAACCTAACATATGAAATGAAAATGTTTAAATGAGGCCATTTTGTGTAACTTTTTGGTTGAATTCTTGTTGTTCTAGAGGTGCTTCGTGTTCATAATTTGTTCACAATCTAATAACCACTAATGAATTGAGACTCTTACGCCACTTAGACATTAAGCTGACCAATGACTAAGGTACACATATAGTGTCATTATCACACTAATCAAAACCTTACTTGATAGGAAGTTAGAGACAACAGAATCATCAGGCTGCAGAAAGCATCGAATGTGAGATGAGCATGATAGGAAGAGAACACACTGTTTTCTTTTTAAGGAAAAGAGTTGCTTAAGCATGGATGAGAATAGGCCAAATGTCCCCTAAGGATGAAGATGACAGACCGATCTGCATCACCACTCTCTTATACAGTTACAAGGATTCATTTTTTCAAAATCCATGTTCTCCAAAAACTTAAAGTGATCCTGAACTATACTAAAGTAGGTGTAATGTTCAGAATATTTTCGCTCCTGGAGTGGCTTGTCTTGATATACATTCTCATGAAAGACCTGCATAGTGACACTAAACTGCTTATGTTCAAGCACAAATTTCTACTGAACGGTTTTGCCTGGTTGCTCTTTGGGTATATAAAGCTGAACTTATCTTTTGGTTAAAATATTTTTTTTAACTTATTTCTTCTGTTTCCGATGCTTATTAACCAGGATGTTATTCTCTTTATTTTACCTTGCTGTAGGGCACATATGTTCATAAAAGAGAGAGAGAGAAATCATCATCCAATGGAGCACGGACACGCTGCAATCTTGTTTCCCCCATTCCCCTCCTTCTGTCGTAATTTTGGACATGCACACACATGTACCTGGCATTCAAACCGTGATCAGACATATGGTATTTGGCTCTTTTAACTACTAGGCTATGAGACTGCCAGGATGTTTTTCTGTTATAATGAATACATGAAAACCTCGATGTCTTAACACAATGGAGGTTTATTTCTTGCTCATATTTTATGAGGACAGTCTGGAGAACTTGGTGAGTGAACTTACTGTCTGCATATAGATTCAAGGCATAAACCTCAGATTTGCTGCTCTCACTTATTACCCACATATTAAGGCTTCCACGGATTCTATTTCATAGCTACAATCTGTTTCCTTCTCTCAGGTTCCATGACTGCACACATTAACTATTGCCCTCACTAACAAGGACTTACTTCCCTTCCTGTTGGTGGGCTCCTGTCTGTTTTCTACATCAGACCCAGAAAGAGCTGTAGAAAAACATAAACATAGTCATAACATAAAATGGAGCCAGCAGTGACATGGTGGTTAAGGCTCTGGACTCCCATGTGGCCAACCACAGTTCAAGTCCTAGACCCTAAAGCTTGAAAATCATGCTGGGTACGTGTACATGCATGCCCAAAATTCTGAAAAAGAAAACGGAGGAGAAAGGATTGCGAGTGGCCATCTCCCCGGGGTGGGGGGCGGGGGAGGGTGATTTCTCATTTTTTCCCTCTCTCTCTTTCTGGCGAGTGCATAGCCCTCTGTCAAGAAATAATAAAATAAAATAACATAAAGTTATAAATATGTAAAACAGTTTATATAAAAATCTAAATTCACCTGCTTACCATTTCTTGTTCATTCATAACACATTTACTGAGCACCTTCTAAAAGCTGGATACTGTGCCGCTTCTCACCAACACAAAGTTTGCAGCTTCAGTTCTTGTCTCTCTGCCTTCTTATCAAATTTAAAATATGATTCATAAAGTGCTTACAAAGACCACCCACTTCTTCAGCTTTATTTTAGGATAAGCAATTTTATTTCTTGTAATTCTTATTGTTTTGGCTTAGTTCTTTTATGTGCATTTTTTTTCCTCAAAGGATAAATTTTGGTTTTAATTATTAATTCTACTTTAGAAACTAACAATTTGTTGGTTTCGGCTTTTATTATCGTGTACTTTTGGGGAAATTGTTTTTACGACTCATTTTCTAAATTATTGAATTGAGTGGTTAGTTCATTTATTTTCATTCTTACTCTCCTACTCATAAAAGCATTTAAGGAAATGAATTTAACAGTTTGAAAACTTTGGCTGCCTCTCATATTTTTTAATATGTTGTATATTAACTTTAATTATTTACAAAATCATCTATAATTTTATTGCAAAAGAACATGTGTAAATAGAAAAATAAAATAGTACAAGAAAGAAAAACCACTGAAATTCCATTTCTAAAACTTTAACGGGCCAGCAGGGGCAATGGTGGTTAAGGTGTTGTGCTCCTGCATGGCCGCCACAGTTCGAGTCCTGGACTCTGTGGCCTAAAAATCACACTGGTGGGAACAGCAAATGGCATAATGGTTACATCTCTGGACTTCCATGCAGTTGAACATGGTTACAGTCTTGGACCTAGTGGCTTAAAACTCATACCAGGTATTCATTAGTGCGTGCCCAAGATCCTGAGAGGAGACTGAAGAAGAAGGCTATCCCCCCTGGGCAGGGTTGGGAGGAGGTAATTTCTTGCTTTCTTTCTCTCTGGCAAGCTCATGTGCTCTATAGCAAAAAATATCTGTCTTAAGAAAAAAAAGGGGGGAACCAGCAGATGGCATGGTGGTTAAGGGCACTGGACTCCTACATGACCAAGCGCAGTTTGAGTCCCAGACTAGGTGATTTGCTTTCTCACTTTCTCTCTCTCTCTTACTCTGGTCAAGTCAAAAGAAAGAAAGAAAGAAAGAAAGAAAGAAAGAAAGAAAGAAAGAAAGAAAGAAAGTTAAATAAAGTAATTCATATAATAAAAAAAGAAAAGAAAAATCATGTCAGACATGCGGGCATGCAAGCATGCCCAAAATCCCAGTAGAATGTAGGAGAAGGGATTGTGGCATGGCCATCTCTCCAGGGGGTGATTTCTTACTTTCCCTCTATTTCTCTGTCTTTTTTCCACAAGCACATGAGCTTTTTGGTTCTTTTAAGAAGGGAATAATGCTCTATCCAGATTTTTGTATCCTAAACAGTAACTAGTAGTCTAATTGATATAAATCAAAATATCTCTTGGCATGTTATACTTGTTTATGTATTTTCATTCTTGTTTTGTTGTTATTATGTTACAAGTGCTTCCATATTTATGTTCTATTTCTTGCAATGCCTGCATTTATCTTCTTTTGTGTCTTAGAATGTTTGAGTCCTGTCTTTAATTTACTTAGTGAAAGTATTTAAGTCGATTTAACTTATATCGTCTTCATGCATGAAAATCACTTCCTCTTTATTCCCTCACTTTAAAAATCTATTTTTGGAAGAAAACATTAGTTGATAAAAATAATTTTGTATATTAAGTAAGATGGGTCTTTAGAAGTTTGTAGAAATACATATTATTAAAAAAATATTATGCATGGATTACACATTTTTTCACCAAAATAAACTCATATTTCAAATTTTTCTATGACCATTTTGAAGTCCTCTCCAAGTAGGTGTATGTGTGTGTGTCAATTATCCAAAACATTTGTTAAGCATTTTTACTTTGCATCTAATATTGCAAAGAAATTGATAATATTTTTAGGTCCAGGTTCATATATGTAATTGCTTCCAACTTCTCTTCGAATCCTCCTGTGCATTTATATTTTCTGTTCTGCAGTCCTGGATTTTGATTCATCTTGCATTCATCTCAGCTGAATTCTCTTGCCAAAGGAAGAGTAGGAAAAAAAATATGTACTTTTTATTCATTGCAATTTGAGAATGTTTTCCCATTGCCTCTTCTCATGAATAACAATTTAGAATTCTAGCATTTTGTTTTCAAAAACTCAGAAGACATATATGCATTTTCATTTGACATTTTTTTCCTAAGGAGAAAACTGAAGTTACCTTTTAGAAAAAAAAAATCTGAAACTAGTGCTATTTTTGTTTCTTTACAGATAATCTGTTTCTGTGTTTAGATACATGTAGAAAATTCTTCATTACCAGGGAATTAAAAAATAATCAAGTTAGATCTAAAAATAGCCTTTGGAAAATTAAATTTTATTTGTGACTTAATGGGCCTTTTTAATGTATAAACTCTTTCTTGGCTTACAAATATTTTCTTTCATTATTTCCTTAAGTATTCAATCTGTTTTCATTGATCCAATTTCTTCTGGAAAATAGAAGTCTTACTTGCATTTCTGTCTGTATAGGTCATATTTCTCATTATTTTCTGCTCTTTAGCCTTTTCATTGCATCCCAGAGTTTTTAAATGTGTTCATCATTTAATTGACCCAGCAATCTTGATATGTTACTTATACTCTTTACTATTTCTAATTTTAATTTTTATTCTTCAGTAGCAGGTTCTTTTTACCTGGTCTTCCCATGTCATCTTATCCTTATCTTCTTTTTAACCTGTACTCTTTTTGGTTCTTAAATAATGTTTCATCTAGAATTGCATTGTTTGGACGCATCAATCAGACATCGCCACATTTTTATGGAATGCATCCAGAATATTTATATGAGGTATACACTCCCTCGAAGACTTGAGCACAGTATTCCTATTCGTTTATGGTGCAATGCAGTCTTGTTAGTTTGTGTTTGTGTAAACTTTCCAGGCACAATCTTATGGTTTTGTCAACAGATACAGTGGTGTCCTTAGCTTCCCTTACTTTCCTTTAATTAAGATAAGCTTTTCTTAGATCTGGAGTTAAAGATCAAATCGGTTTGTTCAACATTTAATCAAATCTATCATATCTAGTGAGCATTTAATTCATGTATAGGTTTTTTTAGACCAAGATTCACTCCGCTTACCTGGTCTAATTATGACAGAGCATTTATTCCAGACCCTTACCTTATCTACACCAGGTATCACTCAATGACTAAGTTCTCCAAAACAAAACAATTCTCTCCTAACTCTCTACTTCCCGTGGCCCTTGCTCTGAATAGTATCTCTGAATATGTGTAGAAAAAACAAAGAAACTGAGTAAACAGCACGTATTAGATGACAGCGGTACGATGACTCTAACTGTTAAAGAAGATTGTTCTGTAGTTCAGGATAGCTACTGCTTTTCTGGACCATAACACTCTTTCAGCCTAAAATTAAGCATAATCAAAGGGAATACAGTGAGACCTATAGTATGTTTTTATCTTCTTTGAGCTAATTTGAAAAGTGATATATATGGCTGATAAAAATATATAAGGGAAATTCAAAAAGTTTGTGGAAAATGGAAATAAGTTTATTTTGGTGAAAAAAAATTATGAAATTATTACAAAGTTTCCTGAGTATTTTTCATGAGCCTTTTGAAGGCCCCCTTGTACATATTTAGAATAATCATTGTGCCAAAGATTAGGTATAATTAAAGGAATTAGAACATAAAATGAATCAAAGTATATTTCTAGTTTCCTTCTACTAATTTGTCTTATTTTGGTTATAAACATAGCTATGAAATATATAGATAAAACATGGGCTTTTGAATATACCCCCAATATCAATTTAGTTCATAGAAATTCTAAGAATATTTCTAGAATATCCTTTTCTAACTTGACTTATGGGGCCTATAGCTATATATTAAGGATTTTTATCTGATGAAACCATTATGGGGCCAGCCAGTGACGTGATAGTTGAGGCAGCTGGAACCACCACGGCTGACTGGGTGTTTTACCCAAACCTTGCAGCCTGACAAACATTCTGGGCCATGTGTAAGCATGCCCCAAATCCTGAGAGGACAGTGCAGGAGACGAATTGTAGCATGGCCATTCCTGCTGGAGGGGGTGAGGCGGTGGCTCTCACTTTTCTCTGTCTCTGCCTCTCTCTCTCTCTCTCTCTCTCTCTCTCTGGCAAGCACACATGCCCTAGAGCAAATTTACAAATTAAAAATTAAAAAAAATTTTTTTTTAATTATGCAGAGCCAGCCCATCAAGTGGTAGTAAAGGTGGCTGATTCTCACTTGGCCAACCGTGCAGTACGAGTCCCTGACCTAGCATCTCTATGTACATGTCCAAAATCCCTAGGAAGGGATAAATGGAGGAGAAAGGATTGAAGTCAGACCATTTCCCATGGAGGTTGCCCTCTCCCCCACCCTTCCCTCCTCCTCCTGCAAGCATATGCATCTTCAGATAATTTTTAAAAAAAAATTTTTTTGGAGAAGTTTTTGCTATAGGGTGTGTGCACTCTCCAGAAAGACAGAGAGAGATATAGAGACAGAAAGTGAGAAATCACCCCCCCCCCCAAGTGGGGATGGCCATGCTGCAATCCCTTCTCCTCCATTCTCCTCTTGGAATCTTGAGCACATATGCACATGTGCCCGGCGTGAGTTTAAGCCACCAGGTCCGGGACTCGAACCGCAGTCAACTACATGGGAGTCCAACAACATAGTCATTACACCAACTGCTGGTCCCCTGGCAATTATTTTTTAAAAGAAAGAAAAAAAAATACACCGAGCACTTTTCATGTGTGCCTCAAATCCAAACAGGATGGAGAAATAAATGGAGAAAGGATTGGAGTGTAACCACTCCCTGTGAGGGGTACTTTCTCACTCGTGTCTTTCTGGCTGCAAGTGCATGCACTCTCTGGTAAAAATTCAAACAAATAAACAGAACCTTTATGGGAAATTTTAAAACAGATATATTGAGGAGGTATATTACAGCCAATTAATATTAAATCAGGTCTCAGATCCAAGCATTCTTTAAGTATGAATGCCAACTCCTGTCATCTTCAAAGTGTAGTTACCTCTCTCTTTGCTTTAAGATTAATACTTTTTTCCAATCTACAGAACTCTTTAGAAATGTTTTCAACAAAAATGACTAATTTAGTTCTTAAATGTAATTAATCTTGTTGATTGAAAGAAGAAAGAATGAACATGGAAAATGGCTCTGAAAAGGATACCACATCCTTGGTTTAAAATAATCTGAGAGAGGAAAGCACCGCCATGAGAAATAAACAGAACAAATAGGTTAATACAGAGCAAATTGTGCCAGACAAAGCTGGTTGCTTTTTTGATAGCTTTACAGCCTCCATAATGAGCAGAGTGGAGTGGATGTAATGCATCTTGACTTCTCGAGGAGTGCTAGAGACAATGCCATGCGAAATTTTGATTGCAAAATTAATTTGAGTTGGCTTGAAAAACACTGCTAAATGGAATGTAAGTTGCTTGAAAGGACATACAAAGAAGAATGTTGATTAATGTCACCGAACAACTAATGAATCGAGTGAGATCTTCAGTTAAATGCCATAGATGTGAGTCTTAGGTTGAGTTACCACTAAATGTTTTTATTATCTGTTGGAAAAAGGATAACATGAGGATGATTGAATTAGAGCAGATAATTTATCAGGAGACACTGATGGTTACAGTAAAACTGTATCAAAGCATGAATTTGCTTTAGGAAAAAAGAAAAAACAGGAAAAGATACAATTTTACTTATAGACAATTCTTTTCATCACAGAAGGGAATTCTATGAAGTGTCAATGCTTTAAGACCTCAAACTACAGAGTTTCTCAAAACTCGTTAGAAAACAAAGTCAGTTAAATAATGTTTCAGTAAGTGAAGACACCATTTCATCCCAATGAGTACCTACGTTTGAATATGGGATCAGGAAGACTGAAATGAGAGCAAGACGACCCAATAAAGCACAGCACAGGGGTATATTACGGGGAAAATTCACTGTGGGAATGGTCATGGGACACTCTTGATATGCAAGCTTCAACCTGAGCTTGTCTGCTACTTTACCTTTCACCACTGCCCTCAAGCCTCACAAGTGGGGCTTTTAAAAGAAATTTGAAGAGGCTATACCTGTGGTGGGATCTTTTCTGCACCTAGCTCACAGATCCAGTCTGTTTCACAACAGCCAGCTGCGTCTACAGGTAACACAGCTTCTTACACAGCACAGTTCAGAGAAAAGGGCAGTCAAAATGGTGTCCCTCTCCAGGAAAAAGGGCTAGCTGCCATACTCCTATAACCCACAAACCAAAAACCAAAGTTTTAATATTTAGGGTTGTGTTTCTTTCTTTTTTTGTTTTTAAAGAGAGATTTTTGCTATAGGGCACATGTGCTCACCAGAGAGACACAGAGAGACAGAAAGCAAGAAATCATCCCCCGGGGTGGATGGCTGTGCCACAATCCCTTCTCTTCCAGTCTCCTCTCAGGATTTTGGGTGCACACACATCTGGCATGAGTTTGAAGCCACCAGGTCCAGGATTCAAACTATGATTAACCATGTGGGAGTCCAGCAACATAACCATTACACCTGGTCCCAAGGGTTGTCTCTCTCTCTCTCTCTCTCTCTCTTTAAAATAATTATTTAACTTACTTTCTTTCTCTTTCTTTCTTTCTTTCTTTTTCTTTCTTCTTTTTCCTTCTTTATTTCCTTATTTAAATTTGACCAGAGAGGGACAGAGAGAAAGAGAGGGGGGGTGGGGAATGAGAAAGCAAGCTACCACATCTGGGACTCAAACCACAGCTGGCTATGTGGGAGTCCAGCGCCCTCAACCTCCATGCCATCTGCTGGCCCCCAAGGATTGTCTCTCTTGAGAGAAAGGTTTTAATTACATTCACTCACACATACTTTTTATTTTTTAAATTGTGATTTCTGTGTTATATATAATCATTGTACAGTCTTTGGGGGGGGTACAATGTGGTTTTTCAAAGGATGCATACAGTATGTAATAATCAAATCAAGGATATAGACCTATTCATCTTATTTGACATTAAATGTTACATTGTGTTGAACATTACATTGTTACATTTTTTAGTAGTTCTACTATTCAATAGCTTTTTATTTGGGGGATGGGGGAAGTATCTACTGAATTATCAATTACATTTTTACTCTGCTTTGGTACACTGTTCCATAATCAATTCCACTTGTTCACATGCATTTTATTCTTGAGTCTGTTAGTCATTTTCCCTCAAACTACCCTTCTCCCTTCCGCTGTGCAGCTTCTGATATCCTGGTATCTGTCATTTCTCTTTCTGCTTCTATGCCATAGCATCCTTCAGTTTCCCCCATCGAGTATGTACATTTCGTCTATATTAAGTGGGGAGCATACAGTATATGTGTGTATATATGTATATTTGTGTGTATATAAATATGTGTGTGTATTTGCATGTATATGTGTATTTGTGTGTATATACGTGTGTGTGTGTGTGTGTGTGTGTGTGTGTATACACACATATACAGCCTGGCTTTTTTCACTTTACATTATGTCTTCTAAGTTCATCCACTTTGTGACAAATAGCAGGATATTGTTCTCTATGGCTGAGTAGTAATCCATATTCTATATGTGCCATGTTTTCTTAATCCAGTTAGAGGCTATTGGACACTTAGGCTGATCCCATGTCTTAGCTACTGTGATTAATACTGCAGTGAAGATGGTTGTGCAAATACCTCTCCAAAAAAGTGATTTTCTGTCCTTTAGGTATATGCCTAAGAGTGGGATTGGGTCGTATGGTAATTCTTTTTTAGGATTTTGGAGGAACTATCATACTGTTTACCATAGTGGCTGTAGTAATTTGCGTTTTCACCAGCAGTGCACAGGCTTCCCTTTTCTCCACAATCTCAACAGCACTTGTTGATCTTTGTTTATTTGATCATAGTCATTCTGACTGGGGTTAAGTAATACCCCGTTGTGCCTTTATTTTACATTTCCCTTATGAATGTTCAAGATGTGAACATTTTTTTCATATGCTTTTCACCATTTATGTGCCTTCTTTTGAAAGTTGTCTATTTAGATCAACACCTCATTTTTATATTGAATTATTTTTGTGTGGGGGGGCATTAGCTGTTTGAATTTCTTATGTATTCTGGTAATAAATCTCTTATCTGAATTATAGCTTGCAAATATTTTCTCCCATTCTGTGGGTTGTCTCTTTACATATGTTTTTATTGAATGCCTTATATGTGCCCTACTTTTGGTTTCATGAGAAGTCCCAAATATAATTAAAACAGAGTATATTTGTTTTCTATGGCTGCCATAAGAAACTACCACAAATTGTTTGGCTTAAAATGCAGAATTTTCTTCTCTCACAGTTCTAGAGGCTAGAAGTTTGAAATCAAGGTGTCAGGAAGGCTACACCTTTTCTGGAGGCTGGAAAGGAGAATCCATTTTGGCTTCTTTTGACTTCCAGTGGCTGTCAGCATTCTCTGATTTGTAGCAGCATCACTCCAGTTTATGCTTTTTTGGCCATAGTGTCTCCTTCTCTTCCATCTATCAAATCTCCTTTTCCCTCACTCTTCAAGGACAGTTGTCATTCAGGGCATGCTCATGTAACCCAGGATAAACTCTTTAGTTCAAGATCCTTGACTTACTTACGTCTGCAGAGACCCTTTTTTCCTAAAAAAAAGATATGCAAATTTTATAGATTAAGAATCCTGGATGCCATAATTCAGCTTATTACAAGAGCATTTTCTATTAAACAGTTTAAAATTAGGTTTTAAACACTGCATTAATATAGACACAGAAGTATCTGTTTTAATAAATATTTTACAAACACAAAGAGAATCTGTAACACCAGGTGTTTTCCACTTTAGGAAAATAGGGTTATGAAAATAGAAGTCCTCTGCTTAGGTTAGGATCCAGAGAGTGATCCTCCCAGTGCTTAGTCTCTTCAAGCTGCTCCTTAATTCCGCACTAATGCTGATCAATTCTCTCTAAAATGGGCCTCAAGTGCTTCCACTTTCTGCTCTTCACTGAAGTTTCCTTAGATTAAATACAAAGTTCATCTTGAGGTTATCACATTTTAATTGATATTCTGTTCTTAATCCTTAACTCTACCATTTGCCTTCCTCACTAACAGCAGATACACGTATTTGTAAAACACAGATATCATTGTGTTCTATACTTAATAACTGACTAGCATTCAGATAAATAAATTAAAGCCAATCTTCTTTTAAGAGCATGCAAGACTTCTTGTAAACTGCTAATCTCTGTCCTGTCTACAGCTTTATCCCTTAACATCCCTATCCTCCTTCAATACTACACACATCACTGATGTTCTAGTCACACAGAACTGGTCACTGCTTCTTGAAAAACTCATGTCATTTTCTGAGACTGAAGTGCTCTCCCCTCCCTCTTCTACTTTGAAATGTTCTGCATTCCTATGAAAGCTAAAGTCAAACATTACTTTTTTTTTTTTTTCTGTAGTTTTCCTGGAGTCTTATCCCTTATCCTCATAATTTTTTGGAGTTTTTGGAGGTAACTCTATCACTGTGTCTCTTTATCCTGTTTAATTATTTGCTTGTGTGATTTGTCTTTTAGATTATGATCATCTTGAAGACAGGAGTGGGTCTTATTTATCTTTATATCCTAGTGGTTAGCATGGTTTGTCGCACATAGTAGTGTCTCATAAACTTCCGGTGGAATAATTTAAATGGAATCTTTTATACATTTAAATGATAAATGTACGCATTATTTGTTGTATAATCGTACACACACACACACACATATAGTTAATGAATTAAGCAAAAATATATCTAGAAACAAGAAATCAATATGCAATATGCTATGAAAATATAGAAAGAAGCACTGAATTGTTGATTCAGAAAGCATTTATGTGGGGCTGACCTGTAGACTTGTGGTTGAGGGGGCCAGATTCTACATGGCAGACTGTGGTTGGAATCCCAGATTTGGTACCTTGAAAAACACTCGGGGTGTTCATGCGTTCCCCAGATTCTCACAGGATAGAGAAATGAAAGAGAAGGGACCTTAGCAAGACCAAACCCCCTCAAAAGGGTGCTTTCTCTCTCTATCTTTGTCTCTAGTAAGTGAAGATGCTATTTGGCAATTAAAAAATATATATATACAAGGCCAGTCCCATGGTGTAGTGGTTAAGGGAGCTAGATTCCATTTAACCAGCTGTGGTTCAAGTCCTAGCTTGAGACTTGAGGGACATATCAGGTACTTCTGTGCATGCATACCCTAGTTCCCAATAGAATAGAGAAGTAGAGTGGTAGCAGAGGTTGTGATGTGGACACTAGAGAATGCGTTCTCTCTCTCTCTCTCTCTCTCTCTCTCTCTCTCTCTCTCTCTCTCTTTCTCTCTGCCTTTGTCTCTGTCAAGTGCACATGCCCTCTGACCAAAAAAAAAAAAAAAAAAAAAGCATGTATTGTGTCATTATGGTTTCTACACACAAAGCAAGAATCCCAAAAAATAGAATTTTAAATATATTTGTGTTTTAATATTATAGGCAAGAAGCATAACGTTTATAGAGACTATTAGAGTTGCCTGAAGTAAACTATTGAGTGGTCAAAAAAGTCATGACGTATTTTTCTATGTTTTTCTGTGCAAAAATGCATCAAGACTTTCCTGATGACCCAATAATTCAAAGTTTAAGCAAAAAAGATCAGTACTAGATTATTGGGATCTATATAGGTATTGGGATCTATCTAGATTATTTGGGTTTCCATTGGGAAACCCAGAAGGCCAGCAGGCACCAGGTACAGTTGAATTTAAGAATTCACGCAATGCCAAAACCCAGGCGCACCTCCACATGGACTCTGAACTTCAGCTGTGAACTAGTGCTTTCAGAGACTTAAAATGAAGATTTTCTGCAAGACTTCTTCCTCACTTATTTCTAGTGGGTAGTGTTACCTGTCTCTTTGTCTCCAGTTCTCTCTGTCTCTCTCTGTCTCCCTGAGTCTTTTAATTTTTTAATTTTTTTTAAGGTAAAGTATTCTCTGGGCTTTCTAGCCCCTTTATTGTGTTAATAGCTGCCTCTCCCCTTTTGTTTAGGAAAGACACAAACCCAGGCCCACCTCCACATGGATCCTGAACTTCAGCTGTGAACTAGTGCTTTTGCACAGTGCACAGTTTTCAATTTTTGCATTTTAATATTAAAATCTATAGTTTTTATTATCTTTTTTTCTTTTATGTTTTCTTTTTTCCCTTTCTTTAATTCTTTTCTTTTTTTTTTTAATCTTTACTCATTTGCTTCTCAGCCTCTGCTCACTAAGTGTCTAGACAGGTCCAAGTGAACAGAATTTATACATTTGAATACAGTTAGGGTCAGAACATTCCTCTATTCCCACTGATTCTGATGCACAAAGAATGAGAATGAAACAGAAGAGAGATTGCAAATCACCTCCTCCTAAACACCTCTGAACACTCAGACTGAACTTCAAGAATTAGAAGAAATGCACCATCCAGCTGATGACTAGAAATCCCACAGGGTCACAAGAAAATACTTCTCCTCCAAGGAAAAATAAGTCCTCTTCATCCTCAGACAGTGTGATGAAATTCATGGAAATGTCTGATAAAGAATTTAGAATTTTCATGGTGACAAAGCTCACAGAGATTGAAGAGAAGAGAGACAATGAACTGCCGAAGAGGCAGAGGAAAGAAACTGACAAGCTTCAGGAGGTGAGGAAATTCTTGCAAGATTTAAAAGAGGAATTACTCACTTTAAAAAAGAATCAAATGGACCTGTTAGAGATGAAGACTATAATACAGGAAGTCAAAACCTCCCTTGAAATATTCAAGGCAGACTAGATTATACTGAAAAATGAATCTCAGTTGTAGAAGATAGAATTACTGGCCTAGAAAAATCCGCCACGAAGACTGAGAAAATTGTCCAAAAACATGAGAATATTATACGAGAAATATTAGATACCATCAAACGTCCAAACATCCAGATAATTGATATCCCAGAAAGAGAAGAGATCCACAAGGGCATTGACAATCTATTCCATCAAATCCTAGAAGAAAACTTTCCAAACCTAGAGAAGCATTCAAAGATCCAGTCCCAAGAAATACAAAGGACCCCAAATAGAATCAACCCAAGATCTTCTCCAAGACACGTTATAGCCAGATTGAGCAAAACAACACACAAAGACAAGATACTAAGATTGGCAAGAGAGAAACGGCAAGTTACCTACAAAGGATATCCCTTCAGGCTGACAGTGGATCTCTCATCGGAAACAATGTGAGTGAGGGAAGAATGGGAAAATATATTCAAAGTGTTAAGGGAAAAGCAATTGCAACCACGAATACTATACCCGGCAAGATTATCCTTCATATGGGAAGAAAAACAAGAACATTCACAGATAAATAAAATCTGAAAGAATGTATCAACACCAGACCAGAACTCCAAGAAATTCTGTAGGGAGTGCTATACCAGGAAAATTAAATACAGTCACACAGAAATAAGACTTCAAAAACTATGAAAATGGCCAACTTAATTGTGGGGACAAATCTGGAGTTGAATATTATATCCCAGAATTTAATTGGGAAAATTGAGTCACAACAAAAGATAAAGTACATGAGTCTGAACTGGTAAAATAGAATTTTATGATTTTTGATTAAAACATTGTTGATTTTTTTCTAGGCTTTGTTTACTGATTTTAAGGATTTTTGCCCTGTCAAGTTGCCAATGTACCTACTATTTGAACAGAATCCCAACCTGTTTCCTGGCTTTCAGTTTTAAGCCTATTTCCTTAGCATTTCTTTGATTTATTAAAGTTAAATCTGCTTTTCTTGAAATTGAAGAATATAGTAAAAAATACATAATTAATGACCATAGTAAACTATATAGCATCAGCTAGGTGCTACCTTATAGTATATTCATTCTACTCAGAGATTCATGCTTTAAGTTAAACATATATTCATAGATATGTATATATCAGCAGAGCTTGCTATTGAAAGAAGTTAGATTAAGAAATTTTGTGCATCAAAAAAATGTGAGGGAAAAAAGGAATGGAAAACAACAGTGGACACCTGAGATAGTGTGGGAGGAGTGTGGGAAATGGCAGAGGGTGAGAAATAGGGGGAAAAAAATATATATACGCACATATATATATATATATATATATATATATATATATATATATGAAACTACAAATTGAAAATTATTGACAACACATATGATTAAGCTACTATGCAGCATCTTCTGGATGGGAAATTACATTTTGTATGCTGTGACAATGCTCAGTGAATAAATGTAAATTAATTTAAAAAAATGAAAGGAGTGTAAGATGAATACAAGTTTAGGGAGGCAAGTTTTAAAATACTAAAAATAAACCATAGTTTTTCAGTAAAAAAATGAAAGAATTCACACAATGCCATGAGGAAGCTGTTTGTCTTTATCCATTATTTGGTTCTGTTATTCCTCTTCTTTTGGGTTTCTTCATAGGCAAATTCTACAGATGTGGTAAAAAGCAATAACTCTAGATACTATACTTTTATGTAACAATCTTAACAAAAAGGTGATATATTTTATCCAGTTGTTCCAGAAAATATCAAATGGATGAGTGGAAGGCCCTAATTGGATTTTTTAGACTACTTTTCTGTCTTTGAACCAATTACTCTAGTCAGAGGATAAACTTGTCTGATTTAAAACCGAATGAGGGTGGATGAGAGAAAGGAAATAAGGTGAAAAAGAAAGAAACAAAACATTTAAGGGACACAAAAATGGAAAACTATCTGTTGATGATATCATATATAATGATGTCTTTACCTGGACTAATAATACACAATGTATTCATGCTGGGAAAATTCATTTTGCAAGTTGAATGATATACAGTGATTGATTGTATTATTATTTGTTTAGAAAACCATTTCCTCAAAAAAAAAAAATAAGTATTAGACAGTCAAATATTGAGGCACAAACTAAGTACCACAACAACTAAAAATAGCGATGGAGTGGTATACCAAAGATAAGGAATATAAAGAAAAACAACAGCTAGTTCTTAAGTAGCACTTACATTAACTCATTTAATCATAACAAAAGAGTGAGGAAGATATATTGTGATGGAGATAGTATTGCTCTTCCCCCTTTTTTAGTCAGAGACTGAGATACAGAGAGGTCAAGAAAGCATTCAAAGTCTTACTCAGCTTTAAGTGACCAAGGTAGATTTGGACTCTACCATTCTGATTTGAAATTGAGCCCATAATGGCCAAGCTGTATTTTTAAAAAACTATGAATGTTACAATTCCAACTAAGATAAATAAATTTGTATTTTTAAAAAGACTGGAAGAAAACATTATTTTTTTTCTATTTTTCTGGATATTGATATACATAATTGTTTAATCTATTAGTGGGTTGCTAATATACCAAAAATACCTGACTGGATGATTTATAAAGAAATAAGAGGTTTATTTGACTCACAATTCTGGTTGCTAGAAAGTCCACAAGTGTAGTATTGTCATCTGGCTGGCCTATACTACAACACAACTGACAGAAACAGAATGGTAGGTTCATGTAGAAAGAGCAACCTGGGGCAGCCATCTTCCTTTGTAACAACTTGATTTCACGAGAACTAACTACTTCTCATCCGAGTTAGAGCTCACTCAGTCTCCTAAGAGACAGCATTAACCTCTATAGTCCAATTAAGGCCCACTAATGCCATTACATTGGGACTAAATTTCAAAACATGAACTTTTGGGGGACCAAAATCATATATACCTTAACAATAACTATCATGTATATCTTCTGTAATTAAAGTTCATATATACGTTATGTTTTGATACAAACACAAGAGATGGCATCTGTATTCAAAGCACTCATTTTATAATATTACAGAAACACAAATGAATCAAGATAACAATAAAATGTAACAAAATAAAACAGTAATATGCATTACACGTAAAGGATCTCAGGAATGATTGATTCATCCTTCCAAGGAATATCAAAGAAAAGTTTTAAACCAGGAAATTAATTCTGAATTGGGTCTTTAGAGACTGTAACAACTTGAAAAGACAGGAGGATTTTCTATGAAAGTGGAATCATACCTGCTTACCTAACAGTGGAAATTATAATAGTAGTAATTTGAAAAATCATTTTTCTACCACTTCACTGTATTTCACTGCCCTGAAAACAGTTTCCTCCATGATGGTTTCTCCTTTCTTGAATTTCATGACATTGTATCTTACTTTTCCTCATTATTATCTACATCTTCATTCTTCCATTAATTGCTTCCTCTTTCTTTTTTGTGTTCCTTTGGGCCCTCATCATTCTTGGGAGGTCTCATTTAATTGACTCCTAAATGGTTTCTGTGCCTCTAGTGTTCTCTCTTCATTGCATTTTCCACTCTGCTTTCAAACTAATCTTCCATAAATATTGCTCTCATCATCAGTATGTGATTTAATAGCATTGGGATGAGTTAGCTTTGGTATCCAAAGGTATACAGGGCATACCAGTTATGTGACCATGGGAAAGGAGTAACTTCTGAGTGTCTTAATGCTAACAGCCACTTTTGTAAAATTGTCATGAGCATATGTATGAGCTATATATAACTCTCAACCACTGTTAGCAACTGGAAAGGTGCATATATAATTTAAAAGTAGATAATACTTTGTGGGTATACATGTCACTTCTAGACCAAGGCCCTGTAGAGAGCCACCATGTTCCTTGTTAAGCTGGGTGGTAGACAAATAGGATTTAAGTTGAAAAGATCCACTCTTTCTGATCTCAAGACTTAAGGGCATCTCTCAACCTTTCAGAGTCCTTTATCATTTTTCTTACTTTCTTCATTCAGCTTTATTTCATGCTATTTCCCCACAGGAACTATTTTCCATTATTTGAATCCCTTCCTTACCTCAGAACATGCAAATATTTACCACAATTAGGCCTCGTTTTTTTGCTTCTATTTTTCTTCGAACTAGAATTTTTCTGTCATATTTTTTCTTTCCTACTTCTTTTTCATAATTGAAATACCATCTCTTCCCTTGGTTGCTTTTTTTATTCCAAAATGACCTAGCAAGAATATTTCTTCCTTTAATTTAGTTTGTATATCGGCAAATGGTAACATGATTTACCAATTTAATCTCTTATACTACAATATAGTAACCATTTATCTCAGCATATAGTGCAGTTGTATGTTATATGGTCTTATTAACTGATTATCTTAATCTCATTTATCACCTCTCCAACAAGATGTTGTAAACTATAAACTGGAACCATGTCTAGTATACTTTGGTATTCCAAAATGCTTTTTTCTTGGTGAATGAATCTTGTTTATTTCCCTAGAATAGGAATTACATAGAGAGTATGAATTCTTCTGTAATTGCCTCTTCACTATGGTAGTGCTAGCATCCTTGCTAACACAGAGAAGCCTTAATACTTAAAGGACCAACTATGTGTAATTAACTCCTCTCTTCTGTATATCTTGACTGGAACTAGGTCAGTACCATTTTTGGGAGTGCTGGGAAAATGGCTGCTAACATCATTTTTGTTGATCTGTAGTTCAAATGAGGAATGCCATTTGGGAAAGGCAGCTAGGTATACAGCAAGGTGTCTTTGCTTAAATAATAAAAACATTTGCAAGGACATAGATTTAAAACTACTTTAAAACAAGAGCTGGGTTTTCAAAGATTTATCTGAGGCACAGAAGGCTTAATAGGGTATTTTCATACTATCCCGTGTTGTCTTAAGTGGCATACTGTTGTTCCCATATGAGTTCTCCATTTAAAATCAATCGTTCATCTGTCATATGTCACTTTTCCCTAAACGCTTAAGACAGGTAGATTGCACTGCCAAGTTAGGTCATCATAACTCCAACAGATGTTGTCATATAGATGAAGAAATTCATTTTAAACGTTATCATTTTTAAAATGCATTTTCCTTTGCACCTCAGGAAGGCACTAGCATATCATATTAATGCTTCAGATTCAAGTTCCAGTCAGTGTAGCCTGTTTTTGAGTAATTCACTTCACAGTTTCCGAATCAGTGCAGGATCACGGTGGACCAGAGGTGAGGACGGAGCCATAGCAGGGTGCTCTCCATGCCTTGGTTGTTCTGAGCTTGGTAAGACTCCATGTAATCAATCAGCTCTAAAGGAATCATGGCAGTTTGGCCACAGACAGTGTACTGTAAAGAACTGTACTTTCCCTAAACAATAGGAGTGCAAATACAGCTAAATCATACTTACTTGGTTAGTACGTTAATGATTTGAGTCTTGCCAACTTGTTTTTCTTTAACTTAAAAAGAAAATCAGAATACTATTCCATCTGCTTTAACAGATAAGATTCAGCTGGAATCCCTTACAAAGCCCTCCCAAATGCATTCCATCCTGATTCTTCTTCATGAAGATTACCCTAACCAGAAATTGGTGGTTTAATTCTGTGTCGTGAATATATTCCTGGAAGGTAAAAGCTCACTGTAGATATTAATGACTAATTTTCTTCACAACGGTATGGAAAAAACCAGGAAGGTGTAAGGGAAAGAATCAACTCTCATTAAATATGCATTAATTTTGTATGTATTTTACATTTACTTTCCAGTACATTTTACTAGTTTCTGTCCCATCTGTTGGACTAGTAAGTACAGTTTATTGACTGTACAGTTAAGTAGCATGTGTTCATATCTAATCATGCTTTGAAATTCCCTCAAAGCTCAACAATATATTATTTGTAGCATAAGAATTGACATAAAGAGTATAAATTCCAAACCTGGCAAAAAAGTGTATTTATCGAGGAAATAATTTTTCTAATTAAAATTCTCATGAATAATTGTGCCCTCAACAAGAAATCACAGAATACTCCAGTTGGTAATTTATTGGATTGCATTTTTGCATAGAAAAACATAGAAAAATTAGGTCATAACTTTTCCAACAATACAATAGTCTGCACTATATCTTTAGGCTTGTGTAAATAAATCCTAAACAGCATGTATTGGGCTAGATACATCTGATTATGACTATAAATATAAATTTGAAAAATAGGATTTTATATATATATATTTGTATATATGTGTGAAAATAGGATTATGTATATTTGTATAAATATATACATATATATATATATATATATATACACACACACACACACACACTGATATTTATACTTTTTGAAAAGTTTTTGTTGCCTATAGCTAGTACTTTCCTTATCATCTGAAATATTCCTCTTATAAATTATTGTCAATTGTTTCTCGTTGAATATGTGTAGGGAGGAAATTTTCTATGAGCCTCTTACAGATGTTTTCATACCTCCTGTGAAGTGAGGTACTGATTGCCTTTATTTTAAAATATCCTTTCAAGATGTTTGTATAGTGAATAGCCTTGGAAGACAGAAATAGTGTCTTTCACCAGAGCAAAGGCCACATTTGTTTACCATCCAGTACAATAATGGTAATGTCTCCCTCAGCACCAAAGGGCTGGCAGGCTTATTGCCCATTATAAAACATTTGGATTTTCTGAGCTCAAGGGTTTTTCTCTCATAATGCAACACACTGTCTTGTGCCAACATCACCTGGCCCACTTTGTATCATCCTGTGGAAAATGGGGCTTGAGGATATAGTGCCAGTGTAGATAGTGCTATTGCTATGGGAAATGAAGCAATTTGTCTCTGACCCTGAAATCTCATGTCTTCTGCTAATAACATCATGACATTGTGGGAAGATAATTTGTTAGCTTGCATGTAAGGTAAAATTTGAGGCACTTCACAGTCTCGACAGTATGTTTTCCAGGCAGTAGTGATTTTTGTTGAATCCTCAGATGTTTAATTATTATGGCCTCTGTGCCCATAGTCACCTGGGAATATACTTTTATCATTATATGCAAGGGGTAGACTCTGTAGCTCTTGGTAGTTTTAAGGCTAAAGAAAGTGATCATCTACAGGGGAGAGAGCTCCATATAGTACAAAAAGCATCCTTATTCACTCTTGTTTGCCTCCACCTCAAAGTCAGTGATTACCCCTCTAAAGAAAGAAGCGGCAATTGGAATAGTCAGTCTTACAGACTTGCACTTTCCTAGTCACAGATGTGTGGAAGGGAAGAAGATAGAGAAGTAGAAAGTTGCCCAGCCTGTATCTGCTTTTATCAATTCTGTATCCAAGCAGAACTTTAACACTGCGCTAGTCTTAGCACTGCCTCACCTCAATATTTATTTTTTGTTCAGAAGGTGCGTGCAGTCAGGGAGAGAACTAAAGTACCCTGTAATGGGATGTGGTTGCACCTCAATCCCTTCTCCTCTGTTTCTCTATCTTTTCAGCATTTTGAGCACACACACACACACACACACACACACACACACACACACACATATGCCTGGCATGGTTTTCAGGCCACCAGGGCTGGGATTTGAACCATGGTCAGCCATGTGGGATCCGGCTCCCTTAACCACTAGACCACGGGGCCAGCCTCTCACCTCAATACATTAATTAGCGCTGTGGCATCCACACCAGATTTCTGCAGGGAAGGGCCTGAGCATGGTCTTCCACAGCAGCACACGGATGAGGCAGGGGCTGACTGGAGCCTGTCTTTCCACTGCTGCCTTCTGCCGCTGTCTACCCAGGCTGCAACCACACATATTGCCGGGGTCTAGCCTCGGGTCTAGCCTCGGCGGGGGTGGGTGGACTCAACGGAGGCGGCGCAGGTGAACAGAAGACAGAGGCCTCGGTGCCTTTTCATGCACGTCCTATGCCAGACACTCCCAGAAACCACTCTCTGAGGAGTGACAACTGCTAGGAATCATCGTGCTTATTTATTGAAAATGTGATACATGCAAGTAAATGGGCAGTGAAAAAAATTTACTCTAAGGAACAGGGTGTACAAAGCATGGAAGCAATAAACATAAAACATGCTGTTTGTCTTGTCAGATCAGGTAAAATCAATCACAGTTCTCAGGGTGAGGAAGTCCATTTGTCTGTTGTATCTTCTTCTTGGATCTTGATTACTGGGAAGGGTCTTTTGAAGAGGGGGCTTGCAGGATGTTTGGTAACTTCAGTCCCGGGCCAGGGTGATGACATTGCTGGTTGCAAAGTCCTAGATAGAAATCTTGTCTTGCTAAGTAAAGACACAGTTAATATATGGACTATTCATACATTACAACAATAAAAAGTGAGTCTATGATCTTATATGGGAAAGGAAGATGATCTTGTAGTTCAGGAGACAACACAGGATGTTTTGTTAGCAGTTTTTCATAGTCAACAGCATATAGATGAGAAACTCTTTGTAGTTGAAAACTACCTGTTGCTTTAGATAAGAGCTCCCAGCTAAGTTAATCTTTCTCTGGAGCCCTCAAGTTTGTTTATCCTGTTGTCCCAGCCAGGCCTTTTCCTTTAATAAACCTGTGGGATTCTGCATTTTATTTGCTGAGTCTGTCAATTAATGAGTTCTTTTGTTTTATCTCTGAGTCTCTGTTATGTGGTGAATGTGCTGACTGTGCCTAGCATGAGTTCACTTTGGCCTGTAGCTTTAACAAGGGGTATTTACAAAAACTAGCCTTAAACTAACTTAGTCTACATATGCTTCTAATGCTAATTTGGTTTATACTAACTTAATCTATATGTTAATTTTGGCTTAAAAACAGACAGGTGGGGGAGTCTTAAACTTCCTGGTCCTCCTGTCAGTCTTAGGGAACCACATTCTTACAAAGTCACTAATTGGCTTTATTGTAATGGTTGGGGGTGATGTTTTACCCTTACAGGGTACCGTAATAACAGTAAAACTCATGGCAGAGAAATTGAATACCGGCCAGTTCAAGGACACAAGGGAGAGCTCGTAAACTGGGCCTTGCCTCAGTTTCTTCCCAGTCCAGGCCTTGCCTTAGAATGGGAGGCAGCATCCTTACCAGCTTGTGTTGCCTGCATGGCCCCGTCAACATATTCTAGATAGATCACATTAGTATATCCTTCCTTTTCATGAGGGTTTTCATGGGGATGTTGGGCAGGCTTCTGGAATCCCACAGTGATTTCCTGCTGGAGTTTCTCCAGTATTGCTTTTAGAAGAGCACTGTCTATTTCATCATCAAATGTGTTCAAACTCTGAGTTATAAGGCTCTATCCCATCTTGGATGATGCTAATGAACCAATTTGGGGTGTGTGTGTGGGAGTGTGTGTGTGTGTGTGTGTGTGTGAGCAAACGTCACCTTAAATTAACAAACTAATGAATGAAAGTTTTTGTCTTTTCCTTTTTGATGCCAGAGGGCATGTTTTCTCACCTGAGAGAGAGAACCACCCACATCCCACTTGATGGGGAAGAGCTCACACTACAATCCTTTTTCCTCTGTTTCTCCATCCTGTCAGGACTTCTGGCACACATGCACGAGTGCCTGGCATGTTTTTCAAGCACTGAAACCGGGACTTAAACTGCGGTCAGCCATGTAGGGGTCCAGCTCTCTATGTACAACACGTATCCACTTCACTACGGCACTGGCCCTAAAGTTAGTTTCTGAATTCAATTATCTTAGCTCATAAAAGATGAAGAAATGACAGGATTAAAACATTTACTTTTTGTTACCAATAATTAGTGATATTAGTGTGTGAGGGCTAGTGTAACAAAATAACATTGACTGGGTGGCTGAAACAACAGAATTTTATTCTCATAGTTCTGAAGGCTGGAAGTTCAAGGTAGAGATGCTACCAGATCTGGTTTCTTCTGAGGCCTCCCTCCCTGGCTGCCTTCTCTCTGTGTCAAAGCAGGGTCTTCCTTTGCACCCCTGGTGTGCCTCTGTATGGCCTAATCTCCTCTTCCTTTAGGTACGCTAATCTGATTGAATGTGGAATCACCCATCTGGCCTCAACCACAGTCACCTCTTTTTATTTTGTTTTTTTTTTTCTTTTTAAATAGAACTTCCCTATATCATGAGCCTCCTACCTCAACCTCCTAAATAGCTGAGACTATAGGCACCTGGCACCACACTAGCTTTCAGAGTGAGCTGGCAATTGAATCTGTCTTCTCACGGGGCTTCAGCCTGCCTAGTAGTATCCATTATCATACCTAGGTCCCATAATTACCTTCGTTCTCTTATTCCTTCTTTCCTTTTCTTTCTCTCTTTTCTCTTCTTTTCTTTTCACTTTCTTCTTTTCTTTTTCCTTTCCTTCCTTCTTTCTCTTTCTTTTTCTTTTTGGAATGGAGAGAGAGAGAGAAAGCAAACAAGAGCTATGAAGAAAGAGAGATGGGTTATTTTTGATAGGAATTTACCGGCAACATGGTTCTTCCCACTCCAGCCACCCAGTTAGCTAGGACCATAGGCACAGCCCCAGGGCCTGGCCTCTTGAGGTTGAGCTGGGAACTGAGCTCAAACCTCTGTGTGACCTCAGCCACTCTGCAGGGGTGCCTTCCTACTTGCACCACTGTGGCTGGGCCCATAATTACTTCTTTAAAGGCTGATCTTTAAATACAGTCACATCGTGAGACTCTGGGGGCTAGGACTTCAACATACAAATTTGGAGGAACACAATTCACCTCATTACACTAGCAAAAGTAATGAATGAAAATAAATGCCCAATCATATCACTACAAGAGGAGACAGCATTATGTGCCTCTGTTTAAAGTACACAACACAAAATCATTAACAAATATTAAACTTGATTGGATCAATCCTCTAGATTTACCAATTCACAGACAATTCAGACAGAGCAACATGTTAAGCTAACAGAAGGATTAGCTCAGTTCAATAGTTCAGTCTAGACCTTTGGAAACTACCGGTAAAGTAACCAGTTTGTCTTTTTTATAAGAATTATTTTCTTTAACTTTATTTAATTATTTATTTATTTTAATTTGACCAGAGAGGGACAGAGTGAGCGAGCGATAGAGAGAGATCAGGTGCAAAAGCAAGCCACCAGGTCCAAGACTAGAACCACAGTCAGACACGTGGGAGTCCAGCACCCGTAACCACCATGCCAACTGCCAGCCCCTGACCAGTTTGTCTTTAACACGTAAATTCAAAAACATATAAATATACATGAGTGGACAATTTATAAATAAAACCACTCAAGAAACATTAACTCATAAAATGTGGACCCTAATTTGAGCAAATAAAGGAAATTTTAATACTGACCAGATATTTTATAATATTAAGAAATCATCATGTACTTTAGGGGGTTTGATAGTAGTGTCATGATTATGTTTTAAGATGCTTCTATTTTATTTGATTATTTTTTAATGTTATTTTATTTCTTCCATGAGTGAAAGAAACAGAGAGAGAGAGACAATACCTACAATAGGATCTTCATAATTTAGTCTACCACCAGCCTCAGCCGGCCCCAAGCATGCATCTACCTGGCTTACTCAGGGGCAGTCCCTGGACCTGAATCCAGAACTTTCCCAGTGGGCCAGCCTTATAGAGCATTGTGTCTTATCTCTGAGCCACTGTCCAGCCCTTAAAGGACTTTTTAATTTCCAGAGATACATAGCAAATAATTAGAAATACTGTTGTATAATGCCTGACCTTATACAAAGTACATTATAACTAAGTAAATATGACAGGCTGGTGGTGGGAAAGAGTAGGTATATAAATAAAGTTGAAATGAGTTGATAATTTTATAAGCAAGGTGAGTAAATACTTAGGTTCATAAGTCAATTATGTCTATATGTATTTGAAATTTTTCATAATGAAAAGTTGATAATGGTGAGTCAGCAGGTGGCATAGTGGTTAAGGCGCTGGACTCCCAAATGGTCCATGGGGGTTCAAGTCACGGACCTGGTAGCTTGCTTTCTCACTTTCCCTCTGTCTGTCTCTGGTGAGCACACATGCCCTACAGCAAAACCCTAAAAATGGTGACAAAAATAAATAAAATAGTTTTTTTTAAGTTGATAAAGGCTTGTACTGGCATTTAAAATTCTGTAAATGTCCCTTTAATAGTAGCTCATATATCTTTTTAGATGTTTTGCAGTTTGTATAGATGAGTTTTGGTGAATCAATCCAGTTGCCCCTAGAGTTTTCCTTGTGAGGTTAATTGTGTGCATTGGAGAGCTGGCTGAGGTTAGGAGAGCAAGCTAACAGCGTTTCTGCTTGCCCAACTAACTATCATGTACCTTATACGATTATTATATTTAGGTATCATTCTCATTAGCACAATACTCTAGTCACTTGTGGTAACCTGTCCAGATGTTTTTCTGAGAGTGTTCAGCTCAATAAATTTAGACTTCACACAATAGTATTTGTCATTTTTTTATGCTCCTGTTGCAAATATATTTCAAAATATGTCCAATCCAGCTGTTTATTTGACTGCATAAAATATTATAATGATGCTTTAGAGGACTGAGATGATGTTCAAATTATTTCGAGAGTCTTTTTCCCTCTGGGTTATGAAACAACTTTGCCAGAATCAAAATGAGCCTCGAAATCCACAGTTTCTGTTCATTTCTTTCATGAGTGAGAGCGTCAGGGAGAGAAAAAGAGAAAGAAAGACAGCATCCCAACCAGGTCTTGACATCATAATCCACCCTGGTCTCTGCCAGCCCTGGATCATCAGCACTGTGTGCCTGGCATTCTTACTATGATAATAAGCTTGCATTTTATAAAGCATTTGAGCAAAAAGAATAAATTATTGATTGTATATTAAGTGAGTGGAAAAGACTCTAAGGAAATTGTTCTACATTTGTATCATGATATTTATCTATATTTATACTTTGTAATTGCAGGTTTTTTAGGTCAAAAATTATAAAATTTCAGTATTTTTATAAGGTTTAATAGTTTAGGAGGTTATGACTCAGATTAAACAAAACATTAAGTAGAAATCCTCAGTATAGTTCTGAGTGCATAGTGAGCCCTACATAAATGATAGATACAATGATTTTTAAATTGCTTTTTCCAAAAGTTAATACCTTGGGCAAAATTTCAAGCCTGACTTTTTTTTTTTTTTGTATGTGTGTATGGTTTGAAAATAATTAGTCTATTTAAATTCAAAGAATATTTCTCACTTTAAGTAAATTAGTCATTTTAAAAATTGAATTTAGATTTCAATAAACCCCCAAATGGTTTCTGCATGAAGATAAGTGGTTGATATCGCCACTGTTAGCAGAGGATTAGACAGAACGGTTTATTATAATGATTGAATAAATATTCCTGGAAAATCAACCTTGTTAAAATCTGCATCTACAAAAAGAAGTGCTTTATTTGTTTTTCTACGAAGGATTCTGTAATTGTTATTACAAGTTAATCAGCTTCTCCTCGATTAATAAAATCTCAGCCCATTTACCCTGAATTGTAATAATTTGGTAAAGGGAGACATTAGGTGAGTTAAACTACAGGCATGATAAAGTCTCATACCTTTTACTACCCAGTTTAGAAACTTCATAAACACCTGTTATGGGGTTCTGTATTGAATTTAAATGGATTTTTTATTGAGGACAACAAGATAACTCCTCAGGAAGATCAGCAAAGAGTTTTAGTTTTTCTAGATTCCAAATTTTCTGATACTGCCCCAGTGTGTCTCTGAATTTGTGTCTTTATTCTTGAGCTTAAAAAATTTATATATCTGGTGCTCTATTTTGAGAATACAGTTTGTTTGGGGGGAGTAAAATAAGTTTTCGAATGAGGGTCCAGATGAAAAGCATTTTCTCAGTTGGCTAGACCATCCCTTTACAAGACTTCCTCTGATACCCTGAACAATTCCTACTACATACAGAGTTCCAGGCTGGTTTAATAATTTCATCCTCAGTAACCTGTGATCTGAATTATGATTGACAAGGACAAGAGTGATACCTGGTTTGGATTCTCTACATTATGAGAAAATGTGCAAAGAAATGTATATGCCTTTTAGAGAATACAGTTTGCCACTAAGATAGAAAAATCTATGGGAAAGTTATGTCTTATTATATAATAAGGTTTCATTACGTATCACTTAAATGACCAGCTTTCATTAATAGTTCATTCTCAGGCCAGCCAGTGTAGTGGTGGTTCAGGCAGCTGGATCTCACATAGTCGACTGAATGGTTTGAGTCCTGAAGCAGCTAGAAAAACATACCAGGTGCACGCATGCCAAAAATTCCCAAAGGAAAAAGAGAGGAGAAGGGATTATGGAATGACCATCCTCCATGGAGGGTGCTTTCTCACTTTCTCCCTCTTCATCTCTGGTGGAGTGCACCTACCCTCTACCAACATTTTTAAAAATAAAAGAAGTTTGTGTTTTTAATAGCTATTATGAACAAGACAAATTATGTTTTTAAACATAGAAGAATTCAATGAACAGCAAAGCAAAATGTTGACCAAATTAAAATATTGATAGAAATGCAGATTGTAAAGTGTTATTTGAAAGTATTTGTGGAAGGTACACTTTTGTTCTTTCTGATTTCAGTGTCTAGGTCTGACTATAGGTGATCACAAATAGCTTATTCTACAGTTGACTTGAGAAAGCCAACAGAACTTGGAGAACACAAGTGGGCAATCCTGTTCTACTGTTTAGCAGATACAAAGGCAGATTTGAAATACATCCCAGTATGTCAGTCAAAGATGGCTGAGGGATGATAAGCCTACTTACACATCCATGAAACCAATTAGAACATGCTAAGGAAAACAAGAAAAAAATACTTTGACTTCAAGCTCTTGATAGACTGTCTCCTGTATACCAAAGTGCTGGAAATGTGATGAATAGATGATTCCAGCCCTTGGGGAACTGAAATTTCTATGTGGGGAAGTAGGCAGTAAAATGACTGAAGCCCCAGATAATGCTCCAAGTAAGTATGCGAGAGACTTATCCAAGACGAGCTGCAGGCGCAGCTCATCAGCTGTTTCGCAGGTGTTTTTTCAATTCTAATTTTAGGAAATGTTAGTTGATCAACATTACAGAAAATCAATCCCCCCTATTGAATGTGGATCTCATTAAACTACTGTAGCATATTTCAGAATTTCCTTCCTTTTTAAGGCTGGCCAATCAAAAGGGACTTACTAGTGTCATTTTTTAATTATTATTATTATTATTATTAATTATCATTTTAAGTTTGCCATAGGGTACACGTGAGAGAGACAGGGGAGGGGAGTGAGAAAATAAGCCACCAGGTCCAGGATTTGAACTGTGATCAGCTATGTTAGAGTCTAATGTCTTAACCACTATGCTACCTGCTGACCCCACTTTGTCATTTTTAAAATTTGTTTCACATGTATTACAGCATTTTTACCCCTAATTTTCTCCATAATTATTTTTTGTGTGTTCAGTTTTTTGTTTGTTTGTTTGTTTGTTTTTGGTGAAATGTATAAGTTCCTCTTTCATTGCTTCTTGTATCTATTTTATGTTATTTTATTTATGGTTACCTGGGGATTGCATTTACCATTGCAAAGTTATAATGCTCTAGATTGTACCAGTTTTACTTCAATAACATGCACAACTTCTGATTCTTTTTTTTTTTTTTTTTTTTGGAGAGGTTTTCCCTATAGGGCGCGTGCGCTCGCCAGACAGACAGAGAGAGACAGAGAGACAGAAAGCGATAAATCACCCCCCAGAGGGGATGGTCATGCTGCAATCCCTTCTCCTCCATTCTCCTCTCGGAATCTTGGGCACGCATGCACACGCGCCCGGCCTGAGTTTTAAGCCACCGGGCCCGGGACGCGAACCGCGGTCGATTTCGTGGGAGTCCAGCTAACTGCTGGTTCCCCACAACCTCTGATTCTTTACATTTCCATTTCCAAGTCGTTCAGTTATGTCCTAAAATTACATCTTTGTTCTTTGTGTATCTAAAATATAAACAATTCTTTAAAATACATTAGTCTTTTAAATTATTTAGATAATAAAATGTGGAGTTATAAAACTAAGTTATGATAATACTTGCTTTTAGATGAATGAATGTATTTTTAAACTGTCTCTAAAATCATAGAGAAAACAAAAATGAGTTATAAACCATAATTCACTAATACTGGCTTTTATAATTGCCCCTATATTTATCTCTACTGCAATCTCTATTTCTTTATGTGGGTTCAAGTTTTTGTTGTTGTTGTTGTTTAGTTTTTGTTATAGGGCATCTGCACTCACCAGAGAGAGACAGCAAGAGGGAAAATGAGAAATCACACCACAGTGGGGATGACTATGCCAAAATCCCTTCTCCTCCAAGGGAGGGGCACCAGCATGAAATCGTGCACCCAGCATGATTTCCAAGGTGCCAGGTCCAGGACTTGAACCATCTAGTTGGTTATGTGGGATCCAAAGCCTTAACCTCCACACACCTGCTGGCCCATATCCTTTCATTTCAACCAACTCCCTTTAGCATTTGTTGCAGGGCAGGTCTAATGACAATAAACTTGATAAGCTTTTGTGTATCTGGAAATGTCTTCATTTCTTTTTCATTTTCGAAGGAAATTTTAGCCAGAGATAGGATTTTTACATTTTATTTTACACATTTAATCAGTATATATGTGCTAGCTTCTAAGTTGAATTTACCCATCATGAATACACTTCACATCAGTCCAGCTGAAGGTACAAAACACAACCTAACATCATGCCTCAGGGAATTGGAAAAACAACAACAAACAATCCAAAAAATGCCAGAAGAGCAGAAATAATAGAGATTCAAGCAGAAGTGAAATAGAAAGTAAAAGAACTATGCAGAAAATAAATGAAAGCAAAAGCTGGTTCTTTGAAAAGATAAACAAGATTGATACACCATTAGTTAGACTAATCAAGAAGAGAGAAAGGAACCAGATAAATCAAATTCACAATGAAACAGGCAGTATTGCAACATACATAAAAGAAATACAAAACATCATTAGAGGATACTATGAGTGACTGTACCCCAATAAACACATATAGGATTTTTAGTTGACAGGTGGTGGTGGTTGTTTAGCACTTTGAATAAACCAGCCTACTGCCTTCTTCTCCCCAACCTTTCTGATGAGAAATTTGCTGATAATTTTATAAATGATCCCTTATATGTGATAAGTCATTTCTCTCATTTTCCAATATTCTGCTCTTTTATTTTTGGAAGTTTGATTATAATGTGTCTTCATATGGGTCTCTTTTCATTTATCATGGGGGGCTTCTTAAATATTTATAGTCATGTTTCATCAAACTCAGAAAGTTTTCAGCCATTATATCTTTAACTTCTTTTTGCTGTTTTCTCTCTCGCTTCTTATTTACTCCATAATGTATATGTTGGTCCACCGGATGTGTTCCATAATTCCCTTATATTCTGTTCATTTTATTTTTCTTTCTGTTACTCAGTTCAGTAATTTCTGCTGTCCAAAGTTTATGCTTGCTGATTCTTTCTTCTGTTAATTCAAATATACCTTTAAATTCCTCTGGTGGATTTCTCATTTTAGTTGTAATGTTCAGGTTCAGGATTTGTTTTTGGTTTCTTTTTAGGCTTTCTGTCTCTGTTGATATTTTTGTTTTGCCAATTCACTGTTTTTCTGACTTTCGACACATTTTTCTTTAATTCTCCAAACATCTTTCATGACCATTGTTTTGAAGTCGTTGTCTAGTAGATCTGTCATTGTGCCATGTTCAGTGATGGTTTCTCTTGGCTTTTTTTTTTTTTTTTTTAATTGGACCATACTTTCTTTTTCTGGTGTGTGCTATGCCTTGTAATTTTTCTCTTGAAATTTAGACATGCAAATCTAACAATGCAATAGCTGTAGATATTATTGTGCCCCCCTTCCCTGGGACTTGCAGGTTTTCATTTTAATTGTTGTAGATGGTTTTAGTACCAAAGATCACCCTGAAGTGTAAACTTAAGTTCTTCTTAGGTCTCTTTTGAGCCTGCACCTTTTCTTGGACATGCACAGTGAGTTCCTCCTTTTCCCTGTATGTGTGATTGCCTTTAGAAGTTCTAGTATTTAGGGCTAGCAAGAGGCATGGCGGTCCAAGGCACTGGATTCCTACATGGCCAACCGCAGCTCGAGTCCTGGCCCTGGCAGCTTGCTTTCTCTCTTTCCCTTTCTCGCTCTCTCTCTCTGCTCAAATTAAAAATTAATGACAACAATGGAATTAAATAAATTAATTAATTAAAAAAAAGAAGTTCTAGTATTTAATGGCTGGCTCCCAAAACGAATAAAGAGAAAAATGAAGGAGAAGGAACAGCCTCTGATTATTTATATCTCCTGGAACTAATTTAAAACCAGAAGGGCAGTGGCTTCCAACAGTGGAGAAAGGTACAACAGCAGTAGATACATAGTTCTTTGCACCTCTATTGTAGTGGGTAAGGCACTGGATTCACATATGGCTGAGTCCCAGACTTGGTGGCTTGAAACTCATACAGGTCATGAGTGCATGTATGCACACGATCCTGAAAGGGGAATGGAGGAGAAGGTTTTGTGGCATGGCCATCACCACAGAGGCTGATTTCTCACTTTCTCTCTCTGTCTCTCTCTGTCCCTCCAGCAAGCATACTCACCCTAGAGCAAAAATCTTTCTCAAAAAAAAAAAAAAAAAAAAAAAAAAAAAAAAGGCACATACCCCAGTCTTTGGGAGTATAAGCTCTTTTTGCCCACTCAGGATCCTGGAATGCATGTACAACTGCTGCCTTTGAATGAGTTGGGAGACAGCTAGCTACTACTGTGCTAAGTGCTGAAATTGACCAAATTAACCACAATTTACCATACAAGCCATCTCCTTAAGTTGCAGCCTTCAATAAACTGCAGACTTCCAAAATGGCGCCTTCATCTTGGGTCTTCTCTCATACATCATATACTGAGTTATTAGAAAACTCATGATGTATTTTTGCATAGAAAAACATAGAAAATATACCTACATCATAACTTTTCCAACAACCCAATACATTCTGTTAGTGCAGTTCTTGTTGAGGTGGGGAGACAGGTTTCTGGAGCTTCCTATTTTCCCATCATCCTGAATCCTCTTTCTGATCTTGTTTCTCTCCTTGGAAACTGGTAGGAAGCAGGTCTGGGTGTTTTTAGTGAACTGTGGCTGTGAGGTTTGTCTTCTGGTTGGGGAATACTCCTGTCCCTACATAGCTTACAACACATCTCATCTACCACCTTGGTTTCCTCTTGCTCTGGCCAAGTCTCTCACTCTCTCTCTCTCTCTCTCATTTTTATTTTGTTTGTTTGTTTTTTTTTATTGGCTTACCAAAGCAAAGACAACAAAACTTATGCCATTTCTTAAAGCCCAAACCAGAATCACACATTATTTTTCCCTGCATATTCTACTGGAGAAAGTCACACAGCTAACTCAGATTCAAGGAGAGGGGGTATCAGTCCATTCAGGCTGCTATAACAAATACTTTAGACTGGATAATCTGTAAATAGCAGAAATTTATTTTTCACAGTTCTAGAGCCTGAGAGAAGTTCAAGATGAAGGCAGCAGCAGCTTCAGTGTCTGGTGATTGCTTGCACTTTGATTCATGGAGGGCACCTCAGGCAGTGTCCTCACAAGACACAGTGGGCAAACACGGGAACCTCATGTGGCATAAGGGGAGGGCTGCTCCTTTCAACTTCTTTGATTACATCAACCCCATTCTTGAAGGAAGAGTCCTGATAACTTAATCACTTTCCAAAAAGCTTAGTACAAAGAGGTTCCAACATGTGAATTTTAGAAAACACCAATATTCAGATCACAGTAGAAGGAATACACTCTATCTATCTCTTGAAGGAAGAGTGATAGGCATATACGTGGCTAAAAGGAATTACCTGTGTTTTTTGTTTTGTTTTGTTTTGTTTCAGGTAGACTACCCAACCATGCTTTGGGTTGTTTTTTTTTTTTTTTTTATCATTTTCTCTGACAAAATTTGATCCACTCTCACAGATATTCCCTTTCTTTAAATATGAAGCACTTATTGCTTATATCGGTCTAATTCCCAAAAGGAATTAGTCACATACTGCCTAGTGGAATTTGTTTATTATTATTATTATCATTATTATCATCATCATACTTTGTCATTTCAAATACAGCACAAACTCTTGAAGGTAAAAGATGATATTCTAGTTTCCTTGTATCCCATAACACCGCACAGTATTTAATAAGTAGCTGTCTTCTTGATTAGAAGTTGTGAGTGATAGGAGAATAATGTACTTACACTATAGAAAGGTGTTGTGTTTGTGTCCATTAGATTATTGACTGCTAAACCTCTTCTAGGTTATTGTGGTCAGTTAGCCCTGACCTCCCCTTCCAAATATCCCTGCCCTGTCCCATGCTTATATTTATATGGTCATAGCTAATAGTTGCCAGTGGGCATACATATGGAGAAACATACTTAGGCTCATTAGTAAAAAAGAGTAGTTGAAAAAACACATACATTCATGAAGCAATAACAACTCTTTTTAAAAGTATACTAGCATTTTCACCATGCCTAATGAGGAGTTCATGATTTATGAGAGTCTCAGTTGTTTAAATGTTTGTCATCCTCTGAAGTGAAATAAAATATATCCTCAATGCTAGTAAAGAATGCTCAGAGGCATAGCCAATCATTCCGTGATTCACAGTTACCATTGAAACCCAGACACTCCATCCTCATTTGGAGTATAAGCACAGACATCTGATAAAGCAGAAGCTGGGAAGGAAGCCTTACACAGTGACCCAGACAAAGGTGTCATGTTGCTATAAATGGATTGCAGTTGTGGATTGTACTACCTGTAGTGCAAGTGTTTTGGAAAATTTGAATGGGAAAACCTCTCTTGTTCATCACCAGACTCGCTCTTAATGTGACTACAATCATATTACACAATTTTCGAATCACCAAGCTAGACAGCATTTTATGAGATTAACTGATTAAGCCCTCACCTTGAGATAAAATCTGCTTGCCACAAAATTCTTCTATGCTGCTGAGATTTAATTTACTGTTTCATAAAAATAAGACCTATTTATTCATTCAGCAAATACTTACTATGTGTGAACCACATACTAGAGATTGTTCTAGATGCTTGATATACGTCAGTGATTAAACCAGGTAAAGATTTCTACTTCGTGGAATTTGTAGTCCAGTAAGGGAATATAAAGGATTCTTCCTTTTTATCAATATCAATAATTCTTACATATTATATATGTTTTAAAATTTTTGGCTGACATTACATGAAACTATAATTAAACTTAATCACTAATAAGCTGTGAGTTATGAGAAAAGGCTTTAAAATTGTTATTATTCACAAATAATTTCATTTTCAGATAAAGAAATGCCCCCCCCCCCAAAAAAAAAAGAAATAGCTCAAAAATGTTAATATGAAAAAAATGTTCAGGCCAGCTGGTGGCATAGTGGTTAAGGTGACTGGATCCTACTTGGTCAACTGTACAGGATGAGTCCTGGACCCAGCTGCTTGAAAAATATGATAGGTACATGAGCACACACCCGAAATCCTCAGAGGAGAATGGAGGAGAAGGGATTGTAGCATGGCCATCTGCCCGGGTGGGGGGAGGGGTTGCTTTTCCACTTTCCCTCTCTCTGTCTCTTTCTCTCAGTCTCCATTGAGTGTGTGTGTGCCCTGTAGCAAATTTATAAAAAGGAAAAAGAAAAAACACTCAGTATCACTAGCCAGCAGAGAAATTCAAGTCAAAACCATTGTAAGATACCATTTACTACATTTAGAATGTCTTTTATTAAAAAGATATTTTAAAAAAAAAGCAGCAAATGATGAAGAGGATACAGAAAAAAAGGAACTCTTATACACTGTTGAGTACAACCATTATAAAAAAACAGTATGGAGTTTCCCCAAAAACTATAATTAGGGCCAGCCCTGTAGTACAGTAGTTATATGCTGGGTAGGGAAAGATCTCATAGAGCTAACTGTGGCTTGAATTCTAGCTCTGGAAGCTTGTAAAACATGCTGGATACCTGTGCATGATGTGCCCAAAATCCTGACAAGAAGGAGAAATGGAGGAAAAACAGATTGTGGTATGACCACATTCAATTGGGGGATGCTTTCTCCTTCTCCCTCTCTCTGTCTCTCTGTCTCTCTCTCACACAAGTGCACAAGCCATCTTGCAATTTAAAAAAATGTCAAAAAACTTAACTGTGGTATCAACATGGAAGAGAAGAGCATGATTCTATATTGGAGTGACTTTGGGTAAGCGACAGATAAGGCTAGGAAGTCAATGAAGATTACCCTAAGCGATAGGTGTTTATGTGCAGACCTAAAATACAGGTGAGAATACATTTAGTGATTAACTGAGTGATGGCAAGTCTCTCAAGATTATTCCCATCAAGGAAAACTATATTAAAACCATGGGTTCTCAAATTTCACTATACTTTGGAAGCCTCTCAATAACTTTTAAAAATACTGATGCCTGGGGCCAGCAGATGGCATAGTGGTGATGAGCTGGACTCCCATGTGGTTAACTATGGTTCAAGTCCTAAACCCAGTGACTTGAAAATCATGTCAGGCACGTGTGCATGTGTGCTCAAGATCCTGGGAGAATAAAGAAGGGATTGCTACATGGCCATCCTCCCAGGAGGTGATTTCTCACTTTGTTTCTCATTGACTCTGTCTCTCTCTGTCTCTGTCTCTCTCTGGCACATATACGACCCTAAGGCAAAAAGAAAAGAAAAACCTCTTAAAAAAAGAGAGAGAGAGAGAGAGAGAGAGAGAGAGACTGATGCCTCGATTTCATGCCTAGAAATTCTGATTTGATTGGAAGGGTTGTTGTGCCTTTGGTGTTGGGATTTATTTTAAACTCCCTAAGTGAATCTGATGTTTAAATGTTGGAGTGACAATGTTTAAATTCTTATGGCAGAATTACATTTTACTCAAGAAATTGAACATAGATTCATGTTGTTAAGTTCAAACAAAGGGAAAATGGGGTATTCTATGAAACTGAATATAAACAATACCAGATCTTGCAAGTCCTATATCCCCCACTGGAAGTTGGTCTTTTTCTTAAGAACAATGGAGAGCTACGGAAATACTTGAAGCAGAGTCCATGATATTTAAATTTATGTTTACACTGGCAGTGTAAAGTGGGGGTTGTGAAGGAGAATCTACGAAGTTAGCTTGGGCTAGGAGCTGGAATTAAATGTATTCAAGAGATTTTTTTAAATTTTATTTATTTTTTCATTCATCCACAAACTTTATTTAAAGTATGCTTGTAATTCTATCCATTTTAACTGCTCAAATTTCCTCTTTCATTTTATATACATTAGGAAGTCTTCAGCCTGTAGATGAGAGTTGTTGACAGCAAATCACTCCCCAAACTTTCTGAGCATTTTGGTTCATTCCAAATAACATATTTTTAATGGTCTTGAAAATGCTCAGATGCATGCCAATGGAGCAGCAGTAAGCTGAGCATAAAATGACTCTAACAGAAGAGAATCCAATCTTTCTTTTATACACACACACACACACACACACACACACACACACACATATATATATATATATATTAGATGCTTTCTCATAATATATCACTGTATTCTTGACTATAGGCCATAGATACTTAACACAGTATGATTGTGTATGATGAAATCTATTCTTTTTTTTGGGTGAGTTTATGGAATTTAATTTTTTTAATTTATTTACATTTAATTACATGTGTTTACAGTATACATTTCTTTTTCCAACACAAATACCATGCATGTCAGTAAAGACAAAGATATTACTATATAGTTATCATCAATAGATAGCTCCTTATTTTTTGTCAATTAAGCATACTTTTACCAGTTTTTTTTTCTTTCCTCTTACGCCTCCCTCCCTTCTATACTAAACTTTTTTTTTCTTTTTCACATTTTATTGATTCACAAAAGATCTTAAACTAAAAATACGGACAAAGCTAGAATCTAGTGACAAGTGCACTGTAATTTTCTTCTGAAACTTTTTTTTCTCTCTCCATTTCTCTTTATGTAAGAGAGGTATGAACTAACTTATTTTAAAAAAATTAGGTTAATCTCAATTTAATCAGTTATTTGCACAAAGCCCCAGAAGAATTCAATTTCTGATGCAAGGCAATGGATACTATTGTATTATTGAACTTATGCAAATAAACACAAAATAAGAATGTTCACAAATATTTTCCAGTTGCAAAGGAGTCAGGGAGAAGAGTTTTCTTCAATTAAAAAAAAAATCTTTTTTTAACAATTGCTGAACCTATCAACAACTCAAAAGAAAACAAAATGCTTAAATCTGGAAGACAAAGCATAGAATAAAATCAGTAATCTTTTAGAAAAAAGTCATAGAATTCTATTTCACCAGTTCAGTCTCATGTAATCTCTCTTTAGTTGAATTTGCAGTGTTACTGTGGTCTGACCTTTCCATTATTATTGATATTTCAGAACTTCATCCTACCATTAAGTTGGTCTTTTTCTTGGTCATCTTTTGTTCTCTTATTTGTCTGTCTGTCTTTAGTTTTCCAGGTAGAGTACTCCCTTCAGAACTTCTTGAAGAGTTGGCCTGGTATTGGTAAATTCTTTCCATTTTTATTTACCTGAGAATGTTTTTTGTTTTTTTTTTTTTTTTATCTTTTCTTCCTATATGAAAGATAATCTTGCTGGATATAGTAATTTTGGGTGAAATTGTTTTTCACTTAACACTTTGAATATATTTTCCCATTCTGTCCTTGCTTGCATTGTTTCTGACAAAAGGTCTGATGTTAATATAATGGGGTAACCTTTGAAAGTAACTTGATGTTTTTCTCTTGCCAATTTTAGTATCTTGTCTCTGTCCATGGTTTTGGTCAATCTAGCTATGGTGTGCCTTGGAGAAGATCTTCTTGGGTTGATTCTATCTTCTTGGGTTGATTCTTCTTGGGTATGATTTTAAGATCTTCTTGGGTTGATTCTGTCTATCTTCTTGGGGTCCTTTGTATTTCTTGGTTCTGTATATTTGAATCCCTCTCTAGGTTTGGAAAGTTTTCTTCCAGGATTTCATGGAATAGATTATCAACGCCCTGGTTAGTTTCTTTACCTTCTGGAATACCAACTATCTGGATGTTTGGGCATCTAATGGTATCTAGTATTTCTCATATATTGTTCTCATTGTAGGGGGTTATTTTCTCAGTCTATTTGGTGAATTTTTCTAGGTCAGAGGTATTGTCTTCTACATCTGAGATCTGATCTTCTGCATGATCTAATCTGCTTTTAATACTTTCAAGGGAGGTTTTTATTTCCTGTATTACAGCCTTCATCTCTAACAGTTCCATTTGATTCTTTTTTATGGTGTGTATTTCTTCTTTCAAATCGTGGCAATACTTCCTCACCTCCTGGAACTCATTGTCTCTTTTCTCTTGCATTTTCTGGGGTTCCTTGTCTCTCTTCTCTTGCATCTCTGTTAGCTTTGTCATTACGAATATCCCAAATTCTTTATCTGACATTTTCGTGAGTTCCACTGTACTGTCTGTGGATAATGAAGGCCTGTTCTTTCCTCTTGGAGAAGAGATTATTTTCTTAATTTCCCATATTTCTTGTGCCTTTGTGGTGGTTTCTGGTCATCTGATGGATTATATGTTACTTCCTACCTTCTGGCTTTTCGCCTGGTATTGGACCAGAAGCAGAGGTTTAGGGCAGAGGCTTTCTGGTTTAAGGGGCAGGGCTAGGCCCACCCCAGAAGCACATGCATTCTGGCTTTTCGTGGGGTGTTGGACTAGAAGGAGAGGTTAGATTTTTTATTTTTAAGCATGTGAAATCAGTAGGCTTTGGTGAGGGACTGTACATGAGAAGTGGTAAAACTGACTCGTTGGTTTCTGGCTAGTGGAACTAGGGGTGTGATAGGGACAGATTATGAGCTAATCTTGTAGATGTTTGAGGTGCCTTTGAAGTTTCTAAGTGGAGTCATTGAAGACAAAGTAAAATATAAGAAAGTGCTCGGGCTGGAGATTTGGATTGTTTGGGAGTCAAGATCTAAAGTGCCATAGAGATACTTAGCATTAACCTTGTCAGTTTCATAAAAAATTATTTTACTTATGCAGAACTCCATAATAGGCCCTGTAATAGACACAAAGGTGATTAATACGGTGCCCCTAACTGTAAGTGGATAATTATGTAACGGAGGAGATAGGAAAGACAGTGAGAATTTTAATGTGACATTGAAATGAACATTTTCTGAAAATGTCAAAGTAGAATGGAAAAGATAAGAAAATTCAACAACTATTTTTTTTTTTTTTTTTTTTTTGAGCAAGAGTTTTGCTATAAGGCATGTATGCTCACCAGGGCAACAGAGAGAGACAGAAAGACAGAAAGCAAGAAATCACCTCCCAGGAGTTGGCCATGCCACAATCCCTTCTCCTCTATTATTTTCTTGGGATCTTAGCCACACATGCACACACACCAGCTTGAGTTTAAGTTGCCGGGTCTGGGACTCAAACTGTGGTTGACTACGTGGGAGTCCAGTTCCGTAACCATTAGGCCATCTGCTGGCCCCCAACTTTTTTTTTGATTTCACTTTCATGATCCTCCTGCCTCAGTCTGCCAGATGGGATATAAGTATACACCTCCACATCGCTCTCATTTTTACACAGGGACTCACCATGTTTCCCAGGCCAGTGTTGAGCTCATGATCCTCCTGCCTCAGCCTCTGAGCTGCCGGGATTACTTGTGCACCAGCAAACCCAGCCTTTAGGGTGGAAGGGAAATTAAATCTCAGCTTCCCATATGGTCTCAGCCTGTGAAACACAGGAGCTTAGCAGAGAGAACCATGGTGAATGAGCCCAAATCCAGCAACTTTATGAAATTATAGTCATTACATGCCAAATTATCATTAGAAAATGATAAAATTCTGATCATAAAGAAAAGTAAAGCTGCTAGAAAATGAGGAGAATGGGGCTGACAGGTTGGCATGGTGATTAAGTCTCTGGACTCCCACATGGCCAATGGCAGTTCAAGTCCCAGAGCTGGCAGCTTGTTTTCTCTCTCTCTCTTTCTCTCTCTCTCTCTCTCTCTCTCACTCTCTCTCTCTCTCTCTCTCTTCCTCCATCTCTCTCTAGTCAAAGTAAAACAAATTAATTAATTAAATAAATTGAATAATTCTTTAAAACAAAAAGAGTGAAGAGAATCATCCTGAAGAATCATGAAAATTGTTAGAGTAAAATAGAGTGGAGATATTTTGGTTTTTGTTTGTTCTTTTTTTATTTAACTTTAACTTGAGAGCCAATTAGACAGAAGCAGCACCATTACACCAACACTTGGGTAAGACTGAGGGTGCAACCATAGACAGGGTCAACATCATACTTCACAGAGTTTATAGACTTGTGTTCCATTTAAAACAACAGAAATAAAACAGCTTGTTTATTTCAGAAAGTGTCCCTAGGTAGCTTTTATAAGGTAGCCAGTAAAATTGACACCTTTACTCAACAAGATTAAGTACCCTTTCTACGAGTTTGCATTCCCTCTGTGTTAAAGCAAGTTTTAGAGAAGTGGTTTTCAACTTTGACTGTTAAAAAAAAATGAAAGCCTGGGTCCCACCTTTGGAGATTCTGATGTAATAGTCTTGGGGTTTGGCTAGGCCATACAGAATCTTTTAAAGTTCTCCAAGTAATTCTCATAGGCAACCAAAGTTGAGACCACAGCTTCAGAAGCATGCTTCATCACTCTACCTAGAAGTCACCCCAGCGGATGAGACTGAGCAAAGAACAAAATAATTCTAATTATATAGGAGTAATAATAACAAGCACTTCCTTAGTGTTTCTGAGCCAAGAACACTGATTTAAACACTCAACATTATCAAATCAGTTAATAGTCCCAAGGGCCCTATGAGGAAGTCACTGTCCTTATCCCCATTTGAGAGTTGAGAAAACTAAGGCCCAACAGTACCCACCCAGGAAGTGTTGGAACAGGTGCTTGAATCTCAACAGTCCAGTTGTAGAATTTCTCATCTTAACTACTATGATATATTGCCTCTAAAAATAGTGCAATGGTAATTTTACACCAAGAACTATAAAAGAAAGGGAAACTTACAATAATGGCAGAGAATCATTAAATCAGTTAAATAAATGCCTGTTGATTACTGAGAGTGTTTATTATTATTATTTTACATTCAGGAGGTCACAGTTGCTTACCAGAGAGAGAGGAGGAAGCATCTCCCATAGGGCGTAGTCCATTTCTCCATCCCATCAGGATGGTAGACACACATGCACATGTGCCCTCATGTTTTTTAAGCCTCCGGAGCAAGGACTTGAACCAGGATCAGGTACTTGGGACCCAGCTTGCAATATTTAGCACTCAACTATGGGGCTGGCCCTGAGACTGCAAAAATATCTTTGAGCTATTTTCATTCATATATGTGTATATACACACACACACACATATATATAAATATATATGTTTATTTTAATGTGTGTGTGCTTGTTTATGTATATATAGTTTCTCATGCTTATATTCTTCATTTGAAGAAAGCACCTCACAGGTTTAACCTCATAAAGTATAACAGCTTTTCTTTCCAGTGGTGAAGCCGAAAGATATAAATAGTCATATTATACGATTTTTTTTTTCCTGACTTTTCAAAGACATTTTCTCCTGAAGGAAACTCAAGTACTCATGCTATTTCACACAACCTAAAGGACAACTACTCCTTCATGGTAATGACCAAACTGTAGGAACAGAACCTTAGGAGCATATAATCATCCTCTAGGGAGCAAGTCATACAAATTGAACCTATTTTACAGGTGGAAAATACCATAAAGAAACTTATTATTGGAAGGATTATTGGCACATTGCATCCTGGCACATGTCGAAGAGCAAAGCATTCCAATTTAACTCCATAAAACATGTATCTGAGTGCGCCTGCCATTTGTATTTTATTCCACTTTCTATCCCATTACAGAAACAGTATCTACCAAATAAACGCTGCGCATTTCTGAGTAGTTAGCTTTCAAGCTGCTTTGCCTGTGCCTGCATCGTTCCCTCTTTTCTTGGGAAGGCTGAGCTAGCAAGTATGTGAGACCAAGAGACTGGGAAGCAGAAAGCCAGCAGTGCAGTAGACACTTTGTGTCCTACCACTGGAGTCTTGGTGGCATAGCCAGGCTTCGTTCATTCCGTATGAATACAAGCTAATAAACGCAGGGGATCCCATTTGGTATTCAATTAAGAGCTCTCTTGACTCCTGTTATTAAAGCCTACAAACTATTGAGCATAAAATTAAAGTTGAGCAGTTCAGCTCTTTTGGACGTAATGAGACTGCCTGAAAAATAGTGATGTTAAACTCAAAAGTCAGAATTCATCCCTTACAGCCCATGGACAAATGAAAAGCAAAAACATGGGAGGGAGAAAAGTAAATATATAAAGCTCGATCATGAGCATACACGATGTTTAGGGACATATTACCGTGCTCACACAAATACATCAACCAGTTAGTTGGACACAGCATATTACATCGATTTTAACAGAATGCTACAAGATTATTATTGCCGAAGCTCCAATGAAGGAAATAATTAAAGCGCCAAGTATTTTTAAGGTTTTAAAATAACTTTAGGCAATAGCCAGAAAATACTATAGGAAATCAATACACTGTAATTGAAAGGAGATGGAATTGGTCTTTAGTATTTTATCCTTTCTAAGTTTTCTCTAGACTGCCACACCACAGAAGATAGTGAATCTTGTTTTGCTATCAGCAGTGTGACTTTCTGTAAATCTCATATGCTATAGAGACCACTTTCATGATTTTTTATTTAGAAACCACTCATCTAAACAGATAGTCTGACATTTTGTATGCATTATCTTTATTAGTCTCTGGCCTCTGTTAAAGAAAACACAGAAACACAACCATAAATAAACAACCTTCTCAACATAGCAAGAGATATCCAGTTAATCAGATTTCAAACAATGAAACCAGAAGAGTTGTTAGCTTAGCCTCACACTTGAATATAAGTGAAATTCTAGTTTTTATCAAACACGAAGCCTGTCAGCCTTGCTATGCTGCAAGGAATAGCACTCATGGTAGACACAAATTCATTTTGAATCTGTGTGAACCTAACTCATTTTTATTGCTTATTATTGGAAAGAGTTATTATAATCAAACAGAATAGCTTGAAGTGAGCCTCAGGGAGATGAATGGAGAGGAACAGAAATTAAGGAATCTGAAAACTTGAGAAATCCTTCAAAAAGATGTGGGATAGTCAACATTTCCTCTGTCTGTCACTGTTATTTATTTCCTCATTCATCTTCGGTAGACATTTGGAGAACTATCAGGCCTTAGGATAAATAGAGTGTGTTCCATGTGTTTTTTTTAGTAAGTTGATCATTCAAAGTATAGAGTTCCAGGAGTATTTTTGAGACTCTCTTGTCTGGTTTGTTTTTCCACCGTTTTCCTTTACCCAGTGCTCTCCTGACTGCTTAAGTGGATAATAGGCAACACAGAAAAAAGAGCAGAACCTTCGTCCTTGGTTTCCCCTTCTGTAAAATGGGCATAATAATAATTGCCTTGGGGCCAGTAGGTGGTGTGGTGGTTAGGGGACTGGACTCACACATGTTTGACCACAGTTCAAGTTCCAGACTTGCTTTCTCACTTTCTCTCTCTCTCTCTGGTGAGTACACATACCCTGTAGCAAATTAAAAATAATAATGATGATGATGATAAGTAAAATTTAATAATTCTTTCATAATAGTTGCCTTTGTCAAAGGGTGTTTTGAGAATTAAATGAGTCGCTATAAATAAAGCAAATACGATTGTCATATACTAACCACTATGTAAAAGTTGTCATTGTTATAAAGTGAGGATGATGATGATCTCGTCTTTTAAATTTTGTTTCTGAAATGTGAATTCACTAGCTATGATATGGAGTCAGCCACTTAACAAAATTGAGCCTCAGTTTCCTTGACTAAAGATAGAAAAATCTTCTCTTACCTACATTAAACACATCGGGGTTTGAAAAGAATTTGTAAGCTGTAAACCAACGCTGTGATAAAAAGAAAAGAAAACATTAAATCTTGACTTTTGAAAGAACTAGTTTAAATTCTAGTTACATCTCTTAGTACAGAGATGATCTTAGCTCAAATCTTAGTTTCCTTGTCCGTAAAATAATAATGGTAATAGCAACTTCTCATAAAGTAATTGTGAGGCTTAAATGAGATGGTGGTATAAAGAGCTCAGTACCATGGCTGACACAGAGACAGTATAAAAACTACTTTTAAAAAGGTATTCATTGGTATTAGTTGTCAGGAAAGTCATGACGTATTTTTATACATTTTTCTACACAAAAATGCATCATGACGTTTCTGATGACCCAATATTTTAATTTCTTGATTGTTTCATTATATCCATTTTGACATATGATGAATAGATATATCTTATTTGTAGTTTTTCCAAAAAATCTGTATTTTCAGTATTTCCAAAATTCATTCTTTGAGCATCCTACTCTTGATTTCTACAGCTAATTTGTGGAAAATGTTAGAGTTTGTACAAAATGAATATGAGCTGGGTTCAATAAAAGGAATTGGGTGATCCTAAAGTCCAGATCCCTGTTACTAAGAGGAACGATTTTACCAGTGCTAGTATCAAAAGACATGTGAGTCGGGAGCCTAGGTAGTGGTGTCACAGTAAACATGAGGTTCTGCAAGGTGCACCGACATGGGAAGGTTATGCATTCACATCCAGAGACCCACTGAATACACTCAACAAACACATGCCCATAACCTAGGAGGCTGATGCTAGGGGTGAGCCCTATTGGAGGTGCTGGAGGTGTTGTCTCTCTAACTCATAAAAGAGACTTAAAATAAAATGTGAATCAGAGTCAGATACTCATTTCCAAAAAAAAAAAGAAAAGAAAGAAAGAATAAAGAAAGGTGAAAACCTTCATCTAGCAAAGGAAAATATTGTTATCTTGTAATATGTATGAGAGAAAATCTGGCCAAACATTAATTTTTTAACTGAGTAGGAACATCATATATGCTATAAATAATATTTAAATTACTATTTAGTTATGAAGATGAGATTTATTTACATGTTCTACCTGTGTCAAAAATTTTTTGTCATTATTTCAAACTCACAAAACACTAGAATGCTTTAGAATTTATTAAAATGATTTATTTAATCATATTTGTTATTATTACTTATTTTTTAATTTGACCAGAGAGACAAAGGGGAGGCAAGAAAGCAAGCCATTAGGTGCAGGACTCGAACCACGGTCAGCCATGTGGGACTACAGTGCCTTAACTACCATGCCACCTGCTAACCTTGCTTTAGAACTTTTAAACCATCAACCATAGTTATATTTAAGGGAGGACAAAATTCAGAAGTGAACGAAAAATTATTTATATATTTATTTATTTATTCTATCAATGAGAAAGACAAAGAAAGAGACAGCACTCCTAACAGGCTCCTGACTCTGCACTCCATTCCTATCTTCACTAACCCCACAGCATGGTCATGCATGTGCCCAGCATACTCAGGGAGGTCTCTGGACATGAAACTCAGAACCTTCCCATGTGGGTCAGCCTTGTAGAATGTTCCGATTTACTTCTGGGCCACTGTCCAGCCCCCCAAACATTATATATTTTTAAATGATTGTCCAGAGCATTGTTGAAGCAAATTGTTCAACAAGTTTTGTTGCTTATCCAGTATTAAATATTTTGACTACTCAGTACATTAAAATGAAATGGCCACATTGTATTAGTCATTATAATTTATTTTGGCAAACGGGTCCACCAAAACTAAGAAAAAAAAAATCCAAAGAAGACAATAAAAGAAATCTTTATGTTTGCTTTGGCAGCTAAGACAAGTTTATCTTGAACAAGATCATGTCTTGAAAGTTATTTGTTAAGTTTAACATTAAGTTGCACCGTTGTAATATACTTATAAAATGTGGAGATAGCACAGTGGCAATTAGCTCTTCACTTAATGTTATAGATCACTTTTTACACCAATATTATTTGGTCAGGGAAAATAAAATCCTCTTAAAGAAGTAATTAGAAAAAGTACACATCAAGGAATGTAATAGAGGTAGACTTGGTTGACCTCAGAAGGGAACAAAAACTCAAAAGCAACTTCATAAGGTTTTTAATTTGGTGAGAGGACTACAATATCTCCGATAATTAGACTTTCAACACATTTGGATTTGCTAATTAGATCTAAGTTCTAATTAGACTTTTTATGTAACTAAGAATGACATATCATTGTATGAATATAATGTGCTTTTACAGTCGAAACCAATAATTAGCAGCCTTTTCCAAATTATTTTCATAAGGAAAAAGCCAGCTTTGTTGTTTGTATTGTGACATCTTCTTCTCTTAAGAAATATTAGGTACATCTTGGTTTTCTTAATTAAACAGCTTTTAGGAGCCCACAAAAACTTGAATTTTAATAGGAAGCACCTCTGTTTTTTGGGTGTTTGTGTGTGTGTGTGTGTGTGTGTGTGTGTGTGTGTGTGTGAGGGAGGCTTGTCCAGTATGTTGATGACTTTGGAAACCACAAACTAAATTTTGTGCAAGGAAATAAATCACAGTCATCAGGAGGAAACAGCTCCAGTAACCAAGTGCCTCTCTAATCATCCAGTTATCAAAGCAGTCTTCAAGTATGACCAAGGTCTGTTATGTTTTCAGTGTGCAAATGCAGAGCAAGCTCCCAAAGGTGAAGGCTCATGGAACTGGCATCAGGATTAATGGCATGACATTTCTTCCTAAGATGTGCAGGGCAACATCCTTTTTCTCTGCAGCTCTGCTCCTTGAGCACCCTTGTGCTAATTCAAGTCACATCCTCTTTCTTTTCTCATTTCTGAATGGAAAGTCATCCATTTTTATTCCTTTGGGATTTATAGGCAGTAATTTAAAACTGGTAGCCCTTAGATTTGGATATTACAAGAGGTATAGAACCATATGAGAGTGTAAAACTAAGCCAGACTTTTGGAGAGTAAAAAGCAGTGAATCATTACATGACTTTCAGGGAAAAACTGCTTTCAGAATAGTCCAAGTAAATTGATAGCACTGATAGAAATGGCAAATTATATTGCTTTATGTAATGTGAATACTTTGAGAACAACGAAGCCATATACATGATTTTTTTTCTTTAAATAAAACAGTTACCCTTCTAACCACATTAAAAAATATTGCAGTTATGGGACCAGCAGATAGTGTAGTAGTTACATTGCTGGACTCCCCATGGCCAAGTGTGGTTTGAGTCCCGAATGCAGTGGCAAGAAAATCACACCAGACTCATGTACATGCATGCTCAAGATCATGGGAAGAGAATGGAGGAGAAGGGACTGCAGCATGACCATCCCCCTCCGGGGAGTGGTGGTGGTGGTGGTAGTTTTTCACTTTCCCTCTCACTTTCTCTATCTCTCTCTCCAGCGAGTGCACACACCCTAATGCAAATGCCTCTAAAAAATTTGTAGTTTTTTTTTTTTCTTTTCCCCAGCAAAGGCAGTGGAAGATCACATTAAAACCACTGAAACTATAAGAAAATCTAACTTGTGCAGTAATTGATGTATTAGAACAGACATTATGCTAGAATTATATGTGCTATTATTTTTCCAATTAGTGCATTGCTGGGCCTGAGGTATTGGTGTATATATAACTCCTCATTAAGTCAAATGTCTTCAATGAGCCTCCAAAAGCACGCCGGGCACTGCCATCTGCCATGTGATGATATTTAAAAGTGGGGAAATAGCATTTCTGATTGCTTCATTTGCCATTAAAAAGAAAACCTATGTGGGACCTTTCTATACCAATTATTCAAGAGCTATCACACAGTTCTCTCGGAGGTCTGTACAGAGGTGACTGACTGTTCTTTGGGCAGAAAAGTGACCAAAGCTATTTTTTTGCCTTTCAGCTTGGGTGCTGGAATCCTGTCACAGGTCTGAATGGGTCACTGACTGACAAGAAGCTGGAGAATAACATGCGAGGAGTGGTTCTCCGTGTGGTGACTGTTCTGGTAAGTCTTCTCTGAGCCTGTGCTTTTGGCTTCCAAAGGTTACTTTATCCTTCATTTCTTAATATTTTATTAACTTCTGCCATAATCTTAAAAGAGCTTTGAAAAAATCCTGACTATGACATTTTTATGTTTTAAGATAGCCTAAGTTATTTTAAAGTAGATACAAATATTCTGAGATTTTTTTTTTAGTGGTCTTATTTTCTAACCATCAATTCATATGGATCAGGATCAGATTTTTTCGCAGGCTTTCTTTTTAATTACAGTGCCTTTTTGAGGAATTTTCTTGGACATTTTAGGCCCAATTTCCTGCCTTCTATGGTTGTCCACACCTGATAAAATAAGGGAATTCCTCAAGCATTTTCTCACTTCAAGTATAATATGCATAAATGAAAATAACTATGCCAAACATGGATAGAGTTAATAAAATGTAGAATATTAAGCAATAGTAAACTATTAACAGTTAAGACAACCCTTTTCTAGTAAGGACCTACTTCAAAAGAAAAAGTCATTTGATTTTTAGTAGATATTTATTAGTAGTCATTATTTAGTAGATATATATTTATTGTCAGGTGTTCCAAACTAAATGCCAATAACTCGGGACACTGACAAATAAAATAGACAAATATAATTCTGTCTTTATGGATCTGATCATCTCATGATTTTGTGGTTAAATGGGATTATACATGTGAAACATTTGCTGCAATTCCATTTACTTATTAGAAAATCAATAAATGATGACTCTTATCATTATTCTATATATAATTTTCTCTCCTAATAAACATATGAAATTAGATATTAATATAAATTTTCTTGAACAGTGAAATATTCAAATGGATCTCATCTAAATAGCATAAAACTCAGGCATACATTCTGCCTTGCTATTCTGTGTTCAACCTGTATAAAAATGTATTTTCTTTTCTCAAAGGAAAACAAAGTACATATCTTTTATTGCAGTCATCACAGAAATTTCCATGCCAATTACTGGAGAAGAGACTATTAATAGTTTACTGCACTTTAAGTGTCTGTCTTTTAAAAAAATTCTAGCCCATTAGTACAAATGCATATATACACTCTTCGGAACATACAGAAGTGCATTTGCTTTTAAGTCGTAAAGTGTTTATAATATAACTATATACCCCCCCAAAAAAATGCTTCTCATAAGCTTACTTTATATTATGATTCAAAACCTAATAGTCAGGGTCAGCAGATGGCATGGTGGTTAAAGTGCTGGAATCCCACATGGCCAACCATTGTTCAAGTCCCAGACCTGGTGACTTGCTTTCCCTCTTTCCCTCTCTTTCTCTGCATGTCTCTCTGGTCAAGTTTAAAAAATAATAACAAAAAAAATATAATTAAATAATTAACAAGACCCAAGTAGTCTATAGTTACTAACTTTATTTTCTTCAGAAAACCTACTTTTTTAAAAAATTTGAAACAGGCTGTCCTGTAGACTAAATAAATTGCAGAAGTAGTAAACTGGAAAAGCAGTTTTTTGATATGTTGATGTAAATCGGATATTCATTAAAGCTTTTAACACCAATACCTGCTCTTTGTACACTGTTTAATACAATTTATATAGACTTCCTGTGAGTAATTTTATTGTCCAAAAAAGAGATCTGTAAACCTTTTCTAGAAAAGGAAATTCAAGTTAGTAGTCTTTCTGTTTTTGGATGCCGGTATAGGTAAGTACTTTGTTTTTCTTTAAGAAAACACAATTTTAAGACAAATTAACGTCATTCAATTGTTAAGCAAATATTTATTTAACACATCTTCTGTGACGGCCTTGGTATTAGATATAAGATAGATAATACATAGTCCCTGTCCTTGAGGTCTACATAAAATTTTGTTAGGGAGATGCATATACAAAGAAACAGCCAAGTTTCATTAAATACGTACTATATGCCAGGTACCCTACTAAGTCCTTTGTAAGTATTACCTTACTTAGTCCTTATAGTATCCCCAGGATACTTGTACTGTTCTGATCCCAAGACTATAGAAGAGGAAGCTAAAGTAGCCAGAGGTTGGAAAAAACAAAGCAAAAGGTTTTACAGGGAACAGTTGAGTTGATATTCAAATCCAGGAAATCTTACTCCAGATCTCTTTCCCCCTTCCCTCTCAGAAATACATTATATTCTCTCCACCCCTACTGTGAGAACTACAGCAGCACCAACAATTTGATAGGACCTGCCCTAAGAATGTAGAGGATTTTATTTGAATTGATAGTTAGAAATGCTTCACTGCGAGTAAGGCAAAAGTGAGTTTCATTGGGAAAATTTTATAGGCCAGTTATTTGGAATTCATGTCCAGGCTGGTGAAATGATTGGTCTCTTGTCCGTGAAATGGTTGTGCTCTGCATGGTATTAATACTTGCATGCCCCAGATTCACCTTCATGCCTGGGAATTTCGTTTCCCGCATGCTCAGCCTTGTACAGATCCTGAACGTGATTAGAGCAGTTTTTGCCCCAAGTCGTCTGCGATGGGCTGCTCAGGTGGGTGCCCAGTGCCATAAATGTTCCACCTTTTACATTCCCACGGTATATAGGTATATAGCCATTGTACTTCGAAATTTTGCATACTTCCTGTTTTTTTCTGTAATTCCTGTGGGAAGGGAGCCCAGTAATGACTATCTCATTTAATTTCTATAAGCTCTTTTCCAGGTCTTGCTCTTAGGTGTATGGCCTTGCAAGCCTCATCCACTAAACACTGAGAATCACGCTTCCCTCTACCTACCCAGCAACCCTAACATTTTGATACTTTCCTCCTCTAAATCCTGAAACTAGATCAGCCTTGACTTGGCTACTTGGACACCACCTTCTCGTATTCTCAGTACTTACCTCTACCACTTCTCAAAACAAGAAAGAGGAAGGCCCATGTGTAAAGCCCCTGGGAGAAGGTCTTTTCAGCTTTTATTCTGTTGTAACTGAAACCTGGCCCCAGCTCCACTCCCACCCACTTTAGAAGATTATACCACAGGTTCATAAATTGATTTTTCTTGTTAGCTACATTTCAATAGCCTGATTCCTATCTCTGTTAATGACACTTCATCACCGCGAAGGAAATAACTGAATTTTATCTTAAAGGAAATAACTCAGCCCTCTATTATTTGCAACTCCCAGGGCAAATAAATGGTACAATTAAATGGTCCATTAAAGTTAGTTAAGTAAAGGGATTATTAACAAAGATGTGGGGCCGGCAGGTGGCATGGTGGTTAAGGGCACTAGACTCCCACATGGCTGACTCCGGTTCAAGTCCTGGATCTGGTGACAGTTCAAGTCCTGTATCTAGTGACTTACTTTCTTACATTCTCTCCCTCTCTCTTTCTTCCTCTCATTCTCTCTCTCTCTCTCTCTTTCTCTCTCTCTCTCTCTCTCTCTCTCTCTCTCTCTCTCTCTATGTCCCTCTCTGGTCAAATTAAAATAAGTAAATAAATAAATAAAGTTAAATAGAATCATTATTAAAAAAAAAGAAAGATGTAAGTAGGATTGAAGGAACCAACCAAGAATAGCAAAGTCTCAGGGCCTGAACGCATGGGAAGCCTCGGCTCCGTAAAGACCACTAGAGCACAAGGAGGGATCAGTGTTACCAGACCTAGCCATAGCGAGAGCCAAGGGAGATACGCTCAGAGTAAGTGTGAAGTCTGGTACAGGAAGAAGGTGGAGAGAAAGAACCATTACCAAAACCACAATCAGGCAGTGAGAATGTGGGAATAGGAGACTCCCATCACACCTTTCCTGTCTTTTTATCTCTTTTCCTTGTTTCTGAATATTCAACCAGCAATCAGACAAGGGAGCCCAGGAAAGGAAGACCAGGAGGGTTAGCCTTCGAGGACACAAAGCAGAGTAGGAAAGGTCACTGCAGGTTCAGAACCTGCCATTTGATAAGATCTGTCTTAAGAATGTTATGTGGGTACCAGCAGTTGGCATAATGGCTATGTCACTGGACTCCCATGTAGTCGACTGCAGTTCAAGTCCCAGACTGGTGGCTTAAACTCACACTGGGCATGTGTGCGTGTGTGCCCAAGATCCCAAGAGGAGAATGGAGGAGAAGGGATTGCGGCGTGGCCGTACCCCTGGGGGGTGATTTCTCGCTTTCTATCTCTCTGTCTCTCTCTGTCTTTCTGGCAAGCACATGCACCCTATAGCAAAAACCTCTCAAAAAAAAAAAAAAAAAAAAAAAAAGAATGTTATATGTACGAACTTGTAGACTCTACAAGAACCATACTCATTACATTAAAATGATAAAAAATGAGCACAGAAGAGTTAACTTAATTTCCATGTCCGTAATGCTAACAGGAACCAGAGATAAGTTTCGGGTTTAGAAACCCTGGTTCCAGAGGTTATGTCCTTAGTCACTCTGGTATTTGGCCTTCTAAATCAGAATGAAGTCATTTACATCAAGTATGGCTTAACTACCGAGGTGTGAGGATCGCTAATGTTATTAGATTGCTAACTTAGGAGCCTTTGTATAAATGGCATCGCCTACCACCTTCTATTCAGCCATTACCAAAGTCAAAGAAATATATCTTATAAATGGAGGGGGAATGAATGAGAATAAAAAACAGACTCTACAGCTGGGAGTTCCTCCTCATCTCTTTGTGTCCATGTGTTGTCCCTGAAGTCTGCTTCTTCCAAAGTGGATCATGTGTGTTTATGACAAAGCAATTATGAAGATTTCTTTCCTATTTTAATTTCCAGAGTTGTATAGGTATGGCTAGCCACGAGTGATCAATTATGTCATTCAGTTTCTTTTTTTTTTTTTCCCATGATCATTCACAAAAAAAAGTTACTGGGAACATCACTGAGTTCTAAATACAATCGTAATACTTGTGAAAGGAAGATAGAAAGAGGTGGCAAGTGAAAATAAAAGCCAGAGAAGTTACACGGCAAGAAGTACAGGATATCTGAACAATAGAAACGGACATTTAGAAGGGGCTTGCTGATTAATCATCCTTACTTGCCTGATTTGTTTGGGCTTAAAACAGACACATGGCATCTCTAATGAATCATGCATTTACTTATCAATTTTTTTGAGAGATATTGATGGAGCATCTTCTAGATGCCTAATGGACATACAAAACAGGCAGAGATCCTGACTTTAGGAGGTTTTATTCTAGTGCAACATCTTCTAAAGCTCTCAGAATATCCTTGAAAAAATGCTCTGCAGGTTTTCTACATTACATATACAACGTAGCAGAGATGAATGGAAGTTTACGATAAAGCTGTGATAATGATTTTCTGTATTTTATGAATTAAAAACATATAATGTTTCCTATTTATACATCTCTGAAATGAAGATGCATGTTTCAGTTATTGTTTGCAATTATAATTAATAACCTCTTTGTCTTCATTAGTGATGTCTAAGACAATTGTGTCTTTTATAATAGAAAACATTTTAGATTATATCATAGAAGATAGTTTTACAAAATTAAGTTAATGGATTTTTCTGGAAAGTTAGATTCAAAAACACTGGGCAAGAAGCCATCGTATTCTAAAAAATACCTTCAAAAGAAAAGAAGTAACAGTAGGAAATGAAGCCAATTGAAAAAAGTAGGACAGTAATATCAATGAGAAAAATGACCATCTAAACCGAAATGGTTTCTACAGTCAAAAAGAAAAAAGCAGGAAATACACAAAGAGCTTATCTTCAACAAGTACCACACGAAGCAAGGTCCAAACTACACCTTGAGAGAACGGAAGGTTCCCTGAACCAACTCACCATAGGAAGGATTATTTGCCAGGCTGTTGCAGACAACTACATCCTCAGTGATCATTTTAAGAGTAATTCTGTTTTCCTAAAATGCTCTATTGTTGTGTCACTTCTTAAAATTGTTTTCAGCAGGCCTTACTTCTCTGTGAAAATTTGCATATTATCTGAGAGAAACATTAATATATAACATGCCACAAATAATTAGCCTAACTCATTGTTCTCACATATTTTGCTAAGGACAGTGTCCAGGTTTTTGCTACATGGGGAGCTTCTGCATTTTTCACCTCAAGACCCAGATGGATAAACTTCCCTAAGATCTCAGTGCGTGAGGTCTGGAATGTGCAGCCAAAGTTGGAGGTTGAGAGAGCTCAATTGACAAGGGTCTCCACTGAGCAAGGCCTCACAACAAGGAGGTGGGAAGGGAGTTGACGGCAGCTCTGGTGGTTCCCATAGTAATGTCTGAAGAGGGCTCCTTCGGGAGAGTTGATAAATAGTGGTAAGGTTCAAGGTTCTACAGCTCTAGCTGAGTGGTATTTCTCTTGTGGATAATGTTCAAAGTGCAATGATGGTTGCAAATATCTTTTCTTTTCTTTTCTTTTTTTTGGATAGTTTTGTTTTGTTTTTGTTATAGCACAGGTGTGCTGGCCAGAAAGTCAGAGAGAAACAGAAAGACAGAAAGTGAGAAATCACTCCCCCAGTGGGGATGGCCATGCCATAATCCCTTCTCCGTTCTCCTCTTGGGATCTTGTGAGTTTAAGTTGCCAGGTTCAAGACTCAAACCGTGGTCGACTATATGGGAGTCCAATGACCATAGCCATTACTCCAACTACTGATCCCGCAAATGTCTTTTAATGTACTAAAGCCATTGATTGTACCCTTGGAATGGGTAAATTGTATGGCTTGCAAATTACATCTAGATAAAGTTATTTAAAAAGAGAGAGAGAGAGAATAGAATAACTAGAACCAAAGTCTCTATGTTTAAATCTCTAGCTCATCTACCTGTGAATTTAGGCCAAGTACTTAAAAATCTCTGTTTCTTCATATGTAAAATATGGATAATAGTTTTATGCCTTACAGAGCTCTTATGAAAATTAGAGGAACACACAGAACCAAGGACTTTCAACAGAGCCGGGAACATAGGAAGTGCTATATATGTGTTACTTCTAATTATGCAGAGTCTTCAGGGAGAACATAAAAGAAGCTTCTAAGGCCAGCTGGTGGCCTGGTGGTTAAGGCAGCTGGATCCCATATGGCTCACTGCACAATTTGAGTCTCAGACTCTGTGGTTTGAGAAACATGCTGTGTGTGTGTGTGTGTGTGTGTGTGTGCGCCCCAAATCCCAACAGGATGGAGAGATGGAGGAGAACAGGTTGTGGTATAACCATTCCTCACAGAGGGTGCTTTCTCCTTCCCTTTCTCTGTCTCTCTCTGGTGAATACCCATGATCTCTAGCAAAAAAATAAACAAACAGGCATCTGAGTCATGGGCATGGCAGAGTTCAAGGCTTCAAGGATGACACTTACATTATTTGGAAGCTGACGTGAGATTATCAAGGCATAGGTAAAAGGGAAGGGATATCTATCAATGCAAAGAGGATTTGCGAAAGTAAGGCTAGCAGGTGGCGCAGTGGTTACAACGCTGGACTCCCCCATAGCCAACCACAGTTTAAGTCCCAGACCTGATGGCTTGAAGATCACACCATGTACATGTGTTTGTGTGCCCAAAATCCCAGGAGGAGGAGAATGGAGAAGGGATTGCGGTGTGGCCATCCCCCTGGGGGGAGGGTTCTCCCTTTCATTCTCATTGTCTCTCTGTCTCTCTCTGGCAAACATACACACCTATGGTAAATCCTTTTAAGAAATTATGTGAATGCAGTATTCTATCAAGGATTTAAAGTATCATAAAAGTAAATGTGAACATCATTAAAGTAAATGAAATTGAAATATTGGAAAATCTAGCAGCTCATGTGTAAAGTATTCTCTTTTAAGAGCTCCTCTAGAGGCAACTCAGTAAGAAATTAGTCTGTGTATCTGAAGGTAGCATTGTATAATGTAGATAATGTCTATCAACAAGTTAAAAATCCCATTGTTACAATTCTGATCTAGCCTAAAGTTTATGTAAAATGTCACTCATTTTTATTATTGAAGCAGTGTAATCAGTAGACAGAGCTCTGTATTATATACATATTTCGTTCTGTCTCTTCTACTGATTGTGCCCATCTTATTTGAGAGAAAGGGGAAAATGTGATTTTTTATAAACAGACACTTGAAGAAAAATAGCCTATGCATAAAACGATGTAATTTATAGCAGCGCTGAAGTATGTGTTCACTTCAATGCTGGCTGAATAAAATCATCATAAGAATTGATGCATGACAATGACTTGGCAATTTCTTATTCTTTCGCATCACGCCAGTTCTTGAGATGATAACTATCATGTAGACATGTGTGAGAACCGCCATTCCACATGGGGTAACCACACATGACCCCACTTCTTTCCTCTTGGAAGCCAAAACTTGAATTCATAGGCCTAAACAATGAATGAATACTTCAAAGGTGTGTTATATAATTTACTTCTGGAAAATAGATTCACCATTTCTCTCCAGGAGTTTAGAAAGAGATTGACAGAGTCATTTGCAAATTCAAAGATGTAACAACAGTAAGTCTATCTACTTCCATAGCTTCTGCAAAATTCTAACCTGAGTTACATGAACTATATTATATCTCACTTTAAGCAATGCAAGGTACCACTGTAACAGAGAGAAAACCTAACGTTAAGATGACCTGGCAATTTGAATTTATCACTTGACAATGCAGTAGTTTCAGCATCATCACAACACAAAACCAGCTCTACATAAAATCTCTCAGAAATGAACATGAGTATAAATGGTAAGAACTGGAGAGATGGTGCTGAAATAATTTTTACTTTTTTTTAGAGTTTTTTTTTTTTGCTATAGGGATGCCTGCACTCTATGGAGAGAGACAGAGAGACAGAAAGAGAGAAAGTAACAAATCACGCCCAGGGTGGATGGCCAGGCTGCAATCCCTTCTCCTCCATTCTCCTCTCGGGATTTTGGGCATGCACGCACATGAACCTAGTGCGAGTTTCAAGCTGCTGAGTCCAGGACTCAGACCGCGGTCGTCCATGTGGCAATCTAGGGTCAACCTGTACACTAACTATTGGCCCTAATAATTTTTACTCTTTAGAGTTACTGCATTACAGATAACATTACCAGCTAACTTACTACTAAATCTTATTCTTGACATTTAAATAGCCCTATTCTTTATTGTGACTTTGAAGATCTTTTTTTTTTTTCTTCATTTTGCTGGCATGGCTGAATTGTTTTTCTTTTCTGTTCTTTTTTATTTTTTTTCGAAGTTGCCAAAGGGTGTATGCACTCACCAGAGAAATAAGAAAGAGAGAAAGTACACACAGCGGGGCATAATCACACCCCAACCTCTTTCCCTCCATTTCTCCTCTCATCAGGATTTTGGGCGCATATGCACAGGTTCCTGGGTGTATTTTTCAAAGTGCCAGGGACAGGCCAAAAACCAGTCTGCCATGTAGGATCTGGCTTTCTTAACCATTGAACTAAGGGACCAGATCTGGCTGAAATTTATAGCTATCAAATAATTAAGTAATTTATGTGCTAAAAGTAAGCACTGAGTCCTTTGTTTGTCCAGTTTGTTCCCAGCCATGATGTAGTGACAAGGACTAGACCAAGTTCCTGCCATAGACAACTATAAAACTGAGCAAAATAGGGAAGAACCTTTTTAGATATTGTCAACAAGTAGCAATGGTCTTCAGTTCCTGAAAGGTTCTGGAAAATCAAATGATCCTTGTAGACTCATAAAGTGTTACTCCAAAATGAAGGCCTCCGAAGTAGCCTCAGGAGCCAAGTTCTCTCTGACCTTTTCTTGCCCTCCTGTTTCATGTTCATAGAGACTAGAACTCCTCTTCTCCAAGGCAGGTCATAGAAACCAGAACCCCTTCCCCAAACCAGTCATAAAACCTAAAATTATCGTTCTAACTACCTCCCCCACCTTTCTGTGTAAGAGTTAACCAAAAAAATAAAAAAAAAGATCTGACCTGCCTTGTCTGATATTAGATCATAAGATCCTCATTCCAGAAGGTCCTGTCCCAGACCCTAGAGGAAGGAGTGTAGCACAGAAAAGCCGAGAAGAATCTGGACAGTCAGACCTTGCTAGGTTTCCCTATTAGAACTCATTCCATCAGCTTATGCCCTTTTCTTAATGACATTTCTACACGGATGTCCCTGCTTCGTTGACCCTCAGTGTAGCATCAGATAGCATCTCCCACTGTCTTTGCAGCTTCAGGCAAAGCTCCTGTGTACATGCATACGTTCAATAAATCCATATGCCTTGTCTCTAATTAAGCTTCCTATTATCAGTTGATTTTCAGAAACCTCTGAAGGCAGGGAATTTCCTTTTCCCATCACCCCAATAATTGCCCAGCTTTCTAGCTGCTGGAAGTTCCTCTACTGAAAGGACAGAGATGGAGACCCCAAAACAGAGATGGTCATTCTCACTGAGTTGAGCAAATAGAGATCAGAGCGTGAGAAGGCTGAGGTGCTTGGTAGTTTTGGAGATGGGTCTTGGAAAAGAGGAATCTTTGCAGGAAAATCCTTATAGATATTTTCATGGGGTCTTTATGAGTCTTGGCTGATTATTAGGATGTCTGCACATAAGACCAATTCTACAAGATGAGGCCAAGAATGACAGGGAGAAGAACAATTCCCAGAGCTTACTTTGATGTAGAGACTTCTAAGAAAGTTTTCATCTGGAACGATCTTATTGTTCCAAGACTTACAAAGAATGTATGAAAAACATATATTTATCTTTGAGTTGCATGGTAATTAATACATAATTAGGTAGGCAAATTTAATGTAGATCTAAAGTAGGATACTCCCATATACCATACTATGGGGTGGTTGGAAAAATCATGACAGATTATTGCATAGAAAAATACATCATGGCTTTTCAGAAGACCCAGCATTTCAGTGTTTTAAATATACTCCTGACTTCTCAAAAGGTCCAGCTTTTTATTAGGAGGATGCACATGCACCTGAGCTCCAAGAATATCTTGATATGTTTGCTATTTCACAGCTGACATAAATTAGCATCGGGTAAACGGATATAGAAAAATAAGTAAATAAAGTCACAGAAGGATTTCCTTGCTTACATGTCAGAAATCTTCCTGATCAGCAGGAAAAAAGAACCTTAAGTTTTCAAAATAATAAGATTTCAGTTTACAAGGGAAAATAAAACTTGATAAAGTTTTGAATGCTTTTTTAGTCCCTCTCAAAAGACCAGGTAGTCTGAAATGGCAGCCTCGCCAGTGAGAGGGCTATAGTCCCCAAGGGGGACTTGGATTCTTTCAAAGGCACAGAAACAGGTTTTGACCAATAGGGGAGAATTTATCAACTCACTCTCTATTGCAGCCGATGGTACCCTCGGGTAGTCTGAAAGAAACAGAGATAACCTCAAAAAGCACACAACCTGGGACTTGTTGATTCATCTGTCAGCTTCTAGAATGTGAACACACTATTAAAATTCAGCTCCTTCTGGGAATGTTGAAGGCAGTCAAGTAGAGAACCACCATACTGCATGGAGGTCCCAGAAATGGAAAAGTTGGTCAAGGAAAAGAAGGCAAATGCATACTTTTTCAGAATACATCCCTTAGGCTTTTTAACGATCAATTGAAATACAAAGAGGTCTGGGTTCAAGGTTTCGTTTCACTGCATCTCCAAATAAACTGCCTCGTAATTATTTCAACCTGGACATAAAAAGTCCACCATGCTTGAAACTAGTGATTTTTGCTTGTTTAAAATCTTCCCATCAGGAACTTCAGGTTATCTAGGTGACAGAAGTTAGCACAAGTAAATGAACTTAACTTGTTTTAGGAAAAATTTTTTGGAGACATTGTGGGGGGGGGGGGGGAGGTGTTGTTTGTTTCACCATTGCTGCTGACATGATTTTTGAATTGGGAAAATGAAATGTTTAGACTCATTTTTTCCCTTTGATTGTATGTAGACTAATGTACTCCTCAATTCAATTAAAAATAACAAGCTGCTATGTTGTTCAGAGCCAAATATAATCTCTAAGACCATGGTCAATAAAGCACTCAAGAAAATGAAGTATTGAGACAGAATGGTCTGAGGTCTTCTGGGAAGTAAAGAAGCAACCGATTAGCATTCGAAAGCAAGGTCTTTCACTGTTTTAAAAGTCAAGGAGAATAAAATAAAAATGATCACCTATCAAGAACAAAGGGTTTGAAATATATCCCACCTTTGTTTTATGAGTCTTCTCAAAATTTTAAAAATGACCTTTGGTCATCAGTCCCAAGAACTAACATGCATCTCAATCCATGTAATGTTACAATTGGGAATACTCTAAAATATATGCTGAGGAATGCAAGAATAAATAGGACAAATGCTTAATTTTTTTTTTTTAATCACTCCTGAGTGTCACTGAAGTATCCAGTGAAGGTTCTAGTAGGTTGGACAAGTAGTTTAGGTTAAGCATTCCTTTTTTTTTTTTTTTTTTTTTTATGATCACCAGATTTGGATAGAGTTTTTTTTTTTTTTTTTAGAGAGTGATTTTTGCTAAAGGGATGTACGCTTGCCGGACAAACAGAGACAGAGAGACAGAAAGCAAGAAACCACTCCCTAGTGGGAGAATGGCCACACCACAATCCCTTCTCCATTCTTTCTTCTCGGGATCTTGGGCATGCAGACACATGCATCCAGCTTGAGTTTTAAGCCATCGGGTCCAGGCCTTGAACTATGATCGACTACGTGGGAGTCCAGCGACATACCCATTATGCCATCTGGTTCCTAAGCATTCCAACTTCTTATGCTGTGCAATATACCAAAAGGAAAAGATTGATACATTTCTATCATTTCTATTTTTTCCAATGAACCAACCTTCTTCAAGTTCCTTAATATGTATCCCTGTCATTAATTTTAATACTATGGTCCACATCTACAGTCTTCCTGGTAAGAGCTATCACAGAGTTCATTTTATTAAGCATTGTGATTAATTTTAAGACTGCTTCTAGTAATATTTTTAAATATTACTCATCATTTTGTGTAACAGAATATTGCTTTTGCAGCTTAAGTTCAAGGCATCTCCAGTTTTTTGGTTTGTTTTTTTTTTTGATACATTTCTACAAATTTTTCTTGCTTTTAAATATCAGCACCTTTCTGATGTCTACTCTTACATTTCTGCTCTATGCAGGAAATCCTTTCTTTTAGTTTCCCACTGAGCTTTGTAACAAAATCCAAAGAAAAATGCACATCCTTCAGAAAGCACTCAGCTCACTAGAAATAGAAAACCTTATTCTTAAAACCTGAGATCAGCCAGGCCAGGGGCTGCAACAGTGAATGGGTACAGATTAGTAGTGTTTGTGAAATGATTATACATCTTGTTTTCCTCAGATCTCCTTTTGAGGAAAGGAAAATGGGTATTTTGAGAGAAAGACTTTTGTCTGTGTAGTTGAGTTAAATTAATAGGGGTTTGCAAATCAACTGGCAGTAGACATTAGCAGGAAAAAAGACAGTTTATTTACACATGCATTTGGAAGTCACACAGTAATGAGAGGTTTGCTGAATACCCAGAGGTAAAGGTTTAATTTAACAAAAAGGGAGATGGGGTGGTGAGGGCTTTAGTGGATGGGCTGTCTGCCTCCCAGAATTAGCAGAAAACTCTCTTAGAAGAGACTTAATGACAGCTGTATTCGGGAAAGTGTCTGGGTTAGTAACATGAGGGAAATACAAATGAGATGTAAAGTGGTTCACTTTAAAATAATCTTCATATTAAAACTGATCTGTTCAGTATGCTTACTGGAACTGAAATGTGGTCTGGAAGAAGAAAGTGTACATAGCTTTATTTTAGATATGAAAAGGAATTTTGAGGTCTAGAGAGATTGATTGACACCACCATGTGGTAAAAGACTAGCCTGAGTTCTTTCTCTCTTATTATCCACGCAGTTTCTGTACACGCACTCCCATTTGCTGGTGAAGGCAGTCTAAATTAGTTAAGAATATAGGCTTCAGCAGCAGACAACCCCGGATTCCCATTTAGATCTGTCTTACTAGCCCTGCAACCTCAAGCACTTTATTTACCTAAGGTGTCCTCACATCTCAGGGCTCTCATTTCTAAAATAACAGTAATGTTACAAGAGAATTCCGGGAACTAAATAATGAAGGAACAATGAAAGGCATAAAGTGCATTTTGGGGGGTTTTTGTTGTTTTTATTAGTTCCTCCCTTCAGCCTGAAAATGCATTCAAGGAAGAAAAGAAATCTTTGACTCCGAATCTCATTTCTTGTACTAAGTCTTTCCTTAAGTGTCTCAGATTCTTCAGTTCTGTCTCTAGTTCATCATTTATTTTTATCCCCAAACTGCTGAAATTTGGCCTCTATTTTTACTTCTCCAAAGAAACTACTTTAAAAAATGCCTTTATGATCTCCGACTGGACAAGTGAAACGGATGCTTCAGGCCTGATCTTTCGGGGATTCTCACCTCCCTTGAATCATTCTCTGTTCTCTGTAGCTCGCTCTGACAACCATCTTCCTCTGATTGTGACCTTTCCACTTTCGGCCTCCTTCACTGGATACCCTTCTCCCACTTGGCAGAAGAGAATCCCTGGCTCTGACTGTACTTTCCTCCTAAATGAATTCATTTACTTTCTTGAAAATTAGAGAGAAGTGTTTTATTTCCAATTCGGGCCTCTCCCTCATACTTCAGACTCATTTATCTACAGGGTTACTGAAAAAAAAGTATTCTATGGTCAGTGACCAAAACTTAGAAAATGTGGAAAACAGGACCCAACAGTTGGCGTAATGGTTATGTTGCTGGACTCCCATGTAGTCAACTGCGGTTCGAATCCTGGACCCAGTAGCTTAAATTCACGCCAGGCACGTGTGTGTGCATGCCCAAGATCCCGAGAGGAGAATGGAGGAGAAGGGATTGTGGCATGACCATCCCCCAAGGGGTGATTTCTCGCTTTCTGTCTCTCTGTCTCTCTCTGTCTTTCAGGCGCATGCATACACCCTACAGCAAAAACTCTCCAAAAAAAGAAAAATATGGAAAACAAAAATTAATAATATTTATCCATAATCACTCCATCAAAAAGTTACTTGCTTCAGGACCAGCAGTTAGCGTAATGGCTATGTTGTTGGACTCCCATTTAGTCAACCATGGTTCGTATCCCAGACCTGGTGGCTTAAAACTCATGCCAGGTACGTGTGCGTGTGTGCCCAAGATCCCGAGAGAAGAATGGAGGAGAAGGGATTGCGGCATGGCCATCCCCCTTGGGGGGGAGTGATTTCTCACTTTCTGTCTCTCTCTGCCTATCTGGCGAGCACATGCGCCCTAAAGCAAAAACCTCTCCAAAAAAAAAAAGTTACTTGCTGATATTTTAATGTCTCTCATTTACCAGATAAACCCACTTAAGTTCCCTTAAGAATAAAAATGGAGGTAATTATGCCCAAACTTATTGAGCATAAAAAAGCAAAAAGCATTTTTAAAGTACCTATCACACACGACATCTTATATGGATGTTCACTGCTATTATTAATATTATTATTATTCTATTTGAAATGTGATTACTATAAATCATTTTTGTACATTTTTTCCCATTTAGCAATATACACACAAATATTTTAAATGTAAATAGACACTTTTTGCGTAAAAGGTGTGACCAGTAATTTTTTTCTATTTAATGAATACTTTAGGGCACATTCCCTTATCAGAGAGAGAGGGAGAGAGAAAGAAAGCACACCTCAATAGAGCATGGCCATGCTGCAGTCGTTTTCCTATCTTTCTCCTTCCCGTCAGGATTCTGTCATGCACACATACAAACCTGGCCTGTTTTTCAAACCACCGGGGCCAGGATTCAAACCACTGTTGGCCATGTGGGATCTGGCGTCCAATGTGCAGCTCTTAACCAGTGCTAGTAGGCTCAACCAAATAATTTTTCTACTTGCCTCAACCATTCCTTATTTATTCAGGTTTGTATATCATTTTCAATATTTTATCTGCAACTTAACATTTTTACTTATCATTCACTAACTATGTAGGAATGTAAATCAAATTAACGTTTTTATGGTGATATTTTGAATCTCTTTCTAAGTCAAAGAAAAACTGATCCTAAATGTAAAAATGTTATTTTTCATTTAAAAAAACAAAATTACCTATAGTCCAGCTCCAAGATAACTATTTAACAGGGCACTGAAACACTGAGTTTGTCAGTTCAATATGCTATATAGTAAGTAGTGTGTCATATAGACAGAACTTTTTCCTTTAACTGATTCCTAATTGTTGGGTATACAGGTTGTTTTCAACTTCTCTAGAGAACTTGCAATGAACATTCTTTTAGAAACATACTTGTGTTCATTTATGATTATTTCCTTAGATGTAAAATTGTCAGATGAAATAATATAAACATTTGCAGGCATTTGCTTTTCTATTGTGACTTTGTCTTCTGGGAAAGTTTCACAATTTTAACTTACCTAAGTAAGCAAAACAAAGAATACTTTCTCACATGCTTGCTGGTAAACATTAACATTCATTTTCATCCTTCCCAAATCTGATAAGCAATAACTAAATAGTTTTTCTTATTTTAATTTGTATTTCCCAAAGATGTATTAAGAGAAGAAAAAGCAAATAATTCACCCTCCGTGTTTGCTATTGAACTTTGTTTCTTTAGAAAGTTAAGCTTTAAAGATTATGATGATTTTAACAATTGTCATTTCTTCTAATAAATGTTTTTTCTCTTTTAAATGATTCTGAATCACCATTATTCAGGGATTAAAAAATAAATTACACATTTTTATACTTCTTTGTATTGAATTTGAATGTGTGTTAATTTTGTATTCAGTACTACAGGTTTTTCACTAAATACTGTCTTTGATTTTATATTGAACATTCACCTTGGGGACTTTAGTCTACTGATTGAAAGCTTTAGTTCTTCTAATAGAATTATCATGACAGATACTCTAAGGAAACAATATTTGAGGAGACTTCCAAAGTCCATACAACTTTCAAAATTTCAAAAAACTGCATTTTAAAGATAATGTTCAAAATATTGGTTATAATTTTGTTTGTGAGTCTATAACTGTGTGGTTTTAAATACTTTTGAGAAAATATTTACGTGTCAACTTCTCAAACTGTTGAAAAGCGAATGCCCAGCACACAAGTCCCACATAAACCTTCTTAATTCAGCCCTGACTACCAAGTATTCTGTGATATACCACCTACTGGCAAAAATCAGCCTCTTTTCCTTCCTTCAGAGTCCACACTCTTTCAAAGACTGATGCCTTCACTGAGGATCACCTGGAAGCATAGCTAAGCACTACACCACTCCTCACCACGTCCTTATAACCGTATACAACTTCAGCCAACCTCATCAGCCGTGCCTTCGGAAACTACCTAGAATCTGATTACATCTCATCCAATCCATTTACCTGCCAAGTCAGGATCAGCTCACTCCCGATTTATTGCAAAATACTAATTGATCTCCCAGCTTCTATCTTTGCCCCTTCTAGCCTATTGTCAATACTACCTATCAACTATCTAGTCAACTGTTCAAACGTATCAGACATGTCCCTTCTCTACTTAGAGCTCACCTGGCTTCCGGTGGCCTCCAGTTTCAATCTAAGTAACAGCTAAAAACATCCCAGCTGCCCGTGAGTTTTTGAAGCTCCACTGGATACAAAGCCGTACTGTCTCCATAGTGTCCCTCACCCACCCCCCAATTCTGGCCACACTAGCGTGTCTTCTGTCTCTCAGACATGTCAGGGAGACTTGCACCTGATCTATACACACTTACTCTTTTCCTCTGTCTGGAAGGCTCTGCCTGCAGAGGCCCTTCCTAAATGAAGGAACAACCTTTCTCCTGTACTCTGTAGTCACATTCTCTGTCTCATTTCTCTTCACAGCATTTATCACCATCTGACATAACATATTTAATACATACTCACATACATATTACTTATTTTGTTTTCTGTCACTCCTACTATTGGGTTGTCGGAAAAGTCAAGATACATTTTTGTATAGAAAAACAAAAAAATGACTTTTCCGACACCCCAGTAAAACATAAGTCTAGAAGGATAGAGATGATTGTTCATCGTACATCTGGATCATAGATTTGTTCTTAGTGTGCCTGAAAGTAACATTCAAATTAAATATCTGAATGTCTGCTATTTCCCTAGAAGTAATCCTATTTTAGATAGAAATGCTACTAATCTGACAACATTTTTGTTTTGATATGGCTTTTCTTTTTAGTATTTATATGACTTTTTGTTATATCCCAATATTTAATTAGCTTTAGTGTACATTTATCAAATGCTTCTGTATCCTTTTAGTCTTACCATTAACTTCAGCTGACATTTATTGAAATTATTGTTTTGTGCAATATTTTAAGAAGAAAATGAATTTATCAACAGAGTTTGTATATACCATCATCCTGGAGTCACATGGTGCTATCTGGAGTCACATGTTCTTCAGTTAGCTATCTGGGTAGACTTCGGATGTTTGACGCCAGCACCCACTCCTTACAGCTGTAATATGCTTTATCTCAAAGCATGTGTGTGATTTTCCTTGCGATAATGGCATTTGAAAGGTACTCTGTACTGGTAAACTTTTAACAAATATTTAGAGATAAAATTGACTTCCAAACGTGATGTGCACCTGTAAGATTGATTTAACTGTTAAAGTTAGCATTATAATGGAAATTTGGGCCAAACCAACATATAGAAAATATTATTCAGCACCCATATTCAGAAAACAATTTGAGAGTCAGTTTATATATGGTGGCCATGTGGCCTATAAAATCTTAGTTTCCTAAAATACATTCCTACTGCATATTAAGAAAACTCAAAAAACGAAAATTAAAGTACTTAGTATTGTGATGTCCTATTGTTCTTAATAACTGTGTAATTCCAAGATAAGGCATCCTATATTTTTTTCAGATTCTCATGTAACCACAAAACTTTTTGGTTTTTTTTTTCACTCTCCATTTAGCCTGTAAGTCACTACGATGTGACCATTTCACTATGTGAAATGATGTCTAAAATCGAACATTTAAAAAATGAATCATCTTGAATACTCATAGCTTTAACTTTATGTTCAATTTCAAGCTTTTTCATGTAAATAATTGCTTAAATTTTAAACATTCATAAATAATATATAATAAATTGGTTTAGGGAGTTAAGATAACTAAATATTTTTATTCATTTTTATCATTTACAATGGAATCCTATGGTCTGGTAAAAATATTTAAACATGAACTTAAAAAAATAAGTTCAATGCAATGTTTCCAAACATTGCTCTTCTATAAAATCTTCCTGCAAAAAACTTTTTTAGATGTTTTCTTTGCCTGTCTTTATGATCTGCTTTTCTTCTCTTTATGCAGCTCAGATATTGTTCTCCTTTCAAACACCTATAGAGTTTCTTCCTCTCCATCTGTTTCTTGTGTTTGGTCTTGCCCTGGTGTCTTTATATCTCTTTAATAAATTCCATACCATTAGACCATTTTTTTAATCTTATAAAAATTCTAGTGCTCATATATGGTCTGTGAAAAATAATGAGAGCTTTCTAAGGACAGCGGTGGTCATAAATTCTGCATATGTCAAAGTAGAATATGTCATCCCTAAGAAAAATATAAGCTCATGCCATGCATAAAAACAACTCTTGTTTGCTTCAGCCAGGAGCATGTTTTATGGGGAGGGAAAATTAACAAGCCATTAAGAAATATTCTCATTCTTTTTTTATGCCTTTGAGCTGTGCGTGTGAACAGAATGATGAGAAATTCCCAGTGAGGAAGTCCTAGCTCAGGTCACCCTGGAATTCTGTCGGGTCATGCATATTAAAACCACCCAGTCTGGAAAAGCCTTGGCAGTAAAGCTCAGAGCTATTGCAAATGTCACATGCTTTCTTCAAACTCTATCAGTAGCAACAATATTACATAGTGATTAAAATAGGGGAATGAACAGCAAAATCTGCAAGTCACAAGCAGTATTGTAAATCAACTAAGCAATTAGCTTAAGATTTTTTAAGTGACTGAATACAAATTCAGAATTATAAAGTTATTATCTAATAATCCAACAAGTGATGTGAATAAATCCTTGCTATTTTGAAAATTATCAACCACTGAAACACCCCATTCTGACAAGTAGGTCTATGAATCTTCATGCTAACACACTTAGATTGATAAACTACTGGTATTCTGTAAAAGCTTCATTTATTCCAGTTGTTGAGGCCCGTGCCTGGTACATCTGTCATGCAAATGATCAGAAATCATAATCTGCAATTTGTTTTCATTTCATAGGCAGACAGGTTTCTGCCAATTTAGACTCAAGTCCTATTAATACTCTTTGAAACTAATTGCTGAAGAATGGATTCTAATGGCAGGATTTTATAACTTTTTTTTTCCCCTCTGTCCCTATAACAGGAGACTCGAAGCCAGCCATGTATTTGAACTGACATACATGCTAGATAGGTCCAGGCCAAAGTCTCCTGCCATCTAGGATGTTGCAAAGGACCCCAATCCTCTTCTGTCACAATCCATTCTATACCCTGAAAATTACTTTCTCAGTCTCCTATTACCCTTCCACAAAAGTTTCAGGTGTTGGGCCAGCCAGCTAGTGTGGTAGTGAAGGCACTAGATCCCACATACCTGAGTACACAGTTCGAGTCCCACACCTGTTGGCTTGGAAAATATGCCAGGCCCCGAATTCCGAGGGGAGAATGTAGGAGAAGGGATTGTGGCATGGCCATCTCCCACCTCCCGGTGTGAGGAGTGAGATGATTTCTCACTTTCCCTCTTTCTTTCTTTCCTTCTCTCTGTATTTCTCTGGTGAGTGCACATGCCCTACAGCAAAACCTAAAAAAAAAAAAAAAAAAAAAAAAAAAAAAAAAAAAAAAAAATAGTTTCAGCTCTCTGTCAAATAAAAAGCTTTACTGTGGCTTTTTATCCTCTGTTACACAGTCCCAGCTAACGAACTTTTTCTTTATTTTTTGTTTTCTATTGCAATATAACACATGTACAGGAAAAAATATAAACCATCAATTAATGAATAATAAAGTAACATCCAGGTAATCACTGCCCCAAACAAAAAGAACGTTTTTATTTACGTGCGGCCACCTTCCCTTGTTCAGTTTTCTGATCCTACCTTCTCCAGCAACTCAAAACTAATCACTCAGAGGTGATCACTTCCTTGATATTTGTTATAGTGTACATTCTTAAGTCATGTCGTCAGTTTCACCTGTTTTTAATTTTTTTTTTAATTTGCCAAAGGACACACATATGCTGATCAGAGTGACAGAATTCGCCCAATAGTGTAGTCATGCTGCAATCCCTTTTCCCTCCGTTTCTCCATCTATCCGGATTCGGGGCACACATCCACACATGCCCAATGTATTTTTCAAGCCACTGGGACCCAGATTCACACGTGGTCAGCCATGTGGCATATGGCTTCTTTAACCATTGCGCTATGGAGCTGGACTAATTTTACTGTTGTTGAATGTTACATATATAGAATCAAATTCTGTGGTTTTGGGTATTATTCTTCTAAACTTTATTTATTTATTTCTACTGAAAGAAAGAGATCCTCAGCAGGGTCCTCCGACTGCAGCCCTCCCCACCCCCACCCCCCCCCCCCCCCACACACACACAGCCCTGCAGGCAGCCAGATCACTGGCGTACATGTGGCGAGATGCAGGAGGCTAGCCCACAGCCTTCCCATGAGGGCTCCGGCATGACACAGCAGCGCCCCACTGCCTGCACCACGGAGGCTGGGCCTTGGGTTGCATTTTTCACTGACATTATTCTTTTAAAAATTCATTTGTGTTAGTGTATAGCTGTCACTTCTTCAGTTTTAAGCTGTTAGCCTTCCACAGCATCAATACACCACAAAACATCTTTTCCATGTTGATGGACATTAGGATTTTTTTGTAGTTTCCAGATGTGGGCCATTACAAACAGTGCTATCATAAACATTCTTGGATATATATTTTGATCCGAACATGCTCTGATATTCACAATAGGCAGCTAATTACGAGGACATAGTGTGTAGTTTCATACTAGCTTAAATATTTACATAACACTCAAGAATGGACAATAGTAGCTTGTAGATAAATATCTTCATACTCTACTAGATATGTCAAAATGTTTCCCAAACTGTGTGTGCTGATTTACACAGCCAGTAGGAGTGGATAGCAACTCCCGTTTCTCTATGTGCTTGGCCGCCCTTCGGATTATCGTTACCGCTCTTTCTGCTCCTCCTTTAATCTTGCTATGGAATTTTCTCGTTTCCTTTAAATTTGTTGTCTGAGTAGCAACTCTGACCTATTGGAACCACTAATAATTTGTCTGATTTTAATCTGCTGATAAATTCAGTCATTAAGTTCTTAAATTTGGTCACTGTCTTTTCTAATTCTCAAATTTGTATTTCTTTCTCTTTTAACTCTGTAATGATACTTTTCATGGTTTCTAGTTTCCTGCCAATTTAGAAAAACATTCTTTATTTCTTTACACACAGTAAGCATAATTTTTTTTTCTTTTATTGGAGAGGTTTTTGCTATAGGGTGCGTGCACTCACCAGACAGACAGAGAGAGACAGAGAGACAGAATGCCAAAAATCACCCCCTAGGGAGGATGGCCATGCTGCAATCCCCTCTCTTCCATTCTCCTCTCGGGATCTTGGGCACACATGCACAAGCACCCGGTGTGAGTTTAAGCCACCGGGTCCGGGACTCAAACTGTAGTTGGCTACATGGGAGTCTAGTGACATAGCCATTATGCTAACTGCTGATCCCAGTAAGCATAATTTTTATAATATGCATCCCAACACTTTTTTGTTAAGGTTTTTGCCATAGGGTATGTGCATTCACCAGAGAAACAGTGAGAGGGAAAGTGAGAAGTCATTCCCATGGCACGGGGGTGGGGGAGGGATGGCCACACCACAATCCTTTCTCCTTCATTGTCTTCCTGGGATTGTGGCATGCACACACACGTGCCCATCATGTGTTTCAAGCTGCCAAGTCCAGAACTCGAACCATGGTTGCACATTTGGGAGTCGGGCATCTTAACCACTACACCACCTGCTGGCCCCTATCTGAACACTCTAATATTTGAATTATTATTATTATTATTATTAGTTGTTTTTTTTTTTTTTTTTTCCATAGGGTACATGCACTCACCAGGGAGAGATGGAAGGAGAAAGAGCAAAAGTGAGAAATCATCCCCTAGGGAAGATGGCCACACCACCATCCCTTCTCCATTCTAGGGATTTTAGGCATGCACACACATATGTCCAGCATGATTTTCAAGCTGATGGGTCCAGGATTTGACCTGCAGTCAGCCATGTTGGAGTCTAGCACCTTAACCACCAAGCCACCTGCTTGCCCCACTATTTGAATTTTTAAAAGATCTATTTCCATTGTCTTATTTCTTCTGGCTCTCATATCGGAAGTGTTACATTCTTCCCCTTCAGGCTATTGATTTCAACCAGTTAACTGAGACCCATTTGTAGCCCAGCACTGCAAAGATGTTGTGCTCCATAAACTTGTCCACATGAGGGGCCCAGGTTCAGCTCCTAATTTATAGGCCAGTTGTGATGCAATGAGTCTGTCATCCCAGCAGTTCAGGGAGGCTAAGGCAGGAGGACCACAACATAGCAAGCATTGTCTTTAAAAAAAAAAAAAAAAAAAAAAAAAAAAAAAAAAAAAAAAAAAAAAGTTCAATGTAATATAAGCAAGATTATGATGATAATAAATAAATATATATTTCTTCAAAAGTTATATGAATGAACATACTTTCTTCCCAAGAGGATTACGTTTCTTTATGCCAGGCACCTGCAATCTCTGCCAGTTTGGTACTATGCTGTTCAAATTTGAGATAACCTATGCAGTCCCGGATTTTAATACGTAGGCCAAAAAACTTGAGCTTCAGAGACAGAAAGTTAAAATAAAACAAATTATGATGCCTCCTTCTCATAACAATACATGACTTTGAGCCAAGACTCTTTGTTCCTAAATGTTCTCATCTGTTAAAAATGGACATAACTTTTAATCCCCTATGGTGGGCCTTTTCTTTATAGTTCCCATTGGATCTCTCTGTTGTTTTTGTGGTACCAATCATGACGTGTGTCGCCTTTTGTTTTGTGTTGTATTTTTTGAGACATTGAGTGCCTTTTCCAGCACTAGGTTGTGATTATTTACGAACTGGTGCCCAGGGCTCTACACCTTTTCCCTCTATTGAGCGCGGTGCCTTGATGCAGGTGCTACTCAGGGATGTTAAATGGCTACGCCGATGAGTGAATAAATTTCGGAAATAGGTACGTAGATAAAAGTGATTAAACCAAGTTAAGTATTGTCGGCGAGAAGGAACAAGTATCTTTTCTATTCAAGTTCCCAGAGCTTCAATCTAATTTCTATGGCTGTTTACCTGTCAAATATATTGGCTGATTGTCCTCATGGAAAGCAACTGGCCTGAATAGTGATCCAAGTCTTTAATAGAGCTTAAAAGTAAAGCTTTAAAAACATTGATCCAGATGAGGAACGATAGGATGTAATAAAGGTTTATTTAGGGCATAAAATTTAAAAGGCATGTTCATCAATAATTCATCAACTCTCTCTAAAAGCACCTTTAGTATAACCATTTCTATTCTGTACCTTTAATCAATTTTAAGTGACATTGCTAGGGACATATTTTGACAACAAACCTGTAAAAGGGACCCATTTACCTGCAGATTTACTTATAAAAGTAGAATTAAAATAATTTTTAGGAAGAAATGCAGCATACTAGGGAACTCTAAAAATGTTCATATTAATTGCTCTAAAGAGATATGAGTAAAAACAGAAAGAATCAGTAATAGCTCATATCAGAGTCCACATTGAGTATTACTTTTGCCACATAGATCACTTAACTATGCAATACAGTTAAACTCTTAATTTTTAAAGTATTGCTTCCCTCAAAGAGTGTTATTTGACTCTCTGGTAATTAAAAAATTAAAAATTAAAATTTGCTAGATTTTGAAAGCCTGGAAAATAGAGAAGGCATAAGGCTCAAAATTGCTAGTAGGAGAAATCAGTCAAGTAAGATCATATATGAATTCTCTTTTAATTTATTTGCCAATTGCTAGATGTTCCAAATCAAGAAATGAATTAGTTACATATAAGGACATAAGTATGTGATTGCTGATGCCACCATTAGCAACACAGGTATTTAAAGCAGCATTATTCACAGAATTTCCTTATTTTATTTATATGCTTTCAGAACTTGATCTTTACTTTGGATTTTTTTTTTTTTTTTTTTTTTTTTTTTGGAGAGGTTTTTGCTATAGGGCCCATGCGCTCGCCAGAGAGACAGAGAGAGAAAGACAGAAAGCAAGAAATCACCCCCCCCCCCATAATGTAACCATTATATCATGCTGATCCCTTTCATTTTTTTGGTTAAGCCTCTGATTTGTTTTTCCTGTTATAGTAGTATTTGAAGGTAATTAATATAGAGAGATTGTGAGATCAATAGAGAAGAGGTTTTGAGAATTAATAAAAATTTGTAATCATACTGACTTGTTTAATCAAACTGACATCATAATACACGAGTAAAAAGTAAAAATTCAATCAATCCTTTAATACCATATGTAAAACATAACACGTCTTGGTGATTCCAAATATTTCTATATTTTAGAATACAAAATAAAACTTTCAGACAATTGGCAGAATGTCTTGCTTTTCCTTTGGCTGTTTGGGCAAAATATAGACTTAGCCAATGAATATGCCCTGTACAACTGCTCTGAGGTAGGTCCTGATATCATTAGGAAAAAAATGAATTAAAGTAATTACAAAGTTGGGACCAGCAGTTGGCATAATGGCTATGTCACTGGACTCCCATGTAGTCAACTGCAGCTAACCTGGACAAGGTGGCTTAAACTCACGCGGGGCGCATGTGCGTGCGTGCCTAAGATCCTAAGAGGAGAATGGAGGAGAAGGGATGGCAGCATAGCCATCCCCCCGAGGGGGTGATTTCTTACTTTCTGTCTCTCTGGCGAGCACACATGCCCTATACCAAAAATATCTTAAAAAAAAAAAAAAAAAAATTTCATTCTTCCTTTTTTACCTTCTAGAACCCTATAGAGTCTGTCAGAGTCTGATTTTGCATTTCTAGTGTCAGGGACATAGACTTCTACCTTGATTCTCTGCTGTGTGTGATCTGATAGTTACCAGAGCGCCATCCATTATGGTAAAAAGTGGAAAGGACAGCAAGAAAGGTGCACAGACCACCCTATTTTCATTGCATTGCCCAGCATTAGTCACATGACTTCATCTTACCTAACATACCTGACTTGCCTTCTGTAGGGCTAAAATGAAAAAATGTGCTTATAATTAGGAGAGAACCCCTGCAGGGGTATAACGAGCAGTAACCTACTGTCCATTTACTAATCTGTCTACTTGCTGATTCATTTTCCTCTGAAGGTTACACATAGCTAGTTAAGCAAAACTAAATTGTTAAAGAGAAAGCAGGGCCAGCTGCAGTGCCACAAGCTGTAGGGCCCTGCTCTGCTGTGCTGAACCCACACAGAAGACCACGGTTCAGATCCTGGGTCTACCTGAAATGCACCAAGTGTGCATACGCACGGCTGTGATCCTGGCTGATTGAGGACTGGAAGTGGGAGTTGCAGTGGGATAAGACCATGTTGCATGGGCCCATTTCCCTCTCTCTTCCCCACCCCTCTATCTCAAGAAATAAAATAAATTTAAGAAAACATAAGTAGGATAGAAAACTAAGATTTTTTCAATGTTACAAATACCACAACATCAGCACAGCTGTAGATGAGCATCCAACTCAGTACCATTTGTGTTGGTGTATGTGTATCCAGGGTACAAAGGAGTACCTCAATAATTAGTTACATTCTTTTCATCATTTAAAAAAGACTTAAATCGGGCCAGTTAGCCTGGAGGCTAAGGCACTGGATCCCACATAGCCAGCTTTGAGTCCTGGACCTGGCAGCTTGGGAATCATTCCAGGCACGCGTCTGTACACACCTAAAATCCCGAGAGGAGAGCTAAGGAGAAGGGACTGTGGTGTGGCCAGTCCCCCTGGGGAGTGATTTCTCACTTTCCCTCTACCTCTCTCTCTCTACCTCTCTCTCTCTTGTAAGTGCACACACTCTATAACAAAAAATAAAAAATTTAACTGAAAGAAAAAAAGAAGACGTAATTCCAGTCCCATAGCCTAGTGGCTGAGGAAGCCTGGTCCCATTATGGCTGACTGTGGATCAAATCCTGGTCCCAGGGGCTTCAGTTGTATGTATATGCTACAAATCCTGGCAGGATGGAGAATGGAGGAGAAAGGATTATAACATGACCAAACCCATCATAAGCTGTTTTCGTCTTCTCCCTCTCTTTTTCTCTCTCTCTCTCTTTTTGGCAAGTGCACATACCCTCTGGCAATTAAAAAAATTAAAAGACACAAGAATGCATATAAATAAGGAAAATAGATGATGAAACAGTGTATCATAGCAGAATAAAAATGTGGATATTTCAATTCTTACTTCCAAAAACCAACCAACCAAACAAAACTAATAGAACTATCCTTGAATGTGCACAACATAACGTAATGTTTGATGCTGAAGAAGATGAATATGTGTATTCCTTGATTTGATTTTTACATAGTGGATATATGCTTCAAAAAACCATACCATAGAGGCCAGCAAGCTGGATCCCATATGGCCCACTGTGAGGTATGAGTCCCAGACCTGGTAGCTTGAAAATCACGTGAGGCGTGTGTGTGTGTGTGTGTGTGTGTGTGTGTGTGTGTGTACCAAAAATCCTGAGAGAAGAATGGAGAAGCAGTAACTGTGACATGACCATCCCCCTGGGTGGTGTTTTTTCACTTTCTCTCTCTGTCTCTCTCCAGCAAATGCATGTGCCTTCTAGCAAGTAAAAAAAAAATAAAGAAAAAACATACTATACCCTACAAAAATGTACACTGAATATACATAAATCAGAAATAACAATTTTTTTTAAAAAAGAAGATGACTAAGCCTCTTCCTCAAAAAAAAAAAAAAAAAAACCTGACATTACTGAAGTAAAATTAACTCTTTGACCCTGGGAAATTAAAGAATTTATTTCATGGTAATTTTGGGGTAAAGTGTTACACTAGACAATATTCCTCTAACAGGTGCAGTGATTTTATAAGGCACTTACTTAGTGTCTTTGAGTAAAAGCCAAAAGCAAAGTATTATTTTACATTTCAATGAAGCCTATTTTGTGAGTCCCAAAGGAACAATGATTCAAAGCAAAAAATCTTTGTGTATTTTGGCTTAGACCCCAAAAGAAATTGTAGCCTGCCCAAAGGACTGGAGGGACTCTATACACTCTGAATAGTTACCTATAAGTATCACTGTTGATAAAAGAGTTTTGAACAAGATTAGGAAATTAAGGAATAGGTTATCTAATTTTCTGCCATCTGCCAGAATGTTCCACACCAGTTGAACTCTTCTAACACCAGGTATTCTAAAAAGTGAAAGGGTCTTATTTGTGAGCTATAAGAAGACAAAAATGAAAAAAAATAAAAGAGATGAAAGAATAAATCAATTTGCTGAATTTAATTAATTAGTTTATTTAAAAAGCAAGCGATTTTCTTACAGCATTGACAGGGAAACTATTTTTGTAATGAAATGTTTGTCTATATCAAAGTTACAAAAGTACTTAGTAACTCTTAATAAATAGGATGTTTAAATTTTAGTTATATTATATGTTCTTAGACTTTTTCTTCTTTCCAGAGAGCTATATGTAGATTATATCTTAAAATATTATTTTATGTATTTTTACACATATAGGCGGTATATGTTTGACTATAGATACAATAAATCCATAGTTACTTAAATATTAATTTTTATTACTGATCATCTGAGTAGTCCCGTAATGGCAAGGAACATGAACTCACAGCCCCTGAAGTATTTTAGTCATTTTCATCCCATTTTAATATGGCAGTAATTAAAAGATGACAAGAAATTGGGCAATTAAACATTTTTCACTAATTTGATGTATTAATAATGCATAAAGTGTACTCCTAAATTAATTATCTCAACATGTAAAGCAAATTTTAGACCCTGTAAGAAAACTCATTAAAGAATTCATCTTTGCTTTTAGGGAGCAATGTTGATTGACATCAAGATTTCTCCTATTTCCATGTAGGAAGAACCTTTCGTCATGGTCTCTGAAAATGTCTTGGGTAAGCCGAAGAAATACCAGGGCTTCTCCATCGACGTGTTGGATGCCTTGTCTAACTACCTGGGTTTTAACTATGAAATTTATGTCGCACCGGATCACAAATATGGAAGCCCACAGGAAGATGGGACATGGAATGGCTTGGTAGGAGAACTAGTCTTTAAGGTAAGAGGTTACTTATTTTTCTTATATCTAAAGGTTCACCTGTAACCACTAAATGCTGATTTTATATAAAATAAGTATAATCTGGGCCAGCAGGTGGTGGAAGTTAAGGTGACTGGATTCCATACGGCTGACTTCACAGTGAGCGTCCAGGACCCAGAAGCTTGAAAATCACACCAGGCTCATGTGTATGTGTGCACATGCCCAAAACCCCAAGAGGAGAATGGAGGAGAAGGGAGAAGGGATTGTGGTGTGGCCATCTGCCTGGGGGATGATTTCTCACTTTCCTTCTCTCTCTCTCTCTCTCTCTCTCTCTCTCTCTATCTCTCTCTCTCTCTCTCTCTCTTACTCTCACTCTCTTTCTCTGGCAAGCACACACACTCTATAACAAATGCTTTAAAAAAAGTAAAAACTAAAACTAATGGTAATCAAAGCCTGAGTTAGTGGAATTGAAAGCAAAATATCACCCAATAGTATTTTATGAACTTTGTGAAGAAAGATGGATGAGAAAATAACCTAAATTTTAAAACTTTTTTTTTATACAGAGAAGGATTTAAAAAAAGGTCTTTGTCAAATTTATATCCCATTTTGTCAAGCTATGGAACATGATGTAGTCACAGTGTAACTTATAGAGATAATTTGTACCATTGTTTTCTTTTAAAAATTGAATGTTATTGATAAAATAAAATCCTTATCACTCAGAAACTAGTAATTTAGTTTTGTAATCTAAGCAAGGAGGAGCTATACTGACTTACATTTTTCTCCATGTTTTGTCACTTCTCAGACAGATGTTTAAATATCTCTACTTATTTCTTTGGTTCTGTCTGTGTTCATCTCAATTTTTTAAAGTTTCATTATTAAATGCATACATATTTGTAATTATTATGTCCTTCTGATAAATTGTTGAATAGTTAGATTTAGTTTTATATTTCACTATATCATTTATATGTATCTAATTTTCATGTGTTCTTTCTTTTCCTGATTTTCTTTGAGTTAATTAATATATTTTAATATTTTATTTTAATTTTCACTATTACCATTGTAGCTATATTTCTTTGTAGCATTGTCTGGGGTTAGCCTTGAGATCATAATATGCATTCTTAATTTATCACAAGTCCATCTTAATACATATTGTACTACTGTACTTTTTTGAGAGAGAGATTTTTGCTATAGGGCATGTGTGCTCGCCAGACAGAGAGGTAGAGACAGAAGGTGAGAAATCACATTCCCTCAGCAGGAAGGTCATGCTGCAATGTCTTTTTGTCCATTTTCCTCTAGGTATTTTGGGCATACATGCACATGCACCCAGCATGAGTTTCAAGCCGCCAAGTCCAGGACTCACACCATGGTTGACTACATGGGCGTCCAGCGACATAACCACTACACATTTTTAAAAGTAACAAGCTCACAGCAATACTATTCTCTTTATACCCAGTATAGCCCTTCTGCTAGTGTGGTTATGTATTTATGTTTTACTAATTCTGTATTAAAATGTCATAGTATTTTTTTAATTATTTATTATTACTATTGTTTTTTTAGTTTGCTATAGAGCACATGCACTCACCAGAAAAAGAGAGGAAAAGTGCAAAAGCAAGATACCAGGTCCAGGGCTCGAACCATGGTGGTCCATGTGGGAGTCCAGCTCCTTAATCACCATGTGACCTGCTGGTCCCAATGCCATACTCTTTGATGTCAACAATTAGTTGTCTTTCAAAGGTATAAAAAGAAAATAAAAACAAAAGTGGTTGCTGGTATTTAGCCACTTATCTGTTAGGGCATTGAGAAAGTCGTGTCATATTTTTCTGTGTTTTCTATGCAAAAATGCATCATGGCTTTTCTGACGGCCCAGTATTATTTCTGGGATTCTATTCATTCCATGCACCTGAGCTCCCATCTGGTATCATTTACCTTCCACCTGCAGAACTTGCTTTAGAATGTCTTCCAGTGCAGTCCAGTGGGGGCATACACTCTCAATTTTGTGTGCCTTGATGTGTCTTATTGACCCTCATTTTTTCATGCTATTCTTATTAGCTATCAAACTCTGAATGGGCAGGTCATTTTGAATATTCATCACTTAAAAGATGTGAGTCTCTTGTCTTTTGCCATGTATTGTTTCTGACGAGAAATCAGCTGTGACCTGCACCCTTGTTGCTTGTATATATTGAGTATATCTTGTGTGGATGAGGGACTGTTTTGCAATTCTCTCTTCATTTTTGACGTTTAGAAATTTCATTTTGATATACCTAGATACGGTTTCCCTTGTATTTACCCTGCTGAGTTCACTGAGCTTCGGGGATCCATTACATTTCCTAAATGGAGGCATTTATTTCTTGAAGTTTTTTTTTTTCCCCTTTTCCCTTTTTTTTCTCTATTTGAGGCTCAGAGAACATTCAAGTAGGCCACCTAAATGTCATCTCTACATCACTGAGGCCTTGTTTATTTTATCAAAATGTTTTTACTCTGTGACCTTCACATTCAATCATTTATCTTGATCTGCCTTCAAGTTTACTGATTCTCTATCATCTCCAATTTTCTGTTAGGTTTATTCCGTAACTTTTTTTATTCTAGATTGTTTACTTTTCCCTTATACAATTTCAATTTTTTAGATGATGATCATCTCTATCCTCAAATTCCACATCTTTTTACCCACTATGTTATTTTCTTATATGCCCATGATCACATTTATAATAGTTCTTTATAGTCATCATTTGCTAACATCCCAACACTTCTTTCATGTGAGGATAAACTTATATTGATGGCATTTTCCTGGTCCTTTACATGTTTGGTTACGTTTGATTGTAAACTGGACATTGTGGTTGGTACATTGAGACTTGCGACTTTGTCTCCGAGATTGTATATTCTGAAGGGGATTGATTTTTCTTTCAGCAGACAGTTAAATTACTATCTGTTCCCTCTGAATTTATGGAGGTTAGATTCTACACGTTGATAGACAGGCCTATTTGATTCTATTGTCATTTGTAAGACAAATTCCTTAGTTTTGATCATTCATTTGTTCCTAAGATAGAGCCTTCTGGAGTTTCAGTGCAAAGCCTGTAGTTCTCAGTCAAGCCCTCCTGACTTAGAAGAACTCAAAATTCAATCTCTCTCTCTCTCCTAGTATAGGCAACACTGTAATATTTTTCTTCAGCTATTTTAGTCATCTAGCTTTTGCTTTCTAATAATTTCCTTAAGATCTTCCCCATGCGTATGTCATTTAGAGACAGCCAAGGACTCGAGGAAGTTTATATACAGATCTGCGGGCTCACTCTTTGGTAGTTCCGTCCCTTCTCTGATCCGTGTTTCAATTTGTGGCCACCCTGGCTACTCAAACTTCATCTCTGACACATTAGCTGATAAGATTCTGGCCTTCTGGCCCAGCATAGGTGCGTGTGCTGCAAACTGCTTCTGTGCAGTGCTGGAGCCACGTGGAAGGGCCTGGGTTCAGGTCCCAGGAAGACATGAGCAACCTGGGTGTGACCTGTGGGGACCCTGTGTGTGCCCAGGGCCTAGCTAATGGAGGCTGTCTAGAAGGAATCATAGCATGGTAAGACCCTGTTGGGATCTCTCTCCCTCTCTCTCTCTCTCTCTCTCTCTCTCTCTCTCAGGAAATAAATAAAGTTAAAAACAAAAACAAGTGACTTTCTGCTTAAGCTCCGGCCAACGTGCCATATCTCGTGAACCAAAGTGTGTCTCAATGGTTAGTCTACATACAAGAGAAGGTCTTACCCAATGCAGTGACTGTTCCCAGGGCCTGACCACCCTCTAGTTTCTGTCTGGTTTTGGTTGCTCTCTGGTTCTTTTCATTCGTTTGTCTTTTAAATTTAATACAGAATTGACTGTTTTTATTCTTGTAGCGTTAATCCAATAAAAATGATTTTATTATGGCCAGAACTTGAATCATTTCTCAAATACTTTGAAGTCTTCAGAAAGCTTAGGAGTCTGAATAAGTTGTTTCCAAGGAAAGGAGAAAGGAAGAAATAAAAGGTTTTCAAGGTAGCAGCAGGAAAAATTATAAGGTTGTTTTTATATACTATAAAGCCTGCAGAATTTAGTTTAATAAGCCAGTTATATATGGAATTTGATTGGAAAAGCATTAATATCAGTACTTTTAATAGGAAATAAGAAATATCAATACTCGTTTGTCTTACTAAAACCATGCCACTTTTTCTTCTATTCTTTTACTGTAAACCCGCACACTGAGAGTTCCACCTTTGTATTTCTGAAGGTCTTGTCTGATCTGAACCCTTAGCAATTATATTCAAATAAGAGTGAAGAATAGAAAAAAGGCATTATAAAATCCTTATAGAGTTATCATGCTAATGAACTACACTTGGTAGATGCAAGTTAATGGTAAAAAACATTCAAAATAGTTTGTTGGTGTTCTTGCTCTCATTAATTAAATTTCGACACTTCCTTACCTCTGAAGAGAAGCATACAAGCATGTTAAGATCACTCTCAACTCTAAATATTTTTGAGAACTTTTAAGGATTTATTATATAACAACCACATGCATTCAATAGTGTTCTTGGTCAACAATCATTTTCACTGTTTTCATTTTTAAGTAGAAGCATGTAGTTATTTTATGATGATTTATAGTTTAGTATGGTCTCTGTACAAATCAAAAATTGAGACTTAAAGAAGCTGACACATGATTTTTTAAGAACCAAAATTATAAACCTTTTTATTGCACTAGATTGCTATTTTGTTCATTCCAATATTTAGCCATTCTGACTGGGCTTTGAGAACCACTTATTAACCAGGTGGAGAAGGTTAATCCTACATGAGAGACTTACTTGGGGCAGGTAGACAAGTCGGGAGAAAATTGGAGAATGTGCTGTCATGAATGCCAAGAAACAATAGCATTTCAAGAAGGAGAGGGCAGGGACCAGCAGATGGTATCATGGTTACATCGCTAGACTCCCACGTAGTCAACTGCAGTTTGAGTCCTGGACCCAGCAGTTTAATACTCATGTCAGGCACATGTGCATGCATGCCCAAAATCCCAAAAAGAGGATGGAGGATTGTCCCAGGAAGGTGAATTATTGTTTTCTGTCTCTCTGTCACTCTTTGTTTCTCTGGTGAGTGTACACACCCTATAGCAATAAAAAAAAAAATAAAGAAAGAAAAGAAGGAAAGGGCAGTTGACATTGCAGAATCACTGGCAATATTATTCACTGGGGGTACATAATAGTCTCTTTATCTTAACTTATTGGCAGAGATGTAAGTTCTAAAGTTTATCAATTAAAAATGTACATTTAGGGACCAGCAGGCGGTGTGGTGAAGGTGCTGGACTTCCACATGGCCAACTGCGGTTTGAGTCCCAGATCTGCCAGCTGACTTTCTCACTTTTCCTCTTTCTCTGTCTCTCTTTAGTGAGAGCAAATTAAATAATAATAATGATGAAAAATAAAATAAATATTTGGTTGTAGAAAAGTCATGATGCTTAGGAAAACATGGTTTGCTTAGAAAAATGTAGAAAAAGTACATCATGACTTTTTCTGACAACCCAGTAATTCTTTTAAACAATGTAAATTCAGTTATACAAATTATAACATTATTAAATGTTTTTAAATAGTGTAGGTTATCCAAGAAGACTCATCATATTTAAACTTTGTATCAGGTTTATCTACCCCTGTAAAGCAAAATACAAATGGCATAATAACATTGTGATAGACCTCCAGAAAAGGAAGCTTATTGTTAGCATAACTTCTACTGGTATAGGTTTTGTTTGTTTGTTTGTTTGTTTTGGGGTTTTTTTGTGTTTTTTTTTTTTTTTTTTTGAGAGATTTTCGCTATAGGGCGCGTGCGCTCGCCAGACAGACAGAGAGAGACATTAGAGACAGAAAGCGAGAAATCACCCCCCAGGGGGGATGGTCACGCCGCAGTCCCTTCTCCTCCATTCTCCTCTCGGGATCTTGGGCACGCACGCACACGTGCCCGGCGTGAGTTGTAAGCCACCGGGTCTGAGACGCCAACCGCGGTCGACTACGTGGGAGTCCAGCGACATAGCCATTAAGCCAACTGCTGGTTCCCTGGTATAGTTTTTTAAGTGAACCTAAGTATTTTAAATAATGATAAATATCTCCATGAAGTATCTCTATACCTGACAGTAAGAGTTCTAAAGTCAACGTGATTAATTAATATCTGCCTTTTCAAGAAGGAATGAAAACTGAAAGAACATTTTGCATGGACTTTGACTCTTTTTTAATGTAATGATTATGGAGAAGCCATAAAAGGAGTCAAAGACAAAATAATGGAAAGTGAACTCTGAGTTCATGTGATTTTATCCTATGGTGATTTCTGGGGGTAAAACTGAGGTTTCAGAGTTGAGTTGATCTCGTAGAAGAGGGCCTTCCGATTTAAAGGGGAAGTCCAGTATTCAGTACCTGTGTACTCTTTAGAGGGGAAAATACAGCCAGAGAGTAAATGATTGGCCTCTGATACATGTGGAATCTATTTTAAAACTAAAATGTAGCAAAATCACCTCCATTTCTTTCCTGTTTCACAACTTGTATCATTTTCTGCAATTAATATCTTAAAATTTATGAGAAAAGAGATCTGGCCTAAAGATCTTTCAGGAACAGGATAAATAGGTAAGAGTAACCTAATGTGACTGATAAATTATTTTCTCCTAGTTTAAAAGGAAAGAGCATAAGTGAGAAGATCACAAAGAATTTTACATGGGGAATAGCAAGTATATCATCTTTAGAAATACCAAAAAAAAAAAAAAGGAACCAAATAAAGAGAACTGAGTTGTATAGTTGGATGTTCTGCTATTCAGATTTTTCTGGGTGAAAGTACTTTAAAGTCAGAGGCTTTCAAAGTGGAATAATAATAATTAGGTATATATCAGAAAACTTTTTAAAGAGCAAGCTATTACATTACTTGATAGCAAATACATTTCCCATTTCTCAGTTCCTGTAAATAATCTCATCTAACAAAAATCTACCTGAGAACATGACCCTGATATTTCTTGTCTTCCTCATCTCTTAATTGATCACTATTCTCTTACTTTACAAAATAAGAGTGTACCTTTTAGACACACAAACACTTTTTTTGGTTTTTTTTTTTTTAAAGGATTTTGCTACAGGGCACATGCACTTACCAGAAAGACAAAGAGAGACAGAGAGACAAAAAGTAAGAAATCACCGCCCCCCCTGGGGGGGACGGCCACGCCACAATCCCTTCTCCTCCACTTTCCCCTTGGGATCCTGGGCATTCATGCACATGCGCCCGGCATGAGTTTAAGCCACCTGGTCCGGGACTCGAATCATGGTTGACTACATGGGAGTCCAGTGACATAGCCATTACACCAACTGCTGGTCCCACACACAAACTCTTTTTATGATGTGTGGCTCTGGCTGTAAATAACTTCTGAAGTACTAAACTAAGGTATGATGAAAACTCATCACTATAATCCTTTTGTAAATCAGATGGTTTCATCTTTAAGCAAAAATGTAATGAAAAACAAACTAAAGTTGTCAAACACTGTAACTTTTTTTTTCTTTTTTTTTTTTTTTTTGGAGAGGTTTTTCACTATAGGGCGCGTGCGCTCGCCAGACAGACAGAGAGAGACATAGAGACAGAAAGCGAGAAATCACCCCCCAGGGGGGATGGTCACGCCGCAATCCCTTCTCCTCCATTCTCCTCTCGGGATCTTGGGCACGCACGCACACGCGCCCGGCGTGAGTTGTAAGCCACCGGGTCCGAGACGCGAACCGCGGTCGACTACGTGGGAGTCCAGCGACATAGCCATTACGCTAACTGCTGGTTCCCTCAAACACTGTATCTTAAAAATAAATTTTTTGATGATAAATTATTGTGACTTTCATATGTAGCATAATGTCAAAGACTTGAGTGATTTGCTGAAAAACAAACCTCTTATTTTCATCTATTTATATGAACAAGATTCTGTAAGATGAAGAAACACAGAAATAAGGACCAGCAGTTAGCGTAATGGCTATGTTGCTGGACTCCCACGTAGTCGACCGTAGTTCGAGTCCCGGACCCAGTGGCTTAAATTCACACAGGGCACATGTGCGTGCGTGCCCAAGATCCTGAGAGGAGAATGGAGGAGAAGGGATTGCGGTGTGGCCATCCCCCCGGGGGGTGATTTCTCGCTATCTCTCTGTCTCTCTCTGTCTGGCGAGCGCACGCACCCTATAGTAAAAACCTCTCCAAAAGTAAAGAAGCACAGAAATAAAATCTTGGTGCTAGCCCCTTATTCATTCCAACTATAATTTATATTGACCCATAGAAAACTAAATTAAGGGCCAGCAGGTGGCACAGTGGTTAGAATGTGGGACCCCCACATGACTGAAGTCCGAGTCTCAGACTTGGTGACTTCCTTTCTCAATTTTCTTTTCTCTTTCTCTCTCTCCATCTCACTTTCTCTCTCCATCTCACTCTGGTGAGTGCATGTGCCCCATAGCAAGTTTAAACATAATAATAATAATAATAATAATAATAAATAAAAATCTTTTTGGAGAGAGAGATTTTTGCTATAGGGTATGTGTGCTTCCTGGAGAGACAGAGACAGAAAGTGAGAAATCAATTCCCAGGGGGGATGGCCAGCCCACAGTCCATTCTCCTCTTGGGATATTAGGCATGCACACACACGTGTCCAGCATGAGTTTTAAGTTACGGGGTTCAGGACTTGAACTGTGATCGACTATGTGGAAATCCAGCAACATAACCATTAGGTCATCTGCTGGTTCCAATAATAAATAAAATTAAATAAATAATTTTTTTAAAAAAAAAGAAAGAATACAAAACTCAAAGTAATAGAAAATAAAAGTACCATCTATATTATTGAGAGATACATTCATAATAAAATTTCAATTTAATGTCTAACAAACAAAATTTATACTGATATAATTATGACTCAATCCAAAATAGTTCTTTACCTAGCACATTATAGTCACAGATTATTTGATATAATTTTAATTTGCATTCATATTTTTAGTGTAAAACATACAGTTTGGTGATTAAGAAAAGATCCTCAGAGATACATTTTTTTTGTATTCAGTAGAAAGTGTAGTAGTGAAGTAAAATATAAATATAGTTGAACAATAAAACAATTATAAAATATTCTATATATTTTACCTGTTCAAATCACTATGCTATTTATTATTTATTCTTCATTCGCCAGAGAGATAGAAAGAGAGAAAGAAAAAAAAATCACTCCCCAATGGGGCATGGTCCATAATATGACCCTCTCCTCCATTTCTCCATTCTGTCAGGATTTGGGGTACACATACACATGTGCCCAACGTATTTTTCAGGTTACTGGGTTGGGATTTGAACCACAGTCAGCTATGTGGGATCTGGCTCCCACTACATAGTACTCAACCCCTGTACCACAGGGCCAGCTCACTATGCTCTTTAGATTCTAATGGATATGTTTTAAAAGTCACTAGACAATTTTATTTTAAAATGTCAATATTTATAACACAATGCACATAAGCCAGTGTCAAATGAGGAAAATAGAAACCACTCCTGGAATTTCAAAAAAAGGAGAATTTAAGACAGGGAATTGATTTGTTTTTGGAAGGAATAGAAAAACAAAAGAGAAACACCGTGAGACATTGGAAAACCAGGGAAAAAAAAGGAAGAAAACACAAATATCTAGAGCTCCTAACACCTCAGTAGATTGTGTATCTGCCAAAGACCTGCCCCTCGGTCAGGGCTGGGATTGCCTACCAGATCTACCTGTGCCCCAGCTGCTGGAGTCGAGGTTCACCAATGGACTCTGCTGCTATAGCCACTGAACTAACCATTTAAAGCAGAGAGCTCTTCTCTTTGCCTTCTCTCTTCCATGGAAGAAAGAAAAAAGTTAAAAATTAAATAAAATAAAAAAGATTCCAAAGGGGTTGGGAAATAAGATTATACTGAGAATTGATTTAGATTAGGTAAAAATGTTGCTTTGCTACTGAAAAAGTATGGTCAGAATGTGTTTATTAATATTTAAATCCTTAGGCAAAAAAGTGGGAGGTTGAAGAAGATCTTACCTCATTACCTAAAATTTCTTGGTAAAAATAGAGGAAGTGAGTTGACAGTGATAGGGATCGGTATTATGCAGCCATCTACAGGAGAGTGGTGAGAGATTGAAATAGATATTGAGAGCAGCGAGAGTGACTGGGAAACCAGGAAGATAACAGAGTAGAGCAGTGGCCCTGAGAATTGAGCTGAGATTTACATAAGACTGACACTGCTCATTGCTTACCGGCTGCACAGTGGTGTGTGTGACTTTCTTCAGCTGAGAGTGGATGCCCAATTGCAGGTGCAGAGATTAAAACATCCATCTCAAGATTGAGCTATGGTAGATGAGCTTGGCAAGGGAATTAAATGAGATGAAAGAAAAGCTGACATGATCAAGGAAGGGTAGCCATGATCAGGGACATAGACCTATATAAAAACTTTATCAAAGTATCTGTATGAGGTTGCAAACCAGATGCATATGTGAAGATTTGAAAGAGCTAGTAGTTTTGAAAGAGAGAATCAGACACTTAAATATAGAAGTTCTAGAGTTTGACCTTGAGGGTCATGGCCGGATGGTAGAGGAGACTAAAGGATTTGGAGTTTTAAATGACTCAGAACTGGAGAGAAGAAGGAGTGGTGAATGAGTGGAACACTGAGGACTTTTAGGATAGCAAAACTTTTCTGCAGGACATAGTAAGGGTAGATACACTGGTGACATGATGCATCTGTCAAAAACCATAGAAAGACTAAACCCTAATGTAAATTATAGCCTTTAGTTAATCATGTGTCCATATTGGTTCATTCATATTAATATATCAGTATTAGTACCATGTATTGGTAACAAATGCACCACACTAATGCAACACATTAATAATAGAGGAAACTATTTGTACTTCCTGCTCAGTTTTTCTCTAAAACTAAAAATGCTATAACATATAAAGTCTATTTTAATAATGACCCAAAACAATCGTTGTAAGGAATCTCTATTTGATCCTAAAATCTATTAGGAAGCTGGTAAATTTTTAGGTGAAGAATATTTAGCCAGGTCTCAAAAAAGAAACCATTGTGAAGTCTTGTAGTAATGGTGAGAAAAGTCCATTTAAGGAAGCACACGTAATTGATCAGACCAAGTAAAACAGAATAAACCAAAGCAAAAATGGAGATAGCCTGCAGAGACCCTCACCAACGAAAAATAAAATTCTAGTTCCTTGAGTATAGGTAGAACTATAGTCACTAATAAATAATGTAAATGATGTAAGTGAATTCTCATTCCTTGTAAACTCTAAGGACACAATTTCTGCCCAAGTCATCCTCAAGCTCTGGGTCTTTTTCTGTTCCTCCTGTGATTATCCACACTCACACTTTCTATGACTCTGCACGTAGATTTTCAGTTATTTCTAAAGAAGTCCATGACCTTTGGCTGACAGTTCACTTCAATATCCTAGTAACTAATGTCCATAGAACCTTCACTGACTCTTCCAGTGCCCTTTAATTCATTACATATTGATCCCTGATTTAAATTCCACAATGGCCATTACAAACATTTTCCATGTATTTCAATCTTCTACCCCTTGTGCCAAACTCCATCCTTATACCCTTCTCATTTTTGTTTATTAAAGCTCATGGTTTTCTTCAAAGACAATGAGAATCTAGTTTGAATCTTTCATTTTCTTCCTCTTCAGTCTCAAAACACTTCCATTTATTCTCTCATCCTTAAATGGCAACACAAAGTTTTGAGAAAAACGGACATCGGTTGTGGATACTGGTGACATATTTATCAGCCAAGAGAGATTCTAAAGCCTTCTTGAGTTGCAGTGTCTGTGTCTATGAAGTGAAGTTATTGTGAAGATTCACCAAGAGATGAAGTCGACGTGTTGCAGGAAGGGCACGTAGGTCTCATCTGATCTGCTCACTCTGACAGATTGGTGAAATCTCGCTCAGGTTCTGTGTTTTAAAGAATGTGATAAATTCACCATGTATTATGAAGGCAGACTGGCAGGATTTGCTGATAAATTAGATGGAGAAGTGGGAGAAAGATCAGAGCACCAATGATCTCTTCAAAATTCAGTGCTTTTAATCTTATATATTCAGTCACAACAGCAGAAAAAGGCATTCTTTGTTCCCATTTTTCCGTAGCTCCACTCACTACTGGGCTCCGAGCCATAATCATCTCTCCCCTGGATTGCAGCTCTGGAGGTCCAATTACTCTCTCTCTTTTCACTCTTGACTGCCTTCAATATATTTTTAACACAGCAGCCAGAGTGATCTAGTCACTTCTCTGCTGAAAGACATTTGATGGTTCCCATCTCAGAGTAAAGACTGTCCTTAAAACTGTCTACATTGTCTGCCCTGCCGACTCCTCTGTGACCTCTTCTATTTCTCTCAGTCACCATGCCCCCAGCTACAGTCCTCCTTGATCTTCCTCATACCTGTGGAACTTGGCCTTTTGCACTGCTGTCTGGCCCATCTGCCTGGAATTCTCTTATCATCACCAACTTTTTTTTCAGTCTCTGCTCACCAGTGACCAGAGAGGACTTCCATGACTACACTATTCAAAAGAACAACTTCCCCCCTCTACACAAACTATCCGCCTTATTCTGTTTTATTGTTCTTTATAACACATATCACCATTTTCTTATGTAGCTACCATTCATTTGTCTTTTTTGCTAAAATTTAAACTTACTTTTAGGCAGTGATTTCCTATGTTTGGAACTACTGAAACCTCAGTATCTAGAAAATATGTATACATAAAAAATAAGTATCAGTTGGTAATATTTTAAGGTTTGTGTTAGATAATAACATCCCTGATTAATGATCTTTCGATGGCAACTCACTACTCTTGAATAAAATCAACCAGCCTACTAACATAGTCTGCTCAATTCAATTGTGGGTAAAGAAGTTTCCATCTTTATTACAAAGTTCAACTTCAGGCTTTTACTCATGTTCAGTTCTCAGTTCATTAATCATCTAGTTTGTGATTTTCAGTCATTCTCACTTCTTTACCATGGGATGATAAAGAGAACCCAAGGAAGGAAATAGTGGGAAGGGTTTGCTGAGTATAAAATCTAAACTGTGTTTGGGAAATGAGTAATCGAAGTAAAATGCTCTTCTAAAGCCTCATAGGTACTGATTAACCTTTATAATACTTCTTTGAAATAGATATAGTTGTTATCCCCATTATATAGATTTTAAAAGCAAGGTATAGAGAGTTTAATCAACTTTCTCAGGGTCATGTCACTTTAGCTAGTAGTGGAAGATCTAGGATGTGAACTGAAGTTGTTTGATTCCAGAGCCCATTCTCTTAACAAGTCTGAATATGCCTTTTTGGAACTAGAACCAGAAAATTAAATGAGTGATTTGATACATGAGTCTGGAGTTCAGGTAAGAGATCCAAATGGACATATTCATTGAGGTTAATAAGCATATAGATGAAATTTAAATTGCCCCTTTACCTTCTTTTATCCTTATTTCTCTTCAATCTTTAATCTCTTTCACATTCTTTGCTCTTTCCCCACTGCTTGAAAATGGTGTTTTCTATCTTAAAGATAACTCCTCATATTTTCTAAGTGAAATTAATTAGATATCTTCAGCCACAAATGATGAGCCAATTGAAGTGAAAAGATAATTTAATGGCTCACAAAACTGAACTATGCAGGGATGCGATCCAGGCTCATTTCACCAGACCTCCGTATCGCTCTCGCCATCTCTCAGCCTTGCTTGCTTTTGGGTTGCCCTGTTCTCGGGAAGATGCTCCTTTCTTGGCAGTAAGATGACCTTTGGCAGCTCCAGGTTGAGATTTTATATACTTATCTATCCCAGTATAAATATAGATTCCCTTTTACGAACAGTTCCAAACAGAGCCTCCGCTTTAAGACATATTGCCTCTGGCTGTGAAGTATTGTGTCCAAGAGCAGCCAGTGCGCATGGTGCCAGGTCTACACCACATGTCTGTGCCAACCAATGAGGGTAGAAATAGCTCCACCTAAAGCACTTGGGGTACTAATGGAGGAGTATCGATTTCCCTAAGGAAAAGCTGGATGCTGTTATCAGAGGAGGAATGGATACCAAACAGGCCAAATGAAAGATACTCTTCAAAGGCTTAGAAACAATAGGATAAGTTACAAGGAAACTATCAATAGTTACATGAATACAAAAATTTAAATAATCAGCAAGTCATAAACCATAATAACTAAATTTAATTACAAACAAAAGTCTTAGTGTGCATAAACTAGTGCATTATGATAACAGAAATACTTGAGGCTGGGTGATTTTCTAAAGAAATGGAAGTTTATTCAGCTCGAAGGAGAAGGTTCGAGGCCCAGGGGCCTACTTTGGTGAGGCTACAACATGCAGGCAGAACTTGGAACCCGTGAGCAGAGCGTCTGTTCAGAAGGTTCCCTTTGTTCTGGTCTGTGTTCATATGGGCTCTGCCTCCCTCGTTCCCTCCTTGAGAACATACAAGGGGCCAGCCCATGGCCTAGTGGTTAAGTACACGGAATTCACCATGACCTGCTGTGTGATTGGAGTTCTGACTCTGAGTCTTGAAAACCATGTCAAGTGTGTGTTTGCATGCCCAAAATCCTGAAAGAAGGGGGAGATGGAGAAAAATGGATTGCAGTGTGACCCATCCCCGTGAGGGGTGCTTTCTCACTGTTCCTCTCCTTCTCACTCTCTCTGTCTCTCCCTAGTGAGTACATATGTTTTCTGGCAAATTAAAGAAATAAAACCAAACAAATACATCAGAACTCTATCGTGGAAGCTGTGCCGTTATCTCTCAATCACTAATCTCCTTTCAGGAGCTCCACCTTTTGACAACATAATTGTGTCAGTTTTCACTTAATATCTTTAAGATACGATCAGGTCCTAACTTAGGACCCCTTGGGGGACAATCCAACCACAGCAGTGGAAAATATTTGCAAGAGAATGATGAATTGTTAGTGTCACTGCCTTACTGCCATGTGAAGAGGTCATTAAATCCATAAGGAAATGCTAAATTAATAAGAAAATATTTTTATTTACCCTATTAAATAATAATCTGAAATATATGGTCTTAGGATTTCAAAAGGAGGAAGTAATAGACAATATAAATCCAAATAGCAATCTATTGTAATGGAGTAGGGCAATTAAAAAAAGTAAGTTTATGAAATATCATCAACTAGTGTTTTTATCAAAAAAATTTTCAGCTCTTTCTTATGTATGCTTGAGTTTTTTGTATAGTATGTTTTATACTAAAAACAGAGCATCACTGGGATTAGATGTACATATTGGGCTGTTGGAAAGGTCATGACACAACCTAATATTTCAGTCATCCATATACACTGCAACACTGGCAATTAATCCAGGTACCACAAGGAATTAAAAAGCATAGTTTGCAATTGACCAAAGAATAATTACTAAGCACTTAGGTAGTGTTTACTCTAGCTGACAAGATCTTACATACTTTGCATTTATTACCTCTCAGTCCTCACCACAGTGCTGTAAGGTGGGTTCTACTATTATCTCAATGTCACAGACAATGATAGAGAGCCAGAGAGAGGTCAATGACTTAGCCACAATCACAAAGCCAAGTTGTATAGAATTTATTATTTGGTCCCAGGCAGTGTTACTCCAGAATCCCAGTGCTTAACTCCTTTACCTGTTTACAGAGTGGAACAGAGCTCTCATGTAAGTTTCTTTGCAAAGTGTTGTAATATACCAAATGTGATGCCAGTGAAGAGAATCAGTCAGAAATAGTTCAGCCCAGATTTTTTTTAAGACCTACACATTTGAAGAAGCTTCAGATGGAGTGTGTATGGGGTATGATTAGAAAACAGAAAATAAAATTATATGGAGAACGAGTTGGGATGTGACTAAAAAGATTTAAATCACTAAACTTCTCAAACATCCCACTTCTTATTCAAAACCCTGTCTCTTCTTCCCCTTCAAGAAAAAAACAAAAAAAAAAAACAAAAAAAAAAAAAAAAAAAAAAAAACTTTAGAAAACCATGCAGTGGTCTCCACAGTAGAGATCTCACTTTCCTCTTACATTTTATCACACTCATATAAATCACATTATGCTTTAATCTGCCTAGGTTGACTTCACTTACCTTATCTTCTTCCTAAATTTTCTAAGCAAGCTAAACTTAGACTTTGTCTCTAAGACTTCCAAACCACTCCTATCTCTTGATAGTCCTTTCTTCTGTGAACATGTAGTCTACTTCTTTTCAAATTACTTTTTTTGAAACATCATATATAGAGGTCTTCAAAAAATTATGCAAAGTTTGTATTATGAAAGAAATTATGCATGAATTTTAAACAGTTCTTTGGACCAAAATAAACTAACTTTAATTCAATTTTTCCATGAAATATTTGATGCACCCTTATGCATTTGTGTGTGTGTGTGTGTGTGTGTGTGTGTGTAGAGATTTTTTTTGCATACTCTGTCTTTTCTTTGCATAGTCCCTCAACCAAAAGGCTGAGGTGGTATTTACTTGCCATGCAAGTACATAACAGAATTCCCTGAATTCTTCCATTCATCACCACATATTTTTGAATGTGTGTTCTATTATATTCTGGGCACTGTGTCTAGCATCATAGATACAAAGGAACTAAAAACATTATTCCTGCCTTCAAAGATCTCATAGTATATGCAAAAGACAAATATGTAAATAATTAACTAAAACACAATGTGAGAAATGCCTCAGAGTAATACTAGCCCATGGCAACCCAGGGGTTGGGTGGCAGCTGGTGCCTGGGGAATTGAAAAGATTCACAGAAGAGGAGCAAACGAGCTAGGTCTTGAGGATGAGTAGGAATATGAGTGGCAACAATAGAGATAATTATTAAAACAAGTTTGCCATGCTAAAGAGTTTGGACTTCATCATTTAAGCCTGTGAAAAAGTATAAAAGGTTTTTACATAAGAGAAAGATGTGATTTAATTTATGCTTAATAAAGATAGAAAAGGAGGATCTGAAGACACATTGAAGTGAGTACAGGAAAAGACAAAGGGCTTTTTCAGTACTAGAGAAGAATAAAGACATGTTTAAACAAAACAATAGGAATAGGAGATTCACATAAGCAAAATGATTTTGATAAACACCAACATTCCAAGATACAATTATAGAACTTGGTGACTTCAAGTGAAAGACAAAGGAGATGTTCAGACTTGGTGAGACATTGAGCAAAAGGTAATGACAAAGACACTCAATGACAGAAATAGGGGATAATCCTGAGGGATAGCAGATTGAAAAAGTTCAACAGAAATGCAGGATTTGGCTGTATTTTGATTATGTGGTGCCTGGGGAGCATCCTAATGGATCATCTAGGAAAAAGTAGTAAATGGACATCTAGAAGCCAAGTGAGCAATGTGTAAGAATAAAAAAAAAAAAGTTTTGGAAATATAGCTATCTCTAGCACCTCCTTTATGAAGACCTAATTGGAATTACTGGATTAATAAGAAGATTGTGCACAAAATGATTACTCAAGGTTCTAAATGACAACACTTGAGCCTGAGTAAAAACACCGGCATTATTACTTTTGCTATTAGGAGAGATTTTGTTTGTTTGTTTGTTTTGAAAGTTAGAGTGGCCATACAGTGGCACAGTAGTGGCTCAGTGCTCCGTGTGGCTGACCCACATGGGACACTTCCCGGTTTGTATCCTGAGACTCCCTTGAACAAGCTGGGCATATGCATGCCCAGGATTGGGGCTGCCTGAGGCTGGGGATAGATCATGGTGAGGGGGGGTGCTTGTCTATCTCCATATCTCTCACTCATGTAAGAAAGAAATAAAAATAAAACTTAAAAATTGCTTGAGAGAGCAGACCAACCAGGTGGTATGATAGTTGAGGGCTGGATCCCTCATAGCTGACTGTGAGGTTCAAGTCCCAAACTGGTTACTTGAAAAACACAGCAGGCATGTGTGTGTGCATGCCCAAAATCCCGAGAGGAGTATGGACAAGAAGGATGTGTGGTGTGGCCATCACATCTAAGGGGTGCTTTTTCACTTTTCCTCTCGTTCTCTGTCTCCATCTGGAGAGTGCATGCACTATAGTAAATGCAAAAAATAAAAATAAAAAATAAAAAATGCTAGAAGGAAGAGAGCATTATCGTTGGAAGGAGAGTTCAGAGAACCTGAGAGTGTGGCAAGTTGCCCCCTTTTCTGTCTGCTCTAGAAAGGAGGATACCGAGGCAATTGAGATGGATCAGGCATAACTGCTGTGAAGCCCAGCCTGTGTGGTCCACTGGAATGAGTTTCATGGAGGCACAGTTACCACTATTCTCATCTCTATTTCCTGGGAAGTTGAATTTGGGGTGGCCTGTGAGTTCCATGATTTAGAGAAGGAAGAGATAGTTAGAACGGAGACCAGAGGCTGCTTCATGGAGCATAAGCCAGCCACCCACTGGGATCAAAAGAAGGCAGTGTACGAGGAGTGATGCTTATCGATGAAGAAGGGTCCTCAGCTGGGTCCCTAAAGGCCATCAGGGTTTCCAATACTGCAAACCAGCCTTGAAAATATTTGTATCCATCAATAAGACTTGACCCACCAAAGAACACCTCCACCACACCACCCAGGGACAAATGCTTACATGCCTTGTGAAGTGAGAATGTAGCTTTGCAAAGGACAACAGAGTAAATATGTAAGGAAAAAGGAACCCTTATTGAGACCTTAAATTGGACAGTAAGTTCTTAATTCTTAAGTTAGAATACACAAGTATTAATATACTGGTTGGGTTTCCCAGAGTATCTCAGCTCTAAGAAGGCACAAAATTTAAAAACTGCATGTGATCATAAGAATACATGTTTGCAGGTCTGAATGGTGAGTGTTCAAAATTAGTCCTTTGGATAGACATATGGGGTGGGGCAAAAGCGTAGATAAAGAAGATCATACGATGTGTCTGTATATGAGTAGGAAGGAAAAAATGACAAAATTATTTGTGTTAATAAGGAAAGATTTTTTAACCCTGGTAATGGAAAACGATAAACAGAGATCTGTGAAAGAAAATAAATTGTGTAGATGCAAATGAGTTAGTGAATGGTTGTCGGAGCAATTTTCTCAATTTGCAGGTGATATTTAATTGGCAGACATTGCAAACAGCAAGGAGCAATTCAATCAGATAGAGGACTTGAATCATTAGGTACTTGGTCTAATAGCTGGCAAGCACAGATAAGTGGTCAATAATAAGTCTTGATTCTAAATCTAAAGAAAAGAGAGTGAATATTTGCCAATGGGAATGTTGCTGCCCAGGAATGGCTCTTAGATTTCAGGAGAATTTACAGGCAAGGATAAACAAAAATTCAGTAAAATATATGTAGAATTTAAATGATTTGGAGGTTATAAGCTATAAATGAACACACAACTACATCAGTCAAAGCCACGCTGATATAAAGACTAAGAGCTATCACCAGAAAAACCTCATAACTGGGGAATGTATAAATGCTGAAATCTACCATTGGCAATTGAAGCACCATTTATCATGGGTTTTCATCTAACTCTGGTCTTATTTTGGGGGTGAAATGAAAGAGTAAGCTGTCTTCCAAGCATATAAGAGAGTGCAGATTGAGTGAGACTGTTCTGAATAACTCCCAAAGAACACTTCGACTGTGAAATTTTAGAAGATTCTGTGGGCATAATTGTAAGGTAGTGTGTTTAGATTGGTTGGCCATTTTTATTTAGAATCCTAGTTCCATAAAATAACAGGCTATGATAGTTTGGAAACATAGAGAAATATGCTGTAAGAGAAGAAAGGATAATAAAAATTTATTGTAGTTTTGGTAGGCAGTTGATGCCATAGAGACCATATCCTTCCTTTCTCAGTGTCTGCACAACAGTGAGTTTTACCAAATAAAATAGTTAACTATTATATTGAAGAGAAATTAAAACACCCTTAAGTACAACATCAAAACTGTATGTGGAACTTTTGAAAAATATTTTTGACATCTAGCAATCAATGTACCATTCCTATCTCAGGGATTTTTTTTTAATTGCCAGTGGCTGCATGCTCTTGGCAGAGAGAGACAGGGACAGAAAGGAGAAGGCATCCCCCTACCCATGGGGCGTGTTCATGCTGCAGTTCCTTTTCCTCCATTTCTTCATCCTGACAGAATTTGGGGGATTCACAAACATGCACCTGGTGTGTTTTTCTGCTGGGCCAGGATTCAAACTCCAATAAGCCATGTGGGATCCAGCTCTCTTAAACACCAGGTCATGGGACTAGCCTTGAGAGATTTTTTAAAACTTAACATACTAATATGCAGAATAACTATTTGGAAGTAGAGCCATACTTTGAAAGATAATTGTTGGTTTACTCTTGCCTGCCATTTGGATACTTCAGATTTTCTTATTTTAAGTCTGCGTGTGTGTGTGTGTGTGTGTGTTTTGTAATTTGGTGATTTAATAATGGCAAGCTTTAAAGTAAGTAAATATTTTCCCAATTAAAAAAGAAAACAGGGGAACCAGCAGTTAGCGTAATGGCTATGTCGCTGGACTCCCACGTAGTCGACCGCGGTTCGCGTCTCGGACCCGGTGGCTTACAACTCACGCCGGGCGCGTGTGCGTGCGTGCCCAAGATCCCGAGAGGAGAATGGAGGAGAAGGGATTGCGGCGTGACCATCCCCCCGGGGGGTGATTTCTCGCTTTCTGTCTCTATGTCTCTCTCTGTCTGTCTGGCGAGCACACGCGCCCTATAGCGAAAAACCTCTCCAAAAAAAAAAAAAAGAAAACAGCAACTGAAACCTAGCAAACTCAACTATGTCAAGGCAAGGCAAGGCAAGGTGAGTACAGAGGCTCTATATACCTGTGTCAGGCCATTCGAGGGTATCTTCCTCATTTTATATTCCACATCATACTGCATAGCATCACCAGGAGTAAAGCCAAAATTGATTCACTTCCCATAAAGACAAACTGTTTCTGGGAGATAGTTCTCTTACATTTATGGGAACTTATATTTTCTTCCTATGCCCATCTCCAGTAATATCTACAGTAGCAGTCTTAAACAAATTCCAGAAAGACTGAAAATTTTGGTATAATTAAAATTCATTCAATTCTAGTCCTTGGCTTATATTTTATTTAAATAAATAAAATGTTTGCTATTTGGGCATTTCAGGCAGAGATTACTTCAATATGGTCTACCTATAAACAGCCTTGAGATGACCTCTCAGAAAGTTGAAAAAGCCTCTGTGTGACTGGAAAACTCTTTTTTTTTTTTTTTTTTTTCGGTCTGTTTCTTCAAAGACATAGCATGGCCTCTTGGGCATTAAAGAAATGGTATTATTTTTAAGTCTCTTTTAATGCTACAGGATAATGCTTGAATGAGTGCAATTTATAAAATGTGTATCTTGTTTTCCACTTGGCATTCCGTATGCATTTATTAGAGCCTAATGTATAGCTGGCATGATGGAGAATACATAAAACATAGGATGCAGAGTTCTTGTTCTCTATAAGCTTATGGAGTTCTTTAACTCCACAGTTAAATAAGGAAGAAATAGCTAGACAGCAAAGAAAGAAAGATCCAACATACATCCAGAGCTTTCTTTATTACCTATACTTTGACTTCTGGTGAACTTATCCAGTCTCATGGATTTAATTATCATCTAGTAGGCCTTTCCAAATTGGTTTCTTCAGCCTTGACTGCTAACCTGAACTACAGACTTATATATTTTATTACCTAGTCAGCATTTCCTATTAAATGTCAAATAGGTACCTCACACATTGCATGTTCAAAACTGAACCTGATTTCTGTCTTGCCCCCAACCTGGTCTTCTTGGTGCAGGGTTGTAACTCCATCTTCAATGTTCCCAGTCCCAAACCGTTATCTTTGACTCCTCTATTTCAATCCTAATACCTGCTGCATTAGCACGTTTTTTGCTATAAAACTGAACTATACCATAAATATTATTACTTCTCATCACTCAGCCACCACCCACTTCTGGAAGCCACAATTTTCTCTCTTTGAAACAATTTAAGTAGCCCCTAACTACTCACCATGTGTTGTAGTTTGGATGGGCCCTCAAACTTCATGTGTTGGGACTCGGTTGTGTGGTAAGATAGTTCAGTGAAAACTTAATTCTTCGTAATGTCCAAGGGTAGAGCTTTTTGGTGTAATAACGTTATATAGTGAGGCTTCTGTAATAGAATTTGGATGGGTTTATAAGGAAAGAAAAGACTGGAATGGGCAGAAATTTATGGATAGTCATTATACTCAAGATCCTGCTCTCTGCCATTTTTTGAGGCCTTTGGACCTTCCTGATGGCCAGAATTGTGTGTCAAGTAAACCTCTATTCTTTTTAATTCACCCAGTCTTAGGTATTTCTGTAAGCACCACAAAAACAAACTAATACATAAGAGTATTGCTTTTTCCCTTTTTAATTTATTTTCAATAGAGCAAAGTGATCCTTTGAAAATGTCAGATCAGATCACACTCTTCCTATAGCCCTTCAGTAATTTCCCATCATCTTAAATTCTTAAACATTCTATATGCTCATTCATACACACATATACCCACCACCATGTCTGCATAATCTTTCTTCCAACTATTGGGTCACAGGAAAAGTCACGACATACTTCTCTATGCAAAAATGCACTGTGACTTTTCTGATGACCCAGTATTTCCTCAATATCAATATTACTTAGAAATGAATTAGAAGTCAGAAAAATAAGAGTAAGAATTTAAAAGCCAGAGCCAACAGATGGAGTGGTAATTAAGGTGCAAGATTCCCACATGGCCAATATTGTTTTGAGTCCTGGATCTGGCAGCTTCAAAATCATGCCAGATGTGTGTGTTTGCATGCCCAAAATCCTAAGAGTAGAACTGAGGAGAAAGGATCATGGCGTGGCTATCCCCACTGGGGATTAATTTCTCACTTTCCCTCTGTCTCTCTCTGTCACACGTGCCCTATGGCAAAAATCTAAAAGAAAAAAAAAAAAAAAAAAAAAGCCCATAAGTGCTGAGCCAGTTCCCTGTCCTGGTGGTTAAGGCAGCCAAATCCCACATGGCCAACCACCCAGGTTGAGTTCCAGACCTGGCAGCTTGAGAAACACACCATGCACATGTGCCTGCGTCCCCAAAATCCTGAAAGGAGGAAGAGACAGACTTTAAGAAGGGATTGTATTAGGACCGTTCTCCATAGGGAATGCTTTCTCCTCTCCCTGTCTCTGCGTCTCTCTCTGACAAGTGCACACACCCTCTAAACAAAAACAAACAAGAAAAAGAATAAATACCAGGAAAGTAGTAGAAAGAAAAAGAGATTGTAGAAATAAAACCATAAAAGCAAACACATGTATCAGATTTACCAAGCACACTCTAGGGGAGATGGCCAATCCCACACTTGTTCATCTGTAACCTCAGGCGAGCTGTGTACCTTCTCCCAGTCTCTGGTTTGTCCTCAGTACAAAGAGGGTGGTGATACCTCGTGCAGGTTGTGGGCAGCTAGCATACATGAGGGGTACCCCTATGCAGACTGAAAATGTCAGAACCCATGCCAAGGAAGTGAGAAGACCTGGCTGATAGCTTGATATGGACATAAAATAAATTGCAGGGAGTGCCTTAAAGTAGATACAGTCTTTGTGCTTACACTGCAGGGCATGTGAAAGCTCTAAACAAAGGCATAATCTACTGCTGGGCGCTATTAGCTGGACTGGATCCAGCTGTATGACTGGCTTAGACAGAAACTAGCAGAAACCTGAACGTCAGCCAGGGAAGGCCAGGAGAGGCTTGTTTAGAACCACAAGGTGCCTCGCGGTGCACCACAGCTGAAGCACGGGCCTTTGCCTCCTCTATAAAATGAGCACAGAGCGGCTGGGGGCCACAGCCTTCTCCAGCAGAGACGCTGTGTCCGCCTGACCCCCGCTTTTGTCTGTCCTGTCCTTTCTCAATCCACAGCCCTTCCCCTCAGGGTGCTGTATCTCTTCGCCCTCTGGCCGGGGCAATCAGTGACATCTACAGGCAGAGAGACATTTTCGTGCACCATCTAGACTGAGATCTATTTCTTTTCTGCCAATATTTAAAGTTGTTTGATTTCTACCAAATAGCAAAGAGCAAGCAGAGCAAATATGTTGACAGACCTTTCTTGGAAATGTACTGTGAGTGCAGTGTGAAAATATTGAGGGAGAAAAGAGACTATGAAAATAAAGCTCATGCCTCAAGTCTGTAATTCGGGAGACAAAATAGATATCATGGAATAAGTACTAGATGACAGAGACAGACAGAAGAGGAAAGAAGGATAACTGGGAAATCCCATAAACGTAGGTGAAAATACAGTAAAAGGGGGGAAAGATGAGATCTTCAATAAGTTCATGGAACATGTGTATAATGGAAATACCATACATGGATTTGATGTTTTTTTTTTTCCTTTTTGCACCATAAGAAACTCATACTCACTTATTATAACATGTCTGACCAAGGTCTAGGCCTAGTCTGAGGCACTAAGATAAAGACCTCAGTTTGCAAAGAGCCCTTATCAGAAAAACATGAATTCTGTTCAAATTAAACCAAGAATAGACATTAAGTTTATCATGAAGCTTGGGTGAAAGAATGGGAAAATAGTTGATGCTTTATGAAAAGTTTATAGGGACAATGCCCCCAAAGAAATCAGAGGTCATTCAAAGATAGATAACTCTAAGAAGAGGCAAGACCATGATGAAAATAACACCTACAGCAGCACATTCATCTCAATTTGTAAGGAAAAATTTTATCTTATTTGTGCCCTAATTGAAGAGGAGCAACCAAAAGCAGAAACAATAGCCAACACCACAGACATCTCAATTGGTTAATCTTACACAGTTCTGAGTGAAAATTAAAGTAAGCAAACTTTCTGCTCAGTCAGTACCAAAACTGTTGAGCTTAGATGAGCTGTAGATATGAAGCACCTTCAGGGATCTCTGCCTCTGTCTTGTGAAAGATGTAAAAAAACTATATATAGTGTGTGTGTATGTGTGTATATATATATACACACACACATATATATAGTACCTAGCATTACATTCATGAATAAATTAGATAACTACCTGCTAGATTTGATAATTAATTTCAGACTAAATTTAGAGAACTGCTTTTCAACCAAGTTTAAGCTTTAATTCTAAGATTCAATGATTATACGGCTTATTAGTCATGCCTCATTGTATTATTCATTCATCTCCTTTTTTATGACTTGAGAGAATGCAAATTGTGCATCTCCCTCCAAAGGAAATGTTATGACTATGTAATTAGAATAATTTTGAAAAAAAATAGTATATTTCCATTTTAGTGCTAATCTTAGTGAAAATTTAAGTAATCATTTTACATTAAACATTTGAGATATAATAATATAATATATTGAACTAACCATCCTAGATGCTTAATGACCTTAGCTAATGGCTAATAACAGAAACATAAATATACTGATAAACCAAAACCTTATTTTAATTATTGAAGCAATTATTCAAGATACTAATCTTCCATTATTGCTGTAAAACTTAGTCAGTTTTCATATTGCCATTTTCTTTTTATTCTTTAAAAACATCTCTGGTTGGATATGCTGACAAAAAGAGAGATTTTCAAGAATTATATAATAAACAGCTAGTAGAATTTTCATTGTCACTTATTCATATAGGAAATAAGTATTTTTTGATCATGAATCCTATGCCAAAGTGATAGACAAAATTATTTTTTAAAGTACATCCTTTACCTTCACAGATCTTACTGTCGTGAGAAGGGCCAGATACTATTGAAAGGATCATACAAATGTTTGTAAAATTACAGCTATCATAATGTCTAGAAAAGCAAAAGATACCAGTTTCTGTTAGTAAAAATAATGAGAATTACTGTTTTAATCACGGGGAATCATGGATAGCCTCCCTGAGGATGTAATAATTGATGATGTAATATCTGAATGTAAATAACAACTTAGTTGATTTACGCTGTTAAAGTAATTTCAGGAGAGTCAATTCAAGCAGTGGGAGTAGCATGTACAAAGACCATGCATCAGAAAGAAGTGCAGGGAAAGAAAATGACACCAGATGATTACAGCAGGCTGGGGATAGTCTACTTAAAGGTGTACAGACCATTTTAAAAATTTTTACTCTTGGGGCCAGCAGTGGCTTAGTGGTTAAAGCGACTAGACTCCCATGTGGCCAACTGTGGTTCGAGTCCCAGACCTGACTGATTGTTCTCTCACTTCACCTATCTCTCTCTTTCTCTCTCTCTGGTGAGCACATATGCCCTGTAGCAAAGTTAAATAATAATAATAATAATAAAATAAATCTTTACTTTTTTTTTTTTTACTCTTTTCCCTAAGTGCAATGCAAATCTATTGAAGACATTTAAAGTGTGGCAGGAGACAGGATCAGATTTACTCTCCAAACATAATATTTTCGTTGCAGTAAGGAGATTGAGAGGAGGAAAGGTAGATTTCAGGTAAACTCAAAAAGCTGGAACTTAGGAAAGTAATAAGAGCTGGAAATGGTGGAGTACTGAAGGGATATCAGGGTTACCAGGAGATAAAAGCAATGCTGACAGCCTGGACAGGGGGCAGAGGGCAGGGAAGATGAGGAGGCCATCAAGTTTTGTGACTTATATAAAAAGATGTTCTTCAGGGACCAGCAGGTAGCATGGTGGTTGGAGCACTGCACTCTTACGTGGCTGGCTGTGGTTTGAGTCCTGGACTCAGTAACTTGAAACTCAGACTGGGCACGTGTGCATACCTGCCTAAAATCCCAAGAGCAGAATGGAGGAGAAGGGAATGGTGTGTGGCCATCTCCCTGGAGGGCGGTGGTGATTTCTCACTTTCCCACTCACTGTCTCTCTGTCTCTCTCTGGCAAGTGCATGTACCCTGTGACAAAAACCGTAAAAAAAAAAAATGTTCTTCACTAAAGCAGGAGATTTGGAAGAGGACTGGTAGAGTTGCTATCATGAGTATGATCTTAGCCATATTCAATTCAATATGTTTTTGATATATAGAATAGAAATTTCAATTGGGTAGTGAATAAATTAATCTAAAATTTAAAATTCATATAAATTATCTAGAAATATGAAATTATAAGCAGGGAAATATGAACATGTCACTGGGGAAATGAGAGTAAGGAATGTGGATGAGATCACCTAGCCAGAGGATCTTTTTTTTTTTTGGAGAGGTTTTTGCTATAGGGCGCGTGCGCTTACCAGACAGACAGAGAGAGACAGAGAGACAGAAAGCGAGAAATCACCCCCCAGGGAGGATGGCCATGCCACAATCCCTTCTCCTCCATTCTCCTCTCAGGATCTTGGGCACGCACGCACACGCGCCCGGCGTGAGTTTTAAGCCACCGGTCCTGGATACAAACCGCGGTCGACTGTACGGGAGTCCAGTGACATAGCCATTACGCTAACTGCTGGTCCCTTTGTTGATAAATTTACATGGCTTTAGATAAGAAGGAAACAGCTCCACTACTATAAATAGGGGTTATATAAAATAGGCTGGGTATGGGCTACAGGTTGGGAGGTAGAAATAAGTGAATTTTAATCTTACATCTTCTCTATAAAAGAGCACTGGAAGTTGTCTTCTGAGAGTTGTGGGGGAAATTATTGCTTCCATGAAGGTAAAATTTTAAAAAATCACCGGAGAAAGCAGACAAGTAAGTTAAGCAAATAAAAAAGATAAGAAAGAGAAAATTTTCTTGCATAAATTCTGATTATATTTGTAGTTATTTAGGAAGGCTTGGGCCTGCTTGCTTGCGTGCTTGCTTTCATTCTTTCTTTTTTTCTTAATTTTTGCTATAGGACATATGTGCTCTCCAGAGAGAAAGAGAAAGAGAGAGAAAACGAGAGAGAAAGCACCCCTCCAGGATGGATGGGCACACTGCAATCCCTTCTCCATTCTCTCTTGAGATTTTGGGCACATGCAGTCGGCATTTTTTCAAGCCAGTAGGTCCAGATTTGAACCACACAGTTGGCCATGTGGGATCCAGCTGCCCTAACCACCATGCCACCAGCTGGCCCTGGGGCCATCTTTCGTTTTTGTTTTTTTTTTTTTTTTTTTTTTAATTTACTTTTTTTTTGTTTCATTTTCTTCTGTACATTCAATCACATTATTTAGCTTACAAAGTGAATATTTCAACATGTGAACATTTCTCCTTAGTCTGGTTGATAAAACTATAAAATATCTTCAACAGATAATACCACATTTCTTTGTCACATTAATGCTTTGCCTCCCTATTTTTCTTTTAAATGTCCTTCCTCAGACCCTTCTCTTTGACACACATTATATCTGGCATTTACACTCATTTACTGTGTTTCTATATCCCTTAGTCAGTCCGTTTCAGTCATAGAGTGCGGACACTCGGTATATATTAAGTGGGGACATACAATGGGCCTTCTTTCTAAATCAGTGCGTGTTGCCTTTTTTCTACTCCACTACAGCATTTCTGATGCGGGGAAAGACTGTCACATACTCATGCCAATCACAGTGGTCTGCTAGGTCACTGATTCTGAAGGATGTAGTGAGACATCTCTTTAGCAAGATGTACAGAAAGCTCAGAGACAGGAATCTGTGTATTTTTGTGTATGTATTATGTTTCTGTGTAAGCAGTTTGAAAAAGTCTGTTATGTGATTTTAATGGGACTTCCACAGGGGAACTGGCAATTTCACCTTGAAAATAGAATAGCCAAGTGTTAAAAGTAGACCAGAGTTTAGGAACGTCTCTATAGATACATGACAAGTAATTGTTATATTTAATAAATATTTTAGGACCAACCCCATAGCACAGTAGTTAAGTACTGTACGTAGAAAGTTGGATCACACATGGCCAACTGTGGTTCAGATCCTGGCCTTGGTGGTTTGAAAACCATACCAGGCACATGTGTGCACATGCCTAAAATCACAACAGGATAGAGAAATGGAGGACAAAGGATTGTGGAATGGCCATGCCCCATTGGAGGGCTCTCTCTCTCTCTCTCCCCCCCCCCTCAGATAAGTGCATGTACCCACTGGCAAATTTTTCTAAAGTATTTTAGACATGGAAAATAACAGTTCTGCTTTCCTAAATAAATAATAAGTAAAGAAGTCTCTAAATACTTTTATTTCATTACAGAAATTTACTTTCTGATACTTCAAAGTATCCATTAGAGTGTCCATTCCCGTTCATAATATTTAAATGTGAAATAATTATTTAGTATTAAAATATTAACATTTTACAAATATTCAATCTGCCAGTTGTTAGTAAATTCCTCCTTAGGTGGAATTTTCTGACTTTGGGCAAGTCATCAAATGCTTTGGGTCACTAGCGCATCAATTAGTAAATTACTGATCCATAGTACTTTAGTGTTCTGCACAAGTAAATGCACCTTCTGAGAGCCTAATTAAATCTTGGAGAGTTATTTATTCGCTATTAAGATAAGACAGATGAGGGAGCTTGCAATAGTGATACTAAACAGTTACGTTCATTTTACAAACAGATGAACTGAAGCTCAGAAAAGACAGGACTAGAGTTAGAAATTTGATTAGATTTTTAATCAGAAAGATTCAATTCCCAGTATCTAGCTATAAATATGTGTGTGTACATATACACACACATAAACTTGAAAGCAACAACTATTTTTCTGCAAGTTAATTTTTATATAGTGTTATTCAGTTTAATGCCTCTCAATTAATCATTCTGGACTCAAGGAACATACATTAATATGCCCTTGCTGTTGCAATATAAATAGCACAAATTTTTTTTTTGAGAGGTTTTTACTATAGGGTGCATGCTCTTGCCAGAAAGACAGAGAGTGACAGAAAGGGAGAAATCACCCCACGGGGGGATGGCCACGCCGCAATCCCTTCTCCTCCATTCTCCTCTCGGGATCCTGGACACACACGCACACATGCCTGGCGTAAGTTTAAGGCATCAGGTCCGGGACTTGAACTGCGGTCGACTGCAAGGGAGTCCAGAGACATAGCCATTATGCCAACTGCTGGTCCCATAAATAATACAATTTTTAAAAAGCAAAGTATCTGACATTTTTAAGATAAACATTTTCTTTGTGCCTGTTACTGTGACTACCTACAGTTTAGGTCTTCTAGAAAATGAGTGATGTCTTGCTGTGTGGTAGAATGGCTGTGGGCATAAGCTTGAGAGTAAGAAAAACATAGCTTCGTTATCTGGCTTCTGTATTTACTAATTGGGAACTACACAAATTATTAAGACTCTAAGTTTTACTTTCTCCACCTATGAAATGTAGGGAAAAACACATAATTCATAGCTCATTTTAAGGATTGCATTAACAACTTTCTTTCACCTAATTAGCACTAGGCCAACCAACAAAAATATATGGGCTTGTTGCACACACATATTCTGCTTAACTTTAGCTAGAATATTTTTAAGCGCATTCTTACTTAAGAGACTAGATTCATCGAGTTAGTTTAGCATTTCACTAGGCATGGCACTTTTCGTGTCTTTATTTTTCTTGGTCACTCAAAGCATAAAACAAGTTTGTATCCCTTTTCATAAAATAATTTAAAAGAAGGGAAAATAACGAGAAAGGGTTTAACAATTTATTAGTGTTGTTATTTCTCTGGAAGGGCTTCCCACAGCTTTAATCACAGCCACTGGTCATTATTTCAAGTAAGATGTATCTTGTAGGTATTTAAATATGTATTTTCATACCATAGGATTCAACTGCAAAGTCATCTGTTCTGTACTTTTACTGTAGTTCTTTTCTTCTTAAAGAATTATTTAATTTTATTTGTTATTATGTTAATATCTGACCATAGAGAGAGAAAGAGAAAGTGAGAACACAAGCCACCAGATCTGAGACTTGAACCATGGTCAGCCATGTGGGAGTCCAGCACCCTAACCACCATATCACCTACTGGCCCCAGTTCTGTGGTTTTCAAAAGTAAAACAGCATGTGTAATAGTTGGTGAAGATGTCACTGAGAACTAAAGGAGCACACAGAGAAAAAGAATAATTACATATCTTCTTAATCTTTACTTTTTTATTACAATTGTTTATTAAAATGTTTCCAAAAATTGGTGGACCAGCAGTTAGCGTAATGGTTATGTCACTGGACTCCCATGTAGTCGACTGCGGTTTGAGCCCTGGACCAGGGGCTTAAACTCACACTGGGCACGTGTGCATGCGTGCCCAAGATTCCGAGAGGAGAATGGAAGAGAAGGGATTGCGGTGTGGCCATCCCCCTGGGGGTGAGTTTTCGCTTTCTTTCTCTCTGTCTCTCTCTGTCTTTCTGGTGAGCGCATGCACTCTATAGCAAAAAGCTCTCTAAAAAAAAAAAAAAAAAAAAGTTTCCAAAAATTATACAATGGAATTTAATCATGATTGAGACCTCTGGCATTATAACTCAGTGCTATGAAAGCTCTAACAAACTTTACTATGGTTTGTTTGTTTGATTGGTTGGTTGGTTGGTTTATTGTTTTGCCAGAGGGCACATGTACTCACCAGAGACAGAAAAGTGAGAAAGTATACCCCCTGCGGTGTGGTCACACCACAATCCCTTCTCTCCCATTTCTCTCTCCTGGGACGCGAACTGTGCAGTCAGTGACATGGATCCAGGCACCTTAACCACCACACCACAGGCTGACCCACAATGCTAATATGTTCAGAAACCAGGAACATAAATTTTGATTCAGAGAAATTTAAATCAAAGGTAAAATGACATATTGAAGTATAAATAACATACCTAATGTATCACATGTGAAAAACAAACATTCTGAGATCCAACCATGGAGGAACACAGATGTTGCCATCACTTGGGAGGCTGAGAACCACATGGGATGCCCGAGTTTGGTTCCCCAGACAGCCTGAACACACCAACTGTAATAGCACATCTGTACTCTTAGCTGATCGGGAAGCTGGGCAGGAGGTTTGCATAGCTACCAGACCCTGTCAAAGAGACCTCTCTCCTTTTTCTCCTCTCTCATACAAAAAAGGAAAGAAAGAAAGAAAGAAAGAAAGAAAGAAAGAAAGAAAGGAAGGAAGGAAGGAAGGAAGGAAGGAAGGAAGGAAGGAAGGAAGGAAGGAAGGAAGGAAGGAGAGAGAAAAAAGAATATGTTGATTATCTTGGGGCCATGTTCCTAGAAAGAATTCATTAGTGTAAGTTTTTCCTTTGCTACTGTGTTAATGATGGCTTTGATAAAATGACCCAAGGAAAAAGGACAATTTTCTTCTGGTGTTATCTGTGTCTGAAATATTCTTCACTGATTTCACATGCACTGATAATATGAACAAGGTAATTTGTCTGACACTGGTGGGGCAAGATTGCAACAAGAAATGCAAAATTCACACATAGCTCTTCCGTTAGAAGTCTCTGCAGTGTTTTTCAGTTTATATAAAAAAAACCTTAAGATGTTGCCTGAGGCATCTATTTTTTTTCCTCAAGGCAAGCTGAAGTGCCACAAATCAAATTGTTTTTCACACCCTTAATGTATTCCTTTCTCTTTCAATTTCTCAGAGAGCCGACATAGGGATTTCTGCTTTAACCATCACTCCAGATCGTGAAAATGTGGTGGACTTTACAACACGGTACATGGACTACTCAGTGGGGGTGCTGCTTCGAAGGGCTGAAAAGACGGTGGATATGTTTGCCTGTCTTGCACCATTTGATCTCTCTCTATGGGCTTGCATTGCTGGTACCGTCCTTCTAGTGGGCCTACTGGTCTACCTCTTGAACTGGCTTAATCCCCCACGATTGCAAATGGGATCAATGACGTCTACTACTCTCTACAACTCCATGTGGTTTGTGTATGGATCCTTTGTACAACAAGGTAAGGAGAAAAAGTGCATTTTATTATTTTTTTAAATAAAGGAATACAATATTTCAAATTCCATGCATTTGGTTAAGAAGGTTCTATATCAGGGCCAACAGGTGATATAGTGGTTATATCGCTGGACGCCAACGTAGTCAACCACAGTTCAAGTCCCGGACCCCATGGCTTGAAACTCACACCAGATGCATGTGCGCATGAGCCCAAAATCCCAAGAGGAGAAGGGAGGAGAAGGGATTGTGGCATGGCCATCTTGGGGATCGATTTCTCATTTTCTCTCTCTCTCTCTCTCTCTCTCTCTCTGGTTAGTACATGTGCCCTATAGCAAAAATCTCTCAAAAAAAAAAAAAAAAAAAAAGAAAAGAAAAGGTTCTGTATCTGACATTGGTAAAGATCATCTAAAGAGTTCTCATAGCAATGCCTAGACAGATGTATTTTCTACTCTCTCCTGGAGGATCTCAAACATAGCAGGTGTCCAGCAATAATAGTTCAGTCTTTTGAAGTAAGTTGAATTTTATCAACAAAGGCAAAAATGAATGTCAGAGGTGAGGCTCACCAGACACCTCAAGATCATATTTCCTCCACAAACTCTGACTTTCTAAGAAACAGCCTGACTGGGATGAAACTACTCACTCCCAGAGAAGGGATTGTTAAATTATTTACTTGAGTAAGAGACGTTAGAACTTGTTCTCTGTTCGGAGACATTACTTCATGTATTAGAAATATTTGTCAAAGAAATTATTGACAGTAAAAGGATTACAGTTACCGTAAGACTCTGATAAGAGATAATTTTGTTTTTCACTTGAAATATAATCTTTCAATGATGTAACTTATAATTCTATTATATTCCAAAGAACATTTTTGCTTAGTTAGTCAATGTTCAATCTGCCATACTCTTAAAACTTTCATGATTGATTCTTTGGCTCTCACTGTTTAAGAATAGAATAGTATTGGGGCCCAGCAAATGGTGTAGTGGTTATGGCGCTGGACTCCCATATGGCCAACCACAGTTCAAGTCCTGGATCCAGTAGCCGGAAACTCATGCTGGATGTGTGTGTATACATACCTAAAATCCCAGGAAGAGGTGGAGAAGGGATTGTGATATGGCCAGCCCTAAGGGGTAATTTCTCACTTTACTTTTTACTGTCTCTTTTTTGCTCTCTGGCCAGCACATATGCCCTATGGCAAAAAAAAAAAAAAAAAAAAAAAAAGACTAGAATAATATTTATTGAACTCTCTATTTGAGACATCGTAGAGAATGAACTAGGAAGGGGACTGGTAGTCTCTTACAAACTTGGCACATGTATTGAGCAGGAGACATAAGTGTTACAATGGAGATGTGTGACACTTCTGCCTTCATTTTTATGACTCTCAATCATCTGTTACTTTTTACTTGCTGATGGACCTTCCATTATACTTTAGTCTTTCTGTTAACGAATCAAAGTTTTGGCAAGACTCTTAATCTCCCCTTCCTCACTTCTAATCTATCCCTTAAACTTTTGTAAGCATTATTTTCCCTTTTCCTTTCCATATCTAGGGCCCTGGCTAAGATTAACTGTTACTATGTATTTGTCACAGATACTTTTAGTCTCTTCATTAATCGTTAATTCAGCAAATATTTACTCCACATTATTTATTTAAGTAGAATGTGCTAGGCACTGAGTTTACAATGGTGAGAAAGAGAGTCCTGACCATCAAGGCTAGTGGAACTCAGATGTGTAAACGGGGAATAGCAATGATGGGTAGGGTGTCAGCAGATGGTGTGCAGGTTGAGGCAGCTGGATCCCACCTAACTGTGAGGTTCAATTTCCAGATCTGATGGCTTGAAAACACACTGGGAACTTGTGCATGCATCCCAAAATTCTAAAAGAAGTGGCCATTCCCTCCCCGCAACCAGGGTGCTTTCTCACTTTCCCTCTCTCTGTCTCTGGTGAGTGCAAGCACCCTAAAGCAAAATTTAAAAAATAATAAATACACACTGCTATGAAATCAGAGAGATAAAGATCACAGTATGGGGGGCAGCAGGTAGCAGTTTAGGCGCTGGGTTTCCGCTTGGCCAACGGTGGTTCAAGTCCCAAACCTGGAGGCTTGAAACTCACACCAGGTGCCTGTGCGCACATGCCCAGAATTCAAGAAAGAAAATTAAGAAAAAGGATTGCGGCATGGTCATCCCCCTGGGAAATGATTTCTTACTTTTGCTCTCACTGTGTCTCTCCAGCAAATGCATGTGCTGTATCGCAAAAACATTCAAAAAAGAAGCTCAATATGGCAAAGGTGGCTGTTTGAATTGGTACTATATAAACAGAAATAGAATCAACTATGTAAAGGGTTTGGTGCAGAAGAGGGAGGAGGAAAAGCAACATTAATTATGACTGAATTTTAGACTAAGAAGTGAGAGAGAAATCAAACTATCTATGCAGAGGGGAGCTGGCAAAAATTAAAGCTTAAGATATATTTGTTGTTATCAAGAGTTTGAACTCATCCTTAGGGAAAATGATCAGCTACTTAAAGATATTAAATTGGGAAGGGCACATTGAAATTTTTACTATAGAAATATTCTGGTTACAGTATGCAGAATAGATTGAAGAAAGGCCAGGTGAAAAGTGAGACTCATTAGAAGACTATCATAATAACTAAGTAAGAGTTGATGTAGCTTGTGCAAAGTAAGGTGTCATTGAGACTAAAGAGAAGGATATTGATATTAAACCAATAGAACATTTTTTTTCTTTTGGAGAGGTTTTTGCTATAAGGCGCGTGTGCTCACCAGAAAGACAGAGAGACAAAAAGCGAGAAATCACCCCCCAGGGAGGATGGCCACACCATAATCCCTTCTCCTCCAATCTCCTCTCAGGATCTCAGGCATGCATGCACACACGCCCGGTGTGAGTTTAAGTCACCCAGTCCAGAAATTGAACCATGTTCGACTACATGGGAGTCCAGCAATATAGCCATTACACCAATTGCTGGTCCCAGAACTTAATTAACTATATAGTGGTGCAGGGGTCAGTACTGAGGGAGAAAAAGGAAACAAAGTTATATCCAAGGTTTCTGAATTAGAAAATTATGTACATTGGATATTGCTCTTATTTACATAAATAAAGAAAACAGAAGGAACAGATGTGATAGGGGACATGATGTATTCTTTTTGGTGCATGTCAAGTTAGAGGTAACTTTGAAACCTTCAAGATGGTATTTTCTTATGTTTCATTAATCGTTTTGACATGTTTTCAGAAGCACATGAGAGACCTCTTTTATATATATAGATATAGATATAGATATAGATATAGATATAGATATAGATATATACTCACACATATATATTTAGGAGATACGGGCATATAGGAAATCATTGAAGCCATAGAAGTGAACGGGGACCACAGAGTAGTAGTTCTCAGCTGCATACTCCAATTTGAGGACCACTGGTCTAGACAGGGCCTAGGACAGAGCACCCAAGAAAGGAATGAGTAGAGGAGCTCTCAGTGGTGACTGATAAAAGCTGACAAGAAAGAAAAAGCAGTAAGAGTAAAGATTAGAGCATGTAGTGTGTGTGTATATGTGTTATAGTGTGTGTATCTATCTATCTATCTATCTATCTATCTATATAGTGTGTGTGTGTTTGTGTGTATGTATGTATCTCAAATGAAAATAAAATTTAAAGATGGGGGATTGGTCAACTATGTTAAAAATGTGAAAGAATCAAGTATAATGAACACATGAAAGGTATTCATTAGATTAGCAGTAAACTTGTTATTGAAGCAAAGGCTTGTCTTTGCTTCATGATGTCTGAGGCTTTAGCTAGACATCTCAGAGGCTCAAAGCCACAATCGTTTGAATCAGGCGTGTTTGCTCAGTCACATGTCTGGAGGTTGATACTAGCTGTGGGCTGGTGGCCTCCATTTTCTCCCTGCAAGCCTCTCCATGTGGTCTCTCTGTAGGGAAGAGTCAGACCTTTTTCACAGCATGTGGTTGCTTTCTTCATGGAGAGCACCCCCAGAGTAGAAGGATGTTGTGGTCCAGGTTAGGGATCACAAACTTGTGTAATGCTTCAAGTTCTTCTTGCAGTGGATGTACCCACCTGATTGGTTTTTATAAGAATTTAAATGGCTGAAAGTTCTTAGATAAAATACTTTACATAAGTGTCATGTGTTTACTAAACACGTTTTTTAAAATTAGACTCAGCTGTGGACTCATGTAAAAAAGGTGTATGTAAAAAAGGATAACAAAACAAATGATTTTAGATTATTGGCAAAATATTGGTTGAAGTGGTAGACATTGAAATACCAAGAATAGTGAATAAGTAGAATGACCAATGTTGAGAATGCATTAATATTGATAGTAGAGTAAGAATAGAAAGTAATAGAGTAGGAGGAGGAGGGAGTAGTAGAAATCTTGATGAGATTAAAAGGACAACAGTAGAAACATAAATATGACTGAGTTTGAAGCCTGTGTTCATAAGACTGGACACGAAACCCTAAAATTTTTGAAATGCGATAGTGAGGCATAAATTATAGGTACGTGGCAATTGATTCCTAAAGTTAAGAGTGCTGAAGGATTTAGAAGATCAAAAACTGAGAGACTAGAGAGTTAGATGAATCATCTGGAATGATGGCTGACTTGTACTGAGAGGAAGACAGTGAGCCATGTGCCACAGTTGTCAGTAAATAAGAAAGAATAACTAGGATGTTGGTCAATGAGAATTGACTGGAAATAGAAGGTTGTATAGCTAGATGTAATTAATGTCTGTTTTCATCTCACTTCCCATGCCATTCAATTTTTTCTGTGCATGGGTTTTTCTGTGTATTGATATGCTGATGAATCCCAAATCCATTGGGTTGTCAGAAAAGCCATGACATATTTTTCTGTTTTTCTGTTAAAAAATGCATCATGACTTTTCCAACAACCCAATATGTTATCCATTGTTGAAGTTTAGATTTGTATATCTAACTCTGAAATAGACCACTCTGGATATACTGGAGGGTCACAAATTTCAGCATGCCTAAAATTTAAATCGTTTTACACCTTGAACCTTCTTAGTGTTTCATATTCTGTATTTAAGCTGTTGCATCACCAATCACCCAAATGCACATTGAAGAATATTTTGATTTCTTCCTCTTGTCCATCCTTTCTAACTGACTGAAATCAAATCCTGTCAATTTTATCTCCTGAGTATTTCTTTTGTAGAGAGCTTAGCCTAGATTGTTACCTGAATGGGCCTGCTTCATTTCTTACCTGAACTACAAGAGGCTAATAACAGGTCTTTATCCTAATTGTAGTCCCCTGCAAATGTATGATCCTCATACTTGCATTATACTGTAGTTATCAATGCTATGATAAGCTGACCTCTTAATTCCTATTCTTCAAATATCTCCTTGACTCTCTAGTACCCACAGTTTAAAAACCTGAGTTATTTAGAGCATGAATAATATTCCATCATCTGGCACCTGTCCAACGGTTGATTCTCATCTCTTTCCATTCAGATTTCACATTTAATTGTCCTGTTACTTCAAACTGGTTTTTGTCTCCTGAATGTACATTAAGACTTGCCTCTCCATCTTGCTTCTGCTCTTTCTGATTCCTGATATGCCTTTATTAGCAACCTGGTTAAACTCTTCTCCAGTACTCTACTGTCATATGGCAAGTTTCTGTTTGTCCTCTAATTCCTGGTTTGATTTCACTTCCTTCAAGAAGTCTTTGCAGGGAATGGGGACCATCTTCTATGTTCCTCAAAATATGTTTATCATTGTACTTATCAACCAGAATGAAATTGTATTTTTTTGTGTGTAAGTCTCCACTTGAGTCCTTCGAACACGAGATGGTATCCTTTTTATCTTTACAGTCCTTTTGTCTATAGTCCAGTGTCTTGTACATAGCAGGTGTTTGATAAAAGCATACCAATCAGCTAAGCAAATAAATGACTGCTTTATACATAACTAAATCGAACATGGATTTAACTGCAATATTGTGTATGTTAAATTACAATCTAAAATTTTACAATTACCAAAATTCCCCCTCCCCCCATAACCTGAAATCCAGTAAATCAAAGAGTAGGTTATTTGAATGTTCCTACTGACTGGATTTTGTCTAGGATCTAAGAAAGGAAACTTATAAATAAGGTCTTCTAGGTTGAAGCCTTAGTTTTGTGGATGGTGACATGCTTATAGGATGGCTTTCTGAATTCTTCCTCCTGGGTCACCCAATTTTAGTAAGTTTTAGAGCACACACACATCCCCCAAAAGATAAGTAGAATTATGTATACAGTCACTTGCCTTTCTAGTTCCATAAGCATGCAACAGGTTTCAAAAGCTATAAATATGTTAAGCACTTTTCTGTCCCAATTTTTTTCCCTTTAACAAGTTGAGCAGCCTGCAGGTTGATTGTGCATTTATACAAATTCATAATGATGGATAGTGCTGAATTGTGTATGATTAACTACTTCATCTTTGAAAAGCTGCTATTCTTCTACTTGCTAACAATGAAAAGGTGAATTCATTAAAAGATACCGAGAGCATCTTTATTCTCTGATTAAGGATAAGGTAAGAAAAGGCTCATAAACCCTATGAAAAAGACCATCAATCACTGACAGTGTCCATGTGTAGGCAATGCAACTGGAATTAGTAATAATTTCCAATAAAAATACAATCTTTTAAGAGGAAGTACAGCAATTATTTCAGAAATACAGTCTTTATTGAGCCTGTATACCAGATTAAATAGGGATCAAGAGGCATTTCATGTGTTATCAGATAGATTTCTGAAAAAGAGTGTAGGGATAGCTCAAAGCAGAAAAATGTTAACTATGTGTGAGTTGTTTACTAATCCCGATTTTTTAAAAAATCTGTAGCTTCAAAGCATTGTGGAAAAACAGCTCAGGGAACCCAACTGTGCAAAAGCAGTATGGTCCATTACAGAGATAAACTCAGTACATCTGTTTGGCTGGAACATTAGTGCTCGTGAATTAGGTTGTTAAATTCACAAACGAGAGACCAATTTTATACAAGTTTTGTTGTCATTTTATATTCTCCCTTGTCTCCACATCCACATGCATTTCCTTGTAATTAACACACTTAACAACAACAACAACAACCTGGAATTTGATTTTTGAAGATCGCTTATGTTTAGTATATTGGTAGTGCAATTAATATCATCTGGGACACGCAGGGCCTCCGTGACTTATTCACAAATGTGGTTCTACGCAATTTGTTTGCTGTTTACATGCACAAAAAAAGAAAGGAAGAAAAAAGAAAGTTACTTTCAGATGTTTTTGTCTACTTTTATGAAATAAAAGTATGTATACTCCTGTAAAATATTTGAAGCAACCAGCATATATGTTATGTATCAGCAAGCATTTATTAGGTACCAACAGTGTCCCTGGAACAGGAAGAGTGAATGCAAAACAGCAGATAACTATGTAAACTGGTTTAATGGGTAGGTTATGTGCTACGCCTAGCCTAGGTGTTTTGAATATGGTGATAAATAAGAAAGGTACAGTCCTTGCAGAAGTTGCCCAGCAAAATGTCAATAGGTCTTTGCCAAACTGGGACCAAAATAAACCATTTTTGATGAGACAGAATTATTGAGAAGAGTAAAGAAAGAAAATTCCTCTGGTAGTTTTCTTAAAGATCAAATAGCTCCACAGTTGCTAGTGATGAATAGAAAGAGGGCCTTCAGGAGTGCTAAAAATACTGAAAATAACTTGATTCTGCTGCATGAGAGTTAACATGAGAGGCAACCCAGTAGTTTTGAGATCCCAGGATGATTTTTTGGGGGAAGAGAATAAAGAGTCCTTCCCATTCATTGCCAGATAGATTACACAGTGACAGAGAACCACAGCTTTCTCATTTCCACAAAAAGAAGAGTCAGCCATTCTCTGTTGAATTAGGTTATGGAAGAGTTTGTTGTGAGAGCACAATATTGCAGAGATAAACTCAAAAAGACATCCATTTTAATAGTGTTAATTTCAAATACGTGAAATTTAGCAACATCCTAGTCCCAAAACAATAAGATTCAAGCTTTGGGATGTGGTAACTCATGCCATGTCTTTGTAATATCATCTGGTATTTCACATTCAATTTGAATATAACAGAAATGATACTGGCTCACTCTGTCGTTTACTGACCCTAATGAATACAGAGAAAAGTGAGAGTAATTCCCAGTGACAGGTTAACTGGGTGATAAAGACAAGTTTCTTTCTATTTTGTGTTCTTACAGGTTAAACTCGAAGAGATTCTCTGTAATTTTTTTTATTTAGGTCCAAACAACATCTCTGTTGTTAATTATGATTGGCAGTTCTTAATGGAGGAAGCACCAAGCACTCTGAGTGCTGTCACATCCACTCGAGAATGTCCCTAGACTGGTTTAAAATATGACAAAGTGCTCATTTTCTTTCTTTTTATCACCAGAATTCTTCATCACTAAAAAAAAAAGAAAAAAATCAACTCTCATGTTGAAAGAGTCTGCTCAAATTCTACCAGTAATGGGGAGTGAGCTATTTGTGTGGCTAGAAAACAGTGCCATAGTGCTAAGATGGGAAAACATTGGTTTCCGTTCCTTGTGAACTATAATGAGCTCCTAAGCAATTATTCCAGAACTACGTGCATATAATATACCCCTAAATATCTTTTATGTCAATGCCAGTTCTTCACTCTTTGAGCTAGAAAGGCCTTTCTCATGCCAAACTGGGCTTTTGAAGAGTTAAAAGTAATCAGAGACTATAAATGAATTCAGGTGTGAGCATGTCACTAGCACAAACTAGATATAAGGCACGAACCAGATTTCTGCTTATAAAATGAGAACTAGTACAAGCATTTTCTGGACTCCTTCAAAATTCTTAACACATTCCATAATTAAAAGTACTGTTTTAGTATTTAACAAAACAAAGGAGTGGTTTCCTAAGATGCATTTTAAAAATTGAAGGATGAAAATATATTTCTAAATGTAAATTTAAATGATAGAGAAAGCAGATATTGTAGGTCATTTAAAATAGCTTTATCTGACATCTGAGTAGGAGTCGTCATTTCTACAGTGCCACATTATAATTCCCCTCAGCTTAAATAATAAGAATTGGAACAGACATCACCAGAGAGAAATTTATTCGAAAGGTGATTCAGCATTGATCCAAGTTAAGGTATTGGGCTCAAGAGACTGCAGGTCGTGGTGGAGAACATCAGTTTAGAATATAAATTTGGAAATTCAATTTCTCTATGACATGCTCAAACCTGAATTCATTTCCTTTCTTCATATATGAATATGTAGTTAGAGGTCTAATAATGATGGCTATATTTCTAAAAGTACAGGAGACTGACCATAGCTTTGGAAAACAATATCAACATGTTTTGAAAATTAAGACTTAACGTTTATTCTAGCTCTAGAATGTACTCCTATAAGCCAACTCTTAAGCATATAATACCATATTTAGGATTTCTATCTCCATTTTACAAAACTGATGGTTAATAGAGTCCAAGTGATATTTTGTTAAATATCTTTGAATATGTCACCAACTTTTCTCATTTTTTTTTTTTTGCAATTATAAGGCAGAAAAAATACAAGGTGTAAGGTAAAGTAAATTCAGATAATGTTTCTCATCATGTATGTGTGTTTCTTATTTGTTAGCCACATATCTTAAGGCAATTTTTTCTTTTTTGTTTGGTAATGTAACAAAAGACTATTTATAACTCGTCTCCCACACTGTGAGCATGTAAAATTATTCTTCAGTTGTAGCTGTGGCCAAAATTTAAAGTCTCTCTGTATTTACAACTCTGTCTCTTTGACTCTAAATTAACAGCCCATTTGGGACCACAACACAGTTTGTCCTTTCTGCTTCAGTTGTTTTCTAGTAGTCAATGTTTATATCCATTGTTTAAGCTCCTCTTTAGCACAGCCTAGAAGTATTTCTTCTGCTTTTATTATTTTAAATTCTTCATGCTTTGGGAAACATCTGTGTGGATATAAAACAAGAATTATTATCTAGCCACAAACGTTCCCAGTGAGCACGGTGTCTGTCTTCATGGAGCTTGGAACACGGCACATACCAGTAAACACATAGCTCATTCTTAGAATCATGGTGATCAGGCCAGCCAGTGGCTTTGTGGTTAAGGCAGTGACATCATACATGGCAGGACTGTATGCTTCAAGTCCTGGATCTAACGGCCTGAAGAACATTCCAGGTGTGAGTCCATGAGTACCCAGAATTCCAAGAGAAGAAGGATTGTAGCATGGCTGTCCCCCATCCAGGATGCTTTCTCACTTTCCCTCTGTCATTCACTAATGCTAATGAACTCATAATGATTTTATGTTATTCAACTGGACATGAAAAACTACAGAAACATGTTCCCCTGTATACGTGCATCATTACTACATGTAGACCATAACTCTACATGGCCAGAGTCACACAAATGAATGATCCCAAATGGAGTGGAATTATGCTTTCACTTAGGAACTTCCAACTTATGTATTAAGTCCTGTGAGGCTCAAAACAACTTAGTGTTAGAGGCTAATATTCTATAAAAACCTTGTGTGTATTATGAGTTTTCTTTTTGGAAAAGTCATAGATCTTGAGATCGATGACTGGCACACTATTAAGCATAATCATTATGTGAAGGCTAATTTTCCTAAACTAGGCAATATTCACAAACTCCCACTGATGATATTCAGAACCATATGGATCTTTTCCAGATTAAAATGCTGAAGATGGTATTTCATTTTATATTTTAGTATCCTCACATTATCATGATTGAAAACTAAAACATTTTATGATTCTAATATGTTGATTACTATTTGACAGTTTGCTAAATTAATAAAATGAAAAGCAGTCTTGTCTATGTTACTTAATATGATCAACCTATGCTAAATACCATGCTATTTTTTTTCATTGAAAGAATGTCTTTATACTTAGGAGAATCATTGATCTATGGTGTCATTGTTAACTTACATGTAATACATATTGTAAATATCTATAAAAGACAACATAATGCACAGGAAAGTTAAATTATAAATGATATAGTTAAGTGCCAGTTCCCATTAATTTATGTTATTGCAACACTAGAGCATATCACCCTGAATATGAAAACAATTTCTCGGGAACTAGTAAAATTAGTGACTTCAATCAGACAAAATCAAAGCATATTATTATATTCTAAGTTTAATTTGAAGCCAAAAACATGCCATGCCAGTATTCAAAAGGTTGGTTCTGGATTAAAATCAACTTTTCCATTATTTAATTACTAGTAACCATCTCAAAATAAGGTGAATTGTATTATTCAAATTCTTTGAAAGGAATAAATGACCTTCTGATATTTTTCCAAAATTTATTTTAATACAGTTTTTTTCCTGGGAACAATGACCAAATTACTGAATCAGTAATAATTTTTTTGCCTAAAAGCATTTTTTGAAAAGTTTATATTTTAAAGGGAGGTGATTCTAATTTGGTTGGCTTTTAAAATTTGAAATAGATAGTATGACTTCTTCACATATTTTAGTTATCTATAGAAAGCCATGAAAAATTGTTGATGCTATTCTGTTCTAACCTGAATCTTAAATATCCTGATGGTTTCTTCTTTCGAATATGAAAGTAATTTAGCTATTATCAGCAGGGACTGTCTGCAAACACCCTGTTTCTGTGTTATTGTTGAACTATTCAAAGGGTTAAGGTCACTTAGTCTTCAGACTTCTGCCTTACATCACCACCCAAGGAGTTCTATAATCCTCCAGAAATGCTTTGCCTGGTGTGTGCAACTGCTTAATAAATCACTCCATCTTATTTATCTTTCTCTTGACATATATCTAGCAGCAGGAACCATTATCCTGTGACAATGTTAAGTTCTATTGACATTTTCTCTTAATTAACTACACCATTGGCTACAGTTTCTACACTGGGAATAGACTTCCTTCATCTAATGCTTTCTTGAACAAAGGGAGTGTTAAATTTGTTATGCATTCATTGTCAGAACAGCTTTTGAAATAAGTCAAGTGTTTTGTTACCTTTCCGAAGACCAGTTTTATCCGCTGATAAAACAACAATTTGTATTCATTGAATATATTGCATAGTTTTGGTCTAGAGTCATCAGCCATCTCAATGAAAATATGAGAGCCCACATAGACCTGTCCAAATTTCTCTGCAGTACATAGCCCTTTAGTCAATTGAGTAACTCTTAAGTACACATTCATAAATTGAGAGGAACATTTCTTTTCAGATATGTTTTATGTATCTTAGCATTCAATGTTTGGAGTCCAAATGCAAGATCATTCATTCTTTCATTCCTTATTTTTTGAGTGCCTCCAATGTGCCAGGCACTTACCAAACTCCTGGGGGGCTAACTTTGAGAAAAACAGACAATTATTATTCTTGGCTCCTGGAGCTGATATTCTAGTGGAAGGAGATAGGTAACAAACAACAGACATAATAAGCAAACAAACCAGTGAAATAGTATACCAGAACTCAAACGCCAGCTCAACCTGGTAACACAGTTTGTAGCAAACTGAAGTGCAGTGCTGGAAGCCACATGGCCAACAGTGGGTCAGCCTCCCCAGACTGGCCTGAAAACACACTGGACTCACGCACGCATGTTCTGGATCCTGACCTGGAAATCTGGGGAAAGAGGATGACATCATGACAAGGCCCTGTGAAGGTGCCTTTTTCTGTATATCTTTCTCTCTCACAGATGCACACTCTCTATCATGAATAAAATAATAAACATTTTTTAAAAGACTCAAATGTTACAGAAAAAAAATAGTTCAGAGTGAGGGGAATTGGGAAAATACGTAGAACAGTTACAATTTTGAACTTTGCTAAAATGAGCCTCTTTGAGAGTTTGGTATTTAATAAAGTCCTGAAGGCTAGAGCGGAATACACCGTAGAGACATCTTAAGGAGGATGGTCAGGTTTAGGAAACCATAAAAGCAAAGAACTTGCTCAAAAATAAAAAAGAATAACTTAGTAGGAGGTGAGGTCAGAGCCTTCCACAAGGGCAGACAGGATGAGCTGTGTGGATTTTGATGTCTGTTCTGAGAGAAATGGAGAATCACTAGACTGTTCCAAGCAGAGGAATGATAGGACAGAAATCCAGACATAATTATCTGGACGTGGTGCGGTGATAAAGCACTGTGGGCTCTGCATAGTGACAGAGCAACGTTCTCTGTGAGAACCCTGCATGGCCATGATCTGGGACTGGCCAGGGCTAGGGTGGATCACAGCATGAAGGCCCTGGTGAGAGTTCTGTCTCCCTGTCTCTTGCTCATAGAGAAAAAGAAATGAATGAAGAAATACATTCTTCCATTATACCTTTAAAAAAATCTTGGGACCAGCAGGTGGCGAGGTGATTAAGGCGCTGGACACTCCCACATGGCCGACCAGGGTTCAAGTCCTGAATCTGGTGGCTTGCTTTCTCACTTCTCTCTCTCTCACTCTCAACCTCTGTCTCTCTCTGGTCAAATTAAAAATAAATAAATAAATAAATAAATAAATAAATAAATAAATAAATATAGAATAATTATTTAAAAAAAAAATCTTAATCCCAAGAACCATCCATGCTTTGTCTACTCTGCAGATCAGGTCAATATGGTTTTTCATTTAAAGCAACGTGTTAACAATAAATCAAGAGATCATATTATTACAGCTTATGTGTAGTGACAGCCCCTGAAGAAGACCATTATCTTCTAAGAAATCTTCCCTAGTGCTCTCGGGATAAGAGAGCAGAAAGAAGTGCCAAAGGACTGCCTTCTCACTTTATTTCTTCTTTCTCAATCAACCTTCTGATTTCTTTCTGGTTATAATAAATGCTATTTCACAAAAATTAATATGGCTGTTCACTTAACATGTGTGTCTATACTATATATGTATATACACACACACACATCAGGTCCTCAGAAAAGTCATGGTGTACTTTTCTATGTTTTTTCTATGCAATAACGCATCTTGACTTTTCTGACAACCCAATATGTGTCACTATTCACACACATAGATGCATATATATATATATATATATATATATGAAAAAATGTTTATATCAAACAAATCTGATGACTTTCAGTGTAGGATTAAACGAGGTCCCAGTTCCTAAGTCACCAGAAACAAACTTTTCTGTAGAAGAATTCTTCCTATAAAGAAATGAACTTGAAGACCTTTCTTCTTATGTTCATTTATTCACAATTTATATATACTTTTCATTTATTCAAAAAGATTTCAAAATCCCCTAACATGCATAATAGCACTGGATCCTTCTGCTTCTCTTGCAGGAAAGAAATCAATAACTCCTACCCCCAATTTTCTTTCTCAAGGCCAGTTCTTTCCATTTAAAAAATTTCTTGATTTTTTTAAAGCCACAGTCATTTGGTCACAAAAGGCCATCTGGAGTGTACGATTAAATAGACACTAGCTTCTGCCACAGTAGGAATCTGTGAACTCAGCATTTTCCCCCAGAAAACCTTTCTTTGAAAATGATGTGCAGTTCGTCCATTGGGGGCTGTGCTTAATCTCTAAGAAATGGAAAAGACAAGGTCAAATCTTCTAGTGACACAGGAAATAGTGCCCCTGGTCCCCTGGAGTTGTTGCTAACACTTGTGTGGATTAATGACACTTCTAAGAAACTAAATTTTAAAATAAGTCTTTAATATTCAATTCTCCAAATACAGGAAAAGGTTTAGGTTAAAAAGTGAAAATTAAAATGTTCACCCTGATGTTCATTGATTTTTAATTTTTTTCTTCTGAGCTAGTATTGACCCAAGTGACACTCTACAAATGCTGACTTAAATTAGGTTAAGCAAGTTCGAAATTATATTTGATGAACTGAATTATTCATCAAAAAAGATAAGCCTAAAAGCCTACTTTAGTAGCACCAACATATTTTTTTTAAATAATGTAAGATATTAAATCTGGCCACATTTTAATGTCCAGTGTGGATGCATTTAAGTTGAAATGAGTAACTTTTGTGCTACTAAATTATATACAATACATATCTAACTGATGAACCAAGAGAGAGTAATTTGGCTAAAGGAAAGTCATTCCTGGCACTAAAAGGCAATTTAACATGCATTTACACCCAGGAAAGCTTAGAAAATGAACAGTAATTGCAGAGGTCGAACTTGTAAGCTGGCTATGCTTACTCGTTTCACTCTAAGACTTGACTGCCATGCAATTTAAACTTCAAATCTGTGGCTATTTGAGACTATCATTGAATTTGAGATAGCTTATCATCTGAGAAAATTGTAAATAATTACAGCAGTTTATATCCAAGGTGTCGGGGTGGATAATTCCACATACCAAACAAATATTGGGGAGTGTTATGAGTTTATAAACTAACATCTTATGTACATGTTTATGTGTGTGTGTGTGTGTGTGTGTGTGTGTGTACACATAGGAGAAAATATATATTACATATAAGTAAAAAATATAGAATAAATATATATACATAGTCATACACATATATGCATACATACAGAACTCTGTGTGTGTATGTGTGTGTGTGTGTGTACACATAGGAGAAAATATATATTACATATAAGTAAAAAATATAGAATAAATATATATACATAGTCATGCACATATATGCATACATACAGAACTCTGTGTGTGTGTGTGTGTGTGTGTGTGGGTGTACACATAGGAAAAAATATATATTACATATAAGTAAAAAATATAGAATACATATATATACATAGTCATACACATATATGCATACATACAGAACTCTGTGTGTGTGTGTGTGTGTGTGTGTGTGTGTGTGTGTGTATATATATGTATTCTCTTTCAGGGGACTGTCTCTTGTCTCCTCTTGGTTTATCACTGTTTTTTAACATACTTCGTTACACTAATGGACCAATTGAAAATAAATATTGTGTGATTGAAAGTTTATGCAAATGCATGATTCTCAAAAACAAAAATTTGTAAGTTATATTCTTTCTTTTTTTTCAGTTTTAAGTAGTAGCTAGTCTGAACAACTAAGAACCATTTTCATTTGATGTGACAAATGCTTGTATTTTCTTTTCTATTATGATACTATAAGATGCAATGCAATTTTACAAATGGTATTCAAACAAGTCAGTCCACATTTATTAGATGTATTCTCAGTCCTATTAATTTCATTAGTCTTTTAGCAGTATAATTAAAAATATTTGAAATTGAGAATTCAAAAGAAATAAAGGGATGAGAAATCCCTAGTGGAATAAAGATATTATACTCCCATTTAAAAAAATACAAATGTAATTTTTAAATGGTTAATACCTGGCATTTGTGGAATAAAAGGAACAAAAACTTAAAATGTTATTAAAAATTTTCCCCTTTGCTTGGCTTCTGTGAAGAAGATATTTTATTCTTTCTAAGAAAAACAGAGGCTATACTCTTCTCATAAGCAGGTTGTTAGGGGGAGAAATACCATATATCCTCCAACTCTTAAGCTGTCTCTTCTTAAGACAAGCATTTCAAGAAGTGCTGCATTCTGTACCTCAATTTCTAGTTCTCTTTTAGATTTATTTTTGACGAACTTGCAAAAAGTAAATGATAGTAGGAATCTCATAGTAGTCTGAGAGGCTCGAAGACTTAGATGAAACTTATAGAAATCTTCCTATGCTTATCTAATACTGTTGACTTGTAATTTGACTTGTAATTGCTTATCAAGATGCATTAGCTGGGGACCAGCAGTTAGCGTAATGGCTATGTTGCTGGACTCCCACGTAGTCGACCGCGGTTCACGTCCCAGACCTGGTGGCTTAAACTCACGCCGGGCACGTGTGCGTGCGTGCCCAAGATCCTGAGAGGAGAATGGAGGAGAAGGGATTGCGGTGTGGCCATTCCCCCTGGGAGGGTGATTTCTCGCTTTCTGTCTCTCTGTCTCTCTCTGTCTGTCTGGTGAATACACGCGCCCCATAGCAAAAAAAAAAAAAAAAAAAAAAAATACCTCTCCAAAAAAAGAAAAAAAAAAAAAGATGCATTAGCTGAAAAACTTCCACTTCACACAGAAAAATGTAACAATTTCAGCTCGAAACAATTTTTAAGGTTATTCTTTTTCCAAGTTTAAGAAATCCTCCCTATTCATCTCTTGAGCCATTATTACTTCTCCCCAATTCAGTATCTTATTCATACTGATTAAAGTTAGAATGTTATCAACAAATGATTTGGCAGATTATAACTTTTAAACACAATGAAAGACTTGTGCTATTATTAGACTTAGCATTTAACACATTTAAAAGTGTGACATAAATGGCCAGGCAATGGTATGGTGGTAATGCAAATAGATCCACTTGGAAAGGTCATGGGTTCAGGTCCTGAGACCGCCCTGTGCATGCTGGGTATACATGTGCCTGTTAACAGTCCAGGTTGGCAGAGACTGGGGTATTTCCAGTGTAGGGACTCTGTTAGGGCTTTTCGACACCCATCTCTCTTTTCTGTCTCTCTCTCACAGAAGAAATAAATAAACTTTTTAAAAAATATGAAATGCTGTTAATATATGGTTCATTCATTCATTCATTTATTTATTTGTAATTGCCAAAAGGTGCATGTGCTTGACAGAGAGACAGAAAGAGAGAGAAAGGGAGACAGTGCCCTCCAATGGGATGTAGTCACACCACAGTCTTTTCTCCTTCACTTCTCCATCCCATTGGAATTTGGGGCACACATGTGCCTGGTGTGTTCCTCAACCCACTGGGACTGGTATTCAAAGCACAATTGGGCATGTAGGATCTGGCTCCCTTTACCTCTCAGCTAGGGGACTAACCATTGGTTCTTCTATTTAAGACAACAGTGTTTCTCTGAAGAGCTAAATGATCAACATGTTGAACAATCATGAGTTATTTACTCTGAGCTTTAGAAATTTACACATAAAAATGAGGGAAAAAATATTCCATACATTGCAATGCTCAAGCTTTTAAACAGTGAGAGGATCCCATTGTCTTATATGGATGGAACAAAGGTTAGAGATAAGACCAGAGAAAATCTCAGAGGCCAGATTGCAGAGATCCTCATGTAAGAGACAAAGAAATGTGGACTTTGTATTGTAGAAAACAGATGCATTAAAGAGGTTTTATCACAAACCTGGCCCAATTAAATGTGCACATTAAGCTGTGCTTTGTAGAGACAGTAGGAAAGATGGCTTGGAGATTATGAGATTGTTAAATTAGACTCACTGAAATAGTCTGAGCCTTGGGCCAACAGGTGGCATGGTGGTTAAGGAAGCTGGATCCCACATGGCTAACTCCATGGTTTGAGTCCCAGATCTGGAGGTCTGAAAAACACATTGGGTTAAGTGTGCACACATGCCCAAAATCCCAAGAGGAGAATGGAGAAGATGGGATTGCAGTGTGACTATCCCACCTGGGTGGGGGGTGACTTCTCACTTCCCCCCTCTGTCTCTTTCCAGTAAGCACACATGCCCTATGGTTAAAAAAAAAAAAAATTAATTGTATGAGCCTAAAGAACATCATCTACCACTACCATCGTCACAACAAAAATGAAAGAAGGGATAGAAAGGAGCAAATAAACCAGAAATATACATGACAGGACTTAATACTGAGTAAGTGTCAATATACAAGAAATATATTAATATAGAGATATGTAACAGTAGTTTCATATAATAACAGTACATACAGAAAATTATAATTCCTTTAGCTAGTCTTCTGTAGCATTATTTACTGTCTGCATAAGACTGTATTATGTGTATACATGTGTGTATATATATAATTTATTTACCAAATTCCTACCATTGTATGTTTAGAAAACTATAAAACCTTATTCTCATGGTTCAACTTTGCACACATCTATGGTTATTTTCTTAGGAAATTATATATGCAGCTTCTAAACTAAATAATATGTATACTTCAAAGATACTTTCAGCCAAAGATTATACTTAATTTTAATAATTAAAACTACATAAATTCAGAAAGATTTTAAAAATGTTTATTTAGAAAAACAGTAGAAACTTAATAACAAGGTGATAATCAATTTTACTATATTTCATTTGGAAGACACTTAGGCATCAGGAAAAAATTGCTTGGACATAAAATGTGGCAACTCTGCAACCATGTCTAAATCATTTGGACAAAAAAAGTGTACAATTTGTTGTTAATAACTTAAACATTAAGAACACAGACCAACAGCAAGCTGAAATTTGGCTCAACCATTTAAATGTGTACTATTATACTATTGTATATGAAGGTATAAAATGATACCATTAATACAGTAAGGCTCTTCTAATAGTCCAAAACACAGCAGCAAAACATTTATATTCTATCCATGAAGGAGGGCTGCGTTGGTGAAAATGAATGGGACAGGGTGGCACATGAAATTGAACAGTTCTGTGGAAAGAGAAGAGGGGGAAAAGGTGATAAAAATGGGACCAGCAGATGGCGTAATGGTTATGTTGCTGAACTCCCATGTAGTGGACCGTGGCTTGAGGCACAAACATGGTGTCTTGAAATGCATGCCAGGCACAGGTGCTTGTGTGCCCAAAATCCCAAGAGGAGAATGAAGGAGAAAGGATTGTGACATGGCCATTTCCCCAGGGGGATGACTTCTCACTTTCTGTGTCTCTGTTCCTCAAGCGAGCAAAAATCTCTCTCTCAGAAAAGTACCTGGAGTACTTCATCTAGTTATTACAACTTTAATTTGTTTTTATTTCACTGGTGAAACTATTTATGTAAATAAATAAAACATCAAATAATCTTCAAGTTATTATTTCCAGAGCTGCTAAGGATTATTAAGCAGAGGAGGATTCTGAAAGTTTTTGTAAATAATTATAATAAATCACAAAGAAGATTATCATCCAAAGATGAGCTTGGATTTCATTCCTTGTCTGCAAGTGTCAAATATTTTCTAAAGAATCTATCTGCCTGAATAGGTCACTCCACAGTAGAATTAGAATAAGTTTAGACCATGAGCAACACAATACAAGAAAGAAATGGAAAGTCACAGAAGATTGCCCCAGAACTTAGTTGTATAGCTGCAATTAACATTAATGACACTTGCTCAGATAATATTTCCATATAAAAACTGCCCGGCATGTCCATTATTTTAATAGCAGCCTGAAATCTCACATACTGGGAGCATCTCGCATGTATTGTCATGTGTGCACAGAAGAAATTTCTAAGTCTGTGAAACTCAAAATTAGCAAAAAAGACTTTTTTCTGTTTTCAATAAACTTAGACAAAGACCAGAGTAAATGAATGTCTCTATGAAAAAGAGGGGAAATAAAAAAACTTCCCATTTTGCTTTCATGTACAGCTTATACATCAAAAGTGTTATTCATATAATCTGCCATGCCTCAGGTTACATAGAACATTCTTTGCCAAAGCCATTTAAAAAGAAAATATAATAGTTACTTATAATTGCAACACTTGGAAAATATAAAAGCTACTTATAATTGCAATACTTGAGACTTGCAATACTTTTTAAATGATTAAGTAAAGTTTATATGTTGCCATTAGAAGAAAGAAACAATGAACACTCTTGTAGAATTTTCCCAAGAATATAAAGTTCAGGCATAAAAAAATCTCTGTTCAGCTCCCAGAACAGTTCCAAGGAAAGCGCTCTAAACCTACCTTTTTGCCCTGTTACTTGTCATTAGGATCCCTTGGCATTGAGATATCCTCTTCATTCTATCTTCTTAACGTGTTTCATCTTCCAAGATCACTAATTAATTGTATGGGACATCCTATCAGTTCATTACTTCTCAGCATCATTGAAGTATCTTGGTCGTAGTAAATTATTTTCATTTCAAAGCAATGGGAACTTTTTCCAAATCTTAAAAATAAAGTTTTACTCTATTCATTTACATTTTGTTTGCTTGAATTTGTTTTAATCTTTTGGTCTAGCAGCCCATGATAAAAATCTGTTCATTCCTATCATTGTGAAGACCAGAGGGAGAACAGAAGTGGTAGTAAGAGTCAGAACCTTTGGTGGAAGAATAGGGCATGGGCTTGGGGGAGGAGAACCAGCACCCTGCCAGGATGGACAGCGCAATCCCTGCCTCTGCTCCCCTGGATTCCTGAATCCTGTTTTGTAGTCCTCTCTGATCTTGCCATAGTCCTGAGAAACCCGATCTTGCTTTCCTAATCATACCATACTGCTGTGTAAAGATTAAGTAAGAAAATGCTTGTAAAATACTTAGCACCTTCGTAAATACTCAGCAAATAGAAGCGTTTATATAATATTATGTTTCCTGATCTTTGCTTTATCATCTCTTACTTTTTTATTTTGGCTAGAGTTTACTAAGGTTTTTTGCTTTGTTTTACAGCTTCACCGTTTCCTTCTTACCCTACTTCCTACTTGTTCCATCCTTGGATTTGATTTGTCACTTCATCCTCAGCCATACAACCGAGTCCTGATTTTTTTATTAACCAATTCAAGTCCTTGACAAAGTGACTCTATAGGCCTTAAACTGAAAGTGCCTTTAGGACTTCCTGGGGGGGATCTAGAAAACACACTCAAATAGCATAATCTTTTTAAAAAGATATTTTTAAGTAAAATATTTAAGCTCCATTTGGAACTCTAAAATGCATTTAGCTTTACGTATTACCATTTATAAACATACACACACACACACACACACACACAGACACCCATGCATTATGATTCATATACATTCATCTTTTCAATTATCAATGTTGTGGAAATCACTATTTATGACATGAATTATTTATGTCCTTCAACTGTAAACCTGTCTATATTAGTTACTGAAATTTACCTGAATATATAGAACCCATATACTGAATAAAATGTCAATATTGTATCCCATTAACTTTCCTATAATACCAGTACATCAAAATCTCATTCCTTTAGACATTTTCTAACCTATTTATATATACATATATATATATATAATATATGTATACATATATAATATATATATACACACACACAAATATGTGTGTATGTGTGTGTGCACACGTGTATATATATATGTACATAAAGAAGTCAGGGGGGAATTCATTTTCTTCTTCTCATTAAAATGTCCTCCCAAGAACTCAAGCAGAAAAGCTCTGGAAAAGAGAAAATTATGAGAGAAAGTTCAAAATTGAGAAGGCTGATAACTGTTTTGAAAAGACTAGATTCATCATGGTAAATGATTTTCTTCCCTATCAAGTCATACATCTAATATATACTCAATAAATAAGTTCTAATTTAAAGTTATCTTCAGTGGTGATTAACAGGTTGCTAGGTCTGAATGGCATTTCAGAGTGTAAAAATGTATTTTAGTCTTCTCCTGATCCTTTTATCATGAAGACTGATTGAATATGTATTGCATTCTCTAACCTTGTGGAACTAATGACACCTTTCTGCATAAGGCCTCGTTTAGGAACCGGTCTCAAAAATTCCAAATTAAAACCTCCACTTTGAGATCCATTTCACTTTGTATCCTGTTGACAACTGCTGCTTATCCTTTGAACTTTCATGCTTCTGGGATTGGCAAAATGGGCGCAATTTTCCTCAGAACCACTGATTGATTGGATCCCTGAAAAATGGGGTTGCTAATGGCACTAGAATTTATATCGTGGTTTTATATAGTGGCTTAGGTCTCACTATAATTATTTTAAAACATTAAAAGCTAATATATCACTACGGAGTGGCAGGTTCTGACTCAACTGCAGTCCTGCTTCACGCTGTGTGACAAACGACCAGTCACCTAGACAGTATTTCCTCTCTCAGCGCCTTTTCCAGCCTTCATTTCATGGCCAGGTTTGTAGCAAAATCCGTAGGTGAAAAGAAACTAGGATAAGAAGAAAAGAGAATAATCTTTTGAGACCAACCATCTGAAAACTGGAATGTGGATATATTTAAAAAATCATGATACAGTCCTTGTTCAAATCATATGTTAAGTGTTCCTTATTCATTTTTTCCCTCTGTTTGGAAAGCAAATAGGCAATTTATATATCTTTTTTCTAATTTAAATGTAACCATTTTTAAAGAATGATTTATTTTATTTTATTCATTGTTGGTATTTTTTTAATTTGCTCTAGGGCATGTATGCTCCCCAGAAAGAGACAAAGAGAAAGAGGAGGGAAAAGAGAGGAAAAGTGAGAAAACAAGTCCCAGGTCTTGGACTCAAACTGTAGTTGGCCACGTGGGAGTTCAGCATCTCAACTACTGCACCACCTGCTGGCCCCTAAATACAAATATTTAAATAATTATCTAGTTATATATATAAATTATATAGTTCATATATCTATGGATATATAGATTATATATACTTTTTTAAAAAGTTTCTTTTTTTCTTCCTTGAGTGAGAGAAAAAGTAAGGCAGCCACCTCTAACAGTGTTTTTCTGCTATAGTTCATCCCCAGCCTCAGCGGGCCTCAGATCATGGGCACACGTGTGCCCAGCATGTCACAAAGGCTTCCAGACACGAACCCTGAACCTTCCCAGATGGGTCAGTCTAACTGACTGTGCGTTTTTTTTGTTGTTGTTGGTTTGATTGTTTCTCTCTTGCTGCACCACCATCGGGCACTGGTAATTGACATACATTGATATATGAAGAAACTGAAGTATCAATCAAATAATTTAATAACTGAAAATAAATTTAAAATACACGAAGTCAAATAGGGTAAAGATAAAAAGCAAACAAACAAACAAACAAACTGGACACATGTAAATTGACTCTTCAAATTGAAGTATATTTCTGAATCAAATGTCTCCAAAATTTTCTAGATGTTTTAAAGGCTTTGTTTGGATATCTTTTTTCCTCTTTTTCAGTGGAATTTCTAAAGTTTTCATTTTTGGAATATTAGATAGAAAATTTCTGCCTACTATGCACCTTAATCTTTTTCTAAAATCTCAAGCTTACAGTCATTTTCTTTTCTTTTTTTAAAAAAGGAATCACGTGGCTAGCGCATGACATGGTGGCTAAGGTGGCTGAATTCCATGTGGCTGACCTGTGATCAAGTCCCAGACACAGCAGCTTGTGAGACATGCTGGGAGCGTGTGTGTGTGCACCAAATCCTGAAATCAGGCAGAGATGGAAGAGGAGGGATTGCAGTGTGACCATTCCCCACAGTGGGAGCAGGGGAGTGGGCAGTCCTTTCTAGCTTTCCCCTCTCTCTGGCAAGCAGCTGCACATGCTCTCTGGCAAAATAAAAAAAAAAAAAAAAAAAAAAAAGAAGAAGATGAAAAGAGAGAAAAGAGTCTTGCTACCGGTCCCAAGGAGCTGGGCCTGGAGGTGTATGCCCCTGACATCAGCCTTTATGTGCGCTGAGAGTCGTACCTGGGTCTCTCACATGCTACTTTCCTTAGCCCTGCTGAGTACCATCAACCACCACACTACTGTGGCTGGGGCTTGGACTTACACCTTTAAAAAGCAGAACATTTTCTAGCATATCTAAAGTCAAACTAGGGCAGAAAAGATGCTGATGTTTGGTTTCTTTCCTATTTATTTTTTAATAATACCTCTAAAATAGCAAAGTGGAACAGATACAAAAGCATGAATTCAAAGGCTGAAGCTATTTCTAGGGGCATTTCTTAATAAATGTGTATGGTGTTAGCAAAATAACAATTGTGAAAAACGTACAAGTGGTGGAAAATATTCTGAATGTCAATAAGGTTTTGGGATACATTTCTCCATAGTATTTGAAATTTTGTTGCCGTATTAATGTTCTGAAGGTGTAGTCTTATTTATAAAAATGTATTACTGTTATTATTTATTCATGATAGAGAACGTGTGTGTGCACAAAACAGAGAGAGAGGAGCACCTTCCATCGAGGCCTGGTCATGCTGTGGCCTTTCCCCCAACCCCCAACCTCTAGCTTGTTAGGATCTTGAGCATGCACACATATACCTGGCATGTTTCAGGTCAACCAGTCGAGGGATCCAAACCACAGCCAGCCACGTGGCTTCCAGCATTGTAGGATAGCATGCGCCTGACTGTGCCACAGAGGCTAAGTCTATAGTTTTATTTATCTGTTTGTTTGCTTTAAGTTTATTTATTTACTTCCATGAGTGACAGAGAGAGAGAGAGAAGGAGACAACACCTCCAACAAGGACCATATGCCATGATCCACCTCCAGCCTTCAGCCAGCCCGTCATGAGCACATGCATATCATATCTAGCATAGTCAGGAAGAGCACCAGACTTGTACTGGGAACTTCCCATGTGGGATTGCCTCTCAGAGTATCTATATGTCATTACTATGCTAACATTGGTTCTCCAGTAGTCTTACTTTTATCATTAACATTTACAAGAGCAGTTTTGATAGATACTGGTAAATGCACAGGAAAAGCAATAAGCAAATATATTTTCCGTTGCATGGCAAAATGGCAGGGTGTTCGCTGGAGTTATGTACCACATTGACTCACTGTGCTTTGTGCTAAGGCTGATTTCATTCACCATGAATACTGTAAAATGCAGCTCTAAGGGCTAGTAGGTATCTTAATAAACAGCTGTGTACACTATCAATAGAACCATTCCATTTTAGACATTTAAAAGCTTGTTTACAAAAATCTCTTACAAAGTAGAAAAGACCTTGTAATTTCAATGGCATGTCAGGATCTCTCAAAGAGTAAATTTACCAATTCAAGATGGGTTAACTCGTCCCATAAAAAAAGGACTTGGCTAATTAACATTCTGGAGAGATTTATTTGTCTGACCCAATAGAGTTCATGTATAACAAGCTACTTAGAATAAATTTAGTGCAATTTATTCATGCTATCATTAGGGTTTCCAGTAGAACTGAATATAAAGTAATTAGTACAATAGGAAAAACAAGATTTCATTAAATAAGACGTAGAGGAAGGATTTACACCAAGAGTTCTCCTTGCCAGCACTGCCACTCCCCTTGGATATAGGAAGGTTAAGCAGTTGGTGGAGCTTAACTTGTTGGGAATCCTGGTAAACACTATATATTGCTCACTCGTATGTTATTTTTTTTTAATTTGGTAGAGGATGTGTGTGCTCCCCAGAGAGAGAAACAGAAAGTGTGAACATACCCCCCCAACAGGGGTGGTCACACCACAATCCCTTCTCCTCCTTCTTCCCTCCTTTTGAGCTTTTGGGAGGGCACACAGACCTGGTGTGTTTCTCAAGCTTCCAGGTTCAGGACTCGACTGCGCAGTTGGTCTTTTGAGATCCAGCGGTTTTAATCACCAGGCAACCGGCTGGCCCCATTCATTTATTACTAACATGGCACTTGAACGAGATATTTCAGCAGCACTTACCTCAAGCATTTTGACTATTACTTGAAGTACAACTGTGTAAAACTATAATGTAGCCCACCTTATAAACTGGGAATGTGAAAATGGTGGCTTAGTGGGCTGTTTTTATTTCCTAGTTCAATAGAAACAGTGGGAATTTTATATAGACAAGTAATGAAAACACTGTGAAAGTGAGACGCTGCCAAGTTTTACTTTGTTGTTTGGGTAATAAAATTCAATTCAGCTTTTTTTTTTAAGAATTATTTATTTATTTAATTCCATTTTTTATTATTTTTTTAATTTGGTCAGAAAGAGACAGACAGAAAAGGAAAGCAAGAAAGCAAGCTACCAGGTCCAGGGCTCGAACCATGGTTGGCCATCTGGGACTCCCGCACCTTTAACCACTACACCACCTGCCAGCCCCTAAATTTCAGTTTAATTTTTTAATAGAAGCTATACTTCTATTAAAGTTGGCACTTCAAACGTAAGTTAAAATCAGTATATAACACTTTTGTGGTAAAACTGGTGGGCATCTAATTTGATCATAATTAAGATTATTTTTTAAAAGAATATTTAATTTTATTTAGTGTAATTATTTTTTAAAATTTTGCTTAAAGGGCACATATTCTCATCAGAGAAAGAGGGAAAGCAAGAAAGAAAGCCATCAGGTCCAAGAGTCAAGCCATGGTCAACCATGTGGGAGGCCAGCACTTTAACCACCATGCCACCTGACGACCTTATAACTAAGTATTGATTTGTCATTTTTCAATCTATTCATCAGAAATATTCCATATTACTGAGTTCAGGAAAATAAAGTTCACTACCAGTATTAAACCTGAAATTTCAAGAATTATGAAAATTACCTCCTTAGTAGGAGGTCCTAATGTTGAAATAGCATTCTTTTTTATATTTGCTTAGAAGAACATTCTTATTTCAAGTAATTATGTTCAGATGGTATTTGTATGTGTAAAAGAATTCTATTAATTAAAAACAGTGAAATGCATTAAAATATTTAAAATATTAAATTCTATGCTTTAACTGCATAATTAAATTGCATAGTTTAACATCAATGTTAATATTATATATAAACTTTAATATTTTAATGACCAACATATAAAATACATTAAACAGTAAGATATGTTATTATTTAACTAATGTGGAACTCTTCAGAACAGAAGAGTACTAAAAATATAAACATTGGACAGAAAGAACTGCTACTTATGGGAAGCTTTACATGTATTAACATTTATTATGAAAATGTAATAATTAAGTTAGAGAAATCTTACTATGCATAAAAAATTGTCATTTCAATGACATGATATAATGCCTTCTAGCCTACTTCTGTTTATCTGCAGATAGACTTATTAGCCAATCCAGAACAATTTGTTCAAAATCAACTGAATAACAATAGAGAAGTGATGTTACCTACCACTATTTTTTCAATAAATGGTATTATAAAATATTTTTGAAATCCTTACCACTTGTGTAAGACATAAAAAACATCATTTCTTTCATCAAATAACTTCTCTTCATAGGTTCTATTGAAATAAAATAATTCAAAACATTTAAAAGATTACATGTTCACAGATGTGTGTAAGAATGTATTATATGGTAGCATAGAATGTCCAAATTTACAAAGTAGGAGGCTACTCTGTCATGTGCTTGCACACACAAGTGCACATGCATTCTCTATCATGTACGAAAATGGATAGACTTGTAAAAAAAAAAAACACATGGGGGCCAGCAGATGGTGTGGTGGTTAAGGCACTGGACTGCACATGGCTGACTGCAGTTCAAGTCCCAGACCTGGTGGCTTGAAACTCATATCACACACATGTGCATATGTGCCCAAAATCCCAAAAGGAAAATGGAAGAGAAGGGATTTTGTTGTGGCCATCCCCCATGGGGGATGATTTCTCACTTTTTCTCTCTTTGTCTCTCTTTGGCAAGTATGCATGCCCTGTGGCAAAATCCTAAAAAATAAATAAATTAATTAATTAATTAATTAAAAGTTTTTTAAGTCACTTAAAAAAATGTCAAAAAGAACATTAAAAAAAATGCTAACTTGGCCTTTTGTTCAGTACTGGGCTTGTAGGTCTATAAACCAGGTGAGTTCTGGGAACTAGGTAAGAAACTAAATTACCTACTCAGCAAATGAGACTAGGTTTCTGCCTTCAGATCTAGAATTATTCTGTATGCACATATCGAAAAGCACCTTAGCAGTTTATAAATAATAACCTATAGCTAATAGGTTATCAATTATGGAGGATATGTAAACAGTAGCACCTCTTTCATTTGGGGGACGTTGTGATCAATAAGCTATTGCTGTAGCTTTCTGAAGGTCAGCACACTCCAATTACCATTTATAAAGAGTAATGACACATTATGGCGATTTTACCTGACTCAGTTAGGCATCTGCACCCAGCCTGTACCAGCCTGGCATAATGCACTCATTTTGCTATCAAGAAATCCAATTTATTGCAGCATTCCTCAATGTCACCTCAGCTACAGAGGACAAGTGCACAGAATTCTTCAGAGGTGCTTCCGTCCTGCATGCTGCGATGCATTTTTTAGTGTCTGATGGAGGGAATGTCCCCCTCACACAAGGGAGGTGAGCAGGTTGTTCAGAACAGCATCATTCCGACATTTCTGGCCCCCTGACTGTCTGCAGTATGCCAGAGAAGGTGTGTATAACTTACTTATGAAACTTGGTCGTTACTGGTTCATCGCTGGAGCATCCAATCTAACAAACTGCTACCATCACCACCAAATATTAAGTCAGCACATTGAATCTCCTATCTCAGATCATTTCCACCCATGACAGTCTATCAATATTTACCCTGGTCTATATTTACATTTCATCCTATCTGGCATAAAACTTTTATGAGTGGATTTCACACTTCTCTGAAAATTATTTGGGGACCTAACTGGTCCCTGGGAGGCACTAGGGGAATTGTGGGGAACCCAGAAAAGAACAGTGAATTCCTCAGGCCTAGTTACTGAAAAGCATTTATGCAGAGAAAGACTGATTCCCTCAGGAGGGGTAAGAGGTTGCTTCCCAAAACGAGGAGGTTCAGAGGAATTTAAAAGTTCACATCAATGCCCTTCTTTTAGCATGAGAAACCTTACATAGCAGATTAATTGGCGATTGAACTGGGCTGCACTTTTATCAAGCTTCATCTTGTCCTCGGTCATATCTACCCTATATGATAAAAACTGTAGAATTAAGAAATGCCTGCAAAGCTCTGTCAAGACTTTCCAATTTTATTTCTGAGCTGGACTTGCTTCAGAGCAGTTAGCTGGAAAGACAGTCTTCAAAATCACTATCTTGCCACAGCTAGTCTTCCAGGTCCTGGCATTCCACCTGTACCTCATCTCATGCCAGCAGTGGTGGCTGTCTGAACAAACATAATGCAAGAACAGGCTTTGGGCTGTCTGTGTTCCCTTTGCCATCAGTATGCACAACACAGCTATGGGAGCAATCTAATCCCCAAGTCCTGTGTTTGTGGTTCTGTTTCTATAGGTACTGCCAGATAAGAAACAGGGCACATTCTGTCTGGGCCAGTGAATAAAGTTTGCTAAAAGGACAATTTATAATGACGTGGGTGGAGTTTTCAGAAAGTAACAAGGCGCCTTACCCCGAGGAGAGCTACTGTGATTGCTAGACCTAAAAGTTAAGGAAAGGAAGAGTTACTAGAAGCCAAGAAGAGAATGCGTGAGCACACTGCGCATAAGAACTGTGGCCTTCAATAAGGGATGTAATCGTTGCATTTGAAGTTATTGGAACTCATTCTTTCCTCTACAATTACGTCATTTATTTTATATATGCCCAGGCTCTTTTTTTATCAGTTTGTTTTCAGTTTGCTCTTTTATTTAATATTTTCTGTTAATTGCCAGAGGGCATGTGTGCTCACAGAAGAAAGAGAGAAAGAAAGTACCCTCCATGGAGTATGGTCATGCCACAATCCCTTCTCCTTCATTTCTCCTTCGTGTTAGAATTTTGGGCATGTACACACACGTACCCAGCATGCTTTTTTCAAAAATCATCAGGGCCAGAATTCAAACCACCTTCATCCATGTGGAATTCAGCTCCTTGAACCATTAGGTTAGAGGGTTCATTTGAATTACGCAAAACATTTACTTGTTCCAAATGTAAAGCTGAAAAAGTACAGTCCAGAATTTTACGTTTCTTTCATTTATTTCTTTCAAGAGAGAGGGAGAGAGATACCCCCAGCATGGTCTCACCATGCTGTGACCCTCTCTTTAGCTTCCCAGCCCAGCTAGCCAGGATTACAAATGCCCTGCATGTTCAGGTTTGCCCAGGATCTGAACCCAGACCTCCCATATGACTCCAGTGCTGCAGACTCCACTGCCTGTACCACCGTGACTGGGCCAATCACAGAAATCTTAATTCTATCCTCGCCCCTTTACTCTGCTCCCAACCATCCTCTCTGATTTATTTGGGGGGTAATTTTTCTATTTTTATTTTTAAAAACTAAGTGCATTTCTGTTCTTTTCTTAGGCAAAAGCACACACTGTGAACTGTACCTGATGTTCTCTAGACTCTGATTGCTTTAGTTTTCTAGTGAAATAGATTTCGTAATCATCAGCAGAGTGTGAAGACACAGGAAGAGTTTTTGGTGTTGAAACCTACTGAAATAAGAATCTAGGAGGGGGGAAGAAAATAGCTAAGACAATGAAGAGTAGGGCCCAATACTCACTTGAGGGACCAGCAGGTGGCGTGGCCATTGGGGTGCTCCCAAGTCCCACATGACTGACTGCGGTTTGAGTCCCAGACCTGGCAGCTTGCTTTCTCTCTCTTTCTCGTGAGCATGCATGCCCTATAGCAAAATTTTAAAATAATAATAAGTAAAATAATTCTTAAAAGAAAAACTCACTTGAAATTTGTGGTCCTGGATGTAAAACAGCGAACTGTAAAGCAGTCCACAGTTCCGCTGTGTGATGCACGGTGTACATACAAGATAGGAAGAAAGTTGGATTTGACTCAGTTTGGGACTTTCCTAAGAGGATTTCAAGGGAGTTGAGGATAAATGTAATGGATTACATTCAAATCCCTGGATTTAAGCTGAGTAAGAGAGAAGTGTGTCAGGGACATCTGAGAGGAAATGAGGAAAGATGGTGGGGTCAGTTCATCTTATATCTTGTAAACTAATAGAGAGGAGAAATTCACAAGATTGAAAATTGGGTGGGGTTGTTGAAACTAGGCTTATGTTTATATCATTGCTAATAAGGGTTATCTCACTATTAAAAACATAAAAGCAGAGTCGCTACATTAAACAGAAAATAACTTTCATATAAATGAAACAGCACTTTTAGATACTAAGTGGTTTCTGTTGCCTGCCAAATGAAGTTTGAGATTCACCTTCCCCTTATAAAAATAGACTAAAAAGTTTAGACACCGTTGTCGAAGTTTGAGATTCACCTTCACCTTATAAAAATAGACAGAAAAGTTTAGACACTTGTCACTATGCTGTGGCTTTATCATTTCGATATTCTATATGTGTGTGTGTGTGTGTGTGTGTGTGTGTACACACATGGATGGGGGGGAGGCAGTGCTTCCTCCTCTCTCTCTGTCTCTATGATTTGCACATGCATGATCTGTCAAAAAAAAAATTAATACAGAAGATTGTTGTAAAGGGAACAACTTTCTGACCATAACACAATGCGACTTTGTCTCTATCACTTAAAGCCATCTCTCATACCAGTCATAGACATGCCATGTTGTAAGAGACTTGACCTAGTGTGCTAATGGGTTCAGTGTACTGAGTTTTATCATCTGTGACCAATGACAGACCACACTCACATTGGTCTCACTCATTACTCCCACACCCTTCCCCAAAATAAGACAAAACAAAAAAGAAAAAATTGGAGAATTCACAAATCTGGTCACAACCAGTCTCTCACTTTGACTGTAAGTAAGCATCAAGGAATACACTAATATATAAAAGTGATTGGCATACATTAAACATTTCAGAGATGTCATGTACATTTTCTTCCATTGTGATGTATAGAATATGCTTACACTGGCAATGGATTTCATACAAATTGTGATAAATATTCTTTGTTTTAAAAAATACTCCAACTGTGGGAACCAGCAGTTAGCGTAATGGCTATGTCGCTGGACTCCCACGTAGTCGACCGCGGTTCGCGTCCCGGACCCGGTGGCTTAAAACTCACGCCGGGCACATGTGCGTGCGTGCCCAAGATCCCAAGAGGAGAATGGAGGAGAAGGGATTGCAGCGTGACCATCCCCCCTGTGGAGTGATTTCTCGCTTTCTATCTCTCTGTCTCTCTCTGTCTGTCTGGCAAGCGCACGTGCCCTATAGTGAAAAATCTCTCCAAAAAAAAAAAAAAAAAAAACTCCAACTGACCAACTCCTTTGAACAGATTTAGTCACCAAGAATAGTTGTAATGAAAAGTACATTGAAGCCCCATAGTGTAGTAGTAAGTGCTGTGCTTTGGGAGCCAGATCTCGCATGGCCAAACACAGTCCAAATCCCAGCGCTGGAGTCTTAGTAAGCATACTGGGCTTGTGTACTCAAAATCCTAATAGAAAAGAGGAAGTGGAGGAAAGAGATTGCAGTGTGACCCTTCCCCAGTAGGAAGTGCTGTTTCCTTTTCCTCGTCTTCTCTCTCTCCCTGGCAAGCACACATACCCTCTGGCAATTAAGAAAAACAAAAAGAAAGAAAAAGAAAAAAAGGTATAATGAATTTTCTTTTTTTTTTCCTTAAGAATTCATGAAAGAGTTCTATAGTCCCAGATTATAAAATAAAAATTTTGTTTTTCTAAATCTATGAGAAGCTGATTTACCAAACAACCAAATTGAAATTACTCTTCCATATTTTTAGGCAAATGCAAAGATGCACAAATATTAACACAGAAAAAAGATTTATTATTATATACATTTTTGTATGTATTGTAAACATCTTCTCTGACTGGTCCTTTCACTCTCTTTATGTCTTTTGAATTACATAGTATCGAGGTAGTTAAGTTTATCAATTTTTCTTTCATGCTAGCTCTTTACTGTGCTTTAAGAAATTATTTTCTACCCAAACTTGTGGACCTATTCTCCTGTTATTTTCTAGAAGTATTTTTGCTTACCTTACATCTATATGTTACTTGGGATTGACTTTGGAGTATTATATGAGTTAGGAGACAAATTTCATTATTTTTCATACATATATTTAGTTGACCTAGTGTTATATAATAACCATCTTTTCCGTACATCTGTGTAATAACAGCTGGGTATAAATCAAGTGCCTAGGTGTGCATGGATAATTTTCATTGATCTCTTTGAACTATTCTTGTACAAATACCAGAATGCCTTAATTGCTGTGCAAAATTACAATCAGCTAGAACCAATCTTTTTTATCTGTTCTTGAATAGTGTCTAGGCTATTTTTGTCTTTCTGCACTTCTTTCTAAATTTTACATTCAACTACACATACACACACACACACACACACACATACATACACACTCACAACATGGGATTTCTATTGACAATTTACTGACCAAATCTATAGATCAATTTGAGGAGAAGTTATATTTCCGCTATACTAAGTTTTTTGATAAATGAACATGATACATATTTACGTTTATTTAAACTTCTTTTATTTTACTCAAAAAAGTTTCATGTTTCATAATTTACATGTAATACTAGTCTTTCACATCTTTAGGTTTATTCCTAGGTATTTGATTTTTTTAATGCAATTGCAAATGGTTTTTAATTCCATGTTTTAAGTGTTTGGTGCTTCTGTATACAAATATCATTTTTTAACACTGACTCTAGCATAGAAAACTGGTAATGATTATTTTCTTGAATTTTCTATGTACATATTCATATCTTCAATTTTAAATTTAATTTTATTCTTTCTAATTCTTAAATATTTTATTCCTTTTTTTTGGTGGTTGTTTTCTTTGTTATACTGCACTGTTTAACACCTCTAACTTACTACTGAATAGAAGTGATAACAACTTACAGCCTTCAAGACAGTCAAAAAATTTTATTAGTGTGATATTTGCTGTAAGTCTTATATAAAAGTACTCTTATAAAAATAAGAAAATTGTCTTTTAAATTTGTTTGCTGTATTATTTCTAGTTTTTTTAAATATGTATGTTGAATTTTATATGTGTTTTTCTGTGTCTACCAAAATGTTCATGTGATTTTTCTTCCTCATATTGCTAATATAGTGAATTGCAATGATAGAATTTTGAATACAAAACAAACCTTACTTTCATATAATAAACTCAATCTGTTTGTATGTACTTTTCAGTTTGCTGATTTATTTGTCTTTTGTATTTCCTATTATGTAAAAGATTGGCCTGTAATTTTCCTTTCTTGGAATGAACTTGTCAGGTTTTCTTATCCAAATTACACTTTCTTTATAAAATGGATAGAATAATGTCTTACTTTTCTAATCACAAAGAGTAGGTGTAAAATTAGTTATTCCTCCAAATATTTGATATCTTTTGCCAGTAGGGCCATTGGTCTTGACTTTTCTGGTGCATAAATTTTAATTATGGATGCAGAGCCTTTAATAGTTATAAGATCATGCAAATGTTCTATTTTGTTTGGTAAAATTTTTCTGGGAATTTATCCTTATCATCTCAATTTTCAAACTTATTGGCATAAAATTGCACTTGAGAGACTCTTGTTATCCTTCTGTGTCTATAATGTCTATGACAATGTTTCCTTTTGATTTTTGTTCTTGTATTTTTTGGTGCCCTCACTTGTTTTCACAATCAGTCCTAACAGCTATTTATAAATTTCTTTCAAAGGACCCAACTTCTATTGGATCAACCTTCTTTATTGTATTTTACGTCTATTTCATTAAATTTATTATTTCCTTCTTTCTATTTCCTTTAGGCTTAAATTGTTTTTTGTTTGTTTGTTTGTTTCTGTCTGGGTTTTTACTTCTTAAACTGATAAGTAGCTCACTGATTGTTTGTTTGTTTGTTTTTTTAAATATACATTGCAGACTATCAGTTTTTCTCTCAACACAAATTTAGTCGTGTCCCAAACTAGTAGGATAGTATTTTTATTCTCAACCAGTTCAATGTTGTTCATTTCTCTTGTCATTTTTTCTTGACCTATAGCTTAGTTTAATTGTATTTATTAATTTCCAAACATATGGCTGTTTTATTTTTTAGTCATAGCCCCACTTGGCAAGGCCTGGATCTCAATTTTCTTAACCTCCTAATCTCTGAAGGCTGTTTTGAAAGCATTCCTTAGCTTCTCAGTCTTTTAACTTTTTCTTTTTCTTCTCTTTTTTTTTTTTTTTTTTTTTGTTTTGGAGAGGTTTTCGCTATAGGGCGCGTGCGCTCGCCAGACAAACAGAGACATAGAGACAGAAAGCGAGAAATCGCCCCTCAGAGGGGATGGTCACGCTGCAATCCCTTCTCCTCCATTCTCCTCTCGGGATCTTGGGCACACATGCACATGCGCCCGCATGAGTTTTAAGCCACCGGGTCTGGGACGCAAACCGGGGTCGACTACATGAGAGTCCAGCAACATAGCCATTACGCTAACTGCTGGTTCCCTTAACTTTTTCTTTTTCAATTGGCACCTGCCCCCGAGGGAAAAGTAGTCCCAAATACTATATAGGCTACCTTTCTGGGTTGTCTTCTTGTCCAGGATTTTGATTCTTTAATTATTATAACCACTTTAGTCCTGCAAATGCTGTATGTGTTTGATTTTTTAACTGTAGAATCAAGATTCTTGTTAGTTTTAATATTTGACTTCTAAATGTATACATGAAAGAAAATAGTTTAACAAATATTCTTTCATATTGGTGATAACTACTTTCCTCAAGGGTAAAGACTTTATGGAAATGAGCCTCCAATTAGCCCTTTTGTCATGAATTTATTGTTCTACTTTTATTGTATATATTTCTTTCCATCTTTAGCTATCATCTTATTCCCATTTTATTATTATTTTTCCAATTAGTTGTTTTGTCCAGAAAAATCCCAACTGGATTAAAAAGTAAATATTTTCTTTTGCTTTCATCTTTTAAAAACGCTCTGAGCAAATATTTATTTTCCTTTGGAGAAGAAAGTATCTAAAATACATTATTATAAAATGCATTATAACTACATTTGAAAACTATATTCCAAATATCAGAGGTCAGCCTGTTCTAAGTACATTACATCAGGAAAAGTGCTCAGAATATAACCAAAGGGTGTGCTTTCATTACATTTAAAATTTCTAGTATTGCATAGTGAGAACTAGTAGGTGGAATAAAAAAATGTGTGATGTTACATGAATTAAATCCCATTAAATCACATATGCATTGATGGACCTAAATAAAGGTAATATGTATCTCTTAGGTTTATTTTGTATCTCTTAGATTTATTTCCTCTACAACTGTAAGTTCTTTTAGAAGACCTATGGATATTTTATGTATAGCATATATTAGTCTGATAGTGTTGCCATAACAAAATACCATAGGTTCCGTGGCTTAACAACAGAAATTTATTTTCTCACTGTTTTGGAGGCTGGAAGTCCAAGATAAAGATATCTGCAGGGTTGATTTCTCCTGCGACTTCTCTTCTCAGCTTGCAGGTAGCTGCTTTCTGGTTGTGTCCTCACGTGGCCTTACTTGTGGGACTGTAAGCCCCTACTATCTCTTCCCATTCTTACAAGACAGGGTTATACTGGATTAAGGCCTTACTCTTTTGACCTCTTTTTGTCTTAATTATTTCTTCAAAGGCCCTGTCTCCAAATACAGTCACTTTGGAGGTTAGGTTTTCAACAGGTGTTTGGGATGGACACAATTCAGTCCATTATACAGCATTTATTCATTCAGCACATATTTACTGCCTTATAAGGAACAGAGGCTTTTACTAGATAAGAAAGTATATTATAAGAGAGAAAAAAATCTAAAATATAATATATTGTTATTTTTTAAACGATAAGAATATTGGCAGTATGGGGTGGTTGGGATTTATTTTAGATAGAATGGTTGATAGAAGATCTTGCATGCACTTGCCAGAGAGACAAATAGGGTGTGGGGCAACAAGTGAGAAAGCATCCTTATGGAGTATGCCATACTGCAGTCCCTTTTCCTCCACCTTTCCCTCCTTTCAGGATTTTGGGCACACAAGCATACACATGTACTTTTCAAGCTGCCACATCTGGGACTAGAATCACACAGTCAGCCATGTGGGATCCAGCTGTCCCAACTGCACCACCAGCTGTACCCTAAACTCAGTGACTTCTTTAGATTACGTGGGGTCAGAATGTGGACCAAGAACAGTAGTCTAAAATCAGAGCCCAGGGACACTCCAGCATTTAAAAGATGAAGAGGAGAATTCTGTAACAGGACTGTAAGAGTGGCTAGTCACTTAGGAATAGAACAAAGCAATGTGACAAAGCCAGCAGCAATATATGTGATCCCAAATGATTAACAATCTGTATTTCTAGAAGATTGAACCAAAAACCATCCTTTCAATATTATTTATTTAACTAGAAATCTGAAAAGTTATGTTAATACAGGCATAAAAGCATTGGATTGTTGGAAAAGTCCTGGCATGTTTTTCTATGTTTTTCTAATCAAAAATGCATCATGTCTTTTCTGACAACCCAATATAATATCACCTAACAGATAATCAAGCCATTGAGAAGAAACATGTTATACTGAATATTTATAGTGCTTCTTTTTGACTAGGTCTCAGCCTTGTAAAGGAGGATTAAATATGAAGGGATTAAAAATATAGAGGTCCATGCTAATGTTATAAAGTGAAAAGATGTCTCACCACTTGAAGGTTAATTCAGCACAACACTTCCCTTAACCATGGTTAAACTTCCACGGTTTTAGTTACCCATGGTCAGTCATGGCCTAATATTTTAAGCAAGAGAGAAAGATCACATTTATGTAACTTTTATGTCAGCATGTTTTTAGAATTGTTTTATTATTATTATTATTATTATTATCATTGATATCTTACAATGCCTAGTAGATTATATTATAGGTATGTGTACATAGGAAAAGCCATAGCATGTATCGGGTTTAGTACACTCTGCAGTTTAAGCCATCCATTGGAGATCCCGGAACGTGTCCCCCTGAATGAGAGGGATAACTGTTTTGAATGTGTATAATCTCAGACTCTCAATAAAAACATTTTTATGTTGTTTTCCTCTCTTTGCTTCTTTCCACAGGTGGGGAGGTCCCATATACAACTCTGGCTACCAGAATGATGATGGGGGCTTGGTGGCTATTTGCTTTGATTGTCATCTCCTCTTACACAGCAAACCTGGCTGCTTTTCTCACTATCACCCGCATTGAAAGTTCCATCCAGTAAGTAGACAAAGATTCCAGTAACCACAGGGTGTGACGAAAGAGGAGAAAAGCCAAAGCTGGTCAGGAATAAGTATATAATATTGGTAGGACATTTTTTATAAAATAAAATGTTGGCTATAATTTGACTATTGGTTCCCACATTTAATAATTTTAATGACTATGTCTGACCAACATTTTGAGAAGGAATGAAAAGTCATGATGTAATTTTCTGTTTTTCTATTCAATATGCATCATGATATTTCCAATGATCGAATATGTGTTGTCTAGAGAAAAGTTTCCCTGAAAAGATTTTATCCATCCAAAAGCAAGATAGTTTGATTTTTCTTGAAGTTGAACATTAATTTCTCAAAAACATGGTAATTCAAAATTAGAATAATTAGATATGGAAGGGAATTCTTTGGAGATTTATCTTGTCCTTAAAAGAAAAAATAAGAGAGTTCTTCTTTTTAAAAAAAACATTAAATGAAGTCCATTAGAAGCCACAAAATTATTATAGCATAATGGTAAAAAATCAAATTAGAAATTAATTATATATAAAAAAGGGAGATATTTTTCTTCATTTTGTTTATTTTACAAGTCAAAACTGTAAAATGTAAATAGTATTTTAAGTTTTTTCATTATTTTATTGATTCCTAAAAAATGGTATTTCCATTTTCTCTTACCAAATCATGCTCTTCGGTTGCTTTCTAATTATCTCTTTGGTACAGAAACTTCGTAATCTCCCAATTTACTCCCCTTGTACTATGGATTCCAATGAATCTGAATTCAAACCTTCTGCCACTTATGAATTGAATGACCTTGTCCGTATTCCATAATCCTTGTTTAATATTTTATTTATAATTGGCACATAATAATTATACATATTTATTGGGTACAGTGGGATGTTTCAGTCCATGTATACATTGTCTAAGAATCAACTCAGGGTAATTAGCATATTCATTACTTCAAACTTCGATCATTTCTTTGTGGCGCACAGAAGAGAGAGGGGGCGTGGTCATGCTGTAGTCTCTTCTCTAAGCTTATCCATTGGTCCTCATTTGGGGCACTCGGGCACAAGTGTGTCTGAAGTATTTTTCAAGCCATTATGGGCAAACTCAAACCAACTCCCTGTGCACAGAGCTTAGCCACTTTGCTGTGAGGCCATTTGCAGCATTATACTGTTAGTAATAAGGAAAATTATTCTAACAGCCCAGCTAAAAAAATTGGTAAAGTCATTAAAATTATGAAAATAATAATTAACATTTGTTGATCACTTACAAGAGTCAGACTTTGTACAAAATAGTTTACATGTATTGACTCTTTTAATACTTACACCTTCCAAAATACACTGTCAATAACTGATTTGACAAATGATAAAACTGAAGTTGACAAGGTAACTTGCCCAAAGCCTGCAACTATGTAAGTTAAGCAAAGTCTAGACCCTAAATCTTTCTGATTCATTAACCTGTATTTTATCTGTAGTAGACTAGCTCCTATTCCACACACTTTAATGTCTGTATGGCCCTTTGATTTGAGAGAACACTACAAAGGATGGGTTATAGCTTACCGATTGCTAAGTACAAGGATGAAAATGATGATACCTTGAACCATCAGCTCCTCCTAGGAAACAGAGGTGAAACCCAGGGTGATGCTTGTGTTTGAATCAATTACGTAGGTACATACCTCAATGTGAGCTAATTATATCTATAATCGATATCTGCTTTGTGATAAGACTTTTTGGAAGATAGAATCAACAGAAATCATATTAAGAAAAATGGTTTTAGGGAACCAGCAGTTAGCGTAATGGCTATGTCGCTGGACTCCCACGTAGTCAACCGCGGTTCGCGTCCCGGACCCAGTGGCTTAAAACTCATGCCGGGCATGTGTGCGTGCGTGCCCAAGATCCCGAGAGGAGAATGGAGGAGAAGGGATTGCAGCGTGACCATCCCCCCTGGGGGGTGATTTCTCGCTTTCTGTCTCTATGTCTGTCTCTGTCTGTCTGGTGAGTGCACGCACCCTATAGTGAAAAACCTCTCCAAAAAAAAAAAATGGTTTTATTCCATCATGAAATAAAAATTGAATGTCTTTGATATATACAATGTGATAATTTGATATATATTTATGTTTTGTAATGGTTATTACCATAAATTAAGCACTACCCATGCTGTACATTAGATCTCCCAAAAACTTCCATCTTCTAACTGAAGTTTTGTACGCTCTGACCAACATCTCCCCATTTCCCTTACCCTCAAGGCCCTAGCAACCACCAGTGCTACCTCTGCTTCTTAGATTCCACACAGAAGTCCTACACACACGATAGTGCCGTATTTGGCATAATGTCGTCCAAGTTCATCCATGTTATTATAAAGGGCAAATGGAAGACCAGTTTTTAAAACTTAAAGTGGAATATTTCATCTCATTGATATATTTCTTATCCCTTATATTTAAATTGTTCTGATGGTTAAGGAGTTGGACTCTCACATGGCCAACTGCAATTCAAGTCCTGCACCTGGAGGCTTGCTTTCTCGCTTTCTCTCTCATGAGCATACATGTTCTGTAGCAAACGAGATAATAATAATAATAATGATTAAAAATTAAATAATCCTTTAAAAAATCTGTAAATTGTCAGCTTTTAAATGTGACAAAACTCTATGTAAACTAAATCCAGACTCTATGTAGTTCACATCTGATTTTGAAGCACTTTTAAATAAATAAATGAAGAAAATTTGAAACTAAGTTATTTTACATAGTAAACAACAACAATAATAATAATCATAATAGCAAAAAAATATTGGGTCATCAAAAATGTTACAAGGTATTTTTCTATGTTTTTGTATGCAAAAATGCATCATGACTTTTCTAATGCCCAATACTATGGCTAACATTCACTCATAATTTGTTATGAACGGGTGTTAAGCATATTACATATATTTTCTTATTTGTTGCTCAAAATAACCCTAACCATATAGGTACTACTAATATTGCCATTTTGTAGGTAAAGTGAAATAACTTTGAAATTAAATATTCAATATCACACAGTTAAAAAGGTTTAGAGGGGTGGGTATAGCCCATGCCCATCTGATACCAATTCATGGCCTTACCCACTGAAATCTTTTCCTTGTCCAGTGGCAGTTGCTACAGTTTGTTGGCTTGATCCGGTATCTCTGCGAGGTTACAGACATCATGGTGTGTGTATATCTGAGCTACCTAGTTATTAATAACTTCCCCTGCATCCGTTTTTATCTAATGTTTGGTAGCAGGAGGAGCAGAAGCCTCTCTCAGATTTTTATACCATAATGTTTCCATAAAGTAAAACCTAAGGAAAAATATTGTAATTTCATATGATGCTCCCCTCAAGTGTAATTCTATAACCCAAAGTAACTGAACATTCATTTTTTAAAAAATGATTCCTTTTCAATGCCAGCCCAGCATGATTGAAAATCATCAGTGGGTATAATAAATCTCCACTTCCTTCTAATATTATCACTGGACTAATTTTAGAAGGGAAGAATTGGAGCCAAATCAATTTTTTTTTAGAAAGCCAGATTCTCTTCCCAAATTTAAAGATATCTTCTAATTTCATGCCCCAGCTGTGTTGGTAAACATAATTGCCTGCAATATTTCTTGGAAACATTTAAAGTTTCAGTTGTAGGTAATGCCAGAGTTTCTTGAAACATTCTAATTGTTCTTACCAAAAAAAATGAAATGTTTTTCATATTGCCCTTCAATGCCATGCTTCTTAATCGTTTATAGTCATAAGATTTGCTCATCATGAAATGAACCAGTGCATTTTCATGCACCTTTTTCCAGCCAGTTTTGCCGTGCCATTGACAAACATGCCAAACACACCCTTACTTCCCAGTCAAGATAGCTAGCTTCTACAGACTAGGATGGGCAGAGGTAATTAGAAGAATGTCAGAATGTGAGAGAAAAAGGGAGAAAGCTTCTTTTGAACAGGGCGTTGACAATTTCTTAAAGTTGAGAAGAGAAAGCAAATTGATTTATTCTTAGGAAGTTGAATGTTACTCCTTTCAAGTTTAGATTTCTGTTGGCTCCTAACCTTCACATTAATACAGATTTTGAAAGTAAATTTTGCATGGGAAAGCTAACCCATAACTTTAATTTTACATCCCTTCGATGATGGGAACAGGAAAATACAACCATGATAGAATGAGACAGATTGTGACACTCTTGGCATGAGCAATATTGATACACACAGTTCACTTTCTAAAGGGGAAAGTGTCATTTATGCAAGATTCTAATGATAGTTTGGACTGTTTCAATCTCACTGAAAAGTAGCAATATGTAGCTAATTATTTTCAAACACTTATTAACCAAAATATACTTTTTTCTATTGATAACCAGGCTAAAAGTAGCCATGATGAAATGGAACATGTGAAACTTTATAGGTACTTAGAGTAAATACTGGAAATAACATTAGCAATATTAGCTCTGTTTGGTTGTAATGTAACTTCTAAAAACTTATTTCACATACAAATGAAAGTAGCTATGGATAAATTATAGTTGTATGGCTGTAGTTGTTAATAACCTTACTGTCAGATTGGTCTTTGGTGGTGAGACTTGAGTTTCTTACCCCCTGGCCTATGGGTAAGCTTGGGTCTACTCAAAGGGATCCTAACATGCCACACCATATTTTTGTATGTAATGCATTCATTGTCCATAATACTTGAGGTTGGACAAAACAAAGTAGTGAGTTAATGCTGCCACTGAATCAAGCTAGGCTGAGATAACATGTCTGACTAAGCATGATTCAGAAACAATTTATTACTAGAGGAGACCCTTTTTCCCCAGTATCCCAATAACATGAATTTTGCACCCACATTTGTCTGCATTTGGGAAAGGAAAAAATGACTGAGCCACTGTTTTTCTCAGCGCTACGTGGTGAGTCTGAGCCAGCCCAGACTTAGAAATCGGAGTCTGGGTTTCAGGTCTGAGAGAAGTCTGAGGACAAAAAAAGATGGTGGCCACTAGCAGGGCTCTCTAATGAAAACGAGAGTCCATTAAATCTTGAAAGGTGTGGTAAGACTTGTTAAGGAATTTGGAATTTTTCTTGAGTTAATGAAGAGTGACATCATTTTAGAAAGACAGCTTTATCTGTGCAGAGGAAGAAAAGTAGGAGTGCATGCCAAGTTGCCGGAGATGTCTAATGCTCATATATTCATGGCATTTAACTAGTAGGTCTTTGTTTATTATAAACATGATCCACATATCTTCTTGTTCTTTGACTCAGAACTGCCAGTTTTGCCTTTGTGGTTTGATGCTAAAAGATCAGGAGCACAATACAATTTTTGCTTTCTCTGGTATTATCAAATACCAGAGAATCGAGGGTAATCAAAGAGAAATTAGACTTCAGAATTTATATCTCCAGGCTAATGTTTACATCTAGCGTGAGTGCAGGAATATTAGCTTGGTTTATTAAAAAAAAATATAACAACATTAAAGAGAGGATGTGACTTACTACCCCTTAGCTAAACAGACAGGGAAGAGGAGAGTTACTATTAATATCATAAGGAAACTCTAGCTATTACTCTGGTTAGACTACTTTTCAGATGTAGTTGTGAAATTGTTGTGGCTGAAAAGCAGCATCTCAAGCTCTACCATTGGTGGGTCCCACTCTGCCTCTCTTAGATTTCTTCTTATTCCATTCAAATGTATGTTCTTCTGATAATGAATATAATACAAGGCTATCTTAAGAACATAGGAAAAGAGGACAGACGATAGCATAGTGGTTAAGGAACTGGACTCCCATATGGCCTACCGATGTTTGAGTCCTGGACCTAGCAGCTTGAAATTCACGCTGGGTACGTATGTGTACATGCCTAAAATCCCAAGAGGAGAATGAACAGAAGGGATTGCTGCATGGCTATCCCCCCTGGGGAGTGATTTCTCACTTTCCCTCTCACCGTCTCTGTCTCTTTCTAGTGAATGTACACACCCTATGGCAAAAATCTTTTAAAAAAAGAAAATAGTAAAGTATAACAAAATTTTGAAAGACAACATCTTAAAATCCATAAGCTGTCTTGTAGCAGTAAATTTTACTAACATGTGAACAAACTTTTTAATTATTGTACATATATAGGAAGTTATAAAGATAGAACACAGAGGTATTTTGTACTCTTCATCCAGTTTCCCTGGATGGTTATATCATAAGTAATTGTAATACAATATGAAAACTAGGAAACTGATATCACTATGTACACATATAGTGCAATGCCATTTTATCACATTTATAGATTCATAGAACCACCAGTGCAGTCAAGATCCAGAACTATCCCATAACTATGAATTTCTTCCTTGGTCCACCGCTTTATAGTCATACTCACCTCCTCCCATTCCCAGCCCCTGGCAACTCTATATGTGTTCTACATTTTTTTAATTGTTGTCATTTCAAGACTGTTAAAATTGAATTATACATATGTGGCCTTTTGTAATAGACTTTTTTTCCCCACTCAGCATTATATCCTTGATATTCATCCAAGTTGTTGAGTGCATCAATAGTTCATTGTCTTTTATTGCTGAGTAGTAGTCTATAATATGGATGTACCGTAGCTTGTTTAACAATTTATCTATTAAAGGACATTTTTATTGTCTTCAGTTCGGGGTTATTACAAAGAACACTGGTAAGAAAATGTTTGTGCAGGTTTTTGTGTTTTCATGTCTTTGGCATAAATGCCCAGGAGTGCGATTGGTAGGCAAAAGGGTTTGTTTAGTTTTTTAAAATGATCTAACTATAGTCCAGAGTGGCTGTAGCATTTTACATCTCTACTGTAAAGGATGAGAGATCCAATTTCTCTGCATCCAGTGTTTGATGTTGTCACTACTTTAAATTGAGTCATTCTGATAGATCAGTGGTAATATCTCACTTTGGCCTTAAGTGGCATTTCCCTATTGTCTAATGATGTTGAACATCTTTTTATGTGCTTACTTATAATCTTTATGTCCTCTTAAAGGAGGTCTCTTCATGTCTTTTGCCCATTTTCTAATTATATTATTTGTTTTGTTTTGTTTTTTTTTTGTTTTTTATTGTTTAGAATTCTTTGTATATTCTAAATGTGTTTTATGAGATATGTGGTTTGCAAATGTTTTCTCCGTGTCTGTAGTTTACCCTTTTATCCTCTTTAAAAGATCTCTCATAGAAAAACTGGTTTTTAATTTTCATGAAGTCCAATGTATCATTTTTTTTTTTCTTCTATAGCTTGTGCTTTTGGTGTAATGTCGTGACTCTTCATCAGATCCTAGGTCTCGGAGATTTTCTCCAATTTCTCCTCAAAGTGTTATATGTCCACATTTCAGATCTAAATTTGAGATCCATTTGAAGTTGGCTTTTGTATTAAGTGTAAAGATTAGGTTGAGGTTAACTACTCCCACCCCACCCCCATAGCTACTCAAATGCTTCATTAGCATTAATTGTTTTTATAACTTTTTAAAAACAACAAATATCAGTTGGCCATACTGTGCGAGTTTGTTTCTGCATTCCCTATCCTGTTCCTCTAATTCTTGTGTCTTCCTCTGCCAGGGACAGTTTCATTTAGAGTAGCTTGAAGCTGAATAGAGTGATTCCTCCCACTTTTTTTCTCCCCAGGACTATTTTAGCAATTCTAGTTCCTTTGCTTTCTCATAGAAATTTCAGAATAATCTTATCTGCATCTCCAACAAGTCTTGCAGGAATTTTGACAGGAATTGCAATAAATCTATTTGTCAATTTAGGGGAGAATTCACACCTTCACCATTTTCAGTCTTTTGATTAATGAGCAGAATGTGTCCATTGTGTTTAGATCTTTGATTTCTTTCATTAGCATTTTGTCATATTCAACATATAAATTCTATGTGTGTTTCGTTAGATTTGTACTTATGTATTTCTTTTTTCTAGGTTATTGCAAAGAGCACTGGATTTTGAATCTCAGCCCTTCATACTCATGTCTAGAATACAGAAATACAATTGTTTTTGTGTGTTGATTTTATCTCGTGACCTTGCTGTAATTTTATATAGTACTTGCACTTTTTTGGTAGGTTTTTTTGTTTGTTTGTTTTTAGATTTTCTAGGATGATTTTTTGAGATTTTTTTTTGAGGATGTCATTTACAAAATCAACAATTATGTTTACTTCTGATCTGTATGCATTTTATTTATATTCCTTGTCATTAGAGGGGGAAAAAAAGAGACCTTTACAGAAAAGAATAATAGTGGCCTTCTATTTAGTTAATTCCAGTTATTTATAAGTTGCATAATATCTTAAAAACAGGCTTGGAAGATTGAATTCCAATACTGGGTTGTTGTGAAAGTCATGACTTATTTTTCCATGCAAAAATGCATTATGACTTTGCTGACAACTCAATAAATCTGCAGTCAAACCTTCTGCCTCTTAACTGAATGACTTTGTCAAGATTCCATAATCATTGTTTGGGCTGGTAGATGGCATGGTGGTTAAAGGCACTGGATTCTTACATGGCCAAGTGCCATTCGAGTCCTGAACCTGGCAGCTTGTCTTCTTGCTCTCCCTTTCCCTCTCTCTCTCTCTGGTCAAATTAAAAAATAATAACAACAAATGGAATTAAATAAGCAAATAAACAATTCTTTAAAAAAATTATTCCATTATCATTGTTTAAAATTTTATTTGTAATTGACACATAATAATTGTACATATTTATTGAATACAGTGTGATATTTCAGTTCATGTACACACTGGATATCAATCAGATCAGGGTAATAAGCATACTCATTATTTCAAACATTTATTGTTTCTTTATGGTGACACTATTCAATCTTCCACATATCTTGCAATATACATTATATAATATACAATACATTAATATGAGCTATAGTAACCCTACTGTTGAATAGGACATCAGAAGTTATTCTACCTACTCAACTGAAACTTCGTACCCATTGGCGCTCCTCTCCCCATGCCCCCATTCGTATAGATTCTCCAGCCTCAGTCAGGTAACTACTACTCCATTCTCCTCTAATGTGAGATCATCTCTCTTAGATTCCACACGTGAGTGAGATCATATGGCATTTGTATTTCTGTGCCTGATATATTCCACTGAACATAATGTCTTTTAGGTTCACCAATGTGGCTACAAATGACAGGATTTCATTCCTTTTTATGGCTGAATATTATTCCATTGTGTATATATACTTCATTTTCTTCATTCATCTGTTGATAGACATTATATTCCCTAAGGGTGAAAAGAGAGTAGTTTTACTTCATAGGTTTAAATTAAAGATCAAATGAAAAATAAAAAGACATAAATAACCATAGTTGCTGGACACATTCTACATAGCATTTCCTTCCATTTTTGTACTTGTTCTCCAGTAGCTGATAGGTGCCTTGGACTGGTCTTCTTTCAACCCCACTTTTGGTGGTGTAAATAAAATAACTCTTCTTCTTCTCCTTCTCCTCCTCCTCCTCCTCTTCCTCCTCCTCCTCCTCCTCCTCCTTTTTCTTCTTCTTCTTCTTCTTTTTTTTTTTTTTACCTAAGGCATGTGTACTTACCAGAAAGAGAGAGACAGGTGGGAAAATTGGAAATAACTCCCCAAGGGGATAGCCGTACCGCAGTCCCTTCTCCATTCTCCCAAGATTTTGGGTGCACACACACCTGGCATGATTTCTAAGCCACCAGATCCAGCACTCATACTATGGTGGGGCATGTGGGAGTCTAGCACCTTAACCATTACACCACTTGCTGGCCCCAATAACCATTCTTTTTTACCATTTTGCCCACAATTCCATATACCAAATTCTCCTTTTCATCAGACACACCTAATCCTCAAAGTTCCTTGCTAATATTGCTCGACACAGCTGCCACCACCCTGCCTCATGGTCTGTCTTACTAATGTTGTTTTCTGGTCTTGCTACTTAATTTTCCACCTCCCTAAAAGTAAAAAAAAAAAAAAAAAAAAAAAAAAAAAACAAGTAAACAAATAACAAAAAAAATGTACGTCAACAAATCTTATATGGATTTAAGCATAAATAATGAGCTAGAGGGATGATTCCCTCCACTGTCTCACCTTACTGCTAGAATACAGTAACCGTGACACTAAGCCTGGGTACAGAGACCTGTCTGCTTGGCAAGTTTTACTCTTCTGACTTACCTTTATTTACCCCTCTCATTCTACACAGCTCAAATACCACTTCCTCTATGCAGCCTCCCTCGTGTTCATAATTAGATATTCTGTCTCCTTTTGTTCAAGCCACTTTACATCTACCTTGCTTTATACCCTCAACTACATCTAGCCTTGTGCCTAAATACTGTTCTACTTGTTTTACTTTTCTGCTTAAAGTGCTTGGTGTCGAGGACTGCTTCATCACCTTCATGTTGACACAGCGCCTTACACCATCCCTTACTATGTACATAGTTGGTTACAAGTAAACGTTCATGGTAGGCGTGAGCCAGAAAGAGATTTCTTAGAATCTGGCCTGAGACTTTGGAACTCCATGACTTGTATATAGATGCCATAAAAAATCAGAGCGAGAAAGGAAAGTCATTTCTGTGTCCCATTATTCCTAGATGAGAGAGGAAACCCAAAATGGTTCTCTCTCGCCATGTGTCTCACCCACTGTCTCTTCAGTCCTCTGGCAGGAGCCTATTTCCTAGTTCTCAGCAGGGAATTGTACTTTATTGGGAGCAGCCCAAACCCAGGTAGATGTAGTGAGTGAAGCGTAATTCGTACTGCTTTTCTGTTCCATTTTAGTACGGAATTGTGTAGGCTTAGCTCCAGAATACACAGGCACTGCAGACAGAGGAAGACATTCATCCCCTTACCTGTTCAGTCCTGTATTGAAATGGCTTTCTTTTCTTAGCACTTAAGTACCCCAGTGATGGATGTCTTGTAAACACAGAGCCATCTAGGTGTTGTGGACAGGAGTTTGTCTCTCTCTGTGGATAGAAAGTAAAAAAAAAAAAAAAAAAAAAAAAAAAAAGTAAAAGCTTTCTTTTAGAAGTATGTTGGTCTCTCCAAACCACCCTTCAGTGAGCATCTAATTAAAAGTTGTCTTTCACTTGATTTGTAGCTCCCAGGATCAGGGCTATATTAGCACCGACATTGACTTTGTCTACATTGAGCTCACTAAGACAAGAACTTTGCCAACCTATTAAGCTGCCCCTCCTTTTTTTTTTTTTTTTTTTTTTTTTTTTTTTTTTTTTTTTATGAGCTGATTTATTCTAAACAAATCAAATCCTTCTCTCTTGTGCTTTCTCGCTCTCTTCCCAATCTATTCCTCTAAGCCTAGAAACCTATTAAGAACTCAAGAATCTAAATTTCTATCTTCTCTCCCTATTTCTGATTATTTTTCTTCCTTACCTGAAGTATGCTGAATAAATAAATCCTATCAGTCACAAGTATATGGATGTGGTTAAAATGCTATATTTGGGAGTATGATTTTTAGTCACTCTAGAAAAGATAGTTTCAGTAAGGGACATACTTTATGAAATTAATACTGGGAGAATAGTGATGGAAGGAGGCAAGACCAAGTTGGCAGAAAGAGTTATTTGACAGAAGAAGGCTGCCTAAGGGACTAAAGTGGAGGTGCAGGTCTGAGTCTCCATCCTCCTATTGGGCTATCAAAAGTCATGATGCATTTTCACATAGAAAAAATACATCATGACTTTTCCAACAACCCAGTACTACTAAAAAATAAGGCAGGTTTTTAAATCACATCACACTATACTTTCTCATCTTTTAAAAATGGTGACTTATTTCTCCACTCATTGCACAACTATTTGTTGCATAGTTTGGATTGTCATTTTCAATGTCCCTTCAACTCTAGGAAATGTCCCTTCAACTATAAGATTCTATATGAGCTACAGAATGAAGTGTCCTAATAAGCAAGGTCTGAGATAAGTAATGAACTAGATTCACAGAGGCGCATTGAGAAAAGAATTGGGGCCAGGAGATGGCACGGCAGTCGTGCAGCTGGACCTAAAAGGGTAAAGCCGTTGGTTCAAGACTCAGAATTGCCCTGAGCACAGCAACCGCATGCGCATGTGGGTCACCTGATCCCTGGCTGAGATGGGGGGTGGACTGCAGTGTGAAGACTGCTGGGGGTATCTGTATCTCTGCCCCTGTCTTTGTCTCCACCTCATGGAAGAAATACACTTTTAAAAAAATCCGAGATTGAAAAATCCTAGATTGAAAGGTAGAACTGAAAGAAAAGCTCTCAATTTTGTCATACCGTCTTGTCTTCTTTTTCTCTCTTTTTCTAGTCCTGCCTTCCTTCCCCTATTTTCTCCATCATGCTAGCAATCTGTGTGCACTGACTCCACCCTCCACTAAGTACCTGTGTGACCCCATTAGTTCTCTGATGTGCTGTCACAGTCCCTGCATCTAAAAATATGCAATTTATTTTAATAGCTTTCTCCTCCAGTCCTACCTGTATGTGCACGTATGCGAACACACACACACACACACACACGCACACACACACACGAACCTGTATTGCAACCCCCATTTCTCAAGCCCTGATTCTGAGGATGCAGTCAGGAAAGAGTCAGATGCCCCAGCAAATGGCATATGATATGGGAAGCGAGGAGCCAGGCTGCAGCTAGCTGGCTGGGCTGCTTTTTTGCAGGTGAACATTGTGATATTTTGAGAGTGCTCCTGCAGAATTCTCAAGATCTACAGTTGAACTGCAGTTCAGAAGCACATTTGCATAGTAGTCTGGCATAATCTCAAAGTGGCTGTTAGGAAGACCACTTCTCAAGCATCAGAATATCTATTTAATACCAACTTTAGTTGAAATTCCTCAAAATAGAATGATCACCTTATTGGGAAGAGAAGATCATATCTGTGAATTACTCTTAAAAAAGGAAAAAAAGATTTTTAGGGGAAGACTGCATTGAAAAAAAAGGAATATGTTTTTGTATTTGTCCCCTGCTGTGTGTTATAAAGAGCCAAGATTTTTGTTTTGAGGTGGATTCCCTGATTTCACATATTCAGAAGACTCACTGAAATCCTGCCCTTTCTCCTTTGATGGCAATGTTTCATCGGGTCTTTAAACTGGCTGCTAAATTAGCCAACTATTCTTCCTAGTTACTTGTTTCTCCTTGGTCGTTTTTCCCCTTTTCTTTTTTTCACTAGGAAAAATTTGATAATGTGATTAATATTTGGATCCCCTCAAAAGAACTCGTAGGGAAAAAAGCCACAAATTACTATTGATTCCTCATTTGAAGCCACATGTTCTTTAGGTGGGTCATTGTTTCAGGTAGTGTTATTATGTATTATTGTATCACAGCTCATTAGTGGGCCATACACAGGGCAGTGATCAATGGTTCAATGTCAGCCTTGGAGGGTATATTGAATAAAGCGTTTTCCACAAGTCAGCATTGGTTCTGAGTCTAATTAACATTTGCAGTGTTGATTTGAAGTGTGGAATAGGGAGTGAGCTTATTAAATATGCAGATTACTCTATATCAAGTGGGGGTGATTATTGACTAGAACCATACTGTAAGAATTTATAAGGGCCTTGACAAATTACAGAAGGTAATTAGAAGTAAGATGAAATTTAACAGAGACAAGTAAGTGGTAATTCACTCAGAAATGGAAAAAACAAACTCATGTGTGTGACTATGGCAGTTCAGAATTGGGGGACAGTAATAGTTTGAAAATAAGCCATCTATCAACTATACATTTCCAATATAGCATTGATACTCATAATGAAAGTAACCAGACCACCTAATTGTATAAAAGTCATTCAGGTTTTTAAAGACCACCATAGCCTACTTCAAGGTCCATAAATTGTGCAAAAATTACAATAGAAAAGAAAGAGATAGTTTAGTTGATAACAGTGTAAAAAAGTGAGTAATAAATCCTATGGATAAGCACAAAAGAAATGCAGTGTTTACCTCAGCAAGGAGAAGTTAAAGGATGAAAATGAAAAAGAAGTACATGAAGAAAAAGCCACCAGGTCTGAGACTCGGACTGTGGTTGGCCGTGTGGGAGTCCAGCACCTTAACCACCACACCACCTGCTGGCCCCTCTTGTCCATTTCTTTGAGTTAATTTATTTTTCTTTCTTGAGAGAGAGACATAGAAACCCTATCAGGACCCTCATGTCACTATCCAACCCCCTCAATCAGCCGGAATCGCATGTGTATGTGCCTACTGTGTACAGAGAGACCTCAGGGCATGAACCAGGGCCCTCCCACATGGCTTCAGCAAGGTGGAGCACCCTGCCACCACTGCACCACCATGACAGGCCTTGTGTCCATTTTCAGTGAGAACAAAATGAGAGGCTCTTGGGAACCAGCAGTTAGCGTAATGGCTATGTCGCTGGACTCCCACGTAGTCGACCGCGGTTCGTGTCTCGGACCCGGTGGCTTACAACTCACGCCGGGCGCGTGTGCGTGCGTGCCCAAGATCCCGAGAGGAGAATGGAGGAGAAGGGATTGCGGCGTGACCATCCCCCCTGGGGGGTGATTTCTCGCTTTCTGTCTCTATGTCTCTCTCTGTCTGTCTGGCGAGCGCACGCGCCCTATAGCGAAAAACCTCTCCAAAAAAAAAAAAAAAAAATGAGAGGCTCTTGTGCAATAGGAGAGTTTTCCATTAGGCATGAGTGAAGATTACTTCATGGTATTATAAGCTTTCAAAGTCACTAAAGTGCCTTAGGAAGAAAAAGCAGTTTGGGGGGCTGGTTTATGTGCCTTAAGGTAACTAATGGAATAATGAGGTGCCTCTATGTTATGATTGTATTAAGATATTTTCTTAATGCCATCTAGAAATTTGATCATCCTTAGGGAAATTAATGAGAACTAGTGAAATCCTTTTTATATTTTTCAAAGATCTATAAATATAAAATCTAGTAGTTCCACTATGGTTGTCTATTGGATTATTTCAAGATATCATCTTAACATAAATTTTATAGTCACCTTACAATCAATCAATGGTTACATAGTACAATGCAGGCTATACAAATTTAAGATAATTTCCTATTTGTTTTGCCTGTCCTGGAATAAATAAATATTGCATCTTTTTCATGATATGTAAGAAATATACCACACATGCTTTGTGCCAAAAGAAGAAAAACTGCAGAAAATTGCATTCACAGAATACTGAAGCCTTTTGTAATGGAGTTTTGTTTATTTAGTTAATATATGTTTATAATATATGTACTTTATGATTATATACCATATATATTATAGTAAATATAATATACATAAAATTGTCTTTCATGATGGGCACCTATGTATATTATTTTATTTAATAATTTCCATATTAAATATAAATACAACATTACATATTAAGTATTTATTCAACCAAGAAGCCATTCAATCTACAGAACAGGATCTTAAATGGTAATTTTTTTTCAGGGGTGTCAAAATTATGAGGCTTCTGATGAAAAATTATAGTGTGTGCCACATTTCAGGATTCGTGGTGTGACCAAATTAGTTCCTAGCTTATAAAGTGAGTCAATAAGTTAAATCAGTCAATCATATTTCCAGATGAATGTTTTCTTGCATTTGTAAAACTTTGTCATTTCAAAGAGAGTTTAACGATTTTTTTTTTTATTAATTATGACCTACAGAAGTAAGGACAGAATAATTCCATCTTCCTTTGGGGTTCTGTAAATGATCTACTACATCCACAATCCCGGAACATCACTTTTTCTCATTGTCAGGGGGTGCATGCACTCTGTGCTCATTATGAAGGGATAGGAAGGGGGTGAGAGATTGATAGCACACCAGGTGGGTCATGGTCACTCCGCAATTCTTCCTCCTCCACTTCTCTACCTGGTCAGCATTTGGGGCATGCACATACACATGGTGTTTTTTCAGGGTGCTGGGGACAGGATTCAAACCATGGTCAGCTGTATGGGATCTGGCTCCCCACACATGGTACTTAATCACTGGGTTATGGGGCCAGCCTTGAGCCAACTTTCAAAATCATATGGGAAGTACAAATCTGTCCCAAAGCAGAAAGGTGTTCCCCTAAGGAGTCCATGCAACCTTCCTCAAGGGCATCTATTTTATGAACTTGCAGTTTCGCCTGTGTCCGTCCTGTTCATACCTCACAGAGGATCACAGTACCCCTGACTACTCCGGAGAACAGAGTATAGGAGATATCCCCAACCCTGTCAGAGGAGATGCAGGATCAGCAGGCTGGAGTCGCCATGCCTGCTAATCTGCCACAAGGGACAGCGTTCTGTAATGGAGACGTGGCCTCCTTGTGATATAATGACACACTTCGTCTAGACCAACCACTTGGTACTCTGGTGAATATTTAAACAGTTCCAAAAATAAAGATCAAATAAGCATTGTAAGGAAGTTCAGAGCAGAGACCTGAAGCTGGCTTTTATCTAAAGTATTGTGTTATAGCAAGGGAGGCCATGGGTCCAGGTGAAGGGTTCAGGACAAAACAGGGGAGAGGGACAGATGGGAGGGCTGGAAAGGCCGTGCCATTGAGAGTTTATTCAGGTGCTCCACGTGGGGCTGCTCACCTGCCGACCCTTGGTGAATCTCCCGTCCCCTTTGGTCCTCATATGTCACTTCTATAAAGCATCCTGTCTAGGCCAGCCTGTGGTATGAAGGGTAAGGTGGCTGGATCCCACATAGCCAACCGCACTGTGCAAGTCCCAAACCTCGAGGCTTCATAAACGCTCCTGAGCATGCTAAGGCACGTGAGTGCCTGAGACCGGGGCTGGATGGATCTGAGGGTGGACAGTGGCGTCAAGACCCAGTTGGAGGTGTTTCTCTCTCTTTCTCTCTCTCTCTCTCTCTCTCTCTCTCTCTCTCTCTCTCTCTCTTTCTCTCTCTCTCTCTCAATTATTAAAGAAGCAGAGATTAGGACTCCTTTATTTGTAGTATCAGGGAGAGTTTCCCATATGAAGCCTTCTGTAAGGAGAGCGTCCTTTTTTTTCTTTTTTTAAATTTTCCAGAGGGCGTGTGCACTTGCTGAAGAGAGAAAGAGAAGAGGTTGGGGGGGACCAGTTCCAGGGGTCCCACTTCAATTCTGTCTCCATTTCTCCTTTAAGGATTTTGGGCACACATGGTAAAAGCAAGGAATGAAGAAATGGTATATTGGCCTGTGCTGTGAATGTGAATAGGCGAAAAGTTATTTCTGAAAATGAGAATAAAAAAGGCTTAAGTCAAATTTTTGAAGGATCTTGAATGCTAAGGAGTTGGAACTCTTCTTTTTCTTTCTTTTTTTGTTTTAGAGAGAGATTTTTTTTTGCCATAGGGTGCATGTGCTTGCCAGAGAGAAAGTGAGAAATCATCCCTGGGGGGATGGCTATGCCACAATCCCTTCTTCCCCATTCTCCTCTCAGGATTTTGGGCACACACACAGACACACACACACACACACACACACACACACACACACACACCTGGCGTGAATTTTAAGCCACCAGGCCAGGGATTCAAACTGCAGTCAACCACATGGGAGTCTAGCAACATAACCATTACACCATCTGCTGGTACTGGAACTATTTTCTAAGGGCAGTTGGGTACACAGGAAATATTTATATAAGGCAGTGATATATGGCCGGACCTGCACGTCAGAAAGACCACTTCGGCTGTGGGGTGGAGGTCTAGTGAGCAGTGAATGAGGGTACAGAGAGAGAAAAGGCCAGGTAAGAATTATCTAGGCAGGAACGACACAGCTATTGGAAATGGAAAGGCAAAGGTGGTGACCAATTTGCGGATTTAGATGCCGAAAGGTACAGAACTTGATGACAGATAAGTGAAAGTAAGAAAGGAAAGGTAAGGAAGAAGGATTAGCTGAGGATGCGTCTAATTGGTAAGAAAATAAGGAAATGTCAATTCCAGGAACCATAATAGGGAGCAGAATAACAGTAGTCATAATAAGAAAATTAATAACTTTAACTACCAGTAATTGAGCACTTCTAGAGAGCTAACTACTAAACAAATGTCTTACACATCTCCAAGTAATTTACTATAAAAAGTATTAGTTCCCTGTTTAATTGGCAAAGGAATGTCAATTTGGAGAAATTGAATTTGCCCAAGGATCGAAACACACATCTTGATGGCCTTGACCCAAGTAACCAAGGGGTTACCCAGTGCCAGCTGTTGGCGGTGCCTCTCAGTAAGCAGGCGGCGTTCCTTGCCTGAACATGGCATTCCATTTGCTAACATTGTCACTTGCTTCCTGGGTCTGAATGACACTAATTCTCGCTCTGCCGGCATACTAGTTGTTCTTTTAAACTTTCAGTCTTGGGTCCCTTTTTTGCTGGAGAACCTGTCTCTGCATTTCACGGACACACTGAGCTCAGCAGACCTGAAATCAGCACCCACAGGAGGAAACAGGAGACGGCGGGGTGGGAAGTCTGCCCTGACTGGGAGGCTGGTTGTCTCCTTTCCACGGTCAGCGCCGTGGCCTGAAGCATCTAGTGCCTATCCCATCAGCCACGTTCCATTTTTCTCCCCCTGAAGAAAAAAATCCCTTCTGATGTGATATCTTGAGTTGACTTGTTCCATTTCATAAAAAATGGGATTAGACTTCAAATTCCCTGGAGCTAAGGCTAGCAGTTCCCTCTTGTCATTTGTTGCTGAGCATTCTACACAAACACTAAAATTTATCTTTTTTTAAAGAAAAGGAAGATAGAGATGAGATAGAGAGGTTTATGAGAGAGATCTGTAAGTTATATAGAAAAATAGCACATATTAAATGTATAAATAATAATTAAAATTAATAAATACAAAACATGTTTTTTAAAAATATCATCTACTCTCTTTTTAAAAGAAAACAAGCAAAAATATGAGAGAAAATTTAATGTGGAAGTACTAAGAATTAGAGTAACTAGTTGGCAGTTTTAGAAATGTCAGTATTTTTAGTAACTCCTTCATTGTACCATAATTTCATTAACATAAAGTTATATAAAAGTTTGCTGTGGGGAACCAGCAGTTAGTGTAATGGTTATGTCACTGGACTCCCACGTAGTCGACTGCGGTTCGCGTCCAGGACCCGGTGGCTTAAAACTCACGCCGGGCACGTGTGTGTGCGTGCCCAAGATCCCGAGAGGAGAATGGAGGAGAAGGGATTGCGGCATGACCATCCCCCCTGGGGGGTGATTTCTTGTTTTCTGTCTCTCTGTCTCTCTCTGTCTGTCTGGCAAGTGCACGCGCCCTATAGCAAAAACCTCTCCAAAAAAAAAAAAAAAAGTTTGCTATGAAGAAATTCGTGATTACTTAGTGTCACAAATTCATGTATTCTTGTATTTGGAAGACAAACCAGACATTATTTATTCAACTCTAATATATGAATTCTTCAGAAATATTTATCTGGAGTCATTCTGCCTCTACCAAGGGAAAAAAATATTCTCCAAAAAAGCCCATGAGGAACCATTAAATGGAGCATTATTGAGAGGGGAATCATTATAATAATGATCTTCAGATAAAATAGTACATAACTTTATTGAAAAACAAATGGAACAGATCTTCTCTTCATAACACTTTGAGAGGACTCTATTACTCTCTCCTCTTTACAGACAAAAAAACAAAAATATACAAGGGTACCTTCCATCACACACCTCACAAATACCAGACCTGCTCATCTGTAAAATCTAATCTACTCAATCTCAAAGCAATAGCTATCTGCTATATCAAACATCAGACTACTGGGTATATAGAAATTAATTTAAAATGTTTGAAGGAACCTTAAGTGTTCATTTTTCTCGTAGGAGGTGTTTGGAATCAGCCTAGATTAACTCAAAATCTTGACATTTACTCTCACAGAATTTTACTAAATTGCACAGTTCTTCAGTGTATGGAATGTTCATGCAAATAACTTAACATGGCTTACCTATTGGTTCTCGGTATTGTTTAGTGCCCATGGGTTGAGGCCAGTCTGTTAGAAAACCAATATGGGGGAATAAAAGAAGAATCCCAGTAAGATCGGAAGAACAGGAGGCTATTTAGAACGGCCAAGCATTTGCTTTATTTGATTGTTCACCCCCTATCGCTGTGGATAACTCATTTTTCCCTCTGCATGCAGGAGTGAGAGTATGAGTTTGGAAGAGAAGGGCTCGGCTTTAGAAGACTCTCAAGTGAGCAGTCACTGAGAGCGTGTGGGGTTGTGTAGTGAGGCAGAGAAATGGAGTTTATCAGTATGAGTGCATTCACAGATAACTCTTATCTGGAGTGCACTAGATTTTCTTATTCCTTCTGCAGCCTGGAAAACATTGCTATTAAAAATCAAATGTCAATATTTGCCATGGTAAATTTACATAGTATATGCATATATGTGTGCTTATTTATGATGGTTTTGGGACATATCTAACGTTATCCAATCACTCAGATTTTGCTCTAAAGATGGTTTTTTGAGGGCTACTGCTTACAGAATAACTTACTGATGTCTTTTAGAGGCTCATAATATAGGCCATAGCATTTCTGCTGATGCTGCTCAAAAATCTTATTAGTGTAGAAATAACAAAATGACCGCTTACAGTGGTCACTCCCTTTCTGTCTGGGACTTCTAAAACAGTCTCCTCTCTCTGTAACAAGCTGTTTATGTTCACTTCATTTTGCTTTAGTCATTTTATTTTTGTCTCCTTTGGTAGTATCTTGGTGTACTATAATGAAATGAGGCTAAATCAGACAAGCTGTAATTTTTATTGCGAGCATGTCTTGAGGCAAATTTATAAGCAAAACTTGATAAGAGAAATGACTGGAGGAAACATGCCTTTGTTCTAAATTACAAAATGCTCTACTATTCTAAAACTTCAAGCACATTGGAAATAAACCGCCATCTTCCTGACACACGGAACTTCACAGAAGCAACCTATTAAGATCTTCCTTTAAAAATTTATACTATATAAAACAGTGTCACCAACTAAACTGTATTATAATTCTATATTCCAATTATAAAACTAATATTTAAAATGAAGCTATGTCCCAGAAACCTGATTAAATATCCTAACTTTTGATTTCCATTTTCTTGTCATGGGTGTCTAAGAGAGACCCTTAGTTCTCATGGGATTTAAGTAGTGTGACTATTGGGTAAGCTGGGTCTATATTTACATGTAAGCATAACGAGATTTCAACCTACACTCTGATCTCACCTCCACCTTTGATATTACAACTGAAATTGATTGCTTGAACTGCCAGGCAGCAAGTGGTCAATATTATACTGATAGGGTTTATTTGGTTTTTTTTAATTCTTTCAAAGAGATTTTTGCTATAGGGCACATGTGCTCACTGGAGAGACAGGGAGACAAAAAGAAAATAAATAACTTCCCTGGGGGACAGCCACATCACAATCCCTTCTCCTCCATTCTCCTCTCAGAATTTTGGACACACACACACACACACACACACACACAGCATGAGTTCCAAGCCCTGAGTCTGACTCTCGAACTGCGGTTGACTGCGTGAGAGTCAATGTAACTATTATGCCATCTGCTGGTCCCATGTTTCTGTCTTTTTTAATGATGATAAAGAGTATGCATGCACCCGAGAGAGAGAGCAGGAAAGAGAAGAGAGAGAGAGAGAGAGAGAACACACTCTCTACAGAGTCTCATTATACAGCAATTCCCCTTCCCCAGCCCTCCAGTTTTCAAGATCTTGGGGACCCTCTCAAAAAATATCCAGCATGTTTTCAGGCCAACCCATGGATCTAACCCATGTTTGGCATATGACTTCTAGTAATTCAGTCCAGTACACTATGGACCTCACCACCTGTGGCCTGCTGGGCCCTGGTAGGGTTTCTGAAGAACCCTCACATGGACTTTCTCCATCCAGCTATCTTCAGGTATCTATGTGGTGCTTTCATAAGCACCTAACCTTGATTGTATTTATAGAAACTGATCAAATGAGGCCTGATGTTATAACCTGTATAGATATATTTCATTTCTTCAGTTTATGTTATCACTTTAGAGTATCCCCTAATCATGAGAGATACATTTAAAATGTTAATTTTTTTAATGCAGTTTCACCCCTACTACTGGCAACAACAGTAAATTGCTGTCTTGAAACACAGTTATTTTTGTTTTAATATTACCAAGGTAATGATTGTGTGTCCCAGAAAGTTGCATTCCAGTTACCTGTTGCTCACTTTTCTTCCTGCCTTTGCTCTCAATTATTCATTTATACTGTCACATTAGTTTACTTGTTTATAAGTGCTAGGATTCGTTCAATGATTATAGGATATTCTAGAGAATTCTTGTCAAATAGTACATTTTTAAGTGTATAGTTCTATGTAGCAGTTAGATAGAATGAAAAGGAGTCATCATGGTAGTTCCCATGCAGTAAATAATATTCATCAGCAACACAAAATTCATTAATGGGACAAAGAAATGTGCCAATTTCTGTTAAAGATATTTGATAGTTTAGTCAACTGGACTAGGGAGAAATGTTCACATGTTAAAATATTCACATTGTAAGCTAAATAATGTGATTGACTGTATAAAAGAAAATGAAATTTAAAAACTAAATTTAAATTATTTTTAAAAAATCAATAAAATACAGGTTAAATTTTGCTGAAAGCAGCCACTAGAAATTGACACAAACACTCCTCCCACATACCTGGCTCCTACTTTATTGTTCGTAACAAAATTCTGCACGTGATGGAGATCGGCAAAGGGCAGGAGTATTCCCAATACCGTTGCCCAGTGCTGGTGTTGGTTGTAAAGATCCTCCAGGAATCATTAGCAAACTTCATCAACCAAAGGTCAGGGTATACATCACATGGGATCCACGGACCCCGGCTGTTGTGGGCGTTCTTCTTCGAAATATGGTGTCGAGTCTCAAAGCATCTGCTCTGCAGCAGTTAGTCAGTTGCAGTCTGCCAGCATCTGATTTTGAGCAGTATGCCAGAGACGTTCTTAAGTGTTAGTCATTAGAGTTGGGAGCTTACCCAAATTCAGTGTGTTCCAGTGGAGTAGTAACTGGTTCTTCACATTCAAAATACAAGTGCCTCAGAAACTCAGATTTAAGGAACTCGACCACCAACCTAGAGATGTGTAACCTGGAACACATAGCTACCATCTGAAAATCAGAGATTGATTTGAAAAGGCTGTCACTGAAAAAGAGGAAGCTGAAATTATGTTCCGCTTTCCAGAAGCATGAAATTTATTCTATTTGAATATAAATAGATCTCTCTCTCTCTCTCTGTGTCTCTTTTTCACACATACACACACACACACACACACACAAACACTAGGTCAAATACAGCAAAAGGAACACAGTAATAAGAATTAACATCTTGCAGCAGAAACAGTTGAGGATGTTGGGGTGAGACAGACCTACATCTGCATTCTAGCTCCATCCTTCACGGACTGCACCACAGTAAGTCGCTTAGTCTCTCAACTTAAGTCTCCTCACCTATAAAGTGTATGAACCAACTTTGAAGGATAGGCATTGCTGTATGTTTGCCAGGAGCCTGGCATGGGTTGTAATAGCCAATCAATAAAAAATTACTATTATGGATTCTGATTTTTAGGTATATATTTGACACATTGTTTATGTAAAATGTAATTATTTTGTATAATATTGAAGCTCTGCTATCTAAAGGAACATAGGCTTAATGCCTCTAGCATATTTTTTAAAATTAACTACTTAATTATATCTAGCTCTAGTTTAATTATTTTTGCTTTGATGGAATTACTAAGATTTTCCAAGTAATCACATAATCTCCAGAAAAACCATTGCATGGGGCCAGCAGATGGCATAGTGAGTAAGGTGCTGGACTCCCACATGGTCGACCATGGTTTGAGTCGCAGGCCTGGCAGCTTGAAAATCAGTTACACATCATGTGTGTGCGCATGCCCGAAATCCCAGGAGGAGAATGAAAAAGAAGGGATTGAGGCTCTGCCAAAACCCTGGGGGGCGTGATGTCTCACTTTCCCTCTCACTGTCTCTCTGTCTCACTCTGTCTCTCTCTCTCTGGCAAACACGTATACCCTATGGCAAAAAAAAAAAAAAGGCATTGCATTACCATTAGAAAATTTCATGTTTTCTTCAGTAACTATATTGTCGTTTCATAGTTTGTGTAAGTGCCATATACCTTAATAGCAGTTCTATTTATACATATATCTTAATATTAAGAAACCACTAAGCTTCTGCAGCATAATAGGGTAACTATACTTAATAATATTTGTAACTAGGAGAGAGAATTTTAAATGTTCCCCACACAAAAAGTGATAATAAATATTCGAAGTGATAGATATACTAATTATCCTGCTTCGGTCATTCCAGATTATATTCACGTGTTAAAAAATCACCCTGTACCCCATAAGTATGTACAATTATTATGTGCCAATGAATTAAAAAGATGCAACAATGCTAAGAAAAGCAATTTGATACCTGTCCTCATCATATATTGCCCTGTCTTCTTTTAATTCTTTCCTCTTGAAAACAGTCAATACTATCTTTGTGTCTCTCTTCTCCCCTCATAAATCAGGTCTCTCCAAGACCTTTCCAAGCAAACAGACATCCCTTATGGCACAGTCCTGGACTCTGCAGTATATGAACATGTCCGCATGAAGGGGCTGAATCCTTTTGAGAGGGACAGCATGTATTCCCAAATGTGGCGGATGATCAACCGAAGCAATGGATCGGAGAACAATGTGCTGGAGTCCCAAGCAGGCATTCAGAAGGTACTGGCCATGGCTCTTCGCTGACAGTCTTCACCTTTTCGTCTCCCATGTGCAAACTCCTAAGCTGAGATTTGTTTATTTCTTTTTCCTTTGATTCTGCCCTTGAGGTTTCCGTTCAATTACACCTCCTATTGATTTACAAAAGGTTTTGAGGTGACTCAGTACACCAATGGAGAGAATTCCAAGTTCTCCCTGGTGTACCTGATCCATCCGTTTTCAACGCCATTCCAGAACAAACGAACAAACAAAACACATGCTGGCATTTCCTTCAGAAAAGAGTTAAGGACTTGTAAACATGAAAACTAAAAAAAGTTTTTACAAATCCCATTTCAAATATCACCCAGGTTATCTGATTCTTTTGAATGACTCAGGGTATTTTCTGTGCTGCATTTGTTTTTAGATGAAAACTTTTATCTTTACTTACAATTGTGTGCCGCTATCTGAAAGTAAAAGTTAATCTTGTCAACAAATAAGGTTTGTATACATGTCAGTTTTTATTTCCAAATGTTAAAATCTTTATTTACATCTTAGTTTTCTATAACCATCAGTTAGAAGTATATGCACAAAAAGGCTTAAGAAGGCCTCATCCTTTATATTGAAAGCTATTTTTTATTCTAGGCAGTTAATAAGTATACAGAAGCAATTCAGGCTCTACCAATCACTGTGACAGAACTGCCATTTATCTATCTATCTATCTATCTATCTATCATCTATCTATCTTATCTATCTATCTATCATCTATCTATCTTATCTATCTATCTATCTATCTATCTATTTTGCTTAAAATTATCTTTAGTGGCTAACCTAGGAAAAATCACTGGTATTAGCATCCAATAAATAATGATGGGATAAATAAATGAATTAGTGGCAATAACAGCAGCAGTGGTGGTATATGCTTTTTTCTGATGACCTTCCACAACAGAATAAATTGGATTCCCAAATCTTAGTGTCCTGTTCAAAGGATAGACTCAATAATGCCAAGGGGGAGAATGTTTTGATGACTGTAAACGTTTTTCTGCCACAGACTCCAGCATTTTTCTCTGCCTTTTCATATGGTGCCCTTTATCTGTGACTGCTGTTACTGTGGCCCCTAGAGTCAGCCTGGTAGTTCTTGCAGGCACCACATTGATACCATTATGCAGAAAACTGATGGTACTGAGGTAAACCTCTCTCCAAGTAGGAATGGTGCCTTTAAGGAGGTAAATATCCTCGAGATATGAGCAATGGTCTCTAACTCCTTTATCCTCATTGTATTACTCCCAGGGCCAGGTATTTCTCCTAGAATGTTTCTTTCTTACTTTTCTTAAGAGGACCGTTGGCTCCTGAAGTTCAATATAGTGTCCTCTGGTTAGTGGAGTTCAGGGACAGAAGAAGTGGATTGGGTATGTGAGTGAACATTTGTAACACGTGTGTGGGTGGGAGAACGAATGAGGACCGATAATTTAGCATTTACTAGGTACTCATAGGATGTAAATAAATTTGAGCTCTAGAATATGGTTTGGGGAAGAGTTATTTTCCTTTATATTATCTACTATTAGAAATAACTTTGCTTTCTTGAGGATTAGTGTAAATATTGGGTCATTGGAAAAGTCATGATATATTTTTTCTTTGTTTTTCAATGTAAAAATGCATGATGACTTTTCCTACAACCCAATAGAAATTCATAGTTTCTGTTTCTATTCTATTCTAAAAGCCAAAGTTCTCCACACCTTATGGCCTCTATCTATACAATGTCATTCCAGAGAAATACTGTTTTCTTCCACATGGCAAATATATTCCAAATTAAATATTTGTTTATAAAAAGCATACATATTTACTCATTTGGTAATTTATTCATTCATTGAATATTTGCTAAGTGTCACTTATGTACCGGGCACCAATCTAGAAACCAAAGATAAACTCAGCAATAGAGAAATGGTCAGTGAATCCATGAAAGGCAGAGTTCGGTGACAAAAACAGAAAAGGAAAATAAAGCACATGATTATACAAAAGTATTTAAATTATGATAAATGTTATGAAATGGAAAAACAGTGTGCTGTTATACAGATAAACAACTAAATGTACTTGAAATACAGTGCTCAGGTGAGGTTCCTTGAGAAGATAAAATATGCGCTATGATCTCCCCAAGTGGGAGCTGGCTGAGTGTTGATGGAAGAGAGAGTGAAAGAGCATCCAGACAAGGAACACCATAGACAACAGCCTGAGGTGTGTTCCAGACACTCATTTAAAATCATCGTGTCTGGCCCAAAGGAATCAAAAGCAGGGTCTCACAGAGTTATCTTTACCCTCATGTTTTTAGCAGCATTATTCATAATAGCCAAGAGGTAGAAGCAACCCAAGTATCTATCAATGATGAACAGATAAAATGTGGTATATACACACAATGGAATATTACACAACCTATAAATGGAAAGAAATGATGACACGTGCTACATGGGTGAACCTTGAGGACATCACCCTAAGTGAAATAAAACCATGACAAAAGGAAACTACTGTATGATTCCACTTATATGAAATACTTAGAATTGCCCAACTCATAGAAATGGAAATTAGAATGGTGGTTTTCAGAATGTGAGGCGAGTGAGAAATGGGACACTATTAAGTGGGCAGAATTTTAATTCCACAAGATAAAGGAAGTTATACAGTGATGGAGATTAGTTTAGCACTACTGAAGTGTACACTTAAAATGGTTAAGATGATAATTTTGAGTAATATGTATTTTACCACAATTAAAAATAGTTGAAAAATCAGGCTACACCACACTGAATGCAAAAATATGGAATAAGATTAGTAGACAGGAATTAAATCATGGCACTGCTTAGGAATTTGGATTTCAGTTGAACTTCAAAAAACATTCCTGAAATAAGGGAGGGTCATGATTCATGTTAGCTTTCAAGAAGGTCATTACTATAGCTGATGTATGGCGGATAGGTAAGAGAGTGGAAAGAGTGAATGTAGTGAGACCGTAACAGATTCTTGTAACTTTCCAAGGTACTTTGTAAATAAAGCCTTATTTTATTCTTACACACACACACACCATACCAGATCATAAACATTCTTTGTATCAATACAAATTGAGTAAACCTTCTACATACTGGCATTTCCAAAATAACATATAAATCATAAACACATAGAATATCATTTGTCATATAGAAGCTTTAAGTAGTCATTTATGGGTCAAGATATACATATACAGGGCCAGCAGGTGATATGGTGGTTATAGTGCTGGATTCCCTTAAACAATACTGAAAACCTAGAAGATATATATAATATATATGCATATGTGTATACATTATATATATCTTAAAAATATATACATACACACACATATATATGTTATTTATAACATATATATTACATATTATATACATCTTAAAAACATTTCAACCTGTAACCTGAAAATCACTGAGTGGCCAACAGTTGGCATAGTGGTTAAAGGCGCTAGACTCCCACATGGCCAACCACAATTCAAGTTCTGGATCTGGCAGCTTGCTTTCTCACTTTCTCTCTTTCACTCTCTGTCACTGTCCTCTGGTGAGTGCATGTTCCCTATGGCAAACTGAAGAATAATGATAAGAATAAATACAGTTAAATAAATAATTATTTTTTAAAAAGAAAGAAAGAAAATCACACTGAGTGTGTGCATGCATGCCCAAAAGTCCCAAGATTTGGGGATTGTGGCATGGTCATCCCCCTTGGAAGGTGATCTCTCACTTTCCCTCTCTCTGTCTCTCTCCAGCAAGTACACATGCCCTATGGCAAAAACACAAAAAGGAAAAAAAAAATGCTTTTAAGGTATATATAATATATATGCATATATAAATATATATGTGTGTATATGCTTTTAAGATATATATATAATATATATCTTAAAAGATATATATAATATATACATATATATATAATATATACATATATGCATATATATTATATATATCTTCTAGATTTTCAGTATTATTTAAGAAAAATCTCTCCTTTTCCTAATATATATGTGATCTCACATTTTCTGGGCTTTAAAATTCTTTATCTTAACCTTTATCTTTTAGTCATATGACATTTAATTTGGCATTTGCGTATATGCTGAAAGGAATTTTGCAAACTGAGAAAATTCCAGCCCAAGAATCTTCAAAATTAAGGGGTTCTGGACTAGGCTACTGATAATTTGGCAGCAGGTGCTGAACAGCCAAGTTTATTCTTTAGGTGTTGCTTTTTGTTTTTCTTTAACTATGTATATTTCCTCACCTTTCAACTTGGGATAGTGTTTCTTACAGTGCTGTTAAATGTCACTCATTCAAAAAAAAAATAGCTATATTATGAAAAGAACTCTGGTCTTAGAGATAAACTACCTGGTTTTCTGTCCTGGTTCTTCCAGATCATAGCTGTGCAACTTTGGGTAAATCATTTGGCTTCTCTGAGCCTCAACCTACTCATCGGTAAAATGTAGTATAGGAATGAAAAGCATGGGCTTGTCAGGCACGTCCATCTGAGTTTGAATCTAGCTCACTTTTTAAACAATAAAATCTATAGACATGTCTGGTTGCTTAACAATCTCTAGGCCTCAAGAGTTGTATCAGGATAACGGTTTTCTATCTCACATGATTTTTGTCAAGAGTAAATAAAATTATCTATGTAAAGCATCAATAAATAGTATGATTATAGCCATAAACCTGTCTCGAAAGTGGTCCTGAAGATTCCCAGAGAGAATGTAAATGTGAAGGATTTACAACTGCAGAGCTTTTGCGTTTAATATTTTCTAACATTAACCTAAATTTGTGACATAATAAAAAGAAAACGCAATGAAAGAAGAAGAGAACAATTTCTATTCCCTGACAGTCTGCCAATAAGGAGGGCTAATGAGTTTAAAACTGCAAATAAAGTCCTCAAATATTTATTACACCATATTTATTCAGTTTTCTAATTTACTAAAGGGGCAGTGAAGAACGCCCTTATGAATATATATTAGAGAATACCTAAGTAAATTTTGTTCATAACATATATTTCTTTCAACCCAAATCAGAGACAGCTGAAGGCTGATTGAACAGATGATAATAACAATAAAGTGTACCTGGTTCCATTTGCAAAGTCTCAGCCAGCTTGTATTAAAAAAACAAAATCAAGGGCCAGCAGCTGGCATAATGGTTAAGGCACTGGACTCCTGCATGGCCAACCATGGTTCAAGTCCCAGACATGGTTGCTTGCTTTCTGACTTTTCCTCTCTCTGTGTCTCTCTGGTGAGTGCACATGCCCTATAGCAAATTAAAAATAATAATAAATAAAATAAATAGTTCTTAAAGAAAAAAAAAAAAAAAAAACAAGGCCCGTCAGATAATGTGGTGGTTAAGGCAGCTGGATCCCATGTGGCCAAGTAAGCTGTTTGAGTCCTGGATCCAGATGCTCGAGAAACACCCTGGATGTGTGTGCAGGCATGCCCTAAGTCCTAAAAGGAGGGAAAAATGGAGGAGAAGGGATTGCTGAGTGACCATGCCCCACAGAGGGTGCCTTCTCATTTACTTTCTCTCTCTCCCTCCCTCTCCTTCTCCCTCTCCCTCTCCAGCAAGTGCACACACCCTTTGACAAAGTTTTTTTTTAAATTAATAAATAAAAATGTAAAACAAAGCAAATGAAATAAAATTAAGCAACAAAGGATAACCTCTCACCTGGCAAAGCTCACTGGAGGTCCTTAAAATATTAGGTTGTCAGGAAAGTTATGATGTGTTTTTCTCTTTTTTTTTTTCTGTGAAATAATGCATCATGACTTTCCCGCCAACCCAGTAGAACACTACGGAACGTGAAATGCGGTTAAGATTGTTCTTCCAGCAGCTGGTCCTACACATCTCTCACCACAAATTCGTCTCTGGGCTTATTTCTAATTTGTCCAGGCAGAAGAAACCTTAGAGGTCTTCTAGGTCAACCTTCCACAGAAGGCCAAATATCTTTTATAGTATCTTTCTATGGGACCCTTATAAATACAGTCACTGCCTTCCAGGAAGGCCTGGATCACTGTGAAAAACACTCCTCACACTCTATACCTTTAAATGGATCTAATCAGTGTCTCGGGCTGTGCTTGCTCTTAATTATGCTTCTAGTGTCATTAAGTTCCTTTTACTTAAGGTAGATTCCAATCCTGTCTGGCATCTTCATTCTGCTTGTACCAAAGAAATCTGTGTAATCGAACAGGCAGAATGAGTTCTGATTTGTTATTCTTGGGAGACAATTACCTGTACCAAGCTATCCTAGTTAAACTATAACAAATTTAGTTTGTCTTGTTGTGTGAGGGACCTTTTGCATAAGTAGAAAAAGTGTAAGTAGAAAAATATAACTGAGTTATTTTGCATGAATTCTTTCAACAGTTATTTATTGAGTACCCTCTCTGTATCAAGCAGCACATTCGTCACGGCGAGAACGTAAAAACTAATGCCTTCCTGGAGTTCATATTCTAGCTGAGGGAGCAGCACTAACCAGGATAAACACACAACATCATATGTTCACTAGTGAGACGTATTCAAGCAAAGAGATAGAGTAGGAAAAGGGGAAGCAGGGTTGCCTTCTTTATTAGATAGATAGGTGTGCAGGGAAGGTTTTTCTGAGAAAGCAGCATCTGAATACAAACTTGAAAGATCTGAGGGACAGAGAGGGAAGGTTGTGTGTGTACCCGGAGGAGGTGTTTTGAGACAGAGGGTGAACCAGCACCAAGGGGCCCAAGAATATGAGGCAGGCCAGAGAGGCCTTATTTCTGTGCATCCAGAAATAAAAGATGATAATTGAAATGTAACAGAGCCAGAGAGGGACAGGGTTAGGAGATAGGGAAGAGAAAAATCATGTAGGATCTTTATGTGTGTGTGTACATAGTGTGTGTGTGTGTGTGTGTGTGTGTGATGTTTTTCGGACAAGGTCCTGCTGTGTCATCATCCTCCTCCCTCAGTCTCCCACGTGGCAGGAAGTACAGGTTAATGCCACCACTCCCAGCCTTCTTGGGTGAGCCAGGAATTGAACTCAGTCTCTTTTGTGACTTCAGGCTGCCAAGCAGTAGCATTCAGTACACACTGTCACAGATGGGCTCTGAATTTCTTAAATCTTTTCCAGCGATTCTGATTCCCAATAAGGGTTAAAAATTGCTGATATAATAGTCTGTGAGTCATCTTAATGGCATTGGCTTTACTCTAGATGGGAAACCAGTGGAAAGTTTGGAGAAGAGTGACCCAATCTGGCTTACTTTTAAAAGTTTCTCGCTAGGTGCTGGATAGACAACAGGGGGTGGAGGGTCAAAGGTGGAGGCAAATCACTGCAGTAATCTGAGTGAGACACTGTGAGAGCTGGGCCAAAGAGGTTCTGATGAAAGAGGTGAGAAGTGATTGACTTTGAATATAGCTCCAGCAAGTTTCCCAAAGGTTGAATGTAGACGATTTAAGGATTTGGCCTAAGTAGTTGGAAGGATGAAGTTGACATTGAGATGGAAACAAATACAGGAAGAATAGGTTTAAGAAACCAAATGAAAATGTGTCTTTGGCATGACAGTTAATATGAAATGTTTATTAATTATCTAGGCAAAGAGTCTGTACTTAAAACCCTAGGATTGGGACCAGCAGGTGGCGTGGTGGTTAAGGCACTGGACATTCCCACATGGCTTATCATGGTTCATGTCCTGAACCTGGTGGCTTGCTTTCTCACTTTCTCTCTCTCTCTCTGTCTCTCTCTGGTCAAAATAAAATAAGTAAATGAATAAATAAAATTAAAAATAAATAATTCTTAAAAAAAAAAAAAAAAAACCCTAGGATTGAATGAGGTCACCAAAAATCTGAGTTGATCTAGAGAAGAAAGAGGTCAAAAGTTGGATGCCTGGGACAATCTAGTATTTAAAGGAAAGAGAGAGAGAGAGTGTAGTAAAGGAGCCAGCAAGGCTCAATTAGTGAGGCAGGAGGAAAACCAAGAGATAGTGGGGGCTTAGAAGCCACATTTTTTTGAAGTTTCAGAAAGTTCAAAGAATCAATTGTCTCTCAAATGATGCTCATGAATCACATATGAAAGACTGAGATTAATTATTGATTTGGCAACGAGCTGTCACTGGTGACCTCCACAAGGCAGATCTGGTAGAGTAGTAAGAGAGAAGAGATTAGAATGAAGTGGGAGAGAAAAAGGAAGTTGAAGGAAGGAGTGGAGATTATGAGAACCAAGACATTCCTGGAAAGGATATCTGTGTGAGTAATTAACTCACCAAGGAGCAGCACAGGTCTAGGGTTTGAGAGAATGACAGAGAGCCCATGATGACATCTCCACATAACGTGGAAGAGTGACACAGCAGCGGGCGACTGTGGGGAGCCTTGGGAGCGGGTGCAGTCCGATAACCTGAGCTTCAGCACTGGCAGACTTTCCAGACAACGGCCTCGCAGTGGTTTGAATGGCAAGGGAGACAAAGACCCCTGATTCTACTCTAGTGATACAAATGGTAACAGAAAATAGGCCCACTTGAGAAGACCTCAGGCAATGTACTGGGTTGTCAGAAAATGGAAAATATGGGACCAGCAGTTAGCATAATGGCTATGTCGCTGAACTCTCATGTAGTTGACTGCGGTTCGAGTCCCGGACCTGGTGGCTTAAACTCACACCGGGCGCATATTCGTGCGTGCCCAAGATCCCGAGAGGAGAATGGAGGAGAAGGGATTGCAGCATGGCCATCCCCCCAGGGGATGATTTCTTGCTCTCTATTTCTCTGTCTCTCTCTTTCTGGTGAGCACACATGCCCTATAGCAAAAAAAAAAAATTCTCCAAAAAAAAAGGAAAAATACATCATGACTTTTCCAATAACCCAATAGTATCCCAAAAGGAGAACCATATTCTGTCTGGCAAAGAAAATAAATGAAAACAGGGCCCAGTAGGTTGCATAGTAGTTAAGGCACTAGACTCCCACATGGTCAACCATGGTTCAAGTCTTGGACCTGGTAGCTTGAAATTCACAATGCCCAAATCCCAAGTGGAAGATGGAGGAGAAGGGATTGCGGCATGGCCATCCTCCTCAGGGTATGATTTCTCACCTTCTTGCTCTCTGTCTCTCCAATGAGCACAAGCATCCTATAGCAAAAATCTCTGAAAAACAAAACAAAACAAAACAAAAACCAGGTCAAAGGGGTTTTCAGTACACAAGTGGACTATGCAAGTGTAGTGAGTGTATGTCTTGGTTTGCTTGGGACAGTGAGAATTTATCAATTGTCCCAGTGTTATTATTAACTGCATCCCCCTTCACTCCCAAGAGTATTCTTGTTATAACAATCATTTTATGTTACCCCTAGTTACAGGGAATGTGCTGATGATTGAGAGTTCTGTAAAGCACAATGGAAGGATCTGGAAAGCTGGAGAAGAATGGGGACATGAGTCCAGTCAGGGGATATGCCTTAACTACCATGCAATGAGATCTGAAGAGTGAGCTGAAAACCTTGAACTTTTTATGTTGTCAGGTATTTGGGAACCAGGGCCAGTCTGAGCTTTACTAAAGCTCTAGGCAAATTGTGTGGGTAGGGAGATGAGTATGGGGTGGCCAGAGCGGTGAGCTTGCTGCCAGGAGCACGCCGAGGTGCGGCACCCCTCGCCCCTGACAGCAGCAGGGAAGAGGCTGGCCTACAGCAGTTTCAGCAGCAGCTGACAGACCAGAGGGCATTGCTGAGTGAGGTTGGGAGGGGGGCAGCTGGCACGTGCTAGACTTAGGATGAGGTAAGCACTCGCCAGGTTACATCAAGAAGGAAGGGCTATGAGTAGACAACAGTCTTCAACGTTACCCAGGTCTGCATGTAGCAAGTCCCGTCTCACCTACCTTAGACCCTGGAAGCACACTGGCCCTATGCTCTCCACCCCCTTTCTTCTTAGAGCTCTATGGCATCATTTGGCCTGGAGTAAAAGTGCCAAAGTAAATGTCATTCTGAGAGCCAGCAGCAGCACGAGGGCCGAGCTCGCTGGAGCTTCCATGAGCGACTTGCTTGTGCACTGAGGAGGTGTGTGACCTTAAAATCTGGGGTAGCCCCTTATTACAAAGATGAATAATCAAAGTGAACGCTGCTTGGGGTAAAGTAAGACAGAACACTAACAGCTCTGGGTCTATAAAAGTGCCAAGCCCGCCTGTCACGGCACTGGGCTTGGAGGTGACAGTGTATTTGCTACTCTTGCCCTTTTGCCAGATGATCTCAGCAAACAAATCTGATTCGCTTTAGCACTTCACCCTGCAGCTGGGAGCGCAGCTCCCCAGGCATGTGCCCTGCTCTCCAAAAATCAAGTTTCGAAGTCTGTGTCAGTTATCACACAATGAAAAGGAGAGAACTGGGCCAATGAGAGAGGAAAAAACACACAGAGGTCATTTCCAGCAGCCCTGAGAATGTGTTTTTAATGCCTGGGTTTGCGTGGAGTTTTTGTAATTATTTTTAAAGGTTATTTTTGCTTATAATAAGCCTCATGGATGTTTAAAATTAAAATCAGCCTTGATTATATGTTTTCTCAAAAAAGAAAGGAGAAATCTAGAATTATAAACTTCCTAGGTAGTCATAAGCATTTAAACTTGAGTTAGAATATGTCAAGTTTTGGGAACAGCAGCTAGCGTAATGGTTACATTGCCGGACTCCCATGTAGTCGACTGCAGTTCGTACTCCGGACCCAGTGGCTTAAAACTCAATGCCATATATGTGTGTCCACATGCCCCAAATCCTGAGAGGAGAGTGGAAGAGAAGAGATTGTGGTATGTCCATCCTTCCTGGGGAGTGATTTCTCACTTTCTGTCTGTGTCTCTGGTGAGCGCACACATCCTATAGCAAAAATCTCTCTCTTAAAAAAAAAAAAAAAAGGAATATGTCAGGTTTTAAAACATACTACAGATGAACATTTTTTTCCTAGATGCCTAGGAAGAATATTAAAAAGAAATTAAATATATATATATACACACTGATAACTATATATATAAAGAGGGGTACTGATGAAAATAACAAAGTGTTGTCTTAAGTATATAAAGATGACCCTATCATTCTACCATTGACAGAATATGTACTTTTAAAATCGTTTTTTATAGTGATTTAATTCATGATGAAACCCAGATCTGTTCCAATTCTTCTTTTAATTAGCCACATTCAATTCTAATTCACCTATTCATTCAACCTCTCCCTTAATCAACAAACATTTATTCCGTGGCTATGAAGTAAAATGCAGAACAGTAGCTACCCTATGGAGAGTGGTACAAGATATTACGAGATCACAGAGGAAGGGGACGTGGCGTAGCCTGCGAGGTGAGGTACACAGAAAGCTTCCTAGAGGAAGTAGCGTTAAATTTAGAATGCATCAGATCTAATTAAGTAAAAGGGAGAGAGCAGGAGGTGGAATAGGGAGGAAAGGGCCTTGAGAAAGACATGGAGGTGAGCAGAACGGGTATGTGCCAGAAACAGAAAGCAATTAAAGTTACAGTGTGAGATGCTACAGTCGACCCAGGACAGGGGTGCAGTCCCCGCCTGGGAGCAAAGACGCCTACTGGGCCATGTATCAACTGAACTTACTAATTGGACATTAATCCTATAATTCTAACTAAGCACAAAAATGTGAAAAGAATACCCAAAATAGAAATTTTCGTTGAAAAAAGATGTCTGGATTAGAAAGAAGATATGACTGCTTTGGACTTTTTTTCCATATCTTTAAAATTATGAAAATGGCATTGATGAATTCTAAGGTTGTTTGCGGGGAATGAATAGTCAGTGGACCCTACCTTCAGACTGGTTAGTAGCCACCCAAGAGAAGTACTTTCCAGAAAACTGCTCAGGACCATGACGGGAGCTCCAAGCCTCTGTAGTTAGTCCTGGTTTTAACAGTTCTTTGCACTCAAATGGAAAAGTTCTCCAAAGGAATTCCGACTTTATAGTTACCCAGTATAAAAAAGAATGGACGACTTTATCCTCGTTTCTTGTTGGTTCCATATTCAAAACCTGTTTATCCAGTAAATATATCAACTGATACCTTGCTTTGGTTCAGTTCTTACCCCAAAAGTTACTTCCCAAATTAGAAAGTGCATATCTATTTTTTTTCAAAATTTCTTTTGGAAAAATACTAAAAATTAAAAATCATGAATAAACCTATCATGATTTCAAAATCAGCTTTGCCCATCAATTTTACCTTTATAACATCCATTCCCAATAATAACTTGCAGTAATAATCAGTGTGCATATCTTTATGATTTACTTCTGTGTCTAAAGAAGACACATATGCAAATAGGCACACAGATACATGCAGTACTTTTTCCCTGTATTTCACTTTGACTACTTTTAAAAATATTTTTTCTTAGCCATAAGAAACAATGAGATCCTATCATTTTATTCAAAGTAAATGAATATAGAGGACTTCATATTAAGTGGCCCAGACTTTGAATGATACACAGTGTATATCCCCACTCGATATGTACTGAATGACTGCATGCTGTGGCAAAAATGGGAAGACCTGAAGATATGATAGTAGAGAAGAAAAGTGTAGATAACAGAGACTGTAAGGGAGGGAATTGGGTGATAAAGGGTGGTTGTGAAAAAAAAAATTAATAAATAAAAATGTTCTTAGGTTTTTATGTTTTTCCATTTTTCTGTCACAAGCATCATCCAGGTTAGTGTATACAGTACATCTGTATATTATTTTAATACCTTTAAAACATTGCATCATCTATAATTTATGAAACCATCACCCTTGATGAACGCTTGAAATGTTCCATATATTTTCTCCTAAAAATGGCAATAATGAACATAGATTTGATATATTAATGTTATTTTTCTTATAGATACAGCCCTGTGGATTAATGAGAAAGTATATTTACAAATACAATAACTATTTCCAAAGTAGTCTCTAAAAATGTACCAATTTCTACTCTGTAAATAAAGAGTACACCTATTTGCCCATTTTTCTTGCCACAAGGTGCAGAATTAAATGATAGTCTCTCTCTCTCTCTCTCTCTCTCTCTCTCTCTCTCTCTCTCTTTGCATTTTGGTCAAAATAATGAAATGCATCTCATGTTTACTTTCAATTTTCTATTTGTTAATAAGATTGAGGCCCCAGCTGCAGTTGCACACGCTGGTTTACATTGCTGCTCAACAGTCTTGGGCCTCAAGGGAGGCCCAGGTTTGATTCCTGGCCTACGCTAGCGGTCAGGCACAGTGATACACACATGTAGTCCCAGCTACTCGGAAGTCTGAAGCAGGAGGATCACAAAGTAGCAGACCCTGTCCAAAAGAAAAAAACAGTGAAGATCAAAACTGTCAATACCTAACTCTGTATGCATAAATGCATACAGAGAACAGACTTGTCACAGACTCATAGAAGGCAGAAAAAAAGATATAGACAAAAAAAAAATTGAACATTTTTGAAATGTGTATTAGCTTTGGTACATGGTTTGATAAAATACTTTGCTCCTTTTCAATTGTTTTATATTATTATAAATTTTAATACTTTTTAAAAAATATTGTCAATGGCATTCAGTCTCCTTTTACTCTGTCTTTAACCCTCAGGCTTTGCTGAGTCAGTCCACGTCCACATCTGCATTTACACTGTCTCATATGCAGATATAATGGCAAGCAAACACACAATTGGGTCAGGTCCTAATATAAACCCACATGCCCAAGTGTACACCTCATAAGACAACATTTCTTTCACCAGCCAGTAATTCCAAAGAGCAGCATTTACTTTGCAAAAGATGCGAAAAGCTAAGTGGTTTGGTAAATATGTCTCTAAGCTTCTCACTGTTTATTATCCTCCTTTTTATCCCTAAGACTATTCATACAGACAAGAATTTCCTGAAATTTAATTCTCTAGTAGATGCTATGTATAGAGAGGGCTCAAAATTTTTTAAAGCTTTTTCTGTGAACATTTTCTAATCAAGATACTGGTTTTTCTTGTTTGTGTATTTGTTTCTGTCACATTAAGCTGTAGGCCTTGAACACATACTCGGAATTTCTAGTCTCTTCTCCACTCAGTGGAGGAATTAGGAATTCATGTAGGTTTCGTGTGCATCCTGTGGGTCCCAGCCTCTGGTGGTTCTTTTATATCCTAGAAAGGACCCCTCCCTTTCCTTCCTCTCCAATTGATGTGTTCAATGTCCTGCTGTGATTTTCTTTTTCTCATCTGCTGAATTCAATTCTCAGACTGAAGCATAAATGCCATGATTACTAGCATATCCTTCTGCTTTTACATTTCTCAGATTAATAGTCATCTCGGGCACATAAGGCTTCTGATTACAAATTTCTCTTTTCTTTTTAAATATCCATGACTATTATTTTACTTCTTTTAAATCCATATGTCTTGCAAAATACCGCTATTCAGCACCAGCTTACCATGGGGGACAATAAAATAAATAAAATTTGAATGTCTTCATAGTATTTTGAGGCAACAAATACATTACAATATAAAACTATAGTTATGTTTGATAGAAAATAACCTGCCTCTTCAATTTTCTGTTTATTTCTTTTATTACACATAACATTAGCTATTGGAATCTGTAAGTGCAAAATAGGTTTTTAAAAATTTCATAACAGGTCAGCAGATGGCATAATGGTTGCATCCATGAACTCCCACGTAGTCGACTGCAGTTCAAGGCCTGGACCCAGTGGCTTAACACTCATGCCGAACACATGTGAGTGCATGTCTAAGAGGAGAATAGAGGAGAAGGGATTTCGCCATGGCCATGCCGTCTGAGGAGTGATTTCTCACTTTCTCTCTCTGTCTCTCTGGTGAGGGCACGTGACCTATAGCAAAAATCTCTCAAAAAAGAAAAGAAAATCAACAACAACAAAAATCACTTCATAACCAACAATACATCTTCTCCATTTTTTGTCATAAGAAATTGGCTTAAGGGATCAGCAGATAGCATAATGGTTTCATCGCTGGACTCCCATGTAGTCAACTGTGGTTCGAGTCCCAGATCCAGCAACTTAAAACTCACATCTTGTACATGCCTAAGAGCCCAAGGGGAGAATGGAGGAAAGAGGATTGCAGCATGGCCATCCCCCCTGGGGCGAGGGGGAGGGGCAGGTGATTTCTCACTTTTTATCTCTCTCTGTCTCTCTCTACCTCTCTGGCAAGTGTATGTACACTATGCCAAAAAATCTCTCTTAAAAGAATTAGTTTATGGGACCAGCAGATGATATAGTGTTTATGTCACTAGACTCCCACATGGCTGACATGGCTCAAGTCCTGGACCCAGCTGCTTGAAACTCTCACCAGGCACTTGTATGTGCATGCCCAAAATCCTGAGAGGAGACTGGGTGAGCGGGGTTTGCAGCATGACTATGCCCCCAGGTAGTGATTTCTCAATTTCTGTCTTTCTGTCTCTCTAGCAACCATATGTACCCTACAGAAAAAAATCCCTCTTAAAAAAAAAAAAGAAAGAAATTGGTTTGTAATATAATATGAGCATATTACATTCATAATTTCCATATTTAACATTCAACATATCTTGTTGAAATTTTTGATTTTACTCATTTTATTCTTTTAATGGTGGTAAGATACATGTAGCAAAACTCTATTTGTAAGCGTATAGTTTAGTGACTGTAAGTACATTCACATTATTTTTCAAGTATCATTACAATCTATCTTCAGAACTCTTAAGTTCGTAAAGCTAAAATTTCATACACAATAAACAAAAATTTTGATTTTCCCCATTTCTTTCTCTCTCAAGCTTCCATTACACTTTCTGTCTCTATAAATTTGACTACTGAAGGGACCTTGTATAACTGGATTCACACAGTATTTGTCTTTTTGTGATTAGTTGAATTCTCAGTATAATGTTCTCAAGGTTCATCCATGTTGTGGCACATCTCAGAATTTCCTTCTTAGGCTGAGTGATATTCCACTGTCTGGATGTACGTTTGTTTATCTATTCATCATCAGTGGACACTTGTATTGTTTCCACGTTTTGGCTGTTGTACAAGGCTGCTTGGAGCCAACCTATGGCATGGTGGTTGAAGTGGCTGGCTCCACATGGCGAACTACTTGGTTTGAGTCCTGGACCCAGTGGCTTGCCAGGCAGGTGTGTGTACATGCTCAGGATCCCAAGGGGAGGGAGAACTGGAGGAAAGTGAATTGCAGTATGGCAGTTCCCTATGGGGGCAGGGAGTGGGTGCTTTCTCATTTTCTCTTTCTCTCTCCCTGCGTCCTCTGGCAAAATTTTCAAAAGTGAAATGCTTCTGTGAACATGAACGTACAAATATCTTTTAGAGTCTCTTTTCCATTTTTTGTGCATATATATGCAAAAGTAAAATATGGTCATGTGGTAATTATATATTTTTAAAATTTTTTTCAAGGAATGATAATCATTTTTCATAGTTGCAGTATCATTTTACGTTCACATCAATAGTGCACAGGAGTTACAATTTTTCTCATCTTCACTAACATTGATTTTGTTTTTATAGTAGCCACATTAATGAGCATGAGGTGGAACATATAAACTTAAATTCTGTTTTAATATTTGGATTCTAAGGGGCACTATTTTGGAACGAACTTGAATCACTGTCATCTCTATTACTTGCTCCAGTAGAAATTAGGTTGTCTAGCTAGTGAGATAAAAGCCTCACATTCCTTAGGTAGGAAGGACTCAGTCCAGTCACACAGATGGTGCACTCCAATGGTGATACTCAAAAGACAGACGAGACAGATAACCTAACAACTTACCCCAGCAAGGGAGCCAAATCAGAATGGAGGAAGAAGTTACGAAGAGTTCAGCAAAACCCATGTTTCTCTGACAATTACAAATTGAGAACTGGTTTATCTAAACATTCCAGGAATGTTTATCTCTGATCATTAACCATTGCTGTTGCCAAAATTTATCACAGTTGTGGAGCCGAACGGGAATTTGAAGATCTTCTAGATTAGTCATTTTATTTTATAGATGAGAAAATTATATTTTAAAACATTAACTGATTTACCTGAGGCCATACAACTAATTAGTGTCGAGATTCATGTCTACCTCCCACATCTCCTAACTCCTGGTCATTTCCTCTTTCTACCACAATTATAGAACCTAAATCTCTAATGTCTTCCCAAAGTGAATAAAAATTCACATTCCAATTTGAGTAGATCTCAAACTACAGAAGGTATAAACATTATGTAGAGAGTCTATTTACAATCTTTATTCCTAAACTCCGAACCTAAATATTAAGATTTAGTGTATTGGGGTAGTACTCCAAGAATTCAATTATAGCAATCCAAGAGGTTCTGATGAGGATTGTTTACAGATTATCTTCTGAGAACTTTTCTTCTGAGTATAATTTTAAAACCCTGTTTTAGGTCATTTATCTTCAAAATATGGCATCTAGACCAGTGGCATCAGTACTGCCAGGGTGAGTTCTTGGACCCATCCAAGAACTACCTGATCAAAGACTCTTGGGATAGGACCAGGAAATTCTGTGTCTGTGTGTGTCTGTGTGTGTGTGTGCGTGCGCACACACACACATACATAAACATATATGCATAAATTTAAATATGTAAATATGTTTATACGTGTGTGTGTGTATAAATATATGTATACATAACTGTTTATTTTATTCATTTTTTGAGAGAAAGGGGTATCCTTGATGAATCTCACCATTCCGCTATCCTTCCCCAAGTCTTCTAGCCCCAAGGATCATGGGCATATGTGCATCCGTGTCCAGTGTGTCCACATCAACCCAGTATCTGAATCCATGCCTCCCGAATGGCTCCAGTATCACACAGTGATGCCTTACCACCTGTTCCATTGTGACGAAGCCAGAAATTGCATATGAACAAATGCTTGAGATAATTCAGATTCACCTAAAGTTTGAGACTCGGTGGCCTAGTGTATAGTTTAATCTATGCAAGCCACACACTTTATTTTGTTGCCTTCCAACTAGAGACATTAGGCATCCAGAGTTGTAGATACATGTAAGTAATCTAAAATCTTTATCACCCTCAGTGATCCTACCAGGTTTTCAGTATGAACGTACACATGATTTTCTTGACTGTTTCAACACTAAGGAACAGAAGTCTTCCCTATCTTTGCTCCTCCCACGCAGTTGATCAGAAAGTCGAGGTTAAGTGAGGAGGTATATCAAGTAGCAAGTGTGGCTTCTCCCTTTGTGGTGCCATTTATTTTTTAGGAACAAAACAACACTTATCTGCTCACTGCATGTCTCCACCTGCATGGCCTGCCAGTGCCCCTGCCAGCCATATGTCTAGCCCTGAACTAATTATCTTTCTTTGCAAGTGATGTTTCTTTCTGTGTTCTTTATTTCCATTAAAAGCACCAATGCCCTCTTCATCATCTAGGCTGAAAACTGAGGAGTCATTTTCATTGCCTTCATCTTTCTTACCAGAGCCAATTAATTGCTTTAACCATCAATCCTGCCTCTGCAGCCTCTCTCCCATTTATTCCCTCTTTTCCCTTTTGCTTACCATTTTGTAATTCATGTCGCTATTACTACCCTCCTGGACTACAGAAATAAATAACTAATTGGCCCCGTTCTGTAAATTAATCTTCCCTCAGCCCAGTACTGATAGTGATCCATCTTCGCTCAAAAGCCCTTAAATGTTCTGCTTTATTTCAAGTACATACTGTTTATTCCCGCATTCAAAGAGGTCTCTACAGTCTTGCATTATCCTTTCTTTCAGTCTTCATTTACCCATTCATTATTTTCATTCAAAAAATATCGAACATCTATTCTGTGCCAGACATTGATCTAGGTGTCTTCTTTTCTGTTTCACGTATTTTATATTCCTAACAGAGTAAGTTACTGGCTCTCTTTTATAGTCCTCAATATTCTTACATATCAGAAGATGCCCATTTCTTTCTCCCCATCAGAAATCCATTTGTCCCCCTGCCTTCTTTTTCTATCAGTTATTCATTTTCAAAGTCTATTTCAGTTGTTTCTATGGAGTCTTTTCTGATTCCTAAAGTTTTTCTCAACTAAGTCTCATAGTAATGTATCTGTCTCCATATACAGTTTCTTTCATTTACTCATTTATATTTTAAAACATTTGGGTCTCTCCATTGTGTATTCCCCCTTCTTCAGCCTCCCAGCTGGGACTATAGACACTTGTCACCCTACTGAGGTTTCTTTTTTTAAAAAAATAATTGTTTACTTTTATTTATTCATTCATTTATTTTAATTTGACCAGAGAGAGACACAGAGAGAGAAAGAGAATGTGAGACAGCAAGCCACCAGGTCCAGGACTCGAAACGTGGTCGGCCATGTGGGAGTGTCCAGCGTCTTAATCACCACGCCACTTGCTGGTCCCCCTGAGGTTTCTTTTACACAAGGTCTCACTGTGTTACCCAGGTCAGCCTGGAACTCACAGTCCTCTCCCTCTCTTGAGTCATGGACTGCCAGCATATCCCACCATGCCCAGACCTTGGGTTGGACCTGGAATTGAACCCAGGCCTCCCAGGTGGTCACAGCCTGTGGGACACAGCATCTCTGAAGTGTATGGGCTGGGCTCATACAGTTTTGTTATAATATTTTGACTTCTCTTTCCTTCTAGACTATATACTACTTTGGCTCAGAATCCTTATCTGATTCATCAGGTTTTTCCTATGTAACTCATAATAAGCATTCTATAGATATTCAGCGAATTAAATTAAAAGCACAGTTTCAAGGTTGATTGTGAAGTTTTCTTTCCAGTTTGAGTACCTAAACTTTTTATTTACTAGAAATCAACCTTGGATGAGTCATGAATCCAGACTCCTGCATATTTAAGTCCCCATCCTCATAGAATGCTCCTCCCAAAGAAACAAAATATTTATGTATTTTTCTTATATTCTGGATGACAGAACGAATTTACTACATTTAAAGGTTCTATATCAACAACGTAGAGCTGAAATAGGTCTTTATACTTATCAGCCTATGAATGATCTCGGTCTCACACGTTTCAGTATCTGGAACCTATTACTTTGATTAGAAGTTGACATGTGAGATTATAAGTTTTAAAGTTGACAAAATGATTAGTCGTATATACTTGTTTTATATTTTTTGTCCAGAAATGTGGGAAGCAGAAAGGAAGGACATAGTAGGGGCAAGACTACGGTCAAACAAGTTTAGTACTCACCTCAGGTGCGTAATGTAAGAGGGGCACCAGAAAAGAAAACCCAAAACATCCAGTAATCATAATACTTCCAATGGCCTACAAAGGGTCAGCATTGTTGATACTCCTTTTTGCCTCAAGCATCAGTATGGTCCAAATGACAATGACAAATCCAGTCTTTTTTTTTTAGAATTTTGATAGTTTATCAAGGATTTCTGCACTGATTTTGATTGTTTTTCTAGTTTTTGTTTTTGTTTTTTCATTTGCCAGAAGGTGCAAGCACTCACCAGAGACATAATGACAGTTTAAACAAAGGAAAAAGAACCTCCAATGGAGCATGATCATGGCAGTCCGTTCTCCATTTCTTCATCCTGTTGGGATTTGGGGCACACAAGCACATGTAATCAATGTGTCTTTCAAGTCTCCAGGGCCAGGCTTCAAACTACAGTTGGCCATGTAGGATCTGGCTTCCTTAACCACTAGGCGATAGAGCCAGCCTCTGATTTTGATTTTTTTAAAAAAATATTGAATTAATATCACCTATCTTGGTCACTGATAACCATCAGTTGGCACACCCCTCAATTTTGCTTCCAAGGGCAACTGCTTTACTTGCCTCAGTGTCACCTGGGCCATGCAAAGGAGACAGAAAATAAAATAGAAGAGAAAAGAGAAAGAAAAAGAGGGAAGATGAGATGCATGACAGCAGAGACAAAGAAACTTTATTAAGTAGTCAATCTTTAAATTTACACATAACATTAGATACATAACATATATACAAAAACGAGTGCGATGAATGATTCTGCCTATATGTATGCAAGTCAATGGCATGTGCTTTTGTAAATTGAGTATATACTGTACACAGGCACATGTTACCAAACTGAGTGTTCTATTCCTGCATATATGATATACTACTGTGCTCATTGGTTTAGCTCAGGAAGGTTGATCCTGAATTCTGGTTATTTTTGTCTCTATTTATGCTTATTTTCCTTATTAAAAATAGCTGCAAATTTTGTGTCACATTTTAGGAGCATGTATCTGTTATTGTTCTGACAATTTCCAAAGTGTGCTTTCTTAAATATTTCTTCAAGACTTCAAGGTACTATATTCAATTTAAGCTTACGTAGTTGGGTTTAGAGGGAGATAAAGTGGTGTTTACTCTGAGTTCTTACTAACTAGTCCTGGGTCCTATGGTTGATACTGTGAATTTACTAGGTAAAAGACTAGAACCTAATCTGTAATTCCTCCTAGTAGGAGAATTATGAACTATAATATGGAGAAATTTTTTAATTGTTTATTTAAGTTTATTTATTATTATTTTTAAATTTGTTATAGGGCACATATACTACCAGAGAGAGACAGAGAGCGAAAGAGAATGGGAGAAAGCAAGCTGCCAGATATAGAATTCAAACTATGGTCGACCATGTGGAAGTCCAACACCTTAACCACCAGCCATCTGCCAGTCCCATTTATGGAGAAAATTAAACAAACTTAGAATCAATAAATTTGGGCTAATCCCATAAATACATATTTTTACTTTTTTCCATAAGGTGTGTAGGCTCACTACAGAGAGACAGAGAGAGGGAACGTGAGAATCACCCCCTTACGCCTCCAGGAGGAGATGGCCATGCGGCAATCCCTTTTCCTCCATTCTTCTCTCTGGATTTTGTGCACGCACGCACATGTGCCCAGCATGATTTTCAAACCACCAGGTCAGGACTCAAACCACAGTTGACCATGTGGGTGTCCAGCCACCTGCTGGACCCCTAATCCATATATTTTAATCCTTTGAACTTCCCTTTTTTTTTAGCCTTTAATAAAAGAAGAGCTCTGGAGCATGAAAATATAAAAATATACTTCTAAAGAACATAGGAAATTGCAAGAAAAGGGTGGATACTCACTAATAGTTGCTTTCTCTTTCCTTGACAAGGCCAACAATGTGCCTTTGTTTGCCGATTCTCACCTAGTACTTTAAGAGCATCCCATCTGCTCGGCAATATGCAAATGTGATGGAAAGTTTCTGCCTCAAATTATACTGTCAGAAATGTATTGCATTTAATACTTTTGTGTATTTAACTCTGCTTATAAAATATTTAGCCTGCAGGAAAGTTGTGACTTACAGTCAAGTGAAATATTGCACTTGAGTTGTGAAGCACACGAAGCTTTTATCAGCTTTTCAACATGAAATATCAATATTCTCCTTCACCATGTTAACACATAAAGGAGACACATATTTATGCAATTCCAGCAACAGAGACAGTCTTACTTACCATGTGGGGCTTATGATATAATAATTACATGCAGTTAGACAAATTCCTTTTCTGCTTTAAGGGATCCAATTATCAATCTAGCTGCTTTGCTTGGATTTTGTTCCACTTATACCCAGTCAAATATGAACCAAATCTCATTTTTCAACCCTGCACTCCTAGAAGCTGTCCACACTATTTTGTATGTTATTTAATAATGCAATGTTTTAAAAGAAGGAATCTTGTCTGGAACCTCAGAATGGCTCTTTGGTTCGTTTCTGTGTGTGACTATAACATACCACCGAGCATAGCCTGTGTGTATGACAGCCGCCCAATGATCTGACTGGCCAGAACTGTTTACATTTGTGTTCTCTGTTCATCATCCAGCCATTTAATATACATTTCATACATAATATATCAAAAACTCTACAGTTACTCCATCTTTCATCATTTCTTTCTTAGTTGGTAGCAAATCCATTTTTCCCAATTACTTAGTCCCAAAGCCTTGAAATTGTTCTTGACTCTTCTTTTTATCTTTTACCTCATGTCTAACCATCATCCAGTCTTTAAAAACACATACAGGGCAGTTCTGTGGCCTAGTGGTTAAAAGAGCCAGATCCCACATGGCCAACCATCGTTCAAATCCCAGGTTCTTGTCCCGGGGCCTCCCAATACACAGTAGGCAAGCACGTGCCTATGATCCTGGCTGGCTGAAGCTAACTATTGGGGGTGCCTTTCTCTCTCATGGAAGAAATAAAAATATATACTTTTTTTTTTTAAAAAAAAAAAAGAGAGTGCTTGGGACATTTGCTAGGGAACATTAATTTTAGGTAAAGTTGTTAATACTGTTTTTTTCTCTTTTAACCTCTCTTTAACCAAATTATTTTCTTATTAAATGAGCATCTCAAAAAAATAGCTTTGATGTGTCAAATGAGAACTATGCCTGACAGCTTCTATGGCTCAAGAATGTTGTAGAATTTTAATTTATCAGGCTATCTAATTTAGTTTCAAGCATCTAAGACAATGGGATATAACTTTAGTATAAAATTGGTCAGCAGCAAGAGCCCTGGCCAGTTGTAGAAAACAAGAAGTCATGACTAAAAAAGATGGAACAAGGAATCCATGAATACATAGTAAAATACATGTTATTGTGAATGAAAATGGGATTATGGAGCTCGCTGTCAATGAGAAATTTTGGATATATCGCAGTTTCATTGGATGTTTGTTTTTATGATTGGGCATGTCTTCTGTTTAGGATTTATGGAAGGATAATTATAAAATGGAATTTAGAAAGAATATTTCAAAACTTACTTATTGAGGGCCAAATGGTGGTGCAGTGAAGTGCTCTCTGAGGCTCACCTACATGGGAAGGTTCCAGGTTCCGGTCCAGTGACCTTCCTGAACACAGTGGCCATGTGCGTGCCCAAGATTTAGGGCTAGATGAGCTGTGTGGGCAGATCGTTGTGTGAGGACCCCAGTGACACACCTGTCTCCCTCTTTACATCTCTCTTGGACATGGAAGGAAGGAAGAAAAGGAGAATGGGAGGAAGGAAGGAGGTCTATTTATTAACTAAAAAGAGACAAAATGATTAGAATAAGAAAGCAGCCCAGCAGAGATCGATTCTATCCCGTGATATTCAGAAACCTTTCTCCAAGTCTCATAAACCCACTTTTTTCACTTTTGAACAGAAGATTAAAAGCCTCCCTTACACTGTGCCCAAATCTGTCTCAATATGTCATACATTCACGACTCTTGATTGTTCTCTAAACAAGTGTAATACTTTTGTATTTAACATCAACTTTAACTTGTTACTTTCTGAATTAAACATCTCTTTAATTGTTTCTCCAATGCCATGTTTTACTGAAAACATAATTTCTCCTAAATTAACTGTTTTGTCGATGTCTTTCTAAATTTACTAAGGTAAACAGTGTATCTGTGTGGCCAGCTTGGACTTGCATTACCCTTATTCTAGGTGTTGTATTTTAGAATCCACATCATAAAAATGACACATATTAAACATTGTACATTGAACATAGTTCAAACGCTTAGAGTTTTGTTGTTTTTTTTTTAAGAGAGATTTTTGTCAAAGGACACATGTGCTCACCAGAGAGACAGGGGATGTCCACACTGAAATCCCTCTCCTCCACTCTCCTCTCTGGATTTTGGGCACACATACACATGCTCCCAGCATGAGTTTAAAGCCACTGATTTGGTACTCAGACCATAGTCAGCCATGTGGGAGTCCAGCGACATAACCATTACGCCATCTGCTGGTCCCTGCTTAGAGCTTTTTAAAAAGTACTGCTTGTTCAACCATCTCATTCAAAGCAGAAAGCATATACATTTATACTTCTCAAATTTCTCCTTAGGTTTTCTATTTTCTCCACCTTTAGGTTATTTGAAAATTTGCAAGGTATTCCTACCAAGTCTTCATTAAAGTCGTTAATGGAAAATTGAATGTAAAAAGAGAGCTAAATACAGCAACCTACAGGAACTGAGGGTTGATTTGAATGCATGAAATAATACATTTTTCATACAGTGATTGCTTAATTTAAAAATCTGTTCTTTCTTATCATCCAACACACATTCACTCTTATTGACAAAAAATATTTTGAGAGATAATTTAAAACATTATGTTGAATTTATATGTATTTATGTTATGTGTTATTATTTATATTTAAGTACTACTGCGCGCTTCATAACTTCTTGTCTAGCAAGCCTCTCACTAAGAAAATGATTGTGGGCCAGCCCGTGGCATGGTAGTTACGATGGCTAGATGCCACATGGCCTGCTTACACTGTTCAAGTCTCAGATATGGTTAAATTACATTCAAAGTAATTTTGAAATCTATTTTCTCCAGAAATACTGAGACATTGTGTGTAGTGTAATGAATTATTTACTTTGCTCATTTTCATTGGTTTATATTATTAGAAATGTTCAAGTTACTTCATAAGAAATAGTTCATTTCAAATATCGTAGATGAATTTCTGGATTTTTCTGTGTTAAGCATTAACTAGTATTTCTGACTATGGTTTCTTTCCCTTTGCTGCTTCTATCATACGTGTCCAACGTCCCATCCACCCAGCCTCTTGTTATAATTTTATTCATATCTATATATTTATGTTTATATGCACAGTTGATCTATCTAACAAGCTGTAATTATTTTTCCTTCTTGCACATTTACTAGTTATTCTGCATTTAATAGTTATCTGATTATTTTCACTTGTTTAATTCCAATGTGCTTAGCACTTCCTCAATCTCAAATTTTTCTCCATTGTCTAAGTCTCTTTCTGAGATAGTCAAATGTGCCTGTATTCTATTTATTTCTGCCAATACGGTAAAAGATGTCTCCACACACGCCACACAATGTTTCTTCACCTCCCATGGTATGTTAGGTACTTTTTTTCCTCGCATTTTATGTTTTTTCTTCTTGGTTTACCCTGTAGTTTTGGTAATAAGTACAAAGCACCTAATAATCGTCTTAGGAAAGACGGGCTGAGGTCAAACTTGGAGAACTTCATGTTGTCATCCCACTTACATCTGATTCACAAGGTCATTGGAAGAACCCTTTCTTCCTTCAGAATTTTGAATGCATTGTTCCATGGTGTGCAGTATTTCTGATGAGAAATTAGAAACATATCAGATGGTGGACTCTTGATGTGTGGCTTCATTTTGGCTCTGAAAATGTATATTTCTTCTTGGTCCCCTGAGTTTTGAAATTTGACTTTGAGAGATCCATTTTGCTCCTTTTTCTGGGCACCCAGTATACCTTTGCAACATCCAAACTTATATTCTTCATTTCTGGAGGTTTTTCTGGATGGATTCTTCACTTCGATCACTTTTCCTCTGTTTTCATTTTCCTTCTGGGATTTCTAGTATTCCTATGTAGGGATGTCCGAGTTGGTCCTTTAGGATTTGTACATATATTCAATCTTTGCATGCTTGCATTCTTGGAAATTTTATATATTGAGTTTTCAAAACTCTTACTTTTCATTTATACCATCGTATTTTCTTAACCTCCACAACGCCTTTTTTTGTTCTTAACATGTTACATATTTTGTAAAATCCAGTATTTTATTATTGCTCTGTCTCTTAACTTTTTAAATCTGTCAGGATACTTCTTTAGTTGTTGTTGCCTTTGTTTTGACTGTTTTTTTAACATTTCCTTCTTCCTGTGTAATCTACTTCTTTCAAGTTATTTTTGCTTACCTGATTTCCCATCTTAGTCTCTGTCACATTAGACATATTCCTTATCTGGTGAAGTCTGAGCGGCAGCTCACATTTAAAGGTTGAGGAACTAGGCATGAATGGGTATCTCTGAGAAACAGCTAGGTGGGAGAGAAAAGAACACCCCAGATAGAGAGAAAAACAGGAATGAAAAACTCAGGCAGGATTGAGTTTGGTCCATTTACAAAAAGGGATTAAAATGGGACAAAGGAGCCTGACTGTGGTGAGGAAGGGAAGAGACCCAGGTTTACATTGCAGAGAAAAGGTTTTAAGCTTAAATAGGAGGCTCAGGCTCAGGTCAGAAGGCTTCCTCATTTACACCTGGAAAATGGGGGACTCCCCCTCCACCTAGGCAGAAGAGTAACTACATTTGCATCCCATAATTCACAAGGAAACAGCAACAGCTACCTTTTCTCTCCTGCGCCTTTTATTTTTTTATTTTATGTCCAAGGGTGTGCACCCTTGCCAGAGAAAAACAGGGAGACAGAGAGGGAGAGGGCAGAAACACCTTATGATGGAGCTTGGTCACGTCACAATCCCTTCTCCTCCACCCCTCTGTTTTGCCGGGATTTGGTGCACACATGGACTCACATCTGGCATGTGTTTTGAACCACCAAGTCTAGGATTCAAACCCCATGGTTTGGCCGTGGGAGGCCTGATTCTCAACCTCTAGACCACAGGGCTGGCCCTTTTGTGCTCTTTGAATGAAGTCACTTTAGCCTTGTCTTCCATTGGATGGTAGAAATTACGGTTTGTTAAATACCAACTTCAACATGTCTTTGGAGAAGAAAGAGAGGCCCTGTACCATAAACCTATTAGTATTTACATCACTAAAAATTCTCTCTTGGAATTTAAAATTACATTAAGAGAGTATAAACATGCTATTTCTAATATCATTTAAAGTTCCCAAAACCTAGATGAAAAGGCACATGACAGCCCAACAGAGAGAAGGGATGTTTTCTAAGGTGAGGAAATGCCACGAGAGGTACCATGGAGGAAACTTGGCCCAACTCAGTGACATTGAAGCGTATTACATTTTAAAAGGCAGACAGAATACAATGAAATCTCAGAGACGTTTCCCCAAAAGGCATTTGGTCTGTGAAAACAATAAATCCCACAGTGTCATTGTGCTTTTTGTTCAAAGCATTCAGAAATTTTCTTGAGAGCTATAGAATTATAAAAGTTAACAACATGACCAGAAAACACCCCACAGGACAGCCCTTAAACTCTAAGGATCTAACACTTTCAGAGAACAAGGGTGTTCTACTCTCCTCATGGAGAAAAGGAGAGTTAAGTGACTCTCGGGCTCTGTGTGTGTGTGTGTGTGTGTGTGTGTGTGTGTGTGTGTGTTCAAATGCAAGCTGGGGCTCCAATTTCTCAGAGAAAGAAAAAAGAAATATATTTAACTTGTGTGAAAATAAGAGTTCTTTCTGTGTCCTGACTGCATCGTAAAGCCTTGCCCCCCCCCCCCCCCATGTCATTTTTTTCTAACACTTTGTACTCACAGACGAATTTCATGGCCTTCACCTGTGGTCTTGCTGGGGCAGTCTTAAGCTATAGCTCTCACTCTTCCAAGGCTGCTGCAAGGAAACTTTCTGTGCTGGGCTGTTTGGGTGTTACTAAGCATTGTGACACTTGGTCTGACAGACCAAATGACAGGACTTGTAAATATTAATTTTTAAAATTTAATTAACTCCACGTTTCACAACAACAGTGATGCACAATCAGAAAATAACTCTCAATGATGCAAAATTGCCTTTACCTTGGGCCCTCCCACTGCCTGACATCTCTTCGTGAAAACATTTTATACCATAGGTTATGGAAGGCCTTCGTGGACCATTTCCTGAGGATATTACCTTTGCCCAACTTGAATCAATGGACTACCTCCTGTATTATTTCAGTTTGCTGTTCAGGTTCAAATGTTTTTTGCACTCAGACCAACCTGGATCTCTTCTCATGGGAGGTTCTTTCATTCCCTTCAGTTCACTTATTGCTCTCTAAAGTTCACTCGCTTTTATGTTAAGTTCACTATTCAGGGGCAAAAAGTCAGGGCGGGGACCTTCACGCACCTGGTCTGTCTCCTCTGTCGTGTTCACTGCTATTTCTGCCTCTAGAATACTGCCTGGCGTTGCTCAATAATATTTCTTGAATGAAATATTGTACCGTCTTGTATTCAGACTCTCATGACACACCAGAAGCAAGTCCCAATATCAGCACCCTTTTTGTCTTTGTTTCAGTCATTCTTCTCCTTGATTCTACTGAAAGACAGAGCAAATGTGGAAGAAATTACTAGGGCCAGTGTAACTGAAACAGAGAGTCACCAGTTCTGGCAGTGCTGACATTCAGGCTTTGTTGCCAGTATTAGACCACAGATTTGCAATGTGATGCTGTCATAGAATAAGACAGTTCGCCCTTATTATTTCTGTCTTTTCCTACTAGAAATAAATAGAAAAGAAGGGAGCAGGGAATGAGTGGGACTATGACATCAGGGAGCCATAGGAGCAGTCATGATTCCTTCTAGTTTCACCTTGCCCAAAGGAAGATACAAAAACAAGGTGTGTGAAGAGGCGCCATTCACTGTCCCCCAGAGAGGTGGGCCTGGCAGGGATGTGCTGAAGGCAGGAGGAGACTCAGGCCTCCTCGTCCTCTGCCTTCTTCTTCAGAGCAGTAGAACAGAAAGACCTTACCCTCTTTCTCCACTTTCATGTTCCAGCCACTCTCTTTCTTCTGGAACAATTTAAATGCCACTCTGCCCGGCATCTTCTCTCCTTGCTTTCTGCCCCTCTGCCTGCTTGGATTCTGGCTACAGAAGCCTAGATGTTCTGGGCATTTGCTACAACTCAAGTGACCCCCGATAGCAGGTCACTAATTCTCACTGGGTCTTCCCAAGTCTCTTCTGAAAACTGAACAAAAGAAATTGTATTTCAGTAATATGAAAAACACACTACTTTTGCCATCCTCATTTCCTAGAGCTCACATTGAATTTGGATGGCATGTATCTGTGATTTTAAACTTTTCAACTGTCAGGCAATTTGAGGGCAAAGTAATATCTGTAGCATTTGGTAGAAAGGAGAGGAAGGAGAAAAGAAGAGAACCCTCAATAGACTATTGCTGAGCTTAATAAAGAGATTTTTAAAAACTGACTTCTAAAACATAAATTTTTCTCAGATGCCAATGAAGACACCAAAACTTAGATCATTGGCAAATATTGGAAGTATTTTTTTAATTTATTTCTCACTGAGTGTTACGAGCGAATGCGTCATCCACCAAGCCCTGAAAAAAACAAGAAAAATTCTCATCCTAGATATTAGTATAACTAGGAGGTCAGCATGAGTGAGTGATAACAGAATTGTTGAAAATAATTGTTAATTCCATTTCAGCCAGTTGACAATAAAATAGAAAGTATTCATGTCTCAGTAAACAGTAACCAACCTGTGAGAATACTGGATAGACTGCGGAATAGGAGCAAGAAAGTGAAAGGTCAAAAGTGAGAGAGAGCGAGGAAGAAGCTGTCACAGCATCACAGGGAACTCAGAAACTCATGACAGAGCAATATCCTACAATTTCAGCAGCTGGACTGATAATGGCTTTTGGGTGACCTTGAAACAGAAAGTATTTTGTTACCAGGAGAATAAGTCAGTCAGATGCTGGTGCAAAATCCAAATCACAAAAACACAATATAAGAACTGTAAGCTTGCCTGGTTACCTTCTTCGGCAATCATCATTAGTATATTCTTCTGCTGACTTCTAAATTTCTAGACTCTGGTTTCCTGTTTTTATATACTCTCTACATTACACCAAATGCTATTATGATGTCTTCATATTAGGAACATTTCAGGGGCAAGAGCACCAGGCAAGATATCAATTATTGGAGTTCAAAAACCAGCTCTTCCAGCAGCTCACTTTATAACCATTTGAGAACATAGTTTTTCTGTTTTCTTCTCCTCACTAGTAAAAGGAAACTAATGACTATTCTCAGATATTATGAGATGTATAGAATAGAGGGGGTCTTTAAAGTCATCTGTGGAGACAAGATACTCTGAGGAGAAAGTGCAAAGAAAAGAGAGAGATGAGGCCTAGGGCTGGGCCAGGTGATTTCAAAGTTTCCAGACCAGATAGAGGAGGAGACCCAGCAAAGAGGATGAGAGAGGGACGCAATGTAGTTACCATCTTAGAGGATGCCATCAGTGTGATGTCCTGAAAGGAAACTCTACAAGAACTCGAAATAAAGGGAATCTAGACCTTGCTCATATACGTTATAAAATGCTCTTGGACCAGCAGGTGGTATGGTGGTTTAGACACTGGATTCCCACATGGTGGACCACGGTACAAGCCCTGGACCAGGCGGCTTGATTTCTCACTTTCTCTTTATATATCTATCTATCTATTTATCTCTGGAGAGCATATGTGCCTTATAGCAAAATTTTAAAATAACAACAATAATAAATAAAATAAATAAATGATTATTTTTAAAAAGGAGGATGTTGATTCATTTACAGTCTAATAGCATATACGTAATGATAACAGAATTTGTGAAAGTAGGTGTGCTTTATAATCCAGTTGCAGTGGATTCAGATCCTAGCTTTACTATAAGAATATACTCAAAGGATCAAGTCAAAATGAGTTCTATGAAGAGTATTATTACCATACTCAGTAAACCACCTTAAGGTTCCGGTTGTTGTTCTGGTTGGCCAAAGGAGTTGTCTTCCTTCAGATGTATCATAGGAAAACTAGAGAGTGACTGTTCGTAATGAGAAAAAAAAACAGTGCAATCATGTTCAGTGTCTGCATAGTTTCGCTTCCAACAGACCCTATAAAAGGTGAAAGACGCAATGCTTTGTCATGACACACAGCCAGTCCACCAATAACAAGGCACCCTGCTTCTCAAAATGAAACTTCCAGAATCAATAGAGAGAATTAATATGTTTTTTGCTTATTATAGCCAATTTTTTTCTGTTCAGCAGTTCAGATTTTTTTTTAACTCTAAACTAAATAGAAGCCATAAAAGAGATCTAGGATTTCTACTATGGTGAATTTTTTTGAAAGAATTATTTTATTTAACTTTTCTTCTTTCTTTATTTGACCAGAAAAGGAGAGAGGAAGAGAGAGAGAGAGAAGGAGCGAGAGAGAGAGAGAGAGAGAGAGAGAGAGAGGAAGCAAGCCACCAGGTGTAGGACTCGAACTGCGGTCGGCCATGTGAGAGTCCATCGCCCTTAACCACCATGTCACCTGCCGGCCCCTAGGGTAAATGTTACTGTGCATATTTTGGGGGAGGAGAGTGAGACTGGAAGAGTAATTACCTGCTTTCACCTGACTCTGAGGTCTGAAGTTTATAATAAATCTTAATATTCCCCAATCTTATACTCAAAATTATTTTTAACTTGATACCATATTTAATTCAGTAAATTTTGACCAATTTTTTGAAACTAATAGGATTTCTTAAGTGATTTTCTTTCGCCGTGTGGCCAAGTGTTGTAGAATTCATAGAATTACCATTTTTCTGAAATGTACTCTCTTAGCGAGATGTGCCTTGGCGAATGTGATACAGTGATAACTTCCTTTCTTTTGTCTTCTGTCTCTCTTAGGCTGCATGCCAAATGTTATCTATGTGTTACCTTTCAGCGTATTCACAAAATTCTTATACATTAAGCATTTCTGTCACCAAATTATGAAAATGAAATTTGGACTGGCCCCAAATCCCATAGCCAGAAAATGATAGATCTAAGATTCAAACTTACATGGTCTTCTTGTCAGCTATAGTAGCACTGTCTGAAATGCAGTAACAAAGACCGGTAACTTGCACAGAAATGTTCTTTCTAAATGCAAAGAGACTACTAAATTTATTTCAAGGAAAAAGTAAGCTTTCTTTATTCTGAAAATTGGTTTCCAGACTCAAATATACTAGTGTAGCAGAAACTTTTTAAAGAAAAGAATGAGTTATCCAAAGAATGAACTGACCTACAAAAAGTACCTATTAGAAAATGTTTTAGGGGCCAGCAGGTGGCATGGTGGTTAAAGGCACTGTACTCCCACGTGGCCAACTACAGTTTGAGTCCCAGACCTGGCAGCTTAAAAATTCTGTCAGGCACGTGTTCTTATGTGCCAAAAAAACCAGGAGGAGAATGGAGGAGAAGGGACTAGTAGTGTAGTCAATCTCCCTGGGGGGTGATTTCACAGTTTTCCTCTCACTGTCTGTCTCTGGCAAGCACACACACTCTATGGCAAAAGTAAATAAATTAATAAAATTTAAAAAAGGAAATATTTTGAAACTGGAGGCTCTTGAATGGGGATATTACCAGACAGGGACCATGTCATGTGAAGTTGATTCTCAGTTCTAACAGTAAATTTACTTCTTGACCTTGAACAAGGTTTTTACACTTTTCAAATCTCCATTTCTTACATAAGCGAAAGCAGCTTCTTTTTGCCAAGGACATATTCGTTATGGAAGAGATGTTATATGCGGTAGTATTTTGAGCTACTTGAGAACAGTACTCAATAGAAGGTAAGACAGGAATAGTATGTGAAATAATCAAAGCTGGAATCAGAAAAGTTCTAAGCCCTTATATGCCACAGTTCTCAACAAGATCGTCCTGGTCATAGACTTATTTTAAAAGAAAAAAAAAAAAAAAAAGAAAGAAATGCTATTTAATTCTATGACTACCTTGAATTCCATTGTTTTTGAATTCATAGTATGTCCACTTGGTGGCTTATATTCAACCTCATTGCTGCTATTCTTCTAGATGGATATAATAGAGCTAATGTATTAAAACACGGGCATCACTTATTTTCTGATTAATTTTCGCTCTGCTTGACAGTGAGTCACATCAATAAAGTACCAGATCTGAATTGTGACCTTGATTTCTTGATTTAGAGAAGTAAAAAGAATAAAATGCATTTTTTCTTAAAAGCTAGGTAGAAGGAATGTGTTATTATAAATACAAAATGCCAAATCCCTTGAAATTTATATGAACTTTTAAAATATCTTTTTATCACATGAAAGATAAACCAAAAATCAATAGATTAAACAATGTAATATTAAAACCATATTTTTCTCTCTCTTGATCAAATATAGTTGGTCATCTTGGAGGATCACTGAGCTAGCATCTCACCAACACATGTCAGATCATCACAATATTTTTATTAGGAGAAAAAAATGTAGAGAACTCATCCAAGGGAGAGGAAGATTTTCACTTACTTTTACCTACACCAAAAAGTATGGTGAAGAGAATATAGTTTGACAAAATTAATACAGTAGCCCTAAGCAGAAAAGATTTCTAGGTAGAGGAGTCGGAATTCATAAACATAGAATATGCTGTAAGAAAGTACAAACAGGATGGACCGTTGTCATTGAAATTATTAATTACAGTAAATTTTCAGATGTGCTTTATTATTTCAAACACCTGTTGAGATTGTCTGTTCAAAGCATGTTCATTGTGTTTCATATGACATCCTTGACATGCTAAAGCAGTAATTTAACCCTGAGGTGAGGGCTATTAAAATATAAAGCACAGGAGAGGACAGAGCACTCTGAGTTGGAAAGTTCTGGGAGTATAGAATCAGATGCATAGATCCAGGGAGGTTCCTATAGGGAAGCAGCATTTGAACAAACCCAAATGAAGTGAAAGAGTGAGCCAGGTGTGTGCCAGTGGGACAGGGTACCAGAAAGAGGGAAGGCTGGCAGCAAAGACCTTGCATGGGACAAGCTTGGTAGACTTGAGGATGTTTAGGTCAAGCAAGTTGTCCAGTGTGGCTGGAGGAGTTGGGAGCTGAGTCAGATTTAGGCAGGGGCAGAATGAGGGAGGTCTATTCTGAGAATTTCAGGTGTACTCGTAGAACCTGGATGCTACATCCACTATACACCCGAGCTAGATGGGATACGCTGATAGGGCCAACTGTCGTATATGTAGTTCTCCATTGACCGAGATGTCATTGTACGGTACAGGGCTGTAGTTAGTGTTTTTATGGAAAAGCTTGGTAATTTGGTTCTAGCCATTCCTGTGTTTCTGAATTTTAAAGAAGTTTCCATTTATTCTTGTTATATTTCCATTGCTTTTTTCAGTTTTCTTATTTTTGATTATTCCTCTCACTGCTCTGTTTTCTGAAAACCAGCTTTCTACACCTTCAGCCAGTAGTAACCTGATGAAAATGGTGGATTAGAAAAGAGGATAAAATTTTCCTTGAATGACACAAATGCCTGAAGGCTGGCATGAACCTATTAAATTATCTGTAAAGTAACTTGTCCAACAAATGATGAACCTGCTTCTCACCTTAAAAAGCTTGCCCACAGATTTATTAAGGAACTGTTGTCAGTTTAGCATAATACATGTATCAAAGGAAAACTACTAATGTTTATTAGACATACTCAGAAGATGTTAACACAGTCTACCTAATTATATGTCATGAAGAACTATCATTCTTATTCAATTTTAGATTGTATTTACTTATGTTTGAAAATGAATCAGTACTCATCTATCTTCCATCTATGGAACCAATACTAATTAATATAGATTCCTGAAATGTTATTGACAATAATTCTGTGACTTTTAGTTACTAAGTAATACTATGTTTAGTTCTAAGACATCAATTCTATTAGAGTAGTAAAAGTTATCTCTCAATTCTCTTGTAACCACTTTGTTCTACCATATTTCTTTGTTGAAGAAAGATTCCTAGTATTTAAGGAGAATATAGAAGAAAAAGAAAAAGAAGAATTGGAAATCTACCCAATTACTTTTTCTCTACCATCATAACAGTGTCTGCCAAAAATTGAGCCTAATCCATCTTTGTTCCCTTTGCTGTGAAACTCATTACGGAGCCTTTTTTTTTTTTTTTTTTTGGTCTTCTTTGGCTTTTATTCCAACCCTCATTATATTTTGGATTTTAGTCACTTGACACTATTCTTAGAAGTTTGGATCTTTCTTTTTTTCTCTCTCCCCTTTGTTAAAAGTATGTTTGTTTATTTTTTCTACACATAATGTTAAATACAGACTTACCATTTAACATCCTACCGGTTATATAATTTCTTCAGGTATTCTACCCATTTTCTTCTTTATTTTAAAGCTTTTACGTTTGTATCATAGGAATAAATATTTTTCAGCTCTCTTTATCCTCTTGAATGAGCTATTAGACTTTCATTTATACTTTATTTTTCTCTTAGCATTTAAAAATATGCCTTTAGTATTAGTTTATTAAATAATATGATGCTTGGGATTTGCTTCAAAATAATCTGGGACCAGGAGAGGGGAGGAGAGAGTGGAATAGATGAATAACATTGTCTACCATTATCAGCTGACAATGGAATAAATGATATTATCTAAAATTATCAGCTGATAATTGTTGAAGGCAAGTGATTAGTAATGCTGGCTCATTATACTATTTTCTCTATTTATACATAAGCTTGAAAGTATTCATAATGAATTAAAAACAAAAGGGATTCTAAATTAGCACCAGCTTTCTGAAGAGTACTAACAGCACTCTAATAATGCACACATTCAAACCATCCATTTCATCTCTAGAAATTACGGATATGACTCAAAATGTACCTTAAACAACGTTTATCATTTTTAAGACTTTTCTTCTTGGAGGAGTTTTATTACACTTCACAGCAATATCGAAAAGTACAGAGATGCTGCACATACTCCCTCTATACGCCCACGTCTGGCCTCTGCCTTATCAACATCCCCACTTAAAGTAGTGTATTTGTTACAACTAAGGAGCCTACAGTGACACATCGCTCCACTCCAAGTTCACAGTTAATGTAAGGATTCACGCTCGGAGTTGTATATTCTGTGAGTTTGCACACATGTGTAATGACCTGTATCCAACATTATATTGAGTCTTGGAAAAGTAATGATGTGTTTTTGCATAGAAAAAAAAATGTTACTCTCCTTTCTGTCTTCTCAGGCATTCTGTACGATAGACCTACCTGTCCCCTAGCTTTTCGTGCTGAAGATCTTATCGACATGCACTGCTTGTCCCCTCTCTTAAACCTGTTTGTGTCTATTGAACATATTGTACCAATTCATTTTCTCATTTTGTTCTGAGTTGTGAGTTTCCTTTTATGAAAGGAAATATTCAGCCATAAAGACAAAGTAAACAAAGCTTATCTTTTTTTCTGAACGTATCATATAGTTCTGTACCAAAAATAAAGCTGGCCCAGCAGTCCTAATGCTAAAAAATATCTATCACGTAGCTTTATTTCTTAAAAATTGTGTATGTATTCCAAAAAAAAAAACCTAAAATTTCTTATGAATAGAGTGAAGCATAACTCTAGTAGGTTAAAAAATTTCATTTCCAAAAGCAGAGCCGTGTGTGTGTGTGTGTGTGTGTGTGTGTGTTTTCAGTTTTTGTCATAGGGTGCATGCACTCACTGGAGAGAGAAAGAGGAAAAGTGAGAAATCACCCCTGGGGAGCAAGCCATGCTGCAATCTCCCTCTCCTCCATTATCCTCCTAGGATCTGGGACATGCACACATATGCTCCCAGTATGATTTTAAATCTGCAGGTTTGGGACTTGAACCATGACACAGTCATGTGGGAGTCCAGCACTTTAACCACCATGCCACTGCCTGGCCCCTCCTAGGGCCTATATTAGCTTAAACATTTGAAGAAAAACGTGCCATGAAGAAAAGCTTGTGATTTGACTAACTTCTATGATCTTTTTAATTTATAAGATTTTATTTGATCAAATGTACTGTTTATTACAATATATTTCTTATAGAATTAACAAATATGGTTAAGAAATAACACATGTTAACACAATAACAGAGATTTCAATTCTGTGAAATAAAAACAAAAAAGGAAAAGGAAAGGAAAAAAGGATGTTAACCTCACATTAATTGAGGGAAATTTCAGGCCAGCAGGTGGTATGGTGATTAAGGTGCTGGACTCCCACATGGCTGACCACAGTTCAATTCCCAGACCTGGTGACATTCTTTCTCACTCTCTCTCTCTCTCTGATGTACACACATACCCTGTAGCAAATTTAAATAACAATAATAATAAATAAATAAATAAATAAATAAATAGGGAAAAAATGGAGGGAAATTTTCTGAGGCCTACTACCACCAAGAAAATAAATCATACTTACATAAAACTATGTGATGATGAATAAACATATAGAACATGATCTACTCAACTGCCATTCTTTCAGAAACTAATATAAAAGATAGAAAATATTATTAAGTTGGATAGTCAAATCTTGGAGAAAAGATTTTTTTTTAATCTATAAATTTGGATCCAGCAAGTGGCGTGATAGTTAAGATGCTGGACTCCCACATGTCCGATCGCAGTTCTAGTCCTGAACCTGGTAGCTTGCTTTCTTGCTTTTTCTCTCTCCCTCTTTCTCTCTCTCTTCATCAGTGCATATGTCCTATAGAAAATTATATATATATATATATGTATATATATATATACACACACACACACACACACAAAAGAAAATGAAATAAAATTAAATAGAAATAATTCTTTTTTTAAAAAAAATCTATAAATGTGAAACTCTTTCATAAACATTTGCCAGTCTACACATACCTGTCTTGGCTGCATGATTGACACTGTTTAGGGGAAAGAAAAGGAGCAAGCACTCTGGTGCTGTCTGCCCAATGGACGTCCTTTTGTTCCCATTGTTTTTTATTTTCCTTTCTATTTCTCAAATGCTCTTGACTTGAAAAATGTATTCTCCGGGCTGAGAGGTCCTCTCTGCATGAGAAAGGATTCAGGTAAGAAAGTTAAGGTTGTATGGAGTGAACTTCCCAGTAGTCATCTTAGGTATTTGTCAAAAGCACCATGACATATGGCAAGGTAATTGACAGTAGCGTTGACTCGATTGTCTTAGCATGTCGACAGCACACAAAAGCTCAAAATCTGCTTTTTTTAATAAGTGGATGATACCCCCAGGCTAAAGAATAATGAGTGTACTCTTTTCGAGGCATCTTTTCTTTATTTAACCTGCCATTCTGTACTGTATGTATTAGAAGTAGACACCACAGTTGACCGGTTTGCAAATATAGCTCTTATAATTCAGTGTCTCTCTGCATAAGAAAGGAGGGAACTTTTTCAGAAAGTGAGAAGGAGGAGAGGGTAGGAAAGGGTTTTTGAAACTAAAACAGTAAAATTTCAGGAAACTACAACACCAAATTTCAAACATATGCCACTGTTTTCTCCATCTATATCTGAACCAATTTGTAACTGCTCACTTGATGATCTAAATGTTAACATCCCATCAAAATATTTAAGTCAAATAAATTTTCTCTACTAGAATGCAGAAAACATATCATTAAATGCATCTTACAAATAGAAATATTTTGATTTTTGCAATAGAGGAGCATTAGATAAGAGGAAATACTAATGGATATAAAACATATGTCACTGCAAACTACACAAAAAATCCAGAATGCATATGTTTCTGTGCTATAACCCATCTAAGATTCTGCCTACAGTCTGAAAAAAGTATTATTTAAAGTCTTATTAATTTATCAGAAGAGTATTATAGTTAGTTATTCTTAAATTGAAAAGAATTATGAGGAAAATGAAACAAAGAAATTATAGAAAGTTAGTATAATTATTGTCTCATTAAGAGATGTTATTTCGGGAACCAGCAGTTAGTGTAATGGCTATGTCGCTGGACTCCCACGTAGTCGACCGCGGTTCGCGTCTCGGACCCGGTGGCTTACAACTCACGCCGGGCGCGTGTGCGTGCGTGCCCAAGATCCCGAGAGGAGAATGGAGGAGAAGGGATTGCGGCGTGACCATCCCCCCTGGGGGGTGATTTCTCGCTTTCTGTCTCTATGTCTGTCTCTGTCTGTCTGGCGAGCGCACGCGCCCTATAGCGAAAAACCTCTCCAAAAAAAAAAAAAAAAGAGATGTTATTTCAGGGTTAGCAGGTGGCATAGTGGGTAAGGTGTTGGACTCCCACATGGCAAACTGTGGCTCAAATCCTGGACCTGGCACCTTAAAACTTACTCAGGGTAGATGCCCAGATCTTGAGAAGAGAATGAAGGAGAAGGGATTGTGGCATGGCCATTGCCCTGGGGTTGTGGGTGAGGGGGGAGGATGATTTCTTGCTTTCTGTCTCTCTGTCTCTCCAGCAAGCACACATGCCCTATAGCAAGAATCTCTCTCAAAAAAAAAAAAAAAAAAGATGTTATTTCATAAAAGATCCCTTTAAAGGAAAATAATAGCAATAATAATGGCTATTAATATCTTTAAGAAACAAATCATTATGATTTTAAGAAAATCTATCATAACTAATAAAATGGTGTAAAAGTTAATACATACACACAATCTCTCTTACACGCACACACACATACACACACAGGAGTACAAATAAAGTGGGAAATCTGAGTAAGACTTGTGTATTTCATCCTAGTTGTGAGTATTGTGCTTGCGTTTTACAAAATGCTACTGTTGGGGGAAACTAGCCAAAATGTACATGGGATTTCTCCATGTTATTTCTTAAAGTCCATATGAATCTACAATTATCCATACAAATTTCAATGAAAGAATTTGAAATTTCCAATAGGAATAATTTTCAGATAACAGAATATGATCCCCAGTCTTTTCTCATCTCTAATATATAAACAAATCTATTTTACTAAAAAAGACAGGGACCAGCAGGTGGCATAGCGGTTGAGACACTGGACTCCAACATGGTCAATGGCAGTTTGAGTCCTGGACCCAACAGCTTAAAACTCATGCCAGACAGGTGTGCACACATGCCCAAAATCCTGATAGGTAAGTGGAAGAGAAGGATTGTGGCATGGCCATCCTCTTGGTGGGTGATGTCTCACTTTCTGTCTGTCTCTCTGGTGAGCATGCATGCCTAATAGCAAAGCCTCTCTCAAAATAAAAAAAATAAATAAAATAAAATAAAATAAAATAAAATAAAATAACACAAGTTCCAGATGCAAATCTATTGCAATTTGAGAATGAAGTAGCCTTTAACAAAATTAATAAGAAAATGAATGCAGATGAGTAAGAAAATGGTTTCATAACAATTATAATTTACATGCAGAAAAGAAGAAAAACCTTTATAACAAATAGTTATTATTGCTATAAATCCTTAGATATATGGACATGAGTGCCTAGCTCTTAAAATTCCCTTAATGTAGAGTAAGATGAAATTACTACCACGAATTGCAGAAGAGACTCAAGTAAGACATATACACTATATGTTGGGAAATAAAAGCAGGAAGCCAGCAGATACTCTGACTCTGGAAGCAAGACTTTCTCAGAACACTGATGCAAATCTTGCCCATGGCTCACTGAGCAGTCTGTCCTCTCGCCCAGATGTGGAGAATGCAACAGACACCTTCCGGATGGTGTCATTGCCGTGTCTCCAAATTTGGTAGATTCTGAGTCCGTTTAAACTAACTCCATTAACAGTGAACATATGTTTGGAATTTAAATATTTTATAGGCCAACTATGACTTGCCTGTGGAAATTAGTTTTTATTCTGTGTCATAGCAACATACTGGCATTCACAGAGATGAACTTGTTCATTTATTAAATTCTTTATTTATGCCGTTAGCTCATGAATTACAAAGAGCATGAGGCTAGGCGTCAGACAGAAGCTCTACCCTAATTGGTTTGGAACCACAGCCTTAACCTCCTCCTGGTTCAGTTTCTTCTTACGTACAAAGTAGGAATTACAATAATGTAATAAATATGGCCACTCTGAAAATTACTTGAAATAATGAGATACCTAAAATGGCATTAATTATTATTTTTTATTTTTCAATAAACATACACGAAGAGTTTCATCTGTGTCAAGCACTGTATTCCCTAGCAAAAAAGAGCGTATAAAATTAAAAGAAGACTGTCTTCCCCTGAGGGGTTCCATGGTTCTCAAAGGAGATGATAATGTCTTATAGAAATTTTTAAACTGTGTGCGGTTATGATTGGCTGCTAAAATGATTGGACCTGCTACTGATATCTTGTGTCCAGGGATTCTAAAAATTGGAAAATACACAGAACAGCCAGAGCAACAACAAAAATTTACCTGATCCTAAAAGGTCAAGACCAGCAGGTGGTATAGTGATTAAGGCACTGGACTTCCACATGGTCAATTGCAGTTCTAGTCCCGGACCTGGCGACTTGAAACTCATGCTGGGTATGTGTGCATGCATCCCCAAGATCCCAAGAGGAGAATGGAGGAGAAGGGATTGCAGCATGGCCAACCCCTCCAGGAGGTGATTTCTTTCTCTGTCTCTTTCTGTCTTTCTCTGCATCTCTGAGAAGTACACGTGCTCTATAGCAAAAATCTCTGTTAAAAACGAAAAGGTCAATAGCACCATAGCACCCCAACTGAATAACTATGTAGTTGAGCCCAACAAACAAACCAGCTAGTATATTGCATAGTATTTTCTATGCAAAAATGTGTCATGGCTTTCCTGACAACCTAATAATAGAAGTAAAATAAAATAAATTTTGTAATAGGTAGATGCAATAAAAAGATCACGATTAATATTATGTCACCCTCTGCTTCACATCTTACAATTGCTTTCTTTTACTGCCAGATTAAACTTCATGTTGCTAAATCTATAATCGCCTACATTATCAGGCCCCTACTTCCTCCTTCAGTGATCTCCCCTAACGCATCCTACCCTTGCTGATTTTACTTTAGCTACTGTAGTCTTAATTATTTTTTCTTTCACGTGTATTTCCCCTCGGAGACTTTGCACTGTGGTTCTGTCTGCACTGTTCTCTCAGATTTTCTCATTCATCTCAGCTCAGATGTTCCTTCTTCAAACAACCCATCTGAACACCCAGTCTAAAGTAGAATCTTCAGCACTTTCTGTCACATATCACTGCATCCAGTGTCCTTGTACTATTGTTATTATGAGACAATAGCTTGATGGCTTATTTTAATCTTCACTTGTTTATTTGCTATTACTTGTTTATTAAAACTCTCTCAACATTACTGGGATGTAAATTCTTAAGACCATGGAGCTTGTCTGGATTACATCATCAATGTCCACAGTACCTTGCTCATAATAAATGTTCCATTGATATTTAATTAAACAAAATGTGAGTACTTTCTCATTGAAGAGATGAGAAAAATGAGGCTCTGAGATTACTTGTTCAAGGTCAGAGAAGGTCACAGAGTCGTGCCTGGCAGAATTCAGACTCCACTGAGCTCTTACGCATGTGTGAGTCAGTTTTCTGTGTTTATAAAGTTTGTTCTGCTGAAGACCTATTAACTTTAGCCTCTCAGAGCCTCACCAAGGTCCAACAGATTTGTCCCTTAAAATCAACACTGCCTGGTGCTTGAATGGAATTTCTCAGGTTGTTGAGATTGGGGGAAGCAAGAATAAGGAAAACTATTGGAGAAAAATACACAAAGACATGCAGAACAAAAGTTGATTGGGACTAATGAGAAAAATAATTAATTCAAAGGATTTTATTTATTTATTTATTTGAAGAGAAATTTTTGGTATAGAGTACATGAGCTCGCCGGACAGACAGAGACAGAAAGTGAGAAATCATCCCCTCAAGGAGGGATGGCCACTGTGCAGTCCCTTCTCCTCCATTCTCTTCTTGGGATTTTGGGCACACACGTACATGCACCTGGTGTGAGGTTTAAGCTACCAGGTCCAAGACTTGAACTGCAGTAGACTATGTGAGATTCCAGCAATGTAACCATTATGCTATCTGTTGGCCCCTATTCATTAATTTTTTAATTATTTATTTAATTCTATTTGTTATTATCATTATTATTTTTTTAATTTGACCAGACAGAGACACACACAGAGAGAAAGGAAAAATGTGAGAGGTAGCCACCAAGTTTAGGACTTGAACCATGGTCGGTCATGTGGGAATCCAGTGCCTTTAACCACCATGCCACCTGCCGGCCCCATATTCATTAATTTTTAAAAGAACTTATTAAGTGATACAAAAGGCAATGCTATTGGTAATAAGATAAACAACCAACTTAAGTGAAAAAAAAAGACTAGAGTAAATAATTTTAATGCAAATAAAAAGTAAAATACATCAAATACCATATACAGATGAACTACAATGGGAATCTAAAAAAGAAATCAAAGAGATCACAGAGCAGGCCAATAAAAAGTATTTGTTGGGTTGACCCTACACTGTAGTAGTTAAGCACCGTGTAGAGAAAGCCAGATCCCACATGACTGACCAGGGTTCGAGTCCCAGCCCTTGCATCTTGGGAAACATGCCAGACAAACACATACATGCCCAGGATCCTGACAGGATAGAGGATTGGAGGGGGGAAAAAAGAATTGTCACATGAGCAGGCCCCATTGAGAGTTCTCTCTCTCTAATGCATGATCTTATCTAAGAAATCAACAAAGGCTTCCATCCTTGACAAAGTTTAAGATGAGCTCTGAAAAAGGACTAGGAATCAGTGAGACTTCTTACCATATCTCTAATATTCTAAATAGGAAATAAAAAGCAAATGAGAAAGGAGTATTTTAGGCAGAGGGTTGGAGGGAAGGCTCTGGAAAGGAAAGGAGAAAGAAGCATGTGTTCTTTTCCAGTTTCACCCTGAAATCTCTCTCACAGTAAAGACAGGGCAGTCCCATAGCCAAGTGGTTAAAGGAGCTAAGATTCCACATGGTCAAATGCAGTTTGAATCCTGGCACCAGTGGCCTGAAATACACAGTAGGCATCTGAGTGAGTGCACTTCCCAAATCCCAACAAGATGGACAAATTAAAGAGGCTTGATTCCTGCACTACCCTACCCTAAGGAGAGGGGTTGCTTTCTCCCTCACTTTCTCCCTTTCTGTCTCTGCGAAGTGCACAAGCCCTCTAGCAATTAAAAAAAGAAATACATAAAAATAAATGATAAGAGATAACAACTAATTTTCTTGAGGTCATTTCCCTGCTTAAGCTTGTGAAAGAAATACATAAATTTTATATAAAAATAGACTTATGCACATTATTAGGTAAGTTACATAAATATGTATTCTACCTAAGTTTTCTTTAGAAATAGTTATGTTTTCTTCCACTGAAAGCTAACCCGTATTTAAGTACTCCATCTTGACATTAAACTGAACTTGGGTATCTATTTTTTCTAAAAGTATAGAAAGGTTGTGCCCTTTTTAACTCCATCTTGAAATTTTAAAGCTTTTAGTTGAAAAATTCATGGTTTCAAGTTAGTTATTTAGACTAGAAAAATAAACTTGATAGGGAAGAAAAGCTTAAGTCAAGGTGAAAAAAACGTTGTTTTTGAAACTTTATTTTATGGGAAAAGCAACGCATACGAAGGCATAGCTCAATATGGAAAAGTATGAAATGAAAGGTAAAAGAAAATGTTAAGGAAGGACTTAAAGAGGAATGACTCAGTAGTTACAGAAAATGAGTAGTTACTTTTATGGCAATAAAAAGGAAGCAAGGAATTTTTCAGAAATACAGGCTTAGAATGGTACTCCCCAGCCCTATGAACCTTCTAGATTACTGGTGAAAAGGCAGAAGCATAGTGGACAGGGCAGTCTGGACAGCAGAAAAGATTGTGTGAAGCTATCTGTGATGGCACCCATGGTAACACAGTGCTCCACAATGCCGAGAGCAGGCGAAGGTCCTGGGTTCACATCCCGAGGTCCTCCTGTGCCTACCAGGTGTGTGCGTGTACACACGCTCCTGGCTGACTGAGCCTGGAATAGGATCATAGCAAGAAGAACCTGTCATCTGTCTATCTGTCTGTCTGTCTCTCTCTCTCTCTCTTTCCTTCTCGTGTGAAAGAAATAAACTCTTCTGTAAAAAGGAATTTTTTTAAAAAGTTGGAATTTGAAAAATGAGATGGTGTGATATTTAGGGTTAGGAAGTTTTTGGGTTTTGTCTGAGTGTACATGCACTTGCCAGAGAGGTTGAGAGAAAGAAAGCATTACCCTAAAACAAAACAAAACAGAAACTCTGCTTCATGTGACTATGCTGGAGAGATCATATCAGAACTTATCCATGCATTACGTTTTACAGAATGGCATGAAGACACTGGTAAGACTCTCTATGTATGTTTCACACGAAAATGCAAAAGCCGGGAAAATTCACACTATCAAAGAGTTATGGTCATTTGGAAGGCAATATGTAAAACATTTCATATAGCTTATCAAGGTGATCCACAATAAATAAAGTCAGCTTAGATGCGTGAGCATGTTCTCCGGTATTTTCCACGATCTGCTCGGAGTTCCATTGTGGACATTTTGGGTAGGAGTTCATTTTTCAATCATTTTCTTCTCTTTTTAGACACATATATAATTTAATGTAATTTTAGAGACCTCATTATGTTATCATTTTGTCCTCTCATCTTCACTTTTTAAATGTAACATCTTTCCTATTCGAATACTCTGTATTCAAATAATAATGAGCTTGTCAGCCCCTGATTGACATATGTGTAACGTCTTATTTTAGCTAGATCCAAAAAGTGAAATAATTCCAATAAAGTATGTATGGTAAATATGATTGATAGACTTATTTCAGTAGAGGAGACTTGGGAATGGGATCCGCATACTCATCACCTGAGTTTCCATGGGCCACATCTCGGGCACACAGTCACCTGCAGTGGCATTTACTCCCATGGATAGAATCCCTTTGCAGGTCAGCATGCAGAGAGAGGGGTTGCCATGTTGGGTCCCAGGAGAGAGCACCCCGCAGCATGTGCTTTTACTAAATCACAGCCTTTTCTTACTTTCTCCAGATGACACTAGTGTACAAATTTTCAAAATCTGTGAGTCCTAATGCTTCATTTAACTGTGAGATACATGGGTGTTCGGTTATTCTCCTCTAGAAGGTCAGCTCTACCAGCACCTGGGCCTTTGCTTGTTTTGTTCATCAATGTATGTCACGGACCTTGAACAGTGTTTAGCACTTCACAGGATATGTACATACATATACACGTGTGCATGCGTGTGTGTGCACATGCGTGCTCATGTAGAGAGACCAAATAATTCGCATACCTGGCAGACCTGCTATTACGAAGCAATAATGTGTTTAGTCATTTTGTGTTTTTCTTAGCCTTTGCTCCCCGTCTAGCTTTGCACATGCCCCATTATCTCTGGTCGCCAGGCCCGTGCTGCACAACTCTTTTAAACTACTTTGAATGAGATTGGAATTTTGAGATCTCTTTTCTTATCTCCTTTCTATTTGCAACAAGAGACACAAAAGTAATGTTTTTGTTGTTGCTGGTTTCTGTTTTTTTTTTGTTTTTTTTTGTTTTTTTTTTGTTTTTTAATTTTGCTATTTGCTACAGGGTGTGTGCACTCACTAGAGAAAGACAGAAAGTGAGAAATCCACCCCCACCCCGAGGAGGGATGGCCATGCCACAATTCCTTCTCCCCCATTCTCCTCTTGGGATTTTAGGTACGCATACACATGTGCCTGGCATGATTTTCAAGGCACGGAGTAAACTATGTAGGATCCAGCCACCATAAGCACCACACCACCTGCTGGCCCCAGAAAATTAATGTTAACTGACCATCCACCATATGCCTGGCGCACCGTTAGACATGTTAATGTAACGATCGTACTAAACAAGGCAGAGGGCAATTGACCAGGCACAGCCTGACTCTGACCTCCCTTTACTTCATAAGGACGCTATCAGCAATTAGGACACCTGCACACAGGACTGCTGCAGGATAGCCTTGGATCTAGGTAAGGATCCAGACTAACTTCAAGGATGAAAAGGGCATCTGTGAGATTCTTTCTGCCAGCTTCTTTCAGTACTGTGTTGCTGAGGACTTCAGAAAGTTTATGGAAAATTTAATTGAATTACAAATTTATTTTGGTGCAAAAAATTTTGAAATCCATGCATTGTTTATATGTAAATGTGTGTGTGTGTTATATTAAAATTTAATATAAATTTTCTATGAATGTTTTGAAAATCCCTCATATATCCAGGTTCCCCTTTGTAGGACTTCTAAGGGCCAGGATGCTAAGTTCTGAATATGCCTCTAAGATGGTCCCTGGGAATCGCAGATCTCCTTCTAAACAAAAGCATGTTCCTCTGGGAGCTTCACAACTTTCCAGAAGCCCTGGGCCACTAGAGCTGTACATGTAGAGAAGGTGTTAGGGAAATAAATTAGGGTTTGGAACCAAACACGTGTGAATTTAAATTTCAGCTCTACAACTTACAAGCTCAATTTAGATCAATGAGCCTTGGCTTATTTATAAAATAGAGGATTATTTCAGCACAGTCACAAGAATTAAAGATGTCATGGACAGCCCCTTGAATGTAATAGATACTCAATAAAGGGTGTTAGAATGATTGCTAGAAGGTAAAAATGGTCATCTTTCACCTTTAAATGTGTATTTCCCACTTCAGCTACATGGATAGAATAGAGGGTTTTGGATAGTACTAAATTCACAGTTCTTTTTTTTTTTTTTTTTTTTTTTTTTGAGAGGTTTTTGCTATAGAGTGTGTGCACTCGCCAGGAAGATAGAAAGAGACAGAGAGACAAAGCGAGAAATCACCCTCTGGGGGGATGGCCACACCGCAATCCCTTCTCTTCCATTCCCTTCTTGGGATCTTGGGCACGCACACATACGCTCCCGGTGCGAGTTTAAGCCACCAGGTCCAGGACTCAAACTGCGGTCAACTACATGGAAGTTCAGCGACATAGCCATTATGCTCGGTCCCAATTCACAGTTCTTATACAGTGTCTACCTTTCCTCCAAGACTCTAGTCAAAATTTACTTCCTCTAGCTACACAGATCACACTCTGATCTCCTCCTGTATCATTTATCCTTCCTGGAGTGGAAAGTGCATGTAAATACATGCTAGAAAGCCGTGTTCAATATGAATTTTCCTCCTCGTTCACTCTGTGACCTTGGGCAAGTCAGTTCAAGTTTCTGAGCTTCGATTTCTTTGTTATTAAAATGGTTGTGGAATTGTGGTGAACACTGAATAAGATAAAAAATTTAAAATGCTACAAATTTTAAAATGCTTTATCAGTTGTCTCAGTGATGTCTGCGTAATACATCATAATAAGTTAGTGAGCTAAAATAATAATTATTTGTTATGTACCACAACTCTAAAGTCTGGGCTGAGATCAGCTGAGTGGTTCTTCTGCTCAAAAGGGTATCTGAGCCTGGTCCCCTCACTCACCTCTGGCTGGTGCCTTAGCTGGCATGGCTGGATAGCTGAGGCCTTGCCAGACATCTCTGCTATCCTCGGGCAGTAGCCAGATCTTTCTCACATCACGGTTCAAGGGTCATAGAAATGATGCTCCAAGAATAGAAGCTTCAAGCCTTTGCTTTCACCGTGCACGTCGATGTTCTGTTAGTTAAAGCTGATCCCAGAGGCAGTGCAGGAGGTGGCCCACAGGACCTGAATACCAGGAGGAGGAGTTCATTCTGACTTTATTGTATAGCTTTTCTGTTTTGTTTTTATTTTTTTAATACCAGAGGGCAACTGTGCTTGAGGGGGAGCGCTCTCAGCAGGGCAGGGTCCTATCACAGCCTCCTCTTGTTATCTCCACCCTGTCAGGATCTGGGGCGCGCATGCACGTGTGCCTGCAGAGCTTTCCCAGTCACCCAGCCATGACTGGAGTCGTGGCCAACCCTGTGAGGTCCGACTTCCTTAACCACTGGGCTAGGAGGCTACCCATTTGTATTACTTTTCTTTTAACTTTTTTTTTTTTTTTTTAGAGATTTTTGCCTTGGGGCTTTGTTGTGCGCTCAACAGAGATAGAAACAGAGACTGTGAGAGCAAAAGTGAGAAATCACCCCTCCCCTCAGGGGGATGGCCATGCCACAATCCCTTCTCCATTCTCCTCCTGGGATATTGGGCACACACGCACATGCACACGCACCTTGTGTGTTTCAAGCCACTGGGTTCAGTATTCGAACCACAGTTGTCCATGTGGGAGTCCAACGACATAACTGGTGTCCCTAACTTTTTTTTTTTCTTTAAGTTGCTAGAGGCCACATGCACTCACCAGAAAGAGATGGAGAGAGAAACAGTGAGAAAGCACCACCCCACCTCCGCCATGGGAGATGGCCGTATGGCAGGCCCATCTCCTCCATTTCCCCATTCTTCCAGGATTTGGGGCGCACACACACACACACACACACACACACACACACACAAAGGCTGAGGATGTTTTTCAAGCTGCCAGGTCTGGGACTTGAACTATGCAGTCTGCCACATGGGAGTTAGCCACCTTAACCACCATGTCGCGGGCTGGTACAGCATTAGTTCTCTATACCACTCTTGGCATTTCCTTTGCATTCATTGTCTTCTTAGTTCTTATGTGTATGTTTCTGGTTCCACTCCTTAGAACCATCGACGGTAACTAAGCTCTAGTGTTATTTTATATTCTCACAAAACTAATGTGTATGAGACATCAGAATATGGAGGCAATGCATGCTTTGCAGACCAGGTGCAAATCCTTCACTTTCCTGTTACGTGCTCCGTGGCACGTTACTCGATGTCTCAATTTTCACATCTGCAAAATGAGAATTAGAATGTTTTCCCCTCACATGATTATTATTAAAATTCAATTAGTTATTATCAGGGGAAAAGCAATAGCTATCCAAAATAAATTTTAAATGTCATCGTTATTGATATTTTATTGGTAAAGATAGCTGGTGTACTTGCTTAATGTGTATCTGGCTTCTCGTCTCTGCATCTCATTCCAAGACCTCCTGAAGGAGTGCATTGATTGAGAAAGTTATACAGAAATGCTTTACAGCATCAAAAATTTCAAGAAGCATTAATAGAAAAGATAAAGTCAATTCTAGTCCATCTTTTTAATGCTACATTCTAACATTGTAGTAATGATATTTTTATGTATCAGATTTCCCAATTCTAAAACAAAGACGCTATTTTGGATATATCCCTAACCTTCTTGAGCTTTAGCAGTCTTCTTTGGTAGTTTGAGTTAAATATGTAATAAAATAGTTATGTTGGGGCCAGCAGGTAGCATAGTAGTTAAGATGCTGGATTCCCACATGGCCCACCATGGTTCGAGTCCCAGACCCAGAAGCTTGAAACTGACACCAGGCACATGAGCATGGATGCCCAAAATCCCAAGAGGAGAATAAAGCAGAAAGAATTACGGCTTGGCCATCCCCGGAGGGGTGATTTCTTGCTTTCTGTCTCTTTGTCTCTCCGGCAAGCACACACACCCTATAACAAAAGTCTCTCAAAAGACAATAATAATTATAATTAAATAGTTATACTAAGATTTTATCATTTTATCATTTAGAAGCTAATATTTATTGACACTTCTTTGTGAATTTCACTAGCCTGTAACATCCGATCCTATAGATTGAACAAGCATATTTTGATGTTTACAAGTGACAATTTTCATGTGCACATTGGAATCTAAAGATTCCAAATTACTGATATATTCAAGTTATCCCTGTCGCAAGGCTGTCCTCTAGAACTTAACAGAATTCCTTCTGAGCAAGGGATGTAGCTGGCAGCATCAAAAGCAATTGATTTTCTACTCACATTCCCTCTTTTCCACCCAATGAATTTTACTGCCTTCTGGGCAGCAACAGTTGTACCCTCTAATTTACTTCTCCCCTCTCCTCTTCACACCCCAAAACAAAAGTGTGCTGACAAAAGAAAATAGCTTCTCTTTGGGAAAAAAAATTGGAAGAAATAGGCCGCAAAATGTCACCTTTTACAAATATTAGATAGATTTATTTTGCAGGCACTATTTAATTAACTTCTGGTCTTTTAAAAATTTTTACTTTGCTTTTTTTGCTTTAGGAGCTATAAAATTCTGCAGATATTTTCCAATTAAAGAGAGAATATTGCCCATGTGAGGCACATATTGGCCATATGTATGGGTTTTCAAGGAAGCCATGATGCATTCCTGCATAGAAAAACACAGGAAGGTACTTTCCCAAGTCATAGGCATGACTTTCCCGACGACCTCATAGTTTGCAAACATGTTTGCCTTCCTCGACTTTTGAAATGGTCTGTTGCTAGTTATTTGATAGAAGTTCATTTCCTCTTGTTGTTTTTTCCCCTCTTGATTCAAGCATATGTTTTCTAGTAGAAAAGAAAATATATGTTTTACCATGTAAAGTATATTCAAGTGATTCATGCATTTGTTTTGAAGCAGGGGACCAGGTGGAAAAGGGTCATGAAAAATAGAGGGACACAATTTTCTTAGAAAAGGAAGCAAAAAATAGAAGAAAAATGATGGAACAGAAAGATTGTTTCTGTTTTCTTGTTGATGTAGGAAAAAATGTTTAGAGGCATATTCAAATGGCATAGGTCCATGCATTTATTTTATGATGCTATAATAATATAGTAAGAAAATCCTTTTAAAAACTATCAAATTAGAAAATTATTTTTCTTCCTCCGAAAATATATTTCTTTATCCAATACTTGGTTTAATATAAACAAGGTCTGTACTACCTTTTCTGTTATCGAGCTTTTATGAAGTATGTTCATGCAAATGGTTACTCAGATATACAATGCCCTCAAACATCTTAACACCTGTGTGGCAGACAGAACTCCAAATGACTAAATGCAAAAACAGATATGGATTTCTTGATAAATGCCTGTGCTTTCTAAGGATAGGTGGGGGAGGATACCAGAATGGCCATGAAAACATTTATAGAAAAGAAAGTGCACTTTTAAAATCAAAGGAAGTCACTTAAAAAACAGTGATTCCTTTTAGTTTGAAAATATGGCAGGGGAAGTGGTTAGCCAATAGCATGGTGGTTAAGGCAGCTGGATCCCACATGCCCAACTAGGTAGTTCAAGTTCAGGACCCAGAGACTTGAGAAACATGCCAGATGCGTGTGTGCGCATGCCCAAAATTCCAAAAGGGAAATGGAGGAGAAGGCATGTGTCATACCCATCTTTCATGGGAGTGCTTTCTCACCTTCTCCCTCTCTTTCTCTTCCTCTCCTGTGAATGCACATGCCCTCTGGCAAATTTTTTTAATGTAAAAATTAAAAGGGAAAAGTATAATTTAACTAATGATAAAAGATCATTATTTTATACAAAGTGCAATTAAGATTTAAACATTCAGAATGCATTGTCATGGGTCAGGCAGTGGCATGGAGGTTGGGGCAACTGGGATCCCATGTGACCGACTGCTTGGTTCAACTCCTGACCCAGGGGCGTAAAGGGAGCACTGGCATGTGTGCAGGCCTGAAATTCTGAGAGGAGAAGAGAACGGAAGGCAGTGTGGCCATCCCCCTCAAAGGGTGGGGTGCTTTCTCACTTTCCCTCTCCCTCGCTGTCTCTCTAGTGAGTGTGTGCACCCGATAATAGGTTAATTATATGTATGTGTGTGTAGTGTGTGTGTGTGTGTGTGTCAGGACTAGGAAATGACGTAATGGTTACATTGCTGGACTCCCCATAGTTGTCTGTGGCTCAAGTCCCAGACCCAGTGGCTTAAAACTCATGCAGGGCACATGTGCGTATATGCCCAGAATTCTGACAGGAGAATGGAAGAGAAGGGATCGCGGTGTGGCCATCCCACTGGGGGAGAGCAATAACTCACTTTCTGCCTCTTTCTCTGTTTCTCCCATGAGTGCGTGGATCCTATAGCAAAACTCTCTTAAAATATATATATATATATATACATATGTATATATATGTATATATGTGTGTGTATGTATATATATATATGTATACATATACATATATATATATACATACACACATAAATACACACACATTGTTATGCATTTATCAAACTCTATTTGAAATTCTCTCAGTAAATGTTTGCTACTTTGGAAGAGAAGAAATACATGCAGTCTAATTTGGTGCATATTTATTTGTTCGACAAATACTTGAGTGGCCTCTCCTGTAGTATATGACAGACCACAGGAGTTACTGGGAACAACATAGTGAGGAAAAAACTCATCCCCGCCCTCATGGGACTTAAAATGAACACGAACCAAGTTTCCCCTCCAGTCTTCTGTAGCCCATTATAAGATGGCACGGCACAGGTCACACAGGCTCCTGGGCCTCATAACGTGTGCCGGCAGTTCTGTCAGCTCTCTGCAGAAGGAAGCACATGTGCATTTAATATCTACTTAACTTAGGTCATGTTGTTTTCTGTTTTGACTTGGAGAAGAAAATGTGATTGGTAATAACAATAAAATGGGCGCAATTATTTAGAAGGAAGTGTTTATGCCAAGCAAATTACAGAGGCAGATTAAGATTTGCAGGGAGATGGCATTTTCTAGTCACCGTTCTCTGGCTGGCTGTGCCGCAGGTTTGATGGGGGGTGCTGCAGTGCTGAAGAGCTTTTTTTGTTTCAAAGAGCCAGTCTCCGCTGCACCTAATGATGTTTTATCTGCTCTTCTGTATTTCCTCTTAACTACCATGGCAACACGACCAGTGCTATCACACCCTGCCACCCACACTTGGGAGCCGGCGTGTCCAGCCTCCAAGGGCTGTTCTTACATCTGCTCAGAGAGCACTCCCAACTCATTGGATATATATTTTTTTAAAAATGGTTTCCTGGGGGATAAAAATAAGAATGTTGAGGATGGTTATGATATCTTTTTAGCCTACTGCATAGTTTTGATTGCCTTATCATAGAAGCAGGTCCAGGTTTGATGGAGCCTAAAGCTTATAGAGAAGTGAGATACTTCTGGTTTTGGTTTTGTTTTTGCTATAGGGTACGTGCACTTGCCACAAAGAGAAAGAAACTGAGAAATCACCCCCAGCAGGTATGGCCATGCTGCAATCACTTGTCCTCCATCCTCCTCTCAGGATTTTGGGCACACAGGCACATGTACCTGGCATGGCTCTCAAACACCGGGTCTGCTTCACAAACCACATGGCCGGCCATGTGGGATCTGGCCATCTGAACCTCCACGCCATCTGCTGGCACAAGGGATACTTCTTTTTTTAAAAAAAGATTGCAAAAATCACAATTCCAAATTAGATACAAAAATATTTACTTAGAATGAGAAAAGACGTCCCATCACATTATAAATTTTAAAAAACTTGTAAACACTATACCATCAAAAAAATCCAGAAAAAATGACCCTTTGTTTTACTTAACTGTCAAGCACACATCTGTGGTAGTTTTTCTTTATAATTCCCTGTCTGTATTCATATTGATTTCCTCTTTATAAAAGACTGTAAGATCATTTCTGCAGAGAGGTGAGAAGGATAACTCTGTTTTTCCACTACCACAGTGATCACAATCTATTTCTTTTTATTATTGACAGTCTGAAATAGCTTCTTTCAGCTTCACAGCTTATTATTGGTTATACAGATCATTATTGGTTTGGAACTGTCACAAAATTTCAGAAATTTTCTATCAAGTTTATTTTTTTTTCCCCAGAGGGTATGTGGGCTGACCATAGAGAGAGAAAAAGGAGAAATTATCCCGTCCACAGTGGGAGATGGTCACATAATAATCCCTTCTCCTCCGTGTCCCCCTCCTTTCAGGATGTTAAGCACAGACACACATGTACCCAGCATGTTTTTTCAGGCCTATGGGTCTGGAATTCGATCTGCATGATTGGCCACGTGGGATCAAGTTCCCTTAACCACCAGGCCACAAAGCTGACCCAAATTTATTTCTTACATAAATGGGCTGTTCATATTTGGAAGACTATTTCATAGAATAGCTTCTGGCTCTGAACATGCCAAATCGTTTTCCTGCTCTGCTACCCACGTAGTTACAGCGTCAACACCAGAGAATACGTTTGTGTCACCTACAGCATCACCTTGCACCTTCTAGTCGGGAAGCTCAATATATCGGCCCAGTAGGAGTCAGCCAAATGATTCCAGCTGCTTGTACTCGCGTTCAGTGAAACGAGAGGCAGACAGTGGACAAGAAGGGAGTTTAATTCAGTCAACAAGCTCCACTAAACCATCTCAAAAAGCCCAACGTGGTCTCAGTATTTATAGATAGACACAAGCAGGTACGAATCATCCCTCACCCCAATCAGAGCCAGTTGCTTTCCCCTGAGTAATTACCTGATTTCTCTTGACTCAGCGCTTGCTCAGGTTGTTCTCCTTAGAAGCGTCTCTTAATTTCAAAATGGCCGCAGTCCTGCTAAACCTCTAAGCTGGCCTGCTTCAGCCTCACAGGTAATACTTAGCCATATGTGGAAATGACTGCAAGTCACCATAAGTTTTGCTGCCAAACTTATTTGAAATATACCCACATCAACTTCCTTCTACCCTGGTGCAAAACGTACCTCAGGCTATCCCATTGCCACCTGCCCAAGGGGAAGTGTGCTAAGAGGGGGAAGTCGAAGGTAAAAGACTCGGTGGTCTCGACTGATGGCAATTGGAATACTGCACTTCTACCAGGTAAGCAATGGTCCATGATACTGGGGCCCTATTAGCTTTTCAGTGATTCTACCTCTGGCCAGGATGCATTCAGGTGACCTTTGTACATGCTGTCTCTCTTAGACTGCATCCAGCCCAGAAGAGAGGCAGCATGTCTTAAGGTGTGCTTACTATTCCTCTCAGGCATCCCAACTCCACCCTGCCTTCATTTCCTTTAGCCCTGTCAGTTCTTTATCTGACTAAAGACAGTAATCGTGAGGAAAATAAGACTGAGTGGTCAAAAACATTTGCATGCATCTTTTGAAGTTAGAGCCTCTTGAATTCTTGGATCTATGTTCTGGGTAATCAGGGCTCTTCAGAAATGAGTTTGGAGAATGGGCCAACCTCACATCTCTGTGATTTCACCTGGAATTCTTCCTGGTTATTTTATTTTTATAGAAGGCACATAACAGAGCCGAAATGCACAGTGAATATAAAAAAGAAGGCGCGCTAGCGACTTCAGCGAGTGTTGCTCTTAACGTTTCTCCCTGCCGTGTATGGCGGCGAGATTTCGCAGTGAAGTGCCGCCAACGTTTGCACAGCACAGTCTCCAGGACGTTTAATGAGACGTCCTCTAGCCTTAGCCAAGTGGATGGAACATGCAGAAGGGGCTGGGAAGCTGCCATTAAACTGGGCCCACTGGGCTGTTATTTTATTCTCTTTCCCCATTTCCCACCATAAAAATAGGGAAGGGGATAGAGATATTGATGAGATGATGCAGTAGCAGCCATTGATGGCATGACTGTTTTCTTCTCGAAATTTTAGGAAAAATCCTGTATTTTCAGACTTGTCTTTGAGCCACAGAAATCCGTAACTGATGGCAGTGCCGCGTGAGACGTACACAGTAGCGAGGGTTCAGTCTCCTGGTTGGTTTTGTGGTCAAGAGCCCTGATGACCATCTTGTTGCCGTGGGAACAAATGCTTTAGGCAGTTTTTTTCTTGCATGTGGTATAATGCCATATTTTAATGAATTAATATTAGTATTACTTTCCTTGGCATAATTTTAAAACACTCTGCAATGCATAAAATTGGCAGTGAAGAAAGAGGGAAATGAGGTCCTCTTCCCCAGTTTCTGGTTTTTTAAGACCTTTGGAATTTCTTGAGTGATGGGGTGAGAAGAATATCTTTTATTCATGATAAGCCAAGTGAAAGGAATTTACCACACATGGTTAATTATCAGAAAGCAAAAGTCACAGTTGGGAAAGTAGAAAGTGAGTTTTATGTAGAATAAGCCAGAATTCAAATGTATCCAAGGCCTCCATGCTTAAGTCGGCCAGATAATCCCTGAACTATGAATACATAGCTCTTATATCCATAAATATGTCCTAGGAAATCTGTAAATACAAAATACTGGCAGTGTTATTCATGAAAGGAAAGTGTTACAAAGTTAAAAGGATGTCTCTTAAATCTGTTTTAGTTTTTGTATAGTTCGTATAAACAGTAAACCACCAGGGTCTGGATAGTGGCTAGCGGTAGGTGCACTGCTCACCAGGCAGTCACCCATGGGAAGGTCCCCGGTTCGCCTCCAGAGACCTTCCTGAGTACACAGTCATACACACCTACGCATGATCCAGGTCTGGCTGAGGGGTAGGAATGGATCAGGAGCCTCTTGGGGTGCTTGCTCTCTCTCACTGTCTTTCTGGTTCATAGAAGAAATTTAAAAACTTAAGAAACAAAAATGCAAATATCTGACCTACCCTTGTAAAAATAAGAAAACCAACACCCTGGGAAATACAGTGACTTACCCTATGCCTACAATCTGCCGAGGATAGAGTGAGGACTACATTCTGTGTCTAAGAGCCCAGGACCCTGTCCCTGAAATAGCCTTCTCTATCAATCCTGCACTGGTGACTAATTTTACACAACGTCAGTTCAGCTTATGCATTAGACCAAACAGTACTTGTGAGGGCCTCTGGAATTCCTGTTTAAAGTGGTACCATGTTCTCTCTTGTTCATAGTCAATGAAGATAGAAATATCAATTCAAAAATAATACGATTTTGTGATTGAGGTTCTTTATTATCTCTCATAAATGCCTGTACATTTGTGTGCCACACGTATTGGCTTGGTCTTGCTCCTGTAACAAAAGCTCACAAACAATGGCTTAAGACAACCCAAAGTTTGTGCCTTAGTGTTCTATGGATCAACATTGGAACTGGGTTTACTGGCTGAAAGGAAGGTGTCAGCAGGACTGTGTTCTTCCTGAGGTTCTGGGAGAGGGTCTGCTCCCTGCCCTCTTCCTGCTTCTGTAGACAGCCTGCATTCCTTGGCTTCTGGCTTTGGACTCCCTCTCCAAAGTCAGGAGCACAGCGTCTTCCAGTCTCCATCTCTGACCCCCTGACTCCCTCTGAAAAGGACTCTTGTGGCTACATTAGACCCAGCGGGATAATCCCAGACACTCTTCCCATCTCAAAGTGCTTGATCATGTCTGTAAAATTGCTGTTGTCAGGGATTCCGGTTATTAAGATGCAAGCAGTGGGCGGGTGCCTTGTTCTGCCGACCTCACTGCCCCGCTTAATGAAAACGAATCACCTTGACTTGGTCCTCACTAGATGTTTCTGTAGTTTTAATTTTCTTTGAGTTTAACAGGAGGAGAATGCTAAGTGGCTATATTTTCAGACATGTGCCGAAAAGAAATATCTGTCATTTCTGACACCCAGAAAAATGAATGTACCTCTTTAATACTCATTTTTATCACAGAGACTTTGCTTGTTATACATTTCTTTTTTCTAGGAAAAGAGTAAAGAGGGAAAAAAATAAATGAAATGATAAAATAACATTAATGTTGAGAGAATATAGAAGTCCTTAGGGTTTTAAACAATGAGAGAGAGCAAATCCTCCCCCCCATAGATATGATTTTAATGTAATATTATTTAATTTTTCTAAGACTGCCATATTGTTTGGAAAGTCATGATGTATGTTTCTGTGTTTCTCTATGCAAAAATGTGGCATGACTTTCCTGACAACCCAATATACTATCACAAACCAGGTGACATAAAGTAACAGGAATTTATTCTCTCAGAGGGAGGCTAGACATTCAAAACCAAGATGTTGGCATGGTCATACTCTTTCCGAAAGCTGTAGGAAAGATTGTTCATTTCTTGCCTCTCCGAACTTCAGGGGGCTCCAGGCATTCCTTGGCTTTTGGCAAAATAAATTTAGTCTCCATCTCCATCCACATCACATTCTTTTCTATATCATTCATTATGTGTCCTTTTCTGTCTCTTATAAATATATTCCTAATAAATTTAGGGCCCGCCCAATCCTCGTCTCTATTATTATTTTAATTACATCATCAGAGACCCTATTTCCAAATAAGGTAACATTCTGTGATTCCAGGTGCACAGGAGTTTTGGGGGCACTATTCACTACAGATATAAAGGTGTGTGAAGGAATTGCTCTTTATAATTAACTTTCCAGTTAGTGCTTCCACACTTCTCCTTTCTGAAAATAACAGTGATAATAAGTAGCTGACTTCTTCAGTGCTGTGGATGTTTTTTCTGTTATTATTCATACTGACACAATTCTCATTGCTAAGTAATAATGAAAGGAAGAAAGATTGGGACCAGTAGATGGCATAGCCGTTACATCGCTGGACTCCCGCATATTTGACCCCAGTTCAAGTCCCAAACTCGGTGGCTTGAAAATCACACCGGGCATGCGCCTGCGCATGTGTGTGTGTGTGTGTGTGTGTGTGTGTGCCCACGATCCCCAAAGGAAAATGGAGAAGGAATTGCAGTGTGGCCATCACCCCTTAGAGGGAGATTTCTCACTTTCCCTCTCACTGTCAGTCTCTCTCCAACTGTGCACACGTCCTATGGCAAAAACCTCTCAAAAAAAAGGAAGAAAGATTTAAAATTTTTTTTTACTATATGTTTGGCATAGGATTCAATATTTTATAGACATTCAATCCCCACTGATATTCGTATCAGGCAGTTTTATTATTCTGTCATGCACATGAAACAGTCAGCCTACAAAGGCTCAGAAACTTGGCCAACGTTACATACTCGGGAAGTAGCAGAGGTCAGAATCAGATATCAATAACTAAATTTCCCCCTCTCTTCCAGTTTTCCAGTGTTCTCATCACAATGTCTACCCCGTCTCAATCTGCTTCTCACACACATCCAGTCTGCCCTCCGTTCTCACTTTAGCATTCAGCTCTGGGCTTAGGCACTGTAATGGACAACTAATTCACTGCCTTCAAGCTTCCTGCAAACCAACTACCACAGTCACAGCAACAACAAGTAGAATTTCCAAAGTTTGAAGAGTAGTGATAAAAAGAAAACAAACCAAGCAATAAACAAGACATCTGTAAATAGTACTATTGGATTTGGAAACACTGGAAGCAGATGGAAAATGCTGAAATTTTTCTAGAGACATGAAAAAGCTGTCCTCGATTAAATTAGACAAGGTTTTAGGATTCTGGTCTTAGATCATGTACAAAACAAAACTGGTTTCATAAAAAAAAAAAAAAAAAAAAAAAAAAAAAAAAAAACACAACTGTTTGTGAGTAAAGTATACCCAGAAATTCCTTGACTTACCAAATTAACTTCACTTGGGAAAACCATATTTTTTCAAAACATTTTGAAGAGGAGAGGAGAGCTAGGCCTCAAAAGTTAAGTAGGAAAGTAAAACAAACCAGCAAACAAACAGAAGTAGAAAGTAACATGGTTACCATGTTGGCTGTTAAAACTAGAACAAATAAAATAAGCATCTAGAATACTGGTCCTGAAATAGAATAGATATTTTGGGGTATTGACAACATCAGTAAATATACTAACAGTTTTACCTTTTGGTAAAGTTGTTTTTTGTTTGTTTGTGTTTAATTTTTGCTATAGGGAAACTACACTGGCCAGAAAGAGAGGGAAAGAGAAAGTGAGAGCCTCCCAGAGGACACTGCCACACCGCAATCCCTTCTCCTCCAATTCTTCCTCGTTGCAAGATTCTGGGCACACATGCTTGGCATATTTTTCAAGCTGCCGGTCTGGGACTAGAATTACACAGTTAGCCATGTGGGATGAAGCTGCCTCAACCACTATACCACGGCTGGCCTGGTAAGCATTTAATTTAAGGAGAGCTTTTTAACACTTTTCCCGTTTTCTTACTCTATTAACCCCCAACTGGTTCAAAATGTTATCCTTTTTTTTTTTTTTTTTTTTTTTTTTTGAGAGAGGTTTTTGGCTATAGGGCGCGTGCGCTCGCCAGACAGACAGAGAGAGACATAGAGACAGAAAGCGAGAAATCACCCCCCAGGGGGGATGGTCACGCCGCAATCCCTTCTCCTCCATTCTCCTCTTGGGATCTTGGGCCCGGCGTGAGTTTTAAGCCACCGGGTCCGGGACGCGAACCGAGGTCGACTACGTGGGAGTCCAGCGACATAGCCATTACACCAACTGCTGGTTCCCAAAATGTTATCCTTTTATAAGAGAAATATATCATCTTTCATTAGTTGAGCTATTATTTTCTAGTTTTCAGTTTCCTTTATATGAAAACACACAACAGAATTATAGAATGTCCTCTTCCTTAAACTGTTCAGTTGTGATAGGACTCAATCCTGACTTTCCACACCGTCCCTGGTGATTTTATATTAACTGTAAGTTTATTAACATCCGATGATATCTCCAGCAGAGATCCTACTCCTGCCATCTGGCCTGTATATCCAAACACACATACGTGGCCATCTGGACCCCTCGCATGTCCCTAGACACCCCCATTCCCACACATCCAGAACTCATCATACTGCTGTTTGCCCCGGCCTGACCCTCCCATGGATGTCAGAACCAGCCTCCCATTCAGCCAGTTCAGTATCTGGAAGTCGTCAGATGCTTCTTCATCCTCAGGACTTACCTGGCCACCAAATCTTTAGAAACCTCTCTCCTAAACATTTTTTTATCTTTCACCTTATTTCCATGTCTTCTGCTCATCTGATTATAATAGCATCTAGTCTGTCTGCATAGCTAGACTCTTAACTCTATTAATACCTCTTTGTTTTGTTTAATTTGCTAAACAGTGAGTGTGTTTGCTGGGGAGAGGGAAAGTGAGAAAGCACCCCCCCCCCCCAGGGGAGATGGTTATGCTGCAGTTCTTTCTTCTCTGTTCTCCTTTAGGGATTTGGGTCGTGCATTCACATGCACCTGGTGTGTTTGTCAAGATTCCAGGTCCAGGACTCAAACTAAGCAGTCAGCCATGTGGATCCAACCACATTAACCACCACAACAACACCTGACCCAACCCTCTGTTATTAAGAGGGTTTTTCTTTTTTGTAAGTTTATTTATTTGTCTCTTCCATGAGCAAGAAAGAGGCGCACCTCCAACAAAGTCTTGACATCACCGTCCATGCCCAGGCTTCAGCCAGCCCCTGATCATATGTGACTAGTGTACTCAGGAAGATCTCTAGACTCGAACTGGACTAGACTCTAGACTGTCAGGTAGGACTGCCTCACGCGCAGCAGGTGTCACCACTGTGTCACTGTCTGGCCCCGTAAGTGGTTTTGTGAAGCTGCAATCCTTCAATGGCTTACCCTAACTCTCAATAGAAGATCAGTTATGATGATAGTCATTTTCATCCCTATTCTATGTCAATCCTAGTCTAGACACTTGGCATACACCTCTTTATATTAGCTCTCCAACATTAATCCTATAAGGTCAATATTCTGCTCATTTTACAGATGGAGAAACTGAGTTTCAGAAAGCACAGGTGATTTGTCTAAGGTTAGTGAGCCAGTTCATGACAGATCACTCACTCACTCCTAGGGTGGCCTGGCTGCAAAGCCTGCTGTTCCTCTGGACCTGTTACTAAATTGAAACTCATGGAACACAACACAAGGTCCTTGAAGTTTTGAACACTGAGCTCTTGGTCTTCCTAGCATGGGCACTTACTTCAGTCATACCAAGGTATCACTTTTCCTTCTCTCTCTTCATCTTATACACGTGCACCTTTTTATTTAATTATACAAGAATACATTCAGGTTGTTAAAAGATTCAAATAAAGCCAGAGTAATGAGAGTAAATCATCCCTCTTCTTCACAGTTCCCATCTCCTCCCAAGGGGGCTAATCACTTTCAGACATTGGTCTTGACTGAATTCACTGGACAAGGACTTGACTCTCCTCTGTTCTGTGAGGTTTGTTGCTCTCTGTCATTTCTCTTTCTCCCCTCTACTCTTGACCTCTGAAACGTCTACACTGCAATCGGTGCCACAGATGGCTCTGGCATTCTGGTAAAGCCTGTAGAACTACACTTAAAATGTGTACGATGAAATACCTCAGACTATAAAGGAAACGATTATATTACAATTTAGTTTTCAAAATATGAAAGAAGTATGCTCTAGTAATATAACTTTTTGTGAATGTGTCTGTAAAATGATCTAGCAACAAGTGTAACAGACACCTTAATGCTAAGTATCAATGAGCATGAATTATGTTTTGAGACACCCGCAATACTGTCATATGAAAATAACTGGGATTTTGGTACTGGCTCCATGGTGCAGTGGTATCATGGTCCTGAAGAGAAGCTGGATCCCACACAGCAACCCCAGTTTGAATCTGCAGCCCAGTCAGCCTGAGGTATACCAGGCAAGCATGTGAGTGCCCGGGCCTGAAGGGCTGGAGAACTGAAGGAAGGGGCTCATGGCATGGCCAGACCCTGTGGAGAGGGAGCCTCTCTCTCTCTCTCTCTCTCTCTCTCTCTCTCTCTCTCTCTCTCTCTCTCTCTCTCTCTCATACATTCTCTATCATGAAAAAGGAAGAAAGAAGTATCTGAGCCAGCCTGCGGCATGATGGTTGAGGTGGTTAGATCCCAAATGACTGACTTTGTGGTGTGAATCCCAGACCCAGTGGCTTGAAAAACATGCTGGGTACATGTACACGTGTACCCAAAATCCCAAAAGGAAAGAGAAATGGAGGCGAAGGGATTGCAGCATAACCACTCCCATGGATGTTCTTTCTCACTCTTCCCCCCCACACACACACACCTCCCATTTCTCCCTGGCAAGAACATGTACCCTCTGGAACATTAAAAAAAAAGAAAGAAAGAAAGAAAGGAAGGAAGGAAGGAAGGAAGGAAGGAAGGAAGGAAGGAAGGAAGGAAGGAAGGAAGGAAGAAGGAAAAGAAAAGAAAAGAAAAGAAAAGAAAAGAAAAGAAAAGAAAGAAGAAAAAAAAAGAAATAAGTATTATTTTTGCTGGCAATAAAGTCACATATCCTCCTTATATGCTACTGTGATTCTTGTCTACGTTCAAACTCATGCCGGGTGCATATGTGTGCATGACCAAAATCCCTAGAGGAGAATGGAGGAGAAGGGATTACAGTGTGACCTCCCTCCCCACCCCCAGGAGTGATTTCTTACTTTCTGTCTCTGTCTCTCCCTGTCTTCCCCATGAGCACACGTGCTGTATAGCAAAAATCTCTCTCTCTAAAAAAATAGAACACTTTGTGTATCACTAAAAGCAGTTAATCATCATTCTTCGTGTAAAACTAGATAAACCCAGGGAAGATCACAAAATCCAGAGATAGAAATCCTATTTTAACCTTTGCTATTAGTTTATGGGTAGCCTTGAAAGCAATTCAATAATCTTTCCATTTGGAATGAAAACATTCATATAAGGCTATCTTCATGAAAACTTGCACAAATAAAAAGCGTGATCAAGGACTTTACGGTGTGTTAGCTGACAAATGCCAAGAGGTGACTTCTCCAAATAAAACTGCTGCTTAAAGAAAAAGGGTGAGAGAGGAGAGGACAACAGGGTTTTAATGACTAAAGAACACTTACAAAACAATTGAAATTTCTTTTGCGATTGAAATGACAAAATCTGTTTTCACTGGGCTACCAATGTTTCCGTCTTCTTTAATTCTCATTAATAGCATACAGGACTACAGAAGATTAGGCTACAAAGCTGTGGGTAACCTTGTCAGCCAAACCCAACAGTCAGTCAGTCACTAGTGTTTCTTTAACAAGGGTTGTTTTGTACTCTCCGTGCACAATAGCTATTTGAGGGGGAAGGCAATTAGAAAATGCATTAAATTCCAGTGTAATTGTTTGCTTTTTTCTTTTGTGTCAGTTCATGCTCTTACTCTGACACATACCCACCCAGCCTCTCCCCTGAAGTCAGTGATCAATTTTCTTTAAAGTCCACAGAGTCACATTCGCAACTGCCTAGCAGGCAGGCACGCTGAAAGCTGGAGGTCTCCAAGTTCTACCCCGTAAATCTCAAGGCCTAAAGAGTTTTAGAAAACATTTGCATCCCCATGGGCCAGCCAGGTAATATGGTGGTTAAGGTACTGGGTCCCTTATGGCTAAATGTGTGGTTCAAGTCCTGGATCTGGCAGTTTGAAATATACCCTGGACACGTGTGCATGTGTGTCCAAAATCCTGAGAGGAGAATGAAGGAGAAGGGATTGCAGTGTGGCCATCCCTCCCCCAATGGGTGATTTCTCACTTTCCCTCTCTCTTTCTCTCTCTCTGTCTATCTCTGGTGAGTGCACACACCCTATAGCAAAAACTAAAAACTAAAAAATAAAAAAGCATTCGCTAACATTAAATAAAATTTTAAATGTGGGTTTTTGACTTCTCTAAGCAAGTCAGAAAATATGACAACACTGGCCTTCTTTGCAGTTAGACAACCACCCAGTAGAGTCTGGGTTTTGCCCAATGAGCTCACGGGGCATGGACCCCAGCAGGTTCATCATGTGCATTCACCCAGAATAGAGTCCCAGCTGCTCCTCTGCAGACTCCATGTCATTCACAGTCCCCTCCTCCCTTGCTTTTTCAGACTTTCTGCCCTTCTCCCTTCACAGTAGTAACCTCTGGACCCCTCTCCAACCTGGAGAGGATCCAACCTAGTCTTCGGCTCTTTTGGAAGTCTTCCAGGAGCACCCCAGCCTGCAGGGATCCCCCTCATTTTTTCTCTCTCTCTTTTTTTGGAGAGGTTTTTGCTATAGGGCGCGTGCACTCGCCAGACAGACAGAGACAGAGAGACAGAAAGTGAGAAATCACCCTCCCCAGGGGTGATGGCCACACTGCAATCCCTTCTCCTCCATTCTCCTCTCGGGATCTTGGGCACGCACGCACACATGCCCGGCGTGAGTTTAAGCCACTGGATCCGGGACTTGAACCGCGGTTGACTATGTGGGAGTCCAGCGACATAGCCATTCCACTAACTGCTGGTCCTCCCCTCTTTTTTTTTAAGAGAGACTTTTGCTATAAAGTATGTTTGCTAACCAAAGAGACAAAGAGACAGACAGACATAAAGGGAAAAATTACTCAGAGAGGATGGTCATGCTACAGTCCCTTCTCCTCTTGGGATCTTGGAGAGGTTGTCTTTTGTTTGTTTGTTTGTTTTTTGCATGTGCTCACTAGAAGGACAGAGACAGAGAGACAGAAAGTGAGAAATCACCCCCCAGGGGGGATGGCCGTGCTGCAGTCCCTTCTCCTACATGCTCCTCTCAGGATCTTGGGCACGCACGCGCACACACACATGCCCAGTGTGATTTTCAAGCTGCTGGACCCGGGACTTAAACCACAGTCAGCCATGTGAGAGTCCAGCAGCGTAACCATTACACCATCCACTGGTCCTAAGGGATCCCCCTCTTTCAATGCAGATTGTTCATAGGATTCTGTAGCACACAGTCATGCTTTGTCTATGACACCTTCCTGTGTGTATCTTGATATTTAATCAAATATGATTGGTAGTACAATGGCTTTTACCTTCTTCTCACTCATTCCATAATTTTGCACATGTGAACCAAGGTCTGGTGTTGTGACTTAAGTGCTATTACCACTGCTATTTACTTGCTCTATGAACTTGGGTAAATGATTGATTATCTCTAATCTTCACTCAGTTCCAATATTTGTAAAATGAGGATAAAAATAATACCTGGTCATTGAGTTATTATAAAAGCTAATGAATCTTTTGCACTGTGCCTGGGATACAGTAAGAACTCTAATAATGTTGTGTTATTGGGCCCTTAGCTTGGTAGTTAAGGGAATTAGATCCTACCTGGCTGCCTGCAAGGTTCAAGTCTCAGCCAGTGACTTGAAGAATATGCTGGATACATGTTCAAGCATGTCCAAGATCCCACAGGGAGGGAGAAATGAGAAGGGATTGTGGCATGACCATTCCCCATGGGGCGTGGGGGGGGGGGGGCGCTACCTCCCCTTTTCTCTCTGTCTCTCTGGCAAGTTGTACACATCTTCTGGTAAATTAAAACAGAAAATGTTTGCATTATTGTTATTCCTCTTTGATTGTCATTGTCATGAAAACTATTCCAATGACTTACTCCTAATTTCCTTTGATTTATAGACCCTGTACTACCCTAGAATTTTTATACAGCAGACTTTCCTCAATTCTTCCCAGTAATTCATATCACCATAAAAATATTCTTCTAGAGGCCAGCAGATAGGTTACATCGCTGGACTCTCACATGGTCAACCATGGTTTGAGTCCCAGACTCGGTGGCTTGAAACTCACTTGGGGTGCATGTGGGTGTGTGCCCAAGATCCCAGGAGGAGAAAGGATTACAGAGCGGTCATCACCTCTGGGGGGGCGGGGGTGATCTCTCCTTTACCCTCTCACCGTCTCTGTCTCTCTCTCTGGTGAGTACACATGCCCTAAGGCAAAAAACTCTGAAAAAAATTCTTCTGATATTCTATAGTTTTCTTGTTATTATGTCAATTGTGTCTCTATGTTATAGTCACATAAAATGCAAGTAAAATGTGGAGATCATTATTTGCGGTTCAGATAATGATGTTCATAACAACTGCTTCTCCATACCATTTATGCGTTATCTATTTGTCAGGCACCATGCTAGATATTTCTTTTTCTTGCCTTATCTCTAGCGTTCAAAACTCTGCAAGGAAAGTATTACAACACTCATCTTTCAGCTGAGAAAATGGAAGTCCCAACTAGTTAAGGAAGTTATTTATGTCTAGTCTACCTCTGTGGCAGAACGGGATTCGCAGTGAGATCTGTTGCCACAGCCTGTGGCCTTCCCTAATTACCTTTGTCTTGTGTTTGCTGTCTTGTTCAGTGTCGAGCCTCTCAGAAGTAAACGAGCTCTGTCAACTCCTCAGGATTTCTAGAAATAGTGCAGTCATAGCTATTTAATATAAAATAAATTCTTAGACTTCCAACGATAACCTTGTTGCCCCAGTTTGGCTTTCTTGGAAAATGAAGACTGCTTGAAAAGGCCCGAGTGATTATTTCATGACAGTTTCTAGATGTAGGTAAACATTTCACTCTATTGGTTTGTTTTACTGTGCTAAAAGGTGCTCCATGTCTTGTTTGAAAAGTGCCTGCTTTGACATAGTTAGAGATGATCGGTGAAAAAGTGAGCTGCCTTGGGAACCAGCAGTTAGTGTAATGGCTATGTCGCTGGACTCCCACGTAGTTGACCGCGGTTCGCGTCCCGGACCCGGTGGCTTACTCACGCCGGGCAAGTGTGCATGCGTGCCCAAGATCCTGAGAGGAGAATGGAGGAGAAGGAATTGTGGCGTGGCCATACCCCCTGGGGGGTGGTTTCTTGCTTTCTGTCTCTCTGTCTCTCTCTGTCTGTCTGGCGAGCGCACGCGCCCTATAGCGAAAACCTCTCCAAAAAAAAAAAAAAAAAGTGAGCTGCCTCTTTCTTGGATATTGGTTTCAGATAGATCAGACCTAATATATCACACAGACATTTATGAGGCTGTTCTACATGCAATGTAATTGATTTAACATTGATCTGGTTTATAGCTGGTGCATTTAATTTTAAAATATTCTGTCTGGCTCAGTATTTAATGTGTTTGGTTTGCTGTTTGGCATTTTGGTTCAATGTTCAAGTGTATGATTTGATAAGAAATGTATTGCTCATGGGCAGGAAGAAAATTATCAGTAGACAGTGAACAGATGTGTCATTATGCAGAAATAATCACATTTTTAGAGCAGAAATCTAAACTAAAAATATGTCGCAAAGCGATCTGTTAGTTTTGTTAGGTAAACATTGGAGTCGCAGCTTCATTTAATCAAATAAACAATAACAAAAACAGGCGCCTAAGGTCCCTCCAAAATCCACTATTTTAAAAATATCGAATATGAATCTACTTCATTGAGCCTTTCTTTTTGTAACAGGAACTCTTTTAGGTATTTTTGATAAGCTGTTAATTAAAATAGGGCTTTTATGTGTTTCTGTGCTGGAAATCAGACATCAAGAGAAGCGCTTTGCTATCTGGTTGATAGGGAAACGGAACGCAAGCCTCGCCAGCCTCTCCAAGTATATTTTAAGCTTCCTTATCAGGTCATTTTTGCCTGACTCACCAGTAGAATGAATTTTCCTGCTCACTTGCTCGTTTGTAATTTCTCTTTCCTAGGAGGGAGCTTCCAGTGATTCCTCACTGTTCAGCATCCTTATCAGAGCAGTCACTGCTTCAAATCTCCTTATCACGCAGCCTGGACCCCAGGGCATTCCTCACAACCTGTTCTTGCGCCTCCCAAATGCATTAGCTTGCAGATTCACCTGCTTCTCTCCACTTCTTTTCAATCCAAATATTTCTTTCTGCCTCAGTGAAAATTCTTCTGTGGGTACTTATTTTTCCACCAGATTTCCATCCCCTAGTACCCACTATAGTCTGCTCACCCTCGGTGCTTTGCACCTGAATCTCCATCCACTGAATTTCAGCCTTTTTTGCTATTCTCACCATAACCAAATGATCAAATACTGACTTGAATATAATCTGTTGCACTGAAAGTATTCTGTTAGTGAACGCTGACTGAACAGGTTTCAGCCTTACATTCCAAAAATAAACAAAATAAGCAAAATACTTGAGCAGTTATTTCATAAAAGAAGGTATGTGGATTTTTTGGAACCAGCAGATAGCATAATGGCTACATTGCTGGACTCTCATGTAGTTGACCATGGTTCAATTCCTGGACTCAGTGGCTTAAACTCACACTGGGCACGTGTGCGTGCGTGCCCAAGATCCTGAAAGGAGAATGGAGGAGAAGGGATTGTGGCGTGGCAATCCCCTGGGGGATGATTTCTCGCTTTCTGTCTCTTTGTCTCCCTCTGTCTTTCTGGTGAGCACATGCACCCTATAGCAAAAAAGTCTCTTCAGGGGGAAAAAAAAAGAGAGAGAGAGAGAGAGGCAAATTTTCATCAACACAAAAATATGTCTAACGTTTTTAGTTATAAAGAAAAAGGAAGTTACTGACAAAACACTACACAACTTTTCCCTCTCTTAAGTTACTGCCTTTTTGTTTCTTTTCACTTTATTTTTCCTGATTAATCATGCTTGCTTCCTAAAAATCTAATGTAACCCTAAACAGTTTTCTCTTATGGGAACAATTATAATTACCGTTTTATTTGCATTTTAGTATGTGTTTTATATTTAAACATTTTTTTGCTCCTACCAAAATGCATTCTCCTTGAAGACAGGGTAATATTAGACACCTCTAGACACAAATTAGATCATTTGCCTCTTTCTTTATTTTCTATAAGTGCTCTCTCTATTTCTGTTTTTTTTTTTTTTTTTTTTTTTTTTTTGGAGAGGTTTTTGCTATAGGGCGCGTGCGCTCGCCAGACAGACAAAGAGAGACAGAGAGATAGAAAGCGAGAAATCACCCCCCACGGGGGATGGCCACGCCGCAATCCCTTCTCCTCCATTCTCCTCTCGGGATCTTGGGCACGCACGCACACGCGCCCGGCGTGAGTTTAAGCCGCCGGGTCCGGGACTCGAACCGCAGTCGACTACATGGGAGTCCAGCGACATAGCCATTACGCTAACTGCTGGTCCCTCTATTTCTGTTTTAATCAGACTTGATAACTCAAGTTTCTGTGTATGCATGTGGAGGGTAGGGAGAAGACTGGCAGCAAAAATTGAATGAAATGTAGCTTCATAATGACTGTTTTACTTATTTTTTTATTTATAATTTCTCTGAGGCATGGAACAAAACACATTCTATGAGGTCATTGAATAAGTCATGACATATTTTTTCTATTCAAAAATGTGTCATGACTTTTCTGACAACCCAATAATTGATCATTCAGTAACTCCCATCCTTTATACACGTAGTCTCTGTAATAGAATATATAGTATAATAGGGACCAGCATTTGCGTAATGGCTATGTCACTGGACCCCCACATAGTCGACCGCGCTTCAAGTCCTGGACCCGGTGGCTTAGACTCACTCTGGGCTCATGCGCGTGCATGCCCAAGATCCCAAGAGGAGAATGGAGGAGAAGGGATTGCGGCGTGGCCATCCCCCCTGGGGGGTGATTTCCTGCTTTCTGTCTCTCTGTCTCTCTCTGTCTGTCTGGCGAGCACACGCACCCTAAAGCAAAATCCTCTCCAAAAAAAGAAAAAAAAAAAGAATGTATAGTATAGTATACATAAAGTAAGATTTTTTTTCTTCAAAATTTCTTAACATGTATACAATCTGAACTCTATAAGGCATGTGCTGAGTTAAACATTACTAGAAAATTTTACACCCAACTCAGCTGTTAGGATTTTCAAGAACAGGGACGATGTTGTGTCCTTTCACTTCCGGCCCAGCATCCTGCCAAGGGCTGACCCATAGTTCATTCCCAACGAATGTCGTTGGATGGAGTAGAATGTGAATCTGCTTCAGGTTTTATGTTCCGCATCTATTCCACTAGAGAACTCAACTGAGGCAGATCTGGAGGAGAGAAAAATGTTAAAGTGCTATCTTTAATGGGTACTTGTAAGCACAAGGAGATTTAAAAGTATTTCACCTAAAATGTAGAGCCAGACCAACTGCTTCAGGTGTACTTCAGGTAAATAGATTACAGGTAAATTGCAGGCATTTCTTTAAGTGTAAAACGCTTTTAGATGATTACCGAAAGTCTCACACAAATAATTTCATCACCATTGAAACCCCGTGCAATTTAATCCTAAGTAAATTTCACTTCCAAATGCATCACTTAAGTTTGAGGTGAAATAATCCTGAAACTATGGATTCCGTTTGTTTCCATCAATCTACTAAGAAAAAAATATGATTATATACATCTGGGGGGAGGGAGGGATGCTCTGATTCTAGTACTGGCTCAGTATCCTGTAGCAAACTAACCTTCTCACAAAAGCAGGCAGAAACTGGAGGGGATATGACCCAGGAGACACAGAAACTGCACAAGGACAGATTTCCATTTATATGACAGCCCCTGAGTACACTTCCACGTCCATGCACAGCGAAGCCTCTTGAATTCAAGGAAAAAGTTGCAGGCAAATTGGTCTGTAGTGTCACAGAATGAAGTTAGAGCTGCCAAAACATCTGAAAATTAAGAGGGTATCCCAGAAATGAGGCAGCCATAGCAGGATGAAACCCCAAATCTGCACTCAGACTGCCCTCACATCTTCGGATGACCCTCACCTATGTATGCCCAGAAAAGAAGCCCAGGAGTGAACTGGAAAGCCACAACTCAAAGGCCATGACTTAGTGGGCGTACGCCGCAAAGCAGAAAAAGTTTGGATTTGATTCCTGCAAGTCAGAGTAGTCTCCAAGTATGCCATTAAAATGTCTAAAGGAGGGACCAGCAGTTAGCGTAATGGCTATGTTGCTGGACTCCCACGTAGTCGACCATGGTTCGAGTCCCGGACCCGGTGGATTAAACTCACGCCAGGTGCGTGTGTGTGTGCATGCCCAAGATCCCAAGAGGAGAATGGAGGAGAAGGGATTGCGGCATGACCATCCCCCTGGGGGGGGTGATTTCTCTCTGTCTGTCTCTGTCTGTCTGACGAGCGCACGCGCCCTATAGCAAAAACCTCTCAAAAAAAAAATGTCCAAAGGAATTGGCAGTATTAAAACTATGTCTAGCTACAAATACAGTTTTCCTAACTGAACAAAGGGCAAATTTGATGCATTGAATTTCATCAAGATAGAAAAAAGTTTTTTGTCAAAGACACTATCAGGAAATTTAAAAGGGAAGCCATACAGTGGAAGAAAATATGTGCTACACATACATATATCTGACAAAGAGTTTGCATCTCTATATGTAAAGAATGCCTAAAATCAATAATAAAAACACAGACAGCATGTTTAAAAATAAGTAAAAAGCTTGAACAGTCATTTCATTTAAATAGATGCGAAAATGCCCATAAACACAAAAATATGTTTAAATCATTAGTCACCAAGAAAAAGTAAATTAACCCCACAATAATTTACATTTTATATCATTCTGATAGCTAAAATTAGAAAGTACCAAATATTGGCAAGAATGTAAAACAAGAAGACATTGCAGGTATTGATGGTACGAAATATATAAAAAACAACTTTAGAAATAAGTTTCACATATACCTAGTTAATGACCCAGACTCAGCAGTTCTAATCCCAGGTATTAACCCAGAAGAAATGAAAACTTTCATCCATGAAAAACTGGTACAATTCTGTTTAGTTGTCATTGCTCCAAATGGAAACAATCTAAATATCCAATGAGAGGAGAATGGAAATACATTGCAGACTACTCAGATTATAACACTACAAAAAATAGTAAAGAATAGACTACTAATTCAGAAACCAGTGTGTGATTGAAAAGCAGCCAGAGACAAAAGCATACATAATATTTGATATATTTTATAATATATAAAGTTCAGGAGCCGGCCAAATCGATGTATTATAGTGACAGAAATCACTATAATACAGTAGTGCCTAAGGAATAAGTTTTGACTGGAAGAGGCCAGGGCAGTGTCTGGGGTGATAGAAGTGTTCTTTGTCATGACAGCACTGATGGTCCTCAAAACTCATTGAATTAGGGGGCCATCAGGTGGCATGGGAGTTAAGGGCGTTGGACTCCTACATGGCCAACTGTGGTTTGAGTCCCGGACCTGACGGCTTGCTTTCGCACTTTCCCTCTCTCTCACTCTGTCCCTCTCTGGTCAAATTAAAATAAATAAATAAATAAATAAATAAATAAATAAATAAAATAAAGTTAAAAACAAAATAGTTCTTTTTAAAAATCCACTGAATTAGTTAAGATCTGTGCTTTCTTGTGGTAAGTAAAGTTTACATTGATAAAAATGCTACAGTACATTAATAAAGTGGTAAATTTAACAACAGAGACCATGGGCAGTACAGTCTCTTAAGTAAAATGACCTCTGACAAGTGTAAGAACATCTTTCTATGTTGTTTTCAGAGTAGACACCAAATGTATGTAAACATGCATGTTGCTGTTAAACACAGAAAAAATTTCATTCATACTTGTGATGACTGGGGAGAAGGCTTCTCACATATGCTAGAATAAAGCAAGCATTTAGATTCACGTTTTTCGGAAGGGATTTAGTGATGTCAGTATAGTGAATATTCAACAGGACAAATTGAAGACCTTAATGTTTATCTAGATTCAAACACTCGGCTGACTTACCTCATCAATGTAGTGGCTGCCTGATGAAGTTTAAAAATGAAAGAGAATAGGCCACCTTTCAGTCTATGAGACAAGTTTATTATTTTTATTTAAACTTCCATAGTGTTAATGTGTAATTACAAATTCAGCTTTCCTGGAAAACAAACAAACAAACAAACAACTAAAATGCTATAGGTATTTGTACCGTGTGACTTGGACTGGTTTTGGATTAACTCTTGCATGATGATGCTTGAGATTGGATTGGATAACTGGATTAAGTGATTTGGATTCGCGTGGCGTAGTCAGATATTAGGAACTGAGAACAGAGCGTACGCTGACTCTCAGAAGTGCCCAACTCCATTCTGCCCCCACATCAGACTCCATCCTTCCATAAACACTGGGTATCCTGGAACAAGTCCCATTTTCATGCCTTATTCTTCATTCCAACTCTTCAAGCTTATTTCCTTTTTCTCATCCCTCACTCTTTTCATAAATTGGGAACTCCTCCAGTCAATGAAGACCATTTTTATTTAGCTAAGACACCCTGGTAACACAGCTCATGGGCAAAAGTGTTTCTGCATGCTGGTAGTTTCCAAAAGTTCATCTACGAGACACCAGTAATTGAATCTATGCCAGGTTAAAAGCAGCCAAGAGAAGGGTTTTTGCAGTGCTACTGAGGCTTCAGTGGAACTTCTAAAATACTCTTTGTAGGGCCAGCCAGTGGCATGGTGGTTAAGGCAGTACGATTGCACATGGCCAGCTGTGCAGTTTGAACCCAGACCTCGTGGCTTGAAATACGCATTGGGCATGTGTGTGCATGCCCAAAATCTCCAAAGGAAGGAGAGATGGAAGAGAAGGGACTGTAGTGTGACCACCGCCATGAGGGTGCTTTTTCACTGGATTCTACATGGCCAACCACAGTTTGAATTCTGGACCTGGCAGCTTGCTTTCTCACTTTCCCTCTCTCTTTCTCTCTATGTCTCTCTCTGGTGAGCACACATGTCCTTCAGTAAAATAAAAAATAATAATAAACAAAATAATTCTTTTAAAAAATTAGGTTGTTGGGAAAGCCATAATGTATTTTTCTGTGTTTTTCTATGCAAAAATGCATCATGAGTTTCCCAACAATACAATAAAATAGTTCCTGTAAAATATTTACTGGGATTTGATTTGTTTCATTTCTAACCAAAGTTTCTATATCTCCTTTGTTCCCCTGTCCATAAATCTTAATAAGGATATTTTTTCATGAAGGCATAGCACAGAATTTTATCTAAATTAGTGCGAAATCCGATTCACCAGCTTCTTTGAAAATAAAAGTCTTTCCTTTTCTGGGTAACCATATTATTATTAATAGCACTGTCCTGTTATATCTTGATTTTCTCACTGGGCTAAGAAGTTGATTTGATGCTGAATTATGACAACTGATCACCATATAAATTCCTTTTTAATGCTCTTGTGTAATGGGTAATAGACTGTGAACTATCATCATCTTGAAATGTCATCATGTTTCCGTAACATGACAAAGTAATAATGTGAAAATGCTGAATTTAGTCGTTCAAAGTCTGCCATGCGCAGTGAGTAATAGCGTCCACACCAAGTCCTAATCTAAGACTGTGTTTATTCATTTTCCACTTCATTTTATAAGAAAATCTTCCCATTTCGCTTTTGACAGAGGATCGTGGCATTACACAGGCACTTCTTTCTCAGCTCTAAGCAATAGTCAAATGCAGTTTTTCCCTTAGCCCTCATGTAAATATGCTCTTTCCCAACGCAATTAATTCAGTCAAGGATTGTGTTTATAGAGGGTCTAGAAAAAATGCTCTGCTCTCAAGATGCTATTGGTATAATGATGATAATGATGCATGCGTGTGAAAGAGTTCGTTGGAAAGCCAAGGCTGTCTCTGGTTAGATGTCAAAAAGTGCCTGTTCTTGAGTGACTCTTTTCATTGTTTTTAGAGAGATTTTGCTACAGGGTGTGTGTGCTCAACATAGAGAGACAAAGAGACTGAAAGTGAGAAATCACATCCCAGGGGGGATGACCATGCCACCGTCTCTTCTCCTCCATTCTCCTCTCGGGATTTTTGGTGCACACACACACACACACACACACACGCGCACACACACATGCACCCAGCATGAATTTCAAACCACTAGGTCCAAGACTCAAACTACTGTTGTCCACGTGGGAGTGCAGCACTTTAACCACTACACCACCTGTTGATCCCTTGAATGATTCATGAAGGCTCAGAAATTGCTCTCTCCCATAGGAGCAGATATCTTTTAATTTGAGTGTCCAATATGGGAGCCACTAGCTCCATCTGACTACTTAAATTTAAGTGGATTAGAATTTAATAAAATTAGAAACTCAGTTTCTCTGTCACATGAGCCACTTTTCTTCTCTTTTTCTTAACTGTCAGCACCTGTGCTTGCCAGAGACAGACAGAGAAGGAGAAAGGAAGAAAGCACCTTCCAATGAGGCATAGTGCCACAATCCTTTCTCCACTTCTCTTTCATAAGCTGATGGGGCTGGGATGCAAACCACGGTTGACCATGTGGGCTCCAGCTCTCTTAACCACTAGGCTGCAGGGCTGCCCTCACAAAAGTCAACTTTGTACTTAATAATTTTTCAGAGTCTGTATGTGCATAGCTATCATCAGAGTAGTTGGAAAAGGAAAGTGTAGATGGACAGATGGCAAGACCTAGCAATTGTAGCATAAGTTTTTATATGTGTTGGGTTTTTTCCAAGCCTCTGCCATTATAGTTTTATGTTAATGGATAATTCAGAGTTGGGCGTATGTGTCAGTAGCCCTCTTAGCCATAATAGAAATAAGTCAAAGCAACTATGAGAATGTAATTATGAATACCCTACTGCTTATAAATTTAGGTATTAACACAAGATTCTAAAGCTATTATAGGATTGTATGTATTAATGATACCACTGCAAAGTTCTAAACCAAAAAACAAAAAATATTTGGATTTTTTTTATTCAGTAATTTTTAGTGTATACCAAAAAATTGTGAATTTGGCTATATATAAATTAAACTTTAATAAACGTGATTTTCAAAAAAATCTTTTAAAAATGTATACAGATACGTCATTTCCATAAATATAATTACACATGCCATTTAGAGCATGTATTTTATTTTTCTTTTCTGCTTGGCTTTCCCCTTTCTTCTCTTTTCCTATAACTCCTGTTACACTTTTTCAACTCTCAAAAGGTAACCAGTTCAGGGCCAGCTGATGGCCAGGCAGTTAGGGCGGTTGGATCCCCCATGGCCAACTTGTGTGGTCTGAGTCCTCGACCTGGCAGCTTGAGACGCTTGTAGGGAATGTGTGCATGCATGCCCACAATCCCAAAAGGAGGGAGAGATGGAGAAGAGATTGCAGGGTGACCACTCCCCATGGGAGTTGCTCTCTCCATCTCTGGGGAAGGCTTGCAACCCTCTGGTAAAAATGTTTGAAATAAAAAGGTACTAGTGGGATCCATTGTATTATTCTGTATCTCCCTCCTGGCATCTCTAATAATGTAAGAGCATGCATACACGCAGAACCACATATTTATATACATTTTTATCCTTCTTGATTTTCAAATAGAATTACATTATAAATAATTCCTATGCCCTTTCAATGTGCTCTTTCTCATTCTGCAAATACATTACAGAAAACCCTCCGTGGCACCTCGTGTTGCTCTAATAGGTTCCTCTTAGTGGTTCCAGAATGTTTCATGGCAGGAGAGTGTGTCCTTCTGCAATTGATGAGCGTCAACACTGTTTCCAATCTGGGGCCACAACCGACAGTGATGCACGAGGTAGCCTTGGACATTCATCTGAATCTTTATTTCTCTGGGATAGAATCCTAGGAATAGAATTGCTGAGGCCAAAAATCATCTATGTTTTTTTAATTTGCATAGATGTTGCTCTTGAAGACTGTAATATTTTTCCATTGTCACAAGCAATATACGAGAATACGCTCTTCCATGCATCCTCACCAGACATAGATATTAAATGTTGTCAGATCAATAGGTATAAAGCAGCAACTGCTGTTATTTTATTTTGTACTCACCTAACCACTGAGGAATTGGGGTCTCTTTCATATGCTTGTTAGACATGCACGTTTGTTGCTCTCTGAATTGCCTCTACAGATGCTTAATCTATTTTTTTTGTGACATCCAGTTAATTAGAGAGAAGTACCTGTAAACTTATAAATATTCACTCATTGTCCCCTGTGTTCCAGTATATTTTTCCACACTTATCCATCTTCCGCTGACTTTTGTCAATAGTATCTTTTGTCATACAGAACTGTTTCAAACGTTTCATGTTGGGCCAGCAGGTGGTGTGGAGATTAAGGTACTGGATTCCACATGGCTGACTCTGTGGTTCAAGTCCCGAACCCAGCAGTTTGAAAAGCGTGCAGGTGGAATGCCTGTGTGCCCAAAATCCCAAGGGGAGATGGAGAAGAAGGGATTGTGTTGTGACCGTTCCCCCCTGGGGTTCAGTGGGGGCGATGTCTTTCTTTCCCACTCTTATTGACTCTCAGTTGAGCGCACAACACCCGATAGCAAAAATCTAAAAATAAAATAAAAATAAAAATAAAAATAAATAAAGTTTCATGTTTTTAAAAAGTCTAACTTGAGGCCAGCAGATGGTGTAGCAGTTACATCACTGGACTCCCATGTGGCTGACCGGTTTGACTCCTGGACCCAGTGGTTTGAAACACAACCCTGGACACATGTGCATATGTGCGTATATCCTCAGAATCCTGGGGGGAGGATGGAAGAGAAGGGATTTCAGTGTGGCCTTCTCCTCAGGGGGTGATTTCTCACTTTCCCTCTCACCGTCTCTGTCTCTCTCTTTAGCAAGCACACATGCCCAAAGGCAAAAACCACTTAAAAAATAAAAAGTCTAACTTTACATATATAGTTTCTGGATTTTATAGGTTGATTAACAAATCCTTCCTTATATATTCTTTTTCTTTTCTTTTTTAATTTGCTGCAGGGCACAGGCACTTGCCAGAGAGAGAGGAAGAGAAAGAGAGAAATTGAGAAATCACCCCCCAGGGTGCATAGTCACACCACAGTCCCTTCTCCTCCATTCTTCTCGGGATTTGGGGCACACACACACACACATACCCGGTATGTTTCTCAAACCACCGGGTCCAGAATTTGAACCACAGACTTGGCCATGTGGGATCTGGCCGCCTTAACCACCATGCTTCCAATGGTGTGGCCCACTTCTTTATATATTCTCTATAAACTTTTCTAGTTTTTCTTGCAGGGATTTTATTATTTTATTTAAACTATGTAATACAACTGAAAATGTTTATTTGGAGGTTAAAAAAAAAGCTTGTTTTTATTTTCTTCCTGTCAGTTATGCAAACAATATTCATTAATATGTATCTACCAAGAACAAAACTGCATTTAACAAAAACCCATAATAATATAATATATAATGATTACACGTGTTATTACTTTTACATATAAACATAAAAGTACAGGCCAGCCAGTGGCATGGTGGTTTAGACATGAACTGTCTAGTTCAAGTCCTAGACCCAGAGGCCTGAAAAGCACACTAGGTGTGTACGTGCCCAAGATCCTGAAAACAGGGAAAAACGGAAGAAAAGAGATTATTGTGTGACAATTCCCATGGTGTGTGCTTTTTCACTTTCCTTCTTTCCCTTTCTATCTGGCAAATGCATGCACCCCTGATAATTATTTTTTAAATTAAGAAGAAAACAAGCATTTATTTGAGATTATATCTTATTCTGTATTATTTTTATTACAAAATGCTGTTATTTCAACAAAACAATAAGACTAGTTAACAGTGTCGATTAGTTGTAACCGACAGTAGTACTATAGTTTAATAATATATGTGATCCAAATATAACTATGTCAGTAAGGTTTCTTTCTATTCTCTAACAGAAGAGTTTTACTCTTTTTAAACCCTGTATTAACTATTTAAATGGTTTTGCTATATCTAAGACACTGAAATAAAATATTTGTTTTAAAAAGGGAGCAAAGGGGACCAGCAGGTGGCGTTGTGTTAAGGCGCTGGACACTCCCACATGGCTGACCACGGTTCGAGTCCTGGACCTGGCGGCTTCCTTTCTCCCTTTCTCTCTCTCTCTCTCTGTGTCTCTCTCTGGTCAAGTTAAAATAAATGAATGTAAAAAAAAAGGGAGCAAAAAGGGCCAGGAAGTGGCGTGGTGGTTAAGGCGCTGGACTCCCACATGGTTGACTGCAGTTTGAGTCCTAGATCAGGTGGCTTGAAAAGCATGCCAAGGGTGTGTGCATGCATGCCTACAATTTTAAAGGAGAGTGGGAGAATAGAGAAGGGATTGCTAAAGGGTGGTGGGGTGGGGGGAATGGGAGACATCAATACTATAGTGTTATACAGTTATCAACTGTATGAAATAATAGCAATGATATGTTTCTTTCTGCCCCGAAGTACAGTAGGGTAGTTTTACTCTTCTTTTTTCACCAGTACTGAATTTCCTAAAGCTTTAGGACATCTTCTTTTCTTCTATATACTGGTAAAACAGAATATAGACAGACCTATAATTCACTTTGACTTGTAGTTCTGCTCTTACCAAGACCACGCTATATTGATTCTGGTGTCATTTCAATGTGATGATGTTAAAATAAGTGTGTGCTTTTTCTTTTTAATTGCCAGAGGGTGAGTGTGCTTGCCAGAAAGAGAGAGAGAGAGTAGCTCCCAATGGGGTGTGATCTTGCTGTGATCTTTTTTCCCATTCCTTTCTCTTGTCAGGGTTTTGGACATGTGTTCACGTGTCATGAACACACCCGCCATGTTTTTTATGATGTCGGGGTCTTGATTTGAACTGTGGTTGGCCATATGGGATCTGGTTCCTTTACCACTGAGCTATGAGGCTGGTCCCAAATACGTTATTAATGAAAGTGTTCGGGTATCAGATACTTAGCAGTTACCTTACTAGCAATAGCAGATTTTTAAACTTGTGGAAGTATTTCCAGCCCTCCAAAAATATATCCACACACTTCGAGTCTACAAAATTGCTTTTAAAAACCAGGGTTTTTTTATCAGTCATAATCTTGGACCTATAAATTTATCATGTAGATTAAATATGGGTAAGATGTCCCACAGTTTTAAGTGCTCTGAAGCATATTGGATATCTCTTAAGTTAAATCTCTCCTTCTTAGGAAAATGGCTTGAAAACATGAGGTTATTGGCACCAGCAATGGTATAATGGCTACATCGCTGGAGTCCCACGTAATCAACCACGGTTCAAGACCCAGACAGGGTGACTTAAACTCAAACTGTGTGCATGTGCGTGTGTGCCCAAGATCCCGAGAGGAGAATGGAAGAGAAGGGATGAGGCATGGTCATTCCTCCTGGGGGGATGATTTCTCGCTTTTGGTCTCTCTGTCTCTCTGCTGGGTACACATGCCCTAGAGCAAAAACCTCTCTAACAAAAAAAAAAAAAAAAAAGAGGTTATTTAAATTTTGTGACATTAATGACAATTCCAAAAAAGTTACAGTTTTATGAGAAATTGAGAAAGTCCTGTTGAACTTGGCTCTCTAGTTCTGGTGAATTTTTTTTTTCCAGTTCTGAAGTAATCTTATTTGTCAAAAAAAAAGTGTCATTTTTTTGGTAAGAGTTTTTGTCACAATCTACACAGAATACCGAATAACTCAGGTGAAGTCAGTTTATCCTTTGCTGGGTTCCCTGTGGTTTCTTCAGAAATCATCACACAAGTTTGAAAAATAGCATATAAATTTCTGTTTTACTGTAATACTTTGCCTTTTTGTCATTCTCAATTTATTTCCAAATTAGAAAGAGACATTCTTCTGTCCTAAACTTTGGAAAGATGGTTCAATGGCACTACAGTATTTGAATAATTAACGGTTACCTTGTGGTCACATGTCCTAGGAGGATATCTCCTTGTTTTCTATTGAATAAAATCTCTTAAGTGCTCCTGGGCATTTAGAAGATACTGAAAAGTGACCACAAATTTTAATTATGAAAGCTTCAATATCATAGGAAAATGATCATACCCTTTTCTGTAGTGCTGTGTACAAGGTGTACAGCACATCTTGGAGGTAAAATCCTTTCTTTTTTTAATTATAAGTTCATAGACTGAATAAAATTTTTATAACTAATATTTGCAGTGTCAGCAGAGTGTGCAGATAGATGATCAAAGTCTTGTTGGTATTTGGACAAAATATCAGATTTTTGTTTTATCTTTTTCCATAATTTTATTAAAATCTTTATTAAAATCAATAAGATGATTTAAAGCTTCATGTTTAAAAGCAAAGTACCTAAAAGGGAGAGGAATCTTTTTTGTTGCCATTATTTGACACAAAACTTTAGTAGTAAACATGATCATTCAAATTCAAATAGGATCAAAAAGAATCAGCTTTACACTTGTTACTAAAATTTCCTCCTTTTGTTTTTCCACAACATGTCTTGTTTGCAACAAAAAATGTAGCTGGGGCCAGCAGCTGGCATAGGGTTTAAGGCCCTGGACTCACACATTGCTAACTGCAGTTTGAGTCCCAGATCCGGCAACTCGAAATACACCAGGCATGTGTGCCCAAAATCCCAAGAGAAGAATGTAGGAAAAGGGATTGTTGTGTCGCCATTCCCCTGGGGTGGGGGTGTGATTTCTCGCTTTCTGTCTCTCTGGTGAGCACACACGCCCTAAAGCAAAAATATCACACACACACACACACACACACACACACACACACACACACAAAGAAAGAAAAACTAGCTTTACTCCATTTCCTTGAGTTATAAAGGGAACAGTAACATAATGTACATTTATTCCTGTAGTATGCCTAAACGAACTCTGAGCCACTATTTTTGCCATTATTGTTTATAAGTCAGGAGGTCCATAGCTAGTCAGAGAGAGAAAGAGAGAGAGAGTGGAAGGGAGAAAGCACCCCGAGTGAGGCTTGATCACACCATAATCCCTTCTCCATTTCTCCTTCCGGTGGAATCTGGGGAACACACATGCATGTGCCTGGAGTGTTTCTCAGGCTGCCAGGGGCCAAGATTCAAAATGCACAGTCAGCCATATGGGATCCGCTCCCGTAGCCACTAAGCCTGGGAGCAGCTCTGCAGCCAATGTTTTCCGCTAAGCATTGGTATGTGTGGGGAGACCACGGAAACATCTGATCACTTTAGAAGTATTCCCTATCTTAGCTGAAAGTTGTGAGATTCAGTCTTCGTACATGCTTCCATATCCCTTCTCCCCGGTACCCAGTGCCAAAAGCCTGTCTGTGCCCCCGTACTGTGCAGCAGGCGGTTGGGGCAATTGACCTCCATAATGCAGTTATTTGCGTCCTTCCATCTGTACTAAGACGACACAGTGGCTTAGTCTTCTTTTCCAATGGCATCTGGGTCATGCTGGCATTGAATGTATTCTAATCATTTTCATTATCTGAACTCTTAGGAAAAAGTGATCACAATATTCTCATTAGAAATTAAATAAAGAGGGAGCCACATGTCAGCGCAGTGGTAAAACACAGTGCTCTGTGAGGCAGTCCTGCATGGGAAGGTTCCCAGTTCAAGCCTGGAGATCTCCATGACCATGCCGGGCACACGCTTTGCCCATGAGCTGGGGCCAGTAGGCTGGGGTGGATCACAGGATCAAGACCCTAGTGGTGGGGCCAGCAGGTGCCATGGTAGTTAAGGTGCTCAACTCCCACATGGCCGATCACAGTTCGAGATCTGGACCTGGCTTGCTTGCTCGCTCTCGCGCATGCTCTCTCTCTCTCCCTCTCTCTCTCTCTCTCTCATCAAATAAAAAAAATTCATAATAATAAATAAAATAAAATTCTTTAAAAAAAAAAGAACCTCATGGATGTTCTCTGTCTTATAGAGAAAATAAATAAACTTTAAGAAAAGTACATCGGGGGCCAGCAGATGGTGTAGCACTTACATCGCTAGACTCCCATATGGCTAACTGTGATTTGAGTCCCAGACCTGGTGGTGACTTGAAAATCACACAGGGTGCGTGTGCATGTGTGCCCAAGATCCTGAGAGGAGAATGAAGGAGAACAGATTGCTACATGGCCATCCTGCCTGGGGGGTGATTTCCTACTTTCCTTCTCTTTGTCTCTGTCTCTCTCTCTCCCTCTCTCTCTCTCTCTCTCTCTCTGGTAAGCACACACACCCTAAGGTAAAAAAAAAAAATCAAGAATACTGGCAGTGCAGTCAGAGGACTGATAAGAACTCAGGATTACAGCACACTCAGGTTGCACCCCGAGTCTGAGCACTGTCAGGGAAACCATGATAGATTGTTGGTACGTTATCATGGACAGCAAATCACAGCTGCACATGTCAGTGGGCAGGGGAAAAGCAGGGACGGCAGCTGCAGCAGGCAGGTAGTCCATGCCATAGCATCTACAAAAACACTGTCACCTCTTTTCTGAGCTGCAGTATGGGTTTTGTGCTTTCCCAAAAAACTTCTGTACCCATTGCCAAAAACCTGAACGTTCTGCCTCCCCAGAAGGTTCTCATGACACAGGTTTTCAGCCTAGGACTGGCGTACCCCAGGCAAACCAGGACACCTTGTAACTCCAGCTCTTCCATCTGAGCTTATATGAAAGGAGCATTTGCTACTTCATTCATCTGTTTGATTGGGCGGTGGTGGGACTGGGGGGGATTGGGAAATACTGACTTCTTTTTTGTTTGTAGCCTCATAGATCTTTCTGGACTCATTGAATCTGGTTATATGCTCTTTTGATTTTTTTTCATTCAAATTGTAATCTTCCCATACTGCTGTCTCCCAGAACTGTGTTCTACTTATTCATTATTTCCCCTCTGACTATGACACTTACTATCTGGGCTGTTATTTTTCTTGGTGAGCCATGGAGACTCAGGTGTCATGGTTGGATAATCCTAGGAATGGGCGATCTTGAAAACTGTACAAAGTGTAGTGCTCTCTTTCTCCAAGGGCCAGAACAGGCAAGCTGACTCACAAAGTCCCCTTCTGAGATGCATGAAAGGGACTGTGGGTTGTCCAGTCTTCTACTCTGTCCCAGACCCCAGGACTAGAAAGTCTCTATCCACCCTTGGCCAGTTTAAAGGCAACAGAACAGGTATATTCATGGGTACAAATACCTAAGGAAGGACATCAGGAGGACCGGAGTCTACAGGTGTCTGTGAGTCAAGCATGCCCCAAGTTTAGTTTCTTCATCGCCTTCTCCAGAGGATCCACTGGCTTCCTGACAGTCACCCAGCCTGTGCGAGAGGATGGCCTATTCTTGTTCCTAACACAATCCCTTACAAGCCAGCCTTTCTAACCTTCTGTCTTCCAGACCCCAGGAGCCATTTGTTTCAAGAGAAAGATGTCAGTGAAGGGGAAAAACCCATGTTCAGTTTGCTGTATTCCCAAAATGCTCTTAAAAAAAGGTTTTTTTTAATGTTTGGTATTCCAATCACCTTTAAAAAGACAGGCAAGAAGTAAAATGTAGAAATAAACATACTGTTTCTCTTCTAGCTTAAAAAAAGGAATGTTTTTTAGAACTTGATGTTATTTCATCATAAATACATTCCTATCTTCAATATGAAAATGTGTGATTTGTGCTCTGTAGTGTCTATCTCGAGCACAAATTCCAAGTTCCCCATAATATCAGATAAAATATGATAGGTCAACAATTAAGGCAGCAGTAAACAAAACCATATATATTTTTAAAGTCAGTCTTAAGCACTTAAATTTAGATTTGATCATGATTTATCATGCCGTATAAGTTCAGAAGAATTGATGAATGCTGCTATATTATTAATTTGTCCAAAGTGGGTGAGGCCACCACTGAGAGCCATATATCATAAATATTAAAGCCATCCCTTCTTAAGGACTTATGTGAGCAATGAATTATAAGGACCACTATAGATCCATTCTGGGTTAGCCATAATTCTTAGAGCCTATAATTCACAATCACGTTATCCCCCACTGACCATTAGTTAAAATTATAAAGACGATGGCTGTTTACTGTGCAAAGTTAGCATTTATTTCTCTCACGTTATTCTTAGGTCTTTTGATTTTTATATGGGAAGTAAAAATCATATATTTCCATCTTCTAACCTTTATTTTAATTTTTTAAAAATCTGCTTTGGTTTCATTCTTAAGAATCAAACATGTTTATTTAATAATGGTTATAAAATCAGCAGGCCTCAGGGATCCAGAATCATATAAATCATATATTCATTCATTCCAATGATTCTGACAAATAAGCGACTTTAAAAAAAGAAAAATCTCAGTTCTTGTGGCTGACAGGTGTCATGCCGTTAAGGTGCTGGACTCCCACATAGCTGACCATGGTTCGAGTCCTGGACCTAGAGGCTTGCTTTCCTATTTTTCCTTTCTCTCTGGTCAAATTAAACAAACAATAATTATAATGATAAATTAAATAAATGATTCTTTAAAAAAAAAAAGCTTAATTCTTTTTTTCTTTGGTGTTTTGTTGTAGGGCACATATGCTTCCCAGAGAGAGACAGACAGAGACAAAAAAGGAAAAGTGAGAAATCACCCTCAGGGAGGATGGCCATGTGACAATCCCTTTTCCTCTACTCTCCTCTTGGGATTTGGGGCATGCATACACATGTGCCCAGAGTGATTTTCAGGCTACCCAGTTCAGGACTCAAACCACTGTCAGCCATGGGGGAGTCCAGCGCCTTAACCACCATACCACCTGCTAGCCTAAAAAGCTCAATTCTTTGATCTCAACAGTGTGATCACATAGAACTGAGGAAGATAGCTTTTTTGGTTTGGTTTTGTTTTGTTTGTTTTAGGTCTTTGCCATGGGTGTGTGTGCACCCTGGAGGGATAGAGACACAGAAAGAGAGGAAGTGAGAAAATAACCCCCCAGGATGGATAGCCACACCACAATCTCTCGTCCTCCATTGTCTCTTGGGATTTTGGTCACATACACATGTGCACACGGTGTCCAAGACTCAAACCCTAGTCAACATTGTGGGAATCCAGCAGCTTATCTGCCATGCCTCCTGCTGACCCCAGGAAGTTACCTTTACAAAACAAAATGAAGGGACCAGCAGTTAGCGTAATGGCTATGTCGCTGGACTCCTATGTAGTCGACCACGGTTCAAGTCCCAGACCCGGTGGCTTAAACTCACGCCAGGCGTGTATGCATGCATTCCCAAGATCTTGAGGAGAATGGAGAAGGGATTGCAGCATGGCCATCCTCCCCTGGGGGGTGATTTCTTGCTTTCTGTCTCTCTGTCACTCTCTGTCTTTCTGGCAAGCACACACACCGTGTAGCAAAAACCTCTCAAAAAAAAAAAAAAAAAAAAGAATATTGCCTCGTACTACACAGTGCATTATGCTTATTTACATAAACATAGTTCTCAAGCTGGATAGTCTCTAAAAGGTAAAGGCTACTATATCTCTCTTGTTTTTTTTTTTTTTTTTATTTTGTTTTTGTTTTTGTTTTGCTTTCTTATGAAAAATATCTCTCAGAAACCTTTCATGGAAAAGAGCATAGGAGATGGCCTTGAACTCAAGTTCCAAATCTAACACAAGTCCTTGTTGGGACTCAGAGGAAGTTAAATAATCTCATCTAATAATTAGCTATTATAATGTCAGCAGACTCACACTGTTTAAAGAACCAATAAACTAATAGGTAAAAGACATTTTTAAGCATGAAAACCAATGCTTCATGGGTGTCATCTGTTATCATAAGGAAGAAGTGAATGACAGAGGGAAGGTGTTCCTTTTCCAGCGAAGGAAATCTTATCCTACTCTGTTGATTTCAATGATGTCTTTGCAGAAGTATACCTGTAGAATTTTTTGAATATGGAAGGATCATCATTATTATTGCTCTGTCATCTAAAAGTTCTGAAGTGAGTTTTTAAGAAATTTGCTAAATTAATAATTTGTGTGAGAAAGAATATGATTTTCCCAATTCAAATCAGCGTTGGTGGGATAACAGGTAGTGGTAAGTCCATTTGTTTGGGGCATGGGCTTCTGTAGCTCTCACAAGAGCTTGGTACCTAATGAATGAAAAGGAAGAGTGCTTCCGGCGTTGACTCATAATAGAGATGTCAAAACAGGGCTTGCAGGGAAAAGCAGTCTACCGAGGAAGTGAGACGTATAGTCCATAACGTGGTGAGGCACGTAGGTACAGGTTTTGAGAATGTATTTTCCCATCTTTCACTGTACTTGGCAAAAAATGCAAATACTTGGGAACCAGCAGTTAGCGTAATGGCTATGTCACTGGACTCCCACGTAGTCGACCGCGGTTCGCGCCCTGGACCCGGTGGCTTAAAACTCACGCCGGGCGCGTGTGTGTGCGTGCCCAAGATCCCAAGAGGAGAATGGAGGAGAAGGGATTGTGGCGTGGCCATCACCCCCTGGGGGGTGATTTCTCGCTTTCTGTCTCTATGTCTGTCTCTGTCTGTCTGGCGAGCGCACCCGCCCTATAGCGAAAACCTCTCCAAAAAAAAAAAAAAAAAAATGCAAATACTTGACAAAAAAACACTGAATGTTTATAATTATTCACTGGCAAATGAAAAATTACACAAACCTGATAGATTAGATGAATGTGCATGGAAAGAAATTCTCTCCAAAGGGTATCTGTGTTTAATCAGTTAGGCAATACAGGTAAGAAACTTAGATATTTGATTTTTTTTCTTGTGCAACTATTTTAGTTCCTAGTATATTTGAGTAAACTATCCTGATGATTCCAGTGAAAATTTATTTTCTCTTTTTTAGAACCAAGTTATTTATTTATTTAGATTTTTGCTAGAGTGCGTGTACTCACCAGAGAGAAACAGAGAAAGAAAAAGGGGCGGGGGGGGGGGGGGTGAGAAAACACTCTGCATGGGAATAGTCACAGCACAATCCCTTCTCCTTTATTTCTCGATCCTAGCGGGATTTGGGGCACACACGCATACACTCTCAGCCTGTTTCTCAAGCCACTGGGTTGGGACTCAAACCATGCCGTTGACCTTATGGTATCCAGTCACCTTCAACACTACACCACGGATTGGCCCATTTAAACAACTTTAAACAGAAGTTTTTCTTATGAAACTTCCATATGCTTTGTGTTATAGCAATCTGGTGCTTAACTTAGCTCCACTACTAAGTTGTAAGCAACTTGAGGATCGGGCCCAAGTCTTACCGTTATGTCCATCATAGACTTCCCTTTAGGATCTTAGAATTAATGGATAGTGATTGGTAGTAAATCTGAAAGTAAAGAAAGACCTCTGTAGAAATAATGTAGGAATGAAACAAAACCTAGCTCCTGGTGTTATGTCAGAAGTAAGAAATTTATCATGGGCTCCTGGCATCCCAGGCACTAGCGTGAGCACACAGGTGCTTAGCGTCAGTAGCTACCCTAATCCTTCACTCACCCCAACATCCATCCTCTCTATTGAGGCTCAGAGATTGATAATACTGGGGAGAGGTATCCCTTGGATTCTTTTGCTTCCTCACAGTGGAGTCTGGAATATGTTGACATGAATCGCCCACATTTCTTCTTGCCCTCTGTTTAGCCCAGTCTGAGGTACTCTGCTCACATGAAATCTATCGATAAATAAATCAAAGACAAGAAATTCAGCCACCTATCCAAATAGGATTTCAAGTATAAGGACTAGTTGAAAAATGTTTAAAAAAAAAAAAAAAGTCCACCACCTTATCAGATGGATTGAAAGTTTCCTAGGCCAACCCTTTAATTATTACTCTGTTGAAAAGTGACTTTGGACTTTGTTGATGAGTATTTTCTCAATCAATTTAATTTGATGGTTAAAAAGCCATCCAAAGGACAGTGATTGCATGTTTTAGTTGATGAAATAGGCCAGGGACATTTTTAAAAGCTAAAAGAGTTTGGGTTACTATGCAACATTTCATGGCATTACTACAGGCTATAATCATACTCTTTTAATGATTCTCCTTTTTAAAATTTGTTCATAAGGCTTGATAATGTGAAATGGCTAGAAACAACATAGATAATGACAATGATAACATCACCCTACATTTAAGTAGAGCTCAACAGTTCACAAAGCCGTAACAACAATACTGGAACACTTTTCTAACAGCAAAGCAAAGTGTTCCCGACTGGGGTGGTCCCTTGAGGGTTATAAAGAAACTGCAAGGGTATCTGGGAGGCCGGAATGGCTGTTTGAAACAGGAGAGAATAGCAAAAATCAAAGCAGGTTGTTAGAGGAGGCTTCAAGGTCACTGCTAGCTCTCTGTTACTGTAAGTTTCAACCTAGAAAGCTAAAGAGCAGATCTGAAAGTTGGTGACTAGTACAAAGGATAGGAGGAAGGGAGAAAAGACTATGGGAAAACTCCAGGAGTCTGAGTAATCAATATGGAGGAAACCCAAGTATTTTCTCCTCCCTCCACACTCCAGGAATCTGTTTTTATAGTCACATCAAGCCTCATGCATATAAAATTGTTCCTGATTCTATTCATCAGTTCTTATCTGCAAGGTTAGCATTCAAAAAGTGATGTTCATTAGCTGTCAAGATCATTGAAATGGGGGCCAGTAGGTGGCATGGCGGTTAAGGTGCTGGACTTCCACATGGTCGATCATGATTAAGGTCCCAAACCCAGAGGCTTGAAACTCATGCCAGGCACATGAGCACAAAATCCCAAGAGGAGGGACCAGCAGTTAGCATAATGGCTATGTCACTGGACTCCCATGTAGCCAACCACGGTTCAAGTCCCAGACCCAGTGGCTTAAACTCACGCCAGGTGCATGTGCGTGCATGCCCAAGATCCCGAGAAGAGAATGGAGGAGAAGGGATTGCGGCGTGGCCATCCCCACTGTGGGGTGATTTCTCACTTTCTGTCTCTCTGTCTCTCTGTCTTTCTGGTGAGTGCACACGCCCTGTAGCAAAAAGATCTCAAAAAGAAATAAAAATCCCAAGAGAATAATGGAGAGAAGGGATTGCATTTCCCCTGGGAGGTGACTTCTCACTACTTTCTCTCTCTGTCTTCAGTGAGCACACATACCCTCTTGTAAAAATCTCCTTAAAAAAAAAAAAAAAAAAAAAAAAAAAAAAAAAAAAAAAAAAAACATTAAAATGCATACTCCTAGGCCTCAACAGCAAACATTCCATTGCATTGAGTTTGGGGTCGAATCTAAAATTGACATTTCTTTTTTTGGAAGGGGAGGGGTAGAGGGGACATGCACTTGCCAGAGAAGAGAGACAGAGAGAAACAATGAGAGAAATCATCCCCAGGGGGGATGACCATACTGCAGTCCTTCTCCTCTACTCCCCTCCTGGGATTTTTGGCATGCACACAAACGTGCCCAGCATGAGTTCCAAGCAGCCAGGTCTGGAACTTGAACCACTTTCAGCCATGTGGGAATCCAGGATCCTAACCACTACACCACCTGCTGGCCCCCTGGAATTGACATTTCTATCTCAGGGATCCCCTGGTCATTCTGACAGTGGTGGTCTGAGCATCACACTTTGAGAAGGACCCACCTGCAGTACCTCACACAGTGCCTCGTGCACAGCAGACGCTGAAGTAGTAGTACCTTCCTTCAATGATGTCTTCAGCAAAAGAATTTCTGTCTTTCTTTCACTACCTTATGGCTTGGTTGTGGTCCACCCCCAACATAGGATGGTCAGTATCCACTGAGCACAGTAACCTGGTGTGAAGGTTTTCATTATTTCATACAAAGCTTTTTATGGACTCTCTGATGTTGGCCTGATCCAAGCACATTTATTAAAAAGGCAGCAGATAAATGTATCAAATTATTTCTCTTGTATTTTCTTTCTTTACTTTTATGTCTAGGTAGTCCATTCTTCTTTCAATATCAAAAAAAATACAGTCTTACATGTTCTTCTCATTTTGCTTTTTTTAAAACTTGGGTTCTTAGTTCTTCATATGTAACTTACTACTCTGCAGGTATGTATTTTGTATAGTGGACATAAGACTCTACCCTTGGCCTTTTAGAAATTATCACTTGTCTCATGCTCACTTTTTGAATATTTCATATTTGCTATACTGATTTGAATTATGGCCTTTATAATATAGTCTATATATGACATTCATATGCTTTTATAATTGTTGCTTGGCCTTTGGCTAAGATCAGTTGTATAATCATTTATTAAAAATAGTTTTTTTTTTCTTTTTCCAACTGATTTCCTATTTGCAAACACATTCTGTAGTGGTTTTATTTTTTGTTTGTTTGTTTTGGGAGATTTTTGTTATAGGGTGCATGCACTTGCTAGAGAGACAGAAAAGTGAGAAATCTCCCTCCAGGGGGGATGGTCACATCACAATCCCTTCTCCTCCATTCTCCTCTTGGGATCTTGGGCACGCATGCACGCACACACATACACCCCATGTGAGTTTCAGGCCACCGGTCTGGGACCTGAACTGCAGTTGGCCACGTGGGAGTCCAGCAGAGGAACTGCTACACCATCTGCTGGTCCCTCTGTAGTGTTTTATTTGTAAGCTTCATAACTAGTCTCATTACTTGCTATTCTAAGCCTCTCATTCTTATTTTTTTGTTTTGAAAAATTCCTTGCTGTTCACATGTTTATTCCAATTAAATTTGCAAAAATCATAGTAAGTCCTGTAATATCCTTTAGGTGTTTTATTTAGAATTGCATTAATTATCAAATAATTTTAGGAAATTTGACATTCTTTTACAATTTTACATACACCCTTTGAGGAATATATTCTGTTGTTTCTAGAAATATTGAGTCATTGGAAAAGTCATGATGCATTTTTTGCACAGAAGAACATAGAAAAGTATGTCATGACATTTCCAGTGACTCAGTAGTTCAGGTCATCTTCAGTCAAGTGCTAAAATGTTCTTCAAATAGTCACTTCTCATTTATTGTTAAATTTAGTCCTAGGTATTTTTATTTATTATGGATAATATTTTTGCTCAAACTATTTACTATCTTTTATTGATGTATTAATATTAATTAAAAACAAATGATTTGGGGATCAGCAGATGGCTTAACAGTTAGAATTGCTGGATTCCCACATGGCTGACCAGGTTCGAGTCTTAGACCCAGTAATTTGAAACTCACGCCAGGCACTTGTGCATGTGTGCCCAAGTTTTCAGGAGGAGAATGAAGGAGAAAGGATTGCAGCATGGCCATCCCCCTTGAGGGGTGATTTCTCACTTTCCCTTTCCCTGTGTCTGGCTCTCTCTCTTTTTCTCCTGCAAGCACAAATGCCCTAAGGCAGAAATCTCTTTAAAAAAAAAAAAAAAAAAAAAAAGATTTGTTTGTATTTAGATAACTAGATAGCTACATAGCTAAACATATTTTTGCTAAAATTTCAGTTTTCCTCTAATGTTTTTTCAATTGACTTTTGTGGACTCTTCAAATATGCTATCAAATAGTGATGATTTTGTTTCTGTCTGATGATAATTTTTTCTTAATGCGTTTAAGTCATATTTTATTTTCTGCTTTATTGCATATTCTAAAATGACCACAATCATACTAAGTTTGGGGGGTAACAGCAACCATCATGTTCATGGCTTTAATGATAATGCCACAGCTTCTCATAGGTTTGCTGTTTGCTTAATGTATTCTATCTCTCATTAAAGAAGAGTTTTTCTCCTAGTTTACTATGGATAGCTAATAGAGAGATAACTGTTTTCAGTTTTGTCAAATGTCTTTCTAATGTCTGTTGAAAGATCATTTAAAATTTTATAAAACCAGGGCTGGCTGATGGCGCGGCGGTTAAGGTGCTGGATTCCTATATGGCCAGCTGAGGTTCAAGCCCCAGTGGCTTGCCTTCTCACTTGACCTCTCTCTCTGTCTCATTCTCTCTCTCTCTTTCTCTGTCCCTCTCTGATCAAATTAAAATAAATAAATAAATTTAAATAAAATAATTCTTCAAAAAAATTTATAAAACCTAATTTGTAAGATATATTATCGCAGTAACCTTCCTAATACTGAACCAGTGTTGCTTTTCCTTGTTTAATAATACACACTATTCTTTCAATATAAACAGATTAACTTTTGGATTTTGTTATTAGTTCTGTTTATTTTATTAATTCTTCTAGTTCTATTTTATAATTTTTTAAATAAATCTTATGTATTTAGGTTATCATTTTGGGGTTTTTATGGTAAATTTGTGACTGAGCATATGAGTACTGAGTAAAAAAATAATAATCACCAAAAATATAGAAAATTATACAGAATAAAGCTATATTTCTTAAATTATGATAGAGAAATATATATGTGTATATATATGTGTGTGTGTGTGTGTGTGTGTGTGTGTGTGTATATATATATATATATATATATATATATATATATATCATTACAGTGCCTGCCAGAGAGTTTTCTCCCAAGTCCAACTGTAAGATATTCATAGCCACTTTTGGGACCAGCAGATGACATAATGGTTAGGTCGCTAGACTCCCATGTAGTCAACCACAGTTCAAGTCCCGGACTCAATGGCTTAAATTCACACCAGGCACATGTGCATCCATGCCCAAGATCCCAAGAAGAGAATGTAGAAGAGAGTGTGGTGTGGCCAGCCCCCCTGGGGAGATTTCTCACTTTTTGTCTCTCTCTGTCTACGGTGAGCACATGCACCCTATAGCAAAAACCTCTCTCTCAAAAAAAAAAAAAAAAAAAAAAAGATATTCATAACCACTTTTGAGAATAGTTAACCTAGGAAGACATAGGACAGAAATAATACCTTGCCTGCAGGGCAGTATCAGTTGTTGCTGAGTGCAGAAGCCAGCCTAGCTTAGACACCTAATAGCCCAAAGGAGTCAATAGCTCTTGTAATGACTCCAAAGGCACAGCCAGCTTGTGGCTTTCAAAGTCCCCAGAAGGGACAGGCCCAGTTACAAGAATCACTAGACTCAGAGAAGCTCAAAGATATGGCTTCTTTTCCTGAATTTACTGTTCTCTCCTCAATCCAAATGACATTTAGTGACATCCAGCTGTCATTTTTTTCTAAGCAGTGTTGCCTAAAAGCATAGTTAATATGCCACCTTTATCATGTTTCCAGGAGAACAGATATAAATCTGTAGTAAGGAGAGAGGAAATTTAAACAAAGAAAATCTACTTGGGTACTTAATCTGGCTATAAAGTAACCAAAATGAAAACATTGATTTAAAATAGAAGTTTACTTAGACATATATGTTATGTTATTTTTTATATGATTAAATATATACCAGTATAATGTTTCTTATTCCATCTATGTTACTGTCTTGGTCCACAGTCATGTTGCTTATAGCAATATCTGATACTGGGTAAAATGATAAAGAATAGAGGTTTATTTGACTCACGACTCTAGTAGCTGGAAAGTCCAAAGCACAGGGCTGGCATCTGATCAACTACAGCATGTCCAACAGAAGCAAAGAGAAGGGTGGGCAATTCACAGAGTGAGTCATGGGGTCAGCCATCTATCTTTTCTAACAACCAACTTTTGTGAGAATTAATTCCTTTCATGAGAGCTAGAATTCACCAGATCACTCCAGATATCCTTCGTCCATTCATGAGAGCAATGTGTCCATGATCCTGTCACTGCTCACTTGTACCCACCTCCTAATGCCATTACACTAGGATCACATTCCAAAATTTGAACCTTGGTGGGCAAACCATTATCCAAACCATAGCAGTAACTTAAAGTTCCAACATTAAATCCAATATTTTTATTCTCCATATTTTCACAGGTCAAATATGGGAATTATGCTTTTGTGTGGGATGCAGCTGTATTGGAGTATGTGGCTATCAATGACCCAGAATGTTCCTTTTACACCATTGGGAATACCGTTGCTGATCGAGGATATGGCATCGCATTGCAACATGGCAGTCCTTACAGGGATGTATTTTCACAAAGGTAAGATTTGTGTATGTACAATTTACATAATATTTGTGTATATATAATTTATGAATCTGTAGTTAGGAGAGAGAAGACATAGAAAATATACTTGGTTACTTAATATGATTTATTACAGTTTGTTTGGAGAATTACAATAACCAATAACATGAAATTTAATTATAAGTGGTTAATAAGGCATCCATGTCCTAAAATGTGTACTGAGGAATAGTTTTCTCATAAATCAGGGAAGACTATTGCTCCACATAACTGGTTTAACTCTCAGCAAGTTGATGTGGACGTGAAAGTGTGTTAGTATTATTGATTAGAACTTAATTGAGCAGTCTAAGTCTCTGAGCTATTAGAGACTAAATGTCATAGAGTCAGGAAAATTAATTTGTTTCTATGAACACTAAAGCATAAAATAACTTTAGGCCCAAGGTAAAACTCCAGTGTACTGAATGCGCAATGATAAGGACACTTTCATCTAAATTTTGCAATGGAAAAAGGTAAAGATACTTAGAGTTCTCCACTTCATGTCGAAGTATATGTGAGACTTCAAAGAGACAGCTTCTTAAGAAATTATACCCATTCCCAAATAAGAATTTTCTATTCCAAGAAAGTTGTTTAACAAAGAAGATTTTTAAATGTACATTTGGGATTAACAATGTATATGAAAGACTTGGGCCTGAACGGAGTTCGCAGAGATCGCCACACTTTATTCTGCCTTTCTACCAAACTGACTTGAACCTAAGAGAGATTAGTATCTTCCAGGTAAAGTATGCTCCAGTCTATAGCGATAGTACATTTTGTGTATATTCTAGATGTTCTTCTACCTGTTATCTAAAAGCCAATGCCAGACCAAGTGGGCAGGTTCAGCTAATACTACACTCTCCCCCCAATTTCAAGCTATATGAATTGTATCTCTTCAGATTTTAGGATAACAAAAAGTCAGTCAAAAAACTAAAATGCAGTAATCCAAAATTTATGTTATGATTTTTCTTTTCACGAAACACAAAAACCTAGACCTCTCTTATCTGTAAAACAAGGAGCTTAGATTAATTCTAAGGTCCTGTATTTGTCAGTTTTCTGTGTTGCAACTAACTCCAAAGTATCAGTGCTTAAAATAGTAATTCCTCATTCATGAAACATGAGGGCTGTGACTTCGCTGTGTTCTGCCATAAGGTATGGGTCAACTGTAGGCCTGCTCTATACGGCTTCGCATTCCGGGGCCCAGACTGCAGAGGCAGCCCTATCTGAGACATGTTCTCTTTGCAAAGAGTGATTGCAGGAGAGGCTGGCAGAAACTGCAGTGCCTTCTGGGCTTCTTGCTTGGATGTGGCTGATAACCATCTGCCCGCAGACCACTAACCAAAACAAGTCTCGTAGTCAAACCCAAAATCAATCGGTGGGTTAAGTGTGCTTGGTGTAAAAGAAAGAAGGGGAGTAAATAATACGATATGCCAGTGATTCCTTCTGGCTTTAAACAAATTCTAAATATAAAACCAAAATTATATGTAAGCAGATAATATGCATAAGCTAGGAAGCAAAATATTACGGTATAAATAAAAATACAATCAAAATACATTTGTTGATGAATAGATTCTAATGGGAAAGAAGCTAGAAAGATCAGCTGTGGCCTAGGAGGTCTGCCTGTGAGGCATTTGCAATCTAGGAAGAGATACAGAAGCCACGCATATGAAAAGAAACAATAGAGACAGTTCCATAAATATGTGCTGATTTTATATATTTTGAGTCATCGAGAAAGTCATGACACATTTTTAAGTAGAAAAAATACATCGTAACTTTCTCAACAACGTAATATGTATAGCAGATAAGAAAATGCTGTTATATGTGTATATGTACATATATAATATATGCATATATAATGTGTGTATGTGTGTGTGTGTGTGTATATATATATACATATATATATATATATATATATGTATATATATATATATATAAAAAATCAGGATTGCTTATTAATAGCTTGTTACATTTGTGTAGTTGAGATATTGAAAGAATTGAAGAATAAGGAGTTAAACTAAGGACACATGAATGAAAGCTCTCCAGAGGTGAGCCCTAAAGTGGACCTTGAAAGATTAGTAGAGAATACTTAAGCTAAAAGAGAAAAAAAATTGATAATTTTTGGAGACATAATAAAGACCACAAAATTGAAGTAGAAGACCGCGAAGCAAGTTGGGGCATATTAAGGACACTAAGTGAACTTGGAAGGCAATGTGAAGTTCAGCATTCATATTGTAGGTCACAAGGACCTACTGAACCTAGTATCCATCCTGAAGCCCAGGAGGAAAGTGATAAAAGTGGTATTTAAGAAAAGGTTAATACTGTTTTGGTGTGAAAAATGGAGTAGAACTGACAGACTAGAGCAAACCTGAGGCGTGAGTTAATGGAAGCCTATCTAGAATCGAGCAAGGGGAAATGAGAGGAAAGAGAGAATAGGAGAGAATTCTAAGAGGAGATGCACACCCAGGTTCTTAATTTAGATGTGAGGATGCAAAAGCATGATTAAAATGAAAGGTTTCATGGTAAAAAGGCAGCAGAAAAGTTTAAAGATTCTTCCCTTTTACCCAGGTAGTTGAGGAGGCTTTTGGATGATTTCTTCTGGTTATAGTTAATATTAATGTATAAAATAAAGAGTATATATTGGAACCAGCAAATGGCATAGTGGTTACTAGACTCCCACAAAGTTGACCACAGTTTGAGTCCGGGACCCAGCGTCTTGAAACTCATGCTGGGCATGTGTGTGTGCGTGCCCAAGATCCCAAAAGGAGAATGGAGGAGAAGGGATTGCACCTTGGCCATCCCCCCTGGGGGCATGATTTCTCAAATTCTGTCTCACACCCTATAGCAAAAATCTCTCCGAAAAAATAAAAATAAATAATAAAAAATATATAGTATATCGTGATACAGTAGCTGCATTTATTATCTGCTATCTTCCAGGAGTCTTACATGCTTATGTGTTTTATCGACACTTTAGAACAAGTGCCTGAGATGTTACACATTTATTATAGATTTGCACGTTGCTGCATGACTGTTATTCTGTAAGTCCTATGCTGAGTGGAGGGGCCTGCATTTTGGCAAGCACCAGGTTCAACTCAGGAGACATGGATTGTAGTGATACATTCACTTAATTGTATATGGGAATGATTTTTAAGAACCACTAAGGGCTACAATATATATAACCAGAGAATTGGCTAGAAGAGGTTTGTTCCCTTGGTCTGCACAAAATTAGATGACTTGGCAGCAAGAGTTAAAGTCTTTATTATATTTCATCAGATGAGTCAGAGTACTAATGTGGTGGGTAATGTTTGTAATGACTCTACTCCATCAAACGTTTATGTAGTCCTTGCCTTGTAATATTTCCTACCCCCAAAACATGATTTAGTCAAATAATATTTCATTAAAGACATTTAAGAATGGCCTGGTGGTTGGGCCACTGGACTCCCAGATGGCAAACCACAGTTTGATTCCTGGATTTGGTGGCTTGTTTTCTCACTTTCTCACTCTCTCTCCCAGGTAAGTTAATGTTTCCTATAGCAAATTAAATGATAATATAATAATAATAGATAAAATTAAATAAATAATTCTTCTTTAAAAAATGGAAGAGAAGGGGACCAGCAGTTGGTGTAATGGCTATGTCACTGGACTCTCATGTAGTCAACCACAGTTCAAATCCTGGACCCGGTGGCTTAAACTCAAGCCGGGTGCGTGTGTGTGTACCCAATATCCCGAGAGGAGAATGAAGGAGAAGGCATTGCAGTGTGACCATCCCCCCTGGGGGGTGATTTCTAGCCTGCTGTCTCTCTGCCTCTCTCTGTCTTTCTGGTGAGCGCACAGACTATAGCAAAAAAAAAAACCTCTCCAAAAAGAGAAAAAAGAAAAAAATGGAAGAGAACAGCATTTTTCAGACCAACTTTTTTGTGCTGTTAATAAACTAACTCCAGTGTTGACATTAGAATCTTAACTATTTGGGAGGCTAAAAAGATAACAAAATAATAATTGAGCATTTAGGATGAGCTCACCTCTTTTTAAATCTTAGGGTCAAGGAAGAAATAATTTATGAATTTAATTTTAAATTTCATCAATAAAGGATTTGTTTTTTGCCTATTGGCTTCTGTTCCCTGAACTTTGCACATGGAACTACCAAGAGGCACAAAAACAGTGATATGTTTCAGGTTTCATGGAGCATGGTTTAGCTTGGATTCATGATAGTGGCACAGATGCATAAACAGCTTTTCAACCTGATCACGGAATTTAAAATTATTTCAACATGCAAAGAATAGTAGTTGTCCTTTTTATTTAAAGAGAGAGAGAGAGACCCAAGTAGTCCAATAGATTAAACAACTTGCTTAAAATTACAAAATAGCAATGAAATGGATATTTTCAAGATTCTGATTCTTTTTCCAGATTTCTGGTCATTATGCACCTATCTTCCCTTATATTTCTTCCAAAAGTGTGTGAGAATAATACTTATATACTTATGTACTTACATAGTATTACCTTCTGTGCCACCTCTGAGTTCTTACACATTTTGTAAGTGCTACTGGTATCTTCAACGTTATTAATACAAAAACAAAGATATGGGCCAGCCACATTGCCTAGTAGTTAAAGGAACCAGATCCCACATGGCACACCAGGTTTGGAATCCTGGCCCTCATGGCTTGAAAAACAAACTACATGTATGTGAGTACATGTCCAGAGTCCCAAGAGGATGGAGAAATGGAGGAAAAGGGATTATGCTATGACCATGCCCCATTGAGAGAGGAAAGGTGTCCTCTCTCTCTCTCTCTCTCTCTCTCTCTCTGACTCATTCTGGCAAGTGCACCCTCTAGCAATTAAAAAAGTAAATAAAAATGTAATGCAATGGGAGAATTTTTCCAACCTCTCTAAGCTATTGTATATTATAACTGAGATTCTAACCAGGCATTCTGGGTCCAAAAATTGAGGCTCTTAAGCATTCTGCTACACTGCTGTTTATGTAAACAATATATATTTCTAACAAGCTGTGTTTCAGATAGGGACTTGTGCTCTTTCTCTCTCTCTCTCTCTCTCTCTCTCTCTCTCTCTCTCTCTCTCAAACACACACACATGCACGCATGTATGCACACACAGAATAGAATTCATTGCAATCCTTGATTCATGATATATTTTTATTACTGTCCATAAATAGCTACTTTTATTCATTTATTTAATTTGTTTTAGACTCCTTGGATATAGTCCTTTTTTCCCTTTTGCATTAAGTATTAAAATATCTAATGATTTATTTCATACTTTCACTTGGATTCAGAAAAAGAACATTAGATCTTTTTACCTTCCTCTATCCTAACACATCTTTCACTTCACCTCCTGGGTCCTGCCTCGTGTTAGTAACTGCCTTGGGTCCGAGTTCAGGTTGGTACGTCCCTCCTGCCTACCTTCATGTCTAGACCAAAGTAAGCATTCAATAAATATTTGATGGATGAAAAAAAAAAAATCTACATTTTTTAATCAAAGATTATCCTATTTATTTATACCCAATTAATTATCTATGCGTTTTGCTTGCTTGACATTTTTAAAAGTCTCCTTTCTTTTCCTATAACTATTTCTTCAGTTTCCCCAGTTTTTTAATATGATGAATAAAAATAACTAAGACTCAAAAGAAAACAAACACAGCACCTGTGTACCTGTTTTTCCAACTCCCTGCTATAAGAACTTCTATGCTTTCCTCCCCACGAGGAAGATAGAAAACATTTCTAGAACCTGAAAGCACAGAGCCAAAATCCTTTCATTTTCCAACCAGAATGACATACTTTCCAAGCATTTTGATCCCTTTTCAGGAAGGGGAAAAGGGAAGCCCTCAGTGATTAATCTGCACTCCCCAGGCTAGAGGGACCCCTCACAAAGGTACTTATCACCAGAAATGACACAATGAACTGGTTTCCCTATAGGGGTACAAAAGTATAAACTAGCCCTCAGCCCCGAGAACAGCAAAAAAACCTCTCCAAAAAAAAATAAATTAATTAAAAAAAATAAAAATATAAAATGACATCATTAAGACCCCTATATAAACATTAAACCATCTGAAATTATATATTAATCCATATTTCTGTTTGAGAGCAATCTCCCTTTAAAACAGCTGTTTCAAATTTAGGAATTTGAATTTAGCGTTTCAAATTTGAAGACATTTCCATATGAGAGAAAAATGAGTAAACTTATTCGTCAGTCATTTCCTGCTGTTTCCTGAATCCTCGTGGGGCCATTTTTATGACTAATCCTGGCTGCTGCCTTAGTAGAAAACCTAAATAATTCACATGTGTTTTAGTGCTTAGTCTAAGTAGATGGGAGAGTAAGTGTGGTTGGTGATTTTTCCAGTGTGAGTGTGTATTTCAAAAATATTGTTATATGGACACTATATGATTTGAGATCAGTTTTATTAATTTTGCAAAGTCCAATAGTAGCTGAATTTTAAGAAAACCATAAACCTTTATTCTCAAGAAGGATACAGCAGCCTTCTTGCAGAGCACTGCCATCAGACACAGCAATTGTGGGGAGTAGATTCTAGACTTTGAATCTAGTGGTTAAAGGAAACAGAAGTGCATTCTCCTTGCACTGACACCATACAGCTTTTGGGGAAACACTCTATCCAAGATACATAGGAGCCTGTAAAGGGATCTTTATAAACAAGCCTCTCTGGGAGACGTTTCTGAGACAGGTACTGAGGCACAGGAAGATAAATTAGCAGCACACGATGCAAAGCTAGATAATGAGTCTGCAACGCTGGACCAAGCTACAATACTGTGCAAGAGGCAGGTCTGATCAGCTGTTTTCTGATAAGATTTGTGCTGTTTTAGCTCTCAGTAAGCACTATTCATTCAAAATATAGTCGTTTTACCAAAAGCTAGGTGGCAAGCCAGCCCTACAGTATAGTCATTCAATGCTGTGCATAAGAACAGCCAGATCCTACATGACCGACAGCAGCTCCAATCCTGGCCCAGGCAGCTTGAAAAGCATGCAGGGTACATGTGTATGTGTGCCCAAAATCCTCATGAGATGGGAAAGGTAGGAGGTGGTCTTGTGGCATGACCACATTCCACTGGTGATTTCTCCCTCCTTCTCTCTCTCTGTCTCTCTGGTGAACACACACACCCACTGTTAATAATCATTTTTTAAAAGTGCAGTTACTACAGAGATATGAATTAGCTGTGACTAAAGACTAATTTTTTTTATTTTTTGGAGAAGTTTTTTTGCTATAGGGCACGTGCGCTTGCCAGACAGACAGAGAGACAGAGAGATAGAAAGCGAGAAATCACCCCCCAGAGGGGATGGCCATACCGCAATCCCTTCTCCTCTGTTCTCCTCTTGGGATCTTGAGCACGCACACACACGTGCCCGGCGTGAGTTTAAGCTACCAGGTCCGGGACTCGAACCGTGGTCGACTACGTGGGAGTCCAGCGACATAGCCATTACGCTAACTGCGGTCTCTAAAGACTAAATTTTTTTTTTAATTTATTTATTTATTTTTGTATATACTTTCAATCATATTGTTTGGCTTACAATGAGACCATTTCGATATGTGAACATTTCTCCCCAGACCCGTTGATCGAAATATCTTCAACAGATAACACCACACCTCCCCATCCCGTCAATGCTCTACCTCTGTATCCCTTCTCTAAATGTCTTTCGTTGGGCCCCACTCCTCCACATACACCTCATCTGACATTCACACCCATCTCTTGTGTTTGTTCAACTGTTAGTCAATCAGTTTCAGACATAGAATGCAGACAAACGGTATATGTTAAGTGGGGACATACAATGTCTCTCCTTCATAGTCTGGCTTGCATCACTCAGCAGTACATCTTCCATATTCTTCCACTTTCTGTCAAAAGCCAGGGCTCTGTTGGTTTTTATGGCTGAGTAGTATTCCATAGAGTATATGTGCCACAGTTTTTCAATCCATTCCTCCATACGGGGACATCTGGGTTGGTTCCAAGACTTAGCAATTGTGAATAGTGCCACAATAAACATCGATGTGCAAGCACTTTTCCAATGAAGAATTCTTCTGTCCTTTGGGTAGATACCGAGGAGTGGGATCTCTGGATCATATGGCAGATCTATCTGTAGATTTTTGAGGAATCTCCAAATTATTCTCCACAGTGGTTGGACCAATCTACATTCCCACCAGCAGTGTAAAAGAGTTCCCCTTTCACCACACCCCCGCCAACACTTATCATTTTTTGTTTTTTTAATATTAGACAATCTGACTGGGGTTAGGTGGTACCTCATTGTTGTTTTTATCTGCATTTCCCTTACGATGAGGGAGGTTGAACATTTTTTCATATGCCTTTTGGCCATTCGTATGTCATCTTTAGAGAATGTTTTCTTCATCTCCTTCTCCCATCTTTTAATAGGGTTGATCATCTTTTTTCCAAACACCTTTTTTAGTTCCTTGTGTATTCTGGTTATCAGTCCCTTATCTGATGCAACATTTACAAAAATATTTTCCCATTCTGAGGGCTGTCGATTCACACTAACTACTGTGTCTTTGGCCATGCAGAAACTTCTTAGTCTGATGTAATCCCACTTGTCTATTTTGTGGACGATGGACTCTGCTTTGAGGGTCTTCTTTAGGAAGTCTTTCCCTACACCAATGTCTCCCAGAGTTTCCCCAGCATTCTCCAGGAGCAGCTTTATAGTTTGAGGTCTTAGATTTAGATCCTTGATCCACCTTGACTTGATTCTTGTCAAAGGAGAGAGGTAGGGGTTCAGATTCATCTTTCTGCACGTGGAAGTCCAGTTTCTCCAGCACCACTTGCTGAAGAGGCTTTCATTTTCCCACTGGATTGACTGGTACCCCTTGTCAAAGATCAGTTGACTGTATGTTTGGGCACTTATTTCTGGGGACTCTATTCTGTTCCATTGGTCCACATGTCTGTTTCTGTGCCAATACCATGCTGTCTTTATTACCACAGCTTTGTAATACATTTTTGGATCGGGGATTGAGATGCCACCCACTCCATTCTTCTTGTGTAGAAGTGCTTTGGCAATACGGGGTCTTTTATGATTCCAGACAAATTTTAAGATTGTCTTTTCTAGATCTGTGAAGAATGTGTCTGGTACTTTGATTGGCATTGCATTAAATAGGTAGATTAATTTGGGTAGAATTGCCATTTTGATTATATTAACTCTTCCAATCCATGAACATGGGATGTCCTTCCATTTTTTTGTGTCATTTTCAATTTCTTTTTTTACCTTCTCATAGTTTTCCTTGTGGAGGTCTTTAACTTCTTTGGTTAGATTTATTCCTAAATGTCTTATACTTTTAGTGGCTATGGTAAACGGAATAAGTTTTTTCAGTTCTATCTCAGTCTGCCTGTTATTCGTATACAGAAATGCTATCGATTTCTGTATATTGATTTTATATCCTGCAACTTTACTGAATTCATGTATTACTTCCAGTAGTTTTTCCATGGAGACCATTGGGTCTTCTATGTATACAATCATGTCATCTGCAAATAGAGAGAGTTTCACCTCTTCTTTTCCTATTCGAATGCCCTTTATTTTTTCCTCTTTTCTGATTGCGTTGGCGAGGACTTCCAGAACTATGTTGAAAAGGAGAGGAGAAAGTGGGCATCCTTGTCTTGTTCCTGTGTTTAGTGGGAAAGCTTTCAGCTTTTCTCCATTCAGGATGATGTTCGCTATGGGTTTTTCATAGATGGCTTTTATTGTATTGAGAAATGGCCCTTCTATGCCAATTTTGCTAAGAGTCTTGATCATGAAGGGATGTTGTATCTTATCAAATGCTTTTTCTGCGTCAATCGATATGACCATATGGTTTTTGTCTTTCTTCCTATTAATATGGTGTATTATGTTTATGGTTTTGCGTATGTTGAACCAACCTTGCATTCCTGGAATAAAGCCTACCTGATCATGGTGTATGATCTTCTGTATAAGTTGTTGAATACGATTTGCTAGTATCTTGTTGAGAATCTTTGAGTCTATGTTCATCAGAGATATTGGTCTATAGTTTTCCTTCCTTGTCCTGTCCTTATCTGTTTTGAGGATGAGGGTGACAGAGGCTTCATAGAATGAATTAGGGAGAGATTCACCCTTTTGGATCTTTAGAAATAATTTGAGCAGAATGGGAGTTAACTCTTCTTTGAAAGTTTTGTAGAATTCAGAGGTGAATCCATCGGGGCCAGGGCTTTTCTTTGTTGAGAGGTTACTTATTACTGATTCAATCTCCTGGCTTGTTATGGGCCTATTCAGACTTTCTATTTCTTCCTGGCTCATTCTTGGTAGATTATATTTGTCCAGGAATTTGTCCATCTCATCCAGATTATCTTGTTTCTTAGCGTATAGATGTTCAAAGTATCCTCTAATGATGTTTTGAATTTCTACTATGTCTGTTGTTATGTTACCAGCCTCATTGCAGATTTGATTCACCTGGTTCCTTTCTCTCTTCTTCTTAATAAGTCTCGCTAGTGGGGTATCAATTTTGTTTATCCTTTCAAAGAACCAGCTTTTGCTTTCACTTACTTTCTGTATAGTACGTTTATTTTCTATTTCATTTATTTCTGCTCGGATCTTTATTATTTCCTTTCTCCTGTAATTTTTTGGATTTTTTTGCTGTTGCTTTTCCAATTCTCTAAGGCTTGATGTTAGGTGATCCATTAGCCTTTTCTCTGTCTTCCTCTTATGTGCACTAATTGCTATGAACTTCCCTCTTATAACTGCTTTGGCAGTGTCCCAAAGATTATGGAAACTTGTATCTTCATTGTCATTGGCTTCCATGAATCTTTTGATTTCGGACTTTATTTCTTCGGTAATAGTGGAGTCATTCAGGAGTAGGTTATTTAGTTTCCATGTTTTTAGGTATTTTTGAGGATTTCTCTTGAAATTAAACTCGAGTTTAATTCCATCATGGTCAGAGAAGATGCTGGAAATAGTTTCTATGCCTCTGAATCTGCAGAGGCTTGCTTTGTGTCCTATGATGTGGTCAATCTTCGAGAAAGTTCCATGTCGGGGTGAGAAAAAACTATATCTTGTGGTTTTTGGGTGGAAAGTTCTATAGATGTCTGTTAAGTCCAATTGATTTATGGTATCATTTAGATCCTTGATCTCTCTACCTATTTTTTGCCTAGATGATCTGTCCAGAGGGGATAATGCGGTGTTGAGATCTCCAACAATTAGTGTGTTGCAGTCTATCTCCCCTTTCAGATCTAACAATCTTTCCTTCACATATTTGGGTGCTCCTGTGTTAGGAGCATAGATATTAATAAGCGTTATATCTTCTCGATCTATAGAGCCTTTTACTATGATGTAGTGCCCTTCTTTGTCTCTTCGGACACTTTTTGTTTTAAAGCCTATTTTGTCAGAAATTAGTATCGCAACTCCAGCTCTTTTTTGGTTCCCAACTGCATGGAAAACCTTTTTCCAACCCTTCACTTTCAGTCTATGTATGTCTTTTTCCATGAGGTGGGTTTCTTGTAGGCAACAGATAGAGGGTTTCTGTTTTTTTATCCATTCAGCCAGTCTGTGTCTCTTGATTGGAGAATTTAACCCATTAACATTCAATGTTATTATCGATGTTACAGGATCTGTACCGACATTTAAGTTAGCCATTGTCTTAGTTGCCTGTTATTTCTTTGTTTCTGGCTGTTGCGTCTTTAGTTTTCCTGGAACAGTACTTTCTTCAGGATTTCTTGAAGAGCTGGTCTGGTGTTGGCAAATTCTTTCAGGTTTTGTTTGTCTGAGAAGATTTTAATCTTTTTTTCCCAAATGAAGGATAATCTTGCAGGGTATAATAGTCTTGGCTGAAATTGTTTCTCTCTTAACACTTTCAGTATGTCTTCCCATTCTTTTCTTGCTTGCATTGTTTCTGATGAGAGGTCTGGTGTTAGTCTTATGGGATGGCCTTTGTAAGTTACTTCTCGTTTCTCTCTTGCCAGTTTTAGTATCATGTCTTTTTCTGTGACGTTAGACAGCCTGGCTAAGATGTGCCTTGGGGAAGATCTTCTGGGGTTGATTCTATTTGGGGTCCTTTGTATTTCTTGGGTCCGGATGGTTCGGTGCCTCTCTAGGCTTGGGAAATTTTCTTCCAAGATGTCATGGAATAGATTTTCCATTCCGCTATTAGTTTCTTCACCTTCTGGGATGCCGATTATTCTGATGTTTGGGCGTCTAATAGAGTCTAGTATTTCTCGTATATTATCCTCATGTTTTTTCGTTATTTTCTCGATCTTTTTGTAGTTTTTTTCTAGATCAGAGGTTTTATCTTCTACATCAGAGATTCGATCTTCAGCATGGTCTAATCGGCTCTTAATACTTTCCAGAGAGTTTTTGATTTCTTGTATTATAGACTTTATCTCTAATAGTTCCACCTGATTCTTTCTCAGAGTATCCATTTCTTCTTTCATATCCTGGAAGGACTTCCTAATTTCCTGTAGTTCGTTGTCTCTTTTTTTTTCCAATTCCCAGAATTTGGTCACCATGAATGTTCGAAATTCTGTGTCTGTCATTTTGGTAACGTCCTCCATATTTACGAGACATGGAGGGGCATTTTCCTTTGTTGGAGACATATTTTCTTGTTTATTCAGACCTGAGGATCTTTTTCTACCTTTAGCCATTGGAGGATTACTTCCCTTTTGAAGACTTCTTGGGAGAACTTTTGTCCCAAGAGAAGTAAGAGTCTTTCCTTTTTGATGGGAATAGCTGTTTGTTGAAGTCTCTCTTCTGTTGTTTTTACCAATGTGTTTTCAGGAGCGGAACTCTACAGAAGGGTCTAACAAGCAGTATCTCCTTTTTCAAAGGGGATCAGTACTAGGGAGGATCCCAGAGACACTTGCCTTCCTAGGAAATTTCAGATATATGATTCTGGAACTGTCTAGTCTGTCTGGCACGTTAAAAAATAAGGAGGAGAGGACAATATGCAACTAAAGGAAAGACAACACAGAAAAATAAAGAAAAAGTCGCGCGCGCGCGCGCAATTTCGCCAGAGGCTTGCAGGAGAGCCTATTGCCTTCTGGCGGTCCCGGATAGTCTGGGGGGAGAAGGAGAGCTAGGTGTTAACAAGGGAATGCAGGGGTTTCAAGAGAGAAAAAAAAACCGCCTCAAGGAAATCCTGGCTACCTACCTAGAAGGTGGAGTCTGGGGCCTGGGGGTCTGGAAGTGAGGTGGGGGTCAGAGGTGACCCTCCCTCAGTGTCCCTTGCCGGCCAGAGGCTTGCAGGAGAGCCTATTGCCTTCTGGCAGTCCCGGATGGTCTGGGGGGAGAAGGAGAGCTAGGTGTTAACAAGGGAATGCAGGGGTTTCAAGAGAGAGAAAAAAAAAACCGCCTCAAGGAAATCCTGGCTACCTACCTAGAAGGTGGAGTCTGGGGCCTGGGGGTCTGGAAGTGAGGTGGGGGTCAGAGGTGACCCTCCCTCAGTGTCCCTTGCCGGCCAGAGGCTTGCAGGAGAGCCTATTGCCTTCTGGCAGTCCCGGATAGTCTGGGGGGAGAAGGAGAGCTAGGTGTTAACAAGGGAATGCAGGGGTTTCAAGAGAGAAAAAAAAAACCGCCTCAAGGAAATCCTGGCTACCTACCTAGAAGGTGGAGTCTGGGGCCTGGGGGTCTGGAAGTGAGGTGGGGGTCAGAGGTGACCCTCCCTCAGTGTCCCTTGCCGGCCAGAGGCTTGCAGGAGAGCCTATTGCCTTCTGGCAGTCCCGGAAAGTCCCGGATAGTCTAGAATCCTGGTAGAAGGTGGAGTCTGGGGCCTGGGGGTCTGGAAGTGAGGTGGGGGTCAGAGGTGACCCTCCCTCAGTGTCCCTTGCCGGCCAGAGGCTTGCAGGAGAGCCTATTGCCTTCTGGCAGTCCCGGATAGTCTGGGGGGAGAAGGAGAGCTAGGTGTTAACAAGGGAATGCAGGGGTTTCAAGAGCTAAATTTTTTTTGGAGAGATTTTTCGCTATAGGGTGCGTGTGCTCGCCAGACAGACAGAGACATAGAGACAGAAAGCGAGAAATCACCCCCCAAGGGGGATGGTCACGCCACAGTCCCTTCTCCTCCATTCTCCTCTCAGGATCTTGGGCACACACGCACACGCGCCGGGCGTGAGTTTTAAGTCACCGGGTCCGGGACGCGAACCGCGGTCGACTACGTGGGAGTCCAGAGACATAGCCATTACGCTAACTGCTGGTTTCCAAGACTAAATTTTTAACAAAATATTTCAGAACTTAAAACTTCAAATGTGGGGAACAATAGATGGTGTAATGGTTATGTCACTGGATTCCCATGTAGTTGACCACAGTTCAAGTCTCGGACCCAGCAGCCTAAAACTCATGCCAGACATGTATACGTGTATGCCCAAAATCCCAAGAAAAGAAGGGATTGTGGTGTGGACAGTCCCCTTGTGGGGTGATTTCTCGTTTTCTGTATGTCTCTCCAGCAAGCACATGTAACCTATAGAAAAAAATCTCTTTACAAATAAATAAAAGGGATTAGCAGTTGCTGTAATGGCTATGTTGCTGTACTCCCATGTAGTCAATCACAGTTCGAATCCCGGACCCAGTGGCTTAAGCTCACACCAGGCACTTGTGTGTGCATGTCCAAGATCCCGAGAGGAGAATGGAGGAGAAGGGATTGCAGCTTGGCCTTCCCCCCAGGGGGTGATTTCTTGCTTTCTGTCTCTCTGTCTCTCTCTTTCTGGCAAGCGCACATGCCCTATAGCAAAAAAAAAAAAAAAGAAAGAAAGAAACCTCTCAACAAATAAATAATTTCAAGTGTGTGTTGCACTTGAAAATACACACATATTTATGTGAACATGCGTCCACGTACACCACACACACTCCAGAGTCATTATAAACCTCTCTTGAAATCATTGCATTCTCTTCCTTTCTCCGCCATCATGATGTGTGGAGGCCACTCGGTTCTTCACCATGTCTTCTCACAAGACTTTCAGAATCAAGCAGTGTCTAGCCAAGAAACAGAAGCAAAACCATCTCATTCCCTAGTGGATTCAAATGAAAACTGGTAATACTCTCACAGGAGACACGGAGAAGAACCACGCTGGGTTCCTAAGGAACTGGACAGCTGTACTAAGGTCACCATGGTCTTGCCAATACCTGAACACTTGGGTTTTATTGGGAAAAATGATGCTTCACTTTGTTTCTAAGTTCTGCATTGGTAGGTTGGTTCAGTAATAAATATGGGAGATCTTTTGTTTGAAAAAAAAATCATTTCATTATAGTTAAGTCACATTTTTTAAAATGCAGAATACTCATTTTATGCAACAGATGTAGCCTAAAGATACCTTTTACTGTTCAAGAAATTTGGTGTGCTTTTAAATGGAAAATTTGGTCTCGTTGAGGATAACCAAAGAATGTGCTACTTTTTCATGTATCAAGAATTATAGGCTTCCGTGGTTATGTTGATAGAGGAAACAACGGTAGAATATGGGACATAAATGAAGCTTTAACAAGCACTCGAACTCCCTAAATTTACAAATGTACACTAAGAAAGGATGGTGGGTGACCTGCCCGGAATGTAACCCTTAGTCAGCCCCAGAGACCAGAGTCCAGGCTCCCAGTCCAGTGTCCCATCGCCCCCCTATTCTGCCAGTTCCTTTTGTTTAAAACAAATGAACAAAATCCGCTTTTTATACCTAAAATTTACTGGCAAAATAACTTGTTCTCCAATGCACAGTTATAACAACCTATTATATAAAAGTGCAGGAGTATTAGTTGCGAAGAATGTTCAACAGGATCATAAACATACCTAGAACATCTGTGTTTAAATTGTCATTGTTTTGTAGACATAAATAAAAGCACAGAAATTAATGCAGTGTTCTGGAACGTGTCATTCCTTACTTACGGAGAAACTATACAGTAGTCTAAAAGAATATCTTTCCATTCACTGAAGACTTACCAGGTTCCAGGTACTTTTTTTTTTTTTTTTTTTTTTTGAGAGAGAGAGAGAGAAATTTTTGCTATAGGGGGTGTGCGCTCTCAGAGACAGAGAGACAGAAAGCAAGAAATCACTTCTCAGGGGGGATGGCCACACCGCAATCCTTTCTCCTCCATTTTCCTTTCAGGATTTTTAGGCACACACACACACACAAGCACCCAGCATGAATTTTAAGCCACAGGTCTGGGACTCAAATTACCCCCAGGAGTCCAGCTACAGGGCCGTTACCCACACATCCAAATTGTCTTCAGGCCTTCTCTCACTGGGCGAGCTGCCTGGTTCACATTAAAATGCTAGTAGAATTTTAGTTTAAATGAAATACAGCTGACTTTCACAAACTTAACAGGCATGCCAGCACTTGGGAGTCCTGGATTACAATGAGGGGGCAGAACCGGCTGAAATTGAAGCTGTTTCGCATCAGCTGATGGGAAGTAAACAATGACCATGGCGAACTGAAAGCCGTGGGAGGATCCTGGAGTGTCTTCCCTCCCTCCCGTCTTCTGCTACAAGTAGCTTAAGACTATTTAACCAAAATGCTCATTCTTCCTTCACGGAAGTTTTAATTAATCATGACTTTTTAATTGGTGGAATTCATAATTGCCTCTTATCTATCTCATTTCATAGTTCTCTGAGCAGCTCAAATGAACACAGTTGGTCAGAATGTCTGCGCACATGTCAAACGTTTGCTAATATGAAACAGAACCTACTATTTCTGTCTATGAATTATGACTGAAATGAAAATAGAATTTCCATATGGAATAAGACCCGTGATGTCATATAGCTCAGATAAGCAACAGAAGCACGAATGATGTTCAACTCAGTGAACGTTGTTCTCTGTTTCAGCACCAACTTCAAAAAGAGGAAAGCATACCTCAAAATATTTATTCACCTTTTTTTTCTTAATAATTCATTCAGCCACTGTCACTGTGAAGTGTTTATGTTTGAAATAATGTTAGGACCTATTGAACATGATCAAAATCCAGTATGCTTTTATTTTATATATTGCTGGTCTCAAAAAATACATTAAAAAAATTGTTACCTTAGTGATATTTTTAGCAATGTCTCATGAGAATGGAGATACAGAGCCATGATGGAGAGGAGCCAGCAAACCTGGAAAAACTATGGTGGGCTTTCTATTCCCATAAGGTTTTCAATTGTTCTCTGAAATAATACTTTGGGTAGTAAGATTTTTGTTCTAACGATTTTTCTCGATGTTCTGTTTCTTTTCCAGTTTACCAAGGTCCCTGTAGTGCTACCTATAAAAGCCTGCATGGCCCTTTCAGGCCATCGCTCGTGCACTTTGAGCTAGTCAACATGAATTTTACTAGTGTGAATTTCTTCTTTTCTGCATTTTTTTTTTTTTTGGCAACTGCAGAAATTTGTCAAACAAATTACCTCCCAAGCAGAATATTTTCAGTAACATGTCCCTGAATTCTTCATTAAGGATTATGAGAATAGGCTAGGACTCAAAGGTCCTGAATTCAGGTCAAACTATCTCACTTTAGGGCATGGGGACTCACTGAAGAATTTAGTAAAAGCTAGCCATCATTAGATATGTTTTGATTAGTCTAGAGAGAATCCATCCAACCAAATAAGAGGCATTGACTAGTTAGGAGACCATACTATATCTGATGTAAACCCCAGAAGGCATGGATACTTTTCTGCTTTGATCAGAGATGTCATCCAAGCAAGACATTACTACAGAGTAGGTGTTTGATAAATATTAGTTGAGAGAATAAATGAATGATCCTGGAATGAGAGGTATTAGCTGAGTGAATGAATGACCTAGAAGTCAAAGGCCTGAACTAGAGTGAAGATAATAGAAACGGAAGGGAAGAGAGAGATATTATCAAAGTAATGCTGGCCATCACCTGGACATAGAGATCAGGAAAAAGGGGACTCAAGACGATTTTGAAATCCTTAGCTTTGCTGGCTAGGAAATGGGGAAGAAGTAACAGAAAGGAATCCAGAAGAGACAACTTGGTGAGTTTAAGTGCTTCTTTTGGCCTAGGCAATATTGAGGTTGAGACTCTTAGAGGATGACGCATCCATTTAAGGAAATGTAGGGTGTATGACAGACAAGTGACAATGGAGGGCAGGATTAAGAGGGAAGAGGCTGGAGTGATGAATACAGACCTGGGCAAATTCTCCATTAAAATAACAAAAACCCAAGACATCCCAGGGAAAGGGCAAAGAGATTAAGAGAACAAGATGGAGGCAAAATTAGCTTTCCAATGCCTCATTTTTGTGCTTTTCTCTCCTTTCTACTCCAAGGTCACCAACCAAACTGAATCTCTTAGCGCATGTTGTCGCCTGTCTCCTGAGAACATATCCCTTTCTCTCCAAACTGATTCACCTTTCCTTTCTCTCTAAACTAATTCCCATTTCCTGACTTCCATGGGCATCAGCTCATGACCCACTCTCAGCATAAAGGCGTTCCTGGCAAACTCAGCATAATCAAACCCTTCACTGTATTTTTAAATTTTATCTTCTCTGTATCAGAGATGTCACTTTTTTGCTAATTAATCTTGTGTTTTAGCTTAACTTTTCAAATGCATTCAAAATCCTTACTTTGCAAAGAATTATAATACCTTAGGCCTTACTTGTAAACCATCTGTACTAATATGTATCTACTAGGTACTCAATAAATCTTTGTTAAGTACTGTTTGAAAAAAAAAAAAAGAATCTTATCCTCACTGGGATTCCTAAGGCCAAGAATTTACTAGAGACCGGGATTTATGTTTATTCATTCAGTTAGTAAATATTTATTGAGCAGCTACTTCATATTTGAAACTTTTTTTTTTCTGAAGATAAAATAGTAAATAAAATTGATTAATTACTGCTTTCCTGGAACTTACATTATACTGGAAAGGTAGAGGAGAAAACATACAATAAATGAGGGGGAAAATGGGATAATTTTGGTTCTAAAAATGTGCTTTAGAGGAAAAAATTGGGATAGAAATAAAGATAGGTATGAAGGCAAGGCATAGAAGGTCTTTTGGAGAAGGAAAAATCGAATTACAATTTTGAATGTAAAATTGGGGGGGGGGGGATGGTTAATACATAAGAAGTCACAGATATAAAAGCCTAGAATTTGGAATAAACTTGGCATTCAAAGACCGACAGGGAGGCCAGTGTTACTCAAAGAGAGCGAAGAGAGAGCCAAAGGGATGAAAAACGATTCTAGAGTTGGTTAGTCCCAGATATACTGTAGCACTTTAAAAAACAGAGTAAAGAGTTCAAAATTTGTTCTTTTTTTAATTTTATTTTATTTTCCAATTTTTCCAGAGGGTTCTTGTACTGCCAAAGAGAAACAGAGAAGAAAATTGAGAAAACAGCCCCCATGAGGGAAATTGAGAAAGCAGCCCCCCATTCCATGAGCAATGTCACATAATTCCTTCTCTTCCATCTCTCCTTCCTGTAGGGATTTTGGGGACCTATATGCACATGCACCCAGCATGTTTCTCAAGTCACTGGGTCTGGGACTTGAACCATATGGTCTGCCATGTGGGATCCAGCTGCTTTAATCACCATCCCATGGTCTGGCCTTGGAGTTTTTTCTAATTACCAAAGGCAAGTCATTGGAAATTTTGAGAGGAGGAGTATTTGTTATCTCTGGCTATTAAAGTAGAGAAAGAAATATGGTGGGAAAGAGAGAGGGCAGAGGAGGCAGAAAGCAAGAGTGAGTGCAGGAAGGTAAGTTGGGAAGCCAGTGCAGTCGTCCAGCAGAGATGAGATGGCTTGGTTTTGGGTACTATCATTGAGATGGTGCAAGTGACAGGTTCCAGTCTATCATAGCTTTGAAATCGATGGGACAAGCAAGTGCTTTGAATGTGATAGGTAAGGAAAAGAGAGATATTAAAATACACTTTTTTCAGAACAAGTAAGAAGATGATGATATTATTCATTGAGTTGACCAAGAGTGAGCCTGAAGTAGAGTAAGAAACAGAAGAAATTAAAATTTGAGCCTTGGGGTTGGTAAACTCAAGATTTTTATTAGAGAGGTTAATCTAAGCTACATTATAACTTACATGTATAAAAGTAAAATTCAAGAAAAGATAGAGATTAGGAACTATTAAAAATGGATGCTTAAATGATGTGAGAGATACTGAAGAAGGTAGGAAGAAAACAGAAGTATAGGGACCAGGGGGTGGTGTGGTAGCTGGGGCACTGGGCACTTCCACATAACTGACCACAGTTCAAGTCCTGGACCTGGTGGTGACTTGCTTTCTCTCTGTCCCTCTGTATAGTCTCTCTCTGGTCAAATTAAAAATAAATGAATGAATAAATAAAGTTAAATAAATAATTATTTTTTAAAAAAGAAGTAGAAAAAGGTCCCTTCCACAGAGTTTCTAAATTCTAGTATTGATAATAGCATGTGACTTAATTATATGTTTTTGGCTGTAAGAGATGAAACCCCCGATCTAATTTTCCTGAGGACAGAGCTCTATCTCACACAGAGGTAAAATGGGCTCCATTTTAGCTCAATTTAGAGGGTCAATGGGACATTGTTCTCAAAGACTGAGATTTTTTTCCACCTCTCTACTCATCTATCCCTGGGTGAGTGAGAACTGTCCTCAGGCCAGCCTGCCTGATAAGCAGAAGGATGCTAACAGCAGCCACAGAGACAGAGAGCTTCCTCATTCTCATTCAAATGCATGGAGAAGTCTCTCCTCTCAAGTATGAATATAGCTCTGTCCCTTCAGCTTTATTAGTTCATCTTAGTTCATATAGTTACGCCTGGACTGTGCAGATCCCCATTGGCGGGGGGTGGGGGAGAGAGCACCTCCCATTGAGGGATAATCACAACTCAGTCACTACTCCATTTCTCTGTCCTGTCAGAATGTTGGGTATGTGTGCATGCATGCACACATATGCACACATGTGTGTGGCACATCATTCAAGCCGCCAGGACCAGGATTCCAACCTGAGCCAACCATTATGGGATCTGGCTCCTTTAACTATAGCACTGAGGGACCCGTCCTAGACTGCCTGTCTAATGGGGTGAAAGATACATTGGAGACATTATACTTGACTACAATCTGAAGGAATAATTGACAAATGGTAGAGAATATAAGTAACAAAGGGAAAAAAAATCAATACCCATAAAAAAAAAAAAATAGCTATTGGGGGCTAGCAGGTGGCATGGTAGTTAAGATACTGGACTCCCACATGGCTGATTGTGGTTCGAGTCCCAGACCTGGCAGCTTGCTTTCTCACTTTTTGTGTGTGTGTGTGTCTGGTGAGTACACACAACCTTATTATTATTAACAAATAAATAAATCATCATAACAAATAAAATTAAATAAACAATTTTAATAGCTATTATATCATTTATTGCACATTCATTATGTGCCAGGCACACTCCTAAAGTTTTTACGTGATCCAACTCCATTAGTCCTCACGACTCTTCAACACAGATGCTATTCTCATGCCATTTTGTAGTCAAAGACACTGACACATGAAGTAACTGGTCAAATTATAAATGGCTAAGCTGAGATTTGAGCACAGAGAAACTTAAATCCAGAGGTCATGCCCTTGACAAATTTGCTCTGGTTAAAGTATGAAAATAAAGAGATGATACATATACTCAGCTGGAAGTTTTTCAATAGGAACAGAAGAAAGGGGGATGTTTGGGAAGGAAGAATATGACCCTGGCTTCACACACGTAGAGACATCAAGAAGTCTATTTGAATACTTTTGAAAGTATGATACAGGAGGTTGGGAAAGATGGGGAATCAAAAATAAATAGGATTCATCAATGCAAAGTGAGAAGAAGAAAAGTAAAAAGAAAATATGTGCAGAAAAAAATAACAAAAAGCCTCAAAAATTGATATTAGAGGAAAAAGAGGAAGAGGTACTAGTAAAGAAGTAAGGGACCAGCAGTTGGAACAATGGCTATGTCGCTGGACTCCCATGTAGTCAGCCACGGTTCGAGTCCCAGACACGGTGGCTTAAACTCATACTGGGCGCGTGTGCGTGCATGCCCAGGATCCCGAGAGGAGAATGGAGGAGAAGGGATTGCAGTGTGGCCATGCCCTCTGAGGGCTGATTTATCTCCTTCTGTCTCTCTGTCTCTCTCTGTCTTTCTGGTGAGCGCATGTGCCTTATAGCAAAAATCTCTCCAAAAATAAATAAATAAATGAATAAATAAAATAAAAATTAAAAAAAAAAATACTAGTAAAGAAGTGACTGCAAAAATGTCTAATCGGTGAGAACAGCAGAGTGAATCTGTGCACCCTCAGGACCTGGAGCAATCCCTGAATGTAGTAACGTACTCTGTGCTAGGTGGCTATTTCTGTTTTTTTATTTTTTTCCTTTGGAAAGAGTTTTACTATAGGGCATATGTGCTTGCCAGAGAGACAGAGAGAGATGGAATGAGAGAAAGTGAGAAAATCACCCTCCCGCTAGGGATGACCACAGCACAATCCCTTTGCCTCCATTCTCCTCATGGGATTTTGGGCACATATCCACATGTACCTGGCATGTTGCAAGCCACTGGGTCCAGGACTTGAACTGTGGTTGGCTATGTGGGAGTCCAACGCCTTAACCACTATGCCACTCACTCACTGGCCCCTGAGTGGATATTTGTGGGGTTTTTTGTTTTAGTTTTTGGGTTGTTTTTTTTTCTTAAGAATTATTTATTTTATTTTATTTTATTTATTGTCATTATTATTCAGTTTGACAAAAGAGGGAGAAAGACAGAGCAAGTAAGCCCTAAGTCAGGAGAGTGGGTATCTGTCAAGTGAGTAAGTGAACAGCAGCTCTAGACAGCTGGCTTGGCTGTGCTTATGTTCTCCCCTCTGACATCGGTTCTCAACTCTTAAGTGTCAGGATCTCCTGGAATGCCTGTTAAAATGCAAATTTCTGGACTCCAGCCCAGTTTCTGATTCGATAGGTATGCATAATTTTTATTCCTAACAAGTTCTAGGTGATGCCGACGCCCCTGACTTAGCGTCCACGCTTCTGGTACGCGCTTTGCTGTAATGTCGTCTTGGGCATCCTTGCTGTTTACTGTAGTTTTCGGCCTTGCATCCTTTTCTATGTGTCCTTACTCTTTTCTCCTTTCTTCAGTATTTTTGATCTTCCTATTCAATTGTGTACAGATTGCTACACTCAACATTATCTCACTGAATTCTTGGGAAATCGCACTGAGGGAATGATTATTATACCTACTTTACAGATTAAAAACAACTAAAGCTTAGAGCACATAAAGGAAAAAAATATCTTAGTATTGAATCAGTAAATGTAAGTTATACAGCAGGTTAAAATTATAATCTCTTTCTGCACATCTCCTCCAATATCACTTATTTAATTTCTTCTACCTCATCAACCATGAAATTAAATTCAGCAACAAAAATCACTTTTCAGGGAACCAGCAGTTAGCGTAATGGCTATGTCGATGGACTCCCACATAGTCGACTGCGGTTCGCGTCTCGGACCCGGTGGCTTACAACTCACGCCGGGCGCGTGTGCGTGCGTGCCCAAGATCCCGAGAGGAGAATGGAGGAGAAGGGATTGCGGCGTGACCATCCCCCCCTGGGGGGTGATTTCTCGCTTTCTGTCTCTATGTCTCTCTCTGTCTGTCTGGCGAGTTATAGCGACCTCTCAAAAAAAAAAAAATCACTTTTCAGAATAGACCATATAACACCGTTTTTCAAGTCCTTTTGTGATGGTGGTGGTTGTTCTTTTTGCGTCTGTAGAATCCTTTTTAACCAATTGGTTTCTCCATAACTTGTTCAAATCATGCTTTGCCTATGAAGACTTAACGAAATGATACCAACTTGTATATCACATAGTAGTCTTCCAGATTTTCACTTAAACTGACCTTCTATTTGGCTATTGTCCTTGTTCCTGTAAAATGTTGTATATTTTTCTTAGTACAGTAATTCCTTAAAAGTATAAACTTTGTCCCTTATCATCACTATTATCTTAACCCGTTTCCATGGGGGGGGGGGGGTGGAAAAACTTACTAAGAAAACAAATTTGTTTGCTTAAAGAAGGAAAATGAGTCTCCTCTATATTTCCAAGATTGTAGCCCTGGTGTTTTCTCCCTGCATTGTACACTAAAGTCATAGCTCCCTGGTTAGCTTAAAAATCACAGAACTAGGACCACAGATGGCATAATAGTTAAGTTACTGGACTCCCATATAGTTGACTGCAATTTGAGTCCCAAAGTGGTGGCTTAAAACTCATACCAGGCGTGTATGCATGTGTGCCCAAAATCCTGAGAGGAGAATGAAAGAGAAGGGATTGTGGTGCAGCCACCCCTCTGAAGGGTGATTGCTCACTTTCTGTCTCTTTCAGTCTTCCCAGTGAGTGCATGGGCCCTATAGCAAAAATCTCTCTTAAAAATAAAATCACAGAACCTTGAAGCTAAAAGGGTGCTTGTTTATCTTCTGTTTCAAAGCCATGTTTATCTAGGTCATTGTGAGGAAACACAGTCCTGAGAGAAGAGATAAATGGGCAAGAATTAGACACTCACACCCTAATAATTTGGGTTACAAACAAGTCCAGATTTTCCTATTACCAGTCTTGTGTACTTTTTCCTAATGTATAAACTTGTAACCCTAAATCCTAGTCCGTCTCCAAAACTTTAAGATGTTCAGAATCAGGCTGGCACTGTGGCTCAGTGGTGAAAGGAAATGGATCTCACATGACTAACTACAGTCTGAATCTCTGTCTTGATGGCTTAAAAAACATGCCAGGTACATGTATGAACATGCCTCAAATCCCCACAAGGCAAAGAACTGGAGGAGAAGGGATTGCAGCATGACTGTGCCCTACTTGGGGGGTGATTTCTCCCTCTCTCTGTCTGTCTCTCTCTCTCTCTCTCTCTCTCTCTCTCTGGCAAGCACACACACCCTCTGGCAAAATTGGAAAAACATTCATGTTCAGAATCTAAACACGAGTATAGATATAAGTTTTAAATCAAGCCCTGTGAAGAAAAACTGAAGAGATGAAGTGTCTTACAAGTTTCTTGCCTAGCTATTCCCCAACACCCCTGGCTCACAGTCCTCTTCCCCCTGCTCATTGCTCTCTGAGGTGCTGGTTCGCTCCTGGGGCCTGCTTTTCCCTCAGGATCTTCATTTTGCACCCATCCTTCTCCCAGCTAACTCACACTCACCTTTAGTGTACAAAGCTTGCCCAGGTGAAATCCAGCCAACCACCGTACCTTCCTACAGACAGACCCCAGCCCTGGTGAGCTTGCCCAGCCTACAGTGAAGTTAAAAATATAAGGACACTGAGTCAGATCCCAACACGATGAGTTCAATGTAAAGAATGGTCATTTGTTCTGAGATTGTATCCATTATATATGTGGGGAATTTAACGTCCTTTCATTTGGAAAATGAACATTGCTTTTAGTGTGTGTGCATGCTTGCGTGCCCAAAATCTTGAGAGGAGAATGGAGGAGAAGGGACTGCGGTGTGGCCATCCCCCCTGAGGAGTGATTTCTCACTTTATGTCTCTCTGGCGAGCACACATACCCTATAGTAAAAATCTCTCAAAAAAAAAAATCTTATTTAATGAAATAAAAACTAAGCAGGTAGTTGGTAGACCAATCCCAACTTTTTTCCCTAAAATTTATGTCTTGGAATTGTATACCCTATATTTTAAATAACTGTATAGGAGTGGGGTCAGAGAGAAGGAGCCCCCCCCCCAAAAAAAAAAAGATAAATGTGTGAGCAACTTGCAGTACAAGAGCCCTTGTCTCACTTCTTTTTTGAGCAATTCAATGCTCAGTGTAGTGTGCGAACAGAGGTATCTAAGTCAATGCTGCTGACTCTGCGTTTCAGATTTCTTACATTAAAAAAAGAAAGTCCTTTGGGATGGTTTATGCAGAATTCTATGCCCTACTTTAAATCTAAGAACTTTTTTGACCTTCAGTGCATGTAGAAAAATGGAAAAAATAAATGAGAAAAGTAGCCTGCTCAAAGAGAAGCTTTTAAAAAAAAATCTTCAAGCAAAGCTTTTCTGTGTTATCATTGATTAAAATAAAAAGGGTAACAAACTGAAAGCTTTAAAAGGAATTGTCCCTTGAAACCTTTTATATACATACTGCAAAAATATTTCCATTCTGAAACAAAGGCTTGGAGAGCTAGCTTACTGAATACAGAATGCTCAGACGGTCTCACTCAGATGTGAAGGTGACCATTCGAGGTCTCAGATAGCCATTGTGACCACCAGCTGTAAAATCCTCTCTCTGAAAACTGGCCACCTTCAGGATACAGACTCTGCGTAATCTCATGAAAGATGGCAAAGAAATCCCTTTAGGAAAGATTTAAATAATGAACCATGGCATGCCACCTTCAGAGTTTCTCACATCTTGTGCCAACATGGAAAATCCATCTTCATCCTGACAGTAGACAACCCGTCAATGTGTTCGCACAGGTTAGGATGTTCCTTTTCTTTTCCACTAGACATGACCTTTGTGTACATGACCAATTTTGCAGACAGCACAAGGGAGTCATTCTTTTGAGGACATAGGATTTAAAATTCGGGACTGCCAAATAGCACAGGAAGAGTTCCAAAGGATGTGGTCACTTGGTGGAGCTTATACTGTACGCAGCAGACAGGCTTCACAATGAAACACCTGCCGGAGAGCACCTTTGACTTCTTAAGCTTTCCTTCCCTCTGCGATTTCATGCTGGAAATCCACGCAGCTGCTGTTAGGCAGAGCATTGAAGGAAGGACCGTACACCACCTCAGCATTCCCGTTTGTATTGCCTGTTTCAATGCAGTCCCTCTACAGGGCCAGTAGAAAAAAATAACTGTGAAAATGTAAAAGTCAACCTAGAAGGAAAATGTGTACTGAAACTATAACTATATATATATAGCATGTTTTAAGTTAGTGTAAATTGATGAAAAGAGAAAAGAGCCTGCCTCATAGCCTAGTGGGTAAGGGAGCCGGATCCCACATGGCTGGCCACAGTTCAAGCCGTGTCCCCTGTAGCTTGGAAAATATGCAGACCACCTGTGCGTGCATGCCAATAGGATGCAGAAGTGGAGAAAAGGGATGATGGCATAACCACTCCATTGTGGGGTGCTCCCTCACTCTTCCTGTCTCTCTCTCTTTCTGGCAAGAACACATGCCCTCTGGCAATTTGAAAAGAAAAAGAGACGAAGTGAGGAAGAAAGAAAGCAAAAACCGAAGTGAGAAAAAAAACTCCACAAACTAGCAGTCCTTCATCCCATCTAATAAGTATTTGTTTAAAAATAACAAATCTCAGGACCAGCAGTTGGAATAATGGCTATGTAGCTGGACTCCCATGTAGTCAACTGTGGTTCGAGTCCCAGACCCGGTGGCTTAAACTCACACCGGGCACGTGTGCGTGCATGCCCAAGATCCAGAGAGGAGAATGAAGGAGAAGGGATTGCGGCGTGGCCATCTCCCCTGGGAGGTGATTTCTCACTTTCTGTCTCTCTGTCTCTCTCTGTCTTTCTGGCCATCACACAGCCCTGTAACAATAAATAAATAAATAAATAAATAAACAAACAAACAAACAAATCTCAAAAATGCAATGAAAGTGTAAAAGACAACCTAGGAGGAAAACACCTGCCTACCAAGTGCCAGGGACCACGGGAGACAATGGAGCGACACTGTAAACTGCACACAGTCCAGACTCTAAGCTGCTTACTCGCGGGACAGAAGGTTAGCAAGTGAATGAGGTGTTTACTGCTCAGCATGAGGTGAGACATGTCAGGAAGGCTTCCCATTGGAATTGATGTGGAAGAGACAATTTAAAGAACAATTCAAGTTATTTAATGTAGTTGGTTAAATTGTTGAAGTCCTAACTCCAGCAACCTCCAAACATGACTATATTTGGTGACAAGGTCTTTCAAGCAGTAATTAAGGTTAAACAAGGTCATGGAGGTGTAACTGACTCACTAGGACTAGAGTCCTTGTGAGAAGGAGTGATTTGAACCCATAGAGGGAAGAATATGTGAAGACACAGAGGAGGCCACCTACAAACCAGAGAGAGGCCTCAGGGGACACCATCCCTGTCAACACAGTGACTGCAGATTCAGGACCCAGGCCTGTGAGCAAATCAGTATTAATATCTCTTGTTTAAACTACCCAGTCCGTGATACTTGTTACAGCAATCCCAGCAAATGAGCGCAGCTGAGGAAGTAATTCTAGACTGAAGGAGCAGGAGCCAGAGGCACCAGGTAGAATCAAGTATGTATCAGGGCGTGAGAGCGAATGACAGCCAGGGGGATGCATGGATGGACACTGGCACCTGAGGGCCTCATTCCCCAGGACCTGAGCTGCCAGGCAGGGCTCAGACTTGATCCCAAGGTTGTCAAAGATTTTTGAATGAGATTAGATTAAAAAGCCATCACTTCGTTTGTTTCTTTTTAAAGAATTATTTAATTTTATTTATTCATTCTTTTTTTTTTTTAATTTGACCATAGAGAGAGAGGGAAAGTGAGAAAGCAAGCCACCAGGCCTGGGACTCAAACCATGGTCTGCCATGGGGGAATGTCCAGTGCCTTAACCACCATGCCACCTGCTGGTCCCCAAAAAGCTTACACTTTGTAAAGGTCACTCTATTCAGTGTTAAAATCTGAGAGCGAGACTCTAGCAGCTAGCCAACCAGTCAGAAATGTGTTGCAATAATCCAGATGAAAGACGATGCTAATCTAAAACACTGGGAAAAGAGAAAATGTTAATCTGATATATTAGATTGTCAGGAAGGTCATGACTTATTTTTCTTTGCTTTTCTATGCAAAAAAAATGCATCATGACTTTCCCAATGACCCAATATCAGAACAATGTAAAACAGTTTTTAAAAATTTTTCAGTTTAAAAAAAAAAAACTTTTTAAGCAATAGGACAATGTATGAGGGGGAAAAAAACGTTGTTAGAAAAATCTGGGCGCCTCTGCCACACTGTCCCATTTCTACCCTCGTGTTTAGTGCTCTTGAGATAGCCACATTTATAATGGCAGAGAAAGCAAATTCCATTTTTATTAGCTAATATATTTGGCAACATCTCCTAAGGCACCTGCCAACTCCAGTGTATCTTAGGCTTGTACTCTTGAACTCCGAGACACGAGAACACTAAATTCATTCCCACTTCTAAAAAGAACATGGATCGTGGCAGATTCCCTAATACCTATATTTATAACACTGCCCAGAAGTCTACTGTTTTGCATGTGTGAAAATTGTCTACGGAGTATTCACAACCTCTCTTCCCTTGTGTCTTCAGCCTTGATGTCCCCAAGGGAAACGAAACTGCCTTCTAAGTATAGCCAGACAAGAGAAAGAATTAAGTGAGGAAGAGGAGCAGGAAAGAGCGATCTTTCGCACTGGAAGTGCTGTTCAGCCCGTTTTCTCTAAACAGCCTTCTTCTAGTGCATCAAGAATGTGGCTCCTCTTGGATGCGTGTCAAATCTCTGCTGGAATCTGTCCATATTGAGGCTGATTTTATTAGGAGCTCTGCGTTTGGACAAGCAGAAGTTAGCAAGCAATATATGAAGTCAGTGAGTCTCGCACCTGTGAAAACTTTGTCATCTATGCAATGTTCAAATATTAGAAGGATTTCTTTTTATTATCCCTTTCTTCAAAGCACTCTCTTTTAAATGTCAGTAAGCTTTTCAAAAATAAGGACAGGTTTTAGCCATTGCCAGTCAAGCTTCTCCTTTCATTTCCTGTGCGTTTCTTAATAAGTGGATTTATTGTAGCCCAGATGTCCAGCGGTCCAATAGCCAACCTTTTCATGTACCATGTCCGGTGATCATGTCCCCTCTCTTATCGTTCTTCCCAACTGCCCTTTACTGACTTTATCACCTTCTTAAACATTGCGTGACTTTCTGTACCGGAAACTTTTTAAGGGAACATCGCGTTATTGTGCTTCCTGTAGAAGCCCAAGCACAAAGGGAAATGATAAAGCCCTGGCCCCTGCTTTATTCATAAAACACTTTGCAAAGTGCATTTAGTAATTTGCCATTGTAACCACTGGCACCAAGAGCTTTCAGGGCCGAGTTCTGACACTGTATTTAGTTCATACTTTGACTGCTCAGCTAAAACTTCCATTTGTATGCATTTATTCTGCTTCTCACATTATGTTATCAGTCACTTTCAATATTTCAAAGTCACAGCAGGCTTTCTCTGACACACATTTGTCAGAATGAACTGCCTTGATTGCTATTATTACAGACGACAGTGCCTGAGTCAGGGGAAAAAGCTTATGTAGTACCAGAATATTGAAACTGCCTGATAAAACAATAGATACAGAGAACGAAAATAGAATAAATGTATATAAATGGATGCTTTAAGGGCTAGCAAAATGTACAATTGCCAAATAGGCCAATAGGATTCAAAAACCCATGAAGAAAAATGTAATAAAAGATTCTTCGAAGACGATAAGGAGCTGATTGAAAATCCCATTGCCCCAGTGTCAACAAGTGACTATTAACGTACTTCTTTTCCAATAATTAGGGACTTAAATAGTTTCTTCTAATGGATGCTCTTGTTGACAGACATTTTAGCATGAGATCTGAACAAGGAACCTACTAAAAACACACATTTTGACCAAAAATAAGTTTTTCAAATGCTGTGAAAAATTAATTGGCACTCCAGATCCATAATTCCTTTATCATTCTTTCCTTTTAATGTTGATTTTTTTTTTTATGACAGAGGGTGCTTGTGCAAGACAGAGAGAGAGAAGAAACGCCCCCCCACACACACCTCTCACTCCCCCTATGCCCCACCAAAAAGGTCTGGGCATGGCACAGCCTATTTTCCTCCATTTTATCAGGATCCTGGGCACACACATACACACAGTGTGTTGCCACTGCAGCTGGGATTTGAACCTCAGTCAGCCCATGTGTGATCTGATTACCAGCATTCAACCACTACTCTATAGGGGCTGCCCATGCCCGTTTATCATTCTTTATAAACTACTGAACATGCTACCCAATGGAGGACCTAGGTCTTATTTGCCTGCTCTCTACTTTGGCCTCACCCATACTTTAGAACTGCACAACAGGGAATACCATAGAAATCAATTTTAGTATCAGAGAATCCCAGTATCTATAGTGGAGGACTTTAGAGTTCCTCACGATCATAAAAGGAGGGCAAAATGGAGGAAACGGAATTGTGGCCAGGCCATGCCCCTGGGGGACGGGGGGGGGAGGGTGCTTTCTAGGTTTCTTCTCTCTCTGTCTCTTCCTGGCTAGTGCATGTACCCTCTGGCAAAATTAAAATAAATAAATAAATAAATAAAACTAAATAAATATACCTGCCATCAGGAAAACCGAAAAGACTATGTTGTGTTATTCTTCCGTGGGGCAATTATATAACTTTATGAATTTACCTCCCCTCATATATTCCTGAATATATTTTTCTAAAATAATATTTGAGAAATGATGGTAAACATAGAAAATCTTCATTTAACAGACTTCACAGCCTGAGAATCCCAGTTTACTCTTCTCTTTCTTTTTTTTTTTTTTAAGTTATGATAAAGAGGAAATGTCAGATTTAGAAAAAACTATTAAGAAAAAAAATTCAAAGGATCTAAGTCAGGACTGGCCCCATGGGCTAGTAGTTAAAGGAGCCAGATCCCACATCACTAATGATGCTATTCAAATCCTAGCCCCAGTAGCTTGAGAAACACACCAGATACAGGTGCATGCACACCCACAATTCCAACAGGATGGAGAAATGGAGAAGGGGATGCAGCCAATGCAGCAAGGGATGCTTTCTCCCTCATGCCCCCCTCTACGTCTCTATGTGGCAAGTCCATGAACTCTCTAGAAAATTGGGGGGGAATTCTAGGTCATATGCTTACTTACTCTAGTCCCACAAATAAGATTTAAGTCCTTCTAAAGGTATTCTATTTAATCATAATGTTATTTAAAGCCTAAAAATAATCTTTTTTAAAAATTCTGCTTGAATGATTGTAATTAAATGTTAAAATCACATTTGGAAAACTGGAGGTGATTAAATTGTTCTAAAGCTCTCATTGCCTCATCCAGTCATCGTCATGAACTTCTTACAAATATTAATGACTTTTTGGTGCCTCTCGATTTTTCACATACCATATGACTGATAACAAAACTCTAGATTAGCCCTCAGAAAAGTCATCCAAGTGAAATAGATACTCAGAGAGTTCAGGAAACATTTAGAAAATTTTTAGAAATGTCTTCAGTAGCATAATTTCCATATTCACAAACGAATTTTCTATTAAGAGCTATACTGTATTGTATTCGAGTTCTCCAGAAAGACAGAACTGATAGAATATACGATCACGCATTCCTTAATGGTGGAGATATGGTTCCAATATATACCTTATTACATGATTTTTGTCATTGTGCAAATGTAAGAGAAAATGTACTTACACAAACCTACATAGTGTAGCCTACCACACACCTAAACACCTAGACCATGTGGTATAGCCTCTCATAATTTATGGGACCATCATTGTATATATGATCCATTGTTGACCACAACATTGTTATGTGGGCATGACTGGGAGAGTGGATGAGTGGATGGATAAGTGGAAAGATACATAGATGATAGATGATAGATAGATAAAGAGGAGATGTATTAGGAAAACTGGCTCATGTGATTACAGAGGCTGAGAAGTCCCACAACAGGCTGTCTACAAGTTGGAGACCCTGGGATGCTGATACCATGGTTCAGTTGAAGTCAGAAACCTGTAGAACAAAAGAAGCCAATGGTGTGACACAATCCAAGCCAGAAGGCCTGAGAACCTGGGGTGCCACCATTATAAGTAGTGAAGTCCAAAAGCCGAAGAGTCTGGAATTCTGATGTCCAAAGACAGGAAAAGAAAAGTGTATCCCAGCTTAAAAGAGAGAAGGAAAATCCTTTTTGTTCTATTGGGTCCCCTAGCTGAGTAGATGGTGCCCACCCACATGAGGGCAGGTCTTCCCAACACAGTCCACTGACTCATGCAACAACCTCCTCAGAACACATCCAGAATAATCTTTTACCAGTTTTCTTAATCCAGTCAAGTAAGTAATCATCACACCTGTAAAATATTGAAATAAGTCAAGAATTTTTAAGAAAAAAACATTATGATAACTCAGAAGTTATTTAGAATATATCAAAAATATTTTAAACTTACATCTTTGGTGCATCCAAGCAAATTTACAACATTAACAATTTTATTACAATATCAATTTTATTTTATGATAACAAAAATAATCGATTTTAGGAGTCAATTTTTTTTCCTGTGGAAAAGTGAATAGTTTACAAGAGTCACTAGTCATTTTACTATTTCTCTTCCTAAGTAACATGTTAGAAGGGATGAATATATCCTGCCTAACTTTGTAGGAACAATTTAAATTCATTTTCCATTGAAGAAGTAAATATTTTAAATGGCAATTATATTCCACAGTCTATGGAGATATTAAAAACAAGTACCACAAAGTTTAAAGATTGAGGACAAGAAAAATGCCTAAAATATATTAAATAATACATTTGTGCTAATTAATCTAGTTACTATTTTTGAAAAAATCATTGTCAGCTTATAACTATGGCAGATAATCATGTCTAAATAACTTAATAAAGTAAATTTAGCCTATTCAACATGCAAATACCTTTATCAAATGAAATGAAGAATATACAGAGTCAGATTACACAGTAGAAATCTTTTTTTTTTTTTTTTTTTAGATTTTTGCCATAGTTTGCTTGCTCTCTCTAGAGAGAGACACAAGACAGTGAGAGGGAAAGTGAGAAATCACCCTCTAGGGGGATAGTCACATCACAATCCTTTCTCCTCCTGGGATTTTGGGCATGCATGCACACTTCCCCAGTGTGATACTTAAGCTGCCAGGTCTGGGACTTGAACCTCGGTGGGCCATATGGAAGTCCAGCCCCTTAACCACCTTAATTCCACCTGCTATCCCCACAATAGAAATTTTTTTTTCTATTTTTTTCTTTTTTTTTTTTTTTTTTTTTTTTGAGAGGTTTTTGATATAGGGCACGTATGCTCACCAGAGAGACAGAGAGAGACAGAGAAACAGAAATTGAGAAAATGAGAAATCACCCCCTGGGGGGATGGCCACACCGCAATCCCTTCTCCTCCATTCTTCTCTCGGGATCTTGGGCACACACGCACACACACCCAAACACGTGGTCGACTACATGGGAGTCCAGCGACATAGTCATTACGCCAACTGCTGGTCCCAACAGTAGAAATCTTAAGGTATTGTAAATCCCCAATCAACAAAGAATTGAGATTTTTTAACTGATTTGCTAATTACAAAATTAACTTCCGTACCCGTATATGCATATCACACTTTACACAGCCCTGTTCACACACACCCATATGCACACACACTGCTCATGCTCTCAGTCATGCACTGCACTTTTGGTACTTGATTCATAATTACTATACCATAAGGGGACTACTGTGATGAGTGGCAACTTATTCTAGCTGTCATTTCAATGGACTATCCCACAAGAATTTCAATTTTTCTAGGATCCTTTTACACTTTCCATTATAGCTCATAGGATCAGTTCTTTTTGTAGATATTTTTAAAGGTGTGATTTTTCTCATAGATCTTTTACTTCCCTAGAGGAAGAAGGGTATCAGTTTACCGTATTCTCAGTTGTTATGCTCTGGGCCTGTGGTATGTACTGAAAGTCAGGTATCCGAGTAACCCCACCTAGGGGAGTATACATTGATAACACTTATTTAAGGATAAGAAATTCTTCTTTAGTCCTATCTTCAGATGATTATTTCATTCATGTTCTTATCCTTTTCCAAATAATATCTCCTTATAATTCTGTGCTTCTACTTCTTTCTTGTTTGTATACCACTAATAACTCATTGTAACTTACCTTTATAATAACTATAAATTTCCTCTAATGTGTTTTGAATATTATATATACTCTGTAATACTTGGAATATTCTCAATGTATCATGGCATGTATATTTGGTAGGACATCAATGCCTTCTACCACAGTGTCTTCCCTGGATTAAAAAAAAAAAAAAAAAAAAAAAAAAAAACACGTAATATTACATGCTTTCTTATCATCCCTATGCACCAAAACATCAGGCCTGCATTTAGGGGAAAAAAATGTGATTTCTCTACTTCTGGTCTCCTCTGCCCCAACTTCAAAGAACTCAAACTCAGAGCATTGGTTCTTATTTGATTGTTTGTTTTCTGTGGTTGAGTTCTCACCCAAAATGTTCTACTTAAGTCCCTCCTTGGAGGACCATCTGGAAGCTACATTGAGGGCAGAAATCTATAGTTGGATTGCCTAAGGTACAAATTTCTTGGAGAACTCAGTAGAGCTGCCAATTTCCTTTTGAGGGCAATCAGGATGTTCATTAGTAATTGAGTTGAAGCAGAGAGGAACTTCATTTGTACCGAGTCAGTGACCTGGATCGTTTTCAGAATGAGTGTTGAGTTGCAATGGACTGCTCATTTCTACTTCCACTGGGATCCTGTACAAAACGGTTACTGCTCTTACCTTCTCTTATCACACGGGGTAGAGACTCTCAGGGGCAGAAAATAAAGCTTTCTATTTACCACTTTTATCTTAGGGTAACATTTATATATGGCTTTTGGTCAAGCATAGAGTATAGGATATGTCTGTCATTTGAGACTGACCTGCGGGACTGATTCCAACAACTTTAGCTGGTGCGTAACTGAATTATGGTAACAATACATTGGGATAAGTCGAAGGTTTCAGAAGTAGAAAACAGAGGTAAAAAATTAAACAGACCTTTCTGGAGCATGTTGAACAGAAGTTGGTAGAAAATTACAGGAATTTTAGTAATTAATAAAATAAAGGTATTATTTAGTATTGAAATGACACCCAAGAAATGTTAATCAAGCATACGATAGCCAAGTGCTATTCTCAAACTTTACAATAACTTTCTCTTATTACACTCACAACTATTACACAAATTTAAAAAAAAAAAAAACAAACAAAAAAAAAAAAAAAAAAAAAAAACCTGGAGAATAAGAAGAAATTAAATTACTTTAGTGACTTGCCCAGGATCATAGGAGTAATAAATAAGAGAACCGGTATTCCAGCCACTCCAGAATTCTTACTCTTAACCACTACACTCTAAACCAGTCTGGAGAACTGGTGAAATAGGCCACCAAGATTACCTGGCCTTCAGATTCTGAGTTGCCTCCAGAGAAAGTATTTGTCATCAGGGGTGAAGACGCTCAACTGAACAGCAATGTCTTTGTTATCAAGGGACAGGCAGAAGTTTAATATTTCCTAGTGCCCAATCTCTAGTGACTTTTCTCTTAAGTTGTTAAGAAAACTAGAGAAAGCAACTGAAATAACTATTTTTCCTCAGAATTTGTGCCAAGAACTTGAGATCACATGCTAATAAAGCTTTGCAGTTACTTAAACAAAGAATGGCTCAATGGATAATGGGTTCACACTTCTGTGGGTCTGTGGAGACTCGGGCCTCAGAGCGAGCATAGAAACCAGGGCCCTCCCAGGCAGATCAAGCCAGCCCAGTCTAAGTCTCAGTCCTTCCACAAGTTACAGTCTAACACAGCAGCTTAGCAGTGCGGCAACGATCGCTGGGGCAAGGGGGCATGTTTAGCAGGTTTCCAAGGCTTATAAGGGCTGAGGATCATGCTAAATAAATAAATAAATGCCCCAAACTGGAGGAAAATGGCCATATAGCATCTAGAGGTCCAAAAGCTCTTGTAAAACTTGTGCAGGTAATTCCCAAAGTTAATTGAGAGGAAATTTAGAGGTGTGAGGGTCCACATTTCTGGGTGGATATGGAACCAGACAAACAAGGCATATTTCTAAAACTGTCATCACACCATTCTCCCTTGGGGATATAGGCTCAGAAATACTGATTATATAGTTATCCACAAATTACTAATAATATTTTCTGTAGATTTTTTGGATATGGTCATCATATTATACTTACCAAATAACTCAATCTGTCAAATAGAAAGTCTTAGAATTAAAAGAAAAAATTTTAATCTGATTGTTGTCATGTCTTAGAAAGAGGAAATGAGGGACCAACAGGTGATGTAATAGTTACATTACTGAACTCCCACATGGTCAACTGTGGTTCAAATCCCAGACTCAGCAGCTTGAAACTCACACTGGGTGTGTGTGCATACATGCTCAAGAGAAGAAAAGAGAAGGGTTGCAGCACAGTCATTCCCCTGAGGGGTGCTTTCTCGCTTTCTGTCTCTCTGTCTCTCTGTATCTCTCTGAGGAGCACACATACCGTCTAGCAAAAAATCTCTCAGGAAAAAAAGAAGGGAGAGGTAATGAATAGAAGATTATATTTCCTTTTCTTAGATCTCTCAGAGTTTGCATCTTGCTGTGCATTTCTCTGCAAGAGAAGATTGATAGGCCAGAGTAAGACATCCGGAAAAAGAGAGACAATGAAGATTTGATAGGCAGAGAGCAGGCCCAAACATAGCTGAGTCATCAGTGGGAATTGCCGTTCCTTCCTGAGTCTCTTTTAAATTGTAAGTTAGACTTCTCTGTTGAGAGGGTGCAATATTGAGTGGTGAGAGCTAATTCTCAAATTAAAAAACCTTATCAAGATATGAGATCTGACCCTTTTGTACTATAGCATTTTAAATTAAGATTATAATGGCCTCTTTTCATAATAGAATCTCTGATTCCCTGAAAAAATTAAAAAATGAAAAAGAAGCATTCACATGACCAGTTACTTTACATGAAGACCAGCATTGTTATGATAATAGTCTCAAAAATGAACTACTTTCAGTAATTCTTTCTTCTGATCCAGGGTTGGAGGTCTTCACATAATTTATTTTTTAAACAAAGAAGTCTCAAATAATTAAAGCTGAATTTAGAGACACTATTCATATGAATTATTTCTAACAAAGAGTATTCTCGTATGAAAAGTAGGGGAATCCTGTCTTTCTAGCTACGTTTACTCAGTGTTTTAATGTCAGCTAAAATGCTAGCTCAGTCAAAATAGCTCCTCTATATGTAAAATTATGGTTATTTCTCAAATTACACTGTTTTTCCTTTAAGTGAAACCACATTTAAATGGTGTTATTTTGACTTGCTAGTAGATACACGTTCATGTAAAGAAGTTTTATTCGACAAGACAGTGCTTGAAGTAGAAAAAAACGAACATTTTCTATAATTTTGTAGTGAGAGAAAAAAAAAGAAATAAAAAAGATAATCTGTTTAAATTCCCGTGGAATTTGTGCATTGGAAGTTATTGTAGGGGCTAACCTGTAGCTGAGGGTTAAGGAAGTCAGATTCCACATAGCCAATGGTGGTTTGAGTCCTAGTCCAAATGACTTGAAAACATGTCAGGCACATGTGTGTGTGTGTGTGTGTGTGTGTGTGTCCAAAATCCCAAAAGGAAGGAGAGATGGAGAAGTGGTTGCATTGTGACCATGCCCCATGGAGGGGCTTTCTCTGTTTCTCTCTGTATCTGTATAGCAAGCACATATACCCTCTAATAATTTTTAAAGACATTATTATGGAATAAAGTTTTTAATTGTTTTGTTTGAAGCTCCTATCAAAGAATATAATAAGTATTCTCTGTCAAATGAGCCAGTAGTGATGTGTCTGCACCCCTCAACTTGTAAACAAGGCCTTAACAATATTAAAGAATCAAATTTGTTTGATCAAATCATATGTCAAGAATTATAAAACATTATTTTTTCCTACTTCCAAACTACTAAGTTAACCTGCCAGTTTCACGGATATTAGCAGAAGACACAAAACTCTTGGGTCAGAAATGAAGGACTGTATTACTCACAGCATGGCAGGGCAATATGAGTTTAGTGTTTTCACTGGTTCCCTTTGCCCCCAAATCCTATGTAAGTAGGACAGAGACAGGTAGATCCTGCTCATGCAGAAGGTTTAGGAAACCCCCAATTTTACATGGAGACTGCTACAAAACCTGCCCAAACTTTACCCAAGAAGGAGAAATCATCTCTATTATCCAGTCAGAGGGGGAAAAAAACTAAATCATCCTCTGACCTGAAGAAGTTATGCTTCTGTTTCCTAAGTTTGTTGGCTAAAAGAAATGCTTGAAAATAAAGTTCAGTACCAAAACTGTCATAAGACATACAGAAACAAAATCAAGAATTGCTTTCAATAAAATACTGCAGTCAGTCCTTCTTATCCACATCTCTGCATGTGAGCATTTACTTACTGGCTAAAAGCTATTATAAGCTCTAAATCAATATTGGTGTCATTTTTCATGGTCACTTGCACACATGCACAGAACAGTGAAAATTTGAGGTCCCTGATGCTCAAGTTCCTAGCTGAGGCCAAACATCCTACCATCTTGTTTCAGCTCTTATACAGAAAACAGTGTCCTTTGTGAAATCTACTTAATGCCATGTTTTTGCACTTTTAAGCTGTGCATGTGTGTGGTTTTGCTATTTAAAATGGCACCGAATAGTGTGGAATTGCTACCTAGTTTTCCTAAGGAGAAAATGCACATGTTTGATAAACTTATTCAGGCATGAGTTACAGAGCTGCTAGGCATGCGTTCAATGTCAGTGAATCCCAAACTTATATTAAATAAGGTGTCTTTAAACAAACCTGCATAAAACAAGGTGATGTATCATTCTGCTGATGAGAATATTGTGACCACAGGCCTGCAGCAACCTGAACCTATATGTCCACTAGGAATAAAGGTGGAGAATTCACTAATTCAATATGCGCAGCAATTTTTTTGGAGCATCACTATTACCGTGAATGGTGAGACTTAGCTGTGAAGTCAGCCACAAATGTCGGTATCCCACTCCTACTCTCACTCCTTTATAGTCTATTCTCAACAAAATTGCAAGAGCGAGCCTTATAAAGTGAAATCCTAAGTGAGACCACTCTTCAGAGGGCTCCAGTGACTTTCCCTCTCTTTCAGAAGTAAAGGCAGAGTTATTTCTGTGGTCCTGCAGCTTCTCAGTTCCCCATTAGGCCAGCCCTTCTCATGCGGTTCTGACCTCTGACCTTTCTCCACCCTGCTCCTTGTTCATTCTGCTCCTGCCACCATGGCTTCCCTTGTGTTTATGGAACATCCTAAACAGGTTCTTGTTGGAAGACCTCTTCACCCACTTTTCCTCTACCTAAAAAACTCTTGTTCTTTTTCCAAATGTCTGAAGAACTTAATCTCACTTCTTTTGAGTGCTTGCTAAAATATCACCTTCTTACTGAGGCCATCACAGACCAACCTATTGCGTTAGAAGCCTGCCCCTCCCAACCCTGGTACTCTCCACCCCTCTCCCTGCTTTAAATTCTCCACAGTACTGTCACCATCTAACATGGCATATGTATTATTAGGTCATCACATTTATGCATTAAAAAAAATGTATCATGACTTTTCCAACAACCCAATACGTATGTGTTTGTTCTCTGTATCCTTCCCACAATATGAAAGAATTATTGTCTCTTTTATCTGTATTCGTATACCCAGCACCCAGAACAATGCCTACCTCATAACAAATACTTGGTATTTATTAAATGAATGAAGAAAAATAGTACAAAATCTCTTGGAGTTTTCAGAGACTTTTTTTGTTGTTAGTAAAAGTAAACTCTATCTTAATCTGGTCCTAAAGAAAGCACTAAGAACATTTCTCCAAAACATAAATAAACATTGAGAGAGATCTCCAAACTCTTTTTCAGGCTAGCAAGGCTAGGAAGCTAATTGGAGAAAGATAGCAAGGTGTTTTCAAACTGTCTTGAAAAGAGGAATAGTGCATTTTTGTTTTGACTTTGTCGGAGACGTTTTGTAGCATTTGAGTTAAGATTCGACTATCACAATGAAAAATGACTTTTAAAAACCCTACTCTCTCAGAAAAGTGTTCTATCGTGTCTTTGCCAAATCAAAAACACCCTTGTGAAGGAAAGACTGCTTTTTCTTTAGCAAACAAAACAATTAGTTTCTAGCCAAACTGCGCACAAAAACATGAAAAGTTTCATTTAACTAACTGAGAAGACACAGCTTGTTTAAATCCTAAATAAAACAGCAGCCCCCAGTAATAGAAGGCAGGTCTGTCACAAGCATGTTTCTCTCTGCACCTAAATAGATAACGAGGGAACACACTGTGCCTGAGCACATGGCCACAGCCAGCCCCAGGTACGTAGAACATACCAGGCAAACTTTGAAACAGATGCTTTGGTTTGGAGTGAACTCTAATTCCAAGTGTTGCCATCAGGTGGCTTTGTCATGCTGTCGTAACCCACATTTCTCCAGGCCTCACCCATCTGGGAGCATGAACAAAGCCTACCTATAAAACCTTCAAATTCACTGGTTCATGCCCCATAGCAGGATGTGGGACCTCCAATCTCCTTCAATGTTTCATACAGTTATGGAGTTATTTCGGGTGCTCATGAAGACTTCTCTCAAGATTTCCCACTTACTAACAGCCCCTGAAAGCCAGCTGAGGGTGGTATTTTAACTACCCCAGCTCGACCATCAAAATATACCTCCTTACCAAAGATGCAAACTGTTTTGAGCCAAGGCACAGCCAAGTTCCCCACCGTACTCACTACTCAGACTTGACGGGGTCGGAAATAAGACTGCTTTTCTAAACTGGGTCACACACTATTGCTAAGAGTAGCACTCTGTCTACTTCTGCTTGACAAGTGCTCCGTGTCAAAGGCTCGGAATGCATTTTTGCCTGGCTTCAGAATTTGTATACATACATATGTATTGTATATATGCATGTGTGTGTAAATAGAATATGACCATGCGGTGAGAGCCATAAATATGGGCAAAGTGCTACCAAAATATAATGGAAGTAGAAGACCCTATCTGCTGTAAGGGTCAGAGAATACTTCACCATGGACGGAGCATTGATGTGGACCTCAGTATATGGGTAGTATAGAAGTATCACTACTGTTACTATTCAGTTCCTTGCTGGAAATATTATTTTATCAGTTTCCCTGATTCCTATATTTCAAGAAGGTAGTCAAATATCTAATGCATTAATGGAGTCACTTGAAAATTTTTTTTCCTATAAAAAAGTACTAACATTTTGCTGAGAGTATGAGAGATGGATTGAGCCTAAACTCCCTGGGGTAATCTTTTCCATACATTACCTGATTTTTAAAAGTTCATGTTCAAAACTGTCCTGCTTGTATGGAATCTGCTTCCTAGCCCTATGAAGGACAATAATGCAAGGTTCAAGAAAAAATAAGCAGGATGAGTTGCAGGTCAGTGGATAAGAATTTATATTAGCAGTCAGGAAAGAGCTCCATCACTAACTATGTGAGCAAATCCTGAAGGGAGAAAGGAGCAAGCCATAGAGGTGTCTAGAGAACAGCATTCCAGGCAGAGAGAACGGCGGTGCAGAGGCCCTGAGGTGCAGGCGTGATTACACATGCCAGGAACGGCAAGGCCCAGAGCACGGTGAGCAAGCGGGCCTGTCACAGGAGTTGAAATGAAAGAAGTAGCCCAGGGCCAGAGCACACTTTATAAGCCAACGTCAGGACTTGGCTTTTGAGTGAGTACAAAGATATTGGGAAGTATTGCTCTCTGAATTAAGATTTTCAGAGATATCATAGGCGGGGCCAGCAGGTGGTGTGGTAGTAAAGGCGCTGGACTCTCACATGGCTGACCTCGGTTCAAGTCCCAGACCTGTTGGCTTGCTTTTTCACTTTCCCTTTCTCTCTCTCTCTGTTCAAATTAAAATAATAATAATAATAAAAGAAAAAAATAATTATTTTTTAAGAAAAGGTAACATGGGACAGCAAGTGGCATGATAGTTAAGGTGCCTAATTCCCACATGTCCGACTGCAGTTCAAATCCCAGATCTGGTAGCCTGAAAATCTCGCTGAGTACACGTGTGCATGCCTAAAATCCCAGGAGAAGGGATTGTGGTGTGGTCATCCCTTTGGGTGGTAACTTCTCATTTTCCCTCCCTGTCTTTCTCTGGTGAGCATACACATGCACTGTGGCACAAAAAAAAAAAAAAAAAAAAAAAAAACCTAAAAATAATAAATAAATAAAAAAGAAAAGCTTAAAAAGATAACAGTAATAGTTCGTTGTTGATAATCAGTAGTGAGCAAAGTGAGGCAGTGAGGCGTGAGGTCCTTCAGAATGATTTCAACCGCAGTGGCAGCAGTGGGGGAAAGGCTGACATGAAGTGGACATTCTGAATAAATCAGAGAAGTCGCTTGCAGATTGGCTGTGGGGAAGGAGTCAAGCATGACCCTAAGGTTCTTATTCTGAATAACTAGAAGGGTAAAGTTATCATTTCATGAGATGGAAAACCTTCAGGAAAAGCATGTTGGGGTGGGTGGGGTATAGTAATTGAGAGCTTGGTTCTGGACACGAGACCTTTGAAGCTGTGGAGTTCAGCAGCCTTCAATGAGATCCACCTTCGCTCTGCAGTTTTTTAATTGTGTGATCTGAGGTGTTAACTCAGACCTTCTGAGGCTTCATTTCTTTACCTATAACATGAGGTTAATAAAGCCTAATGTGTAGGCTAAAGCTGTGAGGATTCACCAAAAGACAGACATACCTGAAACATAAATGTTAAAATGCACCATCTTGGGGCCAGCAACTGGTTGAAGGCACTGGACTCCCACATGGCTGACCATGGTTCAAGTCCCAGACCTGGCAGCTTGCTCTCTTTCCCTCTCTCTCTCTCTCTCTCTCTCTCTCTCTCTCTCTCTCTCTCTGTCCCTCTCTGGTCAAATTAAAATAAATAAAGTTCAATAAAAAAATTATTTTAAAAAATGCGCCATCTTCAAATGATTCAGAGAAAAAGCATAGTATGAAAAGCTATGCATGAATTTCACAGATTTCTGCACCGAAGTAAACTCATTAAATTCCCATTTTCCATAAACTTTTTGAAATCTTTTTATTGAAGTAAAATGAAACAAAAACAAGTAAGTGTTTAATAAATGGTGTTATCTAAATCTTCATGAGTACAAGTGTGATGTTTTTTATAGCACTAAAAAAATGATTATTATTTCAAAAATATCTAAGATTGCGTTTTCAGACCACTCAGTTTCTGTGTTCATCCCAGCAATTTCTCCTTTTCATTTCCACTCTTTTCTGGGCTTTTTATTGTCAATATTCTGTGCTTTTTCATAGATGTTTTGGCAGTTTTCTCATCACTTTACAGAAAGCTCAAGTGTCAGTCAGTCTGGTAGAGACTTCTATACTAACCAATAAATGCCACTCTTGGTTTTATTCTTTGGGAATTTATCTAGTGCCTCAGACTAACAAGCTAATAGAATACGATTCTGGTTTATTTATCACTCGTTGGTCAATTTTATATATTCTTTCCTAGACATCTTATTTTCTCCTACAGAAAGTATTGTTGTATGTGGGAGAGTGTCCGTACATCATTCATCCTGCCTATTTGTTGACAGTGACGTCTTTCAACTCCCTTTAAAACTGGTCTTTGTATATGTATGTCTTCCATTCTCCTCACAGACAGCAGCACAAACTACTCCACTTCCAGTGTGCTCTCTCACCTCGAAACCTGTTGTTTCATTGTTAGACTGGGCACCAAAGTTATGTGTGCCAAGTTACCAAAGCCAGTTTGGGTTAAGTTTCACATTTAGTTGTTTGGATGAACGACATTTTCTATATATCTTCTTAGAGATGGCACCTCTTACATTTCCAGGTCATTTACCATGGTGGCCACATCTAAGCAATCCAAGATCCCACCTTTGGGGGATGTGATTTTTACTACTTCCTTTCTGAAGTGTCTCCTTCCTCTCCCCTGTGAAATCTAACACAACTGGCGACATTCAGCTCTAAAACCCCTCCTTCCTAGAAGTCGCTTCATTCTGCTTTTTTTTTTATCCCCATTACACTTGTCAAACTGGATCTTACAGAGGAGCAGTCTTGTGCATGTTCTCAATTGACCGTAAACCCCTGTTGAAAGAAAAACTTCAGACAAATCTAATTTAGCAGTTTAATTGAGCAAGAACAATCTGCCCATTGAGCAGCACCCAGAACTGGTTTTGAGGTGCCATGTGGTCAGATAACATTTATGGGCCGAAAAAGGAAAGTGAAGTACAGAAAACTGAATTGAGGGAAATGCAATGGAGAAGTTACAGCTTGTTTCTTCATCTCCGCCTAGTGTAAACTGCAGGCATGCGTGATTGCCAACAGTGTACTTGACTGCTGCTGTGACAGAGCTCTCTGATAAGGAAACAGACTCCTGGGGACCTGCAGTTAGTGTAATGGCTGTGTCACGGGACTCCCATGTTGTAGACCGCGGTTTGAGTCCTGGACCTGGTGGCTTAAACTCACGCTGGGCACATTTGCGTGCATGCCCAAGATCTTGAGAGGATAATGGAAGAGAAGGGATTGCGGCATGGCCATCCCCCCTGGGGGGGTGATTTCTCGCTTTCTATTTCTCGGTCTCTCTCTGTCTTTCTGGCGAGCGCACGCACCCTATAGCAAAAATAAAATAAAATAAAATAAAATAAATCTCTCAAAAAAAAAAAAAAGAAAACAGACTTCTGAGGTAGCTGGTGATTCATGTACAAGAACTCCAATAAGCAAAATAACATCAGATGCTCCAATTTTATTTGTAATGAAAATAGAAACTTTGGGCTAGCAGGTGGCGTGGTGGTTAAGGTGTTGGACTCCCACATGGCTGACCATGGTTCGAGTCCCAGACCTGGTAGCTTGCTTTCTCACTTTCCCTCTCTCTCTGTCTCTCTCTCTCTGGTCAAATTAAAGAATAATAATGATAACAAAAGAAATAAATAATGAATAAAATAAATAATTCTTAAAGAAAATGAAACTTTTAATTCATTGATCAGTAATTTACTTATTAATTGAATAAATATCTTAATTCCTATGTACATGAGGCCTTCTTGAGCTAATGTAGTTTTATTTATTTATTTATTTTTTTGGAGAGGTTTTTGCTATAGGGCACGTGTGCTTGCCAGGAAGAAAGAGAGAGACAGAGAGACAGAAAGAGAAAAATCACCCCCCAGCGGGGGTAGCCACACCACAATCCCTTCTCCTCCATTCTACGCTCAGGATCTTGGGCACGCACACACACAAGCCCGGTGTGAGTTTAAGCCACTGGGTCCAGGACTCAAACACGGGAGTCCAGTAACGCAGCTATTACGCCAACTGCTGGTCCCAGCTAATGTAGTTTTCTTTATCAGCCCTAAGTGGCAGGTACAATAACTGACTTACATTTTAGTTCTAAAATAGTCTTAAAGATAGTAGATGATCAGTAAGCATCTGTTGAAGCGAAATACTTTTTTACTTAATACTACCTTTCAGTCTCTGCTTTGTCTTCCTTTTCGGTATTGTTTTGGCATCATAGTCCATACTAGTTGTATGCTACTAAACACAATTTTATTAATTCAACAAATTTGAGCACCTTGTATGTGACTTTTATTGAATTTGATTTTGGGAATGCAGTGAATTAACACATACTTCCTTTCCTAGAGGATCTCAACAAAAGAAAGGAAAAACTGGCAAGTAAATAATTCATAGTCTACAGAATATGTGCTATGGTAGTGCATTTTTCAAAGAGGTGTGTAGGCACTTAAAGAGTTTCAAAGGAAAACGGGGTTTGGAGTTGTCATTAGGTGGGGTTTGAACAAATTGAAGCATGCAATAAATATGAATTGCACCTGGAGCAGGGCCCTACATGTGGAAGGCCCTCAGTAAACACTGCTTGTTGAATTGAGTATACAGTGGCAGCCAGGACAGACGTTCAGAGAAAGCAGTGGGCAAAGCTACAGGAAAGGCACTTGAAGTACACCATGACTTTCCTGCCCTACTGCTGACCTTAGCTTCCAGTCACTTATATCCTCGTTTGAGAACTCCCCAGTCTCACGTGAATAAGGTGACGAAAATAATAAGAGCAAGCCAACCTGTGGCATGGTGGTAAGGCAGCTGGATACCACATGACCGACTTTGCAGTTTGAGTCCTAGACACAGCAGCTTGAAAAACACACCAGGCACATGTGGGTGCATGCCCAAAATCCCAAGAGGAGAAGGGATTGCAACATGGCCATTGTCTTGGGGAGTGGGCTCTCACTCTCTCTCTCAGATGAGCACACATAGCCTATAGTAAAACTAAAAAAAAAAATAAAATAAGACCAAGTAGCTTCCCAGAAGACTATGTTGACTTTTAGTAGGAGTATTAGATTCTTACACACTCATACACACACACACTCTTATCTGTGGCACTAATGTAAGAAAGGAGTATAGAAACAAAGTATTTCTAAAATTATTTTTTAAATTGTGGTAGTTCTTCAAATAATTGTCAAAGATCAGGTTGACATCAGATGCTCCAATTTCATTTGTAATGGAAATATAACCTTCTCATTCATTAATCAGTAATTTACTTATTAATTGAATAAATATATTGAATCCTACCTATGTGATTATTTCTTTCCTAGGATGCAGACCTACAAAGGCAAGTATATTGACCCTTCTTTTCAATTAGTTTATTCCAAACAATTGCAAAGAAAATAAATGAAACAGCTATTTATCGTATTAAGAATTACATCAGAAGTGTGCATAGAGTTTTAAGGAGACTAGAAAGAACATCTACACTGGAATGGAAAGCAAAAAGGAAAGTATCTTGAAAGAAATTGTGTGCCTAAACTGAATTTTAAGGACAAAGACAGGTTAATAGGACATAACTATAACTACCAGAGAGTAGAAGCAATTGACCAAGTACATCCAGGTACTCATTAACTGTTAGATTTTCTTCTTTCAAAAATCTGTACCCTTCCTGGCCTTAGCCAGAACTAGAAGTTACCACCTATGGAGAAAGCTTATTTTCACTGCCTTTGAAGAAGCATAATGCTAATCTGAAGCATCTTTTATGGGCTTAAGTGATCAAAAGGCAAGTCAGTAGATAGTTTCACAAAGCACAGTGTCCTCAAGAGTGGAGAGTCCTGGGATTAGCCACCCTATCTGTCGCCAAGATGCTGTGAAAATAAATCACTGTTACTTCAGTTTGTTGACAATTAAAGTAGCACCTGTTGTAGATTTGGGTGAACGTACTGATTGATATTGTAGCCATAACATGTACAAAGTAGCATTCCTACAGAAATATCATAATAGCTTTTATTCTGTGACAAAGATGATATCAAAGAACTAAATGTATTAAGCCACGTTATAACCATCATTTCTATTGTTCAAATTCGCCATGTGAAAGGATATTTGACATACTACCGTGTCGGACCAGTACAATGCTTTGAGGTAGATTCTAAATATTTCTCACTGAGTAGTTTAATAGGAGTGGTGTATGATGGGGCCGTTTCTTTTCAAGATTATTGAATGTAGCAATGCCTTTCACCTTTATTATCTTTAAGATGTCTCTGTAAACTTTGAACTCGTAACAAAATTAGAATTTTTTCTCCATGCTTATATAAACCAGAGACCCAATGATTTCTTACGCATTAACCTTAGCCGTTAATAACTTACTAATATTTATTTTCTGCTACCATCGGGTAATTTTTGTATTTTTACATCAACCTAATACTTTTGCCTCAAAGATGAAACATTTCCCTGTCTTTATAAGCCAAGTATTTTAGTCCCCAATAGTGATTATGAAGCAGTATTATTTTAATGTATTTTCATACTATGATGCCATGGAGGAATTACTGAAATGTAATTATTTTTTCCTACACTCAGTGAGCTTTGAGTGCTATGATCTTATCTTCTTCTCTTCCTCTTGTTTGTGTTTTTGATTCTCTTTCTTTAATTTGCTGTTATATTACCCTCATTTATTGTGACTATTATTGCCATCTCCCCATTCAACATCCCCTTCTAGTAGTATACTACTTCAAATGCAATTTATTTCAGCAAAGCTGAATTGAGCTCATACTATGTATTAGTACATAGTGCTAATACTATACTAAGTACTCATACTTAGTGCTAGAGGTTCAAAGATTCAAAAAAAAAAAAAAGAAAATGGTCGCAGAATTCCAAAACATGTCAGGTGAGAAAGAAGTAGTGATATAAACAGGTAAATATAATCATGTGTACTAATTACAATTATTATGATTTTATTCGGTGAACAATGTGCCTTTAACAATATGGGAGGGGCCACAACAGAATTGATGTGCTCAGCATCAGTGGACCAAGGAAGAATTCAAAACAGAGAGGGTTTTTTGTTTGTTTTTTTTAAAGACTTGTTTTATTTAACTAACTTACTTTCTTTCTTTCTTTCTTTCTTTCTTTCTTTCTTTCTTTCTTTCTTTCTTTCTGTATTTATTTATTTTAATTTGACCAGAGAAGGGCAGAATGAGAGAGAGAGAGAAAGTGAGAAAGCAAGCTGCCAGGTCCTGGACTCGATGTATAGTTGGCCACGTGGGAGTCCAGTGCCCTCAACCACCATGCCACCTGCCAGCCCCAAAACAGAGGTTTTTTAAGTATATAGTAAAGATGCATGAGAAGGTATCTCCTGTGGAAGAAGAGATCTACTACTGTTATAAAATGTAACATAAATATATTGTAAAACTTTTGTCTGAAATAAGAACTAATTCACTTTTAGTGAAACCAAAGCCATAGTCCTAGTATGAGTTTTGTATATTTACTTCATAGGACCTGTTTTAAACATTTGGGGTCTTATTTTGCTAACTTTCTATTTCTACAGCAGATTCAGAATCCTTTGGAAGGCTAATAAAGGATAGTCCAGTGAGTGAAATATTAATGCATTTACTATGAGAACTTCGTAATGTTCTATTTTATTGCATTTTATTCTGGTACATCACATTTTATTGCCACTACCTTGCCACTACTAATTAGTATCATCTAATGAGAAAAGAAAAGTCAAAACTAGAATTAGACATGTGCAGATAGCCTCTGAGTTAATGTGGGGTCCTTTTGCTGAACATGTTTTCTGTATGAGACAATTTGTTTTTTTGATGGTGGTGTACTTGTGAACCTATAAGCATATATAGAAAATATAACTCTGACCATTAGACAATCTCTTGAAAATTTCTGGTGGCAAAGGCATTGTCTTTTCATATTCAAAATAGCATTCTTAGTACAACACAATAAATATTGGCCATTTTGGGGACCAGCAGTTAGCGTAATGGCTATGTTGCTGGACTCCCATGTAGTCGACCATGGTTCAAGTCCTGGATCTGGTGGCTTAAACTCACACCGGGCATGTGTGTGTGCGTGCCCAAGATCCCGAGAGAAGAACGGAGGAGAAGGGATTGTGGTGTGGCCATCCCCCCTGGGGGGTGATTTCTCACTTTCTGTCTCTCTGTCTCTCTCTCTCTCTCTGTCTGTCTGGTGAGCACACGTGCCCTATAGCAAAAACCTCTCAAAAAAAAAGTTAAAAAAAAAATTGGCCATTTTATAACTATTATCATATTCTTAAAATATAGCATGCTTATTAAAAATAACCAGGTTTCTTTTAGAACCCTGATGAAATTTCTATACATTCTGGTAAAAAATGTTAATGATATACACATAAAGTGAACTATGCTAGTTGATAAGGCAAAAAAGTTAATGAAATTAATTAATATATTTGGTCTGAGCTTCCTGGCTTTCAATTTAACCTCAAGGTTAGACCTTTGACTGCTTCATTCCCATTTTCTTACAAAATATTTACATACATTCCCCAACCAATTAGTGACCATTTTAATGTTTTTTTTTTTTTCTGGAGAGTTTTTTGCCATGGGGCACATGTGCTCGCCAGACAGACAGAGAGACAGAGAGACAGAAAGCGAGAAATCACCCCCCGAGGGTATGGCCACGCAGCAATCCCTTCTCTTCCATTCTCCTCTCGGGATCTTGGGCACGCACGCACACACACCCGGCGTGAGTTTAAGCCACCAGGTCCGGGACGCAAACTGCGGTCAACTACATGGGAATCCAGCGACATAGCCCTAACACTAACTGCTGGCCCCAGTGACCATTTTAATATTGTATAACAGTTTTCAAAGTGCTGAATGGAGAAGGTAAACACGAGTTTTTTCAGATAGTGCATGTTGTTTGGAAAAGTCAATCCCACTGGAAATTATTCTATTCCACTTCATATGTCTTCCACTGGGTTCCAACCCTCCTTAGACCTTCTCTCTCTCACTCTCTCTCTACACACACCATGAAAACCACAATGACTAGATCCCAAGATGATGTATGGTTGCAAATTTTTCAAAACTCTACTTTCTAATTGGCTATTTGTGGCTGTTTTAAAATTCCAATGATATTCCTAGCAGTATAACTTCTTGATGAACTCTCAAGGATAAATTAATGGTAAAATGTGACCTCAGAGAGTTGAGTTTACAGAGTCTGCATAAAAACCAGTAAAGTTGGCCAAAATTGATGATTTTTCAGCTTTATGGCATTTATCTTAAACTATTATTTATTTTTCTTTCTTTTTCAAGAGATTTTTTGCTATAGGGCACATGCACTCACCAGAGAGAGACAGAGACAGAAGTGAGAAATCACCCCCCAGGGGTGATGACCATACCACAATCCCTTCTCCATTCTCCTATTGGGATTTTTTTTCTTATTTACATTTTAATTTTTTTAATAGTAAAGTTGGGGGCACAATATGATTTTTCAATATATGCATAGTGATTAAATCAGGGCATCAGACATATCCATCATTTCAATCATTTATCATTACTTTATGGTATAAACATTTAAAATTCTTTATTCTAGCTATTTTGAAATATACATTAACTGTAGATACTTTATGTACTCTAGAACTCATTCTTCTTTTCTAACTTCAATTTCGTATTTGTTAACCAAGTTCTCTTTATACTACCTCCATCCCCCACCTCTTACTAGTTTCTGGTATCCACCATTTCCTTGTCTGCTTCTATGTAATTGAGTCTTTTAGCTTCCACAAATGAGTGAAAACATGTGTTTTAGTGCCTGGCTCATTTCACTCTGCATAATTTTCTCCAGGATCATCCGTGCTACCTCACATGGCAAGATTTCACCCTTTCTTTAAATGACTAAATCATTGTGTATGTATACCACATTGGGATACTTAGGTTAATTCGATATCTTGTCTAGTGAATAGTGTGTATGGGAGTGTAGATTATCTCCTTGACATACTGATTGCCTTTCCTTGGTTATATGCCCAATAGTGGGATTATTGGACCATAGGTAGTTCTACTTTTTAATTTTAGAGAGATTTTTGCTATAAGGTGTGTGTACTCTCCAGAGAGACAGAAACACAGAAGGTGATAAATCATTGTCCAGGGGAATGGCCACACCACAATCCCTTCTCCTTTCTCCTCTTGGGATTTTGAGCACACATGCACACAAGTTTGGTGAGAGTTTTAAGGGACCAGATCTGGGACTTGGACCATGGTTGACTATGTAAGAGGCCAATGATGACCATCTGCTGGTGCCAGGTAGTTCTATTTTTCTCTTGTTTTTTTGAGGAACTGCTATACTGTCTTCCATAATTGCTACACTAATTTACATTTCCAGCAACAGTACACAGAAGCTCCTCTTTTTCTATATCATCACTGGCACTTCTCATTCTTTTTTTTCTTTTTTATGCTAGTCATTCTAAGTGGGATTAGGTGGTACTTCATTGTGTTTTTGATTGTATTTCCTTGATGATTACTGATGTTGAGCATTTAGTCATATACTTGTTAGCCATTAGTATGTGTTCTTTTAATAACTGTCTTTTGAGGTTGATTACTCATTTTTAAACCAGATGATTTGTTTTGCTTTTTGTTTTTTACTGTGGTCATTAAGTAGGTATTTTATAATGTTTTTTTTTAATTTCACGAAAGGCAATTTTAGCTTTAATAAATCAAAATTTAAAAATGTTAAGAGAATTTTGCTTAAGACTTAAAGCCAGGAACCAGGTTAGGATTCTGTTCAAATGGTAGTTACCTGGAACTATTAGGATTTTTAACATGCACGCATGCACACTCGATGTAAGTTTCAGGCTGCTGGGTCTGGGACTCAAACCATGGTCAGTCATGTGGGAGTCCAGGATCTTAGCCACTATGCTTCCAGCTAGCCTCAAGCCATTATTTCTTAGCACTAGTTCCAGCTCTAGAACAATTATTTATCGAAGCCAATGATGATATGGTTCTGTAGTTCTCAGAATTAATATCTACTTATGTTAGGAGATCATTTCTATGAACCGTGAAACTCAGTGTGGAATTAAGCTGAATTTAAACAAACTGAGATCCTGTAATAAATTCATATCTCTGAGCACCTAATTGTTTCCTGCCTAATAACAAAGACCCAAGAGACAGCAACAAAATTTATCCTTTTTTCTAATATACTGACAATACAATAACAACTATCAGTGATGGTCAAACCACCACCAGAGCCTATTGCACTTCATAAAATATCCTGCATTTTAACAGATAGATAGATAGATAGATAGATAGATAGATAGATAGATAGATAGAGATAGATAGATAGAAAGAAAGGAAGGAAGGAAGGAAGGAAGGAAGGAAGGAAGGAAGGAAGGAAGAAAGAAAGAAAGAAAGAAAGAAAGAAAGAAAGAAAGAAAGAATTAAAAGCATAAATTTGAATGTCCAGAAGTTGCATGACTTTCCCATGTAATAAATGAGCTACACTGGTACTTTCTAACACTATTTTGAAGTATCCTACGGTGGATCAGTGTATGTTCCTAGAATCAAGGGGGAGGCTGGTTGCTTTGAGTTCTAGGCATTTTATCCTCTTGTTTCTTCTAAAAATCAGTCCATAGTTGTAAACATTTTAGACATGCACATTTTCCACATAGATCTCATTTTTAGATGAATCTACTACTACTACCATTTGGAAATTGTTCAGAGTTCATCTGATGGTACAGGGCCACTAGAGCAAACATAAACAAATTAGCAAGAATCAAAATCATTCAGGCAGACCAGACTTGGATGAAGGCAACCCAGCACACATTTGCTTTATAATCAAACATTCCACATGAGTATATATGAGTAGATAAGTATCAGGGCCAATTAGATGGGATTAGATGGCAGTTATTTTGTCTTTGTTTCTGTTTTTGCCATTGAAGATTGGAGGGTGGAGATCAGAGTAACTAAGGCAAATTTTTTTTTTTTTTTTGGAGAGGTTTTCGCTATACGGCGCGTGCGCTCGCCGGACAGACAGAGAGAGACATAGACACAGAAAGCGAGAAATCACCCCCTAGGGGGGATGGTCACACCAAAATCCCTTCTCCTCCATTCTCCTCTCAGGATCTTGGGCACGCACGCACATGCGCCCGGCGTGAGTTTTAAGCCACCGGATCCGAGACGCGAACCGCAGTCGACTATGTGGGAGTCCAGTGACATAGCCATTACGCTAACTGCTGGTTCCCGCTAGGGCAAATTTGACACTGCAAATTTGATGCTGTATTTCTGAGTAGTTTAATAGATAAGATGCTAAAATTTTGGCAAAATGGTGTGGTAGAACCAAGGTTAGAACACCATCATATTGTGCTATGGCAGAAACCACTCAGTGTGGTTCTGAAGTCCTGTATACTGAGGAAAAGGGTTTAGGTCCAAACTTTTAGACCTAGACACTTTAGTTGTACAAAGAGTTCCCTTAGTCCTTTCAGCCTAAGAGAGTTAAATAAGTATTACCCAATGGCCACCCTCTCCCCTTCTCATTATAAGCATTCAGAAGTCTTGGGACATGCTTTGCACTGACTACCTGGTATAGAAACCTCTTACAAACCTGGTCAGCCTCTGACCAAGTACATTGGAAAGGACTCTTCACTTAGAATACCTGGCTGTGAACTCTGTCTCTGCTTTGTATGAAGTATGGGACCTTGATACATCTTTTACCTATTTAAAGCTCAGTTTCCCCATCTGTAAAATTATGGTAATAGTTTCCATCTGCCTCACAGAGATGTTTATCAAAGTTCAGTAAGATTGAAAACATGAAAGCTAAATGTCAATAGAAAACTACTATATCCATTATCTTGTATTAAAATGTATCATCCTGGGACCAGCAGTTGGTGTAATGGCTATGTCACTGGACTCCAACGTAGTAGACCGCGGTTTGAGTCCCGGACCCAGTGGCTTAAACTCACACCGGGTGCGTGTACGTGCATGCTCAAGATCCCAAGAAGAGAATGGAGGAGAAGGGATTGCAGTGTGGCCATCCACCCTGGGGGGTGATTTCTCCCATTCTGTCTCTCTGTCTCTCTGTCTTTCTGGTGAGCACATGCTCCCTATAGCAAAAAATCTCTCTCAAAAAAAAAGGTATCATCCTTAAACCCAAGTAAGAAAGACCCAACAAGAGCCCTACTCTTTTCTATAAGAATTATTTATTTTATTTATGTGCTATTATTATTATTATTTAATTTGCTATAGGGCATATGTGCTCACCAGACAGAGAAAGTGGGAAAGTGAGAAAGCAAGCTGCCAGGTCCAGGACTCGAACCATGGTCAGCCATGTGGAAATCGAGTGCCACCATGCCACCTGCTGGCAACAGAGCCCTACTCTTACAAGTGCCCCTTCTGACTCTGCCTCTTTCTTCACCTCCATCTTTGTGGAAATTTGCAGTCAAAACCTGTTTACCAGAATTCTGTGCCCCATTCTAGATGATACTGCAGTGTGCAGACCCCGTAATTCCTGCACAAACTGCCCCAATCTCATCTTCTGGACCTGTGGACCGTCTCTCCCCAGTACATTCTCCAAGGGGGAACCACACAACTGGTGTAACTCCCCAGGCTCAAGGGTGGCAGTGTGGATGGAGTATGGATGTGCACACCATGGCCACATGCCTATGGACGGTCTCTCAAGAGGCAGGAAAGACCTGGAAGTGGAAGAAAAAGGGATCATGCAGCTATAATATAAGCACATATTTTATTTAAAAATTTGATCGCTTGACTGATGACTTTTATATTTAGAAATGTGCTATGCCAACTTCTGTTTGTACTTTTGCCCTGGGCTCCATAAATATTAACTGTTTCACAGTTGCCATGATTAATCATTCCATCGATTTGGAATTTATTCCCATATTTTCCCCTTATTTTAGGACTAATTATTGTAGTTCAATATTTTATCATGGAGAGGAAAATATACTAGTACATAGTACAATATTCTTTTAGTTCTTCCATCTGGACAAGATCCCAGCCATTGCCCCATTACACCACCTGCTGTGCGCCTGCTTCCAGCTCCCCCATCGAAGCCATTTGTAGACATTCTGTCCTTCATGTGGGACAGTATTGCCTGATAGGCACAATCCTCTTCTCCTATCAGTTTGGAAAATAAAAAGTTATAATCTCCTTTTTCCTTTGGTAGCCAAAGATAAGCCCTTTCTTCAAAAAAAGAAGAAAGCTGAATGTAAAAAGGTGATAAGGAGATTACATAGTTAAACCTTTCTAGGTGAGATCATCTCTATATTGAATCTCTGCAATGATTCTATGTAATATCTGTAAATAACAGAGAATACTGTTTAGCCGCAGAAGAACCAGTTTAAATGACTTTCAGCCTTGATGAGAAATGGGATGACTGAAGTGCACTACTCGATGGCATTTGTATAACTGGCAGCTTGGCAGAGAGCAGCGTTCACCTCCTTATATTAATTATCTAGGTTATTAAGAGTAGAGCTTAAACGGAGCAGGTATGTCAGTTAATCAGCTTCTTTCATTTAAAGTTGAGATTTTTACGTTTTTCCTTCAGTTCTTCCCTACATCAAGAAGTACTCTATATATCACAAGCACTCCAAGAAAGTGGGAAAATCTACTATATATATATTACATTTGCCAAAAAAAATTTTTTAATGGTTCATCTTTGATTTAAAAGTTTGTCAAAACCTTAAATACCTTCTATCTCAATACAAAAAGAATGCAAATGAAAATTTACACTTATTGCCATAACCTGCATTTGTACAGGGACTTTTTATTCCAGTATTTTGCTGTCATACCTATTGGGTCAGAAAAGTCATGATGCATTTTTGCATAGAAAAAAACACATCAGTATTTTCTCATTTCTGCATGATGACAATCTTATGTGTTAAGTAATGTGTAATAGAAGCCTCTCACCATCGCCTTAATGTTTTCACTAAACATTATTTTCTTTTTTGGACAATTATAGCAATCCAAACCACGCTAATGAATGTAGACAGATCTTTGCTTAGGTAAACCCCTAAACTGTACTTTAAACAAGGCTGATGCATACATGAAATAAGCCACAGAGATTCAGGAGAATAGTCTAGTCCTTTATTAAGCACTGGTCCCCCAGGAATCGCAACCTCAAATGCCTTCGAGGAGTGGCAGTTAACAAGACGGTTTTGAAGCACACCGTAAATCGTGGGCCCTCGTTGTGGGGTCAGACTTCACGTCTGTCTGGTTACATTGCTTTTCATCTCTGAGTACTGCACACCGTCACAGCACCCACTAGTGACCCCACCCTCTCCAGTTGGACTTGTACCCACTTTTCTCCTTCAGCTTCATCTTTTTCAGACTCATGGCTTTTGGCTTTATCCTCCCTTCATTGATCCTTTGACTCACAGCATATATGGCTTCTCCAGGTCTTTTTATTTTTCCTTAGGTTTTTGACATAGGGCACCTGCACTCACCAGAGAGAGAAAGTAAGAAATCACCACCCCAGAGGAGATGACCACACCGCAATCCCTTCTCCTCCACTCTCCTCTAGGGATTTTGGGCGCACACACACACACACACACACACACACACACGTGCCCAGTGTGATTTTCAAATCACAAGCTCCAATCATGGTGGGCCTTAACCACCATGCCACCTACTGGCCCCAGTTTTGACACTTTGGCATTTTCTTTCAGTTTGCAAGTGCCCTGTGGCTACCTTTCTGCCTTTTTTGGTAGGGATTGTCCTCTGAAGCACAGAGTCAAAGGTCATTTTATCTAGCTGTAGTAGTGTAGACAGTTCTGGTGGGTCTGGCCTGTGCTCCAATATCTTGCCCACAACATAGACTTGTGACAATGTGATAAGATCATGACTCTTATTAAAATCCATTACTACTATAAATATTTAAGCTTCTTATCATTTTTAATGTTTTAATTTATTTTATTATTATCATTATTATTTCAAGTTTGCTATAGGGCACATGTGCTCACCGGAGAGAGACAGAGGACAATTGAGAAAGCAAGCCACCAGGTCCAGGACTCAAACCGTGGTCAGTCATGTGAGAGTCCAACACCTTAACCACTACACCACCTGCTGCCCCCAGTTTATTTTCAATTAATTATATTTAAGTGCCAATCTGTGTTAGAGGGTTACATTTTAATGTATAGCAATCAGTACAATACCCTGTAGTCTTCAGGATTAATCCCTTTTCTTTCAAAAAATAAAAATTATGGGCACAAAATTTGCTGTTTCAGGCTTCAAGCCCTCCTTCTATAATCAAGGATCAGTTTGAATATCTAAGAACTCATTCACATTTAATTCCCTGTTTCGGTTTCAATTTTAACTTTCCCATAATGGATTATAAACAGTGTCTGATCATTTAACCTTTGGGTGCATCAAAATGAAATTTTTTTATTTCTCTAAATACAAGGCTGAGTAGGTCACTTAACCATTAACTTTTCTTATATAAGAAATATGGTTACTTTAAAGAAAAGTCTGAATAATATTTCAATAATCTTTGAAGAAATAAATGAATATATTGGGTCGTCAGAAAAAATCTTGATGGATTTTTTTATAGAAGAATATGTCATGACTTTTCCAACAACTTAATATTTTCTTCCTTGCCAATAGAGATCTGAAAACTGAGTTTGAATTTAATTTTTGTTTTTCAACTGTACATTAAGTATATCTCCTATGTATTTAGAGCTTTTGTTTCCTCCCCAAGTTTCTGAAGGAATGTATTAGAGACAGATAGTTAGGTGAACAAACAGATAGCTGAATGGGTAGATTTATATCAATAGGTTTGCTACCTCATTTAAGACTTAGAAAAGATATTGGCTAGAAGCCTATCATCATGAAGAAGAAAGGAGACCAGCAGACGTAGATTATAAGTAATAGTGTCAAAGAAATTTTTGGCCATTTTTTTTTTCTTTTAGAGAGAGAATTTTGCTATAGGGCATATGTGCTCACCAGAGAGACAGGAAGCAAGAAATCACCCCCTGGGGGGATGGCCATGCCGCAATCCCTTCTCCTCTATTCTCCTCTTGGGATCCTGAGCCCACATGCACACACACACACACAGAGAACGTTTGAAGCCACCAGATCCAGGATTCAAACTGTGGTTGATCACGTGGGAGTCCACCAATGTAACCATTACACCATCTGCTGGTCCTTAATTTTTAACTCTTTAAAACATCTCACAAATACCATGAACCTATGACACTGTGTGTGTGTGTGTGTATGTCTGTGTGTGTGTGTTGTGTTTTTTGGGGGGAAGAGGGTGTTTCTCCCTTACATATCAAACGTAATAAATTGATTAGAGAAGGAAATGAAGTCTGAAGTAACTTAACAAAGACATTGACTTCAATAACTAAAATTAGGGACCAGCAGATGGCTTGATGGTTAAGGCGCTGGATCCCACCTGGCCAATTCCAATGTTTCAGTCCCAATAGATGCTTGAAAAACACATAGGGCACATGTACCTGTATGCCCAAAATCCTGGGAGGCAAATGGAGGAGAAGGGATTGTGGTATGACCATCCCCTGGGGGTGGTGAGTCTCACTGTTCCACTCTTTCTGTCTCAATCTCTCTCTCTCCAGCCAGCATACATACCTATGGCAAAAATCTTTAAAAAAAAAAAAAAAAAAAAAAAAAAAAGGTAAAATTACATCAGAATATCTAGTGGTCTTTTTTATAGATAACCTAGAATCCCCCCAAATTTTGCAGAATAATAGTAATTTGTCGATAGCTGCTATTAAGAGTTGTTATTCTACTCTGTGATATGCCTTTTCTGTAAGTATTAAATAAGAAAACCTATCTATCTGGCTTTTGTAGTTTTACTGCTAGCTGAGATTTATTGAACACCTACTATGTATTACATACTCTTCTAAGTGTTTATCACTAATTTTTCAATTTCCACAGCCATTCTCTGAAATGGGTGCTATTACCATCCTCATCTGTGGAGAAGGAAGCTAGGGTTCTGAAAGAGTAAGGAACTTGCCCAAGGTCACCGATGAAGTAAGTCAAGGTGGTAGGGCCAAATTCAGACCCAGGTGGTAGATCTCGAGCTCATACATCTAACCACTTTGTTCCACTATCTCTCAGGAGCAGTGAAGGGTTTAGGAAAGGAAGAGGAAAATGACCTGTTTCTCCAACTTCGTATTAAGCATTACTAACTTATTAAGCTTCCTAGCATTTTATTTTTGATCATAGAATATATATGTTATTTTTTTCAAGGTTAAATTGCAAAGTAAAAGCAGCATTGTACAAGCAATAATAATAGCTCTACTTTCCACCCCAGAGCATTTCCTAAGTAGAGGTTGGAAACACTTTTCATGCACCACTGAAAGATAGCTCCCTCCAACTGAATAATGTTAATGTTTATTAGCACTTAATAGCCTCGGACAGGACAGTATTTTGAAATTCAAGAGTAATTTGCAGTAAGCAGAATGTGAAAACACCAGAGAAGAGCCACCATATTTCAAAATAAATTGTTCAGTACCTTGCACAAAACAGTTCATCAGTATTGATTGCTGCTGATGCTGGAGCAGTTAGATAGACCAATGGAACTTTTATTCTTCTAGCAGGAAAATGGTGGGAGACCTGTAACTCTGGACAGATCAATTAACCCTCGATGTTCACTATCCATTTAATGCTGAGAAATGTGCTGAGTAAATTGTTTGTAAAGGTATAATATTCTTGGGCCAGCAGGTGACATGGAGGGTAAGACGGCTGGATCCCACATGACTGATTCTGTAGCTGGAGTCCCAGACTCAGCCTGTTCTGCCAGGCACATGTGGATACATGCCCAAAATCTAAAGAGGAGAAGGAATTGTGGTGTGTCCATTCCCCCAGGGGGTGATTCCTCATTTTCCCTCTTTCTCTGTGGTAAGCGCATGCATCCAAAAGCAAAGTTTAAAAGGGAAAGAAAGAAAGACAAATTCTTAAGTGTATGCTAAAAAAGAAATGTGAGGAATTATTTGTTTCAAAAACCAAATGAGGCTTCATATCAATGATCAGTTTTTTAGAAATTTTAGACAATCCTATATAAGAAAAAGATAGAAGAAAATGACTTTGTTCATCTTTATATGTATAAAGAAGGACCTGTGACTTTATTGATGGCTTTGAAAGTTGAATGAAAAATACAAATTTGATTCAGACATGGCAATCTGACTCTACCCATTTTACATGGCCTCTGTTCACACATAAATGGCAAGTTCACACACACACACACACACACACACACACACACCAGTGCTGTAACAGGCAGGGGTGTTTGTTTAAGGGGACTGGAAATCAGGTCCATGCCACTCACTTGACAAAAAGACAGAGCTGGTGAATAAGGAGAGGAGTTTATTCACTCAAGTCAACACCAAGGAAAGAGAGCAGACCAGAGGCCATAACTGTCTCCACTGTACTGACTGAGATACAGTACTTACATAGGGGGAGAGGTGAACATGACGTACATAGGAACCAAAAGTCAAGTTATTCACTGTCTTAGAGCAGAATCATGAGGAGGCCTGGCCATTGTCTTCGGGCAGGATCATAAGGAGACCCAACAATATCGGGGCAGTAATCACTTCTTGAGGGGCAGTTTCTGTTCCAGACATGCAGGGCAGAAAGACCAGTCAGTTTCAGTGCTCTGCAAGGGGCTTAAAGATAAGTGATAATTAGCAGAAACAAAATGGAGGCCATCATTGGACTCTGATACTGGTTTAGAAGTACTGATAGTTACAGGGTAGGTGTGGTTTTGCAATGCTTGAGCTGATAAAATCTTCTTGTTAACTTTCATGAATTAAGCATTAAGCTCCATCTATCAAGAGGGAGGTAATAGATCAGGTCCTGTAGACTCGTAGTGAAGGAAGTAAAAGAGACACACTAAAGACTAATTTTCCTAAGGTCTCATCTGTTAAGATGGACTCTAAGTACTCTATAAAGTCACTTTTGTTCTCTAATGGCTCAGTTACACCCCACCCACATTATAACCAGTATAAATTGTGGGATTATTTAACAAGGTACAATGATAGCCTAAATTCAGTTTTTAAACTTTCAAAATAAAACTTCCAGTCTGTTTCAGAAGAAAAAGTCCTAGATTAGAACCATAAGAAAATAGGATTCAACCTATCTTTCCCATTAATAATGAAACAAATTTCTAACATATTTAAGGTCATAAATTTCTAACCTTTTTAAGATTTCACCTTTAAAAAGCTCTCTAATCACCATTCTCATCAGCATAGTCGCTCTCCCTTGGCTCTTCTTTGACATTTGAATTGCCCACCATTTTGACACATGGGAATATTTCTAATCTGTATTCTAACCCAGCTCTGATCTCGAATTATATACCAACAAGTGTCTGTGTTGAGTATAATGCACTGATTTTTTAAATCATGGTTTGTGAGGCTTGGTCTATTGAAATATATCACAGTGCAAGATCCTAGTAAATGAAGAAGGTAAGCTTAGCCAAAATATTTCTATACTATGCTTACTCTAGATGCTCATGATTTCCATTCTTTCTTGAAATGGGATATTTTTACTTCTTTTTTCACTGGTATTAGTTTTTAGTACTGTTTAAGATATTCTAAATGGCAGAACGAAGAGCTAGTTTAGGAGAAAATACTGATTTTTCTTTAGCTAACCTATTTACAACATCACTACCATTTCTCCTCATCATTTAAACTTAGCAATTAACACCCCATTGTTTTTATGATTTATAAAAATTGTTTTATTCTTGTTTTGTTTATTGAATGTGCCAAGGTATGTACTTTTGTACTTGTAAATATTTATGTTGGGAAAATCATGTTTTTCATTTGTAAGAACAATGAACTCTGCGATCTCTCTGTGTTTCAGAAGATTATAGCACACAGCATTATCCTATATGATTATAAAACTGGCAAAGCTGGGCATTAACTGTTAAAGTGAAAATTAGTAAGTAATACTTCTTAAAGTATGGTAAGGAAGATTTATTCAGGATCATCATGACAGACACAGGGACCACTGCAATGAGACACTAGAGTAAAGAGCTTGAGCTCAACTCAAAATGCAGCAGGGGCTAGTGGGAATTTATAGCCAAGAAGCAAGATGAAGGTCAAGAGAAAATTACCAAGAGGTAATAAATTAGTTAGAAAAGGAAATAAAACATCGGTGGTAAAGGGAATTCTGGATAAGCCAACCTGACAAGATTCTTGCTGCAGACAGGGCAGGGTGTCAGCTACCGTCTGGAGGATGAGGAACTTGATCAGACATCAAGAGTGATCTGATACTGGGAACAGCAGTTAGCATAATGGCTGTGTCGCTGAACTCCCATGTAGTCGACCGCGGTTCGAGTCCTCGACCCAGTGGCTTAAACTCACGCCGGGCGCGTGTGCGTGCATGCCCAAGATCCCAAGAGGAGAATGGAGGAGAAGGGATTGTGGCATGGCCATGCCCCCTGGGGGGTGATTTCTCGCTTTCTGTCTCTCTGGCAAGCACACGCTCCCTGTAGCAAAAACTTCTCAAAAAAAAAAAAAAAAAAAAAAAAAAAGAAAAGAAAAGAAAAAAAGAGTCATCTGGTACTGAGGACGGGATTCTTGCTAAAGTGACTTAGCAGGGTTCTAGCTAAAACTGGATTTTAGAATGAATTGCACAGATGGGCCAAAGAGAAGCTTTAGGTGCCTGACTAATGTTAAGCAAAGAATCTTTATCACAACATATTGAGGAATAAATTTCAAATCTACAAGAAATAATACAAACAAGAATAGTAGGGGTGATAAAGGGCTCTTTTTCTTTTCTTTTTTTTATTTTTACATTTAATCATTGCACCTCTTTACCGTGTACAACATGGTTTTTCCCAGCATGATACAGTGCACATTAGTCAAAACAATGATATTACCATATACATTATCATCAACAGACAACTTTTCATTTTGTGTCTATTAAGTGTGTTGTTTGTTCCCTGAATCCCTCCCTTCCGCCCTCAATTACTCATTCCCATTACCTCTCCCATACTGTCTCTAGTATCTGCAGTTGTCTTCCCTGCTATTATACCAAAGAGTAGGTTTTTAACCATTGCTTATAATGGTGAATATGGAGAGAGAGCTTCCATGTTAGTCCAGGCTATTTACAAACAGAATAACAACACAGTTAGTTGTTAAAAGAGTGAGAAGTTGTTAAATAATGAGCCAGCACATGGCCCAAAGGTTAAGGTGGCCAGATCCCACATAGCCTACTTAGTGGTTCAAGTTCTAGACCTGGAGGCTTGAAAAATACACCAGGTGTGTGTGTGTGTGTGTGTGTGTGTGTGCACCCAAAATCCCCAAAGGAGAATAGAGGAGAAAGGATTACACCCTTGGGGGGGGGGGTCATTTCTCACTTCCCCCTGTCTCTCTCCAGCAAGGGCACACACCCTGTAGCAGACAAAAGAAAGAAAAGACAGAACTTGTTAAAGACTGCTATGTCAGGTAGGGAGTGAACACTTTTACATCCCTTTTCTGACCCAAATGTCAAAACCTTACAGATGTTAACTCCCATACTTTCACTAACTTACTCCTCCATTTTACGACTCCTATCAAAATCCATCTGCTCGCTCCAGCCGGTCCCTTTTCTTTCAGTTCTGATACCACTTCCTCTGAGAGGTTCTTCCCTGACCACTAGAACTGGGTCAGGTCTTCTGCCATGTGCTTCCCCACCTCTGGGAATATCCCTACCATAAATCTCACCTCATTTTAATGTCTCCACCACATTGATTGTCACTATTTTAACTTCTGGTAATTTCCACAGAATTACAGATCACTTTGCTCACCATCCCAGCTCAGCGTCTGACCCGTAGTAGGTGCTCTGTAAAGGACATCACTGGTCAGTAGTGATGGTGGCAACAGTAGTTCTGACTCTCCCTGAATAATCTCATCCTCTTTCGGTCATTTAGATTATCACCTATTTACTGGGTATTCCTGGTTTCTGCTTATCACCAGTTTTCTCTACCACATTTTAGACACTTGTATCCAACTGTTAAGTTTTTCGGGTTTTTTTTTTCTTTTGTTTTGTTTTTGCCAGAGTGTCTGTGCATTCAGCAGAGAAAGAGAGGCACAGAGAGGGGAAGAAGAAGAAGTACCTCCATGGGGAATGGTCACGCTGCAATCCCTTCCCCACTACTTCTCCCTCCTTTCAGAATTTTGGACATGCACACACACGGGCCTAGTGTGTTTGTCAAGTGCAGGGTCCAGGACTTGAACAGCACGATCAGTCATGTGGGATGCTATTAACTTAACTACCAGGGCCACAGAACCAGCCCTGACCTAAGATCTTTTCAATAGTAAATCGTAGAAATAGAACACGTAGATCTCTGAAAATCTTCAAATTTGAAATTTCTGATTCTGGCCAAAGAAAATATTTTTTCAACTTTACATTCACAAGTGCAAATTGGGAAAACACAGAAAAAACAACATAGCCGATATTATATCACCCAAAGACCATTGATAATACAGTCATGTGTGGCTTAATGACCAGGACATGTTCTGAGAATGTGACATAAGGCAATGCCGTCCTTGTGCAAACATAGAATGTCTCAAGTGTACCTACTTCATGCAAGGGACAAATCTAGATGGAATAGCCTAGAACACACGTAGGCTATGTGGTATAGCCTTTTACAATCTTGTGGGAACCTTGCTGCATATGCATTCTGGCATTGCATTAACCAAAATGCTAAGCAGCACATGAGTATACTTGAATTTTTCCCATTCTGGAATGTATCTGAATACATGTGTATACATGACTATAATTCCATATGTAAGTTAAGATCTTCCCTTTTTTCCTAACAATACAGGATATATTGGGTTGTCGGAAAAGTCATAATGCATTTTACCTAGAAAAACAAAAAAAGGCATCATGACTTTTCCGACAACCCAATACATATTTTATGTTGTAAATTCTTTGCAAACCTTTTAAAGTCTACATAACCATTTTTACAGTAGCTATACCAAACTTTATGTGAGGTATTACTTTTTGGCTTTGATAAAAACGTTCAATCACATCACACTGTCCCATTTGTGTGAAGCAATATTGTGGGTGTGCATGTGTGTAATATTCTTTCTTGAAATTAATGCCTTGAGGGTGTAAAGGGGCTTCTGAGAAAAAGTGCTATCACACTTTTCTGTATATACCTCTGTAGTATTTGAGGAACATGCATTATTTTTGTAATTTAAAATATTTTAAAATAAAATAACACTGCAGTGAACACATTTGTGTATAAAATTCTTCGTAAAATTTAAATGATGGCCTTGGCATAAAGTCCCAGAAATGTATTACTAAATCAGAAGTTCTGAACACTTTGATAAAAACTGGTAAATTGCTTTCCTAATGAGCTGTCATGAGTATGTTCTTGAGCAAAATAGTAAACAATTGAACCAGAAAGAAATATTCTCATCACAAACTTAAATGAGCTTCGCTCATCCAAGTTCAATTCTAAATACGTGCCCTTAACTCTTCCTCGTCTTTCCTGTTACTGGGAAAGTTAAACTAGATAGTCGTTCCACATATTAGGTCATCAGGAAAGCCATTACACATTTTTGCATAGAAAAATACACCATTGCTTTCCTGACAACCTAATATGTGATACGCCTTCCATTTCAATGTTATCTTTAAAAATATAACAATAGACTCCAAGAAAAAAAAAGGAGGGACCAGTCGTTGGTATAATGACTATGTTGCTGGACTCCCATATAGTTGACCATGGTTCAAGCCCCAGACCCAGTGGTTTAAACGCACACCAGGTGCATGTGTGTGCATGTCCAAGATCCCAAGAGGAGAATGGAGGAGAAGGGATTGTGGCGTGGCCATCCCCCCGGGGGGGTGATTTCTCTCTTTCTCTCTGTCTCTCTCTGTCATTCTGGTGAGTGCACGCTCCCTATAGCAAAAACCTCTAAATAATAATAATAACAACAACGACAACAACAGAGACCAGCAGGTGGCATGGTAGTTAAGGTACTGGACTCCCACATGGCCGTCTGAGGTTTGAGTCCCAGACCTGGTGGCTTGCCTTCTCATTTTCCTCTTTGTCTCTCTCTGGTGAGCACATCTGCCCTACAGCAAATTTAAAAAATAATAATGGCAATAATAAATAAAATTAAATAAATAATTCTTTTTAAAATTTAGCAATACATGCTATAAAATCTTAATTATAAAAGTATGTACTTCATCTGTTTGGTTTTTAAATAAACACTCGGAAAATTCTTTCCAATTATAAAAGATTTGTGCAATGGCTTTTAACATCAGGTTATTTTGTTGATTTCAAATCTGAAATACAAATGTCTGTCATCTTTAATTTGTCACAAAATATCTATTTCATAGATGATTTAATTGCTTACTTTAAAGTTTCTAAAATGAAATTCAATGATGATCTTTACATGTTGACAAATAACAAATTGATTAGGACAAATTTTAATCAGAGCATGAAATAATGAAATGTTTCTCTTCTTGTTTTCTCAAAAGATAATTATCAGATTATTCAAAGCATTATGTAGATGTAGTATTTTTGTTTTAATGTGGTCAAAAGTCTGGGTACAGAAGCTTAAAAATAGAACATACTTAAAGTAGAAAATAGTTCATTATACCTTATGTGTTAAAACAAAGTGAGTAGCACGGTATAATGAAAAGTGTTTAGGGTAAGGCTCTAGACAGGCCTGAGTTCAAATCCTAGCTTTGCTGCAGATCTGTTTTGAGACTATAAAATAAATGAGGAAAATAATCACCATGATTGTTAGCACTGTAACTTAATAGGTGCTTAATAGACAGTAGCTATTATTACATCCAAGTCAAAAAAGATGTGTGCTAGTTCTTACTTTTAAAATGGAAAATGAATTATAATATCCATTACCTGAACCAGATGCCCATGATCACACACTGGAGACTATTTTCAATTGCATGTACTAGAGACTTTCTCATTTTCATATTCTGGGATATATCATATAATTTTACAGATTGATATCAAATGTAAATATATTTAAATACGAAGATTTCTATTAATATAGGAACTGTTTTTATATGATGACAATAGTTGTACTTCATTCATTCATTCAACAATACTCATTGGTTACTTAACATACTGCTCTGGGAAGCCTGGGTACAGAAGTGAAAAACAAAGATTCTTACCTTCATAGAACGTATATTCAAAATGGGGGGAAAAGACAGTAAAAAGACAAATAAGTAAAATGCGTAGTATGACAACAGGTGATAGGTATTATTGAGAAAAATATCCAATAAAGTAAAATAAAAATTAAGGGGTAGGTTGCAAATTTAGGATAAGGATCAGAGAAGGCCTTACTGAAACTATTTGAGTAATCATCAAAAGAAAGTGAAATGCCAGCCCTGTGGGCACCTAAGGCAAGAGCTCTCCAGGGAGAGAATAGCAAGTAAAAGGCCCGGATGTAGCAGCAGGCCTGGGGAAACCCCGCCCACTCCCCCTGGAGGTACCGCGGAGGTAACCTGAGCTTAGCACACGTGAAACAGCAAGAATGCGTGTGCTATGGAGAAAGAACGCAGCACATTTTACTTAAATAATATTATTCACAGTTCTTAGCATTTGTCATTTTATTTTAAATTACTAAGTGACATTTTTACATTTGTTTCGAAGTTTTCCATTTGTATTTTGATATTTGGAATTGTGTATAGTTAGTCCTGTGCCATTTAAGCCATTGTGTAAATAGTCTCTAGTTTCAACCATATGTAATGACATACTCATAAAATAAGGTTCCAGCTCTTCTACCACATTTCAGCTTGATTCTTCCTGCATCCAGCACAGCAGTAACTTACATGTGATACATTTTTTATAAGGTTGCTTCATTGAAAGAAAGAACATGTTATTTTTGAGTTACTACTTAGTTTTTGCAGATTGGCCTCATTTACTAAACCATAGTTAATTGTGTTTTCTCATGCAGATAATAATTTGAAATGCCATCATTAACTCATTCATTAATTTTTATGCTTGGCTATAAGTATCATTACATACACTATACATATGGTGAAAAGATGCTATTTATGTAAGAAGAGCTATTATATGTCAACTTGTTATTGATTGTCAGTTGAGTTAAGATCTGTGGGAGTATATTGTATTTAAACAAATCAGTTCATTTGGCTCTGAATTTGACCATTTCTTTACTCATGTACTAAAGATTGATTTTGCATTCATAGGACATTATTAAAGTACAGACTCGAATATGTGTAACATTTTGAAGCAGCTTATTTATTTTTATTAGCTTCCAAAAACAAAGGGAAACCCATAAGGTTGACACTAGTGTTGCATTTTAAAACTGTACAGTTTACAGTATTATCTGGATGAAGTAAACGGGGCATTTAACATTTTTGACATCTGCCTCACCCTTCTAGACCCTCTTAAGATAATACTGGAATCCAAAACAAAGATAGATCCCTTTGACTCAGATGAAAATTGGTTAAAATATTATAACCTGAAACTATTACCTCCTAATGGTAGTTCCGCTAAATTACCAAGCTGTTTGGCTTTCTATGTAAAGTGTTTGGCATCAGAAAAATCTTCATTTCATGTGGCAGAAAGCAGACTAAACAGCATTTTAGGAGAAAATATGCATTTTCAAATATTTCTATTCAGAGCATGGTTAAGCGTGGTAGCATGTAATTTTTCTGTATCTGAAATTCCACACTGAAAGTTGAAATACGGTGGTAAGTTATTATCAGTACTCCATCGACTATGAGTCAAACTGAGAGAATTCATTTTTGCCATTAGTCAAGGACCACAATAATTGGATTATGTAAGAATACGAGGGGGTGGGGGGTGCAGGGGAAGCACCAATTATTTGAGACCATAAAATCCTAAAAAACAACAACAACAAGAAACCATGTTCTGAAAATACTACAGAGCAAAACTTCTTAAATACTTACTGCTGGTGGAAAACAACTCTAAGTTAGCGTTTAAGAAACCATTCATCTTGGAAGATCCAAGGAACATAAACGTAGATAAGAAATAAACTTGGAAGACAAAGAGAACAGAACTGTAAATCGGGGTGGAAATGGTCTAAGACGCAGAGGCTCACCCTATGGCTCAGTGGTAGTGTGCTGCTCAAGACGAGCTAGATCCCACACGGCGACCACAGTTCAAATCCCCTCCTGAGTCAGCCCGAAATCCACCAGCCATGTTCTCAGAACTTGACAGACTAGGGGCTAGAGGAGTAGAACCACGGAGTAACCAGTGGAAGGTGCTTTTCCCTCTTATGCTCATGAATGATGGAAAATAAATACATAAGCAGCATTGGAAGGATTTTAGTCAAAAGGCAGGAGAGTTTTAGACCAAGAAAGAAAAGAATAAGGCTGAAATTTGAGCATCAAAGAGGGAAGAAACAATTCACGATACACTTGGCTTTGTCCCCGCCAATTGCTGTACATATATCTCTGCTCTTCGTACCCAGCCCCTGCCCTCCCCCTCACCACACTCGCACTTCCGAGATACTCCTGAGCCACGCCCTGCTGAGTGTTTATCCACACTTCACCCTGCCCTATTGCCTGCCCTTTTCATTGTCTGTACTATACTCGGGTTTTTGATCATTGCTACCTTCCAAACCTGAATCTCTTCATTTCTCCCCTTTCCTTCACTTGGCTTTTCTTTCAAACTGCCATTACATCTGCACCAACTAGCATCATTTCCTCACCTCTCATTCAGCAGATTTCTCTAGAGTAATCAACTTCACTTCTAACACTTCTAAAAAAATTCCTCTTTTTTGCAAAAATAGGAATGATCTCTGGTGGTCTCACTGAATGCTCTCTTCCAAATACTCAGGCTATTTGATGCATCTGCATAATTTGATACTTCTGGAAACTTCTCCTTCTTTGGCATTTAAAACAATGACTAAAACCAAGCTAATATTCCCATAGAAAAGTGAATGAGACTAAAATCTTTGAAATTGTCTTTTAAAATGAGTAAAATCTTTCAAGTAATTGCCAAATTCTAGATCCACTTTTCATATCAAATTTGAAACTAGATGTGCAATTCTCCCCCCTACAGTCCCTGTCACAACCTTCAGTATCTTTCCAAGGTCTTACTTGAATGTGATGTTATCCACGCAATTTTTCCTATTCCTGTTAATCACTCCCTCCTAAGAATCCCAATTTTTTACATTTTTATTAAAACATGTATTATATCCACAATTGTAACATTTTAACTGTGTATAAATCCACCTTTATAGGCTTATACAGAGTCATGTCAACACAATGTTTTCCACACTATAGATATTAGATCATGGATTTTTGAAAAAGGGACTAATGTCACTGTGAATTGACCCACTCTATATAATTCTTTCAAAACAGTTTATTATTCAAAACATACTAAAGTTTTCTGGAAGAAATGAAGCTTTGACTCTTAAAATGGTTCAATGATTCTACAAATATTGAGTAACTCAGCATTAGGTATTTGATGATATTGAGTTTAGGGAGTTTGCAGACAAGGATTTTAATGAGGCCATTGTAATGGAAATGAACAGAAGTGCTTCTAACATTTGTATTATTTCATGACCAAATTAGAGTAAATAATTATTTTCATAAGCAGCAGAAAACAATTCTATTCTGGAAAGAAATGAACTAGTTTCCTGGCTTTTAGCCTTAAAATCCTTCACACACTACTGCTGAATATGTGTGTTGATTGGCATATCGTTCTAATTCTTGTGAACAAGAGAGAGTTTGCAGGCTACATATCAAGTTTAAGAACTCAGGTTATACTCTAAGGCCAAAAGACAGGCATAACAAATGACTGTCACATTCACTTGCGACTTCAGGAATTTGGTATATTGAGCTCATTTTGCACGTAGGTGTTTTCAGTGGAAGTCAAGGTGAATTTCTTTCTTACCAGAAATCAGTTACATTCATATTTTAATTTAATGTCAAGAGGAAGATATAGTGGCAGATGCTGTAGAATATTAGTCAGGTTCTTACTTCTAAAAGAAACACAAGGGCCAGCCCATAACCTAGTGGTTAAGGGAGCTAGATTCCACGTGGCTGACTGCAGTCAACTTCTAGCCACTGCAGTTTGGAAACAGCACCAGGCATGTGTATGTGCGTGCTCAAAATCTCAACAGGATGGAGAAATAGAAGAAAGGGATCTCATTTGACCATGCCCCACCGAGGAGTGCTCTCCCGCTCTCCCGTTCTCCCTCTCTCTCTCTCTCCCCCTCTCTCTCTCCCTCTCCCACTCTCTCTCTCTCTCTCTCTTTCTCTCTCTGTCTCAAGGGCACACACATGCCCCTCTATCTATTAAAAGGTCAAAGGGAGGGGCTAGAAGGTGGCATGGTAGTTAAGTTTCTGAATTCCCATAAAGCCAATTATGTTCCAGTCCTGGACCCTGTGACTTGAAAATCCTAAGAGGAGAATGAAAGACAAGCAATTGCATTGTTGCCCTCCCATTTGGGGGGGGGGGGGTAGTTTCTCACTTTTCCTTTCTCTGTCTCTCTGTCTCTGTCTCCCTGTCTCTGTCTCTGGTGAGCACATGTACTCTATGGCAAAAATAATTACATAAATAAAAGGTGAAAGGATATAAAAATTTCAACATTTCCATGAGGAGACATAAGTTCAAGTAATTCAAATGATCTCTTGTATAACTGGGTGACTATAATTAATGACAATATAATGTATTCTCCAAAAATGCTGAGACTGGATATGAAGTGTTCTCACCACAAAGTTTATAAGTATGTGAGGTAATGTATATGTTAATTAGCTCAATTCAGCCCTTGCACAATGGATATATATCTCAAAACAACATATCACACATGAAAGCTAAATCATTTTTATTTGTCAGTTTTCCATAAAGGCAAGAAAAAAACTTAAAACACCATTCTTTCTTTTATTTTTTATTTTAACAGCTGCTGAGTTCTGCTTATTTTAGATTTATACCCACCATAAAAGCTTACAGAATATTTTTGGTCACTGAACTCTCAAAATGCATAATTATGACTCTCTTGTCCATACACCGAGAAGACCGTTCATCAAATGTTTTCAGATTCGCTTCTCAACTTTTTGCCATGCACTTTTATAAACTACTACGTGGATCATTTCTTCTCTCCCCTTTCAAAATGATTACAGGAATCACTGTGAATCCCAAATGCATGTTCGTTGTGTTCTATTAGGTTGAGCATGTATACTGACGTTCCATCAATACACTAAATGAGTATGTGTAACTAACAAGCAGGTACAAGCTTAACTGACCTCTGATTTTCTAACGTTTCACAGACCAGCACAACAGCTTGTCTCTGCAGGGTTTAATAAACCATACTTATCCACAGCATCTGAGAAAAATAGGAGAGCCGGACTGTTGCATGCAAGAGACTGGAGGATGCAACAGCTATTGTTGCATTCTTTTCATAAGTGCATGAAAATAAATGCATAATGGTAAGGGTAGGCTCTGTTTCTACTTACAGGAGTGAGATTACTAATTGAAGTGATAACTTGAACTGAGGTCACTTTAAAGGCATCATTGTGGCTTTTATGCACTAAAACAGACCTGTTGATAAAGGCAAAGGATGCTTAAAGACTAAGGATAGGCAAGCATTATGAAGTGGAATGTTCAATTATAATGCATTTATTATTTTATTAGGAGTACGTTACGTTTCAAAGATTTTCATTCCAAAGTGTTCTGAGTAAGTTCCTGTTGGTGACTTCAAAGGTCTTCATCACCAGGTTGTTTAAGGATCACATCTGTAACTATCCACTAAGGGAATTGTACTTCACAGAATAACATGGCATAATCCATTAATAGCAAATACTTTGGTATTGGGAAAACCTGGATTGAGCCCTAAGTCTGCCATCTAACCCTGCTCTGAGACCAAAAAAAAAAAAAAAAAGTAGGTAATTTAGTAACAGTTTGGTATTGGAGGTTTACTTACAAATGGGCATTAGGCTCAATGGACTTTGATTCTCAAATGTGCAACTTATGGGCTCCACTCTCCACCACCAAGAAACTGAAGCTTTTTTTTTTTTTTTTAATTCTTTGCCATAGGGCAAGTGCACTCACTGGAGAAAGCAGACAGAGAAGGAAAGCGAGAATTAACCCCCCCAGGAGGATGGCATCCCACAATCCCTTCTCCTGCATTCTCCTCTTGGGATTTGGGGCATACACGCTCACATGTCGGGTGTGTTTTTTCAAACCACCAGGTCCGAGACTGGACCTGTGCAGTCGACCATGCGGGATCCAGTGCCTGAACCACCATGCCACTGCTGGCCAGAGCTGAAATGTTTTAAAGGAGCTATACAGTAGGAACAAACTTGGAAGGAAGTTCTGGATGTTCTGGGGTTAAAGATTTCCGTGTTTCCTGCTGTGAGGGCCGGGAGCAAGTTACCTGGGAGAAAGTTATGACTGCTGGAGGGTTAAATATCAAAAGTCTCATATCTCCTGCTGAATTGTTTACTAGGAATGTTAAAAAGAATTGATAAATCATTTTCATTTTACATTTTTATATAATCATGTAACATGAAATATAATTTGATGTACAATTTTGCCTGTTACAAGAGGGTGTGCTAATTATAGTTGTATATGCACAGACATTTTGGCATAACAAGAGGCTGAATAAATAGCTATTTTACTTAAAAAAAAAAAAAAAGAAAGGTGGGGACAGCACATACTGTGGTGATTAAGGTGCTGGACTTCCACATGATGAACCACGGTTCAAGTCCCGAACCTGGTGGCTTGCTTTCTCATTTTCTCTGTCTCTCTGACAAGTGCACATGCCCTATAGCAAAATAAAATAATAATAATAAATTAAAAAAAAAAAAGTCGTTAGCCGTTTTATTGTTAAGGACTGAGGCTGGAGCTGGTTTCTCATTTAGAGGGTTGGAACCAAGGCACCAGGTAAGACTGAACTCAAGGATAAACTGCTCAGTGCTGGCGTTGAAGGGCTTCAGGATGCTGCAAAAGAAGGCAGGACATGGAAGTGGCGTGAGCTTGATTCGCTCACGCACTCACTCACCTGCCGCTCTCACTCTGTGGCCTTGGAAAAATTCCTCCCCAAGGCTTAATTCCCTCCCGCGGAAATCCATTACCATAAGAGTTCCCATTACAGTGGTTATTATGAAAATTACATGAAAAAGTAGATAAAGAGCTAAGTAGAGTGTCTCTCCTACAAATATTAGCATCGACTCTTACCACCTTGTAACATCTGTTATGATTACAGTTGTCATTTATTATTATCACAACACCGGTGAAGACACACTATTATTGCAAGAATTATTAGAAAAAACAACCTCAAAAAATTGCGAAGATGAGTATGATTTTTAAAAATGGAGGTTTAAGGCTCACTTCCATGGCAAAGCAGTCAAGCACTATGAAGAGGAAGCCAACTGGATCTCACATGGCCAACCATAGTTCGAATCCGGGCCTGACCCTGGTGGCTCCAAAAACACTCCAGGCATGTGTCTGTGCGTGTGTGTGTGACTGTGCATGCAGTGAGTGTACGTGCACGCTTACATGCGTACACCCAGAATCCTAATGAGATGGAGAACTAGAGGGAGAAAAGATTGTGGCATGACTAAGCCCATGGGAGTCCTCTCTCACCCTTTCTCTGCCTATCTCTCTTTCTATCTGTTTCATACACACAAACATGCACATGTGTCCACTGACCTAAAAAAAAAAAAAAAAAAGACTGGGGCAAGAAGCAGCAGTTAAAGCTGTTGAAATAAGTTCAATAATTTTGGTGAAACTAAAACAATTCAATAACTAAGATACAATTAGACTGTCAAAATTGTTAATGTTACTGTAATCATTTTTATAGATTAATTAAAGTATTTATTATCTTTAAGGGGGTAAAGTAAATATCCTCAAAAATTTCTTTTTTAAGTAGCTTAATTTTTCCCCCCATGGGGGAGAGACAACGATTAATTTAGCAGCAAGATTTTGAACTGAGAGATGTTTTTAGCAACAAGATTTTAAGAAAATCAACAGGATGAAATATCCTTTTTTTTAGAGAAAGATTTTTGCTATATTACACATGTGCTCACTGGAGAGACAAGAGAGACAGAAAGCAAGAAATCACCCCCCAGGGGGATGGCCACACTGCAGTCCCTTCTTCATTCTTCTCTTGGGATTTTGGACATGCACACACACACACACACACCCTTTGTGAATTTCAAGTCACCAGGTCTGGGACTCAGACCACAGTCAGCCATATGGGAGTCCAGCATCTCAACCACTATGCTACCTGTTGGTCTTGAAGTATATTTTTAAAATTGTCCAAGACAGTTTGAAGTCAGTGCTCTCATTTTAATCCCCAAGTGTCTCACTTTACATCTGGCTGACTTTCAGTTCTCTAAGTGTATTAATATTATACATGACCCTAAGATGCAGCAGGTTCCTAGGCTTTCCTAGATAGGTAAGTGGAAAGATGTCTACAGAGAAGCCATATTTTATATTTTCATTGCCATACATAAATGAAACCTAACCCCCTATGAAGCCTTGATATTTTTTTCATTAGTAATCTCTTGAGCAACTTTATTCTTACTATGAAGAACTCACTCTTGAACATTTCAATTAACTCAATTAATTGTCACTTTTTAAATCACCTTAGAGAGCTTTCAAATAAGAAAGATGACTATTCTAATTTGTGCATGACATACCTAGAACTGCAGAGGAGCTCACTTCACACTTTATCATTCATTCTCCAGGAAATGTTAGCAATGTCTTTCCAACAGTTTGGCTACAGTTTTAAAATAAGATAGGTTTAGAATAAAAAATATTTTGGAAGCGTTTTATGTCTTCTTCTCTTACCCCAGGCCTCATGCTCCTAAGGCAACTTGATCTGAGGGTTCAGCACTTTATCTAGTGATGTGAAATAGTCTTGCTACTTAGAAAAATGAGGTGTTATGGCCGTTTTGTATTCCAGTGGGCTATCAGGGATTGCATTAACAGTGCAGCTTCCTGCTGCTGGAGGTGGAGAAGGAAGGGTTCGAAGGGGTGTTGTGTGGGTGTACCACCATGAATCTGCTTTATCTTTGAATGACTCCATATGTTCTTATAAAACTACCAGTTCTTTTCTTATGTTTCTTTTTCTTTCTTTCTTTTTTTTCTTCTTTTAATGCCAAGATAAACTGATCTTGGATTGCTGCTCCAAATGCTGACACACACTGAACGTGAAGGTGTCATTGTAAAATGAACCATAGCAAATTCTTAATAAGCAACCTTCACAGAGACTTCTGTTTTTGACATTTAGATATAGACTTATTTCCAGTGAAGGAAACTGTTCACTCCAGGCATGCTTAGAGGAATAAAAAATAAAAAGTAATTTGATTGGGATTAAATATATTTTATTCCTTTCCATAACAAGGAATCACATCACATGCCTTACCCACTTCCACCTACTAGAAAAATTGGAAAAGGAATGATTGGAGATCAAATACAATATTTCTAAGAGTACATATGAACTTAGAGCTAAAACTTACAGTGCAGTCTGGAAGAGATTTTTAAGATTTGACTTCCACGAAAACTTCTATATCAGTTTTGTTTGGGGAAAACAATTTAGTAAATCCTGCAGAACACATGGTAGAAAAACAACTAAGTGCATCAAGCTGAGTGTTTCAGATTGATTCCTTTCATATAAATCAATGTATCCAAGGAAACCCACTTCCTAGGTAAACATGAGTTAATAATTCAAAACAATTTTATATTGGGTGACTCCATTTAAAGAAAAAAAAAGAATATGAGGGGCCAATAGGTGGTGTAGTGGTTAATGCATTAAACTCCCACATGGTTGACTGTAGTTCAAGTCCTGGATCCAGCAGCTTCAGGGTCATGCTAGGGGTTTGTGTGCCCAAGGTCTCAAGGGGAAGGGATTGCCATGTGGCCATCCCCCCCCCCCGGGGGGTGACTTCTCACTTTCCCTCTATTTGTCTCTCTGTCTCTCTCTCTCTCTAGCAAGTGCATGTGACCTATGGCAATAACTTGATTCTCACATTCTTTTTTTTTTTACTACACCTATCTTTTTTTTCTTTTTAATCATAATAAAACATGTACACTTGCATATAAGAGTGAGGAAGAGGGAGAAAAACATGAGTGTACCCTCCAAAAGGTCTGGTCACACACCAGTTCCTGCCTGCAGTCCTCCAGCCCAGTGGATCTTGGGCACGCAGGTACATGGGTAACATATTTCAGGCTGGCTGGGCGGGGACTCAAACCATGGTGACCACGGGATCTGCTTCTCTTAGTAGCACATTGCTACTGCAACACAGAGTGACCTGTACATTTTGTATTATTTTGAACACAGAAGAGCTACAGCATTTTCTTTCATTCAAATTATTGACTTTTTCTCTTTACAAGTCCTGAATAAAAACCCCTTCATGATGAGTTTTTTTTTTAGGGCGCATACGCTTAGAAAGCAGGAAATCACCCCCCCAGGGGGGATGGCCACGCCGCAATCCCTTCTCCTCCATTCTCCTCTCGGGATCTCGGGCATGCACGCACACGCGCCCGGCGTGAGTTTAAGCCGCCGGGTCCGAGACTTCAACTACATGGGATCCAGCGACATAACCATTACGCTAGTCCCAATGAGTTTTGTTTTAAAAAGACTGTAAATTTACATACGAATAGCTAAAAGGCATATGAAAAATGCTCAACATCCCTCATTGGAAGGGGAATGCAGATCAAAACAAGGAGATACCACCTAACCCCAGTTAGAATGACTAAGATTAAAAAAACAAAAAACAATAAGTGCTGCTGGGAGGGGGGGAGCTGGTGAAAGGGGAACTCTCTTACTCTGCTGGTGGAAATGTAAATTGGTCCAGCCACTGTAGAGAACTATTTGGAGATTACTCAAAAATCTAAAATAGAACTACCATATGATCCAGCAATCCAACTCCTTGGTATCTACGTAAAAGACAGAAGAACACTTAATCATAAAAGTGCTTGCACATCGATGTTTATTGCAGTACTATTCACAATTGCTAAGTCATGGAAACAACCCAAATGCCCATGAACAGATGAATGGATAGAAAAACTGTGGCACATATACTCAATGGAATACTATTCAGCCATTAAAAAAAAAAAAAAAAAAAAAAAAAAAAAAAAAAACAACAAAGCCCTGGCTTTTGACAGGAAGTGGAAGAATATGGAAGATTTACTGCTGAGTGAAGCAAGCCAGCTATGAAGGAGAGGCATTGTATGTCCCCACTTAATATATACCGAGTGTCCCGCACTCAATGACTGAAACTAATTAACTAAAGGATATAGAAACACAGTACATAGATGTAAATACCAGATATAGTGTGTGTGAAGGAGGTCTAAGGAAGGAGATTTAGAAGAAAAATAGGGAGGCAAAGCATTAATGGCACAAAGAGGTGTGGTATTATCTGTTGAAGATATTTTGTAGTTTTATCAACTGTACTAGGGAGAAATGTTCACCTTTGAAATACCCATTTTGTAAGCCAAATAATAATGTGATTGAATGTATAAAAGAAAATGAAAAAAATAAATTAAAAACCTATAAGCTAAATAAACCCTTTATTCTTTACAGAAAAAAGAAAAGACTGTAAATTTAAGACATTGTACTAATTTGTGTTTCACAAGAAGCAAACTACATATTTCGAAGATGCATTGAACAGTCCAGTGTAAAGTTTGGTCTTATATTTCTGTGAGCAACTTCTAAAAGGAATTTATTAAGCTTATTAGAGTAGTCCCAAGAATAGTTATTCTATGCCACATTGGTTTGTGGATGCTTCATTAGACTTTATTATTAAATTGATTATTTCTCCAAATGACTACTAAAAATGCAAACATTTCAGAAAATTTCACCTCTAGAGAAATCTTTCTCAGTATAATTGAACCTGTAATATATAAATTGACTTTTTGTGAGTAGATATCATACACCAAGAATGTCTAGATTTAGATGACTCCTGCATTCAGTCCTTCTGTAAAACAAATACTTTCCTTGCATATTCAGTACTAATTTCAATATTTATTTGGTTCCTCTAAAGTCGTATGAATTAGAATATTTGAATCTCATTCACCTATACTCCCTGATCCAATCTATTACCAAATCCTGTTGATGGTACCTCATGTTTATTTAGCAGATTGATCCAAAAAGTAAAGAAAATCAAATAACAAATATCCATGATGTACCCAGAAATCTGCCTAAGATATGAGACATTAAAAATAAAAAGTCCTAGGGGACCACATTAGCATAATGGCTATGTCGCTGGAACGTAGTCGACCGCGGTTCGAGTCCCGGACCCGGAGGCTTAAACTCACGCCGGGCACGTGTGCATGCGTGCCCAAGATCCCGAGAGGAGAATGGAGGAGAAGGGATTGCGGCGTGGCCATCCCCCCTTGATTTCCTGCTTTCTATCTCTCTGTCTCTCTCTGTCCTGGCGAGCGTAATAGCAAAAAAACCTCTCCAAAAATAAAAAATAAAAAAAATAAAAAAAATAAAAAGTCCTGACTTTATTATCTCTAGTCTTCTTTCTCTGATAATCTCTACTTTGAATTTGATGCTTTTCAGTCCTATGCATGCTTATAAACTGGTACAATTTTTAAGGTTTTCATAAACAATGTATTGACCTCGGCAAATTGCTATAAAACTATTTTCACAGTTCTGCAATTTGTATTTTCCTCTCAAAGTGCTTTTGAAATGTATCCATGTTGATATCCAGGTAGTCCTAGTTCAATCACTTAATTACTATGTGACATTTCACTGTAGAAATGCATTAAAATGTGCTTACTATTTTATTGATGAATGTTTGTATTGCTTTCAACTTTTGTTTTCGAGAGATGTTTTGTGCACTCACCAGAGAGACAGAGAAACAGAAAGTGAAAAATCATTATTGTTACTTTTTTAAAGTATAGATTTTATGTCCGCTTACAAGTCATCTGCAGAAAAAATTTCTTGACCATTGTTATTGAGTAATATCCCACTGTTATATGTGCTTAATACTCTATAATTCCCCTTCATAGAACTTAAAATGACTTTAAATAATTGATTATTCATGTTACAATTTGTTTAGTTTTTTTTTTTTTAGTTTTACCCCTCCTAATTTCCGAAAGTATAAATGTCATAAGGACATAAACCATCTTCTGTTTAGAAGGGTTTTTGTTGTTGTTTTTTGTTTTAAGAATCATTTCTTTATTTTTCAGTTTTGGCCAGAAAGAGACAGAAAGAGAGAGAGAAAGCAAGCTACCAGGTTCGGGACTCAAACCATGGTCAGCCACATGGAAGTCCACCATGCCACCTATCAGCCCCTAGAAGTGTTTTCAACTTATCATAGACAAATTATTTCATTTCAATAATATTTAGATTAAAAATGAATTTATTTATGATATCTCAAGTTTTTAATAAGGTTGAAAATAACCATAAAAATTCCAATATTTATGTTTCAACCCTGCATGCCCAAAATCCTAAAAGAAGGGAAAGATAGAGAGGTTGGGATTGTGACATGACCATTTTTCACAAGGAGTGCTTTCTCTCTCTCTCTCTCTCTCTCTCTCTCTCACTCCCTCCCTCCCTCCCTCCCTCCCTTTCTCTCCAGGGAACGCACATCCTCTTTGCCAAATTTTTAAAAAAGGTTCAACTTAGTGGCACAGTCAGTAAAAAACTAAGCTACTGTGCTAGAAGCCATGTGGCTCTAAGTCTGAATTCCCAAGTTCACGTGTGTGCCCAATATCCCAATGAGCTGAAGTGTCAGGGCATTTTCTAAAATTCCCTTGGACTCTTATTGTAAGTATTTGATTTGATCATGCAGCTGGCCCTTTCCAGCTAGAAAAGGGGTAATAGGTGCCTTAGTTACGAGGCATGCAAGTCAGTTAGACATATAAAAGCTGTGACCTCACCCACACGTCATCCTAACTCCTTCCTTACCAGTTTTTCTCGTTTACATAGAGCTATATGAAAACTATTGTCATTAGCGTGAGAGTTTTTGTACTTTTTTTACTTTTATTTTTAGATTAATTTATATTTAACACCCATCACGTCACGAATTCATAGGGAATAGGATGCAGAAGCTCAGGCTCCTTTCCATTGGTTCTCACAAAGTGTGCTTCTCTGGGGGGAGCAGGCTGGCGCTTCAGTTGCACCCAGAGACCTTTTTCTCTTTGGCTTCCTTCTTTTTCTGGTCATTTTCCTTCACACATTTTAGGAAGCTGTCTTTGCTCTTAGAATGCTTAATATACTCAATATGCACTTTAATTCTCTTGGCAAGAATCTTGCCCTTAACTTGTTTGTTTACAACAATGCCAACAGCATGCAGGGGAACACTGTAGACTCTTCCAGTTTTGCCATGGTAACATTTGTGGGCATTCCCTTTTGAACAGTACCCATTCCTTTGATGTCTACAATATCACCTTTCATGTAGATTTGCATATATGTTGCCAAAGGAACCACTCCATGTTTTCTAAAAGGCCTAGAGAACATACATTGGATGCCTCTTCTCTTTCCCCTTCTGTCGGTCATTTTGGTTAATTACTGGAAGATGGCAGTTCTGGCCAAAACGTGAGTTTTTTGACCTCTTCAGTTCTTGAAATAAGTCAACGTAAGGAAAGTTGGGGAACATAGAACGAGCACGTGGGATAGGAATTCTCTAGTGATTCCCAGAGTATTACTTCTTAGAGTTGGAATAGAGTGTGCAATAATCTTTTCTTTAAAATAAAGAATATATAAATTCACTTTAGCATCAGTTACTGTCTAGTCTGGAGTACAGTCATGTTTCTAGAATTCAAAGCTGTCAGCCTGAGACATTTTAAAGTCTCCTCTTGAGAATTCTTCTTCTTTGTTTATTTCCTGCCTTCTTAAAAATGAGGAGTTGAGATGGCCTTCATAACTTAAACCAACTGTGAATAACATATTGTCCAGATATTAAATATAGAATACATGGATTTTTCTATAGTATATTCTATTTCCCAGTCGTTGTGCTAACTGGAAAGAATGCAAGGGTGAAAAGAAATACAATATCCCTGCACCTATGAAGTTTATGTTGTTCTAGGGAGGTGCATAATACTAATCTTTAAATGATTATATTATACAATATTGGATAGTGGGAAAAATAAAACAGAATAATAGGATAGAGAGTGACAAAAGGATGCTCTTCTGTAGGGGTCTCAAGAAAGACATTAGAAAAAGACCTTAAAACAAGAGTTTTCATTTACAAGGCTCAAGAGAAACTGGTAAAAGTCCCAATTCTCTGGGATCAACGTTTTCACTGCTTGACTCCCAGTCTTTCTCTACCCTTTCCGTATGTTTCAATTTTCTCCATATCTATCTTTTTTTCTAAGTTAATACTGAATCTTCAATCTGTGTTGGAGCTGGTATATGTCTCCCTAAACTTGGCCATCTTTTCAAGCTTCTTTCTTCCTAAATATATGCCCATTTCCATACACTGTATACATTATTCCTGGAGCTTGTTACATGTGCACGTACTTGGGAGTGCACAGTAAGGGTGTGTACAGAGACACGTACACATAGGCCAGACAGCTAGAACTTTGCATGCACACACACATACACACAAACACGAGGGATACACAGTAAGGGTGTGCACAGAGACTTGTACACATAGGCCAGACAGCTAGAACTTGGTGTGCACACACACATACAGACAAACACAAGGGATAAGTGATATAGAAAACATGAGTGAAAGGAGCATTGTGAGATAGTTCTAAAATAATTATTATTAAAATTGGATGATCAGGAGCCAGTAGATGACATCGTGGTTATATCACTTGACTGCCACATGGCCAACTATAGTTCAAGTCCTGGGCCCAGTGACATGAAAATCACGGTGGACACATGTACATGCATGTCCAAGATCCCAGGAAGAGAATGTAAAAGGGACTGTGGTGTGGCCACCCCCCCCCCAGGGAGGGGTGGCTTCTCACTTTCCCTCTCACTATCTCTGTCTCTCTCCAGTGAACTCAGGTGCCATATGGCAAAAACCTCTTAAGAACAAAAAATTTGATTATCGTTGCAAAGACAAAACACAATTGGTTGTAGAGATCTGAAAGAGTCCTGAGTCAGCCTTGTCTGGTACGTCATCTGCGAACTAATTACTCAGCATATTCCAGGCACACCATTAAATATTTCAACATGACTGTCAACTGAATGTATTACGTATTTAAACAACTCTGGCTAAGAAAAGACAATAATAACAGTAGTGGGCCCACTGTACACTGGTACTCAATTCAGCTTTTTAAATGTTATCTGCTGAAAATGGTTAGTTATTACTTACAATGAACATGTGAAGGCATACACCTTTTTTAGAAAAAGTACACACTTAAGTATGAACAAATTAGCCCCCACTTCTTCACTAGAACCTGTCTTTCTACCATACCTTATATCTATTCCAATTCAACATGAATTTGAAAGTTGGCTCTGGCCAGCCTGTGGCCTGCTGGTCATGTGAGCTGGATCCTACATGGCCGACTATGTAGTTTGCGTCTCAGGCCCATTGGCTGAAAACCACCTAAGGAGTATGTGTGTGCATGCCCCAAAATCCCAAAAGGAGAGAGAGAGAGAAGGGATTGTGACATGACCATTTCCCTCTCTTTCTCCCTTTCTCTCTTTCTCTCTCTCTCTATCTCTCCAGCAAGTGTATGAGCCCTCTGGCAAATTTTTTAAAAAGGCTCAGTCTAGTGACGCAACCAGTAGAAAAGTGAACTACAGAACTGGAAGCCACATAACTATGAGTTTGAACTCCCAGGTCCATGTGTGTGTGCCCAGGATCCCCACGAGCTGGAGGGCCAGGGAAGGGGATCACTGTGTGAGGAGACCCCGTCAAGGGTGCCTGTCTCCCCCTCTCTCACGTGTGGGTACACGCACCCTCTCACGCACACAAACAGGCTCTCCATTATGACTAAAATAAATTTAAAAAATAAAATTAAAAATAAAATTATTGTCCAGGACTCAGTATATATATATATACAACTGAACTTTGTAAACATAGTCAACAGAAAGATTGCTGGATCAATGCAATTTTCTTCCCTTTAGATCATGACAAATAAAATATAGTCAGGGTCAAAACAGAACTTAAGAACTTCTTACCTCTACTTAAGAAGTAGGCAGTGAAAACGATTCCGTCTGAACTAGATAAAGGAGCCTTTATAAAGTGTTTTATCAGCTTCAATAATTAAAAAGATTTCCTGCTAACTCTTTAGTGAGCGTCTTCTTTGTTGCTCTGCTTTGGAGGCATTTCTTCCTATCTCTTCCTTTGAAAAAAGTCTAATTAACGTGGGTAGCTTTCTTTCCTATTCATTCTGCCTCTTGCCATATTGGACAAAGATACGAAAAGAACTAATTAAGTAATGATAGTGGCTCTCTTTCCATGCTTGTCCTGTTGGGACTTTATGGGTGGGATAGGAGGAGATGTATTTTCTCTGTTTTAGTTTTTGAAGAGGTTTCCTATTGTCACTTGTGCAGTATGAAATACCTTGGGGGTTAATGCGTGTAATATAGATAACTTCCTCCCTAATGCCTGAAGTTGATGCCGTAATAGGTTTTTGAGGATAATTGACTAGTGAAGAATTGAAACTGAACACTGCAGAGCCCCTAGATTCCCCTTGTGAGTGTTGTTTAAACAGTGTTCCGCTCTCTTTTTAGAATGTATTTTGCTGTAGTGTTCAAAGAAATTTGAATTTAAAAGTCTCCCATTTGGCTACCTCTCTGATAAAGTTGTTTTCACTTTTTTTTATTTCTATCTATACCCCTAAACATGCATTTAAGATCAGACTTGTATGGTGCATCTGATTTACAGGTTTTTTAATGATTTTTCTTATTCCAATTATAAACTCCAGCTAGTATCTTTGAAAGGTGACTTATGTCGATTACATTGGGTCATCAGAAAAGCCATAATGCATTTTTGCATAGATGAACATGGAAAAATACATCTTGACTTTTCCAACAACCAAGTAGAACCAAGTGCTGAATTAAACAACCCTAAGGTTGTTTTGATAGTTAGAATAGAGACAGTTGAAGGATTAAAACAATTAAAACCATAATTTAATGAGAACATTATGACCCTTGCTGTCTCAAGGAAGTTATAATTATAGAGTAAGAGACAGTTATTTATACAAGTGTAGTAGGAAAGAAAGTGATGTCTAATATATAGTACAGAGTATTTTAAAGGCACTGCTTTGTAGCTAACCTGTGAAAGACTTATATATGATTTTAAAATAAGGTATGTATGAGGATGTGCTTGTATATATGCACCTGTATGCATTTTCAAAGGAAAATGTTCGTGAATATAGTTAAGGAGAAAAAAAATGACATTTTTCAGTCATATGTGGAGAGGAGGAAGGATGAGAGACATCCTAGAATTCTATCAAAATATTTATATCACTCCAACAACAGCTCTGTCATGCCTCTGAGAATAGCCATTCTGAAAAAAATTGCAAGTGTGAACAATGCTCCATGCTCAGGCAAAGTTCCAATAATTTAATGATCAAAAATCTTAAGTTGATGTATATTATAAAAAGCCAAGGATACCTTTCTGGAAGGTATAATAAGTTTCCGTTTCATTCTAAGTACCATGAGGATAGGGACCTTTTCTTTTCTATTTGTTCATTCATAGTACCTAGAAAAATATCTTATGCTGTGTTGGTGGACAGCAAATACTTATTTAACAAATGTTCAATGAAATTCTAGACACAAGCGAAAGTTTCAATCCATGCCATATGACCAGTCAATAAAAACAAAGAGAACTGCTCTGAGTCCTAGACAGAAATCTTTTTTAAAGATCGTGGGGGCCAGCCAGGTGACGTGGTGGTTACGAAGCAGGATCCCTCAAAGCCAACTGTGTGGTTCAAGTCCCGGACGCACAGCTTGAAAAATAAATACACTGAGCGTGTGTGTATATGTGTCCTCAATCCTGAGAGCAGAATGGAGAAGTGGAGATTGTGACATGGTCATCCCCACTGCAGGATGAATTCTCTCTCTGTCAAGAGCACATGCCCTATAGAAAAAAAATTGTGTAATTTGTTTTAAGTATGTTTTTCAAAAAATCCATAGGAATCAATGTAGTACAGAGGATCAAACTGGAAGCCAAGATACAGTTTCTACTTCAAATAACCAGATGAAAAATGAGGGTCAAGTCACTTAGTCTTTCTAATGTCTTCATCTAACTAACATTTGTTTCTGGCTCTCAAATTCTATGAATCTATTCTCCATCCCACTCTAGCTCTTTAGAACTTACAGGTTATGCAAGCTTTTCGTGCATCAAATTGTCCCTATGATAAAGACAAATCATAGCTTATCTTAGAAGATTAAATAAGGAAATAGACCTTTTTGAAGATCTTTGGGTGATAATAATTATTTAAGGTTAAAAATTTAACAATTCCACTCAGCCATGTAATATTTCTTTCATAGACTTCGATTTTGATAATAGATTGCAAATACTTCAGATAACATAAATGCTTAAAAGAGAAAAAACATTAAAATTCAACTTCTTCCTTATAGATCTAGTTAATTCTATTTATATTGGGTTGAACCTGCTCATGCTTGGTCTTATAAGTCTGACAAGAAAACCAGAGGAATTTTATGCAAACTTATGTAGATTAAGCAACTACAAGTTTGTGACAAGTTATTTTTTCCTAATCTAGGGCTAGAGTAAAACCAGAAGACAATGGTAGAATTTATTTCAATCCAAGAGACCTTTTTTTTTTCCTTAAATGTGAAAGATTGATGAACTCTCTAAAGTCTCAGCTTTATATAAGTAAAGCAATATTTTTCTTGTCTGTATCACATCTGTTCTGGTATTTTGAATTTTCATTCTCCATTCACTGGAGGGTTTCTTCCACTCAGAAAACAGTGTTACACGTTTTCAGAAAATGAAAGATTATAAGGCATATCTCTTGGCCAATCAGATTTTTACTCTAAGACCTATAGTTTCACTATGTATTTAACAGAGAAAGATAACAATACCAGTGCTGCCATGCCTATCCATCACTAGGCCTAAAAATGAAGGTTGACTGCAACACTCCACTCCTGCCTAATTGTCTGGGTAAGATTTGCAAAATCCAGGTTCCTAAACTAACTGCCCTGTTCAGTATAGTGAGGGCAGTTAGTTCCAGCAAATAGAAAAACCGTCTTTTCCCGGATATTTCTTGCACAGACTGATTGGCTGCCTGATGCTGCCCATTCATTCCCAGCTGTTCTTTCCCTCTCTCTTTCAGATTGCAGGTCTCTTTCCCTGTTCTCAGTGCTCTCTCTATCCCCACACTGCATGCCTGACTTCCTGCTTGGCATTACTCTTCGGTGAAGTCTGCTTTATCTTAGCATCATTAAAGAACAAATCTTGAAGGAAGTCTACCCTGCTTCTGACTATAACATTTGATTTTAACGATACAAAAGAACAAAGTCCAATAGTTGGTTTGTAGAGTTAGATCCCAGCAAAAAAAAAAAAAAAAAATGACTGCAAAAAAAGAAAGACCAAAAAGCACATATTGAATAAAAAGAACTTTCCATGGCAGGCAGTCCATTCACTAGTAGTAGCCCTGTTATTTATTCTAATAACAAATGGCCTCAATCAACCTTTGGTGCAACAGTAATAAGGATAAAGAACAATCATTGTGTATCATTAGGTCTTTACCTGGTCCAATTACTGTACAATAATCTCCTCCCCTCCCAAAATGGTAAACCAATCATGAAAAAGGCCTAGATAATTCACTTATTTTATTTTATTTTATTTCCTCCATTCATCCTTTGAATGAACGAATAATAGTAAAATGGTCAGGAAGTAAATACAGGACAAGAGGGAGGGAAATGATTGCAGAAACTCATTTGGGCATCTTCTATACACTAGGCATTGTATGGAGACTGTAGCATCCATTGGAATTATGAATCTGGAAACTTCACAAACTGATCTCGTTAAATGGGCCCTGCTTGTAAGAGGGCAATCTCCAGATGCTTTCCTGTGGGGTATTGTTTCGTCCCATTAGAATGAGCAAACACAAACTTTCTTTGCTACTCAAAGTCAAAAGGGCAAAAAGAAGAAAGTTGAACCACTTCATAATAATCTCTTAAGACACAGAGTTCCCTTTAAACCTAAGTTACCTGAAATATCTCTACAGCTACCAAGATAAATGATGCCTTTGGTGGGTTTATAGGCCTCTCCCAGTGCTTTGTGTTTACAGACCATAGCAAGAGCAACATAATTGTTTCCTTTCCTCCCAGTGAAGTCTGTCTGACGGATTTACAGGATCAACACAAGATGTAATGTTTGCATCCTGAGATTTTCCAGTAAACCAAACTTCAAGTCCTTTATTATTCCCAACTTTTAAAAGTCCAGATCATTCTGGTTATATGCCATTATGCAACCAAGTCCCACAAGAAACCAAAGACTCTGTTTCCAATGACTGATGATAGTTAAAACTTGGTTGAATCTAAAACTGTATAATGTGTATTCCAGAGGCCATTCTCCTTACATTTACAGGCTGTGGTAGTATTTCTGAGCCTAACAAAATGAATCACACCACCGTTAAAATTAGCATAATCAAAAGGGGACAGAATTAAATTTTTTTAAACATATAAGTTAGGCAATGGATGGATCCAAGTGTTGATAAAACTGGATACATTTCTTCCGCAATGTAGTGGATTGGTTGGCTGGGACTTGGGCACCGGGCTATCTGGCAGTAATAATTGTACACTAAGAATTTTTGTTTCAGAAAAGTCTAGGTTAGCAAAAAACAAATTTTCAGATATAATAAAGGAGACAGTTTTTAGTCCTAGGGTCTACAGTCAGCATGAATTCAAATCTCAGCACCGCTGATGCTGTTGATCTTCTGAAGCCTTTTATAGCTCAGTTTCTTCCTCTATAAAATAAGGATAATATGAGTATCTATTCTCAGTGGTTTCTGTGCATATTAAATGAGGTAAGTTATAAATACTTAGCATACTGCTTGACAAATCATAAAGATTCAATAAAAGTTGGTTATTGTCATAACTGCATAATGTTAGCATGTTTTTATTTAAAAGACCTAGAACTGGGTTATTTATGTCATCTCTAAAATCTGTCCCCAATATTTTTGGTTCAAGTGTTATTTTACTTAATTTAACAGGTTTAAGTGAAAAGATGATGAGCAAATTCTTTTTCTAGTTCTATAACTGAAGAAACTTATGATGGAAAAGAAGTAGAAAAAAATCATTTCTTAGGATTCTACTAAGTACTGGGTACCTTTTCATACCCTTCACATATGTTATCTCATTTAACCCCACCCTGATGTTACGAGATAGCAATTACTGCCGAATTATAGATTAGAGAACCCACAGAATTATTCCAAATCATACTACTAGTGAGTTATGGTCTAAGAACTAGAACCTAAGTGTATCTAAACTCAAAATGTATGCTCTTTCTAATGCATATTTATGGCCTTATCAAAGGTCAACCCACCAGTGTCACTTCAAACATAGCATGTCCAAAATCAAATTTATAATACTCTTATGTTCTTGCGTTCTCCCTCCACCCCCAGACCATCTCTCAAATTCCCTGTCTATATTAATGGCTTTGCTGTCCACCCAATCACTCAGGCTAGCAATTGCAGGTGTTCTTCCACTTTCTCACCACTCATATTTAAGGGCCAACACTTGAAACCAATTCTTAGGAACAAGGAACTGGGGTACAGTGAGACCATGTCTTGTAGGACTCATAGATTATACGGTTTTCCAAAGTTTTATTCTATCATTAAGCAAAAGAACCAACTGATAACTAAAGGTAGACCATCTTCTTCACCAAATATGTGATTGCCTCGATTCTTTGAAAAGAGGGTCTATTTTAAGAAATAGACCCTCTCTGTCAGTAGATAAACTTTCCTCCCACTTAAATGAGCCTCTTCCTGGAAGAACTTTCAAGCAATAAAAGATATTACTGTAGAAAGTGAATGATGAACACATTATATATATTTAGAAGAATCAAAATGAGTCCTATAGAAGTTTGACTACCATCTAAACTCACTTTGTCCTCAAACTTTTGTAATACTCAAGAAAGACAGAGAATCGGTTTTAAACCCCCATGTTATTTCCAGGAAGCCATGTCTGCTAGCTAAAATGTTCAAGCACATGCTGGGTTGCCATCTCCCAGGGATGGAGCAGACATGATCCCTGCAGGAGGGTGTGTGTGTGGCAGAGGTGGTGGGGGTTGCAGGGTGGTGGATGATGGGGCATTGGCCAGGCAGCCAGCCTCCTTTATAGAACTATGATCATGATTTGATGACCTGTAATTTTATATTGGGTAATGAATTCAGTAACTGGTGGTTACTTATGCTTTTTTTTTCTTTGGAAAGAGAGAGGTTTTTGCTACAGGGCACATGTGCTCACTGGAGACAGAGAGAGAAAATGAGAAATCACCCCCCAGTAAGGATGGCCATGCTGCGGTCCCTTCTCTTCCATTCTCTCGGGATTCTGGGCACACAAGCACACACACCTGGCATAAGTTTCAAGCTCCCAGGTCCAGGACTCCAACTGCAGCTGACCATGTGGGAGTTCAGCACCTTAACCACTATGCCACCTGCTGGTCCCTTATTATGCTTTTTAACTTAAATCTACATTTTTTTGTAGGTATCAAACATTTTATGATGCATTTTTTTGAACAGACTATCCACTAACTTGTGAAATATACTATTAGGAAGTTATCAAACAACCAATCGCATGGCATTTCCCAGCCTTCTAGCCTTCACTGGCCTGAATCCTTTCATCAAAGCCTTGTAATGAGCAGAGGAGAGGTGGTGTAGGTACCACAGAAGGTGAGTGAATGGAGAAGAGGCTGAGAGAAGAATGAGTAAGGAGAGAAGAGTAGGGTTGTTCTAGCTCTCCAGCTGGGGAGAGAGGAGCCATCAGTGCCAGGTACCTAAGGTGTGCTGGAGAATGCCTACAAGCTGAAAGAGAGCATCTAGGTTACAACAGGCTTAGAGATCTGCTGAGTAAAATATCAAGATCTACTCATAGGCTTTAATCAGTGGAGTGGGGATCCAAGACAGGACAAGACTTAAACATCTGAAAGTTCACACTAAAGCTTAGAATAGTAGTGAAGAAAACCTCTGGGTTTCCCGGTACTACTGGCATCCCACTCGGTCTGTACTCCAACCCTGCCGTCCTTCTTCTCCAATACTGTTTCTGCTGCCGGTGACACTCGCTCCTCCTCCCCTATCCTTTCTTTCTAACTCTACGAATATCACTTCCTCAGAGAATCATTTTCTAAAGCACCAAACTGGATTAGGGGCCTCTTTTGTACACACTCAATTCCACTCTGTGCTTTGATTCATGCCACTCCACACATGTATAATTAAATTATTCGGGTTGCACGTGTGTCTCTGACAGTGTGTGTATGTAAGTTCCAAAACAGCAGAAGCTGTGCTTTCTTTATCACCCCTGTACCTCCAGGGCCTAATACGGAGCCAGGCATGGAGGAAGCACTCAATAAGTTCATTAAATATATGAATGATGAATGAGTGGGTTAATGAATAAATGAATGAGTTGTCTCTGGAACATCCAAGCAGATCTATCTAGCAGACAGCTGGAATGATCGTGGTGTGCTCAGAAGGGAGATTAGAGCTGGCAGTAAAGATTGAGGCTTCATCGACTCAGAAGCAGTGATGAAATCCTTAGGAGAGAATAAACCTCTTAGAAGACTGAAGATAAACAAGGGATGTGGATCCCACGGAAGCAATTCAGAAAACTTGCTCAGAAAATATGAGTAGAGCTCAGATGATAGTTAAGAGTTCGGACTTAGTGAGACTGACTTGTGATCCTAGCTCCCACTCTTCTCCTGTGTGAGCCAGGGAAGTGTGAGGAGCTGGGCTGAGCTGAGGAGAAGAAAGCTACCAGGTCTCCGAGTAGCTGAACAAAGCAGCGACCGAAAAGGAGAGCAACCGTCCAGCCTTGGGTCAGTCACCTCTGTAGTGGCAGCAACAGGCTCAATGAGAGAAGCTCTGCTTTTGCTGACCCCACCACACCCTGTTCCATTTGCACCGGGGAACAGCACACGGGTTGAGGATGGTCCAGCCCAGGTGTGGGGGTTGTCTCACTCTTGAAGGAGCCCCAAACAAGAGAGGAGATGAACAAGGGTTGGTGAGAGACTGAGGAATTAGGGCTAGGAGTGGAAAAGCTCTGAGAAAGAGTCAGGGTGGGGCCAGTTCTACCCCTTCTTCTCCCACAAGGAGTTTTCTGCAGAGGCGTGTGAGGAAGGCCTCAGCCAAGGACCTGGAGTAGGCAGAGCCGGGACGAGGCCTCCAGGGTGGGCATGAGCTCTGTGAAGCATGGCCAGCCAGAGGGGCAAGCATGCTGCACTGTGACTCACTCAGAGGCTGACCTGCGCTCCCTGGCTGTGCACCCCATCCAGCCTGGGGAGGGCAGCCTGGCCCGGTGAGGCCAACCTCCCAGTGAGGCCAGAGCCTCCGTGACTGCCTGTGGTCAGCCCTGAAAAATCTACCTCTGTGTGTCTGGCCAGGAGCCAGTTCCTCAGTAAGTTCATGGAACTGTAAATCTCAGTGTCGCGATCCACTCCTACCTCCTGGGTGGTCGTGAAACCTGGCTGCACGCTTGACGACACGCAGTGCTCCAACACGGAGGACTCCTGGGGAGCGAGTTCAGGGGGCCGGCACCACGAGGCTCGGAGCCAAGGAGGCCGGGCCTGCAAATTACCTGCTGCTGCTGACAACTAAGTCACAGTTTCAAAGAAGCCAAGACGACAAGAAATCAAAAGGCGTTAGGTCATCAGCAAAAGGAACGTGAAAGATGGGCTAGTCTGAAGACGCAGGTGACAGCGAGCCCTGGCCGCAGACGATGGAGACGCGTGAGATTCAGAGCTGCCCTCTGACTTGTCAGGAGTTGGTCCCTTGGTGCCCTTGAGCCACAACAAAATGATTAGTATGGGCGTAAAAGCTGACCGAGCAAACTGTGTGAGAGAAAACGGAGACTGTGAAAGGACAGGGGAGAGAAAATGCACCAGGACCAGGGATGAGGCCTTCTGAGAGGGACCCTGGGTGGTGACAGCAGCGAGTCACGCAGGAGCAATGACAGGCACGCACCTGCTGCTCCTGCAGTTCGCAGACTCATTCCAGGCCTGTGGGCTTCCCCTCCGGACCCCTCATTTATCCTTTATCCTGCCTAAAATATCATGCACTCTGCGCCGCCACTGGCCTCCTTTTACACTCCTCCAGCTTTTATCCCTCGAAAGCCTGAGCCGTGACAGTCCTTATCCCTGGCGGCTCACTGTCTTTGTAAACTAAGCTTGGCCTCTGCTCGGCCGACTGAGAAACATCACAGACTCGTGTTCGCTCAGAAGCCGGCAGGAGTAGGATCTCCACTCTCCTCCCGACCCAGCCAGAAATAAACTCCACATAACTTATTACATATTTATATTTTTGAGACTAGGGACACATCGCGATTCATCTCTGCATACCAAACCATCCAGAGAAATCAGCTGTGATTCTACAGGCAAAACATAAATAAAATAAAGTAAAATAAAATAAACCAGCAGATTCTCACTAAGGTTCTGAGACAAAAGGAGGACGCTAACACGCATGTCATCAACTCCCCACGAAGCACGTGAGTCCATAGCAGAGTGAGACCCACGTAATGGGGTTTATCATACTTTTGAATGTGAAAATCGTATTTCCAGAGCTTTAAGGCACACTTAAAACAAAGGCTTTTCCTTGTACTAAAATACCAAGAGAGACTCACGAAGTTCAGTAACCTCCAAAATTAGAGCATAAATCACTTGGATTTTTGCATGAGAAAGAACACCTAGAAAGAAGCAGGACTGCTGGGAACTTCCATGAAATACTGCCCTGTCCACCTCAGTAGGGTTACGCCTGACGCCATTTCTCCCGTGTCCTTGGTAGATTACCATCTCGTGCCTTGGCTGTTTATAGGAATACAGTTTATTTCAAAAGCAAATTTTTTCTTGGCACTCAACTCATCCATGACGATCATTGAATTTTTTTTTTAATGTAACTCAACCCCGTGTGTGGCTAAAATGGCCGAGGCTCTTTTATGTTGTTGTTCTTACTTCTCCCTCCATCAAAGCATTCTGACCGCTGCTGTCGAAATCTGATAATAAATGAAGATTTCTCCCACTGTGGACCTCTTATAACCATGGCAACTCCATCAGCAGCTAATGGCCACGTTACAAAAATGCTTTGGAAAAAGACAGTTTCTAGCACTGCTGTAGTACCAATGTCCTTTTCTTACCTTCCCGCCATAATGGTGCTAAGACAACAACACATCCCAAGCAAACACTTGCTTCTTGTGCACATGTGGGGCCACTTGAAAAAAAAAAAAAAAAATCAAAGAAAGAGGAGAGAAACTGTAAGTAATAAAAGAGAAAGGTTATTTGAAAGCATAGCACAAACCTGGGAAAAGAGGCTGATACCTTAGCAGCATTAACAACATATTTTTGCAACTGAAATCAATCTTGTTATTGCTTCTAAAAGAATTTGAGAATTTTTATTGCTGTTATGCACCCTACCATCCAACCAAGGAGGATTTCTACAATGCTTGTCTTCGTTTTCAGAGTAATTGTCTCTCTGAGCAGCTGGTCACTTTGGGGAAATGCAGCTTTCTTCACGGGCTGCTGTATCTTTTTTCCGTAAGACTGGCAGTTTCATGCTCTTTTGTATGTCCTTGAAAGGACTCGAGCAGACTAAGCACACAGGCCCTCGGCCTGCCTCCTGTGCGTTCCCACAGTGCCTAAAACAGAGCCCTGTCTGGACATGCTCAAACCTAGTTGGTAATGTAAACCAAAACTAGCTTCCCGTGGAGGAATTGTCCCTGCTTCTGGAACAGCCTGCCTATTAAAACAAAAGAGGAATATTTTCCACCTTAACTTCCTGCTGAAATCTTGTATCTCTATGAATGGAAATAACAGGCATTCAAATACAGCCCTCCATCTGCCTACCTAGCTATGGATAGCTACTTCACTCACCTACGTGTTGATAAAGACACATCCATAGACAGGAACTGCCCCAAATCCCAAAGAACTCAGAACGTGTGTTTTGTTTCATTTCCCTTTTTTTTCCAGCTATCAATAGTGATCGTTTAGTAACAGCAAATTAGAACTTAGTATCAGGTTTCCAAGTCGGTCAGGACCTGTCAGTGCCAATTACACTGATCTCAGGTAAATTTCATATATATAAATAATCATCCTCTCTGAGGTTTTCAGATTAAATGGTCTATACAAGACAGAAGAGTAGAGGTGTCCCAGGCTACACAGAACAAGTAGCGAAGCCAATTTTTCTTTTATTTATTTACTTACTTATTTACTTATTAATTTCATGACAGGGACACAGAAAGAGAGAGACAAGCAGCCCAAAGGGAGCTCATGCTACAATCCTCCCCCGCTCGTCAGCCTTCCCAGTCAGCCAGGCTCATGGGCGTCCACACTCAGTGTGTATGTTTGATCTGGAAGCCAAACCCCAGTCTTGCATATGGCCTGCCATGGGTGGCCTCACTGCTGTGCCACTCATGGCAGGCCCAAGCTCATTTCATTAACCATCATTATCATTTTATTTGCACTTTGCCCAAAGTTGTTATTTTTGCAAAAAATTTCCCAATGATATTCTCTCTATATGAAAGTCCTATGTGCATAGGCTTGAGTTAAGATTCCTTAGATTTACATTAAAAAAATTTCTCCTTTCTATTAGAAAAGTATAAGCAAATGACTGAAACTCACATCATCTCAAACATTTATTTGTAAACAAGAGTGATAGTAGTTCTTCCTCAGAGGAAAGCTAGAAAGAAGAGTCAACTTCACATTAGGTTACCAGAAAAATCCTGGTGTGTTTTTCTGTACAAAGATGCATCACAACTTTTCCAATAACCCCATCAAAAACACTAAACTAGAAGAAACTATTCTCAATGAATGGCTTTCCTCCTTTTATCTGTCCCATCAGTCTTGACTCTCACGTCCTCCTGTAGAATAACTAGTTTTGAGATTGGGCTCATTTTCCTGCTCATCCATTTTATAAGCTCTCTGTTTAAGTACATAAAATTGCTTGCTGTCTGCTAAGATAAGACAAGTTGAACTGTTGACTTCAGGATTACCAGTGGTGAGTTTTTGCTATTCCATATTCAGAGCAAAAGTTGTAAAATTTGATAACATACATAAAATCACTACTACAAAAATCTCAGTTTTTCCTACATAAAATTAAAGTTGAAGTCATAAAAGACAGGGTTTCCCTTTTGAATGGTTCACCACGTTTCTACAGAAGAGCAGACTTGGAGATTCCGCTGCTCAGAGGCCGAACAACCAACCCTGATGTGCTCTTGTTTATCTTAGTGGTGGGAGTGTATCTGGTCAGTGAGAAAACTCAGATTATAACAAATAAAGATGTCAGGATGTTCTACCAAAGAAGTTTCTTTTAAATCTTTGAGGCAAACTTCAGCGAACAGTTCAACAGGGAACATTGCAAATGATTCATTTTTGCCCTTGAGCAGAAACTTCCATCTTTTGGAAGGCATGAGAATGAATTTGAAATGTTCAATAAAATACCTTGTGTGGCTGCAAAAGCAACACAAAGCATGAATACGTCTTTGTCACCAACTCATTTTGAAGCGTGGTCATCCCCATGTGCTGACGCCGCAGTACGCAGGTGTGAGTATAACTTCTAGGAAGGGCAATAAAGCCTAAGATCATGAAATACTCCTGCCTGCCATCTCGAGACCAGGGTGTCTCGGCAAATCACAGGCAGCCACTGGTAATTTAGAAGCTAGGGCTGCCGGCACCAAGAAAGGCAAAACCTGAATGATGAGTTGGTGAGGAACAGATAAAAGACCAAGGAAAAATGATGTTGTTCTCTGAGTAGGCAAATCGAGTCCGTGTACAAAGCCATGGTTTCTCTAAGTATGCTTCCGACTACACAGAGTATTTTCCAGTGGTCTTGGGCCTCCATTATTCAGATAAGACTTTTGTCTACCATGACCCTACCTCCTTCTACACTTTACACAACCTGTACAAAGTGATATGTGTACAACCAACAATTTACTTTCCATACAGAACATTTTTTTCATTCAAAGGACAAATCTTCTGTTGGAAAAAGAAATAAAATCACTAACTCTTTATTTAAGTTATTTCATTTCCTAGCTAGGGTTCTATATTATATAGAAAATCTGATATTGCTTCTTACAGAAACGCAATTTTCTCTACATTGATCAATGTGACTCTGGTTCTTTACAAAAAATGATGGCAATGTTCCCGGCTCAAATTATGATTTAAAATATAAAAGGCAATAAATGATAGGTTCCTTTATAGAACGTGAGCATATTTTCTTCAGAGCAATGTTGACATTACCTAAGTCAACAACATAATGTTTTCTTCTGTATTATCTCATTGGGTGGAAAAAAAGTTCAGGGCAAACCAAGCCACATGACTACTGTGATGAAAACCCCAAAGGTGGTGTTGTTTCTCAGGTATGAATTGAGAAGCGGTCAGTTTTTCTTTTTCTGCCTTGTTGTTACTGTTACAGCTGTTGAAGCTGTCCACTGAGGTACTTTTAGCATTCTGTGTACTCTGCAGGGAAAAGAACTTGACGTGTTATGGAGGGTGCTGGTCAGCAGAGAATGAGAAGGATGCTGGGAAAACGGACAGTTGGAAATGTCACTTTGCAATTTAGTATAATCTGAGTATGGAGGAAAGAAAAGAAAAAGAAAAAGTCAAGAAAAGAAAACAGAAAAAGAAAAGAAAAATGATAGAAGGCATTATTTGCCTAGGGAACAGTTCTACAGTCATTAAACACCAACAATTATACTTCTAAAATTTTTCTTTCTAGGAGGTTCCTGAGGTTCCCTCTTTGGAATGCTCCATAAATTTGAGGGAATTAGTGAGCATGACCTACAAGAAATGTTTATTTTTCGAGGTTTCATAGAACACTCATTGCTGGTGCCAAGCACTGCTCTAAGGATCCTACCAATTTTAACTCATATCATCTTTGCAACAATCCCAGGAGATGTGTTTTATTATTACCTCCATCATACAAGGGAAGAAATTGAAGCAAAAAGAAATAGTTTGTCCAAGGCTACACAGCTAACAATAGTAGAGCCAGAGTTTTAAACCAGGCATTCTGGCTCCTTGAGTCTGTGCCTTACTCCCCCTAACCATGCCATGATGTGGTTTTTGCAGGACATAATCCTGCTCAAAGTGTAGTGTTGATTTTCTTCTACTAGATTCCTTAATGTTATATTAGTGATCACTCAAATTTTGGGATAGTCTATTGGGCTTCTAAAATGATAATAGGTTCACCCAACCTTTCTGCCAATGGAAAGGATATTTTACTTTATTTTTAGTAGTTAGCATATTGGCATTAAATATAAGAGAAATAAAATCCTGAAGGAAAGGAATTACTTCAATTTTTAGGTTGGGTTTACTGTGTAGATATGAAGGAAATTCCCTCTCCTGCTGAAGTTCCTGAAAAAAAATCACTGACAATAGACAGTTTAATAAGAAAAAAAGGCATATAGATTTCATTTGATCACAGATTTACATGATAAGGGAGCCTTCAAATTGAACCCCCATCCATACGGGGAAGCTATCTGATTTTCTCAGGTTTAAAGAATAGACATCTGTGTAGAAATGTGATTGGACAAAAAATATTTGCAATAATGGAAATAGACCAAGTGGGGAAACCTAGCAAGGCTTGTCTGTCTATAGTCTTTAAGACCTCTCTCTGCTGCAGTCCTTTCTTCTGGAAATGGGAAAGGACCTCTCTGGCATGAGGGTCCTGTCATCTAATATCAGACAAGGTAGGTCATAGAACTTCCTTGTGACCCAGAGAAAGAAGGTGGAAAATTAGAGCTGGATTTGTAGGTTTTGAGCTGACTTTGGAGAAAGACTTTGGTTTCCATGACCTGCCTTGGAAAAGAGGGATTCTGGTGTCTATAGCTTGCTTTCATGGAGAATGAGACATGATAGAGGCCAGAGAGAAACTTTCTGAGGCCTTTGATTTGGGGTTTCATTTTCTGAGCCCAACAATGGTAAGGCTGCCGGTGGTATCTTTATTGTTGCCTAGATTTGCTCAAAGATAAATAAATAAGGTGAGTCAGCCCAAAACTGAGGCTGTGGAAATACTTTGGTAAAGGACCATCAGGGGGCCAGGAGGTGGCATGGTGTTTCAAGTCCTGGACCTGGTGGCTTGCTCTCTCTCTCTCTCTCTCTCTCTCTCTCTCTCTCTCTCTCTCTCTCTCTCTCTCTCTGCCTCTGTCTGGTGAGCACACACGTCCTATGGCAAATTAAACAATATTAATTATCTTTTATTTTTAAAAAAAAGGGGGGCCATGAAATCGAATCATGGAGGTGATGAGTGGAACTCTGGAGTCAGATAATTTGGGGTGCCAGCCTCACTCTCCTATTCACCATCATGTGTATCCTCGGGCGTGTTCTTCATTTCCCCACAGCTAATGACCCTACGCTGTAAAATGGAGTTAGTTGTGTCATTTCCTGGGGTTGTTGAGCGGATCACATGAGGCCATGGTAAAGGCTCACAAAAACGATGACTCCTTTCCCTTTCTATTGACACTGTTATGACTATACTGATATTCCCAAGTAAAATGGGGGATTTATGACAAACTATCTCTGTCTCAAAACTTCTGCAAAAATGTTTTAATTTTTTTTAATCTATCCCTTCAATATAGGTGTCTGTGCTAGCTGAATAGGTGGGATAGAATAGATTGTCGTGCTCCTACGTACATCTCAATCCCCACAACATTTGACAGTGAGACAGAAATATAAAGGGTAGTATCACCAGCCAGTCACACTTCAAATGTTTGAATTTCCATTAGTATATTAAACATTTGATGTTTGGGGACCAGCAGATGGCATAGTGTTAAAGCACTAGACTCTCCCATATGGTCAGTTTGCGTCCTGGACCCAACAGTTCGAAACTCACAAGGCGCGCATGTGCATACATGCTCAAAATTCCAACAGGAGAATGGTGGAGAAGGGATTGCAGTGTGGCCATCCCCCCTTGGGGGGTAATGTCTTCCTTTCTGTCTCTCTGTCTCTAAAAATCTCTCTCAAAAAAAAAAAAAAAAGAAAGAAAGAAAAACAATGGTTCAGATTATGTAATTCAGTAAATAGTACATTTCCCCCAGTCAAGATATTTTTAATGTTTCCCTGACTGCATTATGTTTTGAAAAAAAATGTATGTATCAAGGAAACAACAGAATTTATCCATTAATACTTAATGGACTTTCATTTATTGAAATAATATACATATATAGACAAGTATTTTTTATATCATCCTTAAACCAGTATTCTCACACTTACTTTGGGTTTTATTTTGTTGTTTTATTTTGTTTTTAATTTGCCAAAGGGTATGTGCACTTGCCAGAGACACAGAGACAGGGAGAGAAAGTCCCCCCCATAAGCCAAGGTCACACCATAATCCTATCTCCCCCATTTCTTCCTCCTGTCAGCTTTCTGGCACACATGCCAAGCAGAACCCTGGGCGTTGCTGGGAACAGACTTTCTGCCCCGTGTTCAGGTCAGGCATCACTCTCTAACCCATCTTAGAACAGCTGGTTCCTGTGGCCACATCGATGGTCCTAATCAGTTATCTTTAAGAAAAAGACTTTCAGAGATACTCACCAGAGCCAGCCCCGCTGCTAAAGTTACTATTGTCCCATTCTTAGATCTTTCGAGGTAAAGTGTACAGTTACAGATGGTGATTGTTTATGTTTCTATCATTGTCTCATCGTTTCAGAATGATGACCCTGAACCCAGAACGATGCTTGAACTTCCCTCTTATCATCTAAAATCCCGTTTCTCACATGGTCACCTCACATGTATTTCTAACAGGATGGAATCCCGTGATCCTCCACCTTTCTGTCAAATATAATGGGGAGTGAGGGACAGAAGGCTGAGATTTCAATGGCCTGGATTCCAGTCTTGATTCTACGGTTCTTCATTTGAGTGATCTTAAGTTCTTTTGAGCTTCGTATTACCTTGCTTTTCTGTTCTACTCAGTGGAGCTGATTTAAGATGGTATACTTGAAAGCAATAAAAGGTATCATTCTTAACTAACTGATGATAATTTAATGATCATATAGTTTCAGTAGAGTACCTGTAGGGGTCAGACCGTGTTGCAGTGACAATGCAAAGCTCTGCGATGCTGGTCCCTTACAGAAAGTTCCTGGGCTGATGTCCTAGGGCCTCTGTGCACACCAGGTGCACGTGTGCATGCCTGTGATCCGGCTGAGGCTGGCTCATGCTGCAGGTGGATCTTTCTTCCTCTTTCTTTCAGAAGAAAGAAAGAAAAACTTACAATGTATATATTTTGTAGATACTTCTGTATAGCAAGGCTGCTTTCATATCCTGTCTTAACTTAATTTTTCCTTGCCAAAATGATTGCACCTGGGAAGTGCCTACAAGTAGACACATACTTGTGTATAGATTCTCGAGTTTTGCTTCCCAAGATTTTGATTCAGTGGATCTAGATATGAGCCCAGAAGCCCGTATGCTAAAAATGCTTCTCAAATAAATTATTACAGCTTTTTTTTGCACAAAGCTTGCCATGTGTGCTCCTATTTATAAAATGTCTATCCTTTGGCCTGGGAATTTAACTTTTAGGTATGTTTCCTGCTAGTATGTTTGAACAGACATAGGTTACACGTACAAGGATGTTTACTGCGGCTTTGTTATATTTTTAGGACCCCTGGACGTCCATCAGTAGGAGACTATTTAAATAAATGATGGCACCTTCACACCATAGCCGCTTTTAAGTATAGGTGTGACACGGGTTTGGGAAAAAGAGCAGGAGAAAGGTGGAGCTTCTACTCTTTCATGTATCCAGTTCACTTTCTGCTTTTTCTTACGGCCATTATCGGCTGTTAGTCATGGTATTTTCTACATTTCTACTGTCAGTTTCATCATTTAGCATTTTCCTGAATCTCCTCCACACAAGTCTGAATACAAGATCATTTATTCACCCAGCCTATGAATCTATACAAGGACTTATGCCAGGCATTGGCAGCAGACCAGACCATAAGCTCTGCCCCCATAGAGTGAGCATCCTACCTTTTCTGAGCCCCGATCACTTCATTTGTAAAGGGGATGTATTATTTGTAAGTTTCTCATAGCATCTCCTGAGGACAAAAATAAATCATGTGTGTAAAGGACTTCGCATGAGGCCTAGCACCATACATGTGCTCAGTAATTTTAAGTAACTGTTGTGTCATCGTCATCACGTTTTCATGACCAGCTGTTTGGATCCTATGTACATTTTCCAGGAAAGAAAAGACTTTGCTCTTATTGTTTTGTTGATTTTATAAACAATCTGAAATGCATTTTCTTTATAGTATCATAGGACACTGTAGAACTCTTACAGAAAAAGGAAATAGAAGTCAATTCATGAAGAAGAAAAGTGTTGCCGCCCAGTTATTTAATACATCTCTCAGCCTCAGAATTCTAGCTTCCTAGGTTTAACAATGTAGATTACACAGCAGAGGTTGATGCACATTTATAAAAAAATATATGACATTTTGCTCATGTCAGTGGGGGTGAGGAGTCTCTTTTGCAGTTAAGATTACCAACAGACAGTGGATAACCCTTAAATCCTAATCACAGATACTCAGGGGAGATATTTTTATTCATGTTAAACACAGTCTATGAGACTTTGAAAGTGAACTCCTCGTTACAACATTTGTACTTGATTTTAAAAAGTGCAGAACTTGGGCTAAGCCAGTTTGAGCTTCTTTTGTAATGACTCAGAAGCTAAATATGGAGCCAGTTTTAATTACCCAATTAAATGTATTGTTTACAAATGAAAACAATTATATTTTCACTTGTAATGAAAATGAAAATTGTAATTGCTTTAGCTATGGTATATTTTCTTTGTCTTTTCCTTTTTCTTTCTTTCTTTTTGTTTTGTTGTGTCTGTTGTTGTTGTTGCAACATTAACTCTTTGAGCAAAGGGAAAATAAGATTTAAAAATGACTATGGTTAAGCCCTGCGCATGGGGGCTGGATCCTACATGACCAAGTGCAATTTAAATCCCAGCCCCAGTGGCTTGGAAGACAAGCTGGGCACATGTAATTGCATGTCCAGAATCCTGACGGGACATGGGTGGGAGAGGGGATGGCAGCATGTCGCACTCCATTGGGATGTGCTTTCTCTCTCCCACCCCTCTCTCTGGCAAGAATGCATGCCCTCTGACAATTGAAAAAAGAAGAAGATCAAGAGTGAACTTCCTGGAGTGGTCCTGGAGTTGCTAGCTTACCATTATACTTGCAGCAAGGGTTCAATTATGTGATTCCATTAGCTCTTAAAAACAAACAAAGTAAACAGAACCACTACAAATAGTGTAACCACAAGGAAAAAGTGATGTTTTATCAAAGGAGTAGAAATTCTCCATGTAACTATATAGGGCTTTGATATATTTTAAAAGCTCATTTTTAAAGTGAGAAAGAAAAAAGAGCCAGCAGTATCCTCAAGTTCATAAATCACAAAAATTACTTTGCAGAGAAAGTGGAAAGCTCCTAAGTACTTGTTTAATACACATGCATTGTGTAGCCTTACGCCTTGCACTTGGTCATGTAGGATCCAGCCCCCGTGGCACCAGAAAATAACTGTGAAATGAGCATAGCGCAAAGGCTGCTCTTCAAGAGTAGCGCTACTGTAGTCAGAGCCACGTAAGGCCACGGCGTGGAATGTTTTCTTTCGTGCCTGAGTTAAGGTACCCTAACTAGGTTACTCTAGTAACTTGGTTAAACAGTGGTCACAAGGCATGTGGTCAGTCCTACCCAAGACTTACAGGCCAATATAGATTTTTTTCTACAAACTCTTGAAATTCAGCTTTTACAGATGAGTTCCAGATTTTCTCAGGAAAAACTCATTTCTAAGAATGTTTTCACTCCTGTGCTTAGTCTCAGCAGGACAACCAAAATGCAAGAGAAGTATAAAATATTGAATATAAAAGACTCACAGCATTTTGGTAGTCATGACAATTTGGGTTTGTGTTTTATGTGAACATTATTCAAACCAATGCAATGCAATACATTACAACACAATATTTTAAAATAACATTCTTTTCACAACTTTTCTGTTACATACTAAAACTATTTAATTTGCCTAGTCTATTGATTTAAAAGGACTTTAGTTCTGGTGATTATATTCACTGTAATTATTCTAATTGGTCAACTCTGATGAAAATTCCCTAAGAAATTAATTTTCTTTAATAGATGGTAAGTGTTTGCAAGTATTGACAAAAGTCATAGATCTTTACAAGGAGATGGGAGAGAATGTTTTCTTGTCTTTTTTTGTGTGTGTTATATGTATGTACTATGTGAGACAAAAATGTATTCTTCTCGAACTACATGTAGCAAAAGGTATGTAATACTCTTTTTTTTTTTTTTTGGAGAAATTTTTTGCTATAGGGCACGTGCGCTCGACAGAAAGACAAGAGAGAGACAGAGAGACAGAAAGCGAGAAATCACCACCCAGGGGGGAATGGCCACGTGCAATCCCTTCTCCTCCTTTCTCTTCTCAGGATCTTGGGCACACATGCACACATGCCTGGTGTGAGTTTAAGCCACCGGGTCCAGGACTCGAACCACAGTAGACTACATGGGAGTCTAGCGACATAGCATTACACTAACTGCTGGTCCCAAGGTATGGAATACTTTTTTTAAAAAAATCTGTAATGTGGGGAACCAGCAGTTAGCGTAATGGCTATGTTGCTGGACTCCCACATAGTCGACCGCGGTTCGTGTCCCGGACCCGGTGGCTTAAAACTCACGCCGGGCGCGTGTGCATGCGTGCCCAAGATCCCAAGAGGAGAATAGAGGAGAAGGGATTGCGGCGTGACCATCCCCCCTGGGTGGTGATTTCTCGCTTTCTCTCTCTATGTCTCTTTCTGTCTGTCTGGTGAGCGCACGTGCCCTATAGCGAAAATCTCTCTCAAAAAAAAAAAAAAATCTGTAATGTGACATCCATTAGATCTAATCAAAATACTTTTGAAATATTTATTCAATATTTTCTTACTTCACTAAAACAAAGTTGGAATCAGTTGCTTAAAAGTAAATGTAATTTGGGACCAGCAGTTGGCATAATGGCTTTGTTGCTGGACTCCCACGTAGTTGACTGCAGTTAGAGTTCCGGACCCAGTAGCTTCAACTCACGCTGGGTACGTGCGTGCCCAAGATTCCAAGAGGAGAATGGAGAAGAAGGGATTGTGGCGTGGCCATCCCCCCTGGGAGGTGATTTCTCGCTTTCTATCTCTCAGTCTCTCTCTGTCTTTCTGGCGAGCACATGCATCCTATAGCAAAAACCTCTCAAAAAAAAAAAAAAGTAAATGTAACTTAATTGGTGGTCAAAAAATGCCTCTGTATATAAATACTAGGTTGTTACAATATGTTTTTCTGTATTTTTATTAAAAAATGTGTCATGACTTTCCCAATGACCCAATAACTTTCTTTTTCCATGTTGCTTTATTTAGTTTAATTCTGAAAGCAATTAATTTTTTTAAGAATTGGATGACTATTCTAAAATACACTTATAGTTGGCCATCCATAATTGTGGATCCCACAACTACAGATTCAAACAACTCCAGATTGAAAATATTACAAAAGAAATAAACAAAGAAATAATAACAATACAATAGTTTAAAAGTACAATTTTTTAAAATAATACAGTGTTGGGGACCAGCAGATGGCATAATGGTTACGTCGCTGGACAGCCACGTATTCAACTATGGTTCAAGTCCCAGACCCAGGCCCTTAAAACTCATGCCAGGTGTGTGTGCATACATGCTCAAAACCCCGAGAGGAAAACGGAGGAGAGGGGACTGTGGCATGGCCATCCCCCTCAGGGGTTGATTTCTCACTTTTTGTCCCTCTGTCTTTCTCTATCTCACTGGCAAGCCCAGGTGCCCTCGAGCAAAAATCTCCCCAAAAAATAAATAAATACAGTATAATAACTATTTACAAAGCTTTTACATCGAATTAGATATTATAGATAATCTAGAGATGCCTTAAAGTACACAGGAGGATGTGTGGAGGTTTTATACAAATTATACCCCCTTTTATATAATAGCTTTAAGCATCCACAGATTTTGGAATCTGTGGGACTCCTGGAAGCAATCCCCATGGGTATTAAAGCATAACTGTAGCTCCTCTGACACCAGGAATTTTCCGGGTGAATCAATTACCTTTATTATAGACTCTAGCTAACTCTCATGTGTAGCTCTCTTCTCAGCTGTAATCACACATTTGTGTGATTGTCCCCCACCGGACTGTACACTCAGTGAGGTCGGGGACCATCACCTCTTGTTTGCCATTGTTTAGCCACAGCTTAGTGCCCAATATGGAGTAACTGTTCAATAATTATTTGTTAAGTAAACTTTAGAGAGCACTTTGGAAAAAGCAGATAATCACCCTCTGACTGAGACGTGCTCATTTTGTGAAGACTAACCATAAATACACAAAAACTGCTATACATGCCTATTGTTCAAGCATGGTAGTGTAGGTAAGATGTTTTTTAAGTAATGTGAAGAAGTAACATCCTAGAAATCAAACTTATTTTGTTACATAATCAAGTACAAATTTATTAAATACCTGATATTTGAAATGATCATAAAGACTTAAAAAAATTAAACCTTTTTCTTTATACTCACTGTATTGTCTTGAAATATTATTTTTTCAAGTTGCAGGGGAAATGTTTTCTGCTCAAAAGAAGAGTATCGGGTTATATTGATTTCTGGATTTGTAAATTTCCTTGGATATATGTAGTCTATTAACTTAAGGAAATCTGATAGATATTTAGAAAAATTTAGAAGTATTAATGGTTACGAAGACCAGCTTGTAGCATGGTGGTCAAGGTGACTGGATCTCACATGGCTGACTACATGGTTCAAGTCCCAGACCTGGCAGTTTAAAAAGTAAGTTGGGCATGCATGTATGTATGCACAAAATCCCAAGGGGAGGATAAAGAAGGGATTGCAGTGTGGCCATCCCCTGGGGGGTGATTTCTCACTTCCTCTCTCTCTCTTTCTCTCTGTCTCTTTGCAGTGAGCACACTCCCTATAATAAACTCGGGGAGGGGGGGAGCATTATGATCAAAAGTATTACTTATTTACTATTAAGTATAAATTATCTATAAAGTGAACCATAATTTTATCCCCCCAATAAAGCGTATGAGTTTATTTTGAAGTGTCAGTTGAAGCATTGCACCAAAAGACACTGTGGGTCAGTATATAAAGTAAGAACTTTGCAAATGATACATATAGAGAGTGGCATAGACATCCATCCTAAAGATCTCATAAATTATAAAGAGAGTCAACAGTTAATTTGTTCATCTGGATTTTTCTAAAATATAAACTAACCCTGTGGACAGTAGCATCAATACAACGTCTTTCACCCAGAAAGATCCGTAAGACTTCACAAGCTGAAAGGCAGGTTCGAATTTGGGAACAAGAACCTCTTTGCATCATTCAGATGACTCCTTGGGGAGCTTTAGGGAGGCCAGTTGTAATTACTTGGAACTTGTCTTTGAATAGGAGTCTAGAGACACGTCTGCCAGTGCAGGAAATGCCTGAAGGCCTGAAAAGATTATAAGAATCCCTACCAAGATTTTGTTTAAAGACATATACATATGATAGCGAATGAACTTCTCTCAAAATGCCCTGTGATTATTTCTTCCCTACTATTTTTACTTCCCTCGCCCCCAAAATAAATCATTTTAATGTGTGCAAAATAATCCATTCTGCTCCTTGCAAGATCCGGCATGATTGGAGCCTGACAGAACAAAAAGGGACAAGGAGGAGCATTGAAATACTTGTGGTGTGCGGTGTGTGTGTGTGTGTGTGTGTGTGTGTGTTTCGTGTTAAGGAAAAGTGCAGAGGAATACATAGATCACTGTGACAAATGTGTTGTATGTTCATATTTCACTGTGCTTGACAAAAACTCTTGCCAAGTAATAAATGTTAAGTAAACCAGAGCAGCTGTTGGATAGGCAGAGGTCTGCTTCAACGACGGTCACGTTGGCCTCAACTCAAGGTGCAATCTTGTCTTTGCTTTGGTAATTTTCTTCCTTTGATTAGTAGGTTAGGTAAATTGGGGAGGGGGGTATGCCTAACTCTATTTTTTCTTCAGCATTGCGAGTACATGTGAATGAAAGAGAAAGAACAGAGGGGTGGGTGAGTTTTTAAAAAACCATTTTAGTTTTATGCTATTTTGTTAGTTTAAATTGCTCCTTGGTGTCATTCAAAATGTCCTAGTTTCCCCTATATCAGAGCTTATAGACGTTTGACTGAATTAAAAGACAGTTGATAAAAGTTGCAAGATATGAAGGAAATAATTGTTTATCTAAAAAGGGCTTGATGGGACCAGCAGTTGGCATAATGGCTATGTCGCTGGACTGCCATGTAGTCGCCTGTGGTTTGAGACCGGGATCTGGTGGCTTGAACTCACACCAGGCGCCTGTGTATGTGTGCCCAAGATCCTGAGAGGAGAATGGAGGAGAAAGGATTGCGACATGGCCAACCCTCCTGTAGGGGGTGATTTCTCGCTTTCTGTCGCTCTGTCTCTGTCTTTCTGGCAAGCACACACACCTTATAGCAAAAAAAAAAAAAAAAAAAAAAAAAATCCTCTCAAAAAAAGGGGGGGCTTGATTAAGAAGGAAGGGAAAGTGTAATTGTGATGATTTTTTTATGGGGAAAATGAAAATTTAGTTACTGATGGGAAAACAGTCATAGTTTCGGTGCAATTCAGAGCTGGCCTGTCTTTTCTTTTTAATTTAAGAGCCAAGTATATGGGCCAGCAGGTGGCATTGTGGCTACGGAGCTGGATCCCACATGGCTGACTCTATGGTATGAGTCCTGGACCTAGCAACTTGAATAACACGTGGGGTATGTGTGCGTGCACACCCAAACTCGTGAGGGGAGCCTAGAGAAGAAGGGAATGCACTTGGCCATTCCCCTTGGGAGGTGATTTCTCACTTTCCCTCCCAACGGCAAACGCACACACTCTGTGGGAAAAATATTGTTAAAAAAGGAAAGAAAACAAATTAGGGAACAGGGAAAGCGAGTGGCACTGAACTTTCTCTAGCTGCAAAGGGGACCAGAGAGGCACAGTAAGGCCATATTCTACCTATCACGTGCTTCAATTCACATCAGTCCCAGCCCTGGAAGGTCCCAGCACCCTCTCTCTACATTTCAAAAAATTCAAGGCACAGTTCCAACAGCCACCTCCTCTATAACTCCTTCGACCCCTCTCGCCCACAACTCACCTTCTTTCACAGAACTAAGAGTGATTCCTTAATGAACATCCATAATGCTTTCTTTGTGCAGGTTTTTTGCTCTCTCTTGCCAAAAAAATAAAAGTAAAACAAAACACAAGCAAATAAAAATCTCAAGATTTAGGTATTTTGACCTCACAGAAATTATTTCCCTTTGGAGAGAAATCAGAAGTACCTCGTAGGGTGGCTTTGAGAAATGTTTCAGTGAATCCCTGTACAGTGAACAGTACAGGCGAAGATATGGGTGCTCAATACATATGAGAAATATTAATTATTACTGCTGCCTAGTGCTTTCTGCTCAGTCCGTATTAGAAAATTCTCCTTCGTCTTTGCATTTATTCAGCATCTTGATGGAATGCCCCCTGTGGCCAGTACTACAGAGCACACAGAGATCCTAAGACATCTTCCCCCGCCTAAGGAGTGTGCTATCATTTGAAAGAGGAAGAACAAATCACTTTAATGAAGGAGCAAAGCGTCATTAGAAATTATAAGCAAACTTCTGGGGAGAGTTCAAAGAAGAGAGGAATCAGTGGCTTCCCCAAATCTGCTTGATTATGGAAATCCTTTAGGGAGAATGCTGTTTAAAAATACATATTCCCAGGCCAGCAGACAGCATAGTGGTTAGGTCACTGGACACTCACCTGGTTGACTACAGTTTGAGTCCCAGACCCAGTGGCTTAAAACTCAAGCCAGGTATGTGTGCGTGCATGCCCAAGATCCTAAGAGGAAAATGGAGAAGGGACTGCAGTGTGGCTAGCCTCCCAGAGGGTGATTTCTCACTTTCTGTCTCTCTCTCTGTCTCTTCAGCAAGCACGTGCACCCTATAACAAAAATCTCTCAAAGGAAAAAAAATACGAATTCCCAAACACCAACCCAAAAGAAATGAATCAGAATATCTGACTTGTAACCTGGGAAATGCTAGCAAAGGACATTCTGTCCCTCAAAACAAACCCAGGTCATTGAGAAGTTAGTGAAAACGTGGTTAAGAACATATTACATGGTGAGCCTGAAACTGAGGTTGTCTCTGTTGTCTCCCTGAGACTCTGACCCCTAGCTTGGCCTCCTCAAAGCTTCATGTGTCATCCTTACTGCCTCCCTATTTTCTCAGCCTTTGCAGCTGCCTCCTTTTTCATCTATGCACGGTTAATGTGATAATTATCCAAGTGGGAGATCCTAGGATAGTCACTTACAACTGGGGATAAAATCTTTCTATGAAAAGTTATGTTTGATCAGGAATACCTGCACTCTTAGTAGAGTTAGAATGAAAGAAAGAATGGTGTCACTTAAAAAGGTGAGAGAGTGGTGGCTGGACAGAGATCCATTGGTAAAACACGACACTCTATGAGGCCCAGCCATGTGAGAAAGTTCTGGTTCACATTCAGAGACCTCCCTGAATATGCTGGGCATGCATGGTCCAGACCTGGCTAGAGCTGGGCATGGATCATGGCATGGAGACCCTGTTGGGAGTGCTGTTCCCCTTTCTGTCTCTCTCATGGAAGAAACATAAAAATAATAATGGTGAGAGAGACAGATGAAAGAGTTTCTAGCCGGTGGCTTAATCGTCTCAATAAAATGGAGAAATAAGAGCCTCTGCTCTGAAGGAGACAGATGAAATGCAGTTAAGGATTTGGGATGTGAAGGGAGTTGGACGAGCAGGGGGATGTGATCCTAGGGGTGAATCAAGCTGAGGTCCGTTATGCTGCCAAAAGTTCCTGCTGAAATGTCCAAGTCCAGCTCACCCCTCCCCTAGGGTCCTTCTGGTCAAATCCCCAGAAGCTTATATGAATTACAATTCACTGATTTTGTCGTTAAAGGTATACGTTTGATATTCCTGACAATAGGCACATCAAGTATTAGGAATTCTGAGTATCAATTGACCACCTTGTTTCTTCTGCCCAGTATAAGATCTCAAATTTGATCTCATGAGAAGCCTTGGAGTCAGATTCTTGTAACTAACAACAAATCGATCCACCGTGCTCTTTATTAATCTGTAGCTGGCATCGGAATATATGAAAATTTCCCTAGGGTGAGACTAAGACTCTATAATTAAACTTACATTGGTTTTCTTTTCATGTATTTTTCTTTTTGGTGAGTGAACTGTTTTATTCCTCTCATTTTTCCACATCGAATTCTCAGCGTTGTAATGGGTCTCCCACGGTTCCAGGCAGTTATTGGTTCTTGGGGGGAACGCTCCTGCGGCATTATTGATTGCAGCCTTCATGAGAAGGACAGTGATTTACTGTTTGCTTCCTGTGCAGCTGTGAATTTGCTGTGCGGTGACAGCGCCTTCAGAGGCATCCTCAGTTTCCACTTGACAAGGGATCTACAGAGTGAGCTTGTCGTACTGAAATGAAAGTGTCCTCACCCCAAATCACATCTGTCCCTCAAACCAAACCTGGGTCGGTAAGAGGTTAGTGAAAACATGGTTAAGAACATACTAAGTGCTGATCCTGAAATTGAGGTTGTCCCTGTTGTCTTCCCAAGGCCTCTGACCCCCCAGGTTGGCCTCCTAAAAGCTTCATGTGTCATCCTCACTGCCTCCCTATTTCCTCAGGCTTTGCAACTGCCTCCTTTCTCATCCATACCCTCAATCCATCATGTTCTGTCTAAGTCTGCTTGGGATCTGTAATAAAATACCATCAACTGAGTGGTTTATAAACAACAGAAATGTGTTTCTCACAGTTCTGGAGGCTGGGAAGTCCAAGATCAAGGTGCTGGTTGACTTGGTTCCTGGTTAGGGCCTTCTTCCTGGTTTGTAGACAGTCACCTTCTTGCAGTATCCTCTCATGGTGAAGGGAAGAGACAGGGAAAGGGAGCATCTCTCACATGCCTGTTCTTATTAGTGCACTAATTCCATCATGGAGACCCCACCCTCCTGATCTCATCTAAATCTAATTAAACTCAAAGGCCCCACCTCCAAATACCATCATACTGGGAACTAGAGTTTTAACATGATTTTGGGGGTGGACACAACATTCAGTCTATCACATACTCTAACATTTTATTGGGTCTTCAGAAAAGTCATGACATATTTTTCCACGCAAAATACATCATGACTTTTCAAACAACCTGATATTTTCTTGGCTAGCGTATAGATTGGGCACATGACTTTAGACAGCACTCTGGGTCTGAATTTAGTCATGTGTTCAGTTTTAAAACGAAATGTCAGTGTTCAGTTTTTAAATGAAAACTTGAAAACCTGTTGCAAACATACCCTGCTCCATCATCATAGATGTAGCACATTAACCGTCATAATAATTGTAATGCTAATTACCTGGTATTGAGAACTCATATATGTCAGATACTATGCTGAGCACTTTGCACAGCCAATGCAACTTCAGATCGATATTATTCCATTCTATGAATGAATGCAGGGTGGTCCATGTTACTTTACCAGTACACACTCAGAAAGTAATGATACCAAAATTCCACCCAAGTTCGCCTAACTCTGTTTTATACTCTTAACGGTTAACTCTCCTCATCCAAAAATCTCAGTTCCTAAGTACTTTCTCTCTCTTCAAAATTTCTAAACCTTATCTGCACCTCACTATCATTCTTTGACTTCTCTGTGATCAGCCATTATTATGTATATGCCTTCCATTCACGTGTGTGTTTGCAGAAAATGTTGAGAGAAAAACCTGTGGTGTCCCTTTGTTCTGTGCTCACTACAACACCGAGTACATTGGAGTTCTACCCTCTGAGTCTTTATCACCCAGTGTTCTATATGGACCACATCCCGATCTACCTTACGTGAAAGCAATAGGGGAAGAAGGAAGAGAAACTGAATAGTTCCCATTGGTTCTCAGAAGGATGCTGGACTAAATGGACTCTGCCATCGGATTATTAGATGTCATCTTCCACCCTGTTTGCTACACCTCTTGTCTGCATGCCTATAGGTGGTATTAGCCAAGAGCTGAAGGAAAAAAAAAAAAAAAAAAAAGGAATCCAAATAGTAGTGAAATTCAGAAGCCGAGGAACTGTGTCCGATGTCCTCGGGCTGTGATTAGTGACATTAAGTGGTAACGTCTATGCATCTAGCTCTTTCTTTGGTGCTCTGCCCAACATGCTTACCCCAGTACTAGCTTGTCTTGTCCTGCACCTTTGGCTCATTCTTATATAGAATATCACTGGGGGAATCTCCAGAGTGCTATGGACATCACCCAGACTCACCAAGATGTAACTTGTTGTTTAATGTAGCAAGTAAATTAGAACCAATTTCCATATTTGTGAAAATCATTCATGATTTGTGTTGTGGGTCATGCCTCACTGGGAAGACTAGATCAAGGAACATACAATCTCTTTCCATAAGAGTAACAGAAAAATTGCTTCACAGAGCCTCCACTAGAGTCTCACAGAGTGTCGGCTCTCCTAAAGAGTAAGCCAGCAAGAGAAAAGACACCTCCAAGTGGACGGTTTCTCATACGGCCCTTGTTGCGATGGTAGCGTGCTGTGCGTTGCACATGGAATGCCATTATTTGCAGTGATCTATATAGCTTGAAATTTATCTCAGTGTTTTGTTTTGTTCTGTTTTGTTTAACTTACTATAGAGTATGTGCACTTGCTGGAGACAGTGACAGAGAGAGACAGTGAGAAAGCATCCCCAAGGGGAATAGCCATGCCACAATCCCTTCTCCTCCATTTTCTTCTTGGGATTTTGTGTATGTACACATATGCACATGGGTTTTTTATTATTATTTGTTTGTTTGTTTTTAAGCTTTATCCATAAGGTGAATATACTTGCTAGAGAGAGAGAGAGACAGAGAGGGAAAGTGAGAAGTCACTCCCTAGAAGGGATGACCATGCTGCAATCCCTTCTCCTCCATTCTTGGGATTTGGGGCTCGTAACACACACATGCCCTGTGTGATTTTCAAGCTGCTGTATCCAGGACTTGAACCATGGATGTCCACGTGGAATCCAGCTGCCTTAACTACTACACTATCTGGCTGGCCCAGTGATATTTTTTATTGGACAGTATTATCCTTTCTTTCTCAAGAAGAAACCAATAGAGCATACTATCCAGTGTTACTTTCCATCTCAGACTAGCTAAAAATTGCTCACAATTTACCAAAATTCTGAGCAATTTAGCTGCTGATAAATATAGCTGTCTGTTCAAATATGGGCAAATTTTACTTCCACTCTTATTCACCAAAGTTCCGACAAATGTTTCAGATCCCCACTTAGCTAGGTCACTTACACTCCTAATTTACCAAGGGTTAAAACAGACTTGAGAGGTTTCTTCTGACAAGTTTAGGGGAAAGTAAGAAAGAGCAGGCTTTACCAGTGCCTACACTTGGTACATACCCATAGATGATATTACCAGACCTGTCTCTGAATAAAAGAGCCCAGTCACTCAGTCCCTCCGACATCGTTATCGAGACTGAATGGCACTCAATTTTTATCAAGCATCTTCTCTGATTTATTGAAGACTCGATTCCCATAATATCATCAAGTAAGTAAACATCCCCGTGCATAGAGCTCTTGCTATTATCATGGAAAATAGCAAGCAGCTCTCGGGCGCTTCCGCTGGAACAGTATTCAACATTTCTTTCATAGCAGCAGCACACCCAAGCCATTTCTTTTGATGTAGTCACACAGGTACACAGAAAGATGGACTACTCCCTTTATATCTATTGGTAAATTTTCTTTCTAATAACTGCTGAAAACTTCACTCCTAGAAGTGGTTAGTCCTGCTGGTTGAAGAAAATAGATACATTATCTGAGGTAATAGATAAGTCTCATTAAGAAGATGGAATAGACTAATTCCCAGCATATCTCCCATGCGTGGGAAAACTAAATGGTGAAGGAGAGCAGTAACGCATCAATTATCCTTTCTGCATGGAATTAGATGAGTCTCATTGCTACTCTATACCATATTCTGTAATTTTTTATAAATAACCATTTATATCAGATACCTCAGTTTGCTGCCTCATAAAAAATAGATAGCCAACACTTCTAGCTTATTAATCAGACTGATTCCAGAAGCCACTTAAGGAACCCAGGTATTCTATTTAAATTTTGTATTCCTGTGTAAGAAGTCCTTATTCCTACTATGGAATTAGTAGTAACATATGCCCCAAGAGTGTTTAGTAGTAGCCTAAAATCAAATGCTACAAATTTCATGATGTCACAGTTTAAGTGAAGCTTAGCTTCTAACAATTGAAATGAAGCCACCCATTAGCTTTTTTAATAATGTTTTGGAGATTTCGTGTTAATGATTTTAAGAAGTCACTTTAGGTGGGGCCTGTAGGTGGCGTGGTAGTTAAGGGTGCTGGACTCCCACATGGCCGACTGCGGTTAAAATCCCAGACCTGGCAGCTTGCTTTCTCACCTTCCCTCTCTCTCATTCCTGCTCTGTCCCTCCCTGGTCAAAGTGACAGAAAGGAAGAAAGGAAGGAAGGAAGGAAGGAAGGAAGGAAGGAAGGAAGGAAGGAAGGAAGAGAGAGAGAGAGAGAGGAAGAGAGAGGGAGGGAGGGAGGAAGAAAGGAAGAAAGACAGAAAGAAAGAAAAACAGAAAGAAAGAAAAATGAATTTTTTTTTAAGTCACCTTAGGGACTAGCAGGTGATGTGGTAGTTAAGATGCTGGACTCTCACATGGCCAACCACGGCTTGAACCCCAGACCCAGTAGCTTCAAAGTTAATCTGGGCACATGTGTGTATGTGCCCAAAATCCCACAAGGAGAATAGAAGAAAAGGGATTACAGCACGGCCATTCCTCCTGGAGGACTGATTTCCCACCTTCTCTCTGTCTCTTTCCAGCAAGCACATGTGCCCCATGGCAAAATAAATAATAAAATGAATAAAAGAACTTTACTTTAGTTCATCAGATTTGTCATATCACGTTATCATATGTGAAGTACTCAAAGACAATTTGATTACTTCATTAGTGTAAACATTTTTCCATACTTAATTTTTTTTTTTCCTATAGGGCATGTGCACTCACCAGAAACACAGAGAGAGACAGAGAGACAGAAAACAAAAAATCACTCCCCCCCTCCTCCCAGGATTTTGAGGATGCACAAGCACCTGGTGTGAGTTTTAAGTCGCCGGGTCTGGGATTCGAACCATAGTTGACTATGTGGGAATCCAGCAACATAACCATTATGCCATCTGCTGATCCGTCTCCATACTCTTTTTTTATACAAATTTTGTCATCAATGTTTTATATGAAACTATAATATCCCAAATGCATAAATTTCACATCATAGGAGTTAAATTAATGGAAATTTGCATATGAACACTGGCTTGTTGAAGGGCATGAAAAAGTGGAGGACTTATTTTAATTTGTAGACTATGTAATAAAAATGAGATAATACAATGCTTTGCAAATTATAAAGTGATCATTTGAAAAGAAAGATATTTTATTTGTACTGCCCATACTTTTAAAAATTATTTTAACTATTCATAGAGATGAGAAACATTAACTCTTAAGGTTCTGACTCTAAGTTCCATTTCACCCCACACATGATCCAGAGAGAGAAGGGAGAAAATCTGAAGGGAAATTACAGAATTTAAAAAGTACGAAAAGAGTAAAGTGGCTCCTAGGTGACAGCCATAACTCTGCAATCATGACATCACCACTCTGCTATATGCTTCATAGCCCATGTGTACAAGGGCACTTCAAAAAGTTCAAGGACAAGTGGAATTAAGGTACAAGTTTATTTTGGTGCAAAAAAATTGTTCATTTTTATGAGATCAGCAGTTAGCATAATGGCTATGTCTCTGGACTCCCATGTAGTCGACCATGGTTCAAGTCCCAGACCTGGTGGCTTAAACTCACACCGGGTGCATGTGTGTGCCTGCACAGGATCCCAAGAGGAAAATGGAGGAGAAGGGATTGCAGCATGGCCATCCCCCCTGGGGGGGTGATTTCTCACTTTCTGTCTCTCTGTCTCTCTCTGTCTTCCTGGCAAGCGCACACGCCCTATAGCAAAACCCTCTCAAAAAAAAATGTTAATTTTTTAAATGTCCAATTTTTTCATAATACACATTTTTGGTGAATTTTTGAAGACCCTCTGTACTAGTTTTCTGGGGCTGCCCAGACACAATACTAGAGACTGGTTAGCTAAAACAACAGAAATTTTTCCTCGTAGTATAAGATCAAAGGGCTAGCAAGGTAGGCTTCATCCCGAGTCCTCTTCTTCTGATTTGCAGGAAAGCTGTCGTATGGCCATGTGCTCACATGATCTCTTCTTGGTGTGGAGAGAGAGAGAGAGAAAGAGCGAGCTATCCAGTGTCATTTCTTTTAAGGGCACTAATACCTTTGGATGAGGGCCCCAACCTCATGACCTCATTTAACCCTAGCTAACTCCCAAAGATCCCACCTCCGAACGCCACCAACATGGGGCATAGTGCTTACACACATGAATTTTGGAGGGACATAAACATTCAGTCCATAACATCATGAATTCGAGTGCCATTGTTTTTGACAACCATGACAAATTCCGTTAAATATTTATGAAGCTAACACAAAAGGCAAGCGATGATGTTTGTGGTGTGGAGAACAGAACAAAATATATCATTTAAGATCTCAAGGCATTTACAGTCTGATTGGGAATATACAAAATGAACAAGGAGAAAAGCATGTATCAAATGTAAATTATAATTCAGAGCAACAGTGGAGACGTGGCTCAGAACTTAATGGGAAATGCTTGGGGACTAGCTTCCGAAGAGATGGAACTTGAGTCCAGAGACAGCTTTGGTAGGAGAAAGAGAGGGGTCAGTCCTCTTGTCATTTGTTCATTTAGTCATTATTTACCAAGATATAGTATGTACAGGAACAAGAAAAACAAAATTAATAATGCATAGTATCTGCCCTCGAGTAGCCTAGAGGACAGAAAAATGCCAATAAACTCAACAGCAAATGTAGAGTCTTTCAGTGACTTACAATCCTTGCATCTCCAGAATCACTCTGTTCCTTCCCAGGTCTGAGCCCCAGACCCAGGGAACACTTTCCACTTCCTCAAATGCCTGTATTTCTCTCTGCTGGGCCTTTGCACAAGCTGTTCCTTCCTTCTGGATTACTTTTTTGGCAATCTGCACACCTTCACCTGTCCTTCTCTTTCTTACACAACTCTTGTTCCAGCAGGTGGTCCCTAAAGTGCTCATCATTCCCAAACCAAGGTGGGGTGACATTTTTGTTCAGTGTCTTTCATTGTGCTACCCCCTTGAGAGCATGCACTCAACTGCAATGGAATGAAGTAGCATGCTTTCAGATTAATATCCAAAGAACAGTTTTTGTTCTGTTTTCCCCCCATTTATACAAATACTATAGCTCATTCAGACCCATGATGGATAGAAATCAGAAGGTAGAATTCACTTTGTTAAATATGTTACATGGAGAAAAACTGATTGCTTTCCTATGATACTAGTCTTCTTTTCAAAATTTTGTTATGGGGCCAGCAGGTGGCATGGGGGTTAAGGCGCTGGATTCCCACGTGGCCCCTACAGCAAAAACCTCTCCAAAAAAAAAAAAAAAAAAAAAAAAATGGGACCAGCAGTTGGCATAATGAATTCCCGCATGGCTGACTGGAGTTCAAGTCCCAGATCCAATGGCTTGAAAATCATGCCAGGCATGTGTGTGCACATGTGCAAAATCCCAAGAGGAGAATGGAGAAGGGATTACTGCATAGTCATCCCTCCAGGGGGTGATTTCTCCCTATTCCTCTCTCTGTCTCTCTTCTGGCAAGTACATGCACACTATGGCAGAAACCTAAAAACAAAAAGGTTTTTGTTATGTTTATTATCTTAACACTACTAAAAAATTTAAGCATTTTATATCAGAATTGGAATAAGGATAAATATAATACAACTCATCTAACACATTAAAATATAATTTTTAAAAGTTATTTAGACTTTTTGGGACCAGCAGTTAGCATAATGGCTATGTCACTGGACTCCCATGTAGTCGACCACAGTTCGAGTCCCAGACCCAGTGGCTTAAACTCACGCTGGGCACGTGTCTGTGTATGACCAAGATCCTGAGAGGAGAATGGAGGAGAAGGGATTGCGGCATGGCCATCCCCCCAGGGGGTGATTTCTCGTTTTCTGTCTCTTTGTCTCTCTCTGTCTTTCTGGCGAGCACACACGCCCTATAGCAAAAACCTCTCAAAAAAAAAGTTATTTATACTTTTCATCTGTGAAAATATGCATAAAACATAGTAAAATATTTTTCCCAGTGCTGTGCTATTTTTTCTTGATTTTTTTATTATTATTTATGCATTTAATGTCTGTACATCACTTAGATTATAAAGAGAATTTACCCAGCAAAATATATACTTCATACCAGCCCACTTGAGAATACTATATACATCATCAACAGGTAATAAACCATATCTGTGTTCCACAGATGTCTTACGTCTCTATTTTTTCCCCAAATTTCCTTTCCTACACTCTTCCCCTATCCTACTCTACTTGTACTTTGTCCCTAGTTTACATAACAATTTTCAATGCTTTTATGTCCTTTAATCTTTCAATCTCTGCCATAGAGTGTGGACAGTCAGTATATATTAAGTGTAGACATACAATGCCTCTCTTTTATAGCCTGACTTGCTTCGCTCAGCAATAAATCTTGCATATTTGTCCATTTCTATTAAATGTCAGGGCTTTGTTTTTTTTATGGCTGAATAGTATTTCATGGAGTATATATGCCACATGTTTTCAATCCGTTCATCTGTTTGTGCACATTCAAGTTGGTTTCATGTCTTAGCAATTGTGAATAATGCTGCTATAAATATAGATGTGCAAGTATTTTTCCAACTGAGTGTTCTCCTGTCCTTTGGGTAGATACCCAGAAGTGGAATTGCTGGATCATACGGTAGTTCTATTTACAGGTCTTTGAGGAACCTCCATATTATTCTCCATAGTGGTTGGACCAATTTACATTCCCACCAACAATGTAAGAGAATTCTCTTTCCACCACATCCGTGACAACTCTTATCATTTTTTTTCTTTTTAATCTTCGCCATTCTGACTGGGGTTGCTATGCTATTATTGATGAGCTAACTCTTGCTTGAGAGTTTTAAGTACCCTGAATTTATCTACCAACTTTAATGCAAAGATACTCTGACTTTTTTAAAGCTTGTATCAATATATACTAACTTGGGGATGTCATTTGCATCATAAAAGAATTCCCCAGTTATTTAAGTACCTACTACAGCAGTTCTCAGCATAATGAATTCCTTTCATATATTAAAATTGTTATCCACCTTTTTAAAAGTTCAATATTTATGCAAATATTCAAAAGGATGTTTGTTCCTTCCAAAAGTATCCTTGTCCATAATCTTCTCTTCTAACACTGCCAAAGATACACAATATCACCATCTTTATCCATTTTATACACGGCACATACTTCAAGATTCCACTCATCTTCAGGCTTAGCCATCAGACTCAAAGATATGAAAATATTCATGAAATACATACAATACACTAAGCAAAATAAGGTTGACTTTATGACACTTTTCCATAAACATGCGTCAGCAAGGTCTGCATAGAAGACTTCTTATTGCCTGAAGGCTGATGCTAAGCAGAGATGATCTCTGCCAGTTTCTCACTGCAGAGTGAAAGAATTTTTCCCCTTTACCCTATAACCCAAATATCACACTGTGCTTAAGGATGGAGCTGACATTTTAAAAGATCACCAGAAGTGTTCTCTTTCCACTTGCAATTATGCCCTCTATCTCAGTGGGAGACATGGTCTGGGTCCTCTCAGCTCTCCAGCATCTTTCTGACTTGCTTTCATTATCCTGATTATCTATTCATTTGCCACCCAGCACTCATTTTATGAAAGATCATGTCTGCCATTTCTATAATGAGTGCTTGACTTTTACTGCCAGCATAAACACATAAAATATATAATAATTAAAGTTCACTAGTCACCAAAGTCTTGAGATCCGTCATGTTGCTAATTTGATTTTTCAAGCAATTGCTTCTCTGTGAACAAGGCTGATTTTGCCCCCGTAGGCAGCACAAGAATGATGGTGGAAGAAGATGACTCTAACCTAGAGAAATCAGTTTGAATGGGGACCATCTATCTCCTCTTCGGCCAAGGAGTATATCTGTAATAGTATGATGATTCTCAGAGCCAACCAAGATCTCATCAATATTTGAACAAAAAAATTATTCTCAATAGTAAAGATGAAATCATTTTATTTTAAAAATAGTGAAGAGTTATTTAGCAGTGTATCTTATACGGAGGATTGTTCAAACTCTAAGGAAAAAGTTCATGGGGTTAACTATGGAAGCCTATATAACATAGAGTAGAAACTTCATAATGTATTGACTTACACCGAGTAAGGACAAGAAGGTTGCAGAATACCACTTCCTTATTTTGAACACACTTCCTTGTTTTGATAACATTGGCAAACTCCCTTAAGTGCCTCATGATAATGAATTCATCTGACGTTTACTCTAATCACAAAGAGATTAATGAACTCATGTGATATTCATGTGGCTCTCTGGGGACATCAGGATGTGTTACACGGAGTGTAATGTTTGCAAATGGATACAATGGAATACGTGTTAGCCAAGGGACTTGAGTAGTCTAACTCTCAGTCAATAAAGAAGCAGGAAATAAAGAATCTGCTTCCATTTATACATATTTTCTTTAAGGATAATAAAGATCTTGAAGGCATATTCAAAAAAGTGCAGAAACCAAAAGATGAGTTTGAGAACTGAAGGGATCACTTACCAGCCTGTGGCCTTGGGAAGTTTTCTTTACCTCTCTTGCCTAAATCTAGTCAACTGTAAAAATGAGAATTTAGTAATAGAAGCCTTTTAAAGCCTTTTGCAAAAAGTACAATTTCTCCCTCACGAGGTTGTATGATTTTGAAAGAGAGGTAGGAGAGGACGCTGTTTTCCACAGGGTCTCAACATTGCAGTTCTGCGCCCCCAGCTTCCCAGTTAGCTAAGATTAGTGTTCACTTTGGTTTGGAATCCAAACCCTGGCCTCCCACGTGGCTTCAGCCCCACACACAGCAATGTCTTCCCGATTGTGCCACCACAGCTGGGCCACAAGATTCTTTTTAAGAAGTAAATCGAATTATATTCAGTGCTTCTGGCAAGTGCTTATAAATGCTCCAGCATTATACATGCATTTAATATTGTTCTTCTTTTGGAAAATAGGTACTCTGGGCACTATCTGGAGGTAGTCCTCTCTCTCTCTCTTTCTCTCTCTCTCAACCTCTCTCTCTCATGAAATAAATAAGCTTTAGAAATAGGTACTCTGGATAAAGTTTGTAGTTTATTTTCGATACACACAAAGAAGGAAGCCTTGGAAAGACGTGTACATAAGAACACAAACACTGTATCTAAGTAAGAAAACCAGATCTAACCAATAAAGATTTTATCAAATTATCTTTTACAAATTTGAAAGTGAGATATCAGGTTTGAAACAACAGGAAACTTCCTTCGTGTATAGGTCTCTGCTATACAGGAGCCTTTGGCAATAACTGAGTTTATGAAGAAATCCAGCCCTGTGAACTTAGCCCTGCAGTGGGGACCTGGGCAGGGTACTTCATCTCACTGGGCAGGACTGAAGCATGATCTTATGTCCCAGATCCTTCCTAGTACCAATCCTCTGTTGTTCTCACCAAGTCTGTTTAGTAACCCTTTACCATCCCTGAAGATCTTCAGATTAATTTATAGTACTTCTAGTCACTTACCATTTTAAAATATTTTTATATCTTTTGATTAAAAGATGCACCATCTCTGTCTCGTCAGTTAGCCTACTTATTCTTAGTAAACCATAATCACTTCTCTGGAATTTCTATTTTGGAGTATAATACCTACCCATCTCCCCTGAAGCTAAAGATGCCACCATTATCTAAAACAATTATTCAACAAACACAGGCTTCAGATTTACCTGATCTCAAAAAGTAAGTCAAATGAATGTTCAGATGTAAATTCCAGGATAATGGAGAGTCCAAAGAAATCCAAAATTCACTAAAAGATCATGCCATTGTTAATATGCAGTGTGTGCATGAAATTGCTTTTGAAAGCAGTCAAATACAAAATCAATAGTGAATGATCACTCTGTATTCATTTGAAGATGCACATATAATAATTGGCCTTGCTACGTATCAGTTAATACATAGTCAAAAGAGCACTGGCATTAAGAGTCGCAATCTCTGATTCTAAAGCAGACTCTGATACATTTTAATGATGCAACTCTGGCTGGTTCATTTAAGCCCTCTAAATTTAAATACCTTCATCAGTCAAATGGGATCCCATTTACTTCATAGAGTTGTTTGCTCTGAGGGTCCTAAAATGAGTCAGCCACTAAAACCAGTCGACCAAACATGGCTCCTAACCTGTGTTTATAAATAAAGCCCATTTGTGTACATATTATCTAGGGTTGCTTTCCCACTGCAAAGGCAGATTCACGTAGCTGCAGCAGAAGCCATGTGGCCCACAAAATCTAAAGTACTGGCTCTCTTACCCTGAGCAAAAACAGTTTGCTGACCCCTGGTTGAAAAGATGATATTCATAAACTTATTGGAAATGCCATGAGGGACTATTAACCTATGTGATCTCAGGCAATTTTAGTGGATTGGACTAAGCAAATGGCATTTGGCTCAAGGAGCTAGGAAAAAACTAGTTAAAATTCCAGTTTGAACAAAGGAAATAGCTTCCAATAGTCTTCCTTAGGTTATTTGGTGTTACTGAAGTATTAGGTATTATCAATAAACAGGTGCTATAGCTATTGCTCCTAACCAATCACTAAGAGATTTTGCTTAAGAGAAATAAGCAATTGAGGCCTGATTCACAGAAAGTTCATAGAATTTGGTTTTACAACACTGATGTTTAAATTGTGTTATTAGATATGCTGTCAGAGTGCCACTATACTTAATTGCTTATCTTAATCTTTCATGATTGCTTTTGCTTCAATCCAAGTTTACCTATATTTTCCAAGGCTAGAAGGAAATAAATGGTGAATGAATGAAAAACCTACCAAGCTGATGTTTTCCTGAAAAACATCTGCATGCTATTGTTAATTTTTCAGGATACAGCAAAAGGAAAATTTTGTGAAAACTCATCAAGTGAATTTAGTAATGTGGGTAGTCTGGGCCAAAATAAATCCACCCAGTGTGTCAAAAATTAATTTTTTTCAGATATCCCCAGGTTTCTTTCTCAGTGGTAACTAACATCAAACATTACTGAACTCTACACTAAATCCATTTTTAAAATTTTAGTCAATAAGCATATACAAATAATTAAAAAAAATAAAATAGGGACCAGCAGATAGTGTAATAGTTTCATCACTGGACTCCTACATAGTCGACCTGCAATTCAAGTCCCGGATCTGGTGACTCCAAATTCATGCCAGGCATGTTTGTGTGCATGCCCAAAACCCTAAGAAAAGAATGGAGGAGAAGGAATTACAGCATGGTCATCCCTCTGGGGGAGTGATTTCTCACTTCTGTCTGTCTCTCTGTGTCTCTCTGGTGAGCACATGTTACCTATAGCAAAAATCTATCTAAAATTTTTTTGAAATATTAAAATGATACATTTCATTCTCACCAGTTCCAAGCCTTGAGGTGCTGCAATACTATAAAGTTGAAGAAACGTCTAGAAGGCCCCATATTTTGGAGTTTCTATCATTAAGTAGCTAGAATTAATTTATTGTTACAGACTGTTCTGTAATTGTGTTGCTAATCAGAAATACCTAGATACTAGGTGATTTATGAAGAATAAAGTTTTATTTGGCTCATGATCCTGGTGGCTGGGAAGTCCACAGCAGGAGGCCAGCATCACAACCTGGCTAACAGAAGAAAGCAGGAGAAGCAGAGAGAGCGCCACCTGCAGGCAGTCATCTCTCACAGCAACCTGCTCTCACAACCAACACCCTCCTGTAAAAGGAAGGACTCATGCCCATGAGCTGGTGTTTAATCTATTCCTGAGGGTGGTGCCCCATGATTCAAACACCCCCCTAGACCCCACCTCGTAAAGGTCTCACCACCTCTCAACACTATTACATGAAGATCAAAGCACAGTGCATGAATCTTTGGGGGACCAACCATATTCAAACCATAACACAGGCCAAGACTCAAAAACATAGGATATAAGAGATATTCAGCATCCAGCCACACTGGCACAGGTCATAGCGAGCCCCTGCCCCATACCAGAGCCATGTGAGAAGCCCTGGGTTTGGTTTCTGAGTGAACCTGAGCATACCAGTGGCCTTGTGATGCTGGCTGTCTAGAGGGTGGGGTTGGGGGGAATTGCAGCACAGTAAGACCCTGTTGGGGATCTCTCTCTCCCTCTCTCTCCTTCTCTCTCTCTCTCTCATGAAAGCAATAAAATAAATAAACTTTTAAAAAGAAAAAAAATACTAAGAGGAAAAAAAAGCCTCAACTCTTCTGGCCAGAGGCTTCTGATAGAGAGGGTCAGGGCGGGAGATGGGCATATAGAGATCTGTTAGACTGAAAAGCACACCAAAGGAAGAGGGCTTGAAGCTTCCTTTCCTGCTAGAGTCTCTGAGGGGAGGTGCTGGACACACCAGGCTCTGCACCCACAGAGGAGACCTCAGAGTTGAGAAGCCACAGCTGTATGGTCAGGGAAAAGCAAAGGTTTAGTCTTCGTTCCCAGGCCTCCCTTACTCCCTGTGTTCTGAATATTATTAGAACATAGGGACCTGTCTTGGAACCCTCCATGGTGAGTGACAAGGTGACACAAATATAGTGTTTGAAGGGCTACATAACAGTCTGGATTAAAATATGTATCTGTATCTATCTATATCTATATCTATATCTATATCTATATCTATATCTATCTATATCTATATCTATATCTATATCTATATCTATATCTATATCGCAGAGGCTCAGAAGGGTAACAGCACCACAGAGAGCCCAAGGAGTTGAGGCAGCAGGAGGGAACCCACATGCCCATCTCAGCCAATCTTACAGACTTCCAGCCTCCGGAGACCTTAGCAGCAGTCCCAGTTATGCCTAAGGATTGACCAAGGCCCAGAATGCCTCAAAGGGGACGGGCTGAAGCAGTCCGAGGGCCAGCCAGAGGCCAGCAGCTCCCCTCCCTAAAGACCCCAAAATGGGGATATAACGCTGCCCTCCATAAATTCTGATGCCACTTTGAAAAAGAACAAGGAAAGGAGAAGAAATAGAAAGGATTGAGTTATTCTCTCAAGTAGACTGAGCTAAAGCTAGAGACATGTTAAATTATTAGGGCAGATTAAATTTTAAATCGTATCAAGCTAAATTTAGTTTTGCTCCCACTGCTAAGCAAGCACAAGCCTCCCAAGTTAGAGATGGAGCTACATTTTCTTTGCGTAACCAGATTGTAGTATGAATAAATTTGCAATCACACTATGATTATATTGTTTGATTTAGTAGAAACATATTAATGATAATTTTACTCAGGCCTTAACAAATATCTAAAACTCAAGGAGGTAGCTTATCTCTGAATAGTTACATACTGGAGGCAGTGTGGGGTAATGGAGAGAAATATGTTGGGAGACAGACCTGAGTTCCAGCCACAACTCAGCTATTCACCATCCAAGTCAATAAAGAAGTCGCTCTGGGTCAATAGGTGATATGGTGGTTAAGACACTGGACTCCCATATAATCCACCGCGGTTTGAGTCCCAGACCTGGAGGCTTGAAAACCAGGGGCTAGTGGTGAAATGGTTGAGGCACTGGACTCACACTGGGTTCTAGTCCCAGACTCGGCAGCTTGAAACTCATGCCAGGTATGTGTGCTTGCACACCCCAAATCCTCAGAGTAGAATAGAGAAGGGATTGGAGCATGGCCATCATCCCCGGGAGGTGATTTCTCATTTTCTCTTTCTCCGTCTCCCTCTGTGTCTCCAGCGAGCACACGCACCCAATTGCAAAAATCTCTCTAAACCAAAAAAAGGAAGGGAGGGAAGGAGGGAGGGAGGGAGGGAGGGAGGGAGGGAGGGAGGGAGGGAGGGAGGAAGGAAGGAAGGAAGGAAGGAAGGAAGGAAGGAAGGAAGGAAGGAAGGAAAGAAATCATGTTGGGCACATATGCATGTGTACCCAAAATCCTAAGAGGAGAAAAGGAGGAGAAAGGATTGCAGTGTGGCCATCCCTGGAGGTTGATTTCTTGCTTTATCCTCTTTTCTGTCTCTCTCTGGTGAGCAAATGCTCCCTATGGCAAGAATAAATAAATAAATAAAGCTGCTTAATCTCTACAGCCATGAGATTGTGTTGAATGTGGGAAATGTGGGGGATTATTGCTCTCTTTTGGTCTCATCTATAAAATGGGGAGAGGGAGAAAAAAAGGAAATAAGGTCTGCAGTATTTTCCATCCTAATGTTAGTGTATGCTTCTCTTAATAAAAGGTAAGGAATTCGGTCACAAGAATCACGGAAGGTCCTACAGATGTGGCCTGATGAATGACTTCCTGAATTTATTTTTCTTTAAAGATTATTTATTTAATTTTATCTATTCATTCATTTATTTTAATTTTACCAAAGAAGGACAGACACACAGAGAGAAGAAAAGTGAGAAAGCAAGCCACCAGGTCTGGGATTCGAACCATGGTCGGCCATGTAGGAGTGTCCAGTGCCTTAACCCCCATATCACCTGCCAGCCCGACTTCCTGAATTTATTAAAAGCAAAATTTTAAAAATCTTTGGTTGCCCCTAAATTTTTTTCCTAGTAGAAAGGGCTAAAAAGTCAGGTGCCATTTTTCCGAGATAACTAGTAACTTTTTTACAATAGCTCAGTAGAAATTTACCTAAGAGTCATAATTCTAACTAATTTGAAAGGAAACTATAGACTGCTAAAAGATTCAAAAACAGACATTTACCTACATACCATTAGAAATTTACAGCCATCTTTCAACAACCTATTTCCTTACAAGTTAATTTGAAAAGTGATTCCTATAGTAGCAATTAAGGATGATAAGAAATTGGGACCAGCAGTTAGTATAATGGCTATGTCACTGGACTCCCATGTAGTTGACTGCAGTTCGAGTCCTGGACCTGGTGGCTTAAACTCACACCAGGCACGTGTGCGTGTGTGTCCAAGATCCCAAGAGGAAAATGGAAGAGAAGGGATTGCGGCGTGGCCATCCCCTGGGGGGTGATTTCTCGCTTTCTGTCTCTCTGTTTCTCTCTGTCTTTCTGGCGAGTGCACACACCCTATAGCAATAGCAAAAACCTCTCAAAAAAAAAAAAAAAATCATAAGAGATCAATAATTAGTGCAAGTCCCACAAACAAGTAAGGCTATATCTTCAAAGTATATTAAACACAACTAATTTGCCCTAAGTGGTCAACTGTACCTGGGTGAGAAGTTTGTCCAAAGTAATCTATGTAGGTAATGAACTGCAACTTAGTTTGATGTAAAAGCAAGTTGTTACCTAAATTATAATAAGCAAACACCCTGCTAACCTAGCAACTGAGCTTCAGCCAATCACAGCAGCCAAGCTTCAGGCAATCACAGTCTGCCAGTGATTGCACCAGTTCATCTAAGGCAAATGCCAACTGTAGCCACTCGGGTTGGTTGTTTTTTTTAATATTTATTGTAATTTATGATTTACATATAATCATTACACGTCTTTGTAGGGTATAAAGCGTTCTTTAGAAGTATGTACACAGTGTATAATAAATCGAGGCTATAAACATATTTACCACTTTCAATTTTCAACATTATATTATGTTCTGAACGTATAAAACCTGCTCCACTAGTTATTCTGAAAGTACGTACCAGATATTCTATGACGTTCTTTACTGTGACATACAGTTCTAACGAAAAACAAATTGATTAAAATCAGACATCAAGTCTCATAAATCAAGAGGACAAATTTTTGAAAACAAAGATAATATTTTTTTGGAGAGAGATTTTAGCTATAGGACGTGTACACTGGCCAGAGAGACAAAGAGACAGAAAGTGAGAAATCACCCCCTCCTGGGGGATATGGCCATATCACAATGCCTCCTCCATTCTCCTCTCGGGATTTTGGGCATGCGCACATAAGCACCTGGCATGAGTTTGAAGTTTGAGTCCAGGACTCAAACCTCAGTTGACTACATGGGAGTCCAGCAACATAACCATTGCACCATATGCTGGTCCCAGCAAAGAGAATCTTAACACAGCTAGTGAAAGAAGAATTTGTAATTTCCACGTAGAGGACTGTAGGAGATAATAGTTTATATTCTAAAAAGTTCTGTGTTATCATTGATCCAGTTAGAGATAGGGAAAATTGTACATATAAATAGCTCACAGAAAAAGATCTTTTACTCACTCACTGTGAGTTCTTGTCAGACCATAGTACTGTCCTGTGCATAAAGAAATAAGTCCTCAAAAAAAAAAAAAAAAAAAATCCAGAATTGGAAAGAACTGTTTAAAAGCAAAGACTTGGTAAAGTCATGATTTGGTGATTTATAGGCTTTACGATGTTCCTTATTTTAGCCTTCTTTAAATTCAAAGAAACTCAGCTACCTGTAACATTTTGGACTTTTTCTGTTATCTAGTTTTATACAATGAGTGATGGTTATAATAAATATATAAATTGTAACCTGTGGAGACAACTGTCTATCAAATAATTGGTGAATTTGTACATAAGCCTGCTTGTGTATAAAATAGTTGAATCTGCATTTTTAGCCTTTCAGTTATTAAATTTTATCCTGACATTCAGGTTATTATCGATTATGTGTGGACTTATACCCCATTTTTCTAGTTGTTTTGTACTCTCATACTTCTATTTACCTCTCTTTAGTTTTCCTGGTGTAGTATTCCTTTAAGTATTTCCTGGAGTGCAGGTTTAATTTTGGTGAGTTCTTTCAGCATTGGTTTATCTGGGAATGATTTTATTTCTTCTTCCCAATTGAAGGATAATTTTGTCGTGTATAGTACTGTTGCCAGAAAATGTTTTTCTTTCAGTATTTCACATATACCCTTTTTTTTCTTATCTTCCCATTTTCTCCTTTGCATTCATTGTTTCAGCTGAGAGAACTGATGTTAGTCTAATGGCATAAACTTTGTAAGAAACCTGGCATTTCTCTCTTGCCATTTTTAGAATTTTGTCTTTTTCAGTGTGGAGTTATGGAGTTCCTCCTTCAAGTCATGGGAGAAAATTCTCATCTCCTGGAATTCGTTGTCTGTTTTCTCTTGCATCTCATTGAGTTTCGTAATAATGAATATTCTGAATTCTTTTTCTGACATGTCTTGTATTTTATCCGTTGTTGGTAAGTAGTTATTATGTTCCCTTGTGGGGAAGGTATTTCCTCATTTACTCCTATTTCATGAGGCTCAGCTTTGATTTTTAGTCATCTGGTAAAATACTCACTTCTTCCTACTTCCAAGGGGTATGTTTCTGTAGCTCTGTGCTCACGTGCTGTGTGCTTCCCTACAGTGTGAGTTAGCTCTGTGCCTGTTTCCCTCCTCTACTGTGGGTGGCAGTGTGGGATCCACAGTGGGAGTTTGGGGTTTAGGTTTTTGGAGGGGACTTTCTCTCCTTTTACTACCGGGGGCTTAGGAGGAGAGAATTCCTCCAGAGTCTCCTGTCTTCAGGTGTTTGGTTCCTATATTCCCAAACCTTTCTGTGTCTAATGTGGATGCAGGTTGAGCTGGGCGGCTAGAATATGAACATGCCTGAGCCAGCAGATGGCATAGTGGTTATGTCACTGGACTACCACTTGGCAAACCGTGGTTTGAGTCCTGGACCTGGTGGCTTCAGAATCACTCCGGGTGCCTGTGCATGTGTGCTTATGATCCCAGGAGGAGAACGGAACATGGCCATCCGCCCAGGGGGTGCTTTCTCACTCTCCCTTTTACTGACTCTGTCTCTCTCTCTCTCTCTCTGTCTCTCTGGCAAGTCCACACACCCTTTGGCAAAAACCTCTAAAAATAAAATGTTTTTGAAAGAATGTGAATATGACTTGCAGGCCATAGCAGCCCCGTTCTCCCTTACAGAAGGCTGGGCAGGGGTCCCTGATAGCTCAGGCCACGCAGCTTGGGCCTCCCTGTCACTCCTGGATGGGTGAGGGGCAGAATGGCATCTGCACACATGGGACTGCAGCTCCTGCCTTCTCTCTTCTGTCTCTGGCATCAGGTTGGGTTTAGCTGTCATTTTCTTGGTTTCTAGGTCACTTTTTTGGTTTGTAGGTCACTTCTTTTCCACTGTTACAAACCTTAGCTGCCGATGAGGTGGGGCAGAACATTCTGAACTTCTTAATTCAAGCATGCTGCCCAGGCTAGAACCTGTCTCTTAATCCAATAAACTCTGTTCAACTTAACTGCTTTTAGATTTTTCCTTTTACAGTAAATAAAAAGCTTTACAAGATGAACATCTAAACCTGTTGAGTATTTTTACTTGAATATGAAAGGATTTTTCGCTTCCCTACACCCTCTGAAATGTGCTCATTTATGTCAATAAAGAATTCAGGGCATGCAAGGTTGCTATATTAACCATTTTCCAACTGCAGTTAGGTTTTATAGACTTCTAAAATTTTTCTGTTCAATGAGATTGTGAATGTTTTAATACTTCTGGAGAAATGAAAGAAATGCGGTATTCTCGTCAGTGTATCAATCATCCACTGACTGATTCGTACGGGCATATAACTCTTCATAGTCTGTCCCAGAACAGGTTCAGTGAAAGAAAGATAGTCACGCATGCTGACGATAATAATTCTAGCTTTCAAATGTCGGTAGTCCTACGTGCCAACAATGTGGTACTTCATATGTGGCCTCATTAATTCTCACCACAATAACCCTCAGAAGTGAGTGTTGTTGTGATCACTCTGGATTAAAAATTGGAGGGATCTTTCTAAGAACACTCCAAGAAGAGGGTTGAGTCACCCAATTGTTCATCTCAGTCTAATTGCTAACTTTGTTTCTAATAGTTTAAGTGTTTACAACATCAAAAGGTCTACACACATTGCAAACCCACGCGTTAACCAGAACTGCAGCCACTCTGTGCTCTGTGTGGGCAAAGACTGCCATCTGGTGGAAGTTGCCCATATAACAAAAAACATCATGATTCCGTGCAGCCAAAAGATTTCTTTGTACTCATGAAGATTTTGCAGCGACATGATTGCATTATTACACACACGCACCCAAACACACACATACATCATTGTTGCTTATAATTAAAAGGTAAAACACTTCTTTAAGTGTGTTTTAAAAGGACCCATGCCAGGCTGGCCTCTAAGCACAGTGGTTAAGCCCTGTACTAAGGTAGCCAGATCCCACATTGGCCAGCTACAGTTTGCATCCTGGTACTGGCAGCTTAGAAAACATAGGTGGGGAACCAGCAGTTAGCGTAATGGCTATGGCGCTGGACTCCCACGTAGTCGACCGCGGTTCGCGTCCCGGACCCGGTGGCTTAAACTCACGCCGGGTGCGTGTGTGTGCATGCCCAAGATCCCGAGAGGAGAATGGAGGAGAAGGGATTGCGACGTGACCAACCCCTCTGGGGGGTGATTTCTCTCTTTTTGTCTCTATGTCTCTCTCTGTCTGGCGAGCGCACGCACCCTATAGCGAAAAAACCTCTCAAAAAAAAAAAAAAAAACAAGCAAACATAGCAGGTGCATGTGTATGTGTACCCCAAATCCTGACAGGATGGAAAAATGGAGGGAAAATTATTGTGATATGACCATGCCGTGTTGGGAAGCACATGTGCTCTGTCTGTGTGGTGAAGGCATGCCCTCTGACAGTTAAAAACAAAAAAAAAAGGAGGGATCTTTCTAACAACACACACACACACACACACACACACACGCACATAAGACCAGTGCTTTGTAAAGATTTGGAAAGAAGCATCTCGTTTATTTTGGAGTTGTTTATTTGTTAATATCTCCCATGAGACAGAGACAGAGAGAGACAGAGACAAAGAGAGAAACAAACAGAGGGAAGACATCCCCAACAGAGTCTTCATGCCATGACCCTCCCCGGGCTCCTCACCCTGGGTCACGTACTCGCACACCTGGCACGCTCAGGGAGGTCTTGGCACGCAAGCCCAAGGGCCTCCCCCTGTGGGTCTGGCTGTACCTCACTGTGCCATCACCTGGCCCGTCTTCATTTATTAGGGTGTAAACTGTCAGGGTTTAAGGAATGGGTCCCACTTACTGAACTTGCTTTACCGAATCCTTGGAGGGATAAAGAGGAGTGTGTGGCAAGGCCTTTCTGATGGAATCGCAGGAGCGCTCGCGTTCAGCACACTCCCGGCAGAGCTCCACGCGGGGGACTTTCATTCCCTCGCACTTCGGTCCACACCAGCCTGTACTCCCGGCATTCCGTGTGGGAACTCCGAGCTTGCCGAAGGGTCCTGTGGTCCAGCCGTTCTGGGTATCCTCAAACACGGGGTCTCCCAGCAGACCCTCAGCCACCTGTGCTGCCGTGACTATGAGGACAACTGTAAGAGGAGACCTCGGTGGTGTGACGGTGCTTCACCACCCAGGGAAGATCCTCTTGCCTTTCCCCTCAGCAGACTCCCACCAGCCAGCCAACTGAGCTTGAAATTCTGTAATTCTTTGGATTTAAAGCCTTTAAATCTTATTAGCATTGAAATGAGAGACCAGGAGGTGGTGCAACTGTACCCACATGGGAAAAGTCCTGGGTTCACGTCCGAGGACTTCCCTGAGCCCACCGGGTGCAAGCAGGCCCATGACCCAAGCCTGCCGGGACTGGGGCTGGACCCCAGTATGAAGACTTTGTAGGGGGCTGTCTTTTTCTCTCTCTCTATCCCTCTCTCTCATGGAAAAAATGAATAAAAAACTTTAAAAGAAACCAAAATAGATGAAGTATTTTATGTATTCTTCAATTACTCTTTTTGAAGCCAAAATATTTTCCAGGTTCTGAAAAATGAAGGAGACTGAGTACATGAATAAATATAGGTGTCGTAGACCCCACTGAGGAGAAAGAGCAGGCCGTCATCGGTTCCTAAACGAATGAACATGAGCTGAGGGTGTTGAAATAAATGGCTTCACAGTGTGGAGGTTCCTCGAAAAATCTAAAAATTGAACTACTGAGCCAAGAGGTGGCGTGGAGGTTAAGGCAGCAGGATCCCACCAGACGACTGCGTGGTTAGAGTCCCTGTCCCGGTGGCTTGAAAACACCAGGCACGTGCCCAAATTCCAAGAGGAGAATGGAGGAGAAGGTACTGTGGTGTGGCCATCTCCCCTGGGGGTGATTTCTCACTTTCCCTCTCTCTTGTTCTCTGTCTCTGGTGAGTACATACGCCCTATAGCAAAATTTTGTTTCATTTTGTTTTGTTTTGTCTCGTTTTAGAAAGATTTTTACTATAGGGCTCTTGCGCTCACTAGAGAGACAGAGAGAGACATAGAGACAGAAAGTGAGAAATCACCCCTGGGGGGGATGGTCATGCCACAATCCCTTCTCTTCCATTCTCCCCTCGGGATCTTTGGCATGCACACACACATGTCTGGTATGAGTTTCAAATCGCCAGATTCAGGACTTGAACTGTAGTCGCCTATGTGAGAGTCCAGCAACATAACCTCTATGCTGTCTGCTGGTCCCAGCAAAGATTTTTTACAAAAAGAATAAGCAAGGTCTTTGCAGGGCATTTTTTTGTTTTTGTTTTTAAAGAACTACCATATGATCCAGCAACCCCACTTCTGGGTCTATATGCACAGAAAAGAAAATATGTCAAAGAGATCACTGCTCGCCCAAGTTCACGGCAGCATTATTCACAATGGCCAAGATAAAGGAAGCAACCTGACTTCCTGAGAACTGATAAATGAGTAAATAATGTCACACACACACACACACACACACACACACTCACACACACTCACACGCAATGGGATATTATTTAACCAATTAGAAATTTTAAAAAAGAATGAAATGCTGTCATTTGCAGCAACATGGATGAACCTGGAGGACATTAGGTTGAATGAAATAAGCCAGGTACAGAAAGAAATACGGGACCAGCAGTTAGCGTAATGGCTATGTCGCTGAACTCCCATGTAGTCGACCACAGTTCAAGTCCTGGACCCGGTGGCTTAAACTCACACTGGGCGCATGTGCATGTGTGCCCAAGATCCCAAGAGGAGAATGGAGGAGAAGGGATTGTGGTGTGGCCATCTCCCTGGGGGGTGATTTCTTGCTTTCTGTCTCTCTGTCTCTCTCTGTCTCTGTGGCGAGCGCACGCACCCTATAGCAAAAACCTCTCATAAAAAAAAAAAAGACAAATATCACTCGTGTGGGAGTCAACCGTGCTGATCTCATGGGGTAGAGAGTAGAATGGTGGTTACCAGAGGCTAGGAAGGTGGGACGGAAGAGGGAATACAGAAAGGTGGTGAGTGGATATCACCTCACCGTCAGCTAAGCCAAGCAAGTTCTACAGAAGGGCGACTGTAGTTGACAATCATTTATTGTGTATCTCAAGATAGCTAGAAGACAGGATTGCTCCCCACACCCAGTAACAAGAAGTGTTTGTGGTGATGGATATGCTAGTTACCCTGATTTGAACATTGTACTTTGTATTCATGTATTGAAACATCACACTGTACCCATAAGTAGGTACCATTATTATGTGTCAGTTAAAACAATAACTTTTTTAAATGATTTCACGGTGCTGCCCAGGGTCAGGCCTGGGGTGCAGGGTCGGCCCTGGGGTGCAGTGTCAGTCCTGGGGTGCCAGCTTGGGCACCATGGCTGAGGCCATGGCATATCTGAGGGGAGACAGTGATGCGAGACCGGGCCCCCATCAGAGCATAGCACTTGTCTAACGCGAGTCAAACGCTGAATCCACCGAAACCGCCTCCCCTTTGCCAGTTTGCTCATTCGTCCAGCCACACGGATGACGCGGGTAAAAAGGTAATATACCGCTGAAAGTGAGTACCTCACTCCATCCTGACTGACTTAGTTCTCTCTAAAGTTTCAAGCATTCTTGCCCAAAATAATTCAAGACCCAGGACAAGAGTACAAACGTCTAAGCATGTGGAAAGTGCAAATTGAGCTAAAAACTGTTCGAGAAAACCTGTTCTATTGCTGTATTTTGGTAAATGGACCTTCCTGGACCCTAGGTGGTTCAAGGTTCTAGTTTGAGATCACCAGGAGAACGGCACTGGCCCAGGGGCGGGGGCTTGAGGATGTCAGACTCTGGCCCCTCTCTTCCCACCGGCAGCTCTGTCCTGCACAGTGGAAGGTCCCCCGTGCAAAGGAGTGTGCACTGAGCTTGCACGGCCGGGCTCTGTCCACACCTCCCCAGGCAGCACCCAGAGTCCCATGGTGCACCCTGGCCCAGCCGTAGGAGCTGCTCTCAGGAGGACCTTCCTGGGGACTGGCCTAGAAGCCTGGAAGAACACTGAGCTATTACGCCTGGAAATTCCAGGGAGCCCTGGGTATAGTGTACCCTTCAGACAGACACACAGCCTTGTCCTGACCTTTGTCATCCCGCAAGAAGGGTCATGGCGGAGCAGGGCCCGAGGTCGGCAGGTCTCTGGTGCAGTCTAAAGCGTATTTGGGATTGGGAATGATTTTTCTGTGAAAGTCACACTTTAAAAAGCTGCAGACTTTGCAGTTACCCTGAGACTTGGAAGGGAGAAAAAGAAGAATAAGAAGGGTGTTTCTTATTTGAATTTAACGACTTTTGAAAGCCTCTGGTCAACTTTTCTTCTTGTTCTCCAAGGTAAGATTATTTCCCCTTTGGCATTCAAAGGGAAACTGGATCAGTTGTGTGGAAAACCAAAAACGATGGATTTTATCAACTTCGAACCTGTCTCGAGGCTTTCTCCCACACTGTGTTAAATAATAGAAGTCTTTTTAATTGAATTTCTGTGTGTGCAGCATATGCTAGGTGACATTATGCCAGCCTCTCGCTCTAAGCAGCAAAACACTCTTCATAAAAGCGTTAAGATCCAGAGTTTCAGCCCTATGTGGAAGGAACGCAGGACTGCGGTGGCTTAAAGCCACGTCGAAACAGAACCTCCAAGATGTCATTGTCAAAACATGGTGCAGTAATTTGGGGGAAATATTGAGAATTAGAGAATGAAAATAAAAGAAACAGATGAGGAGTAAGAGGAGAAAGGGAGGAACAGAGGGAGAGAAGAAAACGCTATGGCACAATTTGGTCTATAGAATCACAGTGATAAGGGCCAGTCCGGTGCTGTGGTGGTCCACATGGTCCAACTTCACTGTTCGAGTCCTGAACCCAGTGCTTAAGAAACATACCAAGCATGTGTGAGCATGCCCAAAACCCCCAGAGGAGAACGAAGGAGAAAGGACTATCCCACCCCACCTGGAGGTTCGTTTCTCTCTCTCTCTCTCTCTCTCTCTCTCTCTCTCTCTCTCTCTCTTTCTCAAGCTTAAGTGCCCTATAGTAAAACTAATAATAATACTAATAATAATGAAAGAATCACAACAATAATGTTTCAGCATTGAAGGATCCCAGCTACAAGCTGCTCTGAATTTTATTTCCCTGACAGCCACCTTCTTCTAGAGAGGGGTTATAAATGTACAAATAGTCTTCAAAAAGTCGACAGAATATGTATCTTATTTATTTATTTATTTATTTGTTTTTGAGAGATTTTTTGTTATAGGGCGTGTGTGCTCCCCAGAAAGACAGAGAGACAAAAAGCGAGAAATCATCCCCAGGGGGGATGGCCACGCCGCAATCCCTTCTCCTCCATTCTTTCAGGATCTTGGGCACACACGCACACACGCCTGGCATGAGTTTAAGCCACCGGGTCCAGAATTCAAACCACGGTTGACTACATGGGAGTCCAATGACAGAGCCATTACACCAACTGCTTGTCCTGGAAAATGCATATTATATTAAAAAAAAAAAAAAAGAAAAAACTATGCATGGACCTTTTTTCTATTGTTCCAAGGTAAACTCGTATTTTAATTCCATTTTTCCACAAACTCTTTTTTTTTTTAGAGAGATTTTTACTGTAGGGCATGTGTACTTGCCAGAGACACAGAGAGAGAGACAGAGAGAGGGAAAGTGAGAAATCACCCCATGGGGGGATGGTCATGCTGCACTTGCTTCTCCTTCATTCTCCTTCTTGGGATTTTGGGCCCACATGCACATGTGCCCGGCAGGAGTTTCAAGTTGCCAGGTCCGGGGCTTGAACTGTGGCTGGCCACATGGGAGTCCAGCACCTTAACCACTACACCACCTGCTGGCCCCATCCGGGAACTCTTTAGAATCCCGTCCTAGGCATGTGGGTCAAGGCAATAACTGTCTGCAATAAGACGTGATTGTGTTCTTGCTCCCAAAGAATCCTGGAGCTGCAGCAGAACGGCGACATGGACATCCTGAAGCACAAATGGTGGCCTAAGAATGGCCAGTGTGACCTCTACTCCTCCGTGGACACAAAGCAGAAAGGAGGTGCCCTGGACATAAAGAGCTTCGCAGGGGTGTTTTGCATCCTGGCTGCCGGCATCGTCCTCTCCTGCTTCATCGCCATGCTGGAGACGTGGTGGAACAAGAGGAAAGGATCCCGCGTCCCGTCCAAAGAGGTACTTGAGTGAGAGCTCAGCCAGGCGTGTTCCGGGGAGGATGCTCACGGGGAAGAGGAAGATGGGTTGGGAATGGTCACTGTTTCTTCTTTCCTCAAGGACAGAACAGAAACTAGTGCAATAACAAATTGCTAAGGGCAATACCGATTTCCATTGTAGGACACCCCTGGTAAGGGAAGAGGAGACCGTAGGGTGTGAAAGATTGACCGTTTCATGTGTTACAATAATTTTCTCCAATCTCAAGGTAGACTTGATTTCAGTGATTATTATTAAATCTGGCATTGCCTTGACCAGTTCACAAAGACACTTAGCACTTTATTTCAGTTAGTGTTTACCTTGTAGATAAAATTGTGTCTCTAAGACTGGACCTAAAAAAATACAGTATTACAGTAAAAACAATCAGAATTTTCTCTTCTCCCCTGGTGGCTGTTTTCCCTCTATATACAAGTAGAGCCATAGAAATGTTCATATGTTTTTGGTACTTCAGTAACCAAATCCACATTATGGAATAGTCCAGAAATCAATTTTTCTTCTTCGCAATTGAGTAAGCTTATTTCCATGGCCATAATGAATTTTTTCTAGCTATCTGAAGGCATCATTGCAGAATTACGTAGAGTATCTCTTATACAAAGGCACATGCCTTGTTCTTATCATAAATTATGGGATTCATAAATTATCAGGGAAATTTCAGTTAAAATAAACTGTTGGATTCCTTTATTTTATTTCCAGTGGACCAAATTTTTTAAATTATGAAGTCATAGTCACTAAAGCTTTACAAATGGAATTAAAAAAAAAAAAAAAAAAAACAAACAAGCTGAACTTGCTAAAAGATTTGATTTGGTAGAAAGTTGGAAAGAAAGTTCTAAACTTTCTGTAACTACAGCTCGTCTAACTAATTGATGCTTAGGGCAAATCCTGAGAGGATCTGCTTTAATGCACAAATAAAAATGACTTTCCATTTGCATATGAATTTTTGCATGTTAATGTATTCTTTCAAGCAGATTGTTCTCTAAAGTAGTCTAAGGATTCCTTCCTACCGCCTTATATGCAAAATTGATCAGCACCATTTATAAGAAAAAGCTTGGCATAGCAAAGATAAATCTTCCTTCCTCCTTGTGCGAATGATCATACATCCCAAATTAGTGGAGAATGAATTAAAAATTAATCAGGTTTTATTGCAGTGTTTTCTTTATGGAATAAGCGTCTGGTATCTCTGTTGACATTGATTCAATGCAAAAGACCACATTAATGCCACATTATAGCCGAGACTTCATATTCTCAAAAATCTGGAAATTAAGGACTCCCCAAGCTCCTTATATCTTGAATTACTATATATGATATTAAATTTTTGCATTATTATATCTGTTGATGGATGACTACATTACAGTTGCTGTGGGAACCATAAAATTATATGTCTCAACCCTCTAACGTCTCAGTGATAATATTGCATTAATGGATATTTTTTATTGGATTTGGAAATGAGAAAGGGGAAAGAAAAACAGTGAGGCACATCAAAATATTTTGCACCGAGGAGCTTTCGAATAGCACAATGAGAAAACCACACACTCCACTCTCAGCCGTGACAGCTACTCCAGATCCTAGAAACAAATATTTTCTCTTCTGATGATGAATAGATATTTTTAAATCCTCATAAATTTAATTTATTGAGCTCAGCTATAAATAAGACGGATAACAAGGACAAATTTATTTCTTGCCAGTTTTATTCTTCAAATATTGGGCTTAATACTCACTTTTAGTGAAAACTTTAAGGGATTCATCAATTGATTTTAACTCCAGAAATCAGAGGTTTTACTTCCTTTTTGTAAATTAAGCTCCTTCTTACCGAAAGGGCATTAGCGCACCTTAAACTTTTTCGGTGTAGAGACCGTTTGGCATGAGGTTGCCCCCAAGGAAAGCCACTACACACATACCCTGACTTGGTGGGCTTTCTCTATGGCCCACTGACCGCAGTAGTGCCCGATTCCGGTGCTAATACCTCAGGTGTATGAAGTACCTCCATTAGAAATTAATCCTAATTAAAATGAATTGTATTGAGTGTTGCTCTATCTAAAAGCGCTCACATATTTCTGGCCTCAAAGAAATAACCCTTTAACAGTCACTAACACTTTAGTATAAAATAGCATAGCATATCCATTCCCTCCAAGAAGAGACAGTAAAGGTTAGCAGTGATGAAAAGAGACAAAAGTCCAACATGGAACGAGACAACTCTGAAAATAAACAAACAAAGCATGCATAGAGAAGAGGTGGGGCGGTGCGTTGCTAAAACCATACTTTGTGCTTGTACAATTTTGCCTGGGTCCAGCTCTTACAGAATGGCAGTCACCCGTCTAATGCTCCCGTGCCTTTACAGTTGCATGTGGTATGTGCTCATTCTAGAACTTGTGCTGCAAGAAAAATATTTATTCTAGAAAACCTGATCTCAGGATCATCTTGGTACCCTCTCCCCCCTAGAACTTAGCACAGTGCCTGGCTCATATTAGGTGCTCAATAAATATTTATTAAACGAATAAGCCCCAAAGTTCAGTTTATTCCATGCTTGCTGAACTACTTTTTTTCTTTTTTTTTTTTTTTTTTTTTTTTTTTGTGCCATAGAAGCTAGTACTGATGAGAACCTTGTCTTCTTTTTCTTCATCTCCAGGATGACAAGGAAATTGACCTGGAGCACCTCCATAGACGTGTAAATAGCTTGTGCACAGATGACGACAGCCCCCATAAACAGTTTTCCACCTCGTCAATTGACTTGACCCCTTTGGACATTGACACTTTGCCAACACGACAAGCACTGGAGCAGATCAGTGACTTCAGGAACACTCATATTACCACAACGACCTTTATCCCAGAGCAGATCCAGACTCTTAGCCGCACACTGTCCGCTAAAGCTGCCTCTGGTTTCGCTTTTGGCAACGTGCCTGAGCACCGAACTGGCCCTTTTAGGCACAGGGCACCCAATGGAGGCTTTTTCAGGAGTCCTATAAAAACTATGTCATCTATTCCTTATCAACCGACTCCTAGCCTGGGGCTCAATCTGGGTAATGATCCAGACCGAGGCACCTCCATCTGAGCATCCAACAAAAATCTCTTCACTGTTTCTTTTTTAGGACTCCCTTTGCAAGGAGCAACTGTAATATTGTGGGACTAACATGGATGTAACTTAAAAAAAAAAAAAATCAGGATGATTAGTAACAATTCTAGTCCTCTCTCCCCATCTTCTCCCTGCTTTCTCGCCTCTCTTGCTTTCTCTCTTTCTCCCTCTCTTTCCGTACATCTCCCACCACTTTTTTTCATTAGTCAACCTGTTCCCCCCAGGATATAGTAGGCTAGGGTCCTCTTAGTCCAGCTTTTCATATACTGTACTTCAAGTATAGGAAATGTGCACTGAGTATTCTGAACGTATGTGCAGGATTCATTTGACATAAAGGCCTCAGACGTCACCTCTATTTTGAAAACGATACTCGCAATAACTTCGGTTGTTTTCCATTCTCCTGCTGCATCCACAATGCCCCACTGCTTTTGACGGTCCTCTGACTGTGGACCAAAGGCAACCCCTGCAGTGTTTCTAAAATAATCTAAAGACCATTCAGGCCACATGATCTGAGAATGCAGTTTCGTAGGATGACAAACAAACAAACAAACAAACAAAGCCATTAATATGCCAGTCAAGACTACAGTTAAAACTACTCTTGCACTGCAACAGTGCATATTGACCTTTATGTGATTGTACAGTATTCACAGTTTTTTCTTATGTACAGTAAGATCTATCCTATGGCAGAAGCCTCTATTGTGTTAAATAAATGAGTATCTCGTATATATATACATATATATGCACCTATATGATGTGTATATATATAAAAAGGCGGCCATTGCTATTGCAATTCATTTAATAAAGCTTTAGTTTTAAACAATAAAAGTATTGTATACAGGAACTATGTATAGTGCAGGGGTTCTTTTCAGTTAGAAAAGGCAGGTTGCTTTAATGTTATTCCGACTCGCATTGGTTGCCAACAGACTATTTTATACTTTTGTTATTAAAACATCCAGGGCGATTTAATATTTGTTCGTAGAGGTAACTCATTTGAATAGGTTTTGCATTTGTTATCCGGCAATGTATAAAGCTAACCTTGATAACTTTACTTTTAATTAATTATCTAAATGGAAGATGCTATTAGCTGACCCACATCCACCGCAGCGCGTAGAGTTCTCGAAGAGTTTAAACGTAGATCATTGAAGGTGAAAATCCTCTTCCGAAGCAGTAAGCCAATCAATACAATTACTGTAGTTGGGGACAGATGGGAGCCCTTAAGAAATATTGATGTGGCCTTAATTACCATCATACATTATCCTAAAGAAGAAAATGTAATTACCATACTGGGCTCTCAGCATCATCCCCTTTTTTTTATTCAGTTCTGTTGGGAGGAGTTCTGTATTTTTTACGTTAGTGCCAAGTGTATAGAACGACGACAGCAAAAACAGTGCCTGTGTGTGCACCGCCTTTCCAAGTAGCATTCTTACCCGTTAGCGATGTAGGATGAACTTCGTTTGTAATCCTTAGACTGTGGTAAGTAGGAAGCAAGAACTTATCCTGTGTGTTCACGCAGTCATACACTTATTTTAACCTAATTCATGCTGTGGCTAGGATCGATATAGGAAAACCAACCTATGTGATTTGCTTTAGGAGAAATTAAAAGGTATATTCTTAAGGTATATTATATTTTGATGCTAATTCTGTTCTGGGGAGCATCTTGTATGGTCACTGTTTTTGTACTAAATCTTCGAATATTGTCTACTGTGTAAGGCAGAAAAATTTCTTATCCTGCAAAAACCATTTTGTTTCCAGGGTAACAAGTACTTAAGTGCATGCACAACTTGTTTTCCCCTGTAACATTCATGATCTCACTCACAACTGATTTTCAAACAAAACAACAGAAAAAAATCTTTACAAGTGATAGAGGGACATACCAGCTGTTGCAGCGATTTTAGGTATCGACAACCTGTTAACCATGTACCATATTTAAAATAGGCTTATTTTGATGTATTGCCTATTATACAAATACACAACACATTTTTGGAGGCCTCAATTATGAGTGACAGAGCTTTCTGTGTATAATTTGTCTAAATAATTTGTCTAATAAAAATGTTTTCTAAACTTGCTCTCATACGATGGAAGTCTTCACTGTTAGAGTGGAAAATGCTTACTCCCGCCCCGATGAACTGAATTGTTCTAGAAGTTTCTCTCGAATCAGCTCCAGCAAGAAAGACAGGAAGTTAGAGCCGCAGAACTATGCCAAGATGAGTGAGTTTCTAAAAGCCATACTACAGGATGTCCTAAACCCACGAAAGGCTGACTTTCTGCTAATCAAGACTATTTAAACCAACAATATATTGGTTTTTCTTTGTAGATGTCTCTGTGAGCACTTTTTTGGGGGAAATTTATCCTGTTTCATGTAAAAACAATGCCACCTTTATAATAATAGCAGGAAGAGGGTTTGTCAGGTCAAAAACAAAAAAGAACATTAAAGGTAATTATTAAACTTAGGATTCATTGATTGATTCAAATGGCTTTCTAGAGATATTTTTCATGCTGAATCTATTCAGAAGTTAATTCATGCTCCAACATTATTTTACAAGAGTACTATTTATTGCACTTGAAGAATATTTAATTCTGATATCTGCCTCACCTCATAAACATATATCTGAAAAGATATTTGTAAAATATAGATAAAATCTCTGCTGTCATAAAATTCCATCACGAACAATATTTTAAATGTTGGAACTGGGAGGAACTTTAGAGATAGACTATCTCCCGTGTCTTACAAATAAAGGGACACAGGATGCTAAGAAGCAGTGACACCCAAATGTTTGACGAGCTACAACTTAAAATTAGATCTTTTTTTTTTTTTTTTTTTTTTGGAGAGGTTTTCGCTATAGGGCGCGTGCGCTCGCCAGACAGACAGAGAGAGACAGAGAGATAGAAAGCGAGAAATCACCCCCCAGGGGGGATGGTCACGCCGCAATCCCTTCTCCTCCATTCTCCTCTCGGGATCTTGGGCACGCACGCACACGTGCCCGGCGTGAGTTGTAAGCCACCGGGTCCAGGACACGAACCGCGGTCGACTACGTGGGAGTCCAGCGACATAGCCATTACGCTAACTGCTGGTTCCCAAATTAGATCTTTTTTTAAGATTTTTTTATTTAATTTTATTTGACTTATTCATTTATTTATTTTTTTTTTTTTGGGGGGGGAGAGAATTTTGCTATAGGGCACGTGCGCTCGCCGGACAGACAGAGACATAGAGACAGAAAGCGAGAAATCACCCCCCAGGGGGGATGGTCACGCCACAATCCCTTCTCCTCCATTCTCCTCTTGGGATCTTGGGCATGCACGCACACGCGCCCGGCGTGAGTTTTAAGTCAAGGTCCGGGACTCAAACCACGGTCAACTACATGGGAGTCCAGTGACATAGGCATTACGCTAACTGCTGGTCCCAAGACTGGATCTTTTTAAATAAATAAATAAATAAATAAATAAATACATAACTATACCAGCTTTAGTTGCATTTACACAGTTCCTCCCAATTGCAAATGTAGAGATAACCCAGATACAAGGTTTCTACCTGCTGCTCTGGCCAAGGGTACAAATCTCTAGGAGCCTTCTCTGCTCAGTTGAGATCACAGAGACCCTCTGATTCAAAGACTCCTTTTACAGATAGGAAAGTGGGCACCTCAGGTCACCAAGGTCACAGCCTGGGCGGAACTAAGGCAGGATCCTGTTTCTAGCCTGTCCTGTTCCTTAACCATCGCTTGCCCTGGTTCTCACCACTTAGAACAGCCCTCCTTTTTAACACATGACCCGTCCTTTATATCCACGCATTTTGTATTCTACCCCACTTTGGTGGATCTTTAGGATTTCTGGTGGTGACTTTTACCACCTCAGAACTTCTGCAGTTTTTAGTTTAATCATACAAACCCAGAAGTTGTAAGACCTCCTTCCTTCCTCATTTATGTTAAGTACAGGTGGTTTGTCTTTTCCTTAATGTTTTTGTTTTCATCTCTAGTTTGGCATTGGCTGTCAACTGAATAAATACTTTCTAAACATAGACTTTGCTGAATGTACTTTGCTTCATCAATTAAAAAAAGAAAGAGAAGATCCATTTTCCCTACAGGACACCTTCTTAGCCACACAACTGGATAACATTATTATTCATTTATAACCAGAAATTCTAATTGTCAAACACATTCTAGATTATGAGTAAATAAATCAGAGTTAAAAGCTTATGTGCTGGTAAATGTAGGTTTATCTTTAATTTTACATTTACATAAATCTCGTGATGACTGATAAAATACAATGAGCTCACTAAAATCTGACTTCCTTCTATTTTTATTTCTAAAATCAAGTCCTATAGCAAACACTTGTGACCAGATCTTAATAAACGATTACAATTACAGCTGTAATTATCATTTCTTCAAAATTTAATAGTCACCTTCTCAACATATATTTTAGTGGACACGCTTTTATCATATAATATATATGAACACTTTAGGGTGGAGAAGACTTACCTGATGCTGAAAATTTGGGAAATAAAGTTATTATTTATGTTAGACTTGATAAATGTGATTCAGTTCTGTTGGTGTTTAGAGAACCTATTATGTAAAAATCCACTGTGCAAAGCACTTCCTCATGGAGAAAATGAATATATTTAGGAATGGCGCTGCGTGTTTCTACCACCAGGTCTTTTCTTGTCCCCCATCAATATGCAGGATACAGAAATCACCTTACGACTTCTTAAGATGGCAGAATGAGTCACCCCGTTCAGTTCACTTCGGACCTTTATAATCCAACTGGCTATAGTCATTCGCCCAAGCAGTTCTCAAGGGCCTACTGAGTCTACCTTCTTGGGCTTAAAACTTCTTCCATAAAGACTTGGAAATTGCCCAAGAGGCTGAATTTTCACAAATGTGAAAGTTACCATAAGCCACCACTGTCATCATGCTTCATCCTTCCCTGTTTCTGCATACCACTCAGAGACTGTCCCCTACCTTCAGATGTCCACATCAGACTGAAACAGACCACCATAACTCATCTTTGGTCTCCGTAAGACTAACCAGTCATGATAGGCAGAGCTCTACCATGTTTTAAACAATTTGTTTCAAAAAGACCAAACCCAGTGCCCAAATAAATACATTTTATTAAGGCTCTTTTTTACATTGCAACTAATCCTTCTAGCCATTTCCCTGTTGTCTAAGCCACAGAATGAAGTTTGATCTGTGAGCCAGGCCTTTCTGCCCACCATGATGACAGCTAGCAATCCACACTCATTTCCAGAAGTAGAGAAATGACTTGCTCTTGCTCCATAGCTGCTCAGAGGCCTGGGACAGTTAAACCATGTCGTGATTCAGCCTACCCCTGGGACGGAAAAAGACTGGAGGAGCTAGCTCTGATTTCCCCACCTGCATTTTCCAAATTCCCGTTCTTCTCAATACTATTCATTTGCTTCGTTTCCATACGATATTGATGGCAAAGCAAAAATTTAAGTTTGAAAAATGTTTGCATACCTAAAGGCTCTTTTGGGGGCCAAGCAAATGGTGTAGCACCTATGTCACTGGACTCTCACATGGCTGACCATGGATTGAGTCCCAGACCTGCTGGTGCCAGGCACATGTGCATGCATGCCCAAGATCCTGGGAGGAGAATGGAAAAGAAGGGACTGTGCTATGGCCATTTTCCCTGGAGGGGTGATTTCTCACTTTCCCTCTCACTGTCTCTGTCTCTGTCTCTGGCGAGCACATATACCTCAAGACAAAAACCTCTAAAAATAAATAAATAAAAAAATTTTAAAGGCTGTTTCCTGACTTGCTATTATATACAGTTAAGGGCCCAGTGTCACTGTTTAACCAATTTTGCACATTTCCGAGACTTTCTTCTAGAAGAGAAACTCTGCTATTTGAACAGGCTGCCATTCTACAGACACGGCGGTCTAGATTTTGCAAGGATTGAAAACCTGGTTTCCTCTTAAAGAAACCACTTAGGTTTCCATTTGGAATTGGCAGTATATTTCAGAGGTCTCACTATCCATGATGTGATTGAAAAGTCACAAAATTTTCAGGACATTAATTCTCATTAATTAAAAACGAATTAAGCTTTCATAACAGCTGTTTTAGAGAGAAACATATGTCACAAAATCAAACAACAATACAATGTCAGAACCAGAGAAGGGATCAAAAAACATCGCTTTTAATAAACATTTTGTCACAAGATTTGAAATATGAGAAGGCAAACTTGAACATTTAAAGTTGTTATTTTTAAAGAATAATTTAATTTTCATTATTATTGCTATATTTTTTAATTTGCTATAGGGCACATGGGCTTACCAGAGAGAGAGAGAGAGAGAGAGGGAAAGTGAGAAAGCAACCTATCAGGCCCAGGACTTGAAGGGCAGTCGGCCATGTGGGAGTCCAGTGCCTTAACCACCACACCACCTGCTGGTTCCATTATATTTTATTTTTAAATTGGTGCTACTGAAAAGTTTAGGAATGAAATAGGCTATTTAAATTACTTATTAATTTTTAAATTGTATATAGGTATTATTTTTAACCAATTCTGAAAATAAACAAATTACAACTTGCCTATTCACTACACAAGAGATTTACAATAGAAAACCTTTGGGATGTGGCATGGTAGCTGAGGTGACCAGATCCCACTAGGCTGAATGGTTCAAGCCCTAGACCTAGCAGCTTGAGAAACATGCCAGATTTGAAGGCATGCCAAGAAATCCCAATAGAAGGGAACAGTGAAGTAGAAGGGATTACAACTTGACTATCCCCATGAGGGGTGGTTTCTCACTGCCTGCCCCCAACCTCTCTCCTAGGGCACATGCACCCTCTGGCAAAATTTTAAAAATAAATAAATACATTTTTTTTTAAATTTTTTGAGAGGTTTTTGCTATAGGGTGCGTGCGCTCACCAGACAGACAAAGAGAGACAGAGAGACAGCGAGAAATCACCCCCCAGGGGGGATGGTCACGCCGCAATCCCTTCTCCTCCATTCTCCTCTCGGGATCTTGGGCACGCACGCACACGCGCCCAGCATGAGTTTTAAGCCACTGGGTCCAGGACACGAACCGCGGTCGACTACGGAGTCCAGCGACATAGCCATTATGCTAACTGCTGGTCCCTACATTTTAAAAGTTCTAAGAATTATTTCTTCTAATGCACAATAAAACAAAATGTGATTTGCAAAAATATTTTCAAGAGCTATTTCCTAGAGCAAGAGGTAACTGTTTCATGGTAGGCAAATAAATATGTGATAGTATTTCATTCCTTTCCAGAATTATGTTACAGTTGACTTCAAAATTTATGTTAGGCCCATATTAATATCTGTTTGCAAAAGGTCACTATAAAATTTATTGTTAGAAATAAAAACACACTGGGTCCAGCAACTGGCATAGGGGTTAAGGTGCTGGACTCCCACATGGTTGACTGCAGTTGGAGTCCCAGACCTGGCAGCTTGAAAATCATGCCAGGTGCGTGTACATGCATGTCCGGAGTCCCAAGAGGAGAAGGGAGAAAGGGCTGCAGTGTGGCCATCCCCTGGGAGATGATTTCTCACTTTCCCTTGCACTGTCTCTCTATGTCTCTCTCTGGTGAGTACATGCGCCCTATGGCAAAAATATTAAAAAGATTACATTAAAAAAATAATAATAACACACTAAGATCAAGTTGAAAGTGTATGTCCAGCATGCCTTGTTTGAGTTTATCATGCCGGAAATAATTATTGAATAATTACTTTTCTAGATACTATTTTTAAAAGCTTTGCACATTAGTTGTTAGATGCATAAATGTGTTAAGTATATAATTAGTATAATTGACATTAGGTACCTAATACAGAATTTTTTTCACACACAGTGTTGTTTAATGAGTTAAATGCTTCTTTCCAAAGCAACATATTAAAAATGAAAAATAAAATAACTAGATTCAACACTGCATGACTACACAACCTATTGCTCACTCACTCAGATTTTCCATGGAAATTTCATGGTCAAAACGACTGTGTAGGGCCAGCAGGTGGCGTGGAGGCTCAGGTGCTGGATCCCATGTAGCCAGCTTCACAGTTCGAGTCCCAGACCAGGCAACTTGAGAATCACACTGGGCATGTGTGCGTGTCCATGAGAGGAGAGGAGAGTGGACAAGCGATTGCAGTACTGCAAACTCCAGAGAGGAAAGTGAGAAGCGATTGCAGCACTGGCCTCACCGGTGTGGGGGGTGGGGTTCTTTCCTTCTGTCTTTCTATCTTTCTGTCTCTCTCTGGTGAGCACACATGCCCTACAGCAAAAACAAAACAAAAAGAAACTGTGTATAAACTGCACAAAACCACCAGAGTGAAGACACTTCTCACATGGATAGCTGCCAAAGTTTTCGGTGTGTCCTATGCCTCAATTACCAACAAATAATCTGAATTAATTAATTTTTTCATTAATTGTTTCTTCTTTATCATCATTAAATGAAGTTTTAAATTCTTACTCCATAAGGATTCTGTGTCTCTTATTTTTCACTCATCTTAGAAGCATAGAGTTTAATAAGCCTGAGGGAGAATATTAGGAACAATCAGTCCATCAACAAGTACTTTCTGAGCACCTAATATGAACATGGCCACCCGGGTAGTGTTTCTAAGTGGTGCGCCGGGCACCCTCCTGGGCGGATGGTGATGCCAATGTGCTGTGGTCTCAATGCCCTCCCTCTCAGGGTGGCAGGGTGGGCCCCTGGTCTGGATTCTGCCTGTGAGCGGTTCTTGTACCTGGCTTCTGGAAGAGCCACCCAAGTTAGAGACACAAAATGCCAGCCTGTGGAGTGAAATAGAACGGCATCAGGTGTGGCTAGGAATTATATTATGGATACAGAACGTTTTCCATCGTCAAGCTGTGGCCTAGATAAAATATCCTATAGGAGAAGGGGAAATAACATACATGCTGTGGCTTGGGATGGTTCCATGGAGTAAGCGAAAACCCGTCCTAAGCCAGAGAATACGGAAAGGTCAGAGGAAGCCCATGGGCTCCCGGCTGGAGGACGGCAGTGCAACCATAGACCAGAGGAGAGGAAGCAGCAGACCCCGGGGACGGGGTTTCGGGGTTCCTGTCGGGGAGCAGTAGCAGGCAAAGCTTGGGGGCGATCATGGGAAGCCAGAAGGTGGGACTCAAGAGCGAGCACCGGGAACCAGCAGTTAGCGTAATGGCTATGTCGCTGGACTCCCACGTAGTCAACCGCAGTTCGAGTCCCAGACCTGGTGGCTTAAAATTCACGCTGGGCGCGTGTGCGTGCGTGCCCAAGATCCCGAGAGGAAAATGGAGGAGAAGGGATTGCAGCGTGACCATCCCCCCTAGGGGGATCATTTCTCACTTTCTGTCTCTGTGTCTCTCTCTGTCTGGCAAGTGCACATGCCCTATAGTGAAAATCTCTCCAAAAAAAAAAAAGAGCGAGCACCGTCTCCTGTCCCCCATCCTTTCACACTGCGCTTGTTCATGGGAGTCCTGCTGTGCGCAAGGCGCTTCCCCACATGCTGGAGGGCGCCAGGAAACCAGAGCCCCCTGCGCTCACAGAATTACGGCTCACAGAATTACCGTAAAGGGGGAGACAGAAAAGAAGCAAGATAAATAAGTGAAGTAGTAACCCAGTAGACGACGAGCGGGGCCAGCAGGTGACGTGGTGGGTCCCACATGACCGGCTGCTTGACACTCTCACCAGACAGGTGCACGTGTGTGCCCAGAATCCGGAGAGAATGGATGAGAATGGATTGTGGCCTGGCCATCCCCTCTTGGGGGTGGGAGGGGAGGGTGATTTCTCTCTCACTCTCTCTGTCTCTCCAGAGATTGCACGCAACCTATAGCAATTGTTTTTTGTTTTTGTTTTTTAAATGAATAAAGAGATAGTAGGTGCTGTCGAGAAAAGCAAAGCAAAACAGGAGAATGGGAAAATCGGGGTGGAAGTGGGGACTTGCTGTTTGAAGTAAAGTGGCCATGGAAGGCCTTCCTGCAAGGTCGACATTTTATCGAAGCCTAAAAGGGGTTGAGGGAATTAGCCATGGTCCCACCAGAGGAGGAACACTCCAGGCTTTGGGGACAGCCAGTACAAGAGCTCTGGTGGGACTGCGCAGTGCCATGTAAACCACTGCATGACAAGCAGTGCACCAGGCCAGAGTGGGCGATGGGGGAGGGAGCAGGGAGCACCCCAGGCCCGCATTGTAAGGCTTTGTAGGACAGGCAGGGAGTTGGACCTCATCTGTGTGGGGCCGGATACCACTGGGGGGTTCTGAACAAAGATAAAACCCTATGGCTAGTTCCAACAGAGTTAGTGCAAAGCTAGATAGAGCCCAGTCTTGGAACCGTAGGAGCTGCCACTGTTCTGTTCTTCAGGCCTGTTTGCCACCATTTTAAGAAACATGTTATGGGAGAATAGTTTGGTGTTGCCAGTTGCAGGCCATGCTGCCATTTGAATGTCAACTCCCCAGTCATCAGAGACTGAAGCTGGGCTGTTTGCAGAGACTTAGAACCATGGATGATAGGAAGAACACCATCCAAGGTTGTGGGAAACCACTGAAGGGGTTTTGTTTTCGTTTTTGTTTTTCTAAATTTGCCAGAAGGTGTGCGTGCTCTGCAGAGAGAGACAGAGACAGAGAGAGGAGAGGGAAAGAGTACCCCCCCCATTGCAGCTGGCAGGTGGCACATTAGTCAAGGCACTGGACTCCCACATGGCAGACTATGGTTTGAGTCCTAGACCTGGTGGCTTCCTTTCTCACTTTCCCTTTCACTCTCCCTCTCTCTCTCTGGTCAAACTAAAAATAATAAAAGTAACAAATGAAATTAAATAATTCTTAAAAAAAAAAAAAAAAAATGTATCCCCCATGGTGCATGGTCATGCCGTGATCTCTTCTCCTCCATTCTCCTTTTGGGATTTTGGGCACACACACATATGCACCCCATGCATTTTTAAACCCACTGGATCCTGGACTGGGACTGTGCAATTGGCTATGTGGATTCCAGCTGCCTTAACCACCAGACCACAGCCTGTCTCCACTGAAGATTTTTTACCAGAAGAGAAACATGCTTTTAAAGGGATGATTTAGAAAGATTCAAATGATAGTAATTCATCAAATGGAAGGGAGACAAGGCCAATTAAAAGGCTTGTGCACTAGTTCAGTTAGGAGCTAAACTTCTTAGTCCCAAAAAGAAAGATGGTACAGCTAGTGGATACATTTTAAAGGAAGAATCTAGAGAACTAGAATTTAGAATTTAGAACTAGAACTAGAATTTAGAGAACTTAAAGATTAATTGCATGAAGAGTCTAAGAGAGAAGAACAAGTCAAAGATGACCAATTTCCAAATTAAATTGTCAAAAAATGGAAATTGTTTCACCAAAAACTGGTGAAGTCAGAATATCTGGTTTGTTGTTCATTTTCCTTAAACTGTTAGATCTCATCCTACTTCTCATTTCTGGTTAATATGTCCTTCGCCCTCTAGACTGGTACCAGTCTGTGGCCTGTTAGTGACTGGGCCACACAGAGGGAAGTGAGTGGCAGGCAATCAAGCAAAGCTTCATCTGTATTTACAGCCACTCCCCATCGCTCATCTTACCTCCTGAGCTCCGCCTCCTGTCAAAGCAACAGAGGCATTAGACTCCCATAGGAGTGCAAACTTTGTTGCGAACAGCGTGTGCAAGGGATCTAGAGTTTGTGCTCCTTATGAGAATCTAATGTTTGATTATCTGAGGTGGAGCTGAGTCAACGACACTAGCTCTTGGGAACGACTGAAAAAATGGTACTACAGTGAGTTGTGTACTTATTTCATATATTAATAATGAAATAATAATATTAGAAATAATATTTCTGTTATGAATCAATGTAATAATAGAAATAAAGTACACAATAAATGGAATGTGCTTGAATCATCCCAAAACCAGCCCCTCACAAATCATGAGAAAACTGTCTTCTATAAAACCAGTCCCTGGTACCAGAAAGGTTGGGGACCCGTGCTCTAGATAACAACATTATTGACAGTTCATGAAAACTTCAAATCAAATGTTTTCTGAGGCAGCCATTAGAGTTTCCAATTTTAACTATGTAACTGTTAGCTTTTTTTCTTCCTTACTTGTGGCTGTCATGGTGTGTTGAAAGGTGACCAGTCTAGTCTAGTTGGTAAGAGAGCTGAATCTCACGTGGCCAAATTCTGGACCCAGAGGCTTGAAGGAACACAGTGGGCATGTGTGCTTGATGACTAGGATCCCAGCAGGATGAAGAAATGGAGGAAAGGGATTGCTGTGTGACCATGCCTCACGGCAGGGGACTCGGGAGACATGGGGGAGTTCTTTCCCTATTTCTCTGTCTCTCTCTGACAAGTACACACACCCACTAGCAATAAATTTTTTAAAAAGAAAGAAAGTTGCTCAGTATAGTTCTTTGAAATCCTATTGAATAAGCCTCATCTTTTCCCCACACACAACATTTATCATGTTTCCCACATAAATAATAGCCTGAATTGACCAAACTGTCCTTCGGTATGGTGACAGGGGCTCAAATCCCATCACTAGGCCTTGAAATAGACCAAGTATCTTCAATATCCTTAAGGAAAGGAGCTGGAGAGAAGACCCGTGTGATAGGCTTACAGGAACCATGGAGCAGATGTGCCTGGGTAAAAGTCTTATCAAAGGCACAAACTAAAAGAGCCCAGACCTTACAAAACACCTGCTATATACAAGCCAGTGCACTTGACACTATAAATCAAATCAAATACCTGTGGAACTGTGTCTGCTTGCCTCAAATTGTTGTGTGCTCTTAGTTTTGAGATGATTTCAACTTGCGAGTTCAGAAAGCATCCATCAAAGTGGCTAAGAGTACACAAGAGACTGAAAGGTAGGTAGGTCTGGAATGCACGCCACTGCCAGTTCTACCCTCTGACAGTTTAAGAGGTGAGCTTTCACCTAGGTGTCTGCAAAAGACTACATGGATTTTGTTCAGGATCTTGCCTGCTAGCTTTTTTTTTTTTTTTTTTTTTTTTTTTTTTTTTTTTTTTTTTTGGAGAGGTTTTTGATATAGAGCGCGTGCGCTCGCCAGACAGACAGAGAGAGACAGAGAGACAGAAAACAAGAAATCACCCCCCCAGGGGGGATGGCCACGCTACAATCCCTTCTCCTCCATTCTCCTCTCGGGATATTGGGCATGCACGCACATGCGCCCAGCGTGAGTTTAAGCCACCAGGTCCGGGACGCGAACCACAGTCGACTACATGGGAGTCCAGCAACATAGCCATTATGCCAACTGCTGGTCCCCTCACCTGCTAGCTTTAATGACCTCTGAACCCTGAGATCCTAACAGTTCACTCTTAAGAAGTTAATGATGATTCCCCAATTCTAGAAGAAGGAAAAAAAGTCATACATCAGATACAAAGCAAGAAATAGGTAGCATGTATCTTCATGAATTTAGACTAATGTTGGTAAAACCTGGTTTTCAAATTGAGAATATCATTACTTGTAATTTACTCCTATTCCAAAACCTTACTTTTAAATATAAACTGTACACACACACACACACACACAACTAATCTTTGCTATAAAAGCAAATAGCAGGGTGTCTATATGGTCTGATGGTTAAGGGAGCCAGATCCCACATAGCCAATCTTGGTTCAAGTCCCAGTCCCAGTGATGCAGGATGTTGGGATGATCAGGCCAGATTCAGGACCACAAGAGGAACAGGTTCTTTTCTCATACTCACAAAGAATGAGAGATGCAGACACAGAGATGGGATAGTAAAGCAGAGTTTATTAAGAGAGGAGAGGAGAAACAGAGATCCTAAGCAGGGGGGAGTCCCAGCAATGGGTGGCCTACGAGGAGCTGGGGCAAGGAGCTTTTTATCCCAGCAAGGAGGGACTTGTGCATGCATTTCCCTTGTAGGGGCTACATGTCACATACTTCATGTTATCTTCTCCTATTTGGGAATGGGCTCTCAAAACACAAGACTTTAGATGTTCAGCCCTCAATTAATAAGCATTCAGCAGATCTTTGTCTGGGGTCTGTGACCCATTAAGTCTCTAGGTTTTATCATGTTTTCTACAAGTCTAAGATGAAGCTTTGTTCTTTGATGTATTTTTCCCTTGTGCTTCTAAAACGTAATCTCATTTCGACCCCTTATCTCACAGGTGCAAGCCTGCACGTCATACTCCCATTTCTCAAATGATAGCTCGTGGCAAGCTATTGCTCTAGGTCCTTTGCACTCTTACTCTCCAGATCAAGAGAGACTACACTCTTTGTTCTAAAATGTAGCAGTAACAGGAAAAATGTTAGTTTTCGTTGTCACTTTCTCAAGCAAGCTGTAAGCAGCTCTGTGTGAACAAGAAATGAGAGCTAATGATTGACTTTAGTGAGAGCAGTGAATCATTTCTATTAAAAGCTTGACCAGAGTGACTCCATCTTGCAAGTCGGCTCTATCTTTTACATCTGTGCCCTAACTATATATGTGTGTGCCTATCTCCTACCCTACCAGAAGTCTGAAAAACACACTGGGCATTCCCCAAACCCTATCAGAATGAAGAAAAGAAGAAGGAGGGCCAACAGGTGCCATGGAGGTTAAGGTGCTAGGTCCCATATGACTATGCACTTCAAGTCCCAGTCCCAGCTGCTTGAAACTCACACCAGGTGCATGTGTGTGTATGCCCAAAATCCTGAAAAGAGAATAGAGGAGAAGGGATTGCGGTGTGGCCATCCCCCTGGGTGGTGATTTCTTGCTTTGTGTCTCTTTGTCTCTCCAGTGAGTGCACACACTCTATAGCAAAATATCTAGAGACATGAGAGAGAGAGAAAGGATTGCATCATGACCACACCTCACTGAGGGGTGCTTTCTTCCTTTCCCTGCCTTTCTTTCTCTCTCTCTGTTCCTATCTGGCGAGCACATCTTCTGGCAATTAAAAAAAAAAAAAAAAAAAAAGGCAAATAGCACAGAATTGTGTGTACATGTCACACTGAACACCTACACAACGTAAGAAGTTCAAGGTAGTTTGTGGAGGCATATGTCTCTGAATTGCATTAATCAAATACACAAAAAGCTGGCTCTAGGGCATAGCAGTAAAGCACTGTTCAAGAGAAGCAGGATGTACGTGGCAAGCGTGGTTCGTAACCTGGCACGTACACTGGTTCTATGGGCCAGTGGAATGAAGGAAGGGGCCTGCAGCATGACCAGGCCCTGTACATGGTGTTCACCTCCCTCTCGATCTCTCTACACTCGCATGGATAAAGAACTAAAAAAAGTTTTAATATAAAATAAAATACATGGCATACGTCCTTAGCTGGGATTATTTCATAGTAGGAAGGTTAAACCCTTTCTCATCTGAAGAATTAAGTTGCTAATTTCTGTTCCAATTCAGGTCCTCCGCCAGCCACTGTTTGCATTCTCCTGGGTACAGCCACCATGGGGAGGAGGGCGAGCAGCCACCAACCACAGTGGCAGGCACAATAGACTTGGTTCACTGCTTCTCATAGCTCTGTAGATTTGGGATCATTGCTATTGGCTGAACAGATTAAAACATAACAAAACCTGGGGCCAGTAGATGGTGTGGTGGTTAAGGGCGCTGGACTCCCACATGGCTGACCACAGTTTGAGTCCCAGACCTGGAGGCTTACTTTCTCACTTGCCCCTCTCTCTCTCTCTCTCTCCCACTCTGTCCTTCTTGGTCAAATTTAAAATAAATAAATAAATGAATAAAGTCAAATAAAATAATTCTTTTCTTTGTGGGGGGGGGGGGGTTTTGCTATAGGGCACATGCGCTCGCCAGAAGGACAGAGAGAGACAGAGAGATAGAAAGTGAGAAATCACCCCCCAGGGGGGATGGCCACGCTGCAATCCCTTCTCCTCCATTCTCCTCTCGGGATCTTGGGCACACACGTACACGCGCCCAGCGTGAGTTTTAAGCCTCCGGGTCCGGGACTCGAACTGCAGTCGACTACGTGGGAGTCCAGCGACATAGCCATTATGCTAACTGTTGGTCCCAAATAATTCTTTTAAAAAAATAATAAAACCCAAGACTCTGGAAACTTAAGCAATTTGGCCAAGTTCATATCATTAGTAAGTGACCAAAACACTTCTTTGATATAGAAATTACAAGAGGCAAATACAAAAATTATAAAAGCTGAATACAGATGATATATGCATTTTAGTGGTTTAGAAAATGTAAACGAGGGGGAACCAGCAGTTAGCGTAATGGCTATGTCGCTGATAGTCGACTGTGGTTGTCCCGGATTTAAAACTCAGTGGTGCCCAAGATCCCGAGAGGAGAATAGAAAACCATGTAAACGAGCCCTATAGCGAAAACCTCTCAAAAAAAAAAAAAATGTAAACACAGGAGGTGGTGTGGAGGTTAAAGGACTGGATCCCACATGAACAACTACATGGTTCAAGTCCCAGACCTGGGAATTGGAAGTCACGCAGGGCGCATATGTGTGCGTGCCCAAAAACCCAAGAGAATGGAGAAGAGAATGTAGTGTGGCCATGCCTCTTGGGGGGTGATTTCTCATGTTCTCTCTCTCCTCTCTTGTCTTTCTGTGGTGAGCACATGTACCCTATAGCAAAACTAAAGGAAAAATGAAAAAGAAAATATAAACAAATTCAGAGGAATTCCCTGCCAGACAGATTAGCATCTGCCAGAGACTGCTGGGATACCCGCTCACCTGCTCCTGCATTCCTTCTCTCTGCTGATGGCCAGCCCCCTTTCTGGTCTTCATCCCCTCTCCTGGAGTTCGTCCAATGGAAACACTGGGAAAAAACAACTCTACTGAGTCTATTTGCATAACAACTGAGTCCATTTGCATGATATTCTAGTACCAGAACCTCTGCCTTTTCCTCCCTTTTCCTCGCTGTTGCTGATAAGCATGAGCACGGGGAGCTGCTGCCTGAACCAGGGCACTAAATCTTCCAAGCTTCACTCTTTTCTGCTCTCACCCCTCCCACATATCTTCCACATAATCCTACCAAATTTCAAGGGGTCTTCAGAAAGTTCATGAAAAATGTGTTATGGGGAACCAGCAGTTAGCGTAATGGTTATGTCACTGGACTCCCATGTAGTCGACCGTGGTTCGCGTCCCGGACCGGGTGGCTTAAAACTCACTCCGGGCGGAGAATGGAGAAGGGATTGCAGCGTGACCATCCCCTCTGGGGGGTGATTTCTCGCTTTCTGTCTCTATGTCTCTCTCTGTCTGGTGAGCACACGCGCCCTGTAGCGAAAACCTCTCCAAAAAAAAAAAAATGTGTTATAAAAAACTACGCATAAATTTCCTTTTCTTTTTTTTTTTTTTTTTTTGCACCATAATGAACCAACACTTTAGTTCCATTTTTCCATGGACTCTTTGAAGCCCCCTTGAACTGCTCCAGTCAGGTTGCCCCATGATCGCACTTTTCCCTCAGTATTTCTATAGCCTGCTGCCCTGTGACCAAGCACCTTAGCTGAGCTCTCTTCCGGCAGGAGCACAAGGCAGCCTACACCGAGAAGCAGCGTGTGAGCCAAGGAGGTAGCGTTTTGACAGCAAGCTATGCGCAAGGCCCAGCAGGTGGTGTGGAGGTTAAGGCAGCTGGTCCCACATGGCCAACTGTGTGATTTGAGTCCTGGGCTTGGTGGCTTAAAAATGACATCATGTGCATATATGCCCCAAATCCCCAGAAGAGAATAGAGGAGAAAAGGGATTGCAGAGTGGCTGTCATCTCCCTCCCCTAAGGGGTGGGGGGGCAGGAGTCAGCGATTTCTCACTTTCCCTATCTCTGTCTCTCTCTGTAAGCACATACACCCTATGACAAAGACAGTGTGCAAAAAGGAAAGGTATAATTGACAATCGCCTGATTGGGAACAAGGCTACTTGGCTTAAAAACATAGTTCTTATAGAGATGGAAGATAAGGGGCCAGCAGGTGATGTGGTGGTTAAGGCACTGGACTCCCACATGGCTAACTGTGGTTCGAGTCCTGGACCTGGAGATTTGCTTTCCCCTCCCCCCACCTTTCTCTCTCTGGTCTAATTAAAAAAATATAAATAATTATCACAAATAAAATTAAATAAATAAATAATGAGAAAAAAAATCAGGGCCAGCAGGTGGCATTGTGGTTAAGGCCCTGGACTCCCACATTAACTGACTGCAGTTCAAGTCACAGTCCTGATGGCTCACTTCCTCACTTTCCCTCTCTTGCTCTCTCTTTCTGGTCAAATTAAATAATAAATAAATAAACAAACAAACAAAATTAAATAAATAATTCTTAAAGAAAAAGGTAGATAAGGAAGAACAGGTGTGTTGATGCAGTCAACAATTTCATTATATATATATATATATATATATATATATATATTTTTTTTTTTTTTTTTTTTTTTTTTTCTAATTTCCATAGGGTACATGGGCTTGCTATAGAGAAAGGAAGAAAGAAGCACACCCTGGGCCTAGTCATGTCCCTTCTCTCACCATCTCTCCCTCCCTTCAGGATTTTGGCTATACGTGCTCAAATGCCAGGCATGTTTTTCAAACTGCCGGGTCCTAGACTCAACCATGTGATCAGTCATTTGTGATCCAACTCCCTTAACAACCAGATCATAGGCTGGTGTTTCAGTTTATATTTCAAGAACTCATTATACACACACACTAGACATTGCAACACATACAAACAGTAAGACTCTCGAAGCTATTACACATGTGTGTGCATAACTACAATGGAAGGCACACATGATATGTTTCAGGAAAGAGACACAACATAGTATAGGAGTCCAGAGGAGGGAGAGTACTATTCGAGATGTCCCTGCACTAAAACACAGTCAGAGCCACCGTTTAAAATGACATGTGAAAAATATTTAAAAATCAATCAGGCTATTTTGAGAATTCAGACGAAGGCAAGATTATTTCTCACCAGGGTGAGAAAATATCTTCATGGAAAGAGTGTTAAAAGTAAGCCTTCCAAGGAGCAGAGTAAGAAAGACTGTCAGAGGGCGAAAGCCTGTGCGTATTGGAGAGACCGAGTCTGGCTGGATCACATGGCCCACGAAGAGCAGGACACGAGATGACAGAACTGGAAACATTAAACCCAACCACCTACTAACACTGGCGTTTCATCCCGTGTACAATCCATTCCATTTCGAACAGCTGCAAGTATTAGAAAGGTGATGGTGTTTACCATCTGCTGGGGAAGGCAGACCATTTAACAGGGATGCCAATAAACTGTGGTAAGTGCTGCCGCCATAGAAATGCAAGGTGACTGGCAGCCAGAAGGGCTAGGAAAAGCTCCCTGGAGAGCAGGATTGCAAGTTCGCTGTGGGTGGTCATAGCAAGCATAGGGGAAGGCGGAAGCCACAGGGCGAGATTGTTCCAGGGCCTGAACAAAACCAAGCTGGGCGGGTGCTTAGAGTACAAGGCAGGTGGTGTGGTGGTGGTTAAGGATGCTGGACTCCCACATGGCAGCTGACTGTGGTTCAAGTCCCGGACCCAGTAGCTTGCTTTCTCACATTTTCTCTTTCTCAATTTGTCCCTCTCCAGTCAACTTAAAATAAATAAAGTTAAGTAAAATCTTTAAAAAAAAAGAAAGTGCTGAGAGCATCAGAGGAAGCGGTCCGGAGCAGGCCTTGTAAGGCTTATCAGCCATGGCAGACACATTGTATTTTTAAGGAGTAACATTCCACGAATCACTAGGAACGCATTGTAGGGTGGGTTTACAGTAGTGAGCTCACCATATTCCTGTTTTAGAGAATCATTCTCGCAGGCTGGTTTCATAGCCTCTGCAAGAGCCAGATCCCACAGAGCGAACGGGTTTGAATCTCTGCCCCAGAAGCTTGAAGGACACACAAGGCGGAGTGTGTGTGTGTGTGTGTGTGTGTGTGTGTACACAAAGTCCCAACAGGATAGAGAAATAGAGAAGAAAGGATTGTGGTGTGACCACATGCCACTGGGGCCAGGGGGCAGCATGGGAAGCGGGGTGCGTTCTCTTTCTCTAGTGAGTGTACGCAACCTCTGACAAAAAAAAAAAAATTTTAAATATATGTATGAATATAGCCAAAATCCAAGGTGAAAGGCCTAACCTAACCAGCCTAGACAAGGTTGAGACCCTTTTCCCCCTCACGCCCCATTCCCCTGACACGGCTCAGTTCCTCCTCACAGCACACGCCACCTTCTCGCACACCGAACCCTCCCTGAACTCGCTGCCTTTCTCTGCCACCTCAGGGTGTGCGAGCTGAGGGCAGGGCCTTCCCGTGTTCCATGTCTGGTCTGTGAGGGTCACTGAATAACTTGTTCAGTATCATGAGTGATTGAACAATAGCATGACGGCCATTGTGATGAGGCCAAGTTGGAGAGGAAACACAAGCGTGTCTTTACCAGCACCGGCTTAGCTGCACGCAGGGAAGACGCCACCCTTGACAGAGTTTTGAGGTAGAATGTCTGACGGAACGGTGGACTCAGGGAAACTAGCCTGCATGTGGAGTGAAAGATGGTATTTGCTTTTAGAAACTTCATATTAGAGATGAAAGGAAGATATCCAGGTGGGTATACTCAGAGGGACATTAAAAATGTAAATCCTGGGCTTGGGCAAAACATTGAGAATTGGAGTCTCGAGATAACAGGCCAAAAGTTTCCATTCTCAACACAAAAAAATGATAAGTATGTGTGGTGATGGATATGTTCATTAGTTTAATGTAATCTTTTCACAATATACATAGATCAAAACATCACACTGTACACTGCATATGTGTGTATATAGACAAGATTTATCAGTTATACCTTAATAAAGCTGGAAGGAGAAGAAAAGAGTCTTGAAATGAAAGGGGGAAGTTTGGGAGAAGATGACATAATGGTTACATCGCTGGTCTATCACATTGTCGACTGTGGTTCAAGTCCTGGACCCAGCAATTTGAAACTCATAAGGGGTGTGTGTACATGCATGGCCAAAATCCCAAGAGGAGAGTGGAGGAAAAAGGATTGTGGCATGGCCATGTGATTTCTTGCTTTCTGTCTCTCTGGTGAGTGCACGTGCCCTATAGTCTCTCTCAAAAAAAAAAAAAAAAAAAAAGTAAAGAGAAGTAAAAAGAAAAGAGGGGAAGTTCAATGAGCAATGAAATGTTGAGTAACCAAGTAATATAATCTAGAGGGCCTTCAAGGATTAGTTAATCTAATGACTTCATATTGGTTAAAAAAAAACAACATTACGACCTCATCTGTCAAAAAAAAAAAAAAAAAAAAAAGAACTCATAAGAAAAATCACCATTGCATTAAGTAATCAGTATCAGAGTACTTATAAAAAGTGTATCATCTACACACTAGAAATTCAAAAATGTGTTTTCTCTTGCTTCTCCTATGGAAAACGACCAGCACCAGAGCCCCCTACTGGTGGTTCTTCATGAAACAGGCCCACCCAGGACACCTGACTGGATCCACTCCTTGACGACAGGGTAGAACTCATCTTTTCATTATTCTGTCCTTGTCCTTGGGGAACATTCTTTCCCTTATATTCTTTCCATTCTTCATATCCATCCTACCTCCAAATGGCTGAAATACACAGATAATAGTAACGCTGGCAAAAGAGCCAACAGATGCAAATGTTTGATCAAACCTGAGGGTTTTTTATTCAAATTTTCAGCAAAATGGCTATATAAATTATTTTAATTGTTATGTGATACATTTGCCTGTTTGAATTTCAATCTAAATCAGCTAATAGAAAATTTAATAGGAAATAAATAGAAATGTTATTAATGCTGTGTCTATTTATAAAAGACTTAGAATATTAATGTTCAAGCTCTACCACAATGGCTAATTAGACGCTTTTCAATAAACCAATTAAAATTTCAGTTAGGATTTGAATTCATAGAACAGTTAACCTGAAATTGAGCTAATGCTTCCTAGTACATAATATACCAAAAGGTAACCAGGCCAGAAACCCCAAAGTGATCTTGGTCAAAATAGGCTTTCCAGTCCAGCACACAACACACAAGAAAAGGGCATTCTTACGACATGTTCAGTGTCACATTTAAAATTTTGTCTTCATAAGACATTGACTAAAATTACAGAAAAACATCCTATGTGGTCTCATTGTTTTCCTCTCTCATTAGAATAATATAAAACAGGGGCCGGCAGGTAGCATGGTGGTTAAGAGTGCTGGACTCCCACATGGCTGACTACGGTTTGAGTCCCAGACCTGGCAGCTTGCTTTCTCACTTTCCCTCTCTCTCTCTCTCTCACTCTTTCCTTCTCTGACTTAATTAAAATAAATAGTTAAATAAAATAATCATTAAACAAAGAATAATATAAAACATATTGTACATTTTGTAATGCTAGAAAAGAAAATTCAAGTAATTCAACCGTTTACAATCAGTTTTGAAGACTAATTGTTAAATAAGACTTAAGTATTCAGACTCTAAAGAAATATCTGAACTTCTAGAGAGAATGTTAGAAAATGCCAAACCATTATTTATTTTTTTTTTTTTTTTTTGAGAGGTTTTCACTATAGGACACGTGTGCGTGCCAGAAAGGCAGAGAGACAGAGAGATAGAAAGTGAGAAATCACCCCCCAGGGGGGATGGCCATGCCGCAATCCCTTCTCCTCCATTCTCCTCTTGGGATCTTGGGCATGCACGCACACGCGCCCGGCGTGAGTTTAAGCCTCCGGGTCCAGGACTTGAACCGCAGTCGACTACATGGGAGTCCAGCGACATAGCCATTACGCTAACTGCTGGTCCCAAAAATGCCAAACATTTTAACAAACACTAGAAAACCACATAGTTTCTCTTTTGATAGCTAAGATATAAACAGCGGTTTCCCTTCATTACTGGGTAAAACACATTACAGTGAAATGAGCAGGAATGCTTCAACACGATTATCTGTAGTGATGACAATAAGAAAGAGCATAAAACTTTAAGCATTTTTAGAACACAGCTATCCTGAGAAAATAGATTTAGTGTCATCATCAAGCGCATGGAGTCTAAAGGTTGAGATGCAACTGTTCCATTTTTCCGCTGTATTACCCCAGGCCACTTACTGAAAGTCTCTGTTTCATTTTCCTCAACCGTACCATGAAAACAGAAATAGGGCATCCTTCATAGTCTTGCTGAAAGGATTTAATGTCTTAATAGATGTAAAGGAAAAGCACTTCACACAGTTCCCTGTTCAAGGTAGGCTCGAAATAGTGTTATCTGACTTTCGATAGAATTGCCAGAAGGTATTCACCAGAGACAGAGATGCAAAGACGGAGAGAGGGAGAGTGCACCCCCTAAGGGGGTGCAGTCCCACGGCAGACCCTCTCCATCTCGCCAACCTTTCAGCATTCGGGGCATGCATGCATACATGTCCAGTGTGTTTTCCAAGTCACCAGGGCCGGGATTTGAACTACACTCAGCCAAGTAGACTCACTCCTTTAACCACTGAGCCACAGGGCCAACCCATACAACACTATTACTCTATACACTTCTCTGTCTAATGTAATGCAAGAATTAATAAAAGACAGGTACGATAAAAGTGCAAAATATGGTAAAAGCTAATATTTACTTTTCAAACCAATTCTAAAAGATTTTTCTTAAAAGAAATGTATGGATGAAAACATATGCATTAGTCAATTTTGTGCCATCTTGTGAAACTGCAGGATAAAGTGGGGGAAAAAAAAAAAACAATTTAAGACATTTGGATTTCAGACATATGAATCATTTCCAAAGAAGTATAAATTGAATTCCATATTGTATTTAAAAGCAAATGTTTAAGTATGCACCATGTCTGCGTGATTAAAAGTGTGCTTCTGATTATGCATTGGAATATATTTTAGTTTAAATATCTCTAGAGCTTTAAGAACTAAAAGAGCGGCTTTCACATTAGAAAAAGATCACATCAAAGGAAGTTGAGAACCAGTGAGACAAGACTGTTTATAGAAATTACCAAACTCAAATTACAGATCTTGGGACCAGCAGCTAGTGTAATGGCTATGTCGCTGGACTCCTACATAGTCGACCGCGGTTCGAGTCCCAGACCCGGTGGCTTAAAACTCATGCCGGGCGCATGTGCGTGCGCACCCAAGATCCCGAGAGGAGAATGGAGGAGAAGAGATTGTGGCATGGCCATCCCCCCTGGGGGGTGATTTCTCGCTTTCTATCTCTCTGTCTCTCTGTCTGGCGAGCGCGCATGCCCTAAAGCAAAAACCTCTCAAACAAAAAAAATATTACAGATCTTTAAAGATATACGGGAAAGGATATTTTATTTTGTCTAAAGAGAAGAAAAGGGAGCCAGTAGATGGCACGGAAGTTAAGGTAGCTGGATTCCACTTGGTCAAATTTGCAGTTCAAATCTCGGACCCAGGAGCTTGAAAAAAATCACACCATGCACATGTGTGTGCCTAAAATCCTGAGAGGAGAATGGAGAAGGGATTGCTGCCTGGCCACCCATCCCTAGGGGGTGATTTCTCATTTTCCTTCTCCCTCTCTCTCTGGTGAGTGCATGTGCCATATAACAAACAAAAAAATAAAATATAAAATTAAATAAAATTTTAAAAAGAAGAAAAGAGGGCCCAGCAACTGACATGGTGGTTAAGGCGCTGGACTCCCACTTCACCAGCCACGGTTTGAGTCCCAGACCTGGCGGCTTGCTTTCTTACTTTCTCTCTGTCTCTGTCTCTGTCTCTCTCTCTCTCTCTCTCATGGGCACACATGCCCAAAAGCAAAATTTAAAATGATAATAATAATAAATAAGATTAAATAATTATTAAAAAGAGGAAAAGAAACACTGCTAACTTGAAAGAGATTTTTGCTTTTTAAAGGTTTTACCCACTAAAGATGTGTTTCTTGTTCAAATTAAAATAGAAATGGAGAAAGAGACAGAAGCATTTGCTGGCCACACAGACACTTGTTAGCTAAAGTGCTCTAGTGACAAAGGGCCACGCCCAGAGTTCCTTCTGCCCCTTTCTCCAAATGCTCCTCGGGAAGAGAGAACTTCTACCTTCCTCTACGTATTTGACTCCTTGCTGTTTTTTGTAAAGCCAGATGGTGGCGCTGTGGTACCATTTGTTGAGATTTTAGCTGTAACTCGTTTTCCGTGGCGATAGCGTTTTATGAAAAGACTCGCGCTCTCTTTTGAAAACGAAATTATTCTAAGCAGACTTTTTTCTCCTTAGTGGTAGGTGAGACCACCATTTAAGTGTTTCAGATATTTTCATGTTTATTCTCTTTACAAGGATGTACCCAAACTTGTAACTAAAGGTGATTTACAGTGTATTTTCCACAGGGTTGGGAGTACATGGTGGGATTTCTGTGTCATTGCTGTCTCCTTATTCATGAAAATAATAAAACGAAGAGGGCATATGTGTTTACATTATTTTCATATATTCATAATTTTGAAATAAAGACTGACGCCTCCAAACCACAACTCCCTATTCCATTTTTCAGAAAAAAAATAACAACAACAAACTTTCATCAGCAAAAGTAAACTCAATTTTAATCCCACTTCTCTCTCTCAACCCTTTCGGTGAGAACGTTTGTTCCAACTAAAAGTGATGTTACAAGGTTAGTGACACACACATCCTGCCTAATGTTCCCAGCACCTGGCCCTTCTCATGTGTTCTGCTGATCTCATTAAGTCACTTCTGAGAAGTCTGGGTTTAACCTAGCTTACACCCCAAAGATGAAACTGAATTGAGTGATTGTGAAGTGGGCCATTTTTTCCTCATACATTGCTACCCATATTCTTTTTCTGTCTTTGGCTGACCTAGGACAAAAATCGTATTGCTTAAGAGCACCCTTCATTTAATTCTGGATAAAATCAATATCAGGACAATGTAAATTAATGCAACTATTAAAACACCAGGTCCAAGGATAATAGATACATGGTGGATGAACAAAGCAGCCCAGGAAGAAAGACACATCAGAAGTGTCCATGCATGACTTCAGCGTCTATACAAGGGCATTTGTGACCCAAGACACACGCATCCTTAATTTCATCTTTTTTTTTTAAGAATTACTTATTTAATTTTATTTATCATTACTAGGATTATTATTTTTAATTTGCTACAGGACACATGCACTTACCAGAGACAGAGAAAGGGAGAAGGCGAGTAAACAAGCCACCAAGGTCTGGGACTCAAACCGTGGTCAGTCATGTGAGAGTCCAGCACCTTAACCACCACTCCACCACCTGGGTTATTTTGATGGATAAGAGGAGGAGAGAAGTTTTCATGATAGTTTACGAGCAACTCCATTGAATGTCCCCCTGTTCCTCTGTCCACTGCCATGCCTACTGCTGTAGAAAGACCCTTCAAAGCCTTGGACTTCAAGTCATTGATTCTCTAGAGCCCCTGCTCGCCACACCCCTTCCCTCACCACATCTTCTAGGTAAATTGCAAAGCAGTATATATATATGCAATTTAGCTGGTCTTCAGTGACACATTTTTAAACTATTTATTCAGTGAAAACTCCCAATAGACCCTTATGCCAATTCTCACTACACCAAACAAAACAATGTCTTTCTTAAACATGAATTTATTTTATAACTCAAAATCTATAAAATTTCTTTAACAAAAGACAGTAAATTGGGAAAATGAATATTCTAGACCAAAGACTGAGCATTTGCCCTATTCTGGTGTTTTGATGGGTCTCTATGCAAAAACTGTATGAGGAAGTGTCTATACTGCAGAATTTGAGGCAAGTCATTTCTTTTTTTTTTCTTTTTCTAATTGCTGATACACGCTCACCAGAGAGAGGCAGAGAGAGAGGGGAAGGGAAAGAGCATCCAAGGGGGTGTGGTTACACCTTCGTTTCTCCACCCCATCAGGATTTGGAGCATGCACATGTACCAGCATGTTTTTCAAGCCCCAAGGCTGGGATTATAAGGACACTTGGCCCTGTGTGATCCGGCTCCCTTAAAGGCTAGGCTATGGGGCCAGCCTCAGATGCAGGACATTTCTAGTCTGCTTTGGATACCCTACTTCCCTAGGAGACAAAACAAAAAGAAAAACACATGTGGAGTAACCGGATTCTAATAACACGCATAGAAACATGGATCTATAATACACTTTAAAAACCATTTTTCTAGGGACCAGCAGGTGGCATGGTGGTTGAGGTGCTGGACACTCCCACATGGCTGACCACGGTTCAAATCCCGGACCTGGCAGCTTGCTTTCTCACTCTCCTCTCTCTCTCCATGTGTGTCTCTCTCTAGTTCTCTAGTCAAATTAAAATAAATGAATGAATAAATAAAATTAAATTAAAAAAATAATTCTAAAAAAAAAAAAAAAAAAAACCATTTTTCTAGAGAAGGAGACCCTATTGTTTGATTCCAAGTGGATGAATATAGAAGACTTAATGTTGAACAAAGTGAGCTAGACTTTGAAAGCTACACACTGTATATCCCCACTCAATTTGTACTGAATGTGTACACTCTATGGCAGAAAGTGAAAGATCTGAAGATACAATAGTAGGGAGGATAACTGTAGATACCGGAAACTGAAAAGGAGGGGTGTGGGTGGTAGACAAGGTGTGTGAGACGCAAAGAGAAGAAACATTCAACAGACAAATCATTGTTCTAGAACAATGCCCTGAATTTTTTTCCCTCTAACTCCAGTCCATTTTTTAAAAGAATTTTTTAAAGAATTATTTTAGTTTATTATTATTGTTATTATTTAATTTGTTATAGGGCACATGCATTCACCAGAGAGAGAGGGAAAGTGAGAAAGCAAAACCGCCAGATCAGGACTCAAACTGCAGTCGGCCATGTGGGAGTCCATCGCCTTTAACCACCAAGCCCCCTGCTGGCCCTAATCTGGTCCGCTTTGTTGAGCAATTTCCAATTTCTTCTATGTCAAATGAAAAGTATTCCCCAACTTGGTTCCGTGGGAATTCCTCTGTAACTGATGGCTGTCTGTAATTTAGCATGCCTTCTCTTTCGGTTGGGTTGTTGGAAAAGTCATGATTTCTATTTCTATGTTTATCATGCAAAAATGTGTCATGACTTTTCCGATGACCTACCATTTCTATTATCTTAGCTCTTCTAAAGCTGCAGTAGGTGAGATGCTCTTATAAAACAAAAGATTTGGGAGAACTTCCCAAATTCCAAGATGCTACTTCTTAGTTTTGTGAACCATAGACTTGAAAAGAACCTTTTAATGTCTAATGAAGCCTGAGACTGTCCAAAGCTCCAAGGATGTGACAAAAAGGTAGAAAAAAATATATAATCAACAATCTCTTTTCTGACCAAACCTTTCTCCATCAGTTTTCACATCTTAGTGCTCTCTTTCTTCAAGACCCTTTAAACTCGAAAAGGAAAAATGAGGTTAAAAAAAAAAAAATGGGGAAATGCCAAGAATCGTGCCTTCAGTCAGACAGCAGTTCTGGGGGATAATCCTAAACTCATGTGGAATCCTCTTTTTAAGATAAAAGTTTTCTTATGCCTTGCGTCTGTAGTTAAAAAGAATTCATATGATAAACCTGACTGCACTTTCTTTAAGACGATGAATGAGATGCTAGCGTATAGTCTGTTTCCATCGTCAGTGTTTCTCCAAACTATAAAATCTAACTCCTACCAGCAGTTCCATCGGGGTGTCCTGGATGGTGAGCATAAATGATAGGTTCCTTTTAGACGGCAGTGATGCGTCTGCGGAGTTTTATTTCCAGGGAGACAGGGCAGGCTTGCTGCTATGCAGACTGAATCATGTTGGAGGCCAACATCATGTCACATTTTGTGTGCACTTTCCAAAGATTAATCCGAGCGTTACAAATGGGACACAGACTGCCATTGTCCCAGGGACACTTTAATAACCAACACCTACAATATTCAACCTGTTGTTTGCATAGGGACAACTTTGGGACACAAAACCCCACCAGAACGACTTAGGGAAAGGAGCTGGGGAGAGGCAGAGACGCAGGCAGGCGCCATGGCACCTCCTCATCTCATCCCTCATGGCAAATGAGTCTGTTTGGAGTTTCTTTATTCTGGGGCGGGGGTTGCAACTCGCTTTCTTCAAAGCCACTCAGCCAGCGTTTCTTAAACGGCCCATGTGCTAACTGGGTTTGTCACTTAGGCTGCACTTCAGCAGGGTTTCCCATTTGCACATAATGTTTATTCTGCTTTGCACGTTGCAGCTCAAGTGAAATTACATTTCCCTCAGGAATAAATGGCCCTGGGTCGGTTCCTGCTTTGATATTTCTCTCCACCCCCTCCTCTCCCAAAAAGTCGTCTCATCTGCTCTAAGATGTTCTTCACAAATGGAAGATTCTGGAGAGAGCTTCAGGGTGAAACGGGTGTGAGAGGCCAGAGGAGCTAGGAATGTCCACATCCCCCAGTTCACCCTCTTTAAGGACGCCTCGAAAGGACTTATTATTACAGACTCACTGACGTCAGAGGACAATCGCTAATGCCCTCCTAGGTCAGAATTGACAATGAAGTTTCCTGCTGAGTTTAAAATATCAGTAACCGGTTTTCACATCTTTAGCGTGAAGAGAAATATGTAAGAGAATCCCAGTTATGATGCGTCTTGTCTTAGATACTTTGAACTGTATTAGAAAAATAGCACCTTTTTCTTTTTACAATACATCATAACCACAGAAGAGGATTGCATGACTGTAACAGGGAGAAAATCATTCAAAACCAAGAGAAACCTTTTAAGAAAAATACTTTGAGAAAATCATAAGCCTAAAAGGCTTATACAAGCGCCGTGAAAGAAAAGATGATATATATTTGTGTATTGCACACATATACACCATTTTATCATGCTTATTATAAGGAACTATATAAAATTTAGTTAATTTCTACTGTAATGACAGGTTTTCATTATGCAAATAAGTACAAGAAATAAAAGAAATAAACCAAAAGCTAATAGTATTCACTTTGATAAAAAACATTCCTACAATTTAAAATGAAATGTGATACTTGTGTAAATAAATATCAATAAATTCATGATAACATAACATTTCAAAGCTACATTTAGTGCTTGTTATCATTTTTAATTAAAATTCTATTCCATTAATAGAATATTTGAATATTTTTGTTTTTGTTATCACTTTCATAACCAGGTAAGCACAGGCTTCTTCTTCATTTCTGTAGTGATTATTAACCTTAGACATGAAAACAATATGATTTACATAGGAATACCTGAGGTTAAGAGTCTTTTTTTTAATTTGCCATCAGGTGCATGTGCTAGCCAGAGAGAGACAGTGAGAGAGAAAGTAAGAAATCACACTCCCCGCTATGGGGGAGGTGGACATGGAGCAATCCCTTCTCCACCTGGAATTTTGGGCACGCACACACGTGCCGATTTTCAAGCCACCAGAACCAGGACTCAAACCATGACTGGCCATGGGGGAGTCCAGCACCTTAGCCACCATGCCACCTACTGGCCCTGCAGTTAAGAATCTTACGTGTAAGTACATTTTTTTTTTGGAGAGGTTTTTGCTATAGGGTGCGTGCGCTCGCCAGACAGAGAGACAGAAAGTGAGAAATCACCCCCTCGGGCGGGGGGATGGCCACGCCACAATCCCTTCTCCACCATTCTCCTCTCGGGATCTTGGGCACGCACGCACACGCACCCAGAGTGAGTTTAAGCCACTGGGTCTGGGACTCGAACCGCGGTCGACTACGTGGGAGTCCAGCGACATAGCCATTACACGTGCAAGTACATTACCAGCAAGTAGCTCACGTGAGGCTGCATCTAATGTTCTGACTTTATCGGGTTAGCACAAGCTTACAAGCCGATGGGGGAAGGAGTCACGGGAGTGCACGGAGGGATCTCAGCTTGTTCTCCCGAAGCAGAAACTGAGGCGCTGACTGAGCTGCAGTCCTTCCTGGAGCTCAGGGCTCCCTCCAAGTTCACATGGTGGCTGGGAGACTCAGCTCCTTGCAGTGGCAGGACAGGGGCCCCTGTCCTCCTGCTGTGCACTGGCTGGGACCACTACAGCTCCTGCAGACCACCCATAGTCCCCTCCCACATGGCCGTTTCCATAGGCCTCTCAGGCTCTGAACTTCCCTGACTTCTGAGTGGGCCCAGTCGCTCTTAAGGGATCACCTGATTAGGTCTGGCCCACCGGGAGGCCCTGACTTCCAACTCCAAGTTGCCAGATTAGTAATCTAATCACAGGGGTGATTTCCCACTATATTCACAAATCCTGCCTACTTGAAGAGAGAGAATTACACAGGACTCACACACAGCATGCGGGAGATTTGAACCCAGTCCTAGAATTGTGCCCACCGCAGAATCTAAGTACCGATGGTGAAACATCGCGAAGAAGGGAAAGTAGGAGACCGAGAAGAAAGGCACTTAGAGTGGTCAGAAAAGTCTCCTCAGAGTGGCAGTACTTGATCTGAGACTTGGGCACAGAAAGAGCCCGTTGTCATGGGAATGTAGTTCTAAAGGGTGTTTTGCTCTTCAAATTTAATCTATGACTATAATATTATTAAAATTTTATCTATATGTCCAGACACTCATAGGAGGGGGTGGAACTATGACAAAGAAATGCCTACTTCTTCTTTTTTTTCAATTTTATTATCAGGGGCCAGCAGGTGGCATAGTGGCTAAATGCACTGGAGTCCCACATGGCCAACTGCAGTTTGAGCCTCAGACCTGGCGGCTTGCTTTCTCGCTTCCTCTCTTGCTTTCTCTCTCTTTCTCACTCCCTCTCTGTTGAAATTAAAATAAAAAAATAAATGGATAAAGTTAAATTGTAAAATAATTATTTTAAAAAAAGAAAAATTTAAATAAGTAAAATATTATTTATTATTATTATTATTATTTTAATTTGACCAGAAAGAGAGAAAGTGAGAAAGCAGGCCACCAGGTCTGGGAAACAAACCGGAGTCGGCCAAGGGGGGGGGGGGTGGGGTCCAGCACCTCAACCACCATGTCACCTGCCAGCCCCAGAAATGCCTACTTCTAATGCATGTAAAAAATAAAGGTATTTTTTGTGAGAGCCCTAATTTTAATTCCTCTGGGTCAGAAAACTTGTGTGTCTGAGCAGGTCACCATGAGCTATCTCTGCAGAGGCCTGTGGATACTCTCTCAGGAGCTGTCTGGGAGAGACACTGAAAACGTGCCCTACTAACACACAACTATAACTTCAGCATCCTGGCGGTGGTGTCAGAAGCATCGTGTATTTTCCCCAAAAGCACTGGTGAAATGACATGTCTTCCATTCTAGTTTCTGTCTGTCCCTGCTCCAAGCCCATAGTTAAGATCCTTTGTGTCATCCTGTCTCAGGTGTTTGCAGTCACCAGCTACTTCTCCTGTCTTTGGATATCAGAGACAAAGTTAGGATATCTGGAGAGGCAGAGATACCAGAGTTACTCTGGGTGCATTAAGAAGGAAAAGTGAGAAAAGAATTCCCTCACGATAATAAAAGGGGAGAGAGTATGTGTGTGTGGGGGGGGGGGGGTGTCCACAGGTTGGGGACAGGGTGCTCTCGTGAAAGGGGACAGTGGAACAGTCACAGGGTCTCAAAGGGAAGCCCTGTAGTGAGGGCTCTCCACCCTTCCAGAGAGTTCTATTTCCTAAACATGCCCAGAGGCAGCACAGCCTTACAAGTGAAAAGAACCCTCCCCTCAGCGTGGGCCCATGAGCATCTCTAGAGAACTAGTGTGGACCCGAGTCCAGAGGAGCCTCCTGGACCCACGGGCTGCTTAAGACCCAAGACCTTGGCACATACTAGGAGGGCACGTGTGGGAAAGGTGGAGGAGAGCCGCGGGAACAACCCCGAAGAAGGTCCCCCGTCACATTCAAGTCCATGTGAGTCTGCAGACCTGCCCGATGCACATGCTAGGGCGCTCATGTTCCCAGGTGCAGCAGGGAACCACTAACACATCGTCCTCACTGGTGCCGGACAGTGGTGTGGGGGTGAAGTGCCGCTCTCTGAAGGCTGACCCAGACAGGTTCTAAGCCCGTGACCAGAGACCTCTCTGAGCCAGGACTAGCGAGGTTGAGGGTGGATCTCTGCATCGGGACCACATGGGAGCATCTGTCTCTCCCAACCACGGATGAGGGAAAAATAAAACTAAACAACAAAGCCTAAGGGCCAGCAGGTAGTAGGGTTGAGGTGTTGGACTCCCACATGGCTGACCACAGTTCAAGTCCCAAACCTGACAGCTTGCTTTCTTACTTTCTCTCTCTCTCTTTCTCATCTCTCTCTGGTGAGCACACATGCCCTATAGAAAATTTTTTAAATAATAATAATAAATTATAAAAAAAACAGAAAAGAAAAAGTCTGTCCTCATTAACCCATATTCAAGAAACAGAATTGTAAATTATACATAAGTTATAGTAAACTTGGCTAATTTAAATGATTTGAAGCATCGCTATAACTCAGGAAGTTCAGTCTTTCTCTACCTTTTTTTATTATTTTTTTTTCAGTGTTTTAGTGTTTTAAATTAACAGTAACTTCCCACCCAAGAATGGAGTGAAGTGTAGGTGAAAGACAGCGGGACCAGGAAGCTAGAGGCCTGGTTTATTGATGAAGCAACCCCAGCTGAGTGCTCTTGTTATGCAAGGATGGTGGACTTACCAAGGTAACTGGCCAGTTCCTGCCTTTTACACCCCAGTGAGAGGGGCATGACAGAGACAGCAGGTGAGGGGAGCATGGTCAGAGCTTCTTACCGCTCAGAGCCCAGGAGTTCAGATCCCAGCTCTTCCACTGCTTAGCTGTCTGATTGGGGCAAGCCCTTAAACGCCTCAGCCTCAGCTTTCCTACCCAGTAAGTAGCTCCTTTAGTTACAGGACTCAGAAAGGATTCCTGCTCCATAATATTGTTATGGCTCTGAAATAGTGTTTACGAAAGTTTACTGTTGTAAATAAGTCGTTATCATGAACATGTTAAGTACCATGCTACTGGATTTATTGATATTTATACAACTCTACCTCAGTTTCTTCAGTCAACACTTTTCTTTTTTCTTTTTTTTGAGAGTTTTTTGCCTTCAGGCACATGCATTTGCCAGAAAGAGACAGAGATAGTGAGAGGAAAAGTGAGAAATCACCCCCCTAGAGGGATGGCCATACTGCAATCCCTTCTCCTCCATTCTCCTTCAGGGTACCTGGACAGTCAGCCATATGGGATTTGATCTAAGAGCCTAAAGTAGGCTAGCCCTAACTCAGATTTGAATAATTGAATTATTGTGCAATTCTATAAGTGAGTTAGATACTGTGTGGTTATCCGGTAAATGTAATCAATAAAGGTAACCAAACAGTATTATTTAGCTAGATGTGGTGTCACGTATATCTTTTGACTCCTGTGTAATTAAAAGTTTAATTTAAAACTCAACTGAATTTAGTCAACTAATTTCTTTTTTTCCTAAGAATTATTTTTTCTAACTTTATTTATATATTTATTTACTCATTTCTTTTAATCTGACCAGAGAGGGAGAGAGAGAGAGAGAGAAAATGATAAAGCAAGTTGCCAGGTCCAGGACTCGAACCACATCGGCCATGTGGGAGTTCAGTGCCCTCAACTATCATGCCACCTGCCAGCCCAGTCAACTAATTTCTAATCCAATTGCTGTGTTTTGATTTTGTTTAGAAAGAAAAATGTATGGATAAATTCATAGGTGTCTGATTTTCAAAGTGATTTCAGTAAATATGGTAGTAATAAATCTCAATGAGACACTAAGAAAATCTTATTTCAATCATCAAAAAAATAGACACATTGCAAAGTCCAGAACTCACCCATTTCTTTCCAAAGGGTGAATTTCTCTTAAATTGTGTATGTTTTTAAAAATAGAATGACCTGCGTTTCCTGGATTACTAGGTAGAGTAGGTGTTTAGTCTAATACTCTGACGTGACAAATTACTATGTACTTCTATAGGTCAAGGATAACGCCTTTGCAGAAAAGAAAGACTGATAGAAAATGATCCTAGGGGCCAGCAGGAGGCATGGTGATTAAGGGGTGGGACTCCCACATGGCTAACCACAGTTCAAGTCCCAGACCTGGCATCTTGCTTACTCTCCTTTTCTCTCTCTCTCTGTGTCTTTCTCATGAGTGCACGTGCCCTATAGCAAATTATAAAACAATAATAGTAATAGATAAAATGAAATAAAAAGTCTTTTTTTAGAAAAAAAGAAAGAAAGAAAACAATCCTAACCAGAGTAAGATAAGTTTCCTAGTGTAATTCAACATATGATATGACAACCAGCCTGATGCCACATGAGAGAGCAATCCTGTGCGACCTAGAAGACACCACGCATTGTTCCTACAGAACCATGGCTTCCAGTGACATGTGTAAGCAACGATAGGGAGATTCTCCGACCCTGTGTAAGCTGCCACGGCCAAGGAGCTGCCGAGTGTTGCAATGTCTGACATGCACCTGAAAACCTTATCTGATTTAGGATCAAACAATTTGGAAACATGTAGTTTCTAGAAATGCTGCGTAACATGGAAGAGAGAAACAGGATTAGTTTATGTTGCATCAGAGAGACAAGAATATTTCTTTTGTACTCTTCTATGGATATTTGGATTGTGTCCAAAATTTGGGTTTCGTTTAAGTCAAAAAGCACTCATCGCACTTTCCAGAGAGCATTTAACTATTGTGGATTCCCTACTTTTAATTTCATCCCAGAAAGTTTTTCCTGGGATATTTATAGACATTTATTTATTTATTTATTTATTTATTTATTTATTTTAAAGAGGTTTTTGCTCTAGGGCGCGTGCGCTCGCCAGACAGACAGGGAGAGACAGAGAGACAGAAAGCGAGAAATCACCCCCCGGGGGGATGGCCACGCCGCAATCCCTTCTCCTCCATTCTCCTCTCGGGATCTTGGGCACGCACGCACACACACCCGGCGTGAGTTTTAAGCCACTGGGTCCGGGACGGGAACCGCGGTCAACTACATGGGAGTCCAGCAACATAGCCATTACGCTAACTGCTGGTCCCGACAGACATTTATTTTGTAACCCAGCTATATGTGGAAGAAACTCAAGAGACACTGTAATTACAAAAGCTGTCTTACAATAATTCCCAATTTGTCAAAATAATCCTTTCATGTTATTGTTAAACATATGCATTTTACTTATACGTAAATAACTAAATAATTTTCTCTTTCTTTTAATCTGTGGATATATTGGTTGTTGAAAAGGTCATGATGCATTTTTTCCTGTTTTTCTATGCAAAAACATGTCATGACTTTTCCAACAACCCAAAAGATACCAGAGTTAGAAGGAATTGATAATTTGCTGGTTGATTTGTTACTAAAGCATAAAACATGTTGGAAAATACTTAATGAACTCAGTGATACTATTAATTATTTATCTAGGAGTTAATGGGTAATGTCATTAGTGCAAACACATAATTAGTGCTTAATATATTTATTAAGTGAATTAACTGAAAATAATCATTTGATGGTCAAATTTACACTTTTTCATAAGCTTGGCAATATATATATATACAAGAGGGTAAATTTAATTATTTATACAAATGTAAACAACACATCTAATTTATATATTGAGTTGTCAGAAAAGTCATTATGTGTTTTTTCTGTGTTTTTCCATGCAAAACGTATCATGACTTTTCCAATGCCCCAATAGATTGGTTTTCTAAATCGATCAAACAAACTAGATAATTTACAAATTTTTCAGTTTGCTTTCCCATCTGTTTTGTATTGAACAATAAAAGGTTGGACCTGGGCATAAATGTAGCAATTATTTAAAATTTGGTTTTAATTTGAAGACTTTAAAGTGAATAAGTTTGTGTATGCATAAACTTAAATGGCACTTTTTCCTTAAATTTTCTGTTTTTTTGTTTTCAGTTCCAAGTCCTAATTCAGTGACATAGTCCTGAAAGATTTGTCACATAAAGTATATGTGAGTAAACAGAGATATTTTACATAAAATATAACACCTTTCTATTAAATATTTTTAATTCATAAAAAGATATACTGATAATTGGGTATAAAATAATTAACTCCTATCTAGACTTTCTATTAATAATAGTGCCTTCTAACAATAGCTTCGCAATACTTACAACAGCATTTCTTTCCCCTTTCTAAGCAAGTAAATAGTTAAAGCATTGCACTTTCTCACACCTTCTAATGAAAAGTCCTGATGGGAAACAGGATAGCTAAGGGCCATGCACTATTGAAAACCTCACATATGTTGATGCTGGAACAGCAGGAAAACAGAAACAAATTAAAGTTTAATTGCAGGTGAAATGTGGTTAAACTAACCAACATGGAAATACACATGGACCTATCTTAGGTTAAATTACTATCGTGAACTCAACCCCAGTTAAAAATCTCACCAAATGCCTATTTCAAAATGATTTTTTCTAGTATTTATCTCCCTGGAATCATAGAGAATCTATCTATTGCATTGTTCCCCTCTTTCCTACATGGTTGGATGTGTTTTAGGAGAGGCTGAAAGCTTTCTGGCTATTGTACAGTAGCTGTTTCAGACCTGTGTGTTTATGTTTCCGATTCCTGGGAAGTTTTCTTTGCCGCAGGGCGTGCCCTGAAACACATCAAAAGAACCAAGTTCTACAAAAGAAAAAAGAAACTCAAGTAGGCTTGAACATACAAAGAGAGAGAGAAAGAGACGAGAAAGGGGCCAGGCAGAGTGTTGAATACAAAATGAGTTCAGCCGACCCCAGGAGCTTTTCAGCACTTACATTTATCTTATCCTGGGAGAGGGGCGTCAAAACCAGTCCTGACATCAACCACCCACCGCCACTGGCTGTGAGTCTATGTGCTAATGTGTGTGTGCGTGCATGTGTGTGATGTGTATTGTACATCAAAAGGAACAAATTTTCCGAAGTATCCCTGTTAACCTCATAACTGAAAAGGAAGGAAAATGTTTAAAGACGCAACTGACCAAAGCCCTCCACTAAATAAATTCATCAGAGTTTTAATGTAACTAATCTGGAGCACTTATATCAAAATCTTCAAATCGTGTGCACTGCTTTAACGTCTTACTGCACTATATCTAGTATGCCTTCTGTACTCGTTATCACAAAGCATGTGGGGCTTTCGATTGCTACTTGCAATAATCTGTATGTTTTCATGTTTTGGAGCAAAAATCCATGGTCAAAATCTCTGCAACGAGATACATTCTGTATGAGAGATAAAAAACACAATTAAAAGTGTGAAGGACTAAAGGGTGTGTTTTTGGAACATGCTAATTCGAGCTTTGAAAAATCATGCCCCTCCATTCTGACTCTGTGTTCTTTAAAAGTATATTCCAGTGACAAATCCCTTCTGACAGATTCCCCCATGCCACTGGGATCACAGTCTTAAATATCTGCACAGATTTTCCTAGAGATAGTAAGTGTATATCAGTCCTGACCTCACGGTAGTCCTGCAATGAAATGACCTTTAACTTGTGGTTTTTGAGGTAAGTAAATTAGTAGTAAATGGGAAAAGATGACTGGCAAACAAACAAACAAAAAAAATGGAGAAAGAAAAAGAGCGCTATTAAATAGAGTTCTGTTATTTAAAAACATGCAGAAACATCACGTAAAAGGAATATTCAGAACTTCAGTACAAGTTTTTGCTATCAAAATGGCTACCATAAATGGTCAAGTCAGGATGGTTCCCAATGCATAAGTGGAGATAACCCAGTGTGTTGGTATTGATTTCTGACAGAACACTCTAATGACAATATGAACATTTATTTATTTATTTATTTTAGTTTTTACTTACCTCAGGCTTTCTCAGTTTTGTTTTACTGTATGTTCATTACATTGATCTCTCTAGACCTTCATTTAGAATATAATCATCCTAATGTATTGCTTTTTTTAAAATTATATTCAATAGAAAAACTATTTAAAAAAAAAAAAAGATTTGTGCAAAAGGTCAGAAGCATATATAGGTGGGTGTGGCAGGTTTCTTAGTCATCGATGCCCAGCCCTGGCCCCATGGCCTTGCTTAGGTAGACAAGTGTTCCAGCCTGCAGCCCGGACTGAAAGGTAGGATCCCCAGGTCCTGTTGATGTACAGTAGAATGCTGCACCCTTAAAGAGTTACAGTGAACCTTACATTAATCTACAGGCTTTTCCACCGTTTCTTTTTCTCTCATCTTCTTAAATAAATGAAAGAATGAACTTGGAACAATTTAGAATTTAGGGGCAACCATGCTCAACTCTGATACTGTGGCACATCTATTATATAACACCAAATTAAAATGGGATCATTTCACTATCGTTTCTACAGTGGATTATCCCAAAAGCCTATCTTGAGACAGAGAGAGAATAGAAGTGATAAAGAAAAATCAGACCCAAGTAACGATTCTGCCCATTGGTAGGCTTGATCTTAGTATTTTTGCTCCTTCAAAATCAGCCCTTTTTCAAATTGACCACACAAATTCACCCTAGGACTTTCTGTGGTTGCTTTTGGTGGGGGAGGGCTCACTTTTCTCTGATCACCCTTTAAACCACTGCAAAGTGTAATGCAGCCATAAAAAAGCAAACAGAAGACCTTTCTAAAGATTAAAAACAAAGCCATGTGAAAAAGTGTATCTCAGCACATTCAGTCCCCAAAGATTGAGTTTGATGTTTCCTGGGGTACAGCTGCCATATCCTCCCTGAGGTAGGGAGGAAAAACAACAAAAAAGACACATCACAACCTCAGAATCATGAGGGTCAAAGAACTCACTTCGCACCTCTTACAAGCCCTAAGGTCAGCCTTGTCTCCCATGATGATCCCACGTGACTGACTGCAGTTGAAATCTCAGCCGCAGTGGCTTGAGAAGCCCAGGATCCGACAAGATAGGAAAATGAAGAAGGAATTGGGGCGTGACCTCACCCCACTGAGGGCTGCTGTCTCCCTCTCCTCTCTCTCTGTTTCTCTGTCTCTGTCTGGCAAACACATGCTCCCTCTGGCAATTAAAATTTAATAATAAGTAACAATAATTAGGATCTTTGACTCATGCTTTTTCTGAATCTTTTTTTTTTCTTTTAGAGAGATTTTTACTACAGGAAACAGGTACTCGCCAAAGACACAGAAAGAAAGATAGAAAGCAAAAAATCATCCCCCAGGGGGGATGACCATGCCACAATCCCTTCTCCTCCACTCTCCTCTAGGGACTTTGGGGGCACAAGCACACATGCCTGGTGTGAGGTTTAAGCCACTGGGTCTGGGACTCGAACTGCAGTCGACTACATGGGAATCCAGCAACGTAACCATTACGCCATCTGCTGGTCCCTGGATCTTTATTATCAGCCAGCTGCAGAGACTACCTCACTTAACATTTATGCTGTCTCTCTCCTACATTACTTAGTGTCTTAAACTTAGTTCTGGATCCTTATCTCCCCGAAAATAGACTGCTTTAAGAATAATTTCCATTGATCTCTTCATTCATTCTTACTTCACTCCAAAAAATACATCAATGCTAGTTCAATTTTTCATAAGTACTACTCGCAATAGTTCTGTCCCCTCCTACTAATAATCCTCACTGACTTCCTCCTCCCTGCTCTTTTGCCTGCTTTTCAATAGCCTACACATTCTACTTCTGCTCAATCTATACTTTATTCCCTGACATAAAATCCATTTTGGTGTAGGCAATTTTCTGCCTTTATAATTTGTTCACTGATTCCCTCACATACTCAAAGAAATATCTATTGAGGGCCTACCATGACTAGATGTTATAAATGCAAAGTTACTAGTTTCCAATGATGTAAAGATAAATATTGTCCCTCTACCAGTGAGACAATCACAGTCAACAGACTATTGAACAACTCATGCTAATACAACAGGTAAGAACTCTAACAGAAGTATAGGATGAGCCAGCAAGTGTCATGCTGGTTAAGGCACTGCACTCCCATATGCCTAACTGTGGTTCAAGTCCTGGACCTGGCAGCTTAAAAATCACGCCAGGCACATGTGTATGCATGCCCAAAATCCCAGATAGAGAATGGGGGAGAAGGGATTGTGACATGGTCATCTCCTTAGGGGGTGATTTCTCACTTTCCCTTTCACTGTCTTTCTCTGTCTCTCTCCAGCAAGCACATGCACCCTATAGCCAAAACCTTCAAAAAAAAAATGTACAGGATAAATGAAAGAGAAGAATGCTATACCATTCCGATCTTGGGTCAGAAGGCCCCAAGATGTATTAGAATTAAAAGATTACAAAATAAAGTATTATTTGCCAGACTGCTTCCTGCTCTGGGAGCCATAGGATCCCAAGAGTTTGTGTATTCTTTTTCTCAATTAAAAATGCCTTCAAGTTGGACCAGCAGATGGTGTAATGGTTACGTCACTGAACTCCCACATAGTCGACCACAGTTTGAGTCCCAGACCCGGCAGCTTGAACTCATGTTGGGCATGTGTGTGTGCGTGTGTCTGAGATCCCAAGAGAAGAATAGAGGAGAAGGAATTGAGGCATGGCCATCCCCCCTAGGGAGTGATTTCTCACCTTCTATCTCTCTTTCTTTCTGTCTCTCCAGTGAGTGCACATACCCTATAGCAAAAATCTCTCTTAAAAAAAAAAAAAAAAAAAAAAAAGCTTCCAACTATCAAATCAGAACCATCTCACAAAGCCAGTCCTGTCTCCATGATTTATTTTTTCTGTATTCCGATATCTGATTTCCTTCCTTGGAATAACTATATCTAATAGTGTGCGAGCTTTAGCTTAACATTTGGTTATGTGGAATCCTCAGGTGTTTGATATTGTTTTGTGCATCACAGATGTATCTGCAGGCCAGGGCAGAATTCGTGTATTATTCAAGTGCCTTTCTAAAGTACTTCACTTCATTCTCACACAATTATAGTAATAAATAATTAGTCATGGCTTAATTTCTTTATTTGTGATGCAGAAAATGTGTAAATTTTTAATTGCATATTTCTTCACGTTACAGTTGAGAATTCCCTAAAATTTGTTCTCTGCAGTGCTATTTCTACAAGATGCTAATAAACATTAGTCAAAACTTAACTTTATGTTGAAATGTTGAGGACATACTGAATTAAATATAACCAAATAAAATTATTTATCTCAGAACCTGTAAAATTTGCCTTACTGAGAGATTTTTTTTTTCTATAGGATGCATGTGCCTGCTAGAGAGACAGGGAAAGACAAAGAGACAGAAAGTGAGATATCACTGCCATGCCCAGAGGGAGCGGCCACACCACAATTTCTTTTCCTCCACTCTCCTCTGGGGATTTTGGGCACAGCGTGAGTTTCAAGCCACCAGGTCTGGGTCTCGAACCACAGCTGACCACATGGGAATCCAGTGCCTTAGCAACTATACCACCTGCTGGCCCCAAAACTTGTTTGTTTTTTGAGACAGAATCTTGCAGAGTGTGATCCTTCTGCTCAGCCTCCCACCTGGGGCTAGAGGCACATGCTTCTGTATCTGGCTCCTTTTTCCTCACAGTGTTGCCCAGGCCAACCTCAAGCTAGGAATTCTCCTGCCTCAGACACCCAAGTTTCTAGGATGAGAGGGACATACCAACATGCCCAGGCTTTAGGTGGCTGGACCAGGATTTGAACCTAGGCTTCCCATGTGGTATCAGTCTGTGTATACTGTATCTCAGCAACACAGGCCACTGCAACTGGGCCTAAAACCCATAAAATGTAACTCTTTGGAGAAGTAGACATTATACAACGTTTCCCAAATCTACTTAATGACAAAATCCAATTTTGGAATTAGTGTGCATGGAGCTCACTGAGAAATTCTGATGTCTTCCAAGGTCTTTAGAGATGATTTCTGCTGTTAGCTCATGTGCATTGCTAAAATAACTGATTATTTAATGCAGTTAACTAGTCAGTGCCTATCAGTCCACTCTCAGAAAAGTTCAATCTGCTCGAAATGCTGACACATTAGCAAAGATTTTGATAGCCATGAAACCTAGGTACGGGTTCTCTGAACAGGGACAGAGGAGGGTCACACTATCTTTTCTCAGGTGGGTCAGAGATGATTCACAGCTTGTGCCCACATTCAGGATTCCTGCTATTGATCTGAAGTTTTATGATTCTACTCTATAATGGTTGAAATAAGAGGTCTACCCACTAGGTGTCAAGAAAGAGGAAAATTTCTTATTTAAAAGCATATATGAAGGGCCAGCAAGTGGCGTGGTGGTGAAGGGTGCTGGACTCCCATATGGCCGACCATAGTTCAAGTCCCGGACCTGGCAGCTCGCTTCCTCACTTTTCCTCTCTCTCTCTCTCTCTCTCTCTCTCTCTCACTCTCACTCTCACTCTCACTCTGTCCCTGTCTGGTCAAAAAATTCAATAAATATGTAAATAAATTAAGTTAAAGAAAATAATTCTTTAAATAAATAAATAAATAAAGCATATATGTAATTAAGTGAACTAAAATGCATTGAACAATATCAGATACGATTAGTGATACTAAATTTAGTAAGATTTATAAATCTGTTCTTAATTATTCGTGTCTCAGCATAATATATGGCTTGGAAATAATAACTAAAAGCCCAAAACGAGATTCAAAAAATTTAGGAAACAGGTTCTGAAATGTTGTGAGTGACTGTAGCAAGACCAGCTTTGTGCACTCTATTGATTCCCCAGGTGAGGATGACACAGTTTTATTTTCGAAGGTTTCCAAGGCCTCGAGAGTCTCAACTATCTTAACCCCGACCAAGTAAACCCCAGAGCCCTCCCTGAATCAGGTTCCAGCAAACCAGCAGCCAGTACGCTCTGCTTTGTTACAGCGTCCTGAGATCCAGGAAACCTACACACCCCCAAACAGGAGGCGTGCACAGCTGTCATTACATCCCCATGGTTTGCAGTGGTGTGTAGGGTAGAGCCAGTGCCTCACGGGTAGTGGTAGGACCGTGGAAAGCCAGATCTTGTCTAAACTCAACCTTGACTGGCCCTTGTGCTTTATTTTCCCACAGGCTTCATCCCTGCAGAACGAAACAACAGTAGCTGACAGACGGAATGCTTGGCCACTAAGGCCATGTTTGAAACTTGGTAGTAACACCTGGAGGAGCCAGGCATCCAGTCACGGCCTGCACCAGTCGGCACACCTGGGAGGACCCCTTGATGACCCCTAACCTTGACTGGCACCAGAGCTGCTGGTCTCTTTCCTACCTATTGATTCCAGGACCCATTAGATCCTGAGTATCCAAAACTGGTGAGCTCGTATACTATCTCCTAAATCAAAAACTCTTACCCACTTCAAGGACACTGAGCTCACCAGGTTGTGACACCCAGAAATCCTTGCTGTAATTCACTCATGACAGAGTAACAAGAGGACTGCTGCCTTCAGCCATAGGCCGTGGGTCTTGCCTATGCAGCCCATGAGCCTTAGGGGGATGCTTCTCTGCAGCGGACTTCCTGCCTGTGTGTGGTGGTCACAAGCACTCACAGTTGGTCCCCGTTGGTACCACGGAAGCTTTGTCGTTAGCGTCTACTGAGGCTCCACCATAATCTCAACTCTGGGTCTTGGGACTTCTGATGGGCAAGGTTCGAGGAGACCTGGAGGACCAAGGAGAATGTGCCTTGGTAGAACTTAACCAGAGAGACAGGGGCCTCTTCCAACTCTCATCGAATCCCTGGTGACTGTGGTTAATCATCTTTGGAGATTTTTATCAGAGTTCTCGCCACATTACTCAATGGCATCTTCATATTTACTAGATCAGTCTATTTTCTTTCATGCCGAGGGATATTGCCTTTACCCCCCAGTGGTGATCAAACACCTGCATGGATTCCTGGCTAACATCTTGTCTCCAGTTCAAATCCACACCTAGTAGATTTGTCATTATAAACAAGAATCACTTGGATCATGAGATAACACCATGAAATTGCAGTGCCTGTATATTCTACCCACCACCGAGATAACTAAGTTTTCCCCATGTCCACTTCCGCATTCATCTACAATACCTCTTCCAATGCAAATCATCTTTTACAAGTAAAACAGAAAAGCGTCCCATGAAACATCCCAATTCTTCATGAACTCAACCAGTTTTTATTGAGGACCTACTATGTGCTGAGCACTATATTACATTCTGGGAGTACAGTGCTGAATAAGTCACAATCCTTGATCAGAGAAGTTTACATTCCAGAGAGGAAGTCAGACACTTAAAGAGCATGGTACATGCTAGATCCGTGTACTGATGGCTGTGAGAATGCCCTCATTTCTGTCCTTTGACCACCCAAGGAGCCTAGGCTGACACACAGGTGACCTAATATGCCAAAGCAACCCACAAGATTAAAGCCAACAAGCAGCTGACCCAGAGGAACTCCTGCAAGTGGTGATTCAATGGATTCTGGTCACTAATGTATTATTTCTAAAACCACCTTACCCTTAAACAAGCTATTCATTTACTGAGCATCTTCCCTGTTACGTCACCAGACTGGTAACCCTAACATGTAGCTGCTCGCAGGTGAAAATCAGGATGTGACACTGGAAGATGTTCAAGTCTGGGTCCTGGCACTTAATGACTATGGGCAAATCGAACTCCCTGTCTTTGGTGTCTTTCTTTGCAAATAAAAATAAAAACATTATATATTGTACCTACCTCACAGGGTTGTTGTGAGAATCAAGTGAAAATGTACGTGAAAACACTTTGTAAACTCTTAGTTTTTAAACCTCTCATTTTCCATGGATTCTTTGTCCTCCCTACCAAACACAAAACTATAATATACCAGAAAGAAGTATTTGTACTGGCCCCCTCCAAAACTAAGTACAGGGAACAGAACAAAGAAGCCCGTGCCCCCGCCCCCACCCTGGATATCTGGTATCTGGGGATGGTGATGCCTCACGTAATGACAAGGATATAATCCAGAGGACCAAAGCTGGTTCCCTGCTGCCTTATCGACAGTATACAACACACACCAGCAGACCCAGAGTAGCCAGCCCTCAAGGGCAAAGCTATCCTTAAGGCCCATTGCAGAGAACACGTTCTTGGCCTCAGAGAACTAGTTACACTGCAGAGATTCGGGATCACAGGGTGTTCCGCTGCAGGGGAAATCGCCAGGCACCCCAGCAAGTTTCCCAAAATAGAGCACGCAACTTGGTTAAAGGAGACATTGACCCAGTGAAGTGAAACACAAGTCTTCCCTGACTGCCTGACCTATTACAGCTGAACTGGGGAAGGAAAGTCCTAGACACTCATTTAAAGAAGAATTTAATTTCTTCCTTTAGTAGTTAATCCCGCCAGCCAACCCAGCTCCTGCCTCTCGGATTTTGGGTTGTCTGCTGTCTGCTTGTTCAAGAGATGTGTGCTAAGATGTGTTCCCTGCTTATGATTCTCATATGTTCCCCCTTACACACATAAACACACACACAAACACACACACACAAACCAATGAGGTATTGCATCTATTTTTTTTCCTGCCATGCCCAAATGGACAAGTTCTAGCCTGGCCTTCCATTTCTGATGATTCAATGTGGATTCTGGATTAGTTTATCTAATTCGAGTTTAGTCTCATTGACTCAATCCTAGTCCATCCCCGGCTGAAATCCTGACTCCGTTTCAGTCCCATGTAGACACTTAGCGTCCCCATGGAGCCCGTGGAGCCACTGATATTCCGCAATCCTTTAAGCAAAGGAACACACCAGCTTCTCCAAAACGAAGAACATATTAGCGTGTGCCTCCAGGAATAGCATAGAACTTCTGGGAAAGTTTTCCTAATTGACTAGAATGATAATTATGTTCGAAAGGTCTGATGGAATCGGCATCCCAGAAGTTCAAGAATAAGATTGTTAAGCCTAAAATAGAAAAGTTCAACTACAGTCCGTCTTCAAGTTCCTAGAGCAAGGAAAGAGGACTAGAGGAACATCTTGGTTCAATGTTTATATCGGCTTCTGAAGAACTTCTACATGAATGGGAAATGTGTCCTAATCTCCTTACGATCTGTACGAATGGCTAATCTAAAATACCAGCTCAGTGAACTGAGAAACTCCCCATCATGCCCCGCCAAGGCTATCATATTAAAATTTCACTTTCATACACGAGAAAAGATATAAACATTTAAAACAGTGTCTTCTAGTTTACGATTGTCACTTGCTCTGGGAAGAGAGCCAGAGAGCCTCAGAGTACCAGCCACCCAAGGTAAGTGGCACTGAGCCAGGAAGCAGCAAAGAGCAGGCCCGAGCCAGGAGGAAAGGCTGTTGGTGGAAGATGGATCAAGCAGATGAGTGAGATGATCTCCAGGTCATGGGAGCCGAGAAAGAAGAATAGACAGATCCAGGTTGGGAGGCAAATGAAGGTGTCAGAGCAGGTGTCAGGGTGAGTACGACCGGGCAGCTGACAGAGCCACCGAGCCACACGGTGTTTGCTCTGTGTGTGTGTGTGTGTGTGTGTGTGAGCTGCAAGATCACATCCTAGCTCCTTGTCTAGAAGTCAGATCCTCAGTATCAATGACGTGGCTTACACAGCCCACCCAAAGTAGAAAACCCTTGCTTGCTGGCACACATTCTTTTTACTATCTTGGTGGATATAAATTTCTTTTTGAGATTTTTAATTTTTTTCATCAACCTTTGATAAATTATTTTACCAATAAAACTGCTTTCAATAAATAATTTCCCTGGCTGAACTCCAATTCCTTCTTTGGTGGTTAAAAACTGGTAAGAAAAACAGGGACCAGCAGATGGGGTAATGGCTACATTGCTGGACTCCCATGTAGTTGACTGCGGTTTGAGTCCCTGATTCGGTGGCTTAAACTCAAGCTGGGCGCGTGTGCATGCGTGCCCAAGATCCCGAGAGGAGAATGGAGGAGGTGGGATTGCGGCATGGCCATCCCCCCTGGGGGCGATGATTTCTCGCTTTCTATCTCTCTGTCTCTGTCTTTCTGGTGAGCGCGTGCACCTTAGAGCAAACACCTCTCCAAAAAAATAATAAATAAAAGCTGGTAAGATAAATAAATGACTTTAGTAGTTTCCATTTGTTTGTCCCAGGCTATCTGAGAGGGAGTGGGTGTTCTAACATAGATTACACATAAGGGACCTTGAAACGATCATAATGAAGCCGCAGGCCAGGGGAGTTTGGGCTGTTTGGTAGTGACAGAGAGTGAGAGTTCCAGGTGACCTGCAATCTGCAAATTGTGTCTCTCTTCCAAAAGTCAATGACATTCAATTCTTCCCCTGCCACATGAGTATGCTCAGACTGCCCAAGGAGAGAGAGACACACAAGCCAGGAAAGAACGACGCAGGCGGCATTTTGCAGAAAGAGGTAACTGAATGCAAACACCAGCCACTCCCAGAGCCAGCGGGACTGCCAGACTTTTCAGAGAAGTCACATTAGCAGTTTCAGCAGTAGATGGAACTGGGCCAGGAGACACAATAGTGGGGAGAGAGAAGTTTCTGTAACTAAAGTCTGAACTGTGCACACTTGCAAACAGACCAAGAACTCTACTCTTGGCAAGCAGGACTGTGGGGTTTTTGTTTTGGTTTGGGTTTGGGAATTTATTTATTTATTTCTTTTAGCAATTGTTCTAACTGAACCTGGGAAGGCATAAAGCAGTGTGGGAAATAAAAGAAATCAGAGGATTGTAGCCCTTGAGTTCAGAATGAGGAAGATAACTCAACTGGCACTGGGAGAGACAGATCCACAAGCTCCCTCGTGCGAGAGACTGCAAGTCCCTAACAAATACTGCTGTGTGTCCTTTTCAATAGGCTGTAAATACAGTTATGCTTAAATTGACTGCTTAGTAAACTGCAATTGGTTCTTCATCTTTCGTGTGAGTTCAGTTCTTCTCTATTAAAACGTTACTGGTCTTTATAAAGTCCAGAATGGATGAAGAACTCTTCAAAAATAATTTAAAAAAAAAGAACTCTTTAGTGCTCCCAGACTATCTGGTAGTATCTGAACCAGATACAGCCTAACTGATAATTACATGGTCACATTGAATGGACAGCAATTCTCCACTGAATGAAATTCACTTCAAGTTGAATATTTACACATTATATCAGCAAGTTATAATAACATTGTTGTGACAGCAGCCCCTAGAGTAAATATAACTCTAAATTTCCCATCTTCCACTCTCCATGAACAAAACTTCGTTTCTCAAAGTTGAAAATCAACAGAGCTTTTTTTTTTTTTTTTAACTACATTAAAGTGGACAGCAACTAAACTACTCTTTGAAGGAACTAGTAGAAGTTTAAACTCCCCAAAGGCATTCTTTCTTTCACCTAATGTCAACTGAGTGCCAGCCATGCTGCAGACACTGCATTAAGCAATGGAACTGAAGTAGGGACTAGCGGAGGCATAATGGTTATGTCGCTGGACTCCCACATAGTTACTGTGGTTTGAGTCCTGGATCCGGCAACTTAAGACTCAGGCCAGGTACACGTGCAAGCATGCCCAAGATCTGAGAGCAGAATGGAGTTCTGAACTCGGTGGCTTGAAAATCACCTGGGTGCATGTGTGTATGTGCCCAAGACTCCATAAGGAACGAAGGAGAGGGGATTGTGGCATGACCATCCCCCCGGGGAGTGATTTCTCACTTTCCTTCTCACTTTCCTTCTCACTGTTTCTGTCTCTCTCTGGCAAGGGCATGTGACCTAAGACAAAAACCTCTACCAAAAAAAGAAAAAGTTCACAGGACAATAGAATTAAAACATAAGATTATTTTGGTTCCAAAAAAGACTGTGAAATCCATACACAGTATTTTCATAATATGTGTTTTCCATACATTTTTTAAAGAGCCCTAATACATACATTTAATGAATTTGAATTTTTTCGGCACAAAATATGCCAGAGCATATTAGAATCATATTTTCCTAAAATTGGTATCAGAAGCACATTTAGAAACTCACTTAGAGAGGCATTCTGATACATGCATTCAAATGGGCCAAGCATACAGCTATTGCAGCTTTATCCCAGGTAGAGGGTGTACAGAGATGCTGTCTTTAAAGCAGATTTTTAAATATCGTCCCAATAGCAGCAGTATAGATAGAAATATTTGGAAGCATTGATGGGAGGAAATAAAGGCATCATTGCTATTCGCTGCTCTACAAGGGACAGGTGCTCAGCTGGGACTGGCGAGCTGCGGGAAAGGAGCCTTAGAAACACAGAGATGCCCAGTTACCATGCGTACCAAGCACAGCGCTAGGCTGCAGTCCGTCCTCCAACGACCCTGTCTTCTGCCTTCAGATGCCTGGGGCCTTCAGCAGCTCAGCATCTTCAGGGAGCAAGGGCAGGACCTGGTCTCCTCCCTGGCCTTCCCTGCACACCAGGTGAAGGCTTCTCAGTGCTGCTATGTCACCGATTGCTCAATCTGATTCCACTTTGTGAAAATCTGGTGACATCCTTCAGTCGTTATTGTCTCTTTCACTGTTTTCTTTGCCTCCTGCGTTTACGCCTTTTGTGTCTTTTTTTTCTGTCATTCTGATAATGTGGGAGGGGGACATCTGTGTGTTCAATCTGAAACAATTAACTGAAACTTTCTTATTGTTTTAATGTGCATTTCCTGGTTGAATTTTTTTTTTCATCTTCATAGACCAATTTTACTGTTCATGAATTACCTGCTCTTATCTTTTGGCTGTTTTTCTATCAGGAACTAGTCATTTTCTTATCAAATTTAATAGTTCCCCTTTATAACATGTATATTAACTCACTGTGTTTAAAAGCTGCTGTAACTAGTGTTTTCAGTTTGTCATTTACTTTTAACTTTTATGATTTTTATGCATGGAGAGGGTGATTTTAATTATGATGTGCCATGGTCTGTGGAGCTTTTTCATGATTAAAAACTATTATTAATTTTTTTATTTTGAATTATTTCATTATTGCATTATTTAATGTAGTACTTTTCTGCCTAGAGTGCCCTTACATAGATTGGTATCAGAGAAATGCTTACTTAATTTACCTTCTAGATATGCTTATAATTTCATGTTTTTGTATTTGCCTTTTAAATCCATCTGGAATTTATTTTTTCAATGTAGTGTAAGGGGAGAGTGTAAACAATTGTGGAAAATAGCATGTATACCATCAAATACTTAAATATCAACAGACAATTAGGTACATTTTAATACATAATTGAAAAGCAACTAGCCATTCCACTACAACCTGAATCCTCATGTAAGGAAATACATTTTTTCTTTAAGATTTTTGCCGTAGGTCATATGTTCTCACTGGAGAGGCCAGAGACAGAGACAGTGAGAGGGAAAGTGAGAAATCACCCCCAGGAGGGATGGCCATGCCACAATCCCTTCTCTCCCATTCTCCTCCTGGGATTTTGGCCATGCATGCACCTGTGCCCAGTGTGAGTTTCAAGCCACCGTATCTAGGACTTGAGCCATAGTTGGCCATGTGGGAGTCCAGCACCTTACCCAGTATGCCACTTGCTGGCCCCTGTAAGCACCTACTTTTAGAAGATCCAGAGCTAAAATCATTTGTGCTAGTAGTGGTCCAGGATGCATAACCTAGAAGGATTTCTGGATTGGACCACTCACTGACCAGATAGCAACAAAGACTGCATTGTTGGTCCAAAGCAGGTTGCGTTCACCCCTGGCAAACTGTAGATTCACCAATACTAAGAGCCTCTTCTGTGGTGAACTGGGACAGAAGGCAGGAGGAAGAGGGGTATGATACTGGGTTTATGCACTCTCTCTCCCAATGGAGAGACACAGCAGCAGTGGTTGTCACGAAAGTCAGCAGAGATGGCAGGTTGTAAGTATGACACCACTGGACAAAAGGAGGGTAAACTCGAGTCACATGACCACCAACTCAGGACACAACCCACACTACAGAAAACCTCCATGACACCCTCATTAGTCAATGCAGGCAGAGGGCAGTACAGGCTGAAAACTAGGCCTGATTGTAGAGTAGCAGAATTGCACAGAAGGCTTACTACACAGCCCTGGCAAATTCACTGTGCCGGAGTCAAGACCTTGGTAGACAGGAAATGAGGACCTGTGAACTGGAGTGGAGACACGTGCAGATGTGCTCAGGTCCTCATATCCCGGTGAACCAATCGGGCCTACGGGAGAGACTCACTCTCCACTATTCTAGTACAGCCAACTTCCCTGGCCTAGAGACCAGGCAGAGACGCCATGTAAGATGCCTCACAAGACGGTCTTGTAGTTGTTTTCCTCGAGATTTGACCCACCTTTCTTGTAGTTTATAGGCACAAAGCTATTGCCAAATCTCACCATGGTTCACCTGGTGCAGGACTGTCATTATTTTGGAAGCAAAGGCATTATTCACTTGAAATTCCTCAACCCCTAGCTGATATCTACTGACAGGAACCCAGAGTATATGCTTTAGAATCAGCTTTGAGGGGAGTGGGCTAGGGCGACAGGTGTCAGTTAAGATTAAACAATAGTGTTTATTAACATGGGAGTAGGGGAGACTCTCGGGATTTCATGTTTTAGAAGTCCTGATGTGATGCTGGGGTGAATTTTTTTTTTTAAACCCAGGATAATCACTGAGTTTATGAGGTGGAACAGCAGAACAGCCTTGTCAAATTTTTGAGCAAAGAGGGTAAAGGCTTAGAAAGGAGATAGATAGGCTTGAAATAATTTAATGCTTAAAACCAGAGACTCCATTAGCTGACTGTGTTTCCCAAGACATCCCAGAGGACACTCTCTCAACTAAATAAAACAGAAACATACAGTATCAGGAAAATGAACCTTTTCCTATTTAGGCTAGGGTGTACCACCAGGAAAGTTGCCATGGAATGAGCTATCTGGTGCCCTCACAATAAGAGAATTCTGGGGGCCAGCAGATGGCATGGTGGCTAGGAGCGCTGGACTCCCACATGGTCAACCGTGGTTCGAGTCCTGGACCTGGCGGCTTCCTCTCTCTCTCTCTCTCTCTCTCTCTCTCTCTCTCCCCCTCTCTGGTCAAATTTTAATTAATTAATTAATTAAAGTGCAATCAAATAATTCTAAAAAAAAAATTAAATAAAAGAATCCTGGAATAGTAGGGACTGGTGGAGTTGCTTCACTGTCAGAGGCAAGGTAAATGTAACTCCTACAATAGATTGGCAAGAAACGCCAGAACGGAAATCAGAGACCCTAACTCTCAGGGATCTGCAGCAATAGTTTCCAGGTACAACAGATGAGTAGTAACTTAACGAATAATGGGTCCCCAAAAGATGTCCACAGAGAAAATCTCCCCATATCAAGGTTCTTAATCACATCTGCAAGTGCCTTTCACCGTGTGAAGTGACATATTCACGGGTTCTAGAGAATTTCACTAATCCAGGTGTTGCTGTGTGGTTAATAGCTACAGTCAGTTGACTTTACATAAAGGAAATTACCTTTAATAATATAGGTGGACCTCCTCTAATCAGTTGAAGGCCTGCAGAGCAAAATCTGAGGATCCCCAAGAAGAAAATGTTCTGCCTCAAACCTACAACATTAACTCCTACCTGAGTTCCCAGCCTGCGGGCCTGCCTTCTGGATTTCAGAACAGCAAGTCTCCATAATCGTGTGAGCCCACTTCTTAGAGTAAATACATATACCTTTAAATCTCCCATGGTTCTATTTCCCTGGATAACCTTGACTGAAATATGTGTTATAACAGCAATAGAAAAAAATATACAGGGAGTTAACTCTGTGGTCTAATGGTTAGAGCAGTCAGAATCTGCATGGCTGACTGCACAGTTCAAGTCTCAGACTGGGCAGCTTGAGAAACACACCAGGTATGTGTGCATACATGCCCAACATCCAGAAAGGAGGGAGAGGTGAAGGAGAAGGGATTGTGGTGTGACCATTCCCTAAGGGGGGGGTGCTTCACCTCTCCTTCTCTTTGTCTCTCTCTCTCTCTCTCTTTCTTTCTCTTACTCTCCCAGGTGAGTACGAACACCCCCAGCAGAAAAAAAAAAAAAAAAGAAGAAGAAAGAAAAGAGAGCGAGAGAAAAAGAAAAAAGAAGAGAGTGAAGAGAGAAAAGAAAGAAAAAAGAGAAAGAGAAGAGAGAAAGAGAAAAAGAAAGAAAAAGAAAGGAAGAAGGGAAGAAAGAGAAAGAGAAGAAAGAGAGAGAGAGAGAGAGAGAGAGAGAGAGAGAGAGAGAGAGAGAAAGAAAGAAAGAAAGAAAGAAAGAAAGAAAGAAAGAAAGAAAGAAAGAAAGAAAGAAAGAAAGAAAGAGGAAGGGAGGGAGGGGGGAAGAAAAAGAAGAAAGAGAGAGAGAGAAAAGAAGGAAAGACAAAAAGAAAAACAAATATAGGTAACCAACAAGAATATTGTTTGATCTACATAACCAGAAAAGACCAAAAGTAGGTAAGGCAAATGCCCATCACCAGAAAAGAAAAATCACTAATCTTTCCTAGTTTTTAAGTTTGAACCAATCAATGGAAAAGAATGCCAGATCCCCTCAAGGATTCCAATTCTTTTGCAATGGACCTACTACTGGTTACCAGAGTATACCCAGGAAATAAAAATACACAAATATTAAAGGTCTTTTTAGGTAAGCTGGGAGCTGACAGTGACACCAAGAGAACCCAGGAGAACCCAAATGCTGTCATGGATCTTTTGTTCCAATGAGAGTATATGAAAGGCAGATGAGAAATAGAATCCCGCCCAAGTTCACCTGACAGAGGTCGAAGGGGCACAAAGCCTGTGGCCCTTTTTCCAGTCCCTAAGAGCCGCAGTTAGATCAATGTGCTTGGTAGCGCTCAGAAATCTCACATTTGCTCCTGAACTCTTGGAACAAAAGCCATAGTGGCAGAAGGAGCCAAACGAAAGCTTCTGAAGTGATAAATCAGAAAAATGACCCATGCTGATGGAACCACAGAGATTTAGTATTACTCTCAAAAGCGTGTACCACAGAGGCCAGCAGGTGGTGTGGTGGTTAGGAGTGCTGGACTCCCACATGGCTGATGGTGGTTCGAGTCCCTGACCTTGTGACTTGCTTTCTCACCTTCTCTCTCACTCTCTCCCCCCCCCTTCCCCCTTTCTGGTCAAATAAAAATAAATAAATAAATAAAGTTGAATAGAACAATTCGTTGTTTTAAAAAGTACATACCACTAAGGGATGCAGAATGAAGTCTCTAGTGTGTGCCTATTTCATCAGGTGCCAGTCTGACACCTGCAAAATTCAGGTGATTCATGGCAGATGGCAGTAGACTACTGGGAACGTCACTAAGTGGTGACAAGAAACTCAGCTGCTAGGCTTCTAGTAAGTTCGTCAGCAGAATCATGAAGTATTTTTCTATGTGTTCTTTGCAAAAGTTGTCATGCCTTTTCCAATGACCCAGTATTACACTTATTAGGGAGCTATTGATCTGGTGAATTTATCAGGAAGGATAATTATAAGCAGCTAGCATGTATTGAGGTCGGCAGGTGACATGGTGGTTAAGGGCGCTGGACTCCCACATGGCTGACCAACAGTTTGAGTATCAGATCTGGCAGCTTGCTTTCTCACTTTCTCTCTCTCTCTCTCTCACTCACTTACTCTGTCCCCCTCTGGTCAAATAAAAATAAATAAATAAAGTTCAATTAACAAAAAAAAAAAAAAGAAAAGAAAAGAAAAGAAGGAGAAGCAGCTAGCATTTACCTGGAATGAACAACAGTATACCTTCACAACCTTGACCAAAGATGATGTTAACTTTCTTTCACGACATAATTCTATAATAAAGGAACCTTGACTATCTGGGTCTTCTGCACATAGTAGTTCATTCTACTAAGGACATCAATTTAACTGAACCTGGGGGGCAGAGAGTGGCTTTAATAAGGAATGTCTTTGTGAGGCATATGTGGGCCAGTAGGCAGGAGATTAATAATAAAGTTAACCCTTAATCCCATCAAATTAGTGATGTTTTCAGGATTTCAGGATTTTATGACGTGCTAAGACACCGCCAAAGAAAAGGGCAAGTTATTGTTTCTTGCACCTCTTGCCACTAAGAAAAGCATAATACCTGGTGATCCTCTTTGGATTTTGGAGAAGGTATATGTCACATTTCGAAATACAGCTCAGACCTCTACCAACTGATTTAGATGGCAAATAGTTTTGAGGGGAACTTTGCAGTGAACGTAAGCAGTGGGACAAGCATCCCTGCCACTTGGATCATGTGATTCAGCAGATCCCATGGTGCCAGGGTCTTTGCTGAATGCAGTCATGCATACACAGGCTTCTGCAAGCTCCCATAGACGAGTCACCACAAAAAAACAAGTGCTTGGGGACCAGCAGTTACCATAATGGCTATGTCGCTGGACTCCCACGTAGTCGACCGCGGTTCACGTCCCGGACCCAGTGGCTTAAACTCACGCCGGGCGCATGTGCGTGCGTGCCCAAGATTCCGAGAGGAGAATGGAGGAGAAGGGATTGCGACGTGGCCATCCCCTCTGGGGGGTGATTTCTCGCTTTCTATCTCTCTGTCTGTCTCTGTCTGTCTGGAGAGCGCATGCACCCTATAGCAAAAACCTCTCAAAAAAAAACAAACAAACAAACAAAAAAAAAAAAAAAAAAAAAAAAAACAAGTGCTTGGTGCAAGGTCTGCCATCTGGACCAGAGAACTATTGGCCTTTCTAAGAGCAGATCACAGCATGCTACTGGACCTTGTCAGAGACTGAACTCCCAACCAAAGGATATGAACTAATCGTGCAAGTTCTCACCTTGACCTAGGTATAACATCAAGCCCTGGGTTTGGAGATGGGGGCACAAAACCAACTTACCATGTTATGGAAATGGTGCGTTCTGGATGAGACCCAAACAGATCCGGAAACAGATTACATGAATGAGTGCCCCAGATTCTTACATTACTTACTTAGTTAAGTTGATATACAATGATTAATGTTAAATGGAAATCACAATATAAATCAAGATGAAATGTTTGGACAATGCAAGCCAAAGGAAAATTTGGACCCCACACCTTTGGTTGTGACAGTCTGTGAAAGAATTCCTGAAGTCACTTGCAGCCGATACAGCTGGGAAAAGCCCACAAGTGAGGAATAGGGCAATACAGATGACTAGTACTTGCAGGCTCCAATCGCTTACACTGCTATACATATAGGTGGTGGGTATGTATAGCAATTCTTTTATTAAAGTTCCATTTTTGGCACCTACAGCTACTAGCAATTATATTTTAAACTAGCACATTTTATAAAGTAGCATTATTTACACTAACAGGATTGTTAATTGATTTCAACTGTACCCAATCCAACCACCAAAAAATTAGAGAATTTTCTTCCCCAAAGACACTAATTGACTTTTTCTGTTTTTTTTTCTTTTCCTCTCTCTCTCTCTCCTCTCCTCTCCTCTCCTCTCCTCTCCTCTCCTCTCCTCTCCTCTCCTCTCCTCTCCTCTCCTCTCCTCTCCTCTCCTCTCCTCTCCTCTCCTCTCTCTCTTTTTCTCTCTCTCTCTTTCAATTGCCAGAGAGCCAGTGAGCAGTTGGTTTGCCAGGGAGACCTAGAGGGAGAAAACACCCCTCAATGGGGCATGGTCACCCTGAGATCCCTCCTCCCTCATTTCTCCGTCCCATCAGGATGTGGGCCACCACGAACACGGCCACCAGGCACAGGGGCCGGGATTTTATCCTAGGAGGGCCATGTGGGATCTGGCTCCCTTAACCAGTAGGCCCGACTTTTTCTTTACACTTATGTGTGATTTTCGATTAAGTTTGGATAGTTTTGAGTTTGTGTGTCTTTATTTAGCATATTTAGCACATAAGAATCCAGCTTTGGGCTTTCTGGAGGTTAAGGTAAGAAGGCCCAGGACCGTCCCTACACACCAGCAATTAAACAAGGTTGAAGAAGAGACAGGTGAGGGATGACAGACGTGTTAGGCACGTTTCAACACTCTAGCACACCCTTCTCTATCCTTATTGACGATAAATACATTCCTGTCCAATCCCGGAAATTCTGTCCAAGAAGTTCCGGATGGCAGGTTAGATCAAGTTCCAGCGAATATAAACGGGAACAACTCAGAGCCACCTCTGAACACTGCAAAGACAGATTCCAAAGAGCTCTCTACTGGCTCTTCTCTCCACCTCTCCTCTAGAGAATGAAGAGACTTCTTGCGGGGTAAGAGCCACCGCCAAAGTCTAAAGGAGCAGTCGCACCAGCTGGCTGCACCCCAGGGCCCTTCCCCAGGGGCTGTGCTGAAGAGCACCCAGAGCTGGAGCCCAGACTGGGGCGTGCCGGGCCGGGGAGCTTCTGATTGGCCCCCTGTGGCGAATGGACCAGGCCAGGACATTAGTCAATGGGAGGGGGGGGGGGGGTTGGCCTGGGAGTTGGCATCGCAGCTCCGAGGACCTCCCAGGTTTAAGAAGCGATGAACACGCCCTAAAGGGCGGGGGTAGGGGCGGGAGTGGGGGAGGTTGGGGAGGAGGCTGAAGCTGCGGTTTCGGGGTGTTTGCCGAAGCCACGCCGCCAGTAAACCAAGGGCTCCGGAAGGTTCTGTCCCTCGGAAGTGTTCAGAATTGCAGGGAACGCGGGGGCCTGTTTTTCTTTGGGCACCTTCCCCTGATCTGCGTTTTGCGTGGAGCCCTCCTGCGTGTGTTCCATCTGCAGCCCCGAGGTTACCCTCGGCAGGGCACTTCCCGCAGGTCCTAGCTGGCCTGGATCTCCGGGAGGGGATTGGGGATCTGGAGTTTGGGATACTGTAACTATACCACAGCTTTCCTTTCCATTAAAAAAAAAAAAAAAAAAAAAATTACAGAACAGAGTAGACCTGAAATCCGGAGCGTGCGACGCATTCGGGTATGGATTTGGCTTTCCTTTTTCTTTTATTCTAACAATGATTTTAAGTGACCAACGCCATGACCAAGGCCACTTGGCAATTGTTTATCTGTGAGCGAATAGGCGGGACTGATAGGCGCCGATCTCCCTGTGCGTGTGCATGAGCGACTGTAAATGTTTGGGCACGCACGCCGGAGCTGGGGTCCTAGCTGGGAGCACAGGCAGGCGGACTTCTCTCCGCTCCTGGTGCCCTCCCGGCCCCGGGTGCGCCCGGCCTGGCCCGCAGCCGCCAGGGCCGCCGGAGATGTCCCGGACGAGCCCAGGGCGGGCCACACCGGCTCCCGCACCCTCGCCCGGGGGCAGTGACACACACCGGAGTCGAATTACAGTCCCGCAATTAACATATGAATTTGACGAACCTAAAAGTGGGAAGGAGGGGGAAAAAGAAAGAAACTGGCGGGCGCCCGGGCGCTCCGCTCGCAGGAACTTTTCTCCGGGTACAAACTCTTTGATTGGCTGCTCGCACGCGCCCGCCGGCGCCTCCATTGGCTGAGCAGACACGCGACCGGCGCGAGGAGGGGGCTGGGAGAGGAGCGGGGGGAGACACTCTGGCGCGTGCCGCTTTTTAAAGGGGCGCAGCGCCTTGAGCAACCGGAGAAGCTTCGTTGCACGCGACCTGGTGTGTGATCTCCGAGTGGGTGGGGGAGGGCCGAGGAGGAAAAAAGTGAGACGTAGCAGAAGAGACCCGGGAAGGGCTTTTTGGGGGGTTGAGCTCTTGTACTGGTGCCTCCTCCGACCCTGCGCCTCCGGCCTTGGCAGTGCAATGTCCCGCCTGCTGCATGCAGAAGAGTGGGCTGAAGTGAAGGAGTTGGGGGACCACCATCGCCACCCCCAGCCACACCACCTTACACAACCGCCGCCGCCGCAGCCACCTGCGACCCTGCAGGCGAGAGAGCACCCCGTCTACCCAGCCGAGCTGTCCCTCCTGGACAGCACCGACCCACGCGCCTGGCTGGCTCCCACTTTGCAGGGCATCTGCACGGCACGCGCCGCCCAGTATCTGCTGCACTCTCCCGAGCTGGGTGCCTCCGAGGCGCCCCGGGACGAGGCAGACGGCCGTGGGGAGTTGGTAAGGAGGAGCGGCGGCGGCGGCAGCAGCAAAAGCCCGGGGCCGGTGAAAGTGCGGGAACAGCTGTGCAAGCTGAAAGGCGCGGTGGTGGTGGACGAGCTGGGCTGCAGCCGCCAGCGGGCCCCTTCCAGCAAACAGGTGAACGGGGTGCAGAAGCAAAGACGGCTGGCGGCCAACGCCAGGGAGCGGCGCAGGATGCACGGGCTGAACCACGCCTTCGACCAGCTGCGCAACGTTATCCCGTCGTTCAACAACGACAAGAAGCTGTCCAAGTACGAGACCCTGCAGATGGCCCAGATCTACATCAACGCCTTGTCCGAATTGCTACAAACGCCCAGCGGCGGGGAACAGCCGCCGCCGCCGCCAGCTTCCTGCAAAAGCGACCACCACCACCTTCGCGCCGCCGCCTCCTTCGAAAGCGGGGCGGGCACCGCGACCGCGGCCGGAGCTCAGCCCGCCTCCGGAGGGGGCCCGCGGCCCACCCCGTCCGGGAGCTGCCGGACTCGCTTCTCCGCCCCAGCCTCTGCGGGAGGGTACTCAGTGCCCCTGGACGCTCTGCACTTCTCGGCTTTCGAGGACAGCGCCTTGACAGCGATGATGGCGCAAAAGAACTTGTCGCCTTCGCTGCCCGGGAGCATCCTGCAGCCAGTGCAGGAGGAAAGTAGCAAAACTTCTCCCCGATCCCACAGAAGCGACGGGGAGTTTTCCCCTCATTCTCATTACAGTGACTCGGACGAGGCAAGTTAGGAGGGGACAGAATCCTGAAAACCCAGACAGACTAACCCGCCCTTTCCCAGTGCGCGAGAAGCCCCGCGGCTAAAGATCCCCGGACCGGTTAATTTTTGCTCCGCGACGGTCGTTGTTTAGCAACGACTTGGCTTCAGATGGCAGCTACGTTTGATAGTTTGCAAATGCCGCCGCTACCCCAAACGTCCTAGGGTCCATACTGTTCGATGAACACGCTGTTAAAGTTGTGCCCCCCCCACCTCCGCTCCCCCTATAGACAGACGCAAAAGTGTACTTCTATGTACTCACACGTGGCATCACCATTCTAGTTTCCTGCTGCCAATACGCTGCTAAAACGTCGCATCTTGTTCTCTGTCGCTGGTTTGGGTTTAATTTATTTCATGCCCTGGGCATTTATCCCTGTGTGTTGCGCGTACTCACGTGTGGGAAGTTAGTCTTCCGAAGTTGTTTCCCAACATGCATTATGAAACTTCAAGTGAATGCTCCCAAAGCGAGTAACTTTTGACTGCGGAACTGTTAGAAAACAGGAAACTTTACGGTTTGTGGATTGTGGAAACATACCCAGTATGTACACTACATCCGATGGCGAGAACGTTGGCGTCTTTCAAGGCGCTGGGCGCACGCACTTTATCAGCCGCGGCTGCCACGGCTGCAGGAGAAACTCAACTGCCAATTGCAGACCATTTTTTAAAAAACACACACAGCCACTTGTAATCTTTAAGCTCTTCGCGAATGTTTGTTTTTTTAAAAAAAGGAAAAATTAAAAAAAAACAGATGGTAGTGTCAAAAGCATTCGATCGATTTTATTTTGCTTTGTTAATATTAGAACACTTATTTATTATTGCGTGCTACCATTTCTACTTATCTTGATTCGGTTTTTTTTTACGTTTTCTACTCAAGATGATTTTATTTTAATTTAGCAAAGCCAGCTGCCATTGTTTTATGTATTTCCTTTTGCAAATGATTAAATAAACGTGGAAAGTAACTTCTGTCACTCAGTTATTTCCATTCGAGGGTAACCATCAAAAATAGTTTTTAAATGACTTCGAAGATGTCAACTAAGTCATCTATTAAATGAGAATGTATGTGATCTAACCATTTGGAAGAAAGAATGTTTAAACGTGGTGCTCTCAGATAGTATTAGGAACCCTATATAGAAAAGAACTTAAAGCCAGTTCACTGAATTGTGAGATAAAACGGTTCCCTATATTTGCAACACGGTGTTACCTCTTGGGTAGCCAGGACTTCCCAATCTTTTCTGCTCCTAGCCTCAACCATCTCTGTAAGGGGAGACACAAGGTTCGAGTCCCTAAGGATCTATTTCCACTCACAAAAGTTTCTCACCTCTTTCTCCCTGCCACTGCCACCCCCTTCTCTCTGTCTCTCAGTCTCTCTTTTGGGGGAGGGAGACCTTTAGAAGGAAAGAGGACAATGGGAAAGAACTTGCGGGATCCAGGAAATACACATTCATTGGATTCAGAAATGAGAAGCATGCAGTTGTCCTACGGCATTGGACCAGGACCTTCATTTATTCTTTTTCTTTTCAAACAGTTCTTTTTCCAGCATAGAAGAGGATGTGCCTTTCCTAGGCCCTCTTCTTCCAAGTGGCAGACGTTTACCTGCGTTGCTGAGTCAGTTGCAAAATCTACCCGGTGCGCGCACTCAGCGCAGGTGTCCCTCGCGGAGGAAAAGGCTACTCTGGGTCTCAGAGTTATACCCAGAGATCTTGGAAAGGCTAAAGCAGTGTGTGTAGAGAGAGGTTAGAAAGAGGGATTTCTTAAAAAGATATTTGATTGGCAAGCGTGAGAGTAAAACGTGTATCAAAGCTTCGGCAAGATCAACTTCGCTGAATTCGAGACGTTGATTTTAAGCCAAATCTTTTGTTTTGTGTCCTCACTGGGAGGACAAATTGCGGGAAAGGGAAGCACCCTCCTTCCCTCCCCTTAAACGGTGAGGAAGGTTCATCGCTCCTGCATCCTTCTCCCCTCCGCCCGCCCCCCCGCACCTTGAAAACAGAGAAGCTCCGCAAATTAGGTTTGGCGAAAGAGAACGGCGCCTGCGAGCGCGGGGTCTGGTCAACCAGGAGCCGCGAACCCGCGTCTAACTGACCGCCTGGGTATCCGAGGCTTTGGGCTGAACCAGACCGAGGGAAGGAAGCTGAGAGCCTCTGCCAACTCTCCGGGACAGGTGAGCGGCGGCTCGTGACACTTTCCAGGGGCAGAAACAATGCACCTGTCCCTGAGATAACCTTTGGCTCCCAACGAGTTCGCCTGCTCTCGATAAGCATCAGGAATCTTCAGGCTGCTGAATAAATCAAGCGATTGCTTCTAACACATTTCCATTGCGCTCTCAATAAGCAGATCAACAGGTATGGACATAGGGCAACCTTGCAGGACGAGAGTGCTCTTATTTTGAGAGTCTGCGTGCATGTGTAGAGGAAGAGAGAAAAAAGGACCTAGAATTCTTTTCCCTGTTGTGAGTCTGAGGGAGAGAAGGAGTGGAGGGGAGAAAGAGTTATGATTTTCTTTTCTCAAAGAAAACTATATTTCACTCTTTTCGAACACTTACACTCCTTTCATGTCAACCGAAAGGAAAGACCTTGTTCAATGTTATTGCTTTTTATGGACTCAGGAACTGCAAAACAGGGCATCCTGGCACTTTTGTAAATCAGGAAACCATTGCCCCTAACTTGCCCCAAAGACACAGCCAGAAAGGTCAATCTCTAGAACCAGATCTTAGTACCCTTGTCCATGAGCACAGTGTTGTCACATGTTTTTCTCTTTTAAAAAAAGTCAGTAGTTAGGTATCCAAATGGCCAAGGTTGGGGAGTGGGGGGACAGGACCGTGCCAGCAAAGAGGTGGATATTTCTATTTTGTCTTGTTGGTGGCATTATACACCTTCGTTTAAGAATGCCCCGTACATTTCTTCTCTAGAAAAAATAATCCATAACACAATGCCACTTTGGAAATTTTATATCCCATTCATTGAAAAGTGAGGATGAATTCTAACCAGCCCATCAAGGCATGCACAAGAAGTCAAATCCCTTTGTGGTAAATTAAGTGCTCAAACTACAAATAAGAACTTTAACTCCCCCCCCCCTTCATTCTATTTCTTTCTTCCTTTTATTTATTTATTTTTTTATGCTGGCATTTCTTTGAAAGAGATGTACCAGCACATTTCCATGTTAGGGTTCTGCTGTGGAGTTTGCATAACAAACGTGGGGCAGCTCGCTCCCTTACACTCCATTAACAAGCCGGGACATAGAGCTGCAGGTTGCTATAATCTCATTAATATTTTGGAAACTTGAATATTGAGTATTTCTGAGCGCTCATTCCCCATATGCCAGACCACTCCTGACATGCTGACTGGCTCCTTTCTCTCCATTATTAGCAATTAGCTTCTACCTTCCAAAGTCAGATCCAAGTATCCAAGATACTAGCAAAGGAATCAACTATGTGTGCAAGTTAAGCATGCTTAATATCACCCAAACAAACAAAGAGGCGGCATTTCTTAAAGTAATGAAGATGGAAAAATCGGGTTAGTTCTTTGCGACACGGCTGTTGCTTTCTGGGGTGTCACACTTTAAGCAGCTTGCTTTGTATGCTGTCCTTAACTTCTAGCCCATCACCACTCATATTTGTGGAGGGTTTTGGCTCAGCACACTTTGGGAAACTTACTCGATTTCACGCAGAGCTGAACGAAGATTATTTTTGGCAATGGGCAAGTTTAAACACATTCTCTATGGGGCGTTGCGAACTGGGGGTCCAGTGTGATCAGGAAAGAAAGGAGGGGAGAGTAATTTCCTTAATTATAACGGATGCATCACAAATGCTTTCATGCGTCACTTTGAGAGATTTGAACTTGAACTAAGAAAGAGGTCTTGAACAAAACATATCTTGTAATAGTTCTCTCCTCTGCTCATGGAAAGTTCAAGAAAAAAATGATCAATTTTGTCTTCTGGATAGAATTGAGAACACAAAGTAGCAGACTCATTTGTCAATTACAAAATCTAGACTGTCAAAGATAATCTACCATAGAAAGACCAGCAAGTGTGGGTGAGACTTAAACATAACCTCTAGCAGGTGAATTACTTGCTGTAGATTTTCCAGAGGGTATAGGAGTGGGGAGGTGGGGTGAGTATAGGCAGGGTGTTCGTCTTCCTCGCTGTTTTCCACTACCCTCACCCGCCGCCCTCACCACCCCTAGCCAAGCAGGGTCGCAGACACCCACAGCCCAAGTCCCGTCCCTTCCCGGTCTAGGCCCCTAACTGGAAAAGGCGAGCAGGGAGGAGAACGGGTTAAATCCCAGAACGCAGGGGAGAGCCAGGGATGGAGAGAAGTCGGGGGCAGATAAAGAAAGGGACAGGAACCAAGGAGCGTGGGGGTGGTTTGCCGTAATGTGAGTGTTTCTTAATTAGAGAGCGGCTGACAATGGAGGGGCTGGCAGAGGCTCCTGGCCGCGGTGCGGAGCGTCTGGAGCGGAGCACGCGCTGTCAGCTGGTGAGCGCTCTCTCCTTTCAGGCAGCTCCCCGGGGAGCTGCGAGGCCACATTTAACACCATCATCACCCCTCCCCGGCCTCCTCCACCTCGGCCTGCTCCTCCTCGACAGCCTTCCTCGGCCCCCCACCGGCAGAGCTCACTGAAGCCAGCGCCTCTCGCCGCCCCGCGCACTCGGCGCACTCGGCCGGGGCCCCTCTCCAGCCCCGGCTTCGCAGCGGGAGCCGCCACTGCCCACTGCACCTCCCAGCAACCGGCCGGCGAGAAAAGAAGCTGCGCAAAGTTAAAGCCAAGCAATGCCAAGGGGAGGGGAGGCTGGAGGCGGCGGGGCTGCCGGGGGAGTAGGGACTGGGGGCTGGGGCTGCGGGCTGAGGCACCTGAAGCGTGAACCAGCACTGGGTAGCTGGCGCAGGCTCGGCGAGGGGAGGTGTAGACGCGCTCAGGCTAGGCCGCCAACGTCGGCCCGGAGCTAGAAGTTGAAGACGTCCTGCTTTTCTAGCCCAAGATCTCTCTCCTCCGTCCTTCGTCATGCTAAAGAGATTTTTTTTTTTACATGCTATTAAAGTTCTTACTTGAAACCTTAAGAAGACATGCTCTGGCTTTATCTTCCCACTTCAGGGCTTGGGACTCAGGGCCTGGCCCTTCTTCCCTTCTGCTCCTTAAAAAAGCACAGTTAAGGATTTCTGGAACAAAGATTTTCAGTCTTTCTCCAACGCAGGTCTCCTCTCCCTCAGTTCAGTGCTCTGCTCTGAGACAAACAGCTAAGCCTTTGCTGCCTAATCTACAGTGGGCCGGGGCCATTCTACAAGTTCATACTTTTCCCCACGGAAACCAGAAGGTTCCTCCAGAGGAAGGAAAAGCAAGATGGTATTCAATAAGGATATTGAGTCACTGTTCATTTTTAACAATTCTGATCAGAGAGTGAAGAGATCTGACACAGTGAGTGTATTCTGAGGGCCAGCAGGGTCCCCAGGGCAGCTCCACCAACTCCTGTCAGGAAGGTGAGGGAAGGTGTAAGCAAGAGCTGAGGTGCCCACCTCAAGCCAACAGATGTGACTCTTTGGGGTCACTGGACAATGACTTGTCTCTTCTAGAAACAGTTCCCCATAATCCCAACCATCCTGCCCTACAGACTCTTCGAGCTGAGGCGCTGACAGGGAGGAGCTAGGATTGGATGGGATTCTCAAGTCTCTGGGATGGAGGGGAGCACTTTTAGAAGGGGTAGCCCCTATTCTTTGTATCTTAGAGGCCACAGAACTAGAGCGATCTGAAAGATGGTAGCCATTTCTTATTATCGATAGCAGTATCTGCTTTTGGAAAGAGCCTAGTAGAAATGTGCAGGATTATTTACTTTCTCCCAGCCCAAGAGACGCTGATTCGGGTTCCTAGGAATCTGCACGCAGGATAACGTAAGAGATCTCTTTGGAATTGGCCAAGGAGCAGGCTCCATGTCCTTGTTTAGGAACCCCGAGCTCCTAAAACACTAACCTAAAGGAATTTTGGTTAGATTCCTTCTTGAGACTGTCTATGAAAAATGGATGTTAGCTAATAACCACCCTTTGCCTCCTTTTACAATATCCAGTGACTTTTTCCCAAAAAGAGAGAAGCAGACAACTTAGCCTCTTGGATCTCGTGACATGATTTTGTTGCTTTCAGGCTCAGGAGCCTGGGACAACACGCTCCAGGCCAAAGATAGCTCAGCTCTAAAGTGATGTGAGCTGCCTTTGGAGACATGGTGGCATCAGTCCAGAAGGAACAGGGACATTCACTCCCTTTCTGTCCAGCATGACAGGCACAGTGGGGGAAGCCAGAAACATACAGAATGCAAACACCCACGAAGAGCAGGAAGAAAATGCTCAGACTAAACCAACACAAGGAGAAACAGGGAGGGGGGGCAGGGTTGTCAGGAAGCTGCTGGCTTAAGGCAGATCTAGTCTTATCACTCTGCCTAATAAAGATGGCCTGAATTTAGTGGCTCATTCACTTTGATGGAAGGATCAGCCACCTATACCTTGACCGAAGAAGCTGTCTCCTAGGGGTTAGCAGGCAGCATAGTGATTAAGGCAATGGACTCCCATATGGTCGACCACAGTTCAAGTCCCAGGCCTAGTGCCTTGAAATTCATGCTGGGTGCCTGTGCATGCATGCCCAAAATCCCAGAGGAGGTTGAGGCATGGCCATCTCCCTGGGGGTTGAGTTCTCACTTTTTGTCTCTGTCTCTCTGATGAGTACACGAGCCCTATAGCAAAGATCTTTCTCTCTCAAAAAAAGTTGTTTCTTGGCATTGGTACTATTAATCAGAGAAACACGATTTTATTATTTGGATGGCGATGATCCCATACAACAGTATAACTTCTTTTGGTGACTAATTCTTTTATTTCTTTCAAACTCTTGCCCAGCTGTTTCTGATTCATATTTCCTACCTTCCTCTTCCTTCACCAATGAATGGACACTTAGTGTGTAGTGATACAGATAGTACTGGGGTTAGCTGTAACAGACTCCCTTCCAGAACTTAGAACTGTTGGAATTGCAGAACAAAACATGGGGGGTGGGGAGGCAGCGCTTCATCTGCCAGGTGAGGGTGGCATTCTTGCTACAAATGGGCTTATAGTTTTGGTCTTCCACAAAACTATTTCATTCACAATTCCGGGTGTATCCTGTGCAGAGTCTTGATTGTTTCCTTCAAAAGTAGTACAGATTTTGAGTGGTTTGATACCACGAGCTCATCTTCAAATCACCCACAGCTCCAGTCTCTGCCCCATTCAGCCCAGAGCAGATCTCTATTTTGTTTCTTATGAAGTTGTCAGAGTGGTGAGAGCAGTTATCTTTTCATCCCAGAGTCACTCTGAGGCTCTGAGAGAGGTTCAAGAGTCTGCTGAAGGTAATTAGCCTTTGCAGATCCATGTTCACAGAAAGCCAGGTCAGCTCTGCGTTCTTTCCACCATACTTCACTTGCCTCAGGTGATATTTTCAACAGCCGTCCTATATCGGCTCCTCCTACTCTTTCTTTTTTTCTTTCTTTTCTTTTTTCTCTTCATTTCTTCTCTTTCTTTCTCTTTCTTTTTCTTTCCTTCTCTTTCTTCCTTCCTTCCTTCCTTTCTTTCTCTTTCTTTCTTCTTTCTCTTTCTTCTTTCTCTTTCTTTCTCTCTTTCTTTCTTCTCCTTCTTTTCTTTCTCTCCCTTCCTTCCCTCTTTCCTTCCTTTCATTCTCTCTTTCTCCTTTCTTTCCTCCCTTTGTTTCTTCCTGTTCTTTCTTTTTTTTTTTTAATTTGCCAGAGGGTGTTAATTGACCAGAGACAGAGAAAGAAAAGAGACAGGGAGAGAGGAGAAAACACCCCCCTCCATGGGGCACGGCCTTGCAGCAATCTCTTCTCCATGTCTCCCTCCTGTTGGGATTTTAGGTACGCACACATTTGCACTCACCGTATTTTTCAAGCCCCTTGGTCCAGGACTCGAACTATGTAATCAGCCATGTGGGTTCAGCTCCCTTAACCACCAGGCCACAAGCTGACTCAGTACTCTTCCTGTTCTTGCTCAAACATGGAAGTGAAGGAGACCCCTGAACTATTCCATTTTACGTTTGTTCTAGAAAGAACTGATTTAAGGTATTTCTTTGGAATTTGCCAAAGAGCAGGCTCCATTTCCAGTGGGTTAGATTTAAGAGATGAATTAGTTAGAGTAATTTTCATGTATAATGCCAGCTTTGCTCCTCTGATTTCACTGATCCTGGGCATGATGGCCTCTGATTCCAAATTGGGAATTATTTCTATTCTCATCTAGAAAAATCTATTCAGATACTGAAAATGAGAGTACTTTTAAAAGTTCATAGGAAAAATTGAATTAAGGGATGAGTTTATTTTGGTGCAAATTTTTAAAAAATCCATGCATAGTTTTTTTCATAACATGCATTTTCTGTGAACTTTTGGAAGATACCCCTGTGGGCCCTGCACCCACCCTACTCAATAGCACACGAGGTTAGGAAATGAAACTACGCAATGTTATATGAAATTGTGTCCTGAAGAGGAAAAACCTAAAAGCAGAACATTTCTCCAAATTGTTAACCCCACCTACGCTGGTAAGGAGGATAGAAAAATAGAGCTATCTACCCTTTGTACTGTTTTTCCTGGAAGGAGAAGTGAATGAACTTGCTACGTTTGTGGCTGAGGTTTCATTCAGTGATAACATACATTTTTTATTTACTTGGTCATCTGAGTCATTTGGCTTTTTTTCCCTTTAACCTTCTTCCAAGTAAGCATTTACCCCTGTCCTGAGTGGTTCTGTGTCTAAAAAATATTTATTTAAAAAAGTTGTGGAACCCAGCGGGTGGTGTGGTGGTTAAGGTGATGAACTCTCACATGGCCGATCACGGTTTGAGTCCCGTACCTGGCAGGCTTGTTTTCTCGATTTCCCTCTCTTTCTCCGTCTCTCACTGGTGAGCTCATGTGCTCTATAACAAATTTAAAATAATAATAATAAATAAATAAAATTAAATAAATAATTCTTTTTTATTAAAAAAAAAAAAAGTTCTGTTCTGTATATGTCATGAGTCAGTATTTCATTTTGTAAACCTCTATTCATCGATACTGTCAACTCCCCAAGGAGCAAGGTGGGAGGTAAGGGCATTTGAAAAAGCAGAATATATTTCAAATAACTGTGGGAAGTTTGCAAGCAGCTGGATAGACCATATTTTAGGACCAAGGTGTAAAATAAAATTTATACTTGCAATCACACCTAGATACTCTCCACAAGATGGTTGACCCTTCACTCCTTCTCCCTACCTGCACACCACGATGACTCCTAAGGATTTATTTTCTAGCCCTTGTCACCAAGACCTAAACCCATACTGGTCATCATCCTCCCCACACCCCCCACCAGCTCTTTGCTATTTTGGTATGTCTACATGGCTTCTATTTAAAAAAAAAAAAAAAATGAGTGTGATGCTGTAACACCGTCCCTTTTCTGTTTGGCCTTCTCTGAAAACCACCCTGAAGAGTTCACTGTAGGCCAGAGGGCTACTTCCCCAGTGTTTTGCCCAGTATGTGAGTATGTCTCTGCTTGCTCCCCCAAGGTGACCACTTTGCTCTGGGGAAGTGTGGCTTTACCCAGACCAAGGGTCTGTGCTTTGGTTCAGTGTCTTCTTATATGCCCAGCACTCTGCCTCAGGCAGTTGGCCTAAGGACTGCAGGGGTGGGGAGAGGGAGGAGGCTTTGCTTCTTAGCCAAAGACTATTCTCAGGAGGGACCTGAGGCTTCTCAGGGGCTAGAGAAGAGAGGAGTAATTTAGCAGGGTCCGGGAAACTCTGGAGCACCTTTCCAGGCACCAAGCATTACTTACGCAGGTCCTTCTTCGGGGAGCCCTCCACATCCTCACACCACCAGGAAATAAAGAATATAAGCTCTCTTGCCAACTAAGGGTGGTCCTTAAAACTCTGCTCTCACTCTAGGCTCACCTCCTTCTGGGTCTAAGTTCTGGTGAAGATTCTTGTTCTTTTTTTTTCCTTTTTCCTTTTTTTTTTTTTTTTTTTGGAGAGGTTTTTGTTATAGGGCGTGTGTGCTGCCAGGACAGAGAGAGACAGAGAGACAGAAAGCAAGAAATCACCCCCCAAGGGGAATGGCCACGTCGCAATCCCTTCTCTTCCATTCTCCTCTTGGGATCTTGGGCATGCACGTATACGTGCCCAGCGTGAGTTTAAGCCACCGGGTTCGGGACTTGAACCACAGTCAACTACATGGGAGTCCAGTGACATAGCCATTACACCAACTGCTGGTCCCTTTTTTCCTTTTTTTTTTTTTTTGAGAGGTTTTCGCTATAGGGTGCATGCGCTCGCCAGACAGAGAGAGACATAGAGACAGAAAGCAAGAAATCACCCCCTAGTGGGGATGGTCACGCCACAATCCCTTCTCCTCCATTCTCCTCTCGGGATCTGGGGCACGCACGCACATGCGCCCGGCGTGAGTTTTAAGCCACTGGGTCCAGGACGCGAACCGCGGTCGACTACGTGGGAGTCCAGCGACATAGCCATTACGCTAACTGCTGGTTCCTCACCTTTTTTCCCTTTTTTTCATGAGACCCCATGCAAAACTCTCTCACACTACACTGTAATTGCTGGTGTATTTGTAAAAGACCAGCCCCTTGAAAGCTAGACATGCACCTTGCCACGGGCCCAGTGGCAGGGAGACCATGTCCATGGGTGAGATGAGGGAGAACGAGGTCCCCAGGCCTGGCATGCTCTGCCTGGGTCTGGTCACAGAAGTCCTTGTTTTGCTTTCTCTTTAGATGAAACTCTAAATAAATTACAGCCAACACCAGCCCCTGGGGTGTCCTGAAACCTCCTCTGAGGACTTTGTAACAAGTTCTGCCCTCTTTTCTTGAACTTTTCCTCAGCCTCTCAAACCTCTCCCTGAGCAGGAGGCTCCTCTCCTCTGTGTTGGGACACCCCTCCTAACCAATGACCCTGTGTTGAAGGAAGCACGTTTCTGCCATCCCCTCCAGTCAGGGCAAGGACTTGGTCACCTCTGCATCCGGGTTCACAGAAACACTCCCTCCAAGACCCGCATGCCTTCTAGTATTAGCTGGACACACAGATGGATGCCCTTAACCCCCTGGGGAAGTAGGTCTGGCCCGGTGATGAGACGGAGCTGGCCACACCGGGGACCCCTGAGAGTTCGAGGCCGGATTCCAGCCTCTCTCCACCTCGCCTTCCTGGCTGTCTATCCCTGGCTGCATTTCTAGCGCGTTGTTATTCTGTCACGTCTTCTCTCCCCTTAGGAGCTCTTGCATACTTCGTATTCACCCTCTTCCAGCAGTTTCCATGCCCCATCATTCCCCCTCACCCCAGCCCTTCTCCCTTGGCTGGCCCTCACCTCCCCGCCTTCCATCTTTCTATGTTTTCACTTTTCTTTCCTTGATCCCTCATCTTTACTTCTCAGGACGAGTCTCCTGCCCAATGGTTTTCTTCTCCTTTGTGTCTTCGCTCCTTCCCGGACTTGGCCCTGACCCCACCCGGCTCCCGTCCTGGGGTCTGTCCTTCACGCCTCTCCTCCCACGGCCCTGAGCCGCCACTCCGCTGCTGCCCGTGAGCGGCCCCACCTGCAGCGGGGACAGGGGCCGAGCAAGCTAACGTCTTGCAGAGATGGGGGATCTGCAGCGCCTCCCGGTAGGAGCGGCCACGGGCCTCACCCCTGCACCCTGACGAGGACACAGCCCAGGCTGGACACCGGCTCTCCCGTCAGTGGTAACTGGACGTTTTTCCTCCTTTTCTGCCTCTGCTCTTTCTCCGGACAGATACCCCGCAGCGCTGCAGCCTCGGCGCGGCCACTTTCGGCCTCCTAATCTCGGTGAATCAGCCCCGATCAGGGTGCAGGTCACCGCCAGCCTGTCTGTTGGATCGCGCGTCAGAGATCTCTTTCCTTGCGGTCAGAATTCTTCCCCCCGGCGGGCACCTTGCTGTAGTACACTTCATTTAATACTCCCATTATCGTCAGCCATCGGGGCCGCCCCACGCGCCGGGGCGGGGAGCGGCGCCCGCTCAGCCCCGGGCCCGCGCCTCCCCGAACACCTGTCCACGTTCACGTTACCCCGGAGGACAGGCCGCTCCCTTCGGCACCGAGTAACCACCAAGCAACCCACTCCTGAGATCGTCTCTCGAGAGCTAACCCTCTGCTCGGTTTCTTTTCAACCTGTATCTTTCTCAGCTTATTTTCATTTAGAGAATACGAACAGTTCCCCGCTAAGACGCTGTCTTTCATCTATGAGAATAAGTTCGGTCCATCGTGCTTGTCAACTGGATTGCAGGACGTTTACAAAGGACAATAGAGGAAATGAGCTAAACCGTTCAGGACTGCGCCCTGCAGTTAACCGAGGTAACTGAGCCTTCCACTCGGTGCTCCTAAATTTTTCAACAGTTAATGAATTCATCTCCAACGGATGGTTTCGCCATTTATTTTGTTTCACCGACAGCAGGCTTTGAGTTTTTTCCACGTTTATCCCAAATAGTCAAAAAAAAGATTGAGACATTTAGTTAAAATAATAGAGAGAGAGAGAGAGAGAGAGGAGAGAGAGGAGAGAGGGATTGCTGATACTGAACTTGCAGTAGGGCTTTGCGGATTTGCACCTGTACAAGTTGAGGTTACTTAATGTCTGCTCAGGTCTAGAGGTATTCGCCAAGACAGCTGGCAAATAGGGGGTTAATCATTACAGAAAAATAATGCATCGTATCTTTTCAGTTTGGTTTATACTGAAGGGTGGTAAAGATTTATGCTTCAGGAGGATAAAACTATTATTTACAGAGCGTGGCTGGCTCCTTTGAAAGTGTAATTTCTTTTCTTTTTTTTTTTTTTTGGAGAGGTTTTTCACTATAGGGCGCGTGCGCTCGCCAGACAGAGAGAGAGAGACAGAGAGACAGAAAGCAAGAAATCACCCCCCAGGGGGGATGGTCACGCTGCAATCCCTTCTCCTCCATTCTCCTCTCGGGATCTTGGGCACACATGCACACGGGCCCGGCGTGAGTTTTAAGCCACCGGGTCCAGGATGCGAACCTCGGTCGACTATGTGGGAGTCCAGCGACACAGCCATTACGCTAACTGCTGGTTCCCGAAAGTGTAATTTCTGAGGAAATGCGGCGACACGCACTGGACCTCACAGAACATCCCGAGGTCTCCCTGGAAGAACTCTGAGTCTGGTACTTGAATCACCTCAGTCTTCGCAGTGTATGCGAAACCTTCTTAGGTTCCAGAAGCATTCTACTCGCAAAGACTTATTAACATATTAGACATATTTTGAAAAGAGAACATTCTTTAGACATTTTGTTAAATTAGGTGATACTGTTTGGCTAAATGTTTTCCCTTTCTTGTGACATTTCAGACATCACTTTTAATCACATTTTCACTTTGAAAAATGTAGTAAGCTGGCCCTGTTTTCTAATAGGATGCTTATTTCTTATATCTGTGGAAAATAAATGTATGGATCCAGGTAAGATAGGTGTATCTTATTACTATATATCTCTCTGGTATTATACTTGCCAGTTCCAGGAAAGCCAGGTTGAAAGAGCTTTCTGTCACCAGCTAGTTAGTAACAAAAACAGTATTCATTGCCTTTCGGGTCTTGGGCAGCATCTGAAGCTCCCTGCAGTTCAATCCTGTGATTATTAACTCACTTCCCACCAGTATCTTATGCAGGCCCATTATCTACTGTCAATATTTTTACAGCCTATGAGGAGAACTCCTGCTTACTTCCTGTTAGAAGGGAGGCAACAGGGTTTCTCTCTCTCTCTCTCTTTTTAAAGTAGATAAATATGTACTCTACAAATATGTTTGATTGAGGGCTAAGAAGGGAGGGAAAAGGGGAGCCTAGCATCTGCTGTCTCACAGGCTCATTGTGTGGTTAATAATTGCTCTAGAATAGTTTTACAGGGTGTAGGCTTTCTGACACAGGCATGCCTGAAAGAGCCAGTTCTGAACATACTGGGCGGTTAGGAAAGTCACGACACATTTTTGCATAGAAAAACATAGAAAAAGTCGTCACGACTTTCCCGACAGCCTAACAGTTTTCAGTTCTGTTCATAAACCAAGTTCTAGCTCTTTGTAATGGGGGTTTGGGTGCTTGTGTCTTAACCAACTTATCTCATGGAAACCCTCTTCCTTTCCTGATTTTGAGAAATTTCTGAAGGAGATTTTCCTAAAGAGATGAATTAGTACATGGTCTCCACATGAAAGAGACTGGAGATTCACAACGTAGGATCATTACAGGGATTTATTACAAACATAGGGTTAGTGTTACCAAGACCCTACTTCATAAAAATGGACACTAATTTTAAAGCTTATGCAAATAAGTCATTGCCTTTAGTTCAAAGTGTTTGTTTGTTTGTTTTGTTTTGTTTTGTATCATGTGCATTGTGTGCTCACCAGAAAGAGAGAGAAAGAGAGAGGGAAAGTGAGGAATCACCTCCCCACTCCCAGGAGAGGGGGGATGACCATGCTGCAGTCCCTTCTCCACTCTCCTCTTGGGATCTGGGGCACATATACACACGTCCAGTGTGATCCTCAAGCCGCCAGGTCTGGGGCTGGAACCACAAGGCCGTTATGGGGGATCCAGTTGCCCCAACCTCCATACCACCAGCTGGCTCCTAAAGTATGTACTTTTAAAAATGACTTTTATCACCTTTATTGTATTCTCTATCTCTTGGTTATTCTGACAAAATAAAAGACCTAGAGAAATCATCATAATTGGGGAAAATACAAAATATTGTGGCAAATTACAGTACTTTAAAATATAAATTATGACACTTAACAATCAACTTTGAAAATACTCAAGTTGAAAACATATGTCAAGAATTAGAAGTTTTTTTAAGTGTTTGCAGTTAGATCTTTTTAAGATAATAGACTTGGGGCCAGCAGGTGGCATGGTGGTTAAGGTGCTAGATTCCCACATGGCAGGCAACAGTTCAAGTCCCAGACCTGGAAGCCTGAAACTCCCCCTTGGAATGTGTGCATGTGTGCCCAAAATCTCATGAGGAGAATAGAGGAGACGAGATTGTAGTGTGGCCGTCCCCCAGGGAGCTGATTTCTCATGCTGCTTTCTCTGTGTTTCTCTGGTGAGAACACATGCCCAGTGCCAAAACCTAAAAACAAAAACAAAAACAACCCAGCAGACTTCAAGTCAACAATTTTAAGGTTTATTTCCAATTTCTTTACTTATTAATTCTGTCATCTAGGGCAACATATTTAGCTTTTATTATTTATTTATTTGTGATTTTTCCCCTCAGTTTCATTATCTATAAAAACAGAAAGAATAATTAAACCTGGGCCTCCTACATTAGAGGGTTATTGTGAAGAACATTTATTTATACCATACAAGATAACGTAACCATCACTGGTCATGTATGTTTCAGTCAGGCTACGCCAGTGTATGCTGTGGCAACAAACAAGACCAAAATCTCAGTGAACTAAGCAAAAAAGATTTCTTGTTCATACAAAACAATCACAGGTCAGCTGGAGTTTGGTGAGGTCACTTAAGGACCCAGAATGACAGCAGTCACCATCCTAAACTTTATTAGTTACCAGATACAGAGAAAAGAAAGCTCTGGAGGCAATAATATCATCTGCTTGAAACTAACCCACAGCACTGTATTCTCAACAGTGGCAGGACTATTTACGAGGCTCCACCCTCCATGAAGGGCCAAGATGTCAAACCCTGTCATGAAATCAAACAAAGACAGTGAGCATTAATGGCCACCATAGTTTGCCGGAGAAAATTTCAGACAACAAAGTGTTGTGTAGCTTTATTTAACACAAGTGCACTAGGATTTCTGGGAATTAGCACATAAATTAAGTCCAGATCATAGTATTTTGTTGTGATTTACTCTCTAACCTGGAGGTCTTTAAATGAATGGCATGAATACATATCCTGAAGTTACAGAAAACATTGACCTAGAAGCTCCTAAAATGAAGCTTGACATTTTCCTTGGCTCTGAGCCAGAGCACAGGTTTCCTGACAGACACGTCCTTAGTCATACACTAAGATATATGATTTAAAAAAAAACGAACAAACAAAAACAAAACAACAACCCCCCCACATGGGTCTTTATTTCATTTTTATTCTCTTTATTCGTGGGAGAGCACATGCACACACATGAGAGAGGTAAGAAGAAGGAGCGCTCTCCACAGTGGCTGGTTGTTCCATCATCCCCTTCTTTCATCCTCCATCACTACAGATCCTGGCACTTGTGCAGGCACCCGGTGCGTTTCAGGCTGACTCAGCTAGGGATTCGAACCGCAGTCACTATGCGGGATCCGGCTTCTCCCAGCGAGGCCACTTTGCCACAGAACCTGGCCTCTCTCAGGTGTTGGTGCAACAGTTTCTTTCTTCTTAAAGGGGCAAAAATAGTGATACATAATTGCTGTTTTTATTTTTATGGATACATCTATCACCTTGAAGATGAACCAGTCACAGTCAAGCTAAGACTTTGAGGCAACTCCAGAGAAAAGGAAGTTCTCTCCCCTCAAAACAATGATAAATTTTTAATATTTTTATTTTTTCAGAATGCACTTGCCAGAAGAGACAGAAGGAATGTGAGAAAGTAGACCCTGCCCCCCCTAAGAGATGGTCACACTGTAATCCCTTTTCCTCCATCTCTTCCTCCTTTCAAGATTTTGGGCACTGGGAACCAGCAGTTAGCGTAATGGCTATGTCGCTGGACTCCCACATAGTCGACAGAGGTTCGCGTCCCGGACCTGGTGGCTTAAGACTCACGCCGGGTGCGTGTGCGTGCGTGCCCAAGATCCCGAGAGGAGAATGGAGGAGAAGGGATTGTGGCGTGGCCATCCCCCCTGGGGGGTGATTTCTCGCTTTCTGTCTCTATGTCTCTCTCTGTCTGTCTGGCGAGCGCACGCGCCCTATAGCGAAAATCTCTCCAAAAAAAAAAAAAAAAAAGATTTTGGGCACACACACATTTGAGCCTGGCATTTCTCAAGCTGCTGGGTCTGGAACTCAAACCACGTGGTAGGGCATATGCAATACAGCCACCTTAACCAACATGCCACAGCCTAGCCTACCATAAAAACTGAAAAACCATAGGATGGAACTGAAATTGCAAGTGGTTCTCTCTCTCAGTACATGGATAGAACTTGCCTAAGAAAATCATCAATCCAGTAGAAAGCAGAGTAGAGGTGGGGAGAGAGAAAAAGGTGTGTGTGTGTGTGTGTGTGTGTGTGTGTGTATGTGTCCTGACCTCATCATTTAAAGTCTCTGACTTCAGTATACTTAACATTTGTCCTATCCTTTTGCTTCCCAGTTTTTTTGTCAGCAAATTATTCTTTCCTAATTTTTTTTGTTAAGCTAGTTTGAATTGGATTTCTGCCATTTATTTCTAAGTGTGCTGTTTGAATACAGAAGGTGAGTGTATCTATTACTGTGCTAGACTCAACCAACTGTTAACAATAAGAGAATCTCAAATTATATCAGAAGAATAAAATAAAATATGGAATCAGAACATATTTTTGATAAAAAAAAGTTTGGTCTTTTTATATGTTTTGGCCAATCTAAACAGATTGGTCATTTGCACAATGGTGCTAATCTAACAAGTATGTTAAGTAGGACCCTTAACTATATTTAACCTCTATAGCCTAGCCAATTATCTTTCCATAGAGAAAAACAAATGTTCTATAAAATATTCACTCGTGGTCATCCGTTAATCTAAGAATTTTTTCAATCCTTTCTTAGTTTTTTGCCATAGGGAGTGTGTGTGCTGGCTGGAGAGAGAAAGAGAGAGAGGGAGAGTGAGAAATCACCCCCAAGGGGAGGATGGCCATGCCGTAATCCCTCCTTCTCCATTCTCTTTTCAGGATTTTGGGCACGCATGCACACATGCCTGGTGTGATTTTCAAGTTGCCACGTCTGAGACTCAAACCACAGTTGGCCATGTGGGAGTCTAGCATCTTTGCCACTTGCTGGCCCAATGTTTTCAATTTTTATTGAGTACTTACTATGAGCAGCACTACATTAAACCATAAATAATAAAATACTTGTGGATAGTTGAGTCGTTTTAAATGATAAATATATTTGTATAGGTCAGTCATTTTCTAGGTTCTGAGGAAAGAGATCGTTATCTTCGTGGATTTTGTATTCAACTGAGAGAGAGAGACAGTGACAGGACAGATAAGCAAAACAGGTAGAGTTAGGAAGTGATAACTATTAACGAGAAAATTAAAGCCAAGAATATTTAAGCCACGCAAGTTTGAAGAAGGTGAAGTTTATTGTGAGTGCTCAAGGCAAACTCGGCTAAGAAAATCTTTGGAGAGGAGACTAGGAAAGCGTTAGCTAGTTCTGCAGACAGCTGACGGGAGACAGGGGCGCTTCAGGCAAGAAGGAGCGAACGCAAAGGCCCGGAGGGGGGAGTGTGCCTCAGTTACTGAACCAATGTACAAAGTAGCCCTGACTGCTTGTTGCACAGCAAGCCAATTTCTGAGATAAGAGTTTGCTAAGAGGGGGACTAGCAGCTGGCATAATGGCTATGTCTCTGGACTCCCATATAGTCGACTGCGGTTCGAGTCCCAAACCTGGTGGCTTAAACTCACGCCACGCATGTGTGCATGTGTGCCCAAGATCCCGAGAGGAGAATGGAAGAGAAGGAATTGCGACGTGGCCCTCCCCCCTGGGGGGGTGATTTCTCACTTTCTGTCTCTCTCTCTGTCTTTCTGGTGAGTGCATGCACCCTATAGCAAAAAATTCTCCAAAAAAAAAAAAATTATAATTAAAAAAAGAGTGTGCTAAGAGGAAGGCTTTATTACAGAAAATATCAACTAAAAGACCAGTAGATCCCCAAACTCTTAATGTACTGTCTCCATGATTGAGGGTCCAGCAGGTCTTTTAAACCCAGACAGGAATGTGACATGACAGTTCAAGATGAGAATCTGGCTGCTTTCCAGAGAAGTTTGTACAATGTCATCCTGGAGGGATAGTGCTGTTTTCCTGGTGCCAGGCAGTCTTAAGGAGGGTCCAGAGTGAGATGTCATCATCACATCTGTTCTGGGTAAAGAACTCGAGACAAGGAACTGTTAGGACACCTGGATCTCTTTGGCAAGACACAGTCACAAGTAGCATATAGAGATCGAAGAGCCCCAGGTGTCCTGGTGACTGTGTCTTGTACAAATTGAACCCCTCGGTTAAGGCTATCACAGTGTGGTCACTGCAGTGCCGTAAGGCAGATAACAGGGTACAGATAATATTGATTAGCAGAAGGGAAAGAGGGCATGAGCTCATCTTATTGCATAATTTAAATTACCTAGAACTCTAGGGCATATTTTTTTTAACCAAGTAAATATTACATTTAAGAATAAACAAAGAAAACTTAGTTTTACTTCTCAGAGGCTGGTATCATCTGGCACGTCCAAAGACCAGCCAATAGTCCAGTGTGGCTGGCCCTGCAACAGGACTGAGAAAGGGGTGAGCAGCACGGTAAAGAAATCAAAGAGGCTGAATCTTCATGGTCTTGCAGGTTATAGAAGGAATTTAACTTTCTGAAGAAAAGTTTATTTATTTTATGTAAGAGAGACAAAAGCCAGAGGCAGAGAGAGAGAGATGCATCCTCAGCAGGGTCTCATGCCATGATCTTCCTCCCAGATGTCCCATCCAGCTAGGAGCATGGGCATGAACTCAGTTGTGCACACACAGGTTGATCCAGGAACTAAATCTCGATCTTCCATGTGGCTTTCAGAATTGCAGAGCATTGAGTTCTGCCATAGACTGGCCTTGGCTTTTACTCTAAGTGAAATGAGGAGTCAAGGCAGGGTTTCAAGCAGAAATCTGACATGACACAATTTATAATTTATGTGTTCATATAATCTAATATCTCTGGGTGTTGCGTTGGGAAACAGACTGGAGAAAGGTGAGGGTAGAAGCTCTCAGTCCAGGCGAGAGATGATATTGGCTGGAATCAGGTACTTAGTGTAAATGGTCAGAACCTATCAAATTCTGGTCACAGTTCAAATGCAAAGACAAAGGGATAGGCTGACACACTGGCAAGGGGATATGAAAGAAAACAGGAGGGCAGCCAGTGGTGTGGAGGTTAAGGCAGCTGGATCTCACAAAGCTGATTGCATGGTTTGAATCCCAGACCCAGCAACTTGAACACACTGGACGCATCTGGGCAAGTGTCCAAAATCCTGAGAGGAAAATGGAGGATTGTGGTGTGGCCAACCCCCACCCCAAGGGTGCTTTATCTCACTTTCAAAAAAAAAAAAAGGAGACTAGGATCACCCCAAACTTTTCAATCTGAGCAACTTAAAGAACACAGTTGCCAGTAACTGAGAGGGAAAGACAGAAGAAATAGCTTTGGTGTGACAAGAAGGAGGTTCAGTTTGGAGTACCTTAAGTAATTTTTAAGGAGCTCCAAGCAACTTCTCCACTCATTTTCTAGAAGGGTGGATAACTGAACAAAAAAAGAATGAAGTTTAACTTAAAAAAAAAAATAGAGTGGTGTACAGAATCCCATGAAAGATTGGACAACCTCGGTTCTAATCACTTAATGTTTAGGGATCTGGGTTCTAATGTCGGAATGCCTGGGTTCAAATTTTGACATCATCACTTACCATATTCTGTGACCTTGAACAGTTATTTAACCTCTCTAGACATTTTGTTGCTTCATTTGTCACTTGCATATAACAGTTTTACTACCTCTTAGATTTATCCATGTTGTGGGCCTAATTCACTGAATTGCGTGTAGTGAGCGGAAAATAAATATTTAGCAGCGGCTGCCAAAGTAGTAACATAGTTTGCTTTTCTTGTTAGACTGAGAGTTTATTAAATACTGCAATCTATATCATTCTTGTTTTATTTGCTATGCTTAACAAAGCATTTAGAATGCAATATCTGTTAAATTAATGAGATCCTGTAGCTGAGTAGGATGGAGAAGCTGGAACATTAAACCCTCTATAGTACTGGTAATGCAGTTGTCATTCCAGATAAATCCTGGTGGCAATGATGAGAACAGTTTCATAGAGCTAGTAGAGAATAAACACGTCTTTGAAGCATTGTGAGACAGCTCATGTCAGGTAAAATGAAGAGCCCAGATGGGGACCAGCAGTTAGCGTAATGGCTATGTCGCTGGACTCCCACGTAGTCGACCGCGGTTCGAGTCCCGGACCCGGCGGCTTAAACTCACGCCGGGCGCGTGTGCGTGCGTGCCCAAGATCCCGAGAGGAGAATGGAGGAGAAGGGATTGCGGCGTGGCCATCCCCCCTGGGGGGTGATTTCCTGCTTTCTATCTCTCTGTCTCTCTCTGTCTGTCTGGCGAGCGCACACGCCCTATAGCAAAAAAAAAAAAACCTCTCCAAAAAAAGAAAAAAAAAAAAAAAAAAAAAAAAAAAAAAAAAAGAGCCCAGAGAAAAATATAGAAATGGAAAGATGAATGACATTCTCTCTGCTTGGATTCCCTGGCACTTAATCACATCTGTTACCGTCCCAATACATTACTTACCTATATTTTCACAGGAGACAGTGCTATCAAGAGGGATATATGAAAGAAAATGAATCGGAGCCACCTAAAAGGAAGCTGTGGTGTGAAGAGTCACCTCAGAACTGAGAAACAACCTCCATGCGTTCTCTGCTATGTATTAACCAGTATGAGCACAGACTCTCTGAACCTCAGTTGTTATATTTATTCAAACTTACAGACCTCTTGTGAGGACGAAATGAGATCAGGCATGGCATGTGAGACTTATTAATAAATGTGTAAATCTATCTATAAACCTCAAAGAGCTACTAAAGTACAGAGTACATTCCCACATCTGAGCACTAAGTTGTGAATTAAGAATATGTGAGAAAGGGCTGGCAGCTGGCACGGTGGTTGAGGGTGCTGGACTCCTATGTGGCTGCCTTAGGGTACATGTGCTCACCAGAAAGACAGACAGACAGACAGACAGACAGTGAGAGGGAAAGTGAGAAATCACTCCCAACCAGGGGTATGGCCACACCATAGTCTCTCCTCCATTCTCCTCCCAGGATCTTGGGCACTCACACACACATGCCCAGGATGACTTCGAAGCCACTGGGTCCAGGAGTCTAATCGTGGTCGGCCATGCGGGAGCCCAGCAACATAACCACTCCGCCACCTGCTGGTCCCTGCCTTTTTAATGATGATTTTTCCTTCTCCCTTGCTCTAGTTGCCAAGCAACGCCAAAATGGTGGTAATGGCCAAGGAGGCACCAAAAATCTGAAGGAAAGAAATCCTTCTTTATGATCAAAGACCTATGGTCCCAAGAGTGTGGAGTAAATCCCACTGCTTTTTTCTTCCTCTATCCTTCCACTACTTGACAGTAGTTACAGACAGTCACAAGAAGAACATGGCAGTTGAAACAAATTAAAGCTCTACTGTTGAGAAGGTCATGGTGAAGTGGAAAATCAAAGAATCAAACTCACAAAATTCTGTAGGCACTCCTGGGCTCCTGCTTCCCCAAAAGCTGTGCATGTATGGGGAGAACACTTCTGAAATGAAAGCAGAGTCTCAGCAAAGAAATAGAAGTTATCTGTTGACGATAATGTACATGGTAAAAATCTGTGAATTGACTAATATGCACTTATTCACACTGGGAAAAGCACTTTGTATGCTGTAAAGATGTACAGTGATTAGATAGACATAAAAAGAAAGAAAAAAGAGAGAAAAGAAGAACCAAAGGAAAATTGTAAAAATCAGGTACTCAATACTGTAAAAAAAAATCACCATGTGTGTGCAACAGAAGACTAGAAATGAAGAATAAGGAGTCAGTAAAAAAATAAATAAAAATTATTGTAAATAATATTGTGGTAAAGAAGTAAACAGCTAAGTGTCTATAGCACAATTTCAAAAGATCTGAGTTTGTATCATCAAAGTCCCAAATGAAAGGAGAAAAAACATGGAGCATAAGAAATATTTGAAGAAGTAGTGGCTGGGAACTTCCCAAATTTGGCATAAATGTACAGATGCTAGAAACTCAGTAAGCTCCCAAGATGATAAATATAAAGAAATCAATAGATATCACAGATCAACAAAGGAAAAAATCCCGAAAGCAGTAAGAGAAAAACAGTGCATTACTTATGGAATAATTATTAGGTTGTTGGGAAAGTCATAACATATTTTTCTATGCAAAAAATGCATTATGGCTTTCCCAAAAACCCAATATTTGAATGTATGTGGATTTGTCATCAGAAACCATGGAAGTCAGCATGAAGCAGAATAACATCTTCAGTACTGAAAGAAGAGAATCGCCAACTCAGAATTCTATACCTAGTCAAAATAGCCTTCAGGAGAAGGAAAAATAATTCTAAGGTGAAGGAAAAATAAGTGAATTCATCACAAAATAGCTGCTCTAGATAAAGGTCATAGGAAGTCTCACAGACAAAAAGCAAATGATAAAAACAGGGAAACTTGGAAATTAGAATAAAGAGAGAGCAACAAAAATGGTAAAAGCTGGGACCAGCAGTTAACGTGATGGCTATGTTGCTGGACTCCCATGTAGTCAACTGTGGTTCAAGTCCCAGACCCGGTGGCTTAAAACTCATGCTGGGCGCATGTGCGTGCATGCCCAAGATCCCGAGAGGAAATGGAGGAGAAGAGATTGTGGCGTGGCCATCGCCCTGGAGGGTGATTTCTCACTTTCTGTCTCTCTGTCTCTCTCTGTCTGGCGAGCGCATGCACCCCATAGCAAAAAACTCTAAAAAAAAAAAAAATGGTAAAAGCTGAATAGATATAATAAATTATTCTTCTCTTAAGTTCTTTAAAATACGTATACCTGTTGAAAGCAAAAATTACTGCTTCAAAAAACATCTTGATGCAATTTGCAAGGTATGCAAAAGTATCCCATTTGACAGCTACAAATGAATAGGGGAGGTAAGGAAACGATAGCATTTCCTACATTCCTTGAATTGGTGAAATACTAATTCTAAGTAGACAGTGAAAAGTTAAATATGTATACTATAATTTTTTTTTTTTTTTTTGGAGAGGTTTTTCGCTATAGGGCGCGTGCGCTCGCCAGACAGACAGAGAGAGACATAGAGACAGAAAGCGAGAAATCACCCCCCAGGGGGGATGGTCACGCCACAATCTCTTCTCCTCCATTCTCCTCTCAGGATCTTGGGCACGCACGCACACGAGCCCGGCGTGAGTTGTAAGCCACCGGGTCCGAGACGCGAACCGCGGTCGACTACGTGGGAGTCCAGCGACAAAGCCATTACACTAACTGCTGGTTCCCTGTATACTATAATTTTTAAAACAATAATTTTTTAAAAAAAAAGCTGTGAAAGGGATACTCAAAAATAGATTTTGGGGCCAGGAGATGGCGCCGTGGTTAAGGTGCTGAACTCACATGGTTGACCACAGTTTGAGTCCCAAAACTGGCAGCTTGAAAATCATGCTGGGCTCATGTTGCATGCATGACCATAATCCCAGGAGAAGAAGGGATTGCAGTGTGCCCATCTCCCCTGGGAAGGTGATTTCTCACTTCTCCTTTTACTGTCTCTGTCTCCTTCCAGTGAATGCACATACCAAAAAAGGAAAGAAATAGATCTTAAATAGATTAAATATAGGCTAAAAAGATAAAGTAAATGATAAAGGTTGTCAGAATGAACTTTCAATAAAGATTTATTTTATTTATCATTATTATCATTTTTAAAGAATTATTTCTTTAATTTTATTTCTTTATTTTTATTATTATTCCAATTTTTTTTTCTTTTTTTTTTTTTTCTTTTTGGAGAGTTTTTTTTTTTTGCTATAGGGCGCGTGCGCTCGCCAGACAGACAGAGAGAGACAGAGAGATAGAAAGTGAGAAATCACCCTCCAGGGGGGATGGTCACGCCGCAATCCCTTCTCCTCCATTCTCCTCTCGGGATCTTGGGCACGCACGCACACGCGCCCGGCGTGAGTTTAAGCCGCCGGGTCCGGGACTCGAACCGCGGTCGACTACGTGGGAGTCCAGCGACATAGCCATTACGCTAACTGCTGGTCCCTTATTATTCCAATTTGATGAGAGAGAGAGAGACAGAAAGAGAGAGAGGGAAAATGAGAAAGTAAGCCACTGAGTCTAGGACTTGAACCACATTGGCCATTTGAGAGTCCAGAACTTAAACACTAGGCCACCTGCCAGCCACCAGAACGAACTTCTTAAAATTTCAACTATACACTGTATATTAAAAAAACAAAACAAAACAAAACAAAAACAACAAAAAACTTTAAGTATGGTGATCTTTGGAGGTTAAATTTAAAAGAATGGATAAAGATAGATCATGCAAACATTAATGAAAAGAAACTTTGAGTGGTTACATTAATATCAAACATAGTAGACTATAAAGCAAGGAAACTTATTAGTGATTAAAAGGGATATTGTATGGTAATAAAAGGACAAATTTATAAAAAGACATATATTCTAAATATGCATGTACCTAATGACAGACATTTCAATATACATGAGAGGTCTTCAAGAAGTTCATGGAAAATGCATAGGATGATAAAACTACACGTAATCCTGTTTTCTGGCTGGAACCATGGAGGGTGTTGAAGAGAAGAAAAAGGTGCTTCCTCCTTTGGCAGAAACTGCCAAGAAAAGGTTCTTGCTGTGCCAGAAACCCTGAAGAAAAAAGTGAGGGAATTTTGCAGAGCTGAAGATCAAGTGCCTGAGAAAGAAGTTTGCTCAAAAGATGCTTCAAAAGGCAAGGAGGAAACTTATCTATAAAAAAGCTGAGCATGGGAACAGCAGTTAGTGTAATGGCTGTGTTGCTGGACTCCCACATAGTCGACTGCGGTTTGAGTCCCGGACCTGGTGGCTTAAACTCACGCCGGGCGCGTGTGCGTGCGTGCCCAAGATCCCGAGAGGAGAAGGAATTGTGGCGTGGCCATCCCCCCTGGGGGGTGATTTCTTGCTTTCTTTTCTATCTCTCTGTCTCTCTCTGTCTGTCTGGCGAGTGCACACACTATAGTAAAAAAAAAAAAAAAAAGAAAAAAAAGAAAAAAGGAAAAAACCTCTCCAAAAAAACAAAAAAAGCTGAGCACTATTATAAGGAACATAGATAGATGTACAAAACTGAGATTCGCATGGGCAGGATGGCAAGAAAAACTGGCAACTTCTGTGTAACTGCAGAACCCAAATTGGCATTTGTCATCAGGATCAGAGGTATCGATGGAGTGAGCCCAAAGGTTTGAAAGGTGTTGCAGCTTCTTCGTCTTCACCAGATCTTCAATGGCACCTTTGTTAGGCTTAACAAGACGTCAATGAGCATGCTGAGAATTGTGGAACCATAAATTGCATGGGAGAACCTGGAACTGAAGTCAGTAAATGAACTAATCTACAAGCGTGGTTATGGCAAAATCAGTAAGAAGAGAATTGCTTTGACAGATGACTCTTTGATTGTTCGATCTCTTGGTAAATTTGGCATCATCTGCATGGAGGATCTGATTGATGAAATCTATACTGTTGGAAAACGCTTCAAAGAAATAAATAATTTCCTGTGGTCCTTCAAGTTATCTTCTCCATGATGGAATAAAAAAAAAAAAAAAAAAAAAAAAAAAAAAAGACCACCCATTTTGTAGAAGGTGGAGCTGCTGGCAACAGGAAAGACCAGATCAACAGACTTATTAGAAGGATGGACTAAGGGATCTACCATGATTGTTTTTATAATCTGGTCAGTAAATAAACAGAGAGGCTGTTTTCAGACTGCAAAAAAGAAAGAAAGAAAGAGAGAGAGAGAGAAAGAAAGAATGGAAGAAAAGGAAGGAAGGAAGGAAGGAAGGAAGGAAGGAAGGAAGGAAGGAAGGAAGGAAGGAAGGAAAGAAGGAAGGAAGGAAAGCAAGAGAAAGGAAGAAAAAAAAAACTACACATAGATTCCAATTTTTTTTGCACCAAAATAAACTTGTGCTTTAACTCTCTATTTTTCCAAACTTTTTGAAGTCTCTTTGCGCAGTCCAAAATGATACAACCAAAAGGAAAATATGCAAATATACTTAGAAATACCAGCATTCCTGGGCCAGCAGTTGGCATGGTGGTTAAGGTGCTGGACCCCATGTGGCCAACTCTGTGGTCTTACTCCTGGACCTGGCAGCTCGAATATTACTTCTAGCATGTGTGTGTTTATTCTCCAAATCTTCAGGAAAGAGTGAAGGAGAAGGGATAGTAATGTGGCCATCTCCCCAGGGGGATGATTTCTCACTTTTCCTGTCTCTCTCTGTGTCTCTCCAGCAAACATGTGTGTCCTATGGCAAAACTAAAAAACTTTAAAACTTAGAAAAAAAGAGATACCAGCATTCCTTTTCCAATAATTAATAGGACAAGTAGATGGGAAAAATAGCATATGGACCAGGAGTTAGCGCAATGGCTATGTCGCTGGACTCCCATGTAGCCGACTGCGGTTTGAGTCCCAGACCCGGTAGCTTAAACTCACGCCGGGTGCATGTGCATGTGTGCCCAAGATCCCGAGAGGAGAATGGAGGAGAAGGGATTGCGGCGTGGCCATACCCGCTGGGGGGTGATTTCTTGCTTTCTGTCTTTCTGTCTCTCTCTGTCTTTCTGGTGAGCACATGTGCCCTTATAGCAAAAACCTCTCAAAAAAAAAAAAAAAAAAAATAGAATTACTAAATGGGATTATTAACCAAGTAGTTCTGATTTTAGAGTATACAACCTAACAGAAGCACAGTACATATTCTTTTGAAGTCCACATGAATTATTCACCAAAACAGAGCCTATGCAGCATCACCCTGATGCCAAAAACAGGCAAAGGCAGTACCAGAAAATAAAACTACAAACTAATCTCTCTCAGCATATAGACAGATCAATAATCAACAAAATGCCAGCAAATCACTGTATAAAATAACATAAACATACAAAAAAGATACATCCTATGATCAAGAGAAGTTTGTTCTGGGAATTAAAAAGACTGGGTCAATATTTAAAAACCAACCAATGTAATTCACCAAATCATTAATCACTGTAGTAGACCCAAAGTAGAAAAACATATCATTGTACCAATTACAAAGAAAAAATATTTGACAAAATTCAACATCTCTTCATAATAAAAAGACATGCAGTAAACTAGGGATAGGTGCGAACTTCCTTAATCTGATCAAAGGGATCGACACAAAGCCTATAGCTAGCATCAGATTCAGTGTTAAAAATGAATGTTTTCTGGGCGTCTTGAGTGGCCACGTTTGAATGGCCCTGAGTGCGGCCTGTCGGGGAGCCCCACGAGCAGACCCATGCTTTAGGCTGCCGAGAGAGGTTTGTCAGTGCCAGTGCTGAAATTTAAGAGATTATGGCACCTGAAATCTGTAATGTTAAAAAACGGAACTTCTATCATGGCATTGAGGATCATCCCATTGGTCTTCCTAGAAAAAGGATCTCTAAAGTCACTAACAGAAACATGAAGGAGGTTAAATCTCCAAAACAGTTAGTTGCTTACATAGCTAAAATAGTCAGACAAGCTGTGAAAAGGCTGGATAAACTAAGTAAGGTTTCTCAGGATCATAAAACAGTGGCACAAGTTTTGTTCAACAGGAATACGAGATTGAACGTACTTTGACTTTCTGGAGAAAGACAAGTAAAAGTGAACTTGTAGCTGATTAGGTGAGGATAGATGATCTCAGACTTGAGGTAGATTGCCTTCCTGTGCTGACCAATAGTTTACAGGAAGAAAAACAATATATCTCACTTGGCTGCTGTGGAGACTTGCTGCCTCTGGTAAGGTCACTGCTTAAAAGCCACTTTGAAGAATATGTAATAGTTGGTCTAAACTGGCTTCAAGCAGTTATTAAAAGGTGATGGTCAGAGCTATCATCCAATACAGAAATTATACATGATGGAAATATTCAGATTTTAAAACAATTAGGTGGATTATGGAAACAGGAAAACCATCTTACTTTGGTTCCAGGATATACTAGTAACATCACTAAGAATGTAGATGCATATTTATTACCGTTACATTGAGAGGTTTTTGTCTACTAAAGAGATTTTGGTTGGTCAAAACATCCCTGGATATATGACTTCCAGAAGAAGATTTCATCTGAGAACTGTGAACTGTGGAAAAAATCAAAACCATTTTTTTCTTTTAAAAAGCCACATAATGAGACAACTGATGAAACCCTAACTATGTACTTCACATTGAAGTGGAAAAATATCTGAAAGGAGCAGCTTTGACTTCAATGAGATCAAAGCACAATATGAAGATTGTTCATGTCTGCTGCATTTGGGATGTAGATGGTTATTTGGTAACATTGTTTAAAAACTCCTGGATCTTCTATACTACTGGTGAGAATGTAAATTAGTCCACCACTGTGGAGAACAATATGCAGGTTCTCAAAGATATACAAATAGAATTATCATATAGGAGAACACTCAGTTGGAAAAGTGCTTTACGTGTCTGTTTATTTGTGGCATTATTCACAATTGCTGAGACATGAAACCAACCCAAATTTCAATGAACAGATGAATGGATTGAAAAAATGTGGCACATAAACTCTATAAAATACTACTCAGTCATAAAAAATAAGACCCTGGTTTTTGATAGAAACTGGAAGAATATGGAAGATTTACTGCTCAGTGAAGCAAACTAAGCTATAGAAGAGAGAGATTGTATATCTCCACTTACTATATACTGACTGTCCACACCCTATGGTGGAAACTGAAAATTAGAGGATATAGAAGCATGGAAAATGGTTATGGATACTGGATACAGTGTGAGAGGATGGTGGGGAAAGGGGGAGAGTATGAAGAAAGATACTAAGGAGAAAAATAGAGAAGCAAGATATTTATGGGACACAGAAATGGATTATTATCTGTTGATGATAATGTGCATAGTATTCTCAACTGGACTGGTGTGAAGTGTATTCATGTTGGGAAAATTCACTTGCAAGCTAAGTTATGTATAGTGATTAAATGTATAAAAGAAATTTTAAAAAAAAGAACTACTGGGTCTTAATGCAATCTTGCATAAGAATAGAATTTATACCATGAAAAAATAAGACGGAACTTATTACTAGGAACCACAAAGATGAATCATCAATGTTTTTTAAAAATCGTGTTTTTATAAAGAAAACACTTGAATGTGTCCAGTTATTTTCTTACATTGGAAAAGACTTTGAACATTTAAGACATCATAGCAAATAATCAATATTAAAATTTTTGTCTACACTGAGATCCTGTGTATGCAAAATGCCTTGAATGTTAATAAGCCAATGTTTCATGACACCAATATCTGTTTTAAAAAGTTAAAACCAACCATTCTCTGGCATGATAAAATCATGGAATTAAAACAGGGGTTTACATTCATGTAGAATGTTGTTGTTGTTGAAATGTAGTCCACATCATTTTTAAAACTTGAGAATATTTTTAGGTCTCCTTTTTTTCCCCCCAGAATCATGATGTTCATGTATGTATGTGTTATTCTTGTATAAGGAAAAAGGTGAATATGTACTTATACGAATATTTAACTGGAAATGTCCATGAAGTTGGCTAATTTATACTCACTTTTTATTGTATATAAACATTTAATGTTTTTCATTTCTGTATCATTTAAACTTCCTTCATTTGAATAAATTTACTAAATATCTCTTTAAAAAAATGCTTTCAGCCTGAGAATAAGGCAAGAATAAACTATTCTTGTGACTCTTATTCAACATTGTCCTAGAATCCACAGCCAAACTAATAAGGCAAGATAAACAAATAAGAAAGTAAGAATTAGGCCAGCCAGGCTGTGTGGTAGTTAAGACTACTAGATCCTACATGGCCAACAGAATGGTTTGAGTCCCAGACCTGGCAACTAGAAAAACATGCCAGATGCATGTGTGTGTTTGGACAAAATTCCCAGAGAAGAATGGAAGAGAAGGGACTGCAGTATGGTCATATCCCCTGGGGGAATACTTTCTTACTTTCTCTCTCTCTACTCCTTCCTCTCCAGAGACATACATGTCCTATAACAAAGTTTAAAAAATTTTTAAAATAAAGTTAAGAATTAACCTGTCCCTATTTATAAATAGCATGCTTGAATAAGGAGGAAATCTCATGGAATCAACATAAAAGCTCTTAGAACTACTAAGTGAGTTTATCAAGTTTAAAAATTCAATACAAAAACTGATCACATTTGGATATGCCAGCAATGAACAAGTGAAAACTTAAATTTTAAAAAATTTACCTTTTTTTTCAAGTTTTTACCATTGGGTGCATTCATCCACTGGAGCGAGACAGAGAGAGAGAGAGAGAGAGAGAAATCACCCCCCAGGGAGAATGGTCACATTGTAGTCTCTTTTCCCCTATTCTCTCAATAGAATTTTAGGCTAGGACTCCAGCACTTCAACCACCACTTCACTTACTGGTCCCCCAAACTTCAGCATTTTTAATAGGTCCCCAAGTAAAACATGTAGTAATGTATCTGACAACTAGGAAATGTTGATTAAAGAAATAAAACTTAGACAGAGACATACCCTGTTCATGGATTGAAGAACAATGTATTGAAATGTCACTTTTCCTCTAATAGATCTTCAGATTTAAAACAATATGAGTCAAAATCCAAGCAAAGGGTGGGCTCTGAGGCCTACTGGTTAAGGATGACAGTTTCAGCCATGGTTTGAATCTCCACCTGGCACCTTGGAAAACACCTTGGGTGTAGGTAGGTGTGTGCCCCAAATCCAGCAAGATAGAGAAATGGAGAAGAAAAGATTATGACATGATCATGCCCTGTTGGGAGATACTTTCTCCCTTTCGCTCTCTCCATCTCTCTCTCTATATCTGGTGAGCACACATGTCCTTTGGCAGTTAAAAAAAATCCAAGCAGAATTTTTTTGGAGACAGAGACAACTAATGCTAAAACTAATTGTCTGCAATAGAAAATGATGGTCTTCTCAACAAATATGTTAGGGACCAGCAGTTAGCGTAATGGCTATGTTGCTGGACTCCCACGTAGTCGACCGCGGTTCGAGTCCCGGACCCAGTGGCTTAAACTCACGCCGGGCGCGTGTGCGTGCGTGCCCAAGATCCCGAGAGGAGAATGGAGGAGAAGGGATTGCGGCGTGGCCATCCCCCCTGGGGGGTGATTTCTCGCTTTCTATCTCTCTGTCTCTCTCTGTCTGTCTGGTGAGCGCACGCGCCCTATAGCAAAAACCTCTCCAAAAAAAGAAAAAAAAAAACAAATATGTTAGAGCTATTAGATGTTCAAGTATGGGGGAAGCGGGGAATAAATCAGTCTTCCTTGTGAACCTCCCTTTGTTTTCCACATCCTTTTAATCATAAATCTTGGGAAAATTATATTTTCTTAGATCATGTGTATTAAATCACAATGGTAAATATTCTGGACAATTGATTCTTAAAAACTAGGACCTTTAGGGACCAGCAGTTAGCGTAATGGCTATGTCGCTGGACTCCCATGTAGTTGACCACGGTTCGAGTCCCGGACCTGGTGGCTTAAACTCATGCTGGGCGCATGTGCGTGCATGCCCAAGATCCCAAGAGGAGAATGGAAGAGAAGTGATTGCGATGTGGCCATCCTCCCTGGGGGGTGAATTCTCACTTTCTGTCTCTCTGTCTCTCTCTGTCTTTCTGGCGAGTGCATGTGCCCTATAGCAAAAAAAACTCTCAAAAAAAAGAAAGGAAAAAAAAAAAACTAGGACCTTTAGCTATATGTTAATAAAAAACAAGAAATATGAAAAGACACTTTATTATATTCCCTGATATCATAGGGCTTGAGCAGTATGTGTATACACTCACTTTTTCTCTTATCTTTTTAAAAACAAAACACTTATTTATTTATCTATTATTTGTTGTGATTTTCAAGTCACTGGGTCCAGGACTTGAATCGTAGTCAGTCAATTGGGAGTCCAGTGCCTTAATCACCACATCACTTACTAGTCCCTGTTACCATTTCTTGAGTCCGAGAGTCAAGATAGAAGAGTATTAGAGGTGATGATCTTATTAAGGCTAGGTGGTGGGTGTGAATGCTCTTAATAAGGTGTATGCTCAGAAGGTACTTTAAACTATTAGGTGCACTGCTTTTACTTAGTGGGTGTGTTTATTTGAAATAGATGATGGTGAATAATAGAGATTACAGTAGGTCTAATCCTCTTCCAGCTACCCGTTGACACTGTCAAAGGCAAGAAATACACTGTATATGTTTGTACCCCTACACTTAACACCCTGATTGGGACATGACCAACACTCAATAAACAATTGTTCAAATGAAATTAAGTAAATAGGATTCTTCCTCCAATTCCGAGTTGTCTCCCAAGTTCTTGGAGAAAATCAGTTCATATGAGATGGGCTGCAAAAGATGTTCAATAAAGGGGCCACATGAAGAATAATTCTATCCCCGTGCTAAATTCTTAGAATAACTCTGGTTCTCAATTAAAACAAAGGTATTGTTGGAACCAGCAGTTAGCGTAATGGCTATGTCGCTGGACTCCCACGTAGTCGACTGCGGTTCGAGTCTTGGACCCGGTGGCTTAAATTCACGCTGGGCGCGTGTGCGTGCGTGCCCAAGATCCCGAGAGGAGAACAGAGGAGAAGGGATTGCGGCGTGGCCAAACCCCCTGGGGGGTGATTTCTCTGATTTCTCGCTTTCTGTCTCTCTGTCTCTCTCTGTCTGTCTGGCGAGCGCACGCGCCCTATAGCAAAAACCTCTCCAAAAAAAAAAAAAAGATATTGTTTAAGGCAAGTGCAGAAAACGGAATTTTCTGTGTCCTAGGAATAAATTCCTCCTGCATAAAGAAGCACAATATCTCAAGAAATTAAAATGTCTGAGTTGATTCTTACTGCTCAAACTTCACAGAAAAAACCTCATTATGTTGGTATACACATTGTACTTTGAAGATGAAGGAAGTGTTTCACTTGAATTCACACAAAAACTAATTAGTGATGATACCACCAAGTTAAAGAGTTTGAAGCATGAACATGATTTTTGATCAAGGTATCTAATAAAGTATTTAAGTGAACAAAACAATGACCTTTGGATCCGTCATTGCTTTGCCAAGGTGATTAATTTCAATTTTTTCTGCTTTACACACCCTGCCATAAACTTTTTTATTTACACTTTATTGTAACTGACTTCATGACATTTGCTCTTGCTTAATAATAATCGGTTAACAGCAAGGGCAGGTGTTCTCAAGGATGTGGCCCTACATGGAGTGAAATCTAAACAGTTTTTAAAATCATCATAAAAAGTACAAAGATAAAACTGCCTCACTCTAGTGTCTGAAGGGGAAAAGGATATGTTTATGCAAAAAAACAGGGATGGAGAACTTGAAAGGTAAAACTGGTAATGACATATCCATTCTAAATTTTTTTTTTTTTTTTTTTTTTTTTTTTTTAGATTTTTGTTGTAGGGCATGCACACTCACTCTACTCACTTTAGAAAAAGAGAGAGGGAAAGTGAGGAATCACACCCCAGGGAGGATGTCATGCCACAATCTCTTCTCCATTTTCTCCTCCCAGAATTTGGGGCACAAACACAGATGTGCCTGGTGTGAGTTTCAAGTCACTGGATCTGGGACTCAAACCATGGTCAGCCATGTGGGAGCCCAGTGTCTTAATCACCATGGCACCTGCTGGCACCACCTGTTCTAAATTTAGTTGTTGCCTTTCTTTTTAATATTTGCTTTTTTTTTTTAAAAGAGGGTTTTGCTATAGGATGTGTTCACTCAACAGAAAGAGAGAGAGAGACAGAAAGCCAGAAATCACCCCCCAGGGAGGATGGCCATGCTCCAATCCCTTCTTCTCCATTCTCCTCTCGGGATCTTGAGCACACATGCACATGCGCCCAGTGTGAGTTTAAGCCACTGGATCTGGGACTCAAACAATGGTTGACTACGTGGGAGTCCAGTGACATAGCCATTATGCCAATTGCTAGCCCCTTAATATTTGTATCTGATATGTCATATATAGTGATGGTCTCTACTAGTATCCTAATTTTTACATGGATTTCACTCTATCTCTTTGTGTTATGTTTAGATGTAAAAATGATAAAATTTTAGTTGATTTTTTATAGCATTTGAGTCTGAGTGTTGATTTACTGAGATCATGATAGTAATTCACTTCTTTGCAGTCACATTTTCTTTTATTAAATGTCCTCTTCACCATTAAGCAAAGTTCTTTCTGCTCCACTACTCAATTTAAAAATAAATCTCTCTTCCTTTCATGATCCTACCTCCAAGCACCTAAGTACCAAGTTACCTCCAGAATGGAAGTCCCCTACTTCCATTCTTCCAGAATTTCCTTGTCTGGTCTCATGGACATCAGCTTCTGCACAATGGTCTGAGGATTACCTTAAAAGCTGTCCCCATTCATCTCATTGTCTTTTTGTTTGTTTGTTTTTTGTTTTGTTTTGTTTGTTTATTTGTTTCCTACAGCCAAATAATGACCATTAAGAATAATTATCAGAGGCAGTCCTGTTGCCTGGTGGTTAAGGAGCCAGATCCCACATAGCACACAGTGCAGCTCACGTCCCAGACACAATGGCTTGAAAAACACACCATGCAGGGAACCAGCAGTCAGCGTAATGGCTATGTCGCTGGACTCCCACGTAGTCGACCACGATTTGCATCCCGGACCCGGTGGCTTAAAACTCATGCTGGACGCGTGTGCGTGCGTGCCCAAGATCCCGAGAGGAGAATGGAGGAGAAGGGATTGCGGCGTGGCCATCCCCCCTGGGGGGGTGATTTCTCGCTTTCTGTCTCTCTGTCTCTCTCTGTCTGTCTGGCGAGCACAGGCGCCCTATAGCGAAAAACCTCTCCAAAACAAACAAAAAAAAACTTAAAAAAAAAAAAAACAAAAAACACACCACGCATGCCTTTGTCAGATCCCAGCAGGATGGAAAATGGAGAATGTACTGTGGCACGTCCACGTCCCACCTGGAGGTGTTTTCTCCCTTTCCCTTTCTGTCTCCCTGTCCTTTTCTGGTAAGCACACATGCTCTCTGGCAAAAAATTTTTTAAATTATTTTTTATTTAACTTTATTATTATTATTATTATTCCTTTCCAGTTTGAACACAGAGAGAGGGAAAGTGAGAAAGCAAGCAACCAGGCCTGGGACTTGAACCATGGCCCGCCATGTGGGAGTCCAGTGCCTTTAACCACTACACCACCTGCCCTCCCCATCTCTGGCAAATTTAAAAAAAAAAAAAGAAAGAATTTTTAGGTTAAGCAAGAAAGATTCTGGGCACAGTTTAAAAGTAATGTGAAATCTTGGAAAGGTTACATAGCCGTTAGACTATTTATTTGGATTCATTTATTAGTTATTGGGACTGGCAGGTGGTGTGGTGGTTAAGGGCACTGGACTCCCACATGGCCGACCATGGTGCAAGTCCCAGACCTGGCGGCTTCCTTTCTCACTTTCCCTCTATCTCTCTCTCACTCTATCTCTCTCTGGTCAAAATTAAAATAAATAAAGTTAAATAAAATAATTATTCTTTTAAAAATTTATTAGTTATTTAGTGTCCTGAATAAGAACATCCAGGCCCTTACTGGAGCCAAATGGTTAGGCTCAAATTAATCCAGTTCTTGAGGCAACAGTTGGGATCAAGAGGAAAACAAGAAATATGATGAGGGAAAAAAAGAGAGAAGTGAAGGTAGATTAAAAGAGAGAGAAATTGTTTTGGTAATGATCAGGTTAATGGTGGTAGTTGAAGAAATAGGTACCAGTAAAGAATTAGCAGAAACAATTAACAAAAGGAAGGCAGATACTGCTGGACACAAGACAGAAGCTGAATACCCCTCCTTAAGAGTGTTTCATGTTATGAAGCCTTCTATCCTAAATTCCAACCTTAACAGTCTGAGAGGCATTCACTTTATTACAAAAATAAATAAATAAATGAAAAGAATTTCTTTGATTTTAGACCACTTTCATATTTAAATCCAGTATAATTCCTCTATCCTTTTACCCAACATTTAAGAAATTAGGTTGCTGTTGTGTCAAAATATTACACTGGGCCTTAATTCCAATTTGTGACTTAATTAATTAAAAGAATTTCCACATATAATAGCTTAATCACTTAAGATACTTTGTGTGAGGAACAGAATGTCTTCCTCAAACTGAATTATACAATAAAAAGAATTAGGCTCCCTTAACAAAAAACACTCTTGGAATCATGAGGGTTTAGGCATGGTTTGATCCAAATTTTCACAATGTTCTCAGGGTTCTTTATTTCTCTGCCATATTCTCAGCTGTGTCCAGCTCTGGGGGTTGACTTTGTTCTCAGCCTGGCTTGCAGAAAGCTAGCTTTCAGTAGCCCACAGCACTCTGTATGTCCTCATTTGCATCTATAGGGAGAAAGTGTGTATTGTCCCCTAATAACAAAACAGAAGTCCTAAGCTCCACTCCTATTGCACTGAATTAGGACATGCACTTACCCTTGAACCAGTCATTGTGTCTAAAAAAACAGCATTCCTTTGGTTAACTTAAATCACACAGCACCTCTTTGCTACAACGGGAAGAGGTTGAAGTAGAGGAGGCTATGTTAATCTCATGATGGACTTTAATAGTTGGAGAAATAAGTCCACAGCTGAGACATTAACTGAACATAGACCTGAGTAAATCATTTTAGAGGTAAACTGGTTTTACTGGGTGTAGCTTCTGAAGATGGTAAGCACCTAGCAGAGTAGATGATGCCATGAAAGGAGAAGAGATCCACAAACAGCCTATTCTAGCAGTAAACTCATGTCATGGACTCAACCAGTCACATTCTCAAAACAATGACTAAGGTGACTATAATGGACCACTAAAAAACTGCATCATCTATGGCCACATAGATGTTTAACATACCAGTCCAGTCCAGACCCTTCTGGTATGTTCTGCTGATCTTTAAACTGAAATGGAAAACTTCCAACTCCTTTCCAGAAGCTTCTTTGGTTCTGAATATAATTCTGCCAGAAATTGTATCTTTTATTTTCCAGTCTGAAATGAGCATAATTCCTCTATCCTTTTACTAACCTTTAAGAAATTAGGTTGTTTTGTGTTATTTTGAAAGAACTTCATCTTTATAATCAAGTTGAACATAGTTGGAGGATTTTAAAAAATCCTAAACATGATGAATGTTAATGACAGATTAGGTTTTTAACTAAGTAGAACAAACTAAAACTGTAGTCTCCCCTGCTGCCAACTGCCCATTAGAATTACCTAGGTACCTTGACCTTCCCTAGTGTGATTCAGGCTTAATTAGTTCAGAATGAGACCTGGATCTCCACATTTAAACAATATATCTATATCTATGCCCCAAAACATATAACCAACTGATTTTGACGAAGGGCACAAGACAATTCAGTGGAGAAAAGAAAGCATTTTTAGCAAATGGTACTAGGAAAACTGGATATCCATCTCCAGAAAAATGAAACTAGACACCTATCTCTCATCATTAACAAAGTCAACTCAAAACGAATCAAACATCTAAATCTAAAGCCTCAAACCATAAAACTACTTCTGAAAAACCCAGGGGAAACACCTGAAGTCATCGAAGTAGGCAAAGATTTCTTAAATAGGGACCCTAAAGTATGGGCAACAACTAAAAAAATAGACAACTGGGATTACATAAAACTAAGAAGCTTCTGCACAGCAAAAGAAACAGTAAGTAAACAGAGTAAAAAGCCCACAGAATGGGAGAAAATATTTGCAAACTAGATAAGGGATTGAAAACCAGACTATACAAGGAACTCAAGTCACTTAACAACAGAAAAACTGATAATCCAATTTAAAAATGAGTAAGGGGGGCCAGCAGGTGGCATTGTGGGTAAGGTGCTGGACTCCCACATGGCCAACTGTGGTTTGAATCCTGGATCTGGAGACTTGCTTTCTCACTTTCCCTGTCTCTCTCTCTCTGGTCAAATTAAATCATAATAATAATAATAACAAATAAAATAAATAATTCTAAAAAAAATGAGTAAGAGGCCAGCAGGTGGTATAGTGGTTAAGTAACTAGATTACCACATGACTGACTTAATGGTTCAAGTCTCAGATTTGGCAGCTTGAAAATCACACCAAGCGCATGTGCATGCATGCCCCAAATCCTGAGAGGTAAATGAAGGAGAAGGGAGTGTGTCCACCCTTCTGGGGGCTAATTTTTCACTTTCTCACTCTGGTGAGCTCACACACCCCATGGCAAAAATCTAAAAAAAAAAAAAAAAAAGGGGCAATTGATCTGAACAGACAACTCTCAAAGTAAGACATACAAATAGCCAAAAAGTATATGGGAAAAAAATATTCATCTTTTATCATAAGGGAAATGCAAATAAAAACTACAATGGCTTATCGACTAACCTCAGTCAAAATGGCTATGATTTAAAAAACTAAGAACAAACTGGTAAGATTTTGGTGAAAAGAGAACTTTCTTGCACTGCTGGTGAAATGTAAATTAGTACAGCCACTGTAAAAAACAATATAGAGGTTCCTCAAAAATTTACAAATAGAACTTCCATATGACCCAGTAATTCCATTCCTAGCTATTTACCCAAAGGATAAGAAGTAGCTCAGTTGGAAAGACATTTCCACATCCATGTTTATTGCAGCATTATTCACAATAGTTAAATATTAATTCAATCTGAGTGTTCAAAAACTGATGACTCGATTCTTAAAAATGTGGCACATATATACAATGGAATACTATTCAGCCTTATAAAACAAAGAGATTCCATCATTCAATACAAAGTTGTCAATCCTAGACGATATAATGCTAAGTGAAATAAACCTGAAACCCAAATACTGATGTCCTCCCTCAATATATACCAAACATCTGCACTTTATGGCAGAAATTGAAATATTTAAAGACAAAGAAGTAGAGAGGACAACTGTAGATATCAGAGACTGCATGGGGGGTGGTGTGGGAGAAGCTTAGGAAAAAAAGCATTGAATAGACAAAGAAGTGCAGGTAGATAGAGCAAATGGGTTGTGGAATAGCATACCACAACTGACTAAAAAAAACAGACATTATCAATCTTAAATGTATATCTCAAAAAAAGAAAAAGAAAAGGAAAAGGAAAAAAGGAAGGAAGAAGAAAAATAAAGACTAGTAGATCAAAAATTAATAGTACACATCATAATGTGCTGTTCTCTGTCGAAAACAATGAATATGGTATTATCTTTGATTTTATTCTCACATACTACAGGGAAGATTTGAAAATCCATATTATATCCCACAAAGATGTACATTAATTAAGTGTAAATAATAAATTATAAAATAAAATTAAAAACTCTATGGAGAAATAATTCCCATAAAATTCACCCATTTAAACTGTACAATTCAATGGTATTTAATATATTCACAGAGCAATAGCACATATTTTTAGTTATCCCAAGAGCTCTAGCATGCAGATAAAGAGAGTTGAGAAATAATCAACTGAAGTTGAGAATTATTTTTTAAAAAGTATAAAATTATTTAGATTTAAGAAAATTGAGACTTAATTTTTAGAGCAATTTTTGTTTACAGTAAAATTGAGTGAAGAGTACAGAAATAAAATTACATTTTAAACTCTTAAATTCTCTAATTTAACGGGCATTCTAAGTCTGAGAGAAAACAAAGTAATAAAGTTTTCTAACAAAAAAATTCACAAAATCATTGTTCTTTTTTTAAAGATTTCAAAAATTTATTTATTTTACTTGTTATTATTATTTATTTTTAATTTTATCACTGAGAGACAGAGAGGGAGAGAAAGGGAAAGTGAGAAAGCAAGCCATCAGGTATGGGACACAAACCATGGTCGCTCATGTGGGAGTCCAACACCTTAACCACCAAGCTACCTGCCAGCCCCTAAAAGGGTTATTCTTAAATACAGTTACTTTGTATGCATTTCAAATAGAAAGGGAAACCGAAATAAGATATTCTCAATCTCTATTATCAACTTAGCAACTTATCGATCAAAGCTTTCTTGGTTCCCTTTTATTGGAGAAATAAAATGTTCCAACAAAATTTCAGTGATAAATAACTGAAAATGTCCAATATTAATCTAATCCGTATGCATTCTTTTCTACCTCTGATATATAAAATTGAAAAATGTTGCAGAAATACATTTCATTATGGTGTTTTTATTTGATTGAAATAAATATTGATCATCCTCAAGTAAATTTAGTTTACACAAAACATTTATAATCAGAAAAGTTCGATATGGAATATTCGCTATAAGAAGTTACTTAAACATTTATTATTTTTTTAATGATTACATTAGTAGTTTCTGAACCACATTAAAAGAAATAGAAGTCCATGTAATCATTTGGTGAATTTGGACAGTACTGTCAACCACTTCGATCTCCTTAACAACCAAATACCATTATCCTTAGTGGTGAATATGAAAAAGCAATAGTAGATAAAGCAACGTGAGACACAGTGGTTAGGAGGGAGAATTCTGGAGTCAGAAAAACCTTATTGGGTCCCCTCCACAAATTGTCAGTGTGACGTTAGGGAAGATATCTCTAAATTATAATTTTCCCCACCCCATCAAAAAAATATTGGGGAGAATTAGTAGTACCTATTTCCTACGGCAGTTGCCAGAATTAAACAGGGGGGTAATGCGTGTCAAGTGCTTAGCTCAGGGCCTGGTGTCTAACAGACAGTTAACACAGACTAAGGTGACAGTAATCATGTGACGGGACAGTACGGCATTGTCAAATACTCACTAGAGATGTCAGGCTGATGGGATGCCCAGATAAATTTCTGAGAGCTGAGGATAGAGAGGCTCTCTTACTTCTAAGGTCCGTGGAGGAAATCAAGCATGAGCCAGCACGAACAACAAGCAGTTCAGTTTGACTTAGGGGATAAAACAGGTGAGTCTGGAGAGAGAAGCGGTGCTGCCAGGAATGCATTTTAGGTTTGTTGATGGGCACAAGGAACAAAAAGGAGTCAAGAAAATAGGGTGGAGAGTGGTAAAAACTCAGAATGCATTTGGGGAACATTCACCTCTTCCCCACATCTCCCCTCTATGGGAGATTATCTCCCCAACCTGGTCTTAGTCCTGTGAACTGCCTCGGCTACTGGCAAGACCTGTACCTAACCCACAGGCTGAAGCATCAACCTCCTGGTGAACCACGGGGTACATGAGAAACAAATGCACATAGTTGTAAGCCACTGAGATTTTGTGGTGGCTCTTTACACAGAAAAATCTAAAGCAGGTACCGTACACTAAGTCAGGGAGTACAGGAGCAGAAATAACACTTTTCTGGGGGATGGGATGAGATGGGAGCGAGCTCAATTCTGCACCTGCTGAGTTCGAGATGCCTATGGGTCTCAGATGGTGATGCACGAAGGGCAGTTGCCTGCTCACACGGAATCTTCAGGGTGGGAGGGCCTGTGTGTTCAAGATGGCTGTACCTTCTTGTTACATTCTTCTTCTTCATCAATTTACACTCTTTTTGTCCCTTGCTTTCATACACACACACACACACACACAAACACACACACACACACACACACACACACACACACATTTTCTCTTTTTTTCATCTGGAATCTCGTACGTGCTGCCATCTTCCCATTTCTTCTTCTTCAGAATTCTCCCTGTCTAATCACGCATAGAAAAAGGCTGGGGGCTCTTTACAGACAGAGCCATGGCTTGGATCCTACGCCCTGATAACATCAGGGGAACAGCTGGCTAAGCCAGGCAGCTTTTCAGGCCTCCAGCCTAGGGGCTGGGGTGTCTTTCCTAGAATACAACATTCAGCCCGCCTGACACTGTGCCTGGCCCCAGAGTGTGATGGGAAACTGCTGCTGCATCTCTCCTCCAGCCCCCCCTCCCCCATAATAAATGCTTTTCCAGGTGTGTGTGTGTGTGTGTGTGTGTGTGTGTGCAGTGTGTGATCACACCAGTCTGCTCTCACTGGCTCTTACTGACTGGCTCAATACCCACTTTCCTGTTTTGCTCCCTACCTTACTGACAGCTCTAACTCAGACTCCTTTTTTTTTTTTTTTTTTGAGAGGTTTTTTGCTATAGGGCGCGTGCGCTTGCCAGACAGACAGAGAGAGACAGAGACAGAAAGCGAGAAATCACCCCCCAGAGGGGATGGCCACGCCGCAATCCCTTCTCCTCCATTCTCCTCTAGGGATCTTGGGCACGCACGCACATGCATCCGGTGTGAGTTTAAGCCACCGGGTCCGGGACTCGAACCGTGGTCAACCATGTGGGAGTCCAGCGACATAGCCATTACGCTAACTGCTGGTCCCTAACTCAGTCTCCTTTTCTAGTTTCTACTTATCCACCTAATTTCTTTTCTTTTCTTTTCTTTTCTTTTTTTTTTCCTGAGAGGCTTTTGTGCTCGCCAGACAGAGACAGAGAGACAGAAAGCGAGAAATCACCCCCCAGGGGGCATGGCCATGCTGCAATCCCTTCTCCTCCATTCTCCTCTCGGGATCTTGGGCGCACACGCACACGCGTCCGGCGTGAGTTCAAGCCACCAGGTCCGGGACGCAAACCGTGGTCGACTACGTGGGAGTCCAGCGACATAGCCATTATGCTAACTGCTGGTCCCTATCCACCTAATTTCTAAACACCCAGGGGGCGTCCCAGGGCTCCGTCTTCTCAATCTTTGGACTTCTCTGCCTGTCTGCTCACTTGGCGAACTCCTCTAATCAGATGGCTTTGAAGACTCTCCATAATCTGGGTCTCCTTTCTAAACTCTGACCTCATCCATAGAACTTTCTGTGTGATGTCTCTACTTGGGTAATCAAGAGGCACCTCAAAATTATGTCAAAATGGACTTCCCAATGATGCCTCTCTAAATACGCCATTTATACTTTCGTATTTCTGGAAACGTTTCCAGTTGTTCAGATTAAAATCGTTGCCATCATCTGTGACTTCTCTTTTTCTCCCACACGTCACACACAATCCATCGAACAAACCCTTTTGTTCTATTTTCAAAATATACCTGGAAGACACCTAGTGCTTCTCCACTGCTCCACCGTCATCCATGCCACCGTCCTTTCTTGCCTGAATTATAGTAATAACCTCTCCCTGGCTTTGTCCTTCCCTCTCAACTCTTCTCCACACGGGAGCAGAACAATTCTTCATAGAACACAGCACACGCTAGCTCTCTGTTCAAGCCCTCTATAATCCTATCTCCCCTCTGTCCCTACCACATTAGTATCCTTGTCTCCCCTTGGACATGCCAGATGGATTCCTGATGCAGGCCTCTGCATTTGGCACTTTCTTTTCCTTTCCTCTGCATACTCTTTTCCTCATAGCCATGTGCCTTATTCCCTCACCTTTTCTAAGTTGTTGCACAATGTCACCTTTTCAGTATCTGATTCAAATTCTTTTTTTTTTTTTTAAGTAAGATTTTTGCTATAGAGCATGTGTGCTCACCGGAGAGACAGGGAGACAGACAGCAAGAAATCACACCCCCAGGAGGGATGGTCACGCTGCAATCCCTTCTCCTCTATTCTCCTTTTGGGATTTTGGGCACGCACGCACACACACCTGGTGTGTTCAAGCTGGACTCAAACTGCAGTTGACTACGTGGGAGTCCAGTGACATAACCATTAAGCCATCTGCTGGTCCCCTGATTCAAATTCTTACTATCCACACCCACCCCGGCACTTCCGTTCCTGATAGCCTATCTTATTTTTCTCTACACCACTTACTATCTTTTAAGATCTATATCATTACTTTAGTTTGTTGTCTGTCTCCCAACCATCCCACCTGCAGGAAGGGAGCTCATTTTCAGTTTCTTTCACTGCTGGATCCACAATGCCTGGAAATGGTACTTACTGGGCACACAAAAAAAAATCTCTGCTGAATGCATGGTTTCTCTCTAGCTCCAGCCTAAATAAACCCTGAGATTTCAGTGTCTTTCACATAGACAGAGGGGGAGAAATTGCCAAAGACATCTCAGAGGACCACAGGCTGAAGCTCCAAGTCTCCGGTCACTCATAATGATACTTTTCTCATTGTAATTATTCACTTGCTCTAATATGGTATTTATACTATAAAGAGGCAACCCCCAGCTCTTCTAGATTGTATAAACTCATGTCTGCACTGAACCTGAATCTGCTCCATGGATGGTATAAACTCATGTCTGCACTAAACCTGAATCTGTTCCATGGATGGTTAATTCTTACGGATGCTGTAGATGGTCTGCTCAGATGTTAAAGATTTAAAAACAATCCAAACAGGACCAGCAATTGGCATGGTAGTTAAAGGGCTGGATTCTCAAATGGCCAACTGTGGTTCAAGTCCCAGACCTGGTGGCTTGCTTTCTCACTTTCCCTCTCTCTCTCTCTCTCTGGTGAGCACACATGCCCTAGAGCAAACTTAAAATAATAATAATAATAATAATAATAATAAATAAAACAAATAATTTTTAAAAATCCAAATAATCACATTTTGGTCATTTATTTAGAAAGTTAAATCAAATACCAAAATTACCACTAGTATTTAAAGGGTTATTTATTTTGATAAAATTTATGGATTTTAACATGTCATTAGCATCCTGATTTGAAAAAAAATTTTTTTTTTTCCAGAGAGAATTTTGTTATAGGGCTTGTGTGAAAGAGACAGAAAGAGAAAGTGAAAAGCTACCCCCTAGGGGAAATGGCCATGCCTCAATCCCTTCTCTTCCATTCTCCTCTCAGTATTTTGGGCATGCACGCATATGCACTCCGCCTGTGTTACAAGCTGCTGGGTCCAGGACTCAAAACACAGTTGACCACACGGCAGTTCAACACCTTAACCACGACACCATCTGCAGGCCCCGTGATGTGGAAAAATGTTAACTGAAAGCAGTATCAGCAATTCCACGGTTGGTATAACATTAGACCTCCTAAACAAAGCAGCTGACTCATTCTTACTTGAAAACTGTGGAATCACTGGTGGCAACTGAATGATTCTAGACTGAAAAGCGGAAGAAAACCATGTTCAAGATGACAAGCTTATTCATCCAGATACAGATACTCAGTCTTTATGATCTTATCATCATTAAAAAATATGTAGAGCCTACGGAGCCAGAAGGTGACATGGTGGCTAAGGGGCTGAGCTCCCACAAGGGTGACCGTGGTTCAAATCCTACACCTGGCAACTTGAAATTCACACCCAGGCAGGTGTGCAGGCGTGCCCAAAATCTCAGGAGGAGAATGGAGGAGAAGGGATTGCAGTGTGACCATCCCCTGGGGGGTGATTTCTCACTTTCCCTCTCAATGTCTCTCTCTCTGGGGAGTACATGTAACCTATGGCAAAAATCTAAAAAAAAAAAAAAAATCAAAAAAAAAAAAAGGAGTCTAAACATTTCGATAAAGGATTTAAAATGGCTTATACTCATTGTTTAAAGCATTTCAAACCAGGTTGTTGTTTATACATGTATTAGTATAAATGTTATACAAAGGGTTTATATTCCTAGAGATTCACATCTTCTGAAAAAGCTTCCCAGTAAGTACTGTATGTTCCTTTAAAATTATTGCTCGCTGTAAAACTGGGCACACACACGCCAGGGTGTGCGTGCGGCAGCTTTTACAATGCTCCCCGGGTGTCCTAGGCGTCTGAGGCATAGAGCCAAAACCGAAGTTGCCATCATTCAACAGTATAAAATGCGCACTGTGGTGTGTCATCGCAATTATTCCTTTTTATGGCTTTGGATAAAAAAGCTCCACCTTCCTTTGGGTAACTTTAAACATTAACCTCCAGCTTTCAGAAGCACTCAAAATGGTTCAACTCTGTGTTTTCCATGAACAAGATGTGGTTCATTAATAACTAACTGCTCCTTACCCTGCAAACGGTTCTTCTAGTACAACCATTCACTTCAAAATATGCAAGAACTAGAAAAAATGCGTGGAGGAACTTTTCAAGAGTACATATTTCCTGTTAAACTGGCAAAACAAATCTGACAAGAGTAATTTGGAGAATAAATACTTTCTAAAACTTTAGGATTATCTCGGCATGTTCCCATGACTTATAGATGAATGACTTTCATTTATTAAAAATTTGTAAGATGAATAAAATACTTTTCATAAGTTGTCGGGATCATTTTAAAGTGAAAATCTTACTTCCCACAAACCTAGCACCTAATAACTGAGGTTAATAAATATGAATACAGAAAAACACTAATATTAACAATCAGCAGTTGGCCAAAACTGTAAAGTTTACATGGTAAAACTCATTCTCAAATGTTTTTCAATCCAAATTATAGAATCATGCACAACAAATTTCATTTGGAATGAGACATACAACCTCGAGTTGAAATTAAAAAACAGAACTCAGTGAATTACTGGGAGCCAGTGAGTGATTGTAGTACATAAATCCAGATGGAGACAACTAGAATTGTTTCACAGAATTATTACTATTTTATAGAATGATGGGGGGAAAGAATGTTGTATAAGGATAAGGAAAAAGTATAACTTTTTTTTAAAAATTTTTGCTAGAGGGTGCATGTGCTCACCAGAGAGACAGAGAGAAAGAAAGAGGCGAAAGCACTCCCTTGGAGTGGTCAGACTGGAATCCTTTCTCCTCCCTGCTCCCTCCTCTCAGGATTCTGGGCACACACATGCACCTAGCATGTTACTCAAGCGGCAGGATACAGGACTCGAATCTCATGATTGGCCATGTGGGGTCCGACTGCCCCAAACACCAGGCCACAGAGTCATGCAGGATAACATCCTTAATAGGATTTATCATGGAGAAATATAATTGGCAAGAAAGAAAATGTTTTTATACTCTTAAAGTTGGAAAGTCATTACCTCATTTATAAGGAGGGTGGATTTCAACACCCTTTGACAGAATCCTTTAAAAGAGTCCTTTGGTCTTCCCTTGAACACATCGTTGTAAGACAAACAACAAATCTCAGTCCTGTTGGTGGCATCACTTTTCCCTACTGAGCAACTGAGTGGATCTGTCTTCACAATGGGCTACGTTTATTCCGCTATAATCTGTGCCTATCAAATGGTTTCCATTTCTACAAAACAAGACAAAATCTCCTCTCCCGAGAGTTTGAAGACACCAGTACAACATCTCTACATACTTTCTTTGCCAATCTTCTTTCCTAGACCAGCCAATTGGTTCGCCGAACAATCTCATTTGACATCATTTCTAGATTCCTCACTTTACTCTCTGGAGGCACCTTAAGATTATTGGTGTCCTTCTTAATGCAGAGCACCCAGAATTAGTTGTAATTCTGCATGGCATGATGAAGTCTTACTTTTGTTGACTTTATTGACCTAAGCACCATGGTATTAAAGTAGTCAACATTTACATTGGCTTTCTTAAGACCTTAGTTTCATTGTTGACTTACATTGACCTTTCTGTCAGATAAGCTGTTCAGGGCATTTTAAAGAAACATTTTATATGATTAAGTTAGGCCTTCTCTATCTTATTAATGTACTATTGATTTTTTTTGACCTTCACTGTAGACTTCACATTTAGGCCTATTTCATTGCATCTGTTTGTTTCAGTCCTCCATTGTAGCCTGTAAAATGGTCAGTCATCAACTAATCAGCTCGACTCCTAGATTTATGTCACTCGCAGCTATGATGGGCTCGCCCCTCACGTGGTCAGATGGTGAATCCATGGAGCCCGGACTTTAAGAACAAACTGTCTTGTGTTTGAACTCTGGGTTTTCCACTTACAATCTATGACTTTTGAGAAGTCACGTAACCCCTTGGAGCCTCCATAAAATGGGAAAAATAATGCTTACTTCATAGCGTTATAGCGAGATTTTGATGAGACGTTGTACAGAAGGTGCTTAGGACAGTGCCTGGAGATAGATATGTGTGTGTGTCTATTAAAGTATAAACATTGTGTATATATGTATATATGTGTACATCTTATATATGTGTATCTGTTCATGTACATATAAATATCTGTGTATACATTTTATGTGTGTATATATACATATATACATTCATACACACACACACACACACACACACATCATCTCTTATATGAGTGGACTAGAAGTAGAAGCCAGAGCAGTAATAGAAGTAGCAAATGTGTTTATCTGGCAGAATAGAGTCCAGAAACATTGGCAATGAAGACATTGACAAATCACTGCATATGTTAAAGTTTGTGGGCAGTCATTTTGTTTTTATGAACTGAGCAAAAAAAAAAGTTTAGTATGAAAGGGCGGGAGAAGAAGAGAGAAGGAAGAAAAAGTCAAAGTATGTTTGATTGACAAAAAATGAGAAGCTGTTTGCTGAAGATAATATATATAGTAATATCTTTGTCTTGATCGACATGTATGGTATTTGTGCTAGAAAAAGAAATGTTGTACACTGTAAAGACGTGATTAAATATAAATAAATAAAATAAATTTGAAAAAAAAATTAACTACTAGATTCTGAGTTTAATGAATGGCAGGATCAAAGTCGTATTTGAGGGGCTGGCAGGTGATGTGGTAGCTGAGACACTGGACTCCCACATGGCCAACTGTGGTTTGAGTCCTGGATTCGACAGCTTGCTTTCTCACGTTCCCTCTTTTTCTCTCTCTCTCTCTCTCTCTGTGTGTCTGATAAAATTAAATAATAATAATGAATATAATTAAATATATAATTATTTTAAAAAGTTGTACCTGGAGTTGATCACTGGCGGTGTATATTTACTGTGTTGAGAAGTGAGCTGGAGGCCAGGCAGGCTTGATAACTGCACTGGACATGCTTGAACAGCAATTCAGAGAGGCAGCCAGTAGGGGAAGAGTATTATTTTCAGAAGATGAAAAACTGACCAAAGGGACCAGCAGTTAGCGTAATGGACTCCCATGTAGTCTACTGCAGTTCGAGTTCCAGACCCAGTGGCTTAAACTCATGCCAGGCGCGTGTGCGTGCGTGCCCAAGATCCCGAGAGGAGAATGGAGGAGAAGGGATTGTGGCATGGCCATCCCCCTTGGGGAGTGATTTTTCGCTTTCTGTCTCTCTGTCTCTCTCTGTCTTTTGGGAGAGTGCACGCACCCTATAGCAAAAACCTCTCCAAAAAAAGAAAGAAAAAAAGAAACTGACCAAAGACTTACACACATATATCAAGTTATATACAAATCTTCATTTGCTATCAGTGAAACTGAGGTTAGAATTGTATCTCTGTGTCGAGACCAGCAGTTGGCATAATGGCTATGTCGTTGGACTCCCATGTAGTCGACCGCGGTTCAAGTCCTGGACTTGGTGGCTTAAACTCACACCAGGCGCGTGTAGGTGCGTGCCCATGATCCCAAGAGGAGAATGGAGGAGAAGGGATTGTGGCATGGCCATCCCCCTTGGGGAGTGATTTTTCGCTTTCTGTCTCTCTGTCTCTCTCTGTCTTTTGGGAGAGTGCACGCACCCTATAGCAAAAACCTCTCCAAAAAAAGAAAGAAAAAAAGAAACTGACCAAAGACTTAAACACATATATCAAGTCATATACAAATCTTCATTTGCTATCAGTGAAACTGAGGTTAGAATTGTATCTCTGTGTCGAGACCAGCAGTTGGCATAATGGCTATGTCGTTGGACTCCCATGTAGTCGACCGCGGTTCAAGTCCTGGACTTGGTGGCTTAAACTCACACCAGGCGCGTGTAGGTGCGTGCCCATGATCCCAAGAGGAGAATGGAGGAGAAGGGATTGCGGCATGGCCATACCCCCTGGGGAGTGATTTCTCGCTTTCTCTCTCTCTGTCTCTATCATTCTGGCGAGCGCACGCACCCTATAGCAAAAACCTCTCCAAAAAAATACAATAATAATAATTGCTCTTGGGAACAGCAGATGGTGTAACGGTTGTCACTGGACTTCCATGAAGTTGACCACAGTTTGAATCCCAAACCCAAAGGTTTAAACTCATACCGGGCGAGTGTGTGCATGGCCAAAATCCCAAAAGGAGAATGGAGTAAAAGGGACTGCGGGGTGGCCAATGCCTCCCCCCACCCATGCTATTTCTCACTTTCTGTCTCTTTCTCTGTCTCTCTCGTCTCTCTGGCAAGCAGCTACACCCTATAGCAAAACTTTCTCTATAAATAAGTAAATAAATAACAATAATATGCTCTTTCACAGGCCAGCGATGGTGTAGTGGTTACGTTGCTGGACTCCCACATGGCCAACCGTAGTTCCAGTCCTGGACCCAGGTGGCTTTAGACTCACGCTGGGTGCAAGTGGGCACATGCCCAAGATCCCAGGAGGGGAATGGAGGAGAAGGGATTGAGGATACCACCATATCAGCCCTCCCACACGCCCATGATTTGTCACTTTCCCATTCACTGTCTCTGTCTCTGGCAAGCTAAGACCTTAAGGCAATAACTTCTAAAAAAAAATGCTACCTTCCTCTGTTACTGGTGAAGGAAATGAACTATAAAAATAGCATAACCCTATTCACTTTTGAAAGTTTAAATCTTTCATCCGACCAGTGAGTTGTAAATCCATTCTACCTTAGAGACAAATAAAAGAGTAGGGCAAGGTGGCAGTGCGGTAGGACAGGGGTAAGGTGCTGGCTGGTCACGGCTGACCCAAATCGAAGCTCAAGGTTACTTTGCCAGGTGGACCTGAACGCACTGGGCATGTGCCCTGCCATCCTGGTGGGCGCGTAAGCTGAGGGCAGCAGCCGCACAAGATCGTTAAAGGTGCTTGTCTCTATGTCTCACTCTCAGGACAGAAACAAATAAACTCTAGAAAGATTAAGGAAACTAAACTACAAGCAAGTTGCTGAAGGCTGGAAAGAAAAACAAAGCTGTATGCAGACAAAAACCTGGAAGGCAGGGCTGCCCTGTACGAGAGAAAGCAAAACCATCCTGCCTTGACAACTTCCTTTTTTCTGCTGTTGCTCAAATTCTCTACCTTGAACCCAAACTAGAATGAAAGAACTGAAATTTCAACAAAGGAAGCTCAATCCATTGCTCAAAGGTCAATACCGAGAGGGATAGTAACTGGAAACAGCACCTTGATTTAGACCCCGAGCCCCAGTGTGTGCGCGCTTGCATGGCTGATCTGCGGGAGAGCGAGGAGCGGCATTTGGTTCCTTCTTCTTTAACTGAGTGCTGCTCCAGTTTTGTGCCAGCATTGTAGGAACATTGCTAAAACAGCACAAAAGCTCACGGAGGTGTCAAACAGCGGGGATGAGAGGCTGAGCTTTCCCTCATCCGTGAAGGAGTCAATTAAAGAACAAAGACAACTCTTGGATTTTAAGATCACCAGTGCAAGTTGTTCAGAATTCCCATAAGTATTGAAAATTCAATCTGCTTGTATTTGTTTTTTACATCCCAAGAACATTTGATTAATGAGGTGTTTTGTGCTTTTCTGAGCACAATTATAAAAGCATTTCATATTTTCTTACGTTTTGAAACCACGTAAACTTCTGTTTAATCTGTCCTTCTAGGAACTCTTGTGAGATTAAACAAGCACTCGTGTTAGGAAAACTTTAAGGAGGGCCCTCCAGGGCTCAACCATCATTTCAATCTCCAGGATGTTCAACTTTCTACAGTTTTTCTTTTTCTTTCTAATGATGATTTTTTATAGACACGGAGGGAGCTGAGCAGGAAGAGACGGTCGGAACAAAGCACACTCTAGGTCAAGAGCCCTCTCCCTCACTGTTGGTTAGATTAGGGATGACTTCAACTTCTCCTATAAAGGGCACACTAATCTTTGTTTCTGCAATTTAGATAAGATTATTTCAGTAAATGTCAGTTTCAGTATTGGATTTGTCTTTCTTTCTGGTACTGATGTTCTCTCTTGCCAGTAATCTATGTGACTGTCACTTAACATAAATGTACTATATCTGAATTGCAGCCAGCACTTGCAATACCAGGATCAAGACATTATTTGTGTTTAAAGCAGTAGGCGAACTTTAAAGGTGTGTCTGTTGACTTTCCTGAACATCAACAAGCTAAGTGCAGTAATATTCTTTGAGCTGGTTAATAAAATCCTTAATGAACACATGTTATGTGTGCAAACTGCCTTTAAAGACATATACCTGTGTGAATATCATATTATTGTCTCTATTTCTTTAAATTTATATGTAACTTTCAGACTATAATTTATGGGATTGTCACATGTCAATATAGTGTGAATCACTGCTTAAGTTACTACAAAGATAAATACCATTTCAATTTAAAGAAAAGGTAATGAGTAATGTATTTTGACATATAGACAATGATAACTGTCTCTACTATCCATTCCATCATATATATTTTACCTGAAGCTAAAAGCTTGCATATATATCATTCAAACAACTATTTATAAAAATTTTAAACTTTATAAGTAAAGAATTAGTAACAAAAACAAGTTTTGCTTGCCATTGCAACTGTTCAATAAAGCACAACAAATACTGCCTATTAATATAAGTAAATATCTACCATAGACTCTAGGAGTAAAGCACTTTTATTTTCCTAGGCTTAATTGCAAAGACAAAAACGACCAGAATGTAAAAAATGGTCATGAGAACTCAAAGCTTGACTTCAAAAATTAAGGCACTGGAGCCAGCAGGTGGCATGGTGGTTAAAGACTCCCACATGGTCGACCACAGTTGGAACCCCCAGACCTGAAGGCTTGCTTTCTCACCTTCCCTCTTTCTCTCTCTCTTGCTCTCTCACTCTGTCTCTCTCTGGTCAAATTAAAAAAATAAATAAATAAATAAAGTTATATAAAATAATTTTTTTTAAATGAAGGCATTGATATTGCCAGGCAAAAATCTGGTTTAAAAGATACGTAAAATGTAAGTGAAACATGAATGAAACTGTAAATGGAGTATTCACTGAGTCATGAGAAACCTACAACTTAGAGTTTAAAATGAGATACTATAATAGTCGCTCATGCTTTCTCTGAAATTATGTGCATGTGAATCTGGGAGAGAGTGCTTAGGGGTGTATGTAATTCTTTTATCTACTAGAGTCAGGTCTAAGAGTTAGAAAAGTGCCACCGGAAATGGAATTTTCATGAATAGATTGTCTAAAAATTATCTTTTAAAAATTTACAAAGTTTTATTTATTTCTTCAGTGAGAAAGAGAGAGAGATACCTTCAATAGATTCTTCACTCCACGAGCCACCCCCAGGCTCAGCAGACGGGGCTATGGGTTTGTGTACACACATGCCTAACATGCACAGCAGTGTTGCTGGAGGTAAACCCTAGACCTTCTCATACGGGTCCAGCAAAGCAGAGCACTGCATTTTTGCTATACTACTGGCTGACCCCAAATTACCTATTTTTAGTGGTTAAAGTTATATAATGGTTTAGTTGTGTTAAAAGAGGCATCAGGAGTTATGGAATAGGAAAAGAAAATTAATTTGATTAGGGGAATACAGAATAAATTAATTTAAAAATCTTTCTAAAACTCTTTCTACCTGCTTTCTAGATCCCATTGCAAATTTTGAGAGCTATTGATCCATTCATTATTCTCTCTTCCCTTGAATTACAAATCTAAAACGTAACAAACAAAAAACAGCCTTTCATATTCTTGCTCTCCTGTATGTCTATGCTGGCTTTGTCCAGATTCAAAAAAAATTTTAAGAGAGATTTTTGCTGTAGGGGGCGCACTCGCCAACAAGACAGAGAGAGAGAGAGAGAGAGAGAGAGAGAGAGAGAGAGAGAGAAATCACTCCCAGGGGGATGGCCATGGTGCAATCCCTTCTCCTCCACTCTCCTCTCAGGATCTTGGGCACACATGTACATGTGCCTGGCACGAGTTTAAGCCACCGGGTCTGGAACTCAAACCATGGTCATCTATGTGGGAGTCCAGAAATATAACCGTTACACCATCTGCTGATCTCATCCATTTGTAAATTTTAAGAATGATCTATGCTATTTAGCTTTCCTCCACCTCTAATTGACTTCTCACACCAATGCAATCTGACTTTCACCCCATCACTGCACGGCAAATTCATGGTAACCTCCGAAGTGACAAAGCTAATGGATCCTTTTTAATCTGTCAATTCATTGATCCCTGTCAGCTCTTGAAACTCTCTTTCTAGGTTTCCATATCCCTAACACTCCGTTCTTGATTTTCTTCATCTTCTGTGGCATCTTCTCGATCCTCTATCACGTGCTATTCATTCTACCTGGGCAATCTCATTTTTATTACTGACTTTACCTTCCACATGTTGATGATTCACTTCTGTAATTCCACCCTGACCTCCCTCCGGGACCTAAGTCCTTCCTTTTGCCTTTTTCAATTTCACAGGAAAGCCAAGTAGCAGAGTCTACCCTAGATTTTCTTATACTTATTAGGACTCTCTTTCCAACTCTTTAAAAAAAAAAAAACAAACAAAAAAAAACAATGCCCTCAAGACTTCTCCAAGTGGATGAGTAGACTTCTCTGGCTGAACTCACCCAGATGCATTACTAGTGCTCAGCTCTCCTCAAAGCCTTCTTGATTTTTTCTAGCTCTGATCTCTGTTCATAATTTGCATCCTGACAATGTTCTAAGCCAAAAGATTAAGAAAGATCTTTGAGTCTTCTTCATCAAACTTACTATTCATTGAATCACTAAAAATTTAATTTTATTACAAATGTAGAATCTTTTGACCGCCCAACCCCACTGTCAATGCTATAGCCCTTACTATGATCTGTCTGCAACAGGGCAAAGTGCCATGGCCTCTGGTCTGCCTCCGGTCCATCTCCACATCAATAACACAACTGTTTCCTAGAAAAACAAAAGGTGCACAGACCACAGTTCCAGACTCCCATGCCTCTCAACCTGCTCACACCACTGTTGGCATCCTCTTGACTATAGGAGGACACCTAATTTCTCTGCTTGTCACTTAAATGCTTTATAATCTCTCAGACTCCTGCCTATCTTTCTAGCCTCATTTTCCATCTGTCCCCCATTTTCACTGTATTCTTTTACCACTCTAAAATATTCCCCATTCTCTACCTGACCACACAGGCCCTAGATTTGCTTCGCTCTTACATTATAACCACAGAGAAAAGAGGATCTCTCTCATTTCTCCCGTGAAGTCCTGCAGAGGTACCAAGTGGCCCAGCTTGAGTCACCTGGCTATTGAGCTGATCCATGGCCAAGAGTACAGGCTGCTCTGGTGGAACAGCTAGGTCATGTGCCCACCGTGGTGGGGAGAGGTCTGCCCCACCTAAATTTTATAAAATTGCTTCCTCATTGTAAAAAGGTGTCCTGCTATCAGATGCAGGGGAAGAAAGTAGAGACAAAGGAGAAGAGGCCATACCATGTACTTTCTGGAAGCACAACAATGGTTTCTTCCATATCTTCACTCTCCTGCACCATATCTTCACTCTCCTGCTTCACCTCAAGTAAATGAGCATTTGGCTAGAAGTAGGGGGCAAATACCTAGCTTTAAAAATCATTTTCTTAGGGCCAGCAGATGGCAGAGTGGTTACATCGCTGGACTCCCACATGGCTACCGTGGTTTGAACCCTGGACCTAGTGGCTTGAAACACACACTGGGCACGTGTGCTTGCATGCCCAAGATCCCAGGCAGAGAATGGAGGAGAAGCAACTGTGGTGTGATCATCCCCCCTGGGAGTGCTTTCTCACTTTCCCTCTCACTGTCTCTCTCTTTCTGATGAGTGCACACACCTTATGGCAAAAAACCTCTAAGGAGGGACCAGCGGTTGGTGTAATGGCTATGTCGCTGGACTCCCATGTAGTTGACCGCAGTTCAAGTCCCAGACCCCGTGGCTTAAAACTCACGCCGGGCAGGGACCAGCAGTTAGCGTAATGGCTATGTCGCTGGACTCCCACGTAGTCGACCGCGGTTCGAGTCCCGGACCCGGTGGCTTAAACTCACGCCGGGCGCGTGTGCGTGCGTGCCCAAGATCCCGAGAGGAGAATGGAGGAGAAGGGATTGCGGCGTGGCCATCCCCCCCTGGGGGGTGATTTCCTGCTTTCTATCTCTCTGTCTCTCTCTGTCTGTCTGGCGAGTGCACGCGCCCTATAGCAAAAACCTCTCCAAAAAAAAAAAAAAAAAAAAAAAAAAACTCACGCCGGGCACATGTGCGTGCGTGCCCAAGATCCCAAGAGGAGAATGGAGGAGAAGGGATTGTGGCGTGGCCATCCCTCCTGGGGGGTGATTTCTCGCTTTCTGTCTCTCTGTCTTTCTCTGTCTGGCAAGCGCACGTGCCCTATGGCAAAAACCTCTCAAAACAAAAACAAAAACAAAAACAAAAACCTCTAAGGAAAACAAAAAACATTTTCTTTATAAAAATCAGCCTTTCCACCTAATGATTATTACAGTGAATGAGACTACGATGCAGAAACCTGTCTCCACTTCCGCTGTTTTCCTTCAGTCTAAGGTTTTACACTTGAGGTGGAAAGCGATGGAACTCCACTGCACTTCAGCATCCGCTCAGAACTGGCCAGTCAGTTCTGTTCTTCCCTTTTACACTCCTACAGCTCTGTAACGTCTACCTTCTTCTCCACTAACAGCCCTTTATTCCCGTCTCTCTCCCTAACAAGAATAAGCAGCGTCGAATGAGGTATATCAGAGTCAGATTCCGTGAATATTCCTGAGTGCCTACCAGGTGCCACAGGGGTGGTCCCTGAAGAACGAATCGTGCATTCCCGTCGGACCACAAATGTCCAGGTGATGCACCAGCTAGCCAAGGGCGCGAAGAAGGCGAGTTCTTGGCTGCGCATTGGCAGCTTCGAGGTGGTAACATGTTTATGATATTCATATAAGTGAAATATGCTTGTGTTTTGATTTATAAAAAATCTGCGTGCCCGTGAAAGGCACAAAGCTTACAGACCTTGTTCCAGCTTCTCCTCTAGCCACCTTTCTGTTCTTCGCTCCATTCTTGTTTTCCTTCCTTTTGCCTTTTTCAATTTCACAGGAAAGCAAAGTAGCATAGTCTGCCCAAGATTTCCTTATACTCTTTCCAACTTTTTTAAATAAGTTATTTAGAATCATTGTATTTAACTTTTTTTCTTTTTTTGGAGAGGTTTTTGCTATAGGGCATGTGCGCTCACCAGAAAGACAGAGAGAGACAGAGAGACAGACAGCGGGAAATCACCCCCCAGGGGGGATGGTCACGCCGCTAATCCCTTCTCCTCCATTCTCCTCTCGGGATCTTGGGCACGCACGCACACGCGCCCGGTGTGAGTTTAAGCCGCCGGGTCCGGGACTCAAACCACAGTCAACTACATGGGAGTCCAGCGACATAGCCGTTACGCTAACTGCTGGTCCCTTTCAAAAAAAAAAAAAGTTTAAACAGAGAAGGACAGAGCAAGAGTGCATGAATGAGAGAGAGAGAGAGAGAGAGAGAGAAAGTAAGAAAGCAAGTCACCAGGTCCAGGACTCCAGCCACAATCAGGCACTTGGGAGTCCAGAGCCCTTAGCCACCACGCCACCTGCTGGCCCCTCTAACTCTCTTTAAAAAGTTTTTGAACTCTCCAGCCATCGCAGATTAATTCTCCTATTTCAGTGTTTGCAGAAAGACTTAACTGAGACACCACTCTGCACTGAAGCCATCTCTTCCATTGCACCTTTTGCCTCCGGGAGTAGTCGTTTCTCACTTCCCAGGAGCAACAGGACCAGGCTGTTTTCCCTTCTCCTGATTCCTCACTGCTCCTATCCCATCACCACAGCATTACCCTATGTAAGAATCATGGTACCACAGAAAGCTTTGGAACCACACTACCTGAATTTAAATACCAACTCTGATACTTACGAGCTGTGTAACTTCAAGCAAGTGATCATCAAGATTTATGCATTGGTGTTAAGGACTCATTCAAACACCCACACAGTACCTGTACTTCCTCAATGGTAAAGGCCTTACTTTCCACTCCGTCACAGTATTAACCCTGAATCGGTCCAGCCCTGCTCTTCTTCAAACTTTACAATTCCAAATCTCCAATTTTTTATCCCTTCTCAAAAAATTGTTATCAACATAAAATAATTGCACATATTTATGCAATATTTTCAGTATAAGGAATAATGATTAAATCAGTGTAAATAGCATTATGTTTCATCTCAGTCATTTATTACTTTGTGTTAAGAACATTCAAAATCCTCCATTTTAGCCACTCTGAGTTATACAGCCAGTTACTAGCTGTAGCTATTCTACTGTAGTTTATAACACTAGAACTTGTTTCTCTTACCTAGCTGTAACTCTGTGTTTGTTAACATCCTTCTATTCCCCTCCACCCTACCCTTTCCAGCCTCAGGCAGTCGTTCTGCTACTCTCTACTTCTTTTTTTTTTTTAATGTGTGTTTTTTTAGGGAGAGATTTGTGTTGTAGGGCATGCACACTTGCTAGAGACACACACAGAAAGTAAGAGAAAAATTACCTCCTGAGGGGAGATGACCACACTGCAGTCCCTTTTCCATTCTCTTCTTGGGGTTTTGGCACACATGCACACATGCCCGGCGAGTTTCAAGCTGCCAGGTCTGGGACTCAAACCACTGTCTGGCCAGGTCCAGCACCTTAACCACTATGCCGTCTGTTGGCCCCTGCTACTCTCTACTCCCACAAGGCATCCTTTTCCAAGTCGATCTCTTTATACCCACTACTTCTCTTGCACAATAAGAATCCAGTCCTTTGCTCTTACTCTTCTCTTGTTTTTGTGACCCTTTCTAGCCTCTTATCCGTCCCCACATGATATTCTTGAACATAAAATATATCGTTCTACCAGTCACATTAGTCTCTTAAAATGTTTCATGTTTTCACCATGCTCAGCCAGCTACTTGGTTTTAAAATTTTGACTGTTTATGATTCCAAACTTCCAAACCACCTTTTTGTTTATCTTTAGATAACATCTTTACCAACTGTCTCAACACCTTTTTCAAGCTCTAATTTATCCCATACTCTACACATTCTCACCAGATTACTTTCCTTCAAACTCCAATGAGAAAATTAATGCCATGAGGCATGTTTTCTCTGAAATTTCTGCCCTCCTACCTGAAAACATGTATGTGTTTATATCTACCCTTCTTCAACTTGTCCAGGTTCATAAAAAGTCTTTTCAAAGTCAAGGGTTCCTTTATCTCATCCCTCCCTACCTCTGTCAGATTTACTTTCATTGACTATCTCTCGCTCTCTCTTTTTAACTTATAAATACAATTTATTATTATTATTATTATTATTATTATTATTATTATGTTTTTGCCACAGGGTGTGTGTGCTCACCAGAGAGTAGAGACAGAGAGAGAGAAAGAGAGAGAGAGAGAGAAATTGAGAAATCAACCACACCACAATCTCTTCTCCTTCTCCTCCATTCTCCTCTCGGAAGTTTGGGCACACACACACGCACCCAGTCTGATTTTCACGCTACCAGGTCTGGGACTCAAACCATGCTACCTGCTGGTCCCTGCAATAAAGTTTTCGCTATCATAAAATATGCTCATCTTATTTTGAACTTACCTCTTGGTACTCCTTTCATTGCTCTTCTTTTTTTCTCATTGAAATTCTTCAAAGAGCAGTCTACAATTCAGCTTCTTCTTTCTTCAACAGTAACTCACTTTCGATCCACTGCTCTTCAGCTTCAGTCTTCATAACTGCAAAATATCACCACTGTCTTACTAAAAGCCAAACCCAACGAACATGTTATTCCTGTGTAAAACCATTTCACTTGAACGAAGGCTACAAACAAAATTCAAAAATTTCAAGATAAGAAAGACAAGGCTGGATCCCACATGGTCAACTGTAATTCGAATCCTAGCCCCAGCAGTTTGAAAAAAATGCTATGTATAGGGACCAACAGTTGGCATATAATAGCTATGTCGCTGGAGTCCCATGTAGTCGACTGCGTTTCAAGTCCTGGACCCGGTGGCTTAAACTCACACCGGGTGCATGTGCATGCGTGCCCAGGATCATGAGATGAGAATGGAGGAGAAGGGATTGCAGCGTGGCCATCCCCCCAGGGGGTGATTTCTTGCTTTCTGTCTCTCTGTCTCTCTCTGTCTTTCTAGTCAGCACACATGCTCTATGGCAAGAAAAAAAAAACTCTCCAAAAAAAAGAAAAACATGCCGTGTGTGTGTGTGTGTGTGTGTGTGTGTGTGCGCGTGTGCACATGCATGGCACAATTCCTGATGGGAAGGAGAAATAGAGGAGAAAGGACTATGGCATGACCATGCCCCACTGGGGGCGGGGGGTACTTTCTCTCTCTCTCTCTCTCTTATGAGTACACTCACTTTTGACAATTTTTTAAAAAAAGATAACAAAGACAGTAGATGGACGGCCCTGGGTGTTGTCTGGCTCTCCTTCATTCTAACGTTTTTATTTCAAAGGCTCGAGAAGCCCCCAAGCCAAGCTCTCAGGTTGCTCTAAGCCTCCTGTCTGGAGAGCGACGGCACTCCTGCTGGACTGCTGTAGCAGAGAAGTATCACAAGGCCTGGCCTTGGAAAAGCATGAGTCCTCGTGGTGGAAACTCATTTATTCCATCTTCAGCCAAGCACAGAGAGACCACTGGGGCTTAGCTAATCATAAAGTAAATCCTTAGAATCCTCACATGCCGAGAAGTTTCCAAACAGTTGCACATTCCAGGGTTTCATTAAAGAAGGGGCATATATTTCTCTGCAGCTATTTATTTTGCAATTAATAAAGTAAATTGAATCTTTCTGTAATGTTATTTTGAGAATTAAATTTTAATTTAGTCATGCCTTTATTTAGCCAATGTTTACTAAACAAATACTTGCGTGCCTAGGACTGTGGAGATAAGAGAATACCATTTACAGCGTAGTTATTAACACCACAGACTTAGCAATTCGGATTATGGGGCTGCTTTTTCAAAACTCTGTGCTTAATTTCTCCACATATTTTTGGCTATTTATCCTATTTGGTCTTCTCAAACAAACACCACAAAAGTATTTTTAAATTATTTTACTTATTTATTTATTTATTTATTTATTTTTTCAGGTTTTTTGCGATAGGGCACTTGCTGGAGAGACAGAGAGAAGGAAAATGAGAAATCGGCCCCCTAGGGAGCAAGGTCACACTGCAATCCCTTCTCCTCTATTTCTCTCTTGAGATTTTGTGCATGCGTGCACATACCCTAACCCCCACCCCCATGGTAGAATTTTCAAGCTGCTTGGTCTGGGGCTTGAACCGTGGCTGACCATGTGAGAATCTAGTGCCCTAACTATCATGCCACTTGTGGACCCTATTTTTATATTATTTTCAAGCAGTTAGTTTTATAAGCTGTTAATATTTTATTTTAATATATTAATTTAAAGTTTTTCCTCTGGAATCATTTGAAAAACAAAATGAAAGTACAGTAGGTGTATTTCATTGCTATAATTACATTCTTTTTTGAAGGAAAAAAAAGACATAAAATATTAATTTGGTAACAAATACAAACGGAACTTTTTAAGAAAACAAAGGTATCCACTAGAATATTAACCTTATTTCACTTTCATTTACCTGTTTTTTCCCCCTCAAGCTTGCACTTTATTCCCAGGATTGTAAAAGCCTAACCTAGTGAAAGGAGCCAAAAACGGCATTTCTAGTGAAAAGGCAGTAAAACTGAGAAAGGAAATTCTATAGCTCATCTATCAATTATTTATTCAGTAAACAATAAAGGAGTATAAAAGCTGCCAGGGCTATGTTAGTAAAAGATTAGGTCATAGAGAACTAAAGACTTGAAAATTTACAAAACCCAAAATAGGTGTCACTCATTACCATCACAGAGGTGACTTTAAAAAGTCAGTGAATTATTAATTGGTGTCATTAAGTTCATTGTGCCCACATTTGACAGCAGAATCTGAGATGAATCATGGACATTTTTAAAAAAACAAAAGTTAATAACCTTTTGTTGCACTCCTTTGCATTGGGACTCAATAACTCCATTATCAAAGAAACTATCCCAAGGTAATATATATTTTTTTTTTTGGAGAAGTTTTCGTTATAAGGTGCGTGCGCTCGCCAGACAGACAGAGAGAGACAGAGAGACAGAAAGCGAGAAATCACCCCCCAGGGGGGATAGTCACGCCGCAATCCCTTCTCCTCCATTCTCCTCTCAGGATCTTGGGCACGCACGCACACGCGCCTGGCGTGAGTTTTAAGCCATCGGGTCCAGAACGTGAACTGCGGTCAACTACGTGGGAGTCCAGCGATATAACCATTACGCTAACTGCTGGTTCCCCCAAGGTAATATTTTCAGTGCTTTTTAAACATTTTTTGTTTGTTTGTTTGTTTTACATTTTTGCCATAGGGCATGTGCGTTCACCACAGAGAGAGAGACAGGAAAAGTGAGAAATCATGCCCCAGGGAGAATGGCCATGCTGTAATCCCTTCTCCTCCACTCTCCTCCTAGAATTTTGGACACATGTGCACATGTGCCCAGAATGATTTTCAAGCTTCCAGGTCCAGGACTAGAACTATGGTTGGCCATGTGGGAATCTAGTACCTTAACCACCATGCCATCTGCTAGCGCCTTCAATGCCCTTTCAATGATTAGATATGCAGTCTAAAATAAAATATCGTGATTGTTTTAGTTAAGTGAAAAACTCCATCAGAAAGTTTTTCTCTCATTGTTTTTGTTTTTAAATAAACATGTTGTTTATTTCCCTTAGCAACCTTATTTCCACTTTGTGTAAGAGTCTGTGAAGAGCAGATTAAGACCATCAGTGGTTGTTCCCACCCATTCAGCGGCCTGAGCAGTGGGGGCTGCAGACCAGTCTTCGGTGGAGGCTGGGCACCCCAGTCTTCAGTAGGGAGCTGCTGGGTGGGCACAGAGGGCACCTGCACGCCTTCAGACCAGTCTGCGACCTCAGGCTGAGCAGCAGTAAACTCAGGAGCTGGAGCCATCCATGCACCCTGACATTCCTCCTTGGTCACAGCCTTTTCAGCTGCAGCCTGTTCCCCCTTTTCAATTTCTCAGGATCTCTGTAGAAGCAGAGATCAGGCCTGACCTCCCCTGGGCGTTCACGGAAGATGGTGCCACGCACGTGCAGAACTTCCCTGCCCAGCCTCCACCACATCGGACCCACCGAGTGAGCTTCCTCGTTGCATGGAAGGGCAATGTCCACACAGCGCAGAGGAGAATCTGTGTTGCACAGAGCGATGGTAGTTAGATTAACATAAGGTGCCTCTGTGACAGCTGGGGGTCGGCCCTGGGATCAGTCACCACCAGAAGACACGGCTCCTGGAAGGCCGCCTGGACCTGGTTAGTGAAGATTCCAGGAGTGAAGCGACGGCAATAGGAGTGGCTCTGGTGGCAGCAGCAAACCTCAGCACAGCCCTCTGGCCAGTGTCCCTAGAAGACTGATGTCAGCAGGATGTCCAACGGCAACAATGGCACAGCTGCCAACAGAAGCTTCTCCCAGGTCCCCTTCAGATGTAGGATGGAGAGGCCACCACTTTTCCTTCTGTAGATGTACTGTTCCACTTGGAAGTCAAGGTTGGTGCTGCCTAAGTGGGTTCCTGCTGCAAGGAACTGGAGGACATCCTCCTCCTTCACCTGCAGGACACCAAGGGCACCGGACATTGTGGAAGTTTCCCTGTAAGTTACGAGGGGAACCCACACAGCGCCGTATGGACCCTTGTGCGCGTAGTGTGGAAAGGTCTCAGCTCATTGTTTTTATTATATTAATAATAGAAACTCTGATCTCTGCCATGAACTACATGTAACTAAAATGAACTTGAAAAGTATTTCTGTGACTGCAGTCTTATAAAGTAGTGGACACAGGATCAGTATTTTTAGTCAAGTTCTTCGCTTTGGTGAGTCTCATGGTGACATATATCAGGTTGTATGCAGTACAGACAAAAGTAGATTGTTTTCAAGTCAACCAAATAGCTCTCTTTTCACAAAGTTGGACAAGAAAGGGGTTCCTGTACATTCTCAGTAGTTATTGACTTCTTCCACCAGAGTTCTGAAAGTAGAGAATAATACAATCTTGTTTACAAATAGTTGTTTGTTCGTTTGTTTGTTTTTTGGAAAGGTATTTGCTTTAGGGTACGTGGGCTAGCCAAAAATACAGAGACAGAAAGTGAGAAATCAACCCTCAGAGGGGATGGCCACGTTGCAGTCCCTCCTCCTCCGTTCTCCTCTTGGGATCTTGGGCACGCATGCACACGCACCTGGCATGACTCTAAGCCACTGGGTCCAGGACTCGAACCATGGTCTACTACATGGGAGTCAGTGACATAGCCATTATGCCAACTGCTAGTCCCTAAATATAGTTTTTAACTGATGTTATGTGTAATGATGTGGGTTGATTGTAGATGGATAAGAAAACATGTGTTTGTTTTCAAGCTGTATTGAGATGAAAGGAAATCAGAAAACCCTGTCTGCGACAGGTCTCCCAGGGCCACACTGTTTGTAGACAGATCACTACTTCATTTTAGTCTGCTTCAAAGTATAGGTCCTAATCTATCCTTCCCTCTACCACATTGCCCATACCATGTTGCAAATACTTTGGCACAACCATACCCAGTTCCTAATCTCTAATGTTACTTCCTACGCGGAAATAAAAATACACCTTTTTCCAAAAAAAAGTGAATAGGAGTTAATAAGTATACCAATTATCCAGAGGAACAATGATTACAAAATTTATTTTAGGCCTGGCCCTTAGTATGGTGGTTGGGCACTGTATACTGGGAGCCAGATCTCACATGGCTGATCATGGTTTGAATTCTGGGCCCTGTGGCTTGCAAATCCCCCCAGGTATCTGTGCATGTGCGCCCAACATGCCCAATCCTGAGAGGAGGAAGTAGGGAGAGTGGATTTCAGAATGACCACGCTGCCCCATTGGAGGGTGCTCTCTCTCCTCCCCTTCCTCTCTGGTTGATGTACAGACCTATGACAGTAAGAAAAAAATTAGGGCCAGCCTATGCATGGTGGTTAAGACACTGGGCCCATATGGCTATCTGTGTGGTTTGAATTCCTGGATCTGGCAGCTTGAAAAACACACTGGGAGAGTGTACTCACGTGCCTAAAATCCCGAATGGAGAGAGATTGTGGTGTGACCATTCCCTGTGGGGAGCGCATTCTCACTCTCTCTGTCTCTATGTCTCTTTCAGATGACTGCATGGGCCCTCTGGCAAATTTATTTTTTAATTTAGAAATAGAAACCTGGCTGTTGTATTGGTGATAAAACTATGCCCCCAATATTTCTCTTAATTCCTATTTATACAGATAGGCAATAAAATTCAGCTTTATTATATGCATATGAGTTAAGACATTTTAAAATTAAATTTTTATGGAAACGTAGAAGATGTATGTTCCAGAGAGAATGAACATGTGATATTAAGCAAGTTGCTAAACTTCTCAGACTCTCTTCCTAAAAGCAGAAAGTCGTGCCTGTTCTTCATGGGGCTGTAAGGAAGGTAACAGGAATTGACACTTGCAAACCCAAATTCTGAGATGTACATAGCACATAACATTGCCAATACTGCCTACCTATTTTCAGTTGGTTATGTGAAGGCAAGAAAAAAACAAAACAACAACAAAAAACTCCAAGTCTGCAAACCAATCATAGAAATTTTGATTCGAAAATTATATGGTTTAGTGCCAATTTAAGATCTCAAGAAAATATAAACTACAAATTTAAATTCTGGCTCAAATCAATAAAGTTTCCTGAAGCCCATAACTTACTGAGCATCTATTACATGCTAAGAAGCTCTGTTCTAGGCTGTCCTCAAGTAACTTACAGCCTTGTTGGATAAATGAGATACTGAAAATCTCAAAGGGGATAGGAGTCTGAGCAATTAGATTCATAAATTAAGAATTCTCATGTTGGCTCTCATGAAAAGATTAAATAAAGCCTCTGGTTCATGGGCCTGCAGATGGGGCAGAATGATCTTCACGTTTTCAACGTTGGCAGCAAAGCTTGTATTGCTTAAGTTATCCTCTCAGAAGTTAGACACTGTTTAAAAATATTCAGCTCATAAATTGACAAATTTAGTTGCGAGAGGTTACATTCTGCTTAACATATTTACAAGTGAAATGTCTATCCTACCAACCATGCTTAGCATTAGAGTAACTGAAATCTATTCATAATATAAGGAAAAAAAAGAAAGAAATTCATTTGCATTTACTTACTAGCATTTCGGATTATACTTGAATGGCCATCTCACCAGGAGACACTGTCAAAAAGTATAAATGATGACAAATAAATGAGGTAAAAAGCCCACACAATGATAATAAAACTGTATTAGAATTTCTGTTTTCATTCTGTTAGTATTATTGCTTATTTGATTCTTTGCAAACTACGGCAAGATTTATAATGACCAAGCAATCGATATGACTCTTGCAATTAACCTGAAAATTTACATTTCTCTCAGACACAATTAGCCTCTGAACACTAAACAAATTACAGCTATTTTAATTTTTGAGGCTGAAATATGGCAGTAGATAAATGTATGTGAAGCTCTAGTGTTAGTTAATATAGAGAAATCTTAGTGGAGGCCTTCAAATGGTGAATTTTGTAAAAATGGCAATACTTACCACATACTAGATTTTATGATCATATCTGGGTAAAATGTTTCATTACATAAAACAGTTCACCTGGGTTATACTACTTTTTAACATTAATAAAACTCGCGAATGCTAGAGAGTAAGAATCATAAGATCTAATGATATTTTTACTCTCTCCATGTGCCTGTCCCTCCCCTTCACTCCCCCCTTTCTTTAAAGGTTGTGGTTTGGAGCAGTGACAGGTTTCGATAAGGATGACACATCTAGGTTGATAATCTGGGGGTTTATGGTGGAAGAGCTTTTGCTTGCATTAATAAGCAGTTCGGTTGTGGTCAAATCATGTAGCATCAAGTCACTTAATAGTCTTCTTTTTTGACATAGGTTAACTTCAGTGTGTTGAAAGCAAAGTAAAAACTTGCCTATCTGCTCCACTATTGAGAAATTTCACAATGCAAACTTCATAATAACTTGGCTTCATTGATTTAAATTGCATGCCCTGGAATATTAGAGTTGAGAAACTTTTTCATACCCTGAAGAAATTTCAGGCACGACTTTATGAAGTCATAAAGTGATCTGATGGTCACAGACAGTAGTACATTTTGAAAAGAAGAAGAATCGGAATGTCTTTATTGCAAAGAGATGTAACATATTTCTTTAAAGTTTCTGATGAGGTATGGCTCCCTCGCTAGAAGGGGGGATGGGAACCAAAGGAGGTTGACAGTTGGCTGATGTGTCCGTCTAGCTACTAAATCATTGCATTCATGCGAAGACCTCCTATGTGCTCTCATTAAATCCCATTCAGCTCCTGAGGTAATATATGTACTGTAGCCCACGCCGGGGTTATCGCTGCATCCCCATTAAATTCTCACCAACTCAGAGTCCTATTAAAGTTCCATATGTAGCGTGGCTAGGATCTCAAAAAACAAACTGCTAAAAAGAATGTGGAAAGATGTTTACAGTGTGAATTATACTATATATTTACATCAAATCGAATTTTAAAATATGCTCCAAACTCATAATAATAGTTACCTCTGGGAATATTCAAGGATGTTAGGACTGAGGTTGTTTGTCAAAGGGGACTTTAACTTCATTTGTTAAATGTGTGTTTGTTTTGTTTTGTTTTGATTTGTTTTTAGTCATGAAGTCTCTATGGATTTGGGAAGAGAGTTAGGCATTGCAGTATACATGGAACTTTTTTGTTTTCTTTGAAATATAGTGAATATTACAGTATAAGAGTGACAGAGAAGGAATAAAACGTACAGGCTCTGAAAAAAGACAGCCTGGGTTTAAATATGCCCCTTACTACAGGGTCAGGGACAAGTCACTTAAGCCATCCAGAGCCTCAATTCCTAATCTGTAAAATGATGTTAAAAATAAATAATACTTACCTACTGGCTCATTGTGAGAAGTAAGCAGGATGACACATTAAAAGTACTAAAGACACTGCTTGGGACAAAGAAAATATTGAAAAAAACATATAAAAGGCAATTAATTTTTTAATATCTCAAAAAACCTTCCAGAGGATTACTAGTCCTTTTTTTAATTAAAAGAATTCATAACATAGATTCATAACTAGAAAAGTACAGATGCAATGCCTACATGACAATTAGAAACATGCTTAACCACCGAAGGAAACTACAGAACTGAAACCTTGTTAAAATTATTTCCGTATTTCAAGTATGAGAAGGCCACTTCCTTCCAAGTCACTATCCTCGTCTGGATTATTCTCTAGGACTCTAAGCAATTCAACTGTCGGATCTTTTCATCCTTCGTTGGATTCTACCCTACGCAGCACGATGCAGATAGTTTGGACACACACACAGCCAAGCATGCGTTTCTTCTTTTGGCGACAGTGGCTTTAGTATTAACTGAAAGGCAGGGCGGATAATGTGACATGCGCTTTACTTCGGGCAGACTTGTTAATATCAGCTCTGAATTTTTCATGATGGCTTCGGTAACCTGTAGCCTGCAGTCGAAGCTCTGGGGGTTTCCACCACAAAGAGGTGGATCAGCTGAGCTCTCACTTCCCATCTGGCACTGGGTGACAGGGACAGTCAGGGGGGGCCTGCAGGAAACCTGAAGAAGAAGAAAGCTGATGTGGGACACCCATTGTAGTGCATAAAAGGCTGAACATGTGCTGTTGTGTGGATGGATCTTTGAGACACTTGTTTATCACTGGCTTCAGAATATACTTCGCCAGTGTGTTTGACTTCGCCCTCACGAGAACAGCTGCCGCTCGTGTAAGTAATACCCTCGTACACAGTGGCACCCTGATTTGCCAAAGCAGATTCAGGACTGTCTTCAGTGGCTGGGGGATGTCGCCTGGCATGCTTGCTCTCCACCCGCCCCGGAGGCGCACACGTGCAGGCGCACACGCAGACACGCACCGCAGAGAGTCGGAGCTCTTTGAAATCGTAAACCATTTACGCTGCTGCCCAGAGGTAACCGAGAGAGCCCCAGGTTCTCAAAGAGCTTTAGACGAAATCTGAAAGTCAAAAAGAGAACATGTTGGGGGAGGAGGAGGTTTATTTTATGTGAAAAGTCAAGAGTGGTACACTCGTTTAAAAAGAGGACAAAATCTGAGCATTTATCTTTTTTAACCTTCTGCTCCTTTTAAAAATTTATTTTATTATTATTATTTTTTATGGAAATATATAATTGCCCTCTTACTTGTGAGAAGGGGAGTCGCTGTATGCTTGGCTTTATTTTGGATAGCTGTAACAACTGACATTTTCTCTCACACACCCAAGCTTGACCTCAGTCCTGTCGGACACACACTCCAGGAAGGCCTTCTTTTAACTGCAGTATTTTCCTGTCACACCCTTTGTTTCTGTTCTATTCAAGAAAGAAGTAAATAATGCTCAGATTGTACTTGGAAAAATAATTTTGTAGCCTGTAACACTTTAGCCCTGAATGAGAAACAATGAATAAGAATGAAATATATATATATATGTACACTGATACTATGATTTTTAAATAATTCTTACCAGAGGAAAGAAGCAAAACAACTTTTTAAACTAATTCTTTTGTTTGTTTTTTTAATTTTCCCAGAAGGCGCCTACATTCTCCAGAGAGAGAGAGAGGAAAAAAGAGAGAAAAAGTAAGAAAGCACCTTCCAGGAGGAATGGTCATGACACAATCCCTTCTCCTCCATCTCTCCTTTTGGGATTTGGGGCAGAGACACGTGCCTGGCGTATTTGTTAAGTGACCAGGTCCAGACTTGAACCACATAATTGGCTGCACATAAGAGAATGTGCTTTCTTGGCTTCTAGAAGAGAGAGGATAACAATTAGACATTTTTATTCTATTGGGCCAGCCCTGTGGCCTCTTGGTTAAGGGTGCCCGATCCCACATAACCGACCACAGTTCGCATTCCAGGCTTGGTGGCTTGGAAAACATGGCGGGAGCATGTGCAAACATGTCCCAGATCACAGGAGTATGGACATGTGGGAGAAGGGACTGCAGCATGGTCACACCACACTGGGGGGAGTGCCTTTTCTCTCTCTCTTCTCTGTCTCTCTCTGATGAGCACATGTGCCTTCTGGCAATTAAAATTTTTTTAAATACACTTTTATTCTATTTTTAACTAGTAGAAATTAATAATTTTCCTTTAATTCTGAGGTTTGGCTCAGAAATATTAAAAGGTGGATAAATGAATGTTGTCTTCAACCTAAAATGGTCATCACTTTATTTGAAAATATTCACATGCAGATTTCCAAACACATGAGGGATCTTTTAAAAAATTAATGAAGGGAATCAGCAGTTAGCGTAATGGCTATGTCGCTGGACTCCCACGTAGTCGACTGCGGTTCGCGTCCCGGACCCGGTGGCTTAAAACTCACACCGGGCGCGTGTGCGTGCATGCCCAAGATCCCGAGAGGAGAATGGAGGAGAAGGGATTGCGGCGTGACCATCCCCCCTAGGGGGTGATTTCTCGCTTTCTGTCTCTATGTCTCTCTCTGTCTGTCTGGCGAACGCATGCGCCCTATAGCGAAAAAACCTCCCCCCCCCAAAAAAAAGAATTAATGAAAATTCATTTGCTGACAAACCTATGAGACAAACCTATGCATGGATTTCAATTTTTTGTTGTAGCAAAATGCACTCGTACTTTGATTCTGTTTTCCATCAACTTTTTGAAGTACCCGCAAATACATATTTTCACTGTTACTTTTCCTGAATTATATTTCACACATTCATGCAATGAACGTTTTCAGAGGTCAACTATGTGTCAGATATGATTCTAAATACTGGGTATGCACAATAAGGAGTACGCAGAAAAATTCCATGACCACACGGGGTTTACTTTCCAGCCAGAGAAGAAACAATAAAAAAAATTACCTAAGATAATATTAGTGACAAAAGCTATATAGAAAAGGAGAAAAAAGGAATAGAGAATGATTGGCAGGGGAAGTTACTATGAATAACATGACCTGGGAAACCCCTCAGAGGCAATGACAGCAGAGAGAAGATATGATTGATGGGAGAGCAGAAGGCACGTGACAGTCGAGGAAGAAAACCCCCAGCAGAAGAAAGAGCAGGTGTGAGCTCCCTAAGGAAGCTCCATCTTGACTGGGCCCCGAGTAGAGTTCATAACTTCTTATGAAATAGGTTAAACTGGTATCTGTGACTGAAATCTCATATTCTGATGACCTCTGCTCAAAAGAAGGTTCTACATCAGTTGGACTTTGAGAAACCTCAGATGTTATCGTTCAGATATAATTTTCCCAAATCAAATAGCATATTCACCTAGTGTTTCATAGCATGGTTTTCTAAGCACATGGAGGATTGACACATTTAGTTTCCACATAAAAATGATACTTTCTTGGCCCTTATTGTCCACCTGATGTGTTATCTTTGATAAATAACTACTCCCAAACTTAGTGCCTTAGAACATGAATTTTATTTATTTATTTATTTATTTATTTGAAGAGGTTTTTGCTATACGGCATGTGCACTCGCTAGACAGACAGAGAGAGACATAGAGACAGAAAGCAAGAAATCACCCCCCAGGGGGGATGGTCACGCCGCAATCCCTTCTCCTCCATTCTCCTCTCGGGATCTTGGGCACGCACGCACACGCGCCCAGCGTGAGTTTTAAGCCACCGGGTCCAGAACGCGAACCGCAGTCAATTACGTGGGAGTCCAGCAACATAGCCATTACGCTAACTGCTGGTTCCCGAACATGAATTTTATTTTACTCATGATTTTGCGTCAGGAATTCTGGAAGGGGTTAGCTGGATGGTTCTCACTGGTGGCTGTCATGGACGCAGTCATCAAGGCTCCCTGGCTGGGTCACTTGTGCTCACAGCCAGCACTTGGTGGCTTAGTGGACGTGTACTGATCAGTATTGCTAGAAGCCACAACCAAACACGGGTTCAGAACCCCAGTCAGGTCGGGATCCCGAGTCAACCTAAAACACACTGGGTCCAGGTGCCTCCCAGATCCTGACCAGCTAGGGGACTGGGAGAAGGCGATCCCAATTTAAAGTGACCCTCTCAAGGGTGATTATCTCTCTGTCTCTGTCATCCTTTCTTACCCTTGGTGCTGGCTGTCACCTGGAAGCTTGGTCAGTAAGAGCGCCCACCATGGCGTCCTCAGCATGCTCCAGTCTTCCTTGCAGCGTGGAGGCCTAGGGATGGCTGGACTTCTCACCTGGCACCTTACAGTCCCTAAGGAGAAAGCTGCCTGAGACTTCACACAGTGCCACGTAGGCGGCATTTTATTGGGACTAAGTGAGCACTAATTACTGGGATTAATTAATCACCTCATTAGTTAAGTGATGAAGTAATCTAAGGCCAGCACAGATTCAAGAGGAGGGGAAAAAGTGGCCACTTTCTTTCTTCTTTAATTTCTTAATTTTATTTCTCTCACGAGACAGAGTCACAAGAGATAACGCAAGAGAGGATAATGAGAAAGAGAGTCACTCTCGACAGGGCATCGTTAAATTGGGAAGCTCTGGGGCCAGCAGGTGGCAAAGTGGTCAAGGAGCTGGACTCCCATGTGGCCGACTGTGGTTTGAGTCCCAGACCCAGTGGCTTGAAACTCACACCAGGTATGTGTGCATGTGTGCTCAAAATCCCAAGAGGAGAATGGATGAGATGGGATTGCTGTGGCCATCCTCCCTGGGATGTGATTTCTCACTTTCAGTCTCTCTGTCCCTCTGAAGAGCACATGCGCCCTATAGTAAAAAGCTAATAAAAAAAAAAAATCTGGGGTCCCCTTCCCCCAGTACTCTAGCTAGTCAGGATCTGGGATGCACATAGAAGTAGTATTTCAAGTCAACCTAAGGTTCCAAATTGAATGGGGATCTGAACCTATGGCCGGCCACATGGCTTTTAGAAAAGCCAATCAGTACACTTCCACCAAGACACTGAACTGGGCCAAAGTGACCACTTCTTAATGGGATAATTGCAAAAGATTATTGGACAAATTTTAAAACTGCTACACTGCTCTGTGTTTGATAGAAGTACACAGATTATCTGAGAAACAACACGGAATTTCTTCATCTTCACCACGCGTTCTATCAATAGAAGACCATTTAAGTCAATGTAGCAGGCAAAGCACCTCTAGTTCCTTGCAGTGGCTGTGGCAGATGCAATTTCCAAAAACAGCCATCATGGTATTTCTGGTGCCACATGCTCTTTCAGATTAGGCCATTTCCCTACCAAGAAATCTCTTTCTTTTGTACTTGAAATTGGACAGGCCTTCATGATACCTTGGCAAGCAAAATGCAGCAAAAGAGACACTGAGTGACTTTCAGAGTTGGTTCATAAAAGGTGACATGGCTTCTACCGAAACTTCTCTCTTAGGAATGCTCGCCTTTGGAACCCAGCGAGTGGTGAGGAGGCCCAACGCATAAGCAGAGGTATGCCCAAGTGTTCCCACTGACAGCCTCAGCTAAGGTCTCAGCTGACCCGCAGCAGCAACTGCAGGCCTTCAGGTGACTCTAGCCCGGACTCTGAGCCACCCCAGATGATGCGAAGGGCAGCAGACACAAGCTCTCTCCTGCCAAGCTTCTCTCCAGTTGGGACTCATGAATAAATGAATACTCTTGTTGTTTTAAGCCACTAAATTTTGAGATTATTTGTTGTACAGCAATAAATAACCCACACGAGTGGTGGTTGTCTCTCCTGCTAGACGATGTTGCATTTGAATCAAAGAAAAAATTAATTTGCCAATTAATCTTAGTCTGTGCTGAAGAATAAAACAGAAATGCATTTCAAATATTTCTTGGAGTTGACAGAAATACAGGCAGAGGAGAAATGGATATAAATTGATAAGTCTCAGGCTCATCTCAATTACTAAAACAATCTTGAGTGATGAATTTAGTAGTTCCAAAGTTCTGTACACCAACAAGAGCATTTTTGAGCAGATTAATCAGAAGCATAATGCCATCTACGAGGTTAAGCCAAAAGAAAGTTCTCTCCAAGGAATGTGCGTACATGAGGCAGTTACAGATAAGCTGGCCATGCATTTACTCATTCGGTAAACATTTATCAAGTTTTTATTATGTTCCAGGATCTGTTCTAGGTAAACAAGCAGATATCATGCAGTTTATAACCTGGAAAATGAGTAGAGGCAAATAATGAACAAATATGTAAATAAAATATCAATTGGTGATAAATGGAAAACACCAGAGGAAGAAAATAGGGAGCATAGGAGAGAAGGGTGTTGCTGACAAGTATGGGCTGGACAGGGCAAGCTTCACTGAGATGGTGAGATTTGAACAAAAACCAGGCAGGCCACGTGGCTCAGCGGTAAAGCCCTATGCATAGGGAGCTGGATCCCACATGGCTGCCAGTGTTCAACCCCAGGTGTGTGCATGTGTGCTGCAAATCCTGACGGAATGAAGAAATGGAGGACAAAGGATTGCAGTGTGATCACGACCTGTTTTTCCTCTTGTGCTCTCTCTCTTGCTCATGCACCCTCTGACAATAATTTAAAAAATAAAATAAAAAAGCTTTAAACGAAAACTTGAAGGAAATGATGGGCCCGGCAAAGAAGTTATCTGAGAGAAGGATGTTCCAGGGCCGAGGGACCAAGTTCAAAGGCTTGAAGTAACAACACAGTGATATATTCTAATAAAACAAGAAGGCCAAGTGGTTGGCGCTTAAGCAAAGATATAAATAGTAAGAGATAATGAAATACACATGGAAAAAATTAAAAGCAGCAGCAGCAGCAGAAGAAAAGGATTAGACCATCTAGAGCCTTCTAAACAATGGTAAGAATATAAAATTTTACTCTATATGAGAAAGAAATCTTTTAAAGAGGTTTGGGCAAAAGGATGACAGGCCTTTTTTTTTAAGCGAGATTTTTACTATAGGGCACGTGCGCTCGCCAGAGCGACAGAGAGGCAAAAAATGAGAAATCATGCCACCCCCCACTGGGAGGATGGCCTGCCCACAATCCCTTCTCCCCTTCGGATTTTGGGCACATGCACACATGCGCCCAGTGAGTGCTACTAAGTCTGGGACTCAAACCACAGTCGAATACATGGGAGTCCAGCAATGTAACCATTACATTAAATTTGGGTTAAATCATGTCATTCTGCTGGTCCCAAAGAATGACATGATTTAACCCAGATTTAAAGAAATTCTGGGAAAAATAACAATAATAATAATAATAATAATTCTTTTGGTTACTGGCATGGGAGTATAGAGTATTCTGTGTATTACAGAATATACAGTACTAATTACGCAATATTACAGTATTAATATAAGTTGAGTAACCCTTATTTGAAATGCCTGGGCCAGAAGTCTTTTGGATTTTTTTTTTCAAATTTTGGGATATCTGCATATATATAATAAAATATCTTGGGGTTGGGACCCAAAGGGAAACAAAAAATTCATTTATGTTTCATATACACCTATGTACATAAGCTGAGGGTTCCTTCCTTCCTTCCTTCCTTCCTTCCTTCCTTCCTTCCTTCCTTCCTTTCATTTGACCAGAGAGGGACAGAGAGAGAGAGGGAAAATGAGAAAGCAAGCTACCAGGTCCAGGACTCAAACCACGGTCAGCCATGTGGGAGTCCAGCGCCGTTAACCACCACGCCACCTGCCAGCCCCATGCTGAAGGTACTTTTACACAGTATTTTGGTATTGTAGTATTTTGACTGTGACCTATCATGTGCAGCTGTACAATTGTGGCATCTTGTTGCTACTCAAGAGGATCTGGATCTTGGTGCATTCTGGAATTTGGATTTTGGGATTGGATGCTCAATCTGTGTACAGTATTATTTATATTAAGTAGGGTTGAAGAATAAAATACTCAAGGGCCAGACTGTGCTACAGTAAAACACAATGCTCCGCGAGGCTGACCCACGAGGGAAGGTCCCAGGTATGTGTCCCAAGACCTCTCTGAGGACACCAGGCACACATGTGCTTGTGATCGAGGGCTGTCTGGGGTTGAGGAGGGATCTATCCTGTTGAAGGTACCTGTTTGTCTCTCTCAATCATGAAATAAATAAATAAATAAATAGACTAAAATAATAATAATTGGGCAAATGAAAACAGTGACTTGGTCAGAGATAGTAACAGTGGAGTGGTAAAGAAAACCCAAAGCTTTCTTTGGGCCAGCAAGGTAGTTCAGAGGTTAAGATGGCTAGATCCCACTTGGTCAACTGTGTGGCTCAAGTCCTGGACCTGGTGGCTTGGAAAACACACCATGACTCTGTGTGTACATGCCCAGAATCTTTTTTTTTTTTTTTTTTTTTGAGAGGTTTTTGCTATAGGGTGCATGTGCTCACCAGAAAGACAGAGAGAGACAGAGAGACAGAAAGCGAGAAATGAGAAATCACACCCCCCCCCCCAGGGGGGATGGCCAAGTCGCAATCCTTTCTCCTCCATTGTCCTCTCGGGATCTTGGGCACACATGCACATGCACCCGGTGTAAATTTAAGCCACCGGGTCCGGGACTTGAACCACAGTCGGCCTACATAGGAATCCAGCGACATAGCCATTACACTAACTGCTGGTCCCTGCCCAGAATCTTGAGAGGAGAATGGAGGAGAAGGGATTGCAGTGTGGCTGTCCCTGCAGAGAGTGATTTCTCACTTTCCCTCTCTCTGTCTGTCCTTCTCTCTCTCTGGGGAGCACATACACCCTACAGCAAAAACTTAAAAGAAAATGGTGATTCAATCAGGGCATATTTTGATGGAAGAAAACCAATACTATTTACTGATGGACTGGACAGGATATAGGGTATGAGAGACAGGAGTCAAGAATGACGCCAGATTTTTAGGTGGAGCCACTAGGATAATGAAAGTATCATTTGCTCAGATGGTGAATACAGTGGGAAAAGATGACTTGGTGGGAAGATCAGAAATACATGTTAGGGTTGAGATGTCTACTAAACATCCAGTTAATGCATGGTCTCCATAGCCTGGAGTTTAGTGGAAACATCAATTAGCAGCTTGGGAGGTTTTCAGTGTTTAAATGGTTCATCAAACTGGAAGTTCTTCATCAAGGAGTCTGATGCATTTTATGGGGTTTGATGTAAACAGCCATAAAGAGCAGTCCAAGGCTCATCCTGCTCCATTATTTCACAGATTAGATACACCTAGAAAAATAATCCCTTATCCCCATGAAGGATTAAGAGATAATAAAACATACTTACGAGTATTGATTTATTTTTGCATTGATAACTCCACAGAATAGCCTTCTTACAAAATGACACCTGTATCTAGTATTTTCTTTGCCTGGTTATATTCACAATTTAGTGTTGTGGAAACATTAAATGGTGTTAATTTGAGGAAAATCTCACTGGGGTATATCATATGTTTCTCTGCCTGACTCTAATAAAGTGTGTGATTCTCTGCCTGACTCTAATAAGGTGTGTCTCTCGAGAAGTGCTATTATCTACTACAATGACAATGACATGCCTTGTAAAAAAGAAAGAAGAAAGGAGAAATTGCAAGTCATTGAAGCAAGTCAATGGATTTGCTTATTTGGATATCCGTACATAGAGCCCAACAATCAGAAATACCATCAATTTGGCCTGATGCTTAGATCACTTCCAACTTGTACACACAAGTGCAAGTGCTGTCGTCAGAGACACATTTCTACTCTAGATTCAACAGTGCAGCTAGGCAGATAACCTAAAATGCCCAACCTACTGAAGACACAAGGTTTAAAGTCCCTTTATGGCAGAACTTCAGCTTAGGAGTTCTGCATCCGCCCATGTTTACCGATGGTCAGAGACAGCACCGACCCACCTCCTAACCACTTTCCCCGCAGGGAATGAGTTGCACACTGAAGGATGGCAGTTTGAAACTCTGTGCAGCTAAGACATCATCATTTGTGTAATGTAAAGAATTGTTGCTGCCAATATATGTTCTCTATCACGTCCAAAAAGTGAGTCTGGGAGGTTAGAGCTCAGGACCTGGGGGGAAGGGAGACGCTCAGAGAAAACAAGGTCATCATGAACATTTAACTCTCCAAGAGAAAGACTGAGATTCACCTATTCACCCTTCCCTCTCCATTTAGCCCTGGCCGAGCTCAAGAGGGCAATGAATTAAATTCATTCCAGACGACCTGGGGTTTTAGCTGCTGCTGGAAGCAGCTCTGAAAGCCTAGGCCAGTCTGACTCTGCACTGTCCCCACAAGGAAAATGAATGAAAGTTAAACACACATAAATTTCAAGTCAGTAAGCTCATGGTTGCATGACTAAAAGGTTTAAGGTTAAAATATTAATTTGTATGCTCTTATCTGCAGTGTTTCAAACTTGCGAACTAGCAGAAGTAAGGACTTCTGTTGCATCTGTGAGGATGATTTGGTAAGAGCTAAATATGCATCTATGTTTATTTCGTTGTGCACAGAGCTCAAAGCTATGGCACATTGCTATTTGATTATGACATGGCTTTGTATAAAAAATGCCACAGCAGTATAATAAAAGCCACCAGATGTCACTGTTACAGATTATATTTAAGCATATGCTAATCTGAAGAATAAGTGAACTCTCCATGTACTCACTTTGAACAAGTTCTGGGTGACAATTTTGCCTTCAAGGAAATATTGAAGATGGGCTTTCTTAACTTGGAAGGAATTCTCCTCTATGGGTCTTAACTTCTTCCTAATTCTTTTGGCTATTTCTATAGAGGCTCTACATTTAGTTAGGGGCTAGGAAAGATTTTTTTTTTCCCCATCAGGAAAGTTTACTATGCAGGAGTTGCTGTCAGAAGTTTTCCTTTGAAAATCTTTATATATAAATAGAACAACGTCTTACTTTCTTAGAAAGTTAAAGGTAGACTGATGTGAAGGTGAAGTAAGAATTCCCTAGTTCTGAGTCTTTGATTTCACTAGGTTTAAATATTTAATAGAGGACTGGGAATGGAGATCTTTTGCCCTTTACCCTCCATTTAGAAAACTAACTCTTTTCTACGTGTGTGGACAAGAGGCTGCTCTGGCATGCAGCTGAGTATATGTTCCACAGCTCACAACATTTACTGTCATCGAGGGAGGAGTTACTACACTCTGAACAAAATTTGATCTGCTCTACACTATCATACATACAGGCTACTTGTTCCTTTAAACAGCAGCCTCAGGTAGACAGTATTCCTACCTATTCAGTCTACATGAAACAAAGGAGGCAATAATGAGAATTTCTTTCCACCAGAAAAGTCATGACATGCTCTTACTATGTTTTTCTATGTGAAAATGTGTCATGACTTTTCCAATGACCCCTAGAAAGCAAACGCATGAGACAGATGTAGAAATATACTAAGGTTTGGGACATCTGACTATTCACAGGCTGCAGGGGAGAACTCACACCACCTATAGATAGAAGCTTATCTACGAACCTAGACTGGCTGATGACAATAAGGGTGGTACAGGACCTCTGATGCAGTACCATCTTAAGGAGCTAAGGAGCTGATTTTTAAAAGAAAGGACCACGTAGGTACATGAAAAGGGATTTCATGACTACAGTAGTTAAGTCCTACCTTGTTTATGTTGCTATGTTGCCACAGAACAGCAAACTCTATATGGAAAAGGAAAGACAAAGTTCAGGAGAGTCGTGAGAAGTGAAAATGTCCCCTTTTGACACAGAAACAAGTAGGAACAGCCACAAAACCTGTCTGCTGTGTTGATGCCACTGTGGAATGCTGTTCAGCATATGGAGAGCTGGGCCCTTCTGCAGTCAGCCCAGGGCAAAGCATGAACGATCCAGGTAAAATCAAGTTCCTTCTGCAACAGATGCAAAATATTTTCCCAGTGAGCAGTCTAACAGTCTAGGCACACACACACACACACACACAAAAGCTGTTGTATGAAGAAATTGTTAAATTTTTTGGTAAGTTTTAACAGTAGTGAGAAAATAAAGTGTTGGGGTCAGACTGATAGATGATGACTTTAGAGCCTTTAACATGAGGGATATCGAGAAAAACCTTCCATTTTAGCTTTTTCTATTTGGATATATAAAGACAAAAGAGAAAGACATGATTCTATCATTCAGAGCATTCCATTTTTGTTTCTCTGCAAACCTTTCCGGTTCCAAGCCCATGAGGCTTAAAATTCCCAAATAACGATTTTAAAAATTCAGTAGTCATGAATTGAACTAGATTACTGACCTGCTTGGAAAGACTTACTGCCTAATTCCATTTCCTTGGGCTTCACAGCTTTCACTGGGGTAGAGAAGGAGGGACAGGAATTCTATTTGATCTGATTAAGGAAAAGTCTCTCTGATCTGCACTTGCATTTCCCTATGTTCTTACTGTTGCTGCTGTTTTGTTCAGGAGCTGCTCTTGGAGATACTGATTGTGATGAGTTAGGAGAATTTGTTGGAACAGAACACCTTCCATGCTTAGAAAGTAAACTGAAATGCTTCCCAGATTAAGATCTGCTTTGGTTTTACAAGATAAGACTGCATGTAGACAGTAAAGAGACTCAAGTGACTGTATCACCGAGTAACCCTATCACTCCGGAGCCAAGCTCGCTCCATTTTTAAGTCTGTCCAAGACATAGTGCACATATGGCTCCCAACTAGTTGTTAGCTTGCTTCATACAAAGCACAAAGTCAAATGTGTGCCTAATGATCGAATCAAACTTGTTCTAACTTCTTACGCCCTCTTGGCTGTCCTTGGTATGCTTTCTATCATTTTCTAAGTTAAAACACTAGCCATGACCACCTCAGAGACCACCAAGCTAGCTTTCTTTTCTTAAACAATCGTTTATTGTTTTTATTAATTATTATTATTATTTTAATTTGACGAGAGAGAGAGTGAGAAAGCCAGCTGCCAGGTCCAAGACTCAAACCACAATCAGCCATGTGGAAATGTGGAAGTCCTATGCTTTAACTACCATGCCACCTGCCATCCCCTCCCAAGGTAGCTTTATTCTCTACCTCCACATCCACCTGTGAGTTTCATATATATATACACACACACACACACACACACACACACACATACATATACACACACAACATAGACACAAACACACACATATATACATACATATTATATATATATATACATATATATGTGTGTGTGTGTGTGTGTGTATATATATATATATGTGTATATATATATATATATATATATATATATATATATATATATAAAACAAGGTATAATTTTTTTTTAAAAAAAAGGGAAAACCTTTAAAAGATTTTTATCCAGAGGTGATACTGAATGTTGAGAATATTTTGCTGAACACATTTTCATGATTCATTGCTGCTAATTATCTAGTTCAATTGGTGGAATTCAGATTTTTCCTTATAATTCCATTTGTAATATCAATAAGTGTAAGATACAGAAAATTTTACTTATTACACAATTTAAAATTATCTTCCTTTACTTATTTTCCCAAAGCTCATGATTACATCAAAACTATCCTGAATTATTTTACTGGTGAAAGCATCCCCTGTCTAAGCTCTTCACTGTAAAAGTCTAGTTTCTTTGTGCTCTCCTCATTTCATAAACCAGTTACTGCTCATGAGTCATGTCAGTTGACATTACTGATGTCAAGAAGACATTTTTGGGACCAGTAGATGGCTTAATGACTATGTTGCTGGACTCCCATGTAGTTGACGGTGGTTCGAGTTCTAAACCGGTGGCTTAAACTCATGCTGGCACATGTGCGTGCGTGCCCAAGATCCCGAGAGGAGAATGGAGGAGAAGGGATTGCAGCGTGGCCATCCCCCCGGGGAGGTGATTTCTTGCTATCTGTCTCTCTGTCTCTCTCTGTCTTTCTGGCGAGTAAAAACCTCTAAAAAATAAAATAAAAAATAAAAAGACTTTTTTTTGCCCAATTGTCTGTTATTAACTTAAATATATTTATTTATTGATTGATTGGTTGATTGATGTGTGTGTGTGTGTGTGTGATATTTCAAGCCACCAGATCTGGGACTGGAACTGCAGTCGACCATGTAGGATCCAGCACCTTAATCACCACACCACCTACTGGCCCCTGTGTTATTAACTTCTTAGTTTTGCCTCTAGGATTGGTTTAAAGTATGGTGGTGTTAGAAATTCCATCAAAGGGACCACTGTCCAGCAACCTGGTTTGGAGTTTGTTGCTACCTACGTTGTTGTAGCTTTGTACCAGTTTTATGGGGAGGCTGATAGAAATTACTAGTGGTAAGAGAGCAATCGACTTCTAGATCACTCACTAGATTAACCCTTTTAGGAAAAAAAGAGAAGTCCAGGCTGGTCCAATAGCCTGGTGTTAAGAGAATCAGATCCCACATGGCCAACCACAATTCAAATCCCAGCTCTGGTGGCTTGAAAAACACGCTGAGCCCATGTGCCTACATGACCCAAATCCTTATGAGATGGAGAGATGGAGAAGAAGGGATTATGGCATGACGATGTCCCATTTGGGGGTTCTCTCTCCCTTTCCCTCTCTTTGGCGAGCACACACATCCTTTGCTAATTAAAAAAATAAAAAATAAAAAATAAAAAATAAGTTAAAGGCTATGCCTACACATTCCAGGAAATAACCTGTCTGCAAATTCACCAGATGAGTAAAAGGCCAATAAGCAAGAAAGGAAAGAAGTCAAAAACTTAGATACCAAAAATCACTAGTGCTCAAATTCCAAACTGTTGGAATAAATTTAAGGAAGCCACTAACTTCCTAAGAAAGGAAGAGGCCAGGATTTACTGAGGAGGAGGAGCAGTGAGGTTGAGAACTGTTTTCTCTCCCTTGATCCTGACCTTTGCCTTGGGAATTTCTAACTATTAATAATTTCACCAGCCCTAGTATTGTTACTGGCCAACTAAGTCTGGCTGCTGCTTCTTATGATCAATGTAGCAAGAGGCAGAGGCTGAAGAATGGAATTTATTTCTGTAAGCAGTAACAGAGAGACAGCAAACACCACCAAACCAGCTCCACAAAAGCTCAATATTTTCCCAGTATTTATAGGTACAAGATACAAGCACATGCAAATCATTCCTCCTACAGTCAATCACTTTCTCTTGAGTTAACTGTCCCGATGTCTATTTTACTTCAACTACCCGCATTTGGTCTCTCACCTGACAGTTCCTCAAACAGATGCCCCCTGACTCAGTGCTGGGTCAGACTGTGCTTGTTAGAGGCCTTTTTAAATTTCAAAATGGCTGCAGTCCTGTTAAACCTTAAGCTGCTTTCCTATGCCACTAGCAGCAGTGTAAGAGGTCACTGGTTCCCTATGGCAAAAATCTAAAAAATAAAATCATAACAGATCATTTATTTTGTAATTACATTTTAAAAATTAATTAGTTTATTTTTAAATTTGACCAGAGAGAGATACAGAGAGAGAGATGGAAAGTGAGAAAGTAAGCCAACAGGTCCGGGAATCAAACTGTGGTTAGCCATGTGGGAGCATCCGGCACCTTAAGCACCACACCACCTGCTGGTCCCTAATTTATTTTTTAATTTTTTTGCTATAGAGTGTATGTGGCTCACCAGAGAAAGATGGAGGACAGAGAGAGGAAGAGAGAAAGAAAGTGAGAGATCACCCTCCAGGGGGGATGACCACACCCACAATCCCTTCTCCTCCATTCTCCTCTAGAGATTTTGGGCAAGCACACATGCCCAGCATGATTCTCAAGTCACCAGGTCTGGGACTCAAACTGTGGAGTAGGCCATATGAGATCTAGTGCCCTAACCTCCATGCCACCTGCTGGTCCAGATGATTGTATTAAAAAAAAAAAAAAAAAAAAAAAAAAACTATGTAATTCTCCTTTTTTAGCCTTTAAAAATGTCCTCATGCCCCAACCTCTTTCAACATGCTGATGATCTCTGCAGCCCAGTGGTCCCAGATTTGAAATCCCATGCTCACTTCCAAATAAACTTGCTATTTTTAGAGGATCTTTTATGTTTATTGTTTAGACTTTGACAATATTGATTTCACATTGAAACAACATTTCGAACACAGATGAAATAAAATATAGTATAAATTTATTTTATTGTATTGCACTTGTCAAGGGGTATATGTACTCACTGAAGAGAAACAGAAGGAGACAACCCCACCAACGGGCATAGTCACACCACTGTCCCTTCTCCTCCATTTCTCCACCCTGTCTTGATTTGGGGAATGCACGCACATGCACTGGGTGTGTTTCTCAAGCCACTGCGGCTAGGAATCAAACAATGGGGGGATCTGGCTCCCTTAACCACTAAGCTACAGGGCTGGCCCTATAAATTTCTTTTCTTTTCTTTACTTCATTTTAAGGTGGCTACTAGAAATTTTAAATTATATATATGATCTGTATTCTATCTCTACTCAACAGTTCTCTGCAACGCTTTAGTGATGTATCTGCCTTGCTCCCAGCGGCCACCATTGCAGAATTTTCAGGAGTACATTGGCTTAGACAAGGGATTTGGGATTTATATTTCAGTTCTCCACTTACTAGCTGAATGACTTTGGACTTACTACTTAAATTCCCTGCCTCAAATTCCCAGCTATCATATGGGAATTATAATACAGTACCCACCAAATGAAACTATAAATTTCTTATTTGCTTCACACTTAAAAATCATTTAGTTATGGGACCAGCAGTTAGCATAATGGCTATGTCACTAAACTCCCACGTAGTCGACCGCGGTTCGAGTCCCGGACCCGGTGGCTTAAACTCACACCGAACGTGTGTGCGTCCGTGCCCAAGATCCCAATAGGAGAATGGAGGAGAAGGGATTGTGGCATGGCTATCCCCCCTGGGGGGTGATTTCTCGCTTTCTATCTCTCTGTCTCTGTCTTCCTGGTGAGCACACGCGCCCTATAGCAAAAAGCTCTCCCCCTCAAAAAAAAATATTTAGTTATGATTAGTGTTGTTTATATTCTATCTCCAATGACTCTAGACACTCCTTAATGTTCTTAGATTCATCATATCTGCACCTAAGAGAGTAATACCTCAAGAAAACTCAATGCCTAAGTAATGTACAGTCATGTGCCTCTTAACAGCAAGAACACATTCTGAGAAATGTATCATTAGGCAGTTTTGTCACTGTACAAACATAGTGATAATGCAATCAAGAAACTCAATACACATGGGATGTATGAGGCTGCTGTAAACTCTTTTTTATGTGTAAGTAGGAGTGCATTCTAAATTCACAATAAAAGTATCATGTAGTAAATACATGACCCAGTAGCTTAGTTGTTTATGGTCGTTGCCAAGAATTATGTGCCAGACATATTTGTGTGTGCTATACTTTCATACAACCGGGAGCACAGCAGGTTTGTTTACCCAGCACCGCCACAAACACGACAGTCACTGATCGTGCTAGCGCATGAGTCAGCTGCAACCTAACTAGGTGACAGGCATTGTTCAGCTCCATTGTAATCTTTATGCACTGTATCAAACATTAATATATACCATCAATGAACAAGTACTGACTTCCACGTACAAAGAAGAACTTTTAGGGACCAGCAGTTAGCATAATGGTTATGTCGCTGGACTCCCATGTAGTCGACCGCAGTTCGTGTCCCGGACCCGGTGGCTTAAAACTCACGCCGGGTGCATGTGCGTGCGTGCCCAAGATCCCAAGAGGAGAATGGAGAAGGTACTGCGGTGTGGCCATCCCCCCTGGGGGGTGATTTCTCGCTTTCTGTCTCTCTGTCTCTCTCCGTCTTTCTGGCAAGTGCATGCGCCCTATAGCAAAAACCTCTCCAAAAAAAAAAAAAAAAAAGAGGAACTTTTATAATATTGGGAGAATATGTATATCCTGATATAAATAAAGGGTTATAATAACTGGGTAATATATGGATAAAAGTCACTTATACTTTTTAAATTAAATAACAATTTATTTATTATTATTTTTCAGTTTTAAACAGAGTGAGAGAGCAAGCCTCCAGGCCCAGGGCTCGAACTAGGGTCAGTCATGTGGGAGTCCAGTGCCTTTAACTACCATGCCACCTCCTGGCCCCTGTCACTTATACATTTAAAGCAGAGGTTTGTCACTTCATTACTCTCATCTTCTGTACAAGTAGAAAGTAAAAGATCTGAAACTCTTTGGGGCAGCAGATGATGTAGTGGTTACTTCGCTGGGCTCCCACATGGCCAACCACGGTTTGAGTCCCAGACCTGGTGGCTTGAATATCATGACAGGTGTGTGTGTGTGTTTGTGTGTGTGTGTGTGCATGCCCAAGATCCTGGGAGGAGAATGGAGGAAAAGGGATTGTGGCATGGCCATACCCCCTGGGGACGATTTCTCACTTTTCCTCTCACTGTCTGTCTCTCTCAGGCAAGCATATGTGGCCTAAGGCAAAAACCTCTTAAAAAAAAAAAAAAAAAAAAAAAAAAAAAATGAAACTTTCTACCCATCAAGAAAAGGAAGCATTGCTTTTCACCACAATGGCACCAAAAGTGAAGAAGGAAGCTTCTGCCCCTCCCAAAGCTGAAGCCAAAGCAAAGGCTTTTGAAGGTCAAGAAGGCAGGACTGACAGACATCCAAGACACTAAAAAAAAGAAAATCTGTAGATGTACTTTCTGTACATTCTCGGGCCCCCACTTTCTGGAGGCCCAAGCCTCTGTGTCTCTGAAGGCAGCCAATATCCTCAGAAGAGCGCCCCCAGGAGAAGCAAGCTTGCCCACTGCACCATCATCAAGTCCCCCTGATCACCGAGTCCGCGAAGAAGACAGAAAACAACAGCACATTCGTGTTCACTGCGATGTCAAGGCCAACGCGCACCAGGTCAACGGGCTGTGAAGAAGCTCTATGATACTGATATGGCCGAGGTCAACACCTACTCAAGGCCGACAGAGAGAAGAGGGTGTATGTGTGACTGGCTCCTGATTATGTGGCCAACAAAATTGGGATCATCCAAACACTGAGTCCAACTGGCTCATTTTGAATATACACTTCTTCACCATAAAAAAAAAAGAAATAAAGAAAAAGAAAAGAAAGCATTATCATGAATCATTTACACAGCATTTTATTTTAAGGATAAAATAAACTCCCTTTCACTGCCTCATTTTAGGCATTTAATATGAACATAATCCCTGATTAACCAAAATAAATTGCTCTATTATATAAAATACCCTTTCTGGTTTTTATTTTTTATTTTTTTGAGAAGTCTATAAGTTGGGGAAAGTTAAAATGAGATGTGAAATATGGTGCTCAATATTCTAAAGAAAAATGCAATTAAAACTGGTAAGATTAAAATCATTTTCCATCGGGGTGGCTCATACACCATATGTCAAGGAGTTCCCTATAGGGAACACTTAGGTCTAAAATACGTGTATCTTATTACGACTCTCTTAAAATGTTCATGAAACAAACAAACAAATAAAAAGACATCTGATGCTTGAATTAAAGGTCAGTGAAACAGTGAAGACCCATAAGTCAAGCACAAAGAAGTCCCAGTGAGGTCGAGCATCGCTGGGCTCCGAGTCTAACTCGCCGTACATAACCATAGTTAGCGTGCTCTTTCTACACAGTTGGTAGCAATCAGATACATATTTAATGGGGTTTCATTATATCCTATAAATGCTGGCAATAGAATAATCTCCCCAGGGTATTCCGTGAATAATAGAAAAAAGAAAATGATGAGCACATTTAGCACAGGCACCCACAACCTCATGATAAAAGGCAGCGTTTCTCCCATACAGCACCTGTTGTCATAGCTCGTTTAATTACTTTTCATTGTAGTCAGCAGCCTGAAATATTTATCATGGAGCCTATAATTTTCCAAATCCAAAACTGTCATCTACTCATGTGACTATAGGAACCGAAATTTTACTCACCCTTCCTACTTCTGTGTTTTGTTTGCAACATCCAAAGTTCTAAACAAAATATCTTCCAGGAAAGTTAGAAGATATTAAGCTACTTATGAAAATAAAATATATTAACACCTCCTGAAGAATCAGTTAAGTGACTGGTGTATTAAAAGATTAGAGGATGTGCATTTGACGGTCAAAAGACAGTGTATCACATAAAATTTTGACCAACATGGGTATAGACGTAATTTTAGTATTACATATTAAAGCATTCAATGTGTGAAAATTAAAAATAAAATGAATTTTATATTTTTATACAGAAGAGCTAACTAATAATACTTCAGTCAACATTTCTTGAACTTAGTCTCCCAATCGGTTTCATATAAAATTAGGTTTATGTTTTGTATTTCTTTCCCCAATGAATTACAGGCTATAAATTCCACACTTTGGCTATGTTTTTTTTTTGATAGGTACATTGTGCTCCAGAATAAAATTTTATTGTTCCTTTGAATAAAAGTCCAAATGAATTCTGTTCATGTTATTTACTAAATAATGTGTTTACAGAGCACATATTACTTACAATTGTACAATGGTAGAGCTTTACAAACATTTACTCATTTAATCCTCACGACAACCCTCTAAAGTGACAACTATAATCTTTTCTGTTTTACAGCTAAAGACATTGAGATACAGAGAGATTAAGCAATTTGCTCATGGTCACTAAACCTAGTTAGTGGCAAACTCAGGATTCAAACTTAAGTAGCCCAGCTCCAGAATCTATGTCTTTAACCTCTTCATACCAAAAGCCAATTTAATTTAATAGGAAAGTACTTAGCAGGAGAAAAAAAATTTCATATAGGTCTCATGAATTCAGTTTATAAATAAAAGTCCAATTCAGATTAATTAGAGTAATAGTATGTCCTAAAATTAAAAATGTATTTTACATTACAACTCAGTAAATACTTATATCCACACACTAACACTCACACACATAGCCAACACAAATTTCACAAATTAAGACTACCTTTACTAGACTGTCTACATGCAAGTACATGTATTGTATTACAAAGCAGTTCTTTTTTTTTTTTTTTTTTTTTTTTTTTTAAGTTTTTGCCATAGTGTGCATCCACTTGCCGGAGACACACAGAGAGATGGTGAGAGAGAAAGTGAGAAATCACCTTCCAGGAAGGGATGGCCATGCCACTATCCCTTGTGCTCCATCTTCCTTCTGGGATTTTGGGCACTCATGTACACATGCCTGGCATGATTTTCAAGCCGCCAAGTCCAGGACTAAAACTGTAGTCAGCCATGTGGGAGTTCAGCACCCTAACCACTACACTACCTGCTGGCCCCAGTATTTCATGTTTACCTTTTTTTTTTTTTTTTGGAGAGGTTTTCTGCTATAGGGTGCATGCGCTCGCCAGAGAGAAGAGAGAGACAGAGAGACAGAAAGCGAGAAATCACCCCCCGGGGGGATGGCCGTGCTGCAATCCCTTCTCCTTCATTCTCCTCTCGGGATCTTGGGCATGCACGTACACATGCCCGGTGTGTGTTTAAGCCACCAGGTCTGAGACTCGAACTGCGGTCGACTATATGGGAGTTCAGCGACATAGCCATTACACTAACTGCTGGTCCTCAGTATTTCATTTTTAAATACTGCTTATAACCAAGTAATTTGCTCTCACAATGCCAGTACAGTAGTTCTCAGATCTGGTTAGCCATCAAAGTTTTGAAAATTTTAAATCTAAGACATATTTGTGCCCTGCTTCAAATAATTAAATTTGAATCTCCGGAGAACGGCCTTTAAAAAGCTATGGGGGTGGGGGGACAGCAGATCACATAGTGGTTATGTTGCTGGACTTCTACATGGTCAACCACAGTTTGAGTCCCAGACCAGCAGCTTGAAACTCACACTGGGTGTGTATGCGTGCAAGCCCAAAATCCTGAGAGGAGGATGGACGAGTAGGAGCTGCAGTGGGCTATCCCCCTGGGGAGTGATTTCTCGCTTTCTGTCTCTCTGTCTCTCTGGCGAGCATACACACTCTATAGCAAAAATGTCTCTCAAAAAAATTAAAGCTATCTGGGTGATGGGAACCAGCAGTTAGCGTAATGGCTATGTCGCTGGATTCCCACGTAGTTGGCCGTGGTTCGCGTCCCGGACCCAGTGGCTTAGAACTCACGCCGGGCGCGTGTGCATGCGTGCCCAAGATCCCAAGAGGAGAATGGTGGAGAAGGGATTGTGGCGTGACCATCCCCCCTGGGGGGTGATTTCTCGCTTTCTGTCTCTCTGTCTCTCTCTGTCTGGCGAGCGCACGCACCTTATAGCGAAAACTTCTCCCAAAAAAAAAAATATTATCTTGGGATAGTTTCTTTGAAAATGGAGTTATTGAGTCCCAATGCAAAGGAGTGCAACAAAAGGGGGTGATTTCTCGCTTTCTGTCTCTATGTCTCTGTCTGTCTGGCGAGCGCATGCGCCCTATAGTGAAAAACCTCTCCAAAAAAAAAAAAAAAAAAAAAAAAGAAAGCTATCTGGGTGATATTATTTTAAATAATTATTTATTTAATTTGATTTATTCATTCATTTATTTTAATTTGACCAGAGAAAGACACAGAGAGAGAGAGAGAAAGAGAGAGGGAAAGTGAGAAAGCAAGCCATCAGGTCTGGGACTCCAACTGTGGTCAGCCATGTGGGAGCGTCCAGCACCTTAACCACCACGCCACCTGCTGGTCCCCCATATGGGTAATATTAAAAAGCCCATGGCTGAGAATCTCTCTGTGCCATAGAGCCAACATACGAAGTACGTGAAACACGCTGGAGTAGATGAAACCAATGAAATGCATTGTTATTTTCTCCAGTCAAACGTTGGATTTTTGAATAAGAGGACTTTTAGATTTGTTTACATTAGCATATCAGTTTCATAGGCTATAAATATCTACAAAACTCTTGAAGAGCTGTTAATATATATTATTTTCATAAATAGCTTAACAGTCAGCCTTCCACATCATGGGTGGTGCATCTAGGGATTCCCCCAATATAGATAAAAAATACTATGTTCCTGCTAACCTGTGTTATGGAGTTAGGCCTCCGATGGTTACATCTGCACTGAATGTCTAAAGACTTTGTTTCCTGGGAACCAGCAGTTAGCGTAATGGCTATGTCGCTGGACTCCCACGTAGTCGACCGCGGTTCGCGTCTCGGACCCGGTGGCTTACAACTCACGCCGGGCGCGTGTGCGTGCGTGCCCAAGATCCCGAGAGGAGAATGGAGGAGAAGGGATTGCGGCGTGACCATCCCCCCTGGGGGGTGATTTCTCGCTTTCTGTCTCTATGTCTCTCTCTGTCTGTCTGGCGAGCGCACGCACCCTATAGCGGAAAACCTCTCCAAAAAAAAAAAAAAATGTTTCCTTGTCATTATTCCCTAAAGGATGTAATATAACAACTATTTACATAGAATTTACACTGTATAGGTACTATAAGTAATCAAGAAATTAAAGCATATAGGAGGATGTGTGTGAAGTACATGAAAATACAAGGAGGGTGTGTGTAGGTTATATGCAAATACAGTGGCATTTTATAGAAGAAATTTGATGATCTGTGGATTTTGGTGTGGGTGTATAGGAGTGTACTGGAACCAATCCCCTTCACATGCTCAGATATTCATTCTTTCCTGTTATTCATATTGTTAACTTGTATAGCATACCCTCTCTTCACTGACACTTTAAAGATTTTTAAACGCAGGGCCTACCTGAATATTAACAATTAGCGGATCCTGATTCAACAAGGTTGTATTTAAAATGTGCATTTATGGGACCAGCAGATAGCATAATGTTACATCACTGGACTCCCACATGGCCAACCAAGATTTGAATCCCGGATCGGAGGCTTGAAACATGCTGGGTGCATATGCATGTGTGTCCAAAATCCTGAAGGAAGAATGGAGAAGGGATTGCAGCATGGCCATCCCCCTAGGGGGTCATTTTTCACTTTCTGTCTCTCTGGTGAGCACAGGCAACCTATAGCAAAAATATCTCAAAATAAATAAATAACAATGAGCATTTAAATTACAGAAAAAAATATAATTCTTTGAGATTGGATTAAGATAATAATTTTTGTAATTCAACACAAAGTTTAGAAATGGTTTAGAAATGGTTTGAAATGGTTTGTTCTCATAGATCCATGTTTTAGAATTTGGTCCCGGGTCTAATGGTGCTCGGAGGTGGTGAGATTTTTAAGAGGAGAAGCCTAGGGAGTAGTGTTTGGATCATGAAAGGACATCTTCATGACTTATATTATTACTTTCTTGCCAGACAAAGTTAATTCTAGCTCCCATGAAAAGGAGTAAGTTCCTGTGAGAGCGGGTTGTTACAGAAGAAAAATGGTTGCACCCAGGTCTGCACATGCCTGCCATTTTCTCTGCTTCTGTTAGCTACACTGTGATGTAGCACCAGGGGCCAGCCTGAGACCAACCCTAGGCCTCAGGATGTTCCACCCACCAGAATGTAAATCAAACCTTGATTCTTCAAAAATCACTAAGCTGAGGCCAGCAGATGGTGTGGTGGTGAAGGCACAAGACTCTCACATGACCAACTGGTTCGAGCCTCGAACCTCCGGGCTTGCTTTCTCATTTTCCCTTTCCCTCTTCCTCTCTCTCTCTCTGGTGAGCACATGTGCCATGTAGTGAGGTAAGAAATAAGAATAATAATCATAAATAAAATTAAATAATCATTTTTAAAAATCCCTCGGCCTTGGGTATTTCTGTTAGCAACATAATAGTGGATTGACACCTAGTTATTATTATTTTTTTAATTGCCAGAGCGGGCACACGCTTACCAGAGAGAGACAAAGAGATGGAAAGAAAGAAAACCCCCAATGGGGCATGGTCATGCGACAATCCCTTCTCCATTTTTCCATCCTGTTTGGATTTAGAGCGTGCACACACATGTAGCCAGTATGTTTTCTAAGCTACAAGGGCTGGAACTCGAGCCACGGTTGGTTCTCGGGGATCAACTCCCTTAACCACTAGGCTATAGGGTCAACCTGACACCTGGGTCACTCTACATCTATATTTTTCTTTTATTCATATCCTTTCTCCCCCAAATCTTATCATTGTTTTCAAGTGAAAAACCTGCATTACAAACTAATTTAAAGTTTAGAGTTTGAGCAGTTAACTCTCTTATTGAAAGAGAATTGTAGCTGCCAAATTTGATGTAGAACGAATTAGTTCTTAGAAGACAAGCCCAGGACCCACTGCTGACCATCGAGAAACTGTGTGACTGAACTGGGGCCATGTTACATAAGTAACATGCTGAAGCACAGGGAAACCACAGACCAGAGGCATTGAAAAGATTGCTGAATGGACAGACTGAAACAAGGTTTGCTTGGTGGATATGGGTGTCACATCTATTCATGTGACTTTTTAAAATTTACTATCATTTGTTCCTTTTCATTGCTGTGTTTCTATGGTTTTTAACCTAAACTGGCAATATTTCAATTTCCATGGTTAAAAATAGAGACATGCCTGCTGTCTACAGCAGATGGAAAGATTCTAGATTTGGAGTAGAGAGGATACATGTAGCTACCAGAGACCGCATGGGAGGGGAGCAGGAGGTAGAGGGCGAGTGTGATAGGTAAAGGAAAGAAACATTTAACAGACAAAACAATGTCAAGTTCATTGTTGAAAAAGGAAGGTTCTGGGACCAGCAGATGGCGTAATAGTTACATCGCTGGACTCCCACACAGTCAACCACAGTTTGAGTCCCAAACCCAGTGGTTTAAAATTCATGCTGGGTGCACGCCAAAAATCCCAAGAGGAGAATGGAGGAGAAAGGAATGTGGCCATCCCTCCTGATGGATGGGTTCTCGCTTTCTGTCTCTCTGGCAAGCGCATGTACCCTGTAGTAAAAATCTCTCTCTCTAAAAAAAAAAAAAAAAAAAAAAAAAAGACGTAGTCGACTGTGGTTCAAGTCCCAGACCTGAAGGTTTAAAACTCATACCAGGCACACATGCACACGTGCCCAAGACCCCAAGAAGAGAACAACAGAGGAGAAGGGATTGCAGTGTGGCCATCCCCTCCGGGGATGATTTCTCACTTCTTGTTTATCTGCTTCTTTCTGTCTCTCTGGCGAGTACATGTACCCTACAGCAAAAATCTCTCTAAATAAATAAATACTATAAAAAATAGCAACATGCTTCGAAAGGGACACCTTACATCTATGTTCTTCAGATGTGCGTTCATTATACTGCCCTGAACATGAGGGCTACGGACAGTTTTTTTCCTGACTGACAAGTCTGAACTGACTCCTAAAACCTGAATAGACTTGGAGAAGGAAAAGGAAAAAAAAAAAAAAAAAAAAAAAAAAGAAAGAAAGAAAAAGAAAAACACCAGGTGAGCCAGGAGAAGGCCCTCTCCTCTCCTCTCCTCTCCTCTCCTCTCCTCTCCTCTCCTCTCCTCTCTCTCTCTCCTCTCCTTTCCTTTCTTACATTTGCCAGGTCTGCGAGACCAGGATGGGGTTTGCTAAAGTCAACAGAGTTATGCTCAGGCAGCACGAAAGCACATGTTGCCTCTTCCTTTACACTGTGTGTAGATGCTCCCACAATCCTCTCCCCTAATCCCTGCGTAGCTCCAAAGAAAACTACAGATGTGTGGGACCTTGAGGTGTTAGACAACACCTCAAAAACAGCTGGGAATGCTTGGCAAGACTGCACGGTAGAGATTTCGGTTTTCTCTCTTACAGGCTGCTGTTGTCGTGGGTGGCTTGGCTAAGCCCAACCCGATCACTACCCTTCAGACACTGTCCATACCTGTGCTTGGGGACTCTCCTTTGCTGGAAGGAGGTTCCTAACCTCCATCCCACTTTGGATGTGCCACCTAAAACATCAGATATTTGATGCTTTGTTCTGAAAACCAAGACGAGAAACATACAGGAGCGGAGCAGCCCTGGAAGGGGAGGCTGGCTTTACTGTCCCCATTAACAACATGGTAGTGTGTGTAAGAGGGTGATACATCATTGCTGGCCCTTTGCCATGAGGGATTCGATAACTGCAAATAGTCTGTTAGGTTCATCCCATTTCCTCTACCTGGTAATGGCTTCGGTTATTTTATTTTGGCTTGATTTGAGTTTGATTTCTAAGTTACTCACATTAAAGAAGAAACTTGATGTGTTAAAATGGAAGATGGGATTCCTCAACATTTTTGTTTTTTTGGACTGAATAATTCTTAGTGGGAGGGTATTTAGTGGCACCCTTGGCCTCTATGCACTGATCCAGGAACATCCTCCAAAGTCATGACAACATAGCTTCCCGACACTGTCCTAAGTCTCCTGGGGACCAAACTGCACCAGTTGAAAACTGCTAATTTAAGGCAAAGAATAAAAAAAAATCAACAGTATTAAAGAAGAATTATAATCTCCTTTCTTCTCATATTCCTTCAAAATCAAAATTACTGTTAAAAAATAGGTAGAAAAGTACGCCAGCAGGTGGCGTACTAGTGAAGGTGCTGTACTCTCACATAGTTGACTGCATTTCAAATTCTGGTGGCTTGCTTTCTCACTTTTCCTCTCTCTCTCTCTGTCTCCCTCTGGTGAATGTGTATACTCTATACCAACTTAAAATAATAACAATAAATAAAATTAAATAAGTAATTCTTTTTAAATGTATTTTTAAAAAGAAAAATATGTAGGAAAGTAGTTCAATATTACAATTTAAGAAAGTAATGTATAATATAATGTCTCTTATTTCTCATGTATTATATCATTACCACATACAAAACTAAACTTTTCTCTTTATGTCAATTTTTTTTTAAAAGAAGGGTTCCCCCCCCCCCAAGGAATTATTTATTTATTATTATTTTAAATTTGAATAAAAAGAGAAAGGGAAAGTGAATAAACAAGCCACCAGGTCCAGGACTTGAAACATGGTTGACCACATGGGAGTCTAGCATCCTAACTACCATGCCACCTGCTGGCTCCTTTTTATGTCAATATTGACTGCTTGAATAGCATTGCTATCCCACCCCACCTCACCCCCAAAGGCAGAAGGCATTTTTGATTTTACCTTATATGGGTCCCAGCAGAGCAATTTAAAACAGGACAGATGACCCCATGGTTGATGGTAGTAATGAGTGCTTCCCATTCTTCTGAACTAAGGATAAGTGTCTGGGTCTGTGTTGGACACCCACCATCTTTCATCTACAAAAGATGGAAGCCACTTGTCTGTAATCATGTCTGTTTTCTGCTTTCCCTCAAAGACCACTGACTGTAGTTCTGCAATCTGGGAAGAACTCTTCCAGACCAGGACGGCTGACTACACACAGAGCATAACGGTGCTCTGCGGCTCTTGTCTAACACAGCTTTATTTCGTCCATACTTACCTTTCCTCCTAACAACACGCAAATAGTAAATAAGAGGCAAACAGAACTACAGAATTTCAGAACTGGATGGCATTTTAAAGATCATGCATGTAGCCCATTCCTCAAATTTCCACAGTGAAGACATTTAAGCTTAAAGAGGCTAAATAATTGATTCAGGGTTTGATTTCAAGTTCCTAAGAAGCTCCAAACCCTCAATTTCTCAGCATTCTAAGTCCTGTGCTGTTTTCCAAACATACCAGAACTTCTGATTATGTGTTTATCAGTCCAATCAGATTTCTCATTTAACAGATTACATTCAGTAAAGCTGGCATAATTATCTGAATATATATAACTCCTCATTTCTCATTAATATCATTTGCTGCTTATATTAACAAGTATCTGCCTGTTAACTATGAAAATTAGAGCATAATCTAGAATATATATTCTCATATACATATATATATATGGAAGACTGTGGGTTTTTATGTTCCTTAACCTAATTTCAAAATTATAATCATTCAATGAATTTTATAGCTAGCGTTAAAATTCACTGCACAATTATTTAATTGAAATAATGCCACTTTACTTGAATGACACTTATCATACATAAATCAGTTGTCTGAATTATTCAGTTTTACTTTACCCCACAATTTTTGCATGTACTTGCTCACAGTTCTGCTAGCCATATGGAATGCCTAAGAAGTTGCTGCAGGGTATGACAGAGAGCATCTGTAGTTTGGTGGTATAAAACATGCCTGGTGATTGTGATTGTGAATTTCAGTAGTTAAATCTCACATCGACCCAGATGATTTTCCTCTGAATAATTTTCATTCTCTGTGAATATTTAGTTTTGTGAGACAGGTAGTTAAGGAGAACAGCAAGTTCACTTTAGCATTGCAATGACTAGATTTCCAATTTGGGGGAAATTCAACCACTCTTACCAATATAAAAGTATAATATTTTAATTAAAGAAATAAATTATTTCATAATAGATTTACTAAAATAAAGGCATATATTCTTATGGGTTTCGATTTCCATTTCTTTCTTTTTTTTTTTAAGAGAGAGACTTTTGCTATAGGCCATAGGTGCTCGCTGGAGAGACAGAGATGGAGAGAGAGAGAAAGTGAGAAATCATGAAAAGAGGAGGACTGCAGACATTTCTCGGCTCTCATTTTTTTCCAGCAAGTGCGCCATAGGAAAATAATCAAAATTGATTCATGTCCGAAAATTTCATGAAAATTTACACTGAGCCTACACTATTGAGTTTTAAAATACCTCTGCATAGTATATTTCAGCATAAAATTATTCATTGAAACTTCTGAGGACTCTTAATTATATTTTGCATTATTTATAAATTGTACCACATAAAAAGTTGTATTCTGATAAAATGGCACTTATTTATAAGAGGTGAGGATTTATTACAGATTCTCTGCACTTTGAATGTTTAAATACAAGTCCAAGTGTCTCAAATAAAAATGGGATACATTTAGACATTAAAAAAAAAAACCACAGTTAGTTGGAAATTAAATTGGAATTAAACTATGGAAGAAGCTTCTACCAAGTTTCTTTCATAGAAATGGTATCTCTTCTATTGCATTGATTTTCAGGCGCTCAAAATTATTATACTCATTCCCAAAATGCTACTGGTAGGCTTTTACCCGATGGTTTTGGGACACCTGATGTTGGTCTAGTTCCTCATGGATGAAGATAAAAAACAGCAGTAGTTTTGCACCCCGGTAACTCAGCTTAATAACCTGTCATTACATAATTTCTCTGACTTGCTTTGTGGCAGCAGTCCAGTCATTCTTGTAATCTTTAAAAATATATATGTATTTTTTTCTCATGAGCGAGTGAGAGACAGGTATCCCCAACAGGGTCTTCATGTTGCCATTCACCCCAGCCACCCTGGATCCTGGATATGGACATACACTCAGGGAGGCCTCAGGACACTAACCCAGTGACAGTAACTTTCAAGGGGCCTGAGGACACTAACTTTCTTTGTGGGTCCTATTGCATTACCACTGCACCACTGTCCAGCCCCCATGTAATCTCTCTTTCATGTTTTTAACATGTTTTTAACAGATGGATCACCGAACTTATGATCTCTGAGGGCTGAACTCGGACACATAACGTCAAGAATTGTTCATTGAGGGACCAGCAGTTAGCGTAATGGCTATGTCGCTGGACTCCCACATAGTCGACGGCGGTTCACGTCCTGGACCGGGTGGCTTAAAACTCACGCCGGGCGCGTGTGCGTGCGTACCCAAGATCCGGAGAGGAGAACGGAGGAGAAGGGATTGCGGCGTGGCCATCCCCCCGGAGGGTGATTTCTCGCTTTCTGTCTCTCTGGCAAGCGCACGCGCCCTATAGTGAAAACCTCTCCAAAAAAATAAATAAATAAAAAAGAATTGTTCATTGATACAGAGTACTGATCTCTTTATTTTTCTGGCTAAGCAACTGTGTTCCCCAGTTTATGGAATCCCTACAGAATTAGCAAGGTTATTTATATATTATCCACAAAATTCTTTTTTTAATAATCATTTACTTAATTTTATTTATTCATTCATCCACTTTAATGTGACCAGAGAGAGACACAGAGGGAAAGTGAGAAAGCAAGCCACCAGGTTCAGGATTTAAACTGTGGTCGGCCATGTGGGTGTGTCCAGCACCTTAACCACCACGCCACCTGCAGACCCCCATTATCCACACAATTGTGTCTTTCAAAGCACCGCAAACAAACTTGAGATACAAATTTAATGGTATTAGTTGTCTTTCTCTTTATGAAGCATAAATTTGCAAGCTTATAACTGAAAAGGATTTTATTATAACAGTGCTGCACATTTTAATTACAGAAAAAAATGTGCATACCTGGTTTTTTGTCTTGCTTTTTTAATTTTTTTATTTTAGCTAGAGGGCATGTGCATTCACCAGGGAAAGACAGAGGAAGAGGGAGAAGAGAAAGTATGCCCCATGGGAAATGGTCATGCCACAATACCTTCTCCTTCATTCTTCCCTCTTTTTGAGATTTTGGGCACACACAAACACACACATATGGCATGTTGCTTAAGGCACCAGGGTTCAGGATTCAAACCATATTATTGACTATGTGGAATCTGGCTATTTTAATCAGTAGGCCATGAAGCCGGACCTATACATCTGTTTTAAAAGTGAAAAACCAATAACCAGTCAGAGGCATGTAACATTTCTAGTATTCTGACCATGCATAAGGAAAATGAAGTAGTAGAGGTAAAATAGACTTTGCTAAGGAAATAAAATTTGATACTTCAAAGACATATTTTTCACTCATCGGAATATATTTTTGCTCTGGACATTAAAAAATATTATTCTGCAACTTTGTTTGCTTAGTTTCCAAGCTTCTTTTATTTTTTAGGTTTTTGCCATAGGGCATATGCACTTGCAGAAGAAACAGAAAGAGGGAAAGTGAAACCCCCACCCTCCGCCCGGGGGATAATCTTTCAAGGAAATGGTATCTTTTTCAGTGTGTTGATTTTTCAAGTACCCAAAATTATACTCAACCCCCCCTCCCTCAAAAAAAAAAAAAAAAAAAAAAAACTCTTCTTCTCCATTTTCTTCCTGGGGTTTTGGGCACATAGGCACCCACGTCAGGCATGATTTTCAAGTCTCCTGGTCCAGGACCCAAACTGCCGTTGGCCATGTGGGAACCCAGCACCTTGGCCACAATGCCACCTTCTGACCCCAGCTTCTGTGCCTTTTAAGTTAGAGATACAAATTTAACCATAGTTTGTTTTCTGCAAAAACAGCTATTTAGGAACAAATAATACGCAAAGCTGTGACCAGAAGATGAAATCAGGTGGCCTAAATTTGGTTGTCTGTGTGACTTTCAACATTAATACGGTATTTTTATTTGTGAAATCGTTTTCTAGAAATTTGTTGGTCTGAAAGCCTACTTCAAATGGCTGTAAAAATGCCCCCAAAATCAGAGAGTACTATTTGAATGTTTATACAAATGTCTCAGGCCTTGCCACGACTGAAAGAAGAGTCTTTGGAAAAAGGTGTTTGCCTATGTCAGTAATAACTGCTGATAGACATCATGATTCGCTCATTAGCAAATCATTAGTAACCTACTTACAGGAAATTCCAGGCATAGAATCTTGTAGAACTGCCCATGAGATTCCTTAAGGTAAGTCCTATTTCCATATTTATTTACCAGTTGGAGTTAGTCACCTCTAGTGAGAATAGAATTTCTCTTAGTAACCAGGTCCAAGGGATCAAAACACTGTCTAATACACAACTTAATGCAACAAAGGAAAGAAGTGTATGAAATACAGGAACCTTGATCTGTCTGTGCAAGTTTGTATATTAAAATTATTCAAATTATTAGGGTAGTGTGAAGTATGAGAGTTGCAATCAATTATTTCTCCATCCTCCATCTCAAAAACCCATAAAACTTGACGTTAATCTATTTACACATCTCTTGGTGCCAATTATCCTTCTAAGGGATTTACAAACACTAATTTGTTTAATCATTAGAACTACTCTGTGAGGTAAATTCTGCTTTTATCTCCATTTTTTAAGTAGAGCAACGAAGGCAAAAAGAAAAGGAAAGTCACTTTCCCAAGATACCCAGCTACTAATGGCAGAACCTGATGGCACTCAGGCCATCTGGATGCAGACGGTGCTCTGAGCTCCCTTCCATCTTACCTGTCAGGCTTTCTACCTTTCCTTCTTATACTCCTTCTTCCATCAAAGAACATGAAATTCATTTAGGACCAAGTAAAAATTTCTTTGACAAGGAATGAGAGAAAATAGGAGAGGTACGAGAGACACAGGACTCAAGGTATCCAATGGAACCAGGCACACAAGGAAGGACTCCTCTCCTCATTGACTGCTAAAAATGAAGTCTCAGGGCCAGCAGGTGGCATGGTGGCTGAAGCGCTGGACTCCTACATGTCCAACCATGGTTCAAGTCCTGGACCTGGTGACTTGCTTTCTCACTCTCCCTTTCTCTCTGTCTTTCTCTGGTCAAAACTGAAGAATAATGATGATAAATGAAAGAAATTATAAGTAAATGAATATTTTTAAAAAGAATGAAGTCTCATTTGGGACACATTCAATTATAGCCTAATACTAATGGAGGATAATATCACATCTGTTGGGTTGTCGAGAAAGTCATGACACATTTTTGCATAGAAAAACAGAAAAATATGTCATGATTTTTCCAACAACCTAACAGAAGACCTACAGAAATCAGTATGTCCAGGGATATCAGCATGGCTCAGGGGGAGGGCTATTGTCAGTATCAGAGCAAATGACTGGGTTGCAGCATGAGAATGTGAGAAAGCTGCAGACACTTCTGCCAGAATGTATACTGCCTTAGACTGAAGATCAGAGATAAACATAAAATACATGAAATACAGTAACCACAAAATTAAGAAGACAATACCAGCCTATATTTAAGGATGGGATCCATAACAACTAATACAATGATTATAAACAATGGAAAGAAGCTCTTTAGTAAATTGAAAAATAAATATTTCCCAATAAAAATAAGATTTGTGAACATCATTCAGCAAGGGCCTAAAGCAAAATTAAAAAAAAAAAATACAGCCATCACTTTCTTGCTTGTCTAGTCTCTATATGTATTTCATGTGATAGAAAGACTATTCATAAAAGGATTCAAATTACACAGATATAGCCATATATTCACGTACTAAGAAGAATAGGTTTGTACTTAGAGCAAATGAAACTTGGAGCCCTGATCTGACAGAACACAGTTTTGGTAAAAACCATAACCATTACTAGTCTAAACAAGTCCTAAAAATCTGAAAAAGTTGGTGTATCTCCAGAGGAATCTAATTTATTGCCAAGAAAGGAAAAAAAAAAAAAAAAAAAAAAAAAAAAAACAAGGAAAGGGAAAATCCCATGCGTGTCTTCTACTAATTACGACAATAGGTTTTTAAATCCTGCATCCTTGTCAGGTAGAATCCATATTCGTCTACTTTTGTGATCCACAAAACACAAGGTATTAAGATGCTTACAGGAGAAAGTATGCCAGCTGGTTAGCAACATGACAACAGGAAAGGGTTCTCTATACCTGCTTGTATCTAATCTATTACTTAAGGAACAGACTTGTCTTTTTTTAAATTTTATTTATTCTACATTTATTCGCTGAACAACATCACAGCATATCAAACACGATTTCTCATCCAGAATATGCTGTATAGTGGCTAAATCATACATGTTATCGTCAACAAATAATTTTCCATTTCTTGTTTCATATATATGTATATACATATATACATATATATGAAAAAAATATATGAAAAATTTAAAAAATTAAATAAATATTTAAAAAGAATGAATATATATATGTGTGTGTGTGTGTGTGTGTATGTATGTGTGTATATATACATATATATATATATATATATATATATATATATATATATGTGTTATCCCCCTGGTGGGGGTGGGGGTTTCACTTTCCCTCTATCTCTCTTAGGCAAGTGCATGTGCCCTATGGCAAAAACTTAAAAAATAAAAAAAGCTTGGAAACTAAGCAAAGTTGCAAAATAATAAATAAAGAAGCTTATTTCTCACCCTCTCCCATTTCCCACCCTTCTCCCACATTGTCTCTAGTATTTATGGTTGTTTTCTATTCCTTGACCCCCCCCATTTTGTTGATTCCCAAAATATCTTAATCTAAACACTTTCAATTGAAAGTTCAGCTGATATATACACATCTGTGAACACATGTATGATTTTAGTCATGAAACTTCATGAGTAGAATGAACACACTATAAGGTAACACCTAGCTGAGGCTATATAGCCTAGTGTGGTCCTTAAATAGTTTTTTTTTTTTAATATATATATACATATATACATTTAAAATATTTTTTTTTAAGAAAAGCAGTCATAGCTTTAATAAACCAAAGTAAAAAATGTTAAGAGTAATTTGCTTAAGACTTAAAGCCAGGTTAGGAGTCTGCTCAAATAGTAGGTACATGAACCTATCGACATCTCAAAAGAAGACACAAATCCTCAGATCTGGAAAAAAAAAAAAAAAAAACTGCATGGAAAAAAATCAGTAATGTTTTAGTCACAAGTCATAAAATTCTGTTTCACCAGCTCATCTCATGTAATTAATCTCTCTTTTGTTGTGATCCAATCCTTCCGCTTAAATTCTGGAAGATAACATTCAACTCTGGAGTTGTCCCTACCATTCAGTTGGCCATTTTCTTGGTTGTTTTTGAACTCTTATTTCTGTGTGTCTGACTTTAGTTTTCCTGAGATAGCACTCTGTTCAACTTCTTGGAGAGCTGGCTTGGTGCCAGTATATTCTTTCAGGTTTTATCTGAGAATGTTGTCTTTTCTTCCCATATGAAGGATAATCTTGCTGGGTACAGTATTCTTGGTTGAAATTGCTTTTCTCTTAACATTTTGAATATATTTTCCCATTCTTGCCTTGCTTGCATTGTTTATGATGAGAGGTCCACTGTTAGCTTGATGGGATATCCTTTGTAGGTAACTTGATGTTTCTCTTGCCAATCTTAGTATCTTGTCTTTGTCTGTGGTCTTGGTCAATCTGGCTATAATGTGTCTTGGAGAGGATCTTCTTGGGTTGATTCTACTTGGGGTCCTTAGTATTTCTTGGGTCTGGATTTTTGAATGCCTCTCTAGGTTTGGAAAGTTTTCTTCCAGGATTTCATTGATCGATGCCTTTATTAGTCTCTTCACCTTCTGGGATACCAATTATCCAAATGTTTGGACATCTAAAGGTATATAGTATTTCTCATATATTATTCTCATTTTGGGGGGCTATTTTTTCAGTCTTCATGGTGGATCTTTCTAGTCAAGCGATTCTGTCTTCTACGTCTGAGATTCAATCTTCTGTATGATCTAGCCTGCTTTAATACTTTCAAGGGAGGTTTTGATTTCCTATATTACAACCTTCATCTCTAACAGTCCCATTTGATTCCTTTTTACGATGTGTATTTCCTCTTTCAGATCATGCAAGAACTTTCTCACCTCCTGGAACTCGTCAGCTCTTTTCTCCTGCCTCTTCTGGAGTTCGCTGTCTCTCTTCTCTTCCATCTCTGTTAGTTTTGGCACTATATATATTCTAAATTCTTTATCAGACATTTCTGCAAGTTCTATTGTACTGTCTGTGGATGAAGAGGAGTTATTCTTTTCCCTTGGAGGAGAGATATTTTCTTGGTTTCTCATATTTCTTGTGCCTCTGCAGTGATTTCTGATCATTTGATGGGTTATACATTTCCTTCCAAAACCTAGATGGCTGATTTTATAAAGTTCCTGATAATTTAATTTGTCAGTTTCATATAAACAGTTATGTGAACTGAAGTGGATGGTAGCAAATAAAACACATTCTTTACATGTTGGGTTTCCTTTTAAGAGAATGACACTGTTTATCTTTTTGTTAACCCTTTTTTCTTGACTTAAACAAAAGAATAAGAATTTTCTGTGGTGCAGTTCATATTTATCCCAATCAAACTCACTGCTTTATGTACCCTTTAAAAGAGATTTTAAAATCAGAAAGTTGAGGGGCCAGCAGGGTGGCATGGTGGTTATGGTTGCTGGTCTCCCACATAGCCGACTGCAATTTGTTATCATTTCTAATATACATTTTTATATCAACATATAGTCCAGCTGGAGCCAGCTGGTGTGTGGGGGTTAAGTCTGCTGGATCTCACATGGTGGACTACACGGTTTAAGTCACAGACCTGGCAGCTTGAAAATGCACCGATATATTTTTCAAGCACGTGCATGCATATACAAAAATTCCAAGAGGAGAATGGAAGAGAAGGGATTAGGGCATGACCACACACCCCCAACTCCCACCCAGAGCTTTTTCACTTTCTCTCTCCTTCTGCACATACCCTATAGCAAACTGAAAAAAAAAAAAGTCAGACTGACATTACTTTATAACATGTGGAGAAAGACCATCATTTTCTTTATTTTGGATATCACTAGAAAGGATTAATTAATATTTATCTAAGCTTTGCACTTACATATCAATTTCTAAGAAATTAATTACATTTTAATACATTGGCTTACAAGATTTTTATGAAGTCATTCAGAATGTATAGTCTACATAATATTGTGTGCATATTTCTCAGACACCTTTTAAGAGAAAATATATGTAACCACTATAATAAGCAGTGCATAACCTATATTTTCCCAAGCTAGACATGATTTTGTCAGTGAAAATTTGATTTAATGAGCGCTGCCTTCTAATGGCATTCTCTACTGGGTGCCATGGAGATATGCAAATGAACCTAAAGACATTGTCCTCATTCTCAGGGAATTTACAATATAATAGGAGAACAAAATGCAGATGAAAAGATATAACAACACATGCAAAGATGACATGAAAACAGGTACAAATTAATGTAACACAAAACGTCAGTGCTAAGAGAAATGGAATAATGGAATGATCAGAGTGGAATAAAGCTATTCAAGTGCACTTGAAGAAAATTTATTTAAATGGGTGTTTGAGAGAGGCATAAATATGAATCAAGAAATAGTGGGAAGGATATTCTATTCAGGGAGCATGGCAAGATCTCTAGAACAAAGGATTAGGAGAAAGAACAAGAAATTTAATGATGGCTAAAAGATTTAAACTTGTGCTTAAATAACAAAACTGTGACACATAACTCTTTTATTCTGTATAGAGTAGACCTTTATTTATCAAAACTTCTACCTTCCATTTTATGTAGGATAAGAAGATCTGTTACCAAGAACTCCATGGGATTTAATTGTTTCTTTTTTTTTTTTCTTTTCTTTTTTTTTTTGGAGAGGTTTTCGCTATAGGGCGCGTGCGCTCGCCAGACAGACAGAGAGAGACAGAGAGACAGAAAGCGAGAAATCACCCCCCAGGGGGATGGCCACGCCGCAATCCCTTCCCCTCCATTCTCCTCTTGGGATCTTGGGCACGCACGCACACAAGCCCGGTGTGAGTTTTAAGCCACCGGGTCCGGGACGCGAACCGCGGTCGACTACGTGGGAGTCCAGCGACATAGCCATTACGCTAACTGCTGGTCAGTCTAAGGAGAACATTTGAAACCAAGGAAATACCTAAAGCTTTCTGAAATGTGGAAACTCAGGAGAAACAGCATAGAAAAGGAACCAAAACACCCAGTTGGCTAAGACTGCCAGGCTGCAATCACCCAAAACCCCTGCACTGGGAAAGGGTAAGCATGAGATCTTGAGCAGCACCAGGAACCGCATTCCTAGATACCTAGGAGTCCAGCACTCCATGAGGCCTGGGCCCACTGAGGGCAAGCTCCTGATAGGGCTAACTCTGGGAAAGATCTCTGGTTAACTAACTTCAAGGACCCAGCAGCCACAGAACAATGATGTGTGGAGAATATGCAGCTGCTGAAGAGGTAGAAATGTGCACCAAGGTTCAATAGTGTCCAAGTCTTCACATCCCTGAGAATCCACTGAAATCCCACCAGTCCTTCATGGATGACTGCCCCAACCACCTGGTTTAGACAGAGCAGTGGAGACATGGCACGGCATGCTCCGCTCATGCAACATTATACATTCTGGAGCATATATGCACCAGTGCAGCAGGAAAACTGCTCTGTGAAATAAAAACAAAGACAAAAAAATACAAAAATCAAAAGACCGTGTGGAAAAAGGAATTGCCTAACTTGAAGATAGGATTTTTCTAACAGTCCAAAGCATTTTAAAGGGAATTTAAAAATAGCCATTAAAACAAAGAACATTTGGGAAATGTAAGATACCAAGTATCAGCAATGGTGTCCCAGAAGACAAAGAGACAGACAAAAACATAGAAATCTTACTTTGCAGAGTATTAATTAAAAATTTCCCAAATCTAAAGAGAGATACAGACCTCCAGATCCAGGAACTCCAAAGCACACCCCACAGATTCAACATAGAATCTTTGAAAACACAGACTCCCACACACAGAACCATTTGTTACCTGGCCATAAATGGCATTCAGTCTAATTTTTGCTAAAAACCCACCCACAGAGGGTGAATCACTGCAGATTCACTGAGGGCTGAAGCATTCCTTAGCTGTTCACTACGTTCAAAAATTTAAGAGGAAGCTCTTACCAGCTGCCAGTAAACATAGGATGTAAGTGTTTGCTGAAGTTTTCTTGCATATATATCTATGTATAAGTATATAAATCATCAGTTATATATTTACACCAAAGATTTTAGTTTTGCATATTTTGAATTCTAATTCCATTTTCATCTTCCAAGTGGAGAAATAAAAATTTTCTATCAAATCATTATGTTTAACTGTACTTTTTTCCTTCTATTTTCCATTCTGACTCCCTATCAGAAATTGCTTCTAGTTTATAATATTATTTAAATAGGGTAACAGGCTGCCTATTAAGGAAAGAATATATCAAGTAGTTTTTGGCCAGAACTGCCATCTTCCAGTAATTCACCAAAATGACTAACACAAACAGAACGAGGAGAGGCACCCGATATATGTTCTCTAGGCCTTTTAGAAAACATGGAGTGGTTCCTTTATAGCATACATGCAAATCTACAAGAAAGGTGATATTGTAGACATCAAAGGAATGGGTACTGTTCAAAAGGGACTGCCCCACAAATGTTAACATGGCAAAACTGGAAGAGTCTACAGTGTTACCCAGCATGCTGTTGGCATTGTTGTAAACAAGAGCAAGATTCTTGCCAAGAGAATTTATGTGCATATTGAGCATATTAAGCATTCTAAGAGCAGAGACAGCTTCCTAAAATGTGTGAAGGAAAATGACTAGAAAAAGAAGGAAGTCAAAGAGAAAGGTACCTGGATTCAACTGAAGAGCCAGCCTGCTCCACCCAGAGAAGCATACTTTGTGAGAACCAATGGAAAGGAGCCTGAGTTTCTGGAACCTATTCCCTATGAATTCATGGCATTATGGGTGTTAAAAATAATCTATGGTCTATAAAAATAATAATTAAAAAAAAAGATTATATCAAGTGCTACTTGAAGGACATTTTTAAATTTAAGGCACCTCTCTCACGACTAAGAATGAGACCTACAGGATCACATTCGACCAGACTGTTTTTTGCTCCAGGTTGAGTCACTTGCATGGCCTTACTAAATTATGCAAATGTAATGAGAGTTGCACCCTTTGTTCTCTAGGAAGTTATAACAAAACTATTTATTTATCTACTTAGTGTTTTAAAAAATTATTTATTTGTTTAATTCCATTTGTTATTACTAGTTTTTCTTTTTTGTGTGTGTGTGAGGTTTTTGCTATAGGGCACGTGTGCCTGCCAGAGAGACAGAAAACGAAAAATGACCCTCCAGGGGGGATGGCCACAATGCAATCCCTTCTCCTCCATTCTCCTCTCAGGAACTTGGGCACACATGCACACGCGCCCAGCATGAATTTAAGCTACTGGGTCCAGGACTTGAACCATGGTTGACTATGTAGAAGTCCAGCAACATAGCCATTACGCCAACTGTTGGTCTCAGTTATTATTAGTGTTTTTTCATTTGATCAGAGAGAGAAAGGGAAAGCAAGAAGGCAAGCCACCAGGTCTGAGATTCGAACAGCAGTCAGCCATGTGGGAATCCAGCGCCTTTAACCACCATGCTACCTGCTGGCTCCTACTTAGTGTTCTTTTTTCTTTTTTTCCAAAGAATTATGTATTTATTTTTACTTATCATTTTTGTTAATTATTAATTTGCTTACAGGGCCTGCACACTCACCACAGAGAGACAAAGAGAGAGGGTGAGAAAGTAAGCTACCAGGTCCAAGGCTCTGCCATATAGAAATCTAGCGCTTTAACCAATATCTCACCTGCTGGCCCCTATCAACTTAAGTGTTTCAGCAAAAACTATCTCAGTAGAACTGGTTACTGAGAGGTAAATAAATTAATGTGAGGAGGCTTCAGTTTTCTGGGGGGAAAAAAAAGTCCTCCTCTTATGGAGATGGGACTTCAGAGTGCAGGAAACCAAGGATTACTTGAAAACAAAATACAATGCTGGAAGCTGGAATAGATACTGGACTAGAGAGGGAATATTGGTAAAAATAATTGAGAAAATTTGAATAAGGCTTTTAGTTTAATTAACAGTATTATGCTCATATCACTTTCCTGAGTTTGATCACTATAATATGGCTATGTAAAATGTTCATATTTCAGAGAAAGCTGGCAAAGATTATATAAGAACTCTACTGTTTTTTTTTCAACCTTGTCTCAAGTTATTTCAAAATAAAATATTTCCTAAAAATTAAAATGTTATGTATTTTTATTTTGATGCACCTATTTTTTAAAAATTATGACTTGAAAAAGAGTGAAAATGTCAAATACTAATCTGAAACGGCACTGCAATTGTTAGGAAAAGACACCTGTACAGTTGTGTAGAAAGTCTTCTCTAACGGTATATACCATGTCCATGGCAGGTGCTTAGATACCAGTTATGAGACTGTTCATCACTTGACTCGACTGAAGTTTCAAATAACACTATAGCCCACCCACACGTCAGAGGTTGTATCATTTCATTTTAATCTCCTATTTTAGACTGTGTGCCTGGACCAGGCCCAGTTATGGCCAATAGCTCTTGAGTTGTGTGTTCTCCTGTTCCTCTTGCAGTGAGTCAGTTCCATAAACTCCTCTTTCACCCTCCCAGATGGATCTAGCTGGAATGATGAAGTTGCTCATTAAGGATGGTGTTGAATAAATGAGAGAAACTTAAGAATTTACACCAACTGAATGCCAATAGTGTGGTTGGGACCCCATTAGTCTTTTTTTTTTTTTAAAGAATTATTTTTTTAAAAAAATTATTTTATTTAACTTTATTTATTTATTTATATTTTATTTGGTCAGAGAGGGACAGAGTGAGAGTGAGAGAGAGAGAGTGAGTGAGAGAGAGAGAAAGTGAGAAAGTAAATCACCAGGTCCGGGACTCAAACCACAGCTGGCCATGTGGAAGTCCAGCGCCCTTAATCACCATACCACCTGCCAGCCCCACCCCATCAGTCTTTTATTCTCAGGGACCATTGTGTTAGCCACGATGAACGGAAATGTGATGTGATGGGGACTACAATGGCACTTTTGAAGTCCAGCCCACAACAAGGTCTATGTTCTTTTATATTTCCCTTGATTTTTGAATTGTCCACAAATCCCAAAGCTGTTTTCATTCAATCAGAGGTTAGTCTTTTTCCAAGGCTATGGATAGAGAGAGATTACAAAAAGGGGAGTCTCTTCCACATATTCTTCCTTTTATTTTTTTCTCGAGAGATTTTTGCTAAAAGATGCGTGTGTTCCCTGGAGAGAAAGAGGGACAAAAAGCAAGAAATCACCCTCTAGGGAGGATAGCCATGCCTCAATCCCTTCTCCTCTATTTTCTTCTCAGGATTTTGGGCACATGTGCACACGCATTCGGCATGAGTTTCAAGTCCCAGGTCCAAGACTTGAACTGCGGCTGGCCATGTGGGAGTCCAGTGACGTAATCATTACACCATTTGTGGGTCCCCTTCTATACACTCTTATTTTTGTTTTTTTCCCAGCTGTGGAACAGTCACAGTGAAAGATGGGTCTGACATCTTTGTTGGTCCTCTGCTTTGGAGTGTCCTTGTCATTCCAGGTCTTACTAAGGCTGCCGTTGTCTCATCCAGCTCCAACATTATAGCTCTCCCCATGGAGCCTTCCACAACTGGGCCATTGCTCTCCAATGCCCAGCCACCATGACTGATAGTATCCAGAGGAGCTTCTAGGGTCACTCAGAAACTTCTCCCAGGACGGTCATCCTTGACAAAATTACTGCTTCTTTCGCTGAACTTCAGTCTTTCGTCCACAATCCTGCCTTCCTTTTGGTGATTTTATTTTATTTTATTTTATTTTATTTTATTTTATTTTATTTTATTCTTTCATCTATCCTACTCCTGGGCCTTACTCATGCCACTGTAGTCCATGCTGTATAGGTAACACTTCTCATCTCTCAATTCTGAATAAAGATACCTGGTGTGAGAACTTCCATTTATTTTCTCTCAGAAAACTAAAGCTGAGTCCAGCTGATTTCATTTACATAACACTCTTGAGGGCAATGACATTCCTCTGTGGATTCTCCACACCACCGTTGGTCAAATCTTTTTGCTATCAACATTGGTATTTGCTACCCTTATGGCTTCATTCATTCAACAAATATCTGGCCCAGCTTCAGTGGCTCAGGTGGTAATATAATGAACTGCAGTGCTGGAAACCAGATGGTCGACCGTGGGTATGGATCCCAGGCCTGACTGCCCTGAATTATGCTAGGTGTGTGCCCAAGATCTTGATAGGCTAGAGGGCGAAGGGAGGAGACTGAGACATGACAAAATTCTGTCAAGGGTGCCTGTCTTTCTCTTTCTCACTTTCTCTCCCTCTCTCTCTGTCACTCAGTCTCACACATGTACTCTTTATCACTCTTTTACATGTAAACTTAAAAAAAAAACAAATATGTATTGAGTACCTAATCTGTGCAGTGCTCTTAACTGAACAAGGAAGATATAGAAAGTAATTATAATGAACATGGATGTTATGGAGCTCAGTGAATAAATTGTTGGCTCTGCTTTCATTTCTCTTCCTTCTTTCCTTCCTTCTCCTTCATGTTAGATCTTGAATGATAACCTCTTTCTGGTTTCTAAAAATGTGTATTTAAAATTTTTATTTCAAATGATCTGTTATTGTGCAAAAAAATTCTGATTGATGTGATTGGATCAGTTCAGCTATATTGGCATCTACAACTTTTGGTTTTGAAAACATTGCATTATCAGTCAGTGTCACTTTCCACATCTTCCCACCTGAAACCGAGAATTATGTATTTGTGAGTATGGACATAAACAATGCAGAGATTCGGAAGCCTTGAGGCTTGCCTTTTCAACAGCCTGCTTCCATGGCAACAGGACCTATTAGAGACAAGCAACCTTGTCACCACAAATTTAGATCCAAATAATTTCACAGAAAAGATAAAAAGGTATGTGGCAACTCTATCTTGCTCCATCTTTTACATAAAGTAACTTCTCAGAAATATGATCAGTATTCAAGACAACAAGTGATTAAAAATTAAAAGGCCCTGAGAGAGAGAAGTCTTTTCATATCAAGGATTTTGAAAGCTTAATGAAAGGTGAAAGAAAACATGATAGGACTGCCATCTTTAGCATTTTTTACACAGTGAACAATTGATCCAAAGAATCTGGTGAAGACTTAGATTATCATTAATAGACTAAAATGTTCATCTTTAAAAGTTCGTTTTGAGGCCCATGAAGAACGAAATAAGAAGCTTATCCACTAAAGTCGAAGAAATCCTTTACTTGTAGTACCATCTATTTATTTTCAAAAGAATTATTTATTCTATTTAACCTTATTTATTTATTCATTTTTTAATTTGATGAGAGAGAGAGAAAGTGAGAAAACAAGCCACCAGGTACAGGATTCGAACCATAGTCGGCCATGTGGGAGTTCAGCATTCTCAACCACCACACCACCTGCCAGCCCCTGCAGTACAATTTATTACTTGGGTGAGAAAAATCAAGTATGACTGCATATACTTCATACACTGCATAAGCTGTTTGAACTTTCTATAAAACCACTGTATTAACTTACCAATGAGCAAACCAAAGCCTAAGTCCCTCCCTAGTGGAAACAGAATTAGTGTGGAATGTCAACCCAACATTTAAATAATTCTTGGTTCACTGACTTTCCACAGCTCTGTACAGCCTACATTTATTTTGCAGAATTTGGTTAGTCAGAGAAGTTCTAGTAAGACTAAGGCTATAGAATTAAGTCCTTTATATGATAAATTTTATGACCCCAGACAGGAATAAGACTGCTCCTCTGATCAAAAGAAACACTGTGTCATGCAGGAAAACTCAAAGCTGCAGTTTCATAACCGGTTATTGAAGGTGTCATGGTGAAATACAATCAAGTATTTGAGAGGAGTCTTCAAACAGTTCGTGAAAAATACATATTATGAAAAACAATGGATCTTTCACCAAAATAAACTTGTACATTAATTCTATCTTGTTCATGATCTTTTTAAAGTCCTCTCATATAGTACCTATTTGGACTTAGTTTTATTAGAATTTGACATAGGTTATGTGATTATTTGTTTTGTCAATGTATCCCCTTCAAAAATAAAAATAGAATAATTTCTGTAAAGAACACTGTACATGGTCTGGCCAGTAAGTATTTAAATTTTTTAATTATCTATAATAACAAATAGCTAGAACATAAACATATATACAACAAACATTTAATATAGTCTTACGTTCACAGCAACATACACACACATGTAAATTCATAAATTATGTTTCTTGTTTTGGAAGATTGATATGAATTATAGAGATGCATTACCACTTTGTAAATTTCAAAATGCATGTATAATTTTAAATAGCGTTAAGTAAAATTTTAAGAAACAAGTATTTATTGAACAAATATTTGATGTTATTTAATGTTAACTTTTCATTGTATATTGAGCGCAAGGACCTGGAGAAGATGCAAAGGCGAAAGAGAATGCTAATCGCATCTCTCACTGACTATCTGAGAAGGTGAAAATAGGAGGTGAATTAAGAGATAATGAATAAAATTAGAGTACTAGGACTTAAATTTAGACCATTATAATCAAAGTTATGGAGCTTCTAGATTCTATCCTAGCAGCCTCGTCCATCATAAAGAGGCTCTGCTACAGTTTCTATGTGTCCCCAGGAGTTTACCTGTTGGAATTTGGTTGTGTTATGAAGGCGCATAGAGGAAATTTAATACAATTATGGGAATAAGAGGTGAATCTGCCTCTAGTACCAAAAAAGCAATGTGCATTTTCTTTCTTTTCTTTTCTTTCTTTCTTTTCTTTTTTTTTCTCTTTTCTTTTCTTTCTTCCTTCTTCCCCCCCCCCCCGTAAAATGCATGCACACTTGCCAGAGAGACAGGAGAGAGAGAGGGAGAGGAGAAAGCACCTCCCATGGGGAATGGTTACACTGCAATCCCCTTTCCTCCATATTTCCCTCCTTTCAGGATTTTGGGCATACACACACATGTACCTGGCATGTTTCTCGAGACTCAAACCATGGTGGTTGGTCATGTGGGATCTAGCTGCCATAACCCCCAGCCACAGAGCTGATCCAAAGTACACTCTTAGAAATTTTTTTTTAATGAATGTTTTCCCTCACCAGAATGAATCTCCAGGAGTATGGAGACTGTGTCTATATCTAACTTCACATAATCACTAGCTGATTGTAAACACCCATAAATAATTACAGACTGGCTAAGGGGAGTAAGGCAATTGCAAGGGCTACTTTCTTGTTTAACTTTCTCTGAGTTTTAAATGTTTTAATCTTTTGGGGACTGGCAGGTGGCGAGATGGTTAAGGGTGCTGGACTCCCACATGGCCAACTGAGGTTAAAGTCTCAGACCTGGCAGTTTGCGCTCGCTCGCTCTCTCCACCCCCCCCCCTTCTCTGGTCAAATTAAAAATAAATAAGTAAATAAATAAAGTTAAATAATTCTTTTAGAAATATTTTAATCTTTCATTGTAATATATTATTAGACTCACAAAAAAGGTGCAAAAATGGTACAACGAATTCCCATATACTCTTCACCCACATTCCACAAATATTATCTTACAAAACCACAGTACTACCATCAAAATAAAGAAATTAATAATATAAATTAACATTCCAATAATACTATCATCTAATTTACAGACCTTCTCCAAACTTTGCCAATTTACCACTAATTTACTATCACATGATATATTTAGTTGCTATGTACCTTCACCCTCCTATAATCTAGAACACTTTTTTTTATTGTTTTTCATGATCTTGATTTTTTTTTTAAGAATTATTTTATTTTGGGACCAGCAGATAGCATAATGGCTACTACATCACTGGGCTCCCATGTAGTCAACCACGGTTCGAGTCCCGGACCCGGTGGCTTAAACTCACGCTGGGTGCACGCGCGCGTGTGTGTGTGTGTGCATGCCTAAGATCCCGAGAGGAGAATGAAGGAGAAGGGATTGCGGCACGGCCATCCTCCTAGGGGATGATTTCTCACTTTCTTTCTCTCTGTCTCTATCTATCTTTCTGGTGAGCACACACACCCTATAGCAAAAACCTCTCAAAAAAAAAAAAATAATAATTATTTTATTTTAACTTCATTTATTTATTTACTTACGTATTTTTAATTTAATCAGAGATGGACAGAGCAACAGCGAGAGAGGGAGACAGAGAAAGTGAGAAAGCAAGCCTCCAGGTCTGGGACTCAAACCGTGGTCAGCCATGTGGGAACCCAGTGCCCTTAACCATCACACCACCTGCCGCCCCCCATGGCTTTGTTACTTTTAAGAATGCCAGTCATTCTTTAGGATCTTGCCCATTTAAGGCTTATTTGACATTTCTTCATGATGAAATTCATGTTACTCATTATTGGAGAAAATAGCACCATAGTGATATCATATTCTTCTTAGTACATCCTTAGTACATGTCAATTTGTCTCACTATGGGTGATATTAACTTTGATCACTAGGTGAAGGTGAAGAACAACTACTTTCAAATCTTATTCTAGAAACATTGGAGAGTCTGATCTTGGTGCAGAGGCACAGCATCCTTAATGAATTTTTCAGATCCTTTGATGAAACTACAGTGCTTACCACCGGTGATACGCGTGGTATTTACAACAGGTAGTGCAATGGCAATATCTACAAGTAACACAGGTGTACAGAAGCAACTATCTGTGCCTTGATAAGGAAAATTATTAAGGAACACATCACAACAAGTGGTGACAATTTAAGTCAAGCCCCAAGCACAAATAAGCTTTCACCTGGTAGAGGAGGAAAGAGGAGTTGTGCCTTAATAAAAACAAAGCAAAGCAGGAAAACACGATGCAATCAAGCAATAATGGAGATGAGAGAGAGACAGAGAGATTGTCCTTATTTTCCGATTTCTTTTCTGTGTTTAAAAAAGAAAATAAAAGGCAAATAAAGAGATAATTTCTGCAAGCTCTGCTATCTATTTGCTACTTACTTTGCCCTCATTTAAACACTAATTTGTTCTCCTCAGGTATAGAGCCTATTTTCTTTACTTGTTCTCCTCTCATCCTTATTTTCAGTAGCAGCTTCAACCTCTGTCTTCAATAGGAAAAGAGTTGTGTAATCTTTAATTGACATATAATTCCATATATAAAAAGGTATCTACAAATCAAGTACAAGAAATAGGATCCTGTAGCCACGGCTCTGCACAGGAATGCCAATCAGAGAACATCGAAACCTAGTAGGACATTCTAATCTCGTTCTATCTCATCTCTTCCTTTACCCTAAGCTAATAAAAAAATAGTTCAAAGATCTATTTTTAACTGAATGTTTGTTCAGCTGTATCGTTCATCTTATTATCTAGTTCCCTAGTTTTCAAATACAGTCCACCAGTGCTTCAACTCTTGCTGACTATTCCATAAGCATCCCGGCCTAAGCCCCAGGAAGATCTGACCTCACCGACAACACCCAAAAAAGACAAACTAAACTTTTTCAAAAGTGGTACCTAAGGGACACAAAGTCTTGGAATTCATATGTATAAAGAAAATCTCTGTATTAAATAAACAGAATTAATTATATCAAGGGGGACAAATTTGCTTTGCTGTTAGCAGAAAAGAATCCCATCCTAGCTCTTCTTCAATGTGGCATCAGATATTCAAGAACGTAACCTCTGATTGACCAATGTTTTGTTTCTTTTTCTTGAGCATTTCCATTTGATCACAGCTTTATTTATTTTTGCCTTCCTTTTATGACAGTTTTTAACACCCTACATCATATCTCATTCAAATATTTCTTCGCAAAATGCGACAACAGTAACTTAAGGCATCTTATTGGCCCAACTTTCCTATTCCAGAATCCAAATCTGTTCACACTAAATAAGTCCTAAATTCCTCATGTGAAATAAAGTGTAACCTCCAGATACAAGGTTCTGGAATTCTTACAGAAGCTTAAGAATTTTAAGTTAGACCTGATTTTTATAGCTCTTTGAGAACATATCAAACAGCTAAAGTAAAAACTTATTAAATTACTATTTTTAAAATGAAGTATAAAATAAAAAGAAGAAAAATGTTACTTTTCTAATCACTGATATGTTTATAACAATATAAAGTTCTTCAGATTTTCTGTTTTATTTTGTGTCAGTTTGGGTACATTGTATTTTTCAAAGAATTTATCCATTTCACTTAAGTTGTTAGATATATTAGCACAAAGTTGTCCAATATATCCCCCCATTGTCCTTTCAATGTGTATATGATCTATAGTGATAGTCTCTCTTTTCTCCTGATATAGGCATAATTTATGTCCCCTCTATTTCATGATCACTGCAATCAGAAGCTCCTCAATTTTGTTGATCTTTTAAAACATCCAGCTTTTAATTTTGTTAAATTTCTCCATTTTTTCCTGCTTTCTATTGGCATTATATTTGCATTCTTTTCTAATATAAACATTTTAAAGCTATACATTTCCCTCTATGCACTGCATTAGCTGCATTGTGTAAACTTTTTTAAAACTTGCCAGAGGTTGTGCATGCTCACTGGAGAGACACAGAGAGTAGGGGAAGGTGAGAAAGCATCCTTCATGAGATATGGCCACGCCCCAACCCCTTCCTCCATCTCTCACTTCATTTGGGGTTTTAAGCATGTATGCATATGTACCCAGCGTTTTTTCAATGCACCACACTTGGGACTTGAACTGCATGGTCAGTCATATGAGATCCAGCTGCCCCAACCACCAGGTCATGGGCTGTCCCTGTACAGATATTTATAATTTTATATTTTCAGAATTATTCAATTTAAAGTTTTATCTAAATTTACTAGTGAGTTCTGTCACCTTTTTTTTTTAAGAGAGATTTTTGCCATAGGGAGCATGAGCTCACTGAAGAGGCAGAGAGACAGAGATGGGAAGTAAGAAATCATCCCATGGGGGAGATAGGCCATGGGGCAATCCCCTCTCCTCGATTCTCCACTTGGGATCTGGGGCATGCACGCACATGTGCCCAGCGTGAGTTTTAAGCTGCCAGGTCTGAGACTCGAACCACAATTGACTATGTGGGAGTTCAGCAACATAACCATTATCTGCTGGTTCCCACCTATTTTTTCTTTTAAGAATTATTTTATTGAACTTTATTTATTTATTTATTTTAATTTGACCAAAGAGGGACAGAGTGTGAGAGAGAGAGCACGAGAAAGCAAGCCACCAGGTCTGGGACTTGAACAGTAGTCATCCATGTGGGAGTCCAGTGCCCTTAACCACCACACCACCTGCCAACCAACCCCACCTACTTTTTTAAATTATTATTTACTTTCCAGATTCTGTAGGATTTTCTAAATACCTCATATTTTCACTGAATATAGAAGACTGGCTTAACAGTTTTCTTTCAGCATCTTAAAGATATCACTCCACTGTCAATTGTCCATCATTGTTTCCAATACTAAATTATTTCTATTATTGTTCCCTTGTATGTATTGCACATTTTCTTCTGATATTTTCTCTTTACCTTTAGTTGTTAGCAGTTTGAATCTAATGTGCTTAAATGTTGTAGCAGTTGTTTCTTTTTTCCTGCAGTGAGATAATTAAATGTAAAAATTAAGATCCCTCAGGCCATTATTGATCATATATTCTTCCACTCCAATTAACCCCATGTTAGACTTTTTGATACTGTACCACAGATATACTGAGATTTTGTTCATTTATTTTATTTTATTTTTTTAATTATTATTTTATTTTTACTTTACTTATTTATTTTTATTTGACCAGAGAGGGACTGAGTGAGAGAGAGAGAGAGAGAGAGAGAGAGAGAGAGAGAGAGAGAGAGATAAAGAGGAACAGTGAGAAAGCAAGCCACCAGGTCCAGGATTCAAACCACTGTCGGCCATGTGGGAGTCCTGAGCCCCTAACCACCATGCCACCTGCTGGCCCCTTGTTTTTTGTTTTTGTTTTTGTTTTTGTTTTTAAACCTTCAACAGAATCATTCTGTTCTTCAAATTGAAGGATTTTTAAAAATCAACTTTCGAGGTCAGTAATAATCTGTCACTTCCTATCTTTAGGAACTCTCAGTCAGTCTTTTTTAACTTGACAGTTTATATTTCAGTTCTCTAACCTTCAGTTGGATGGATATTTTCCATAGTTTATATTTGCTGACTGAGATTTCCTGTTAGCTCATTTTGAATGTATTTTTCTTTATAACCTTGCACACATTTATAATAGCTGCATTAAAATTCTTGTTTGGGGGCCAGCAGGTGGTGTAGGGGTTAAAGTGTTGGATCCCCACATGGCTGACTACAGTTTGATTCCCAGACCTGGCAGCTTGAAAATCATGCTGGCTGTATGAAGGAGAATGGAGGAAAAGGGACTATGACCATCCCATCATGAGGTAATTTCTCACTCTCTTTCTTTTTGTCTCTCTCTCTCCTCTTCAGCAAATGAACACACCTTATGGTAAAAATCTAAAAAAATAAATCTGATATTTCAATATCTGGGTAATCTAAGAGTCAACTTTATTATCTTTCTCTTACATGCATTTTCCTATTATTTTTGGGGGCTCTACTAAATTAAAATTATACCCTGTGATATTTTGCAAATATGTACTGTATCATTGAGTAATACATTGTAAAGACTCTAGACATCCACCAAAGCAAACTGTGGGGTTTTGTTGTGATTATTGTCTTAGTGGTCAGTTAATATGGCTGAATTCAGATCCAAACTCTGTATCCCTTGTGGAGTGATGCAGCTGAAATCCTGTTCAATTATTTTAGCCTTAGCTTCTTCATATATGTGCAATTCATGGACCAACCAGAGATAGTAATAGAGTTTATGTGCAGAATTTGAGGTGTCCCTATGTTAATTTTCTTCTATTTTCTCCCTGTATTAGTTTTCTAGGGCAGCCATAACAAAGTAACAAAACTGGGTGGCTTAAAACAAAACGAAAAAAAACTTTCTCTCATAGTTCTGAAGAAGTCCAAAATCAAGAAAGCATCAAGGAGGATTTCTCCTGGAGGCTCTGAGGGAAAAAAAAAATCTGTTCTGTGACTCTTAGCTTCTTACGGTTCTTGGCAATACTAGGCATTCTCTGGCTTGTAGCATATGCAGACCTCTGCCTCTTCCTCACATGGCCATCTCCCTTCTATGTGTCTGTGTCCAATGGCCCTCTTCTGATTAGGATACCAGTCACTGGATTAGGGTTCATCCCAACCTAGTATGACTTCATCTTACCTGTATTACATCTGCAAGGACTCCATTCCACAGGTTTTTTTATGGACAGTATTAATCCAGTATGTTCCCCAACATTCTAGTTGCTGCAGCAGCCTCAGATTCTATCCTTTGTTATCTTCAGATTAAAGGATAAGACTGCAGATTTCTGGACCAGCAGATGGCATAATGATTACATCACTGGACTCCCACATAGTCGACCGTGATTTGAGTCCTGGATCTGGCAGCTTGAAACTCACACCAGGCTCACGTGTATGCATGCCCAAAATCCTGAGAGGAGAATGGAGGAGAAGGGATTGTGGCATGGCTATCCCCCTGGGGGTGATTTCTTGCTTTCTGTCTACCTCTCCAGTGAACACACAAGCCCTATAGCAAAAATCTCTCTTAAAAATAAAAAAAAAACAGGGACCAGCAGTTAGCGTAATGGCTATGTCGCTGGACTCCCACGTAGTCGACCGTGGTTCGAGTCCCGGACCCGGCGGCTTAAACTCACGCCGGGCGCATGTGCGTGCGTGCCCAAGATCCCGAGAGGAGAATGGAGGAGAAGGGATTGTGGTGTGGCCATCCCCCCTGGGGGGTGATTTCTCGCTTTCTATCTCTCTGTCTCTCTCTCTCTGTCTGGCGAGCGCACGCGCCCTATAGCAAAAACCTCTCCAAAAATAAATAAATTAATTAATTAATTAAAAAAAAAACAGATTTCTATCTGCATTTTTTCGTTCCTACATCACTGAACGGACTTGCCCTTAAGCAAACAAAGAAACAAGCAAACAAACAAAACACACAAGCCGGAAACTCATAAATACTGTTCTGTTCTTCCAAGAATGAGTTCCCTCCAGATTTAGTTTGCTTTTATTTACTCTATTATGCCTCTAGATATCTTTAAAATATTTTTATCTGTAATTCATGGTTGCTTTCAGTGGGAGAATTGGTCCAAAAGGAACTACTTCATCACAATCAGAATGGAAGCGCTTGTTTTTCTAACCAATTGAAGGAACAAAGAAGTGATATTTAGAATTAACATGTTAAAGAATGAATATGGGGACCAGCAGTTAGCGTAATGGCTATGTCGCTGGACTCCCACGTAGTCGACCGCGGTTCGAGTCCCGGACCCGGCGGCTTACACTCACGCCGGGCACGTGTGCGCGCGTGCCCGAGATCCCGAGAGGAGAATGGAGGAGAAGGGATTGCGGCGTGGCCATCCCCCCTGGGGGGTAATTTCTCACTTTCTATCTCTCTGTCTCTCTCTGTCTGTCTGGCGAGCGCACGCGCCCTATAGCAAAAACCTCTCCAAAAAAAGAAAAAAAAAAAAAAGAATGAATATGAATTATTTTACTTAGCTTAATTGCCTAATGGTGTGTGTGCTCACCAGCAAGAGACAGAGATAGAGTGAGATGGAGAAACCATACCCCAACAGGGAATAGTCATGCCACAACCCCTTCTCCATTTCTCCATCCTCTCAGGATTTAGGGATCCATCAACTCAAGCCCAGCATGTTTTTCTAGCCACCGGAGCTGGGATTTGAAACGTGGTCGGCCATGTGGGACCTGGCTCTCTCAACCAGTAGGCTACAGGATGGGCTCAAATTATGCTATACTTAAAAACCAATATTTTATCTCAAATATTCTGTTTTTCCACTTTTGATGGTCAATATTTTGCTAACCAACAGTATACATGGCATCTGATAAATGAAATTTAATAATAGTGACACATCTATTACTTAATGTTTCAATTATTGACCTAAGTGCTTTAAATGTACTAGCTCAGTAAATATTTATATCAACACCACAACTTAAGTGGTAGTCTTATAAAGAAGTAATTCTTGTTTTACAGGTAACTAACTGAAGCCCAGAGAAGTTAAGTAATTCGTCCAAACTGCACAGGTAGTACCTGGTGAAATGAAACCACTACATTGTACTGCCTCCTAAAACACAAATCTTTGTCTCTGGTACTATTTTGACTAATTATTGGCCACAGAAAAATTGTTATTTGTAAGATTTCACTGTCTAATTATGCCTATTTTTGAATGTGTTGTGTGAAGTCAATAATAAGCAAATAAACATTGTGGTTAAAGGATCTTATGAAGTATTCAATAGAATAGCTTAATTTTGGAATTGGTTTCTTTCGTGATTTGTGACTTTTCTTTTTTTGGTATGGATAACTGATGTACTGAAAATTCGTTACACATTAAAGCAAGCTCCAAAAATCTTACATTGGTACAATCTCCTTTTAAATTTATCTACTGGGAAAGAAATAAATTCAACCTAATTAGTGTATAGTCTGCAACTAATTATATTAGTTTTATAACTTTACTTTTGCCATTAAGAAAATTCTCTCTCTCTCTCTCTCCTGCTTTCTGTCTCTCTCATCTCTTGTCTCTCTCTCTCCTTCTTTCTGTCTCTCTCATCATGTTTTCTTACATGCTGTAAGACATAAGCAAGTGAGTACCTCAGCAAAATAGTTCTTTCTTTAACTTGACTCACCGTGGCACCCTAGCGATTAATATTGTTACTGATTTCACGGGTCTCTTGTGCATGTGAATTTCCATGAGTCTATTCACCCTGGCTAACTAAGAAGAAAGAACAATGTCCCTCTATACAAGGTGGGTTTTGCATTGTCCCACACATAGCCTGCTGATGGCCGTGGGATGGCAAAGTCATCTTCATTAGACGGAATTTAATAGTGAATCAAAGTTCTTGCGGAGAATAGACTGATCTAAACTTTAGCCTCCCTTGGGTCCCGCTGAAAGATTAGAGGGAAAGAGTAAGGCCTTAGTAAGTTGAATGTATCAGATTGTTTTTCACTAATAGTTCTCTTGTAAAACTCTGAAAACCACCCAGTTTAACCCTTAAAAAAAAAGGAGAAAGAGAGAGAGAGAAAGAAGAGTAGTATAAGGGGAGGGAAGGGGAAAACAATCTCAGATAGTATACCACAGGCATTGATTTCATTGATTTCTGAGACGTGCTATTATTCCTGTAGCCAGTTTCACAATTCTGAGTATGGACACATGACTAAAATTTGTCCTTCAAAATAGAAGTTTTCCTGCTACATAAAACCGTCTGTGAAAACTGCCACCATGCTATGAGGTTGATAAAGAATTTATAAATTGAATCACCATTTACTTTAGCTTTCAGTTTTGTTCTATGATGGAAGATTCTAAAACTCAATCCCAAGACGTGGTTCTTTGAGAAATTGCTCTCAGAACTACCAGGAGTCAGGAGGAGTTAACGGTGGGAGAAGGAGGAGGGGCAGCACAGGTAACAAGCATCAGGCGGCCCCTGCACGGCAGGATCGGACATAGTTAACAAGAAAAAAGGAAGGAGAAACAAACGTGTTAGGTGATCTTTAGTCTAAAGAAATCTCTGTTGGGCAACTGGGCATTTTGCTCCTTGCCTTTTATTCCCAACTTCCTTTCAAAGAATTCGTTAAGTGAAAAGAGAGATGATGGCAGCTCAGTATATCAAAGCTCAGTTATCAGTTGGCTTATTCTAGTATCTCTGGTCTTTTGTGGATGCCTTATGATGTGTTGTATGGTAACACTGGAAAGTCAATCTTACACGTTGATTGCCACATAAACGCTAAGGAGTCTGAAAAAAGAAATCACAAAATAGAAATTGTTACTCTCTCGGGTATAAAGTAGCACTGATAAGAATTAATGTGTCCAAAAAGATTTGGGTAGATTTCTTTTTCTATTGGGAAATGGAAGTGGAGAAGGAATTGATTTATTTCTCAGTAGGGCGAAGAGGAAGGGGTAAGAGAAGGAAAAGGCGTGATGGAGACGTTTTTATGACCAGCTCTCTAGCGTGGTGTTGAGCATTTTATCTACAATAAGTTAATGATGAGAAAAGTAAATAAAAAGCTTACTACCACTACAAAGGAATCTGTTTTCTTTTATGCACCATTTTTGTTTTGTTTTTTAACTCATAGGCCCTATTAAAAAAGGAAATTTCACTTTAAAATCAAAGTACACCTTTTAGGGTGTGATACTTTTGCTAAATCTTCATAGAAAACACTAAAAACCTGGAATATAGTGTATTAGAGACTCCCTAGTCAGACACCCTCATTCAGGATCCTGAAGAGAATGGAATGAAAGTATTATTTTCAGATGTGCAGGCAAGATTAAAGGACCCAGTAAGAGACGAGTCAGCCAGAAACGAGCAGGAGCAGGAGCAGGAACCCACTGCCACCCCAAAGGCTGCTGGGCATGTGAGAGGGCACATCCCAGAGCAAAAGCCAAGGGGAACAGGGACGAAACACAGCTCGTTCTCCTGGCCCCTCAGTTTCTGCCATGCCTCCCAGTAAGCGAACCCTACCAGAGACCAGAGGACAAACCAACGTAACGGTGCTGCCTTCATGAATCAGCACATCTCCTTTTACAGGCCCAAGGCACATATTAGAACAAACGACAAGAAGAAAATTGATGGTGGGGTTCCAAATCTCTTTCAGTCTAGACAAGGGGAGAAAAGGAAAGAAAGCCTGAATCACAGACTTTAGCACACATGTTCATTTCCTATGACAACTGTCGTCTCAGTAATGATCTCTTAACTGTGATGTTGCAGGTTTAATGCAATCCACCATCAGGAAAAATGTTTTAGAAAGAGAATGCAGGGAGCAGCAGGTGGCATGCTGGTTAAAGAACTGGACTCCTACATGGTTGACTGTGGTTTGAGTTCCGGACCTGGAAACTTGAAAATCATGCTGGGCACGGGTGCATACCTGCCTAAAATCCCAAGAGGAGAATGGAAGAGAAAAGATTATGGTATGACCAACCTTTCTGGGAGAGCTATTTTTCACTTTCCCCCTCTCTCCAGAGAGCATGTGCACTCTATAGAAAAAAAAAAAGGTGAGAGAGAGAATGCAAAAACAAATGAAATAGGGGGCTGGCAGATGGTATGGTGGTTAAGAGCGCTGGACTCCCACATGGCCAATCATGGTTCAAGTTCTGGATTTGGAGGCTTTCTTTCTCTCACTCTCTCTCTCTCTCTTTTGTCTGACCCACTCTAATCAAATTAAAATGAATAAAATAAATAAATGAAATTAAATAAAATAATTCTTACCAAAATGAACAAGACAAACAGACAAAAATACTGGGAGATTTTCTGTGTGGAAACTTTACTAATCACAATGACAAATGTAATTTCTTTTACTCTACTTAAGCACACTGATTCTTACTTTTGTATTTTCATTTATCCAGCTAAAGTAGTGTCTTTATTTTGTTATATCAGGTAGTATGATGCGTTTTCATCAAAATCACTTTCATCTACTCCTTAGACAGTGTTTTTTATATTGATTTTAGTCTGAAAATCTTCTCTTAACAGGGAAGAACACACTAAATGAAATGAACATTCATGTAAAATGCTTCCTTAGGGGAAAGAATAATTCATCAAGCATTACAGAGCTGAAAGAAGTTTTAAAGAGGCTAAAAACATTCTTTTACATACGAGAACTAAGACTTAGAGATAGCTTTAGTTTTCCCATAAGCAACACATTGCTGGTTTTTAGCAAAAAGCAGAATCCAGGTTTCCTGCCTCTTTTTCTGTCTTGCTTTTCTATCTTCAATGGAATAGTTATCATTTATATTCCTATTCTATAGCAGGACCAATTATATTTCAAGGAAATAATAAATTCCTTTCTAAAATTGCAGGAACAAAAGCATACTGAGAAGATGTAATCGGCACCTTAATATGTCCCAATTGAAGTTTGAAGACACAGTATAGGGCAGAAAGGGGTGTCCACATGGACACACCACAAGCTCTCACATTGCCTGACTTCGCATCTCTCTGCAGATGACAAGTCTTGGGTTTATTATACACCCATTGGCTGCTGCATTCAAAGAATCAGGCTCTCTTGGCCTCCAGTTTTCACCAACAAACCCAGTTCATTACTTCACAGGACTATAAAAGAACATTGTTTCCCTTGCTGTGCTTTTCTCCACTCCATGCAAGAAATGTTGGGGAGCTCATGTAGTGTTTCCTGGATGTAAACCAACTCATTTGGCCTTTGGTGCTATCTTATCTTGTTGTTATCACACTCCTCATACTATTTAGTCTGATTACTTGCTATTTCTTTTTCCTTTTTAATGTCTGCAATTTTGATCTGTGCTTTATTGCTTTCTTCTTTCTCCCTGCAAAGCAATGACACAAAAACAGAGGGTCCAGCCTTGTAGGCAGGTGTATGCTTGCTGTGTGCTTACAGATAGGTCACCGAAAGTCCATGCAAATGAAGGCACTTTGCAGAGCAGCACAATTTCATCTGGAGTAGCAGGTGCATGGTAGAAGAGAACTATAAATGACTCGATTTGAATGATAGCTGTTGATGTTTCTCTATGCTTTATTCTTATAGTTCACCTAGTGGGTCATGCTATTGACATCTGAACTCTACAAAAATGGTCACATAAACCTCCATGTCTAACATTCCACTAGATGGGGCATTGATCTTCCGAGGACAGAGGATCACCAAATCTTCCACCACCAGTTTCCTTGAAATAAATTTGCGAATTTCATCAAAAAATATAATTTGTTAAGGAACATAGAAATACAAATTATTTGGCCTCTGGCAATAAAATCTTAGAAAAGTCTGAGTTTCCTACCATAGGGGATTATAAAAGTAAAATAAAATGTTTATTAAAGCAGAGAGTATTTAATATGTATTTAAAAAACATCTCTGCACTCAAATAATATTCTATATTTTCTTTTTAAAATACTTTATTTTCTTTTTATCTGTTATTATTACTATTTATTTTTTACTTTGATCAGAGAGAGAGAAAGGGAAAGTACGAAAGCAAGCCATCAGGTCCAGGACTTAAATAGCAGTCAGCCATGTGGGAGTTCAGCACCTTAACCACCACACCACCTGCCAGCCCCATATTCTACATTTTCTTAAACACTCATCCATAAAGATTTTTTAAAAAGAATTATTTATCTATTTATTTTTCACATGAGTTTTGCCAGAGAAAGAGAGAGAAAGCAAGCCACCAAGTCTGGGACTTGAACCACAGTCGGCCATGTAGGAATTCCAGTACCTTAACCACCCCACCACTTGCTGGCCCCACCATTCATAAGGATTTCTTTTTTTTTTTTTTTTGGAGAGGTTTTTGCTATAAGGCATGTGCACTCGACAGAGAGACAGAGAAACAGAAAGCGAGAAATCCCCCCCAGGGGGGATGGCCACGTCACAATCCCTTCTCCTCCATTCTCCTCTCAGGTTCTTGGGCACGCACGCACACATGCCCAGTGTGAGTTTAAGCCACCAGGTCCAAGACTCAAACTGTAGTTGACTACATGAGTGTCCAGCAACATAGCCCTTACACCAACTGCTGGTCCCATCCATCCATAAAAATTTTAAGGAGTGAAATAGACATACTTCTTTCTAGACTATCTGAACTTCTGACTTTTTACAAAATAGAATGCTAAAAAATCAGCAGTTCCCAAATGTTTATTTTGGCCTAGGATCAGTCTGCAGCAAAGATTTAAGCAGCCTATAATGAAAATAAAAATAACATTAAGGACAAAGTAAAGGATGTGTGTGAGTGTGTGAGGGAATGTGGGAGGGCAGAGAGACAGAAATAAAGAAAGAAAGAATGTGTGTAAAATTGTGAAACTTTCTTTCCTGGGGAAAATCCTACTTTTATCTGGGATTTTGTCATTCTTACTCTGGGAGAGTTAAATGATTATAGCGACAAATGATAGCTGATATTTTCGATGTCTTTAGGTAACAAAAAGTACTTGGTAAACTTATGTCAGTACCCTTTCCTTTTTTAAAAAAAAAAAAAAAAAATTAAGCTTGCTGGGGACCAGCAGCTGGCATAATGGCTATGTCGCTGGATCCCCATGTAGCCAACCACGGTCAGAGTCCCGGACCCAGTGGCTTAAACTCACGCCAGGCACGTGTGCGTGCGTGCCCAAGATCCCAAGAGGAGAATGGAGGAGAAGGGATTGAAGCGTGGCCTTGCCCCCTGGGGGGTGATTTCTTGCTTTTTGTCTCTCTGTCTCTCTCTGTCTGTCTGGTGAGAACATGTGCCCTATAGCAAAAACCTCTCCAAAAAATGAAAATAAAACTTGAAGACAGAGCCTATGGGAGGTAATTAGGTCATAAGAGCATAGTGTTCATGAATGGAATTAGTGCCTTTATAAGAAGAGGCATGAGAGATGATTTCTCCCTCTACCATGGGAAGATACAACAAGAAGGCAGTTGCCTACAAACCAAGAAGAGGACTCTCATCAGACACGAAGTCTGCTGATACCTTTGAGACTTCCAAGCCTCCAGAAGTGAGAAATAAGTGGCTATTAAGTACCATCTCTGGTACTTACTCTAGCCACTCAAGCTGACTAATCCATCTAGCAAGGCTCTTATGGGCCCTATGAAGCTGAAACTGGCCCACAGACATTCTGTGCAATCAAATGTAATTGAACTATTTTTATCCTGACTTATATGATTTAGTTTTTTTTCTGATTTATTTGATTGGTTAATTCCAAATGCTGAAACAACCAGAAGATACAAGTCCCTAACAATCTGAAGGTGAATTGGAATTTTAATACTCATACTGAGTTGGATTTGTTCCCACTCTTCTCAATCTTATTACCTTCTTATTTAATTTCTATTTTTTTATTCATAATAGAACATATTTGTACATGAGAGAAAGGGAGGCGCACTTTCCACAGGGCTCAGTCATGCTGCAGTCACCTTCCCCTCTAACCCTCCAGCACCCCAGGATCTTAGGCACACAGGCGTACATGCATGTACCTGGCACATTTTCAGAACAACCAGGCTGGGAACTCAAACTGTGGTCTGCATGAGGCTTCCAGCACCATAATCCAGTATGCTACCAACTGTCCCAAAGAGGCTGGGCCTTATCTTGTTGCCATTGTCAACTTTCTTCTTACATCATTTTTCAAACAATTTCCAATCAGTACACATTGCTTATATTGCTCAACAGAACAATCCTTCATACTTTTGAACAATCCTCCCCAGACCTCAGACACTAGACAATTAAACCACTAGCAGAGGTTAACACTAAAGATTTAAGTGTAGATTTTTTATTCCTGCCAGGAGATTTTTTTTTTAAGGACAGGGTGAAGCCAGGTACTACCTAAAGGAGCACACAATTTTAATCAGTTTTCCATATTTAATTTACATTTTCTGTTTCTCTTAATACACTATCCTGTTATGAAATAACTCTTTATTGTTCTACAAAAATTGGAAAAAAATATATATAGTTATGGTAACTTAAATTTTCTAAGGTTGTTTAATCAGTTGTACTTTCCTGAGTTCTTATTGGTTGGATTAAGATAAATCAAGATTTTCTCTTGCTGCCTTTAGTGCTATGTGCTCAGTTTTCAATATGCTGCAGTATGGATAAAGAAGAAGAAAATGGTTTATGCCTAGTGCCAATTAGTTCCTAAAAATAAACCTAATTTTCATAAATACCTCAAATTAAATGGTTTTGAGCACATATACAAATAGGTGTGTTATGTGTTAGCAATTTATACCTTCTCTAAGAAAACTCATCTTCACGATCCTAAATGATACTGGTTTCTTACCTGTTTTAGTTTATCTTGACAAAGATGTGTAAAAAATCAGGCGAAATGGCTGCCAGATCAACCAGGACAAAGTAGCATCTCACAAAGGGCCTCTAACTTGTACGAGATCAAACTGCACCCATTCACCTGAGAGAAGAGAGAGAATCAAAGTGTCTTAGGTCAGAAACCTAACAGGTAACAAGAAATAACACATTAAAACTATAGCAGTGGGGCTGGCAGGTGGCATGATGGTTAAAGGCGTTGGATTGCCACATGGCCAACCATAGTTTGAGTTCCTGGACCTGGCGGCTTGCTTTCTAGCTTTCCCTTTCTCTCTCTCTCTGTCTCTTAGGTCAAATTTTTAAAAATAAAAACAAATGAATTAAATAAATAGTTCATATACATATTAATACACACACACACACGCACACACATATAGTAGAGTGAAAGTGTAATTGGATGTAATTTTTTTCCCAAAGAATTACTTTAATTTCCACTGCCCTAGACAGTGAGTGACATCAAGGAATGGTCTCATGGGCGTATTACTAATACTCTAACTCACACTAGCAGACCTCTAGGGACTAGCCTTCCACATTGCATGGTTGACTTAGCCCTAGTAAATTTACTTATTATAGTTCTGACAGATCAAATAAGTTTGTTGTAGTGATTTTACTGAAATTTTAGCTAATCTAAAGCCAAAAGGAAATCCTAATCCAGCCATGCACCATGTGGCAACATTTTGGTCCACGACAAACTACATATATGACTTGGCCCCATAGGATTATAATGGAGCTGAAAAATTCCTGTCATCAAGAGACCCTGTAGCCTGGTAACATCACAGTGCAATGTGTTACTCTCACGTGTGAGGTGGTGCTGATGTAAACTAACCCACCATGTGTGTAAAAGTATAGCATATACAATTACATACAGAAGATAATACTTAATACATAACCATGTTACTGGTTATGTACTTACTATATTTTTTGTTGTTCTAGTGAGGACTCCTTCTACTTATAAGAAAAGTTTACTATAAAGCAGTATGCTGTTATGCCTCATAGAGTTCACGTCTAACCCATCTCTTGATTGCATTGTTTTCTCTTGTACTGGATTTAATCTTCATTTTGTTTACTTCATCATGGCCCTTCTAGTGGGAAAAGGTGGATAGGTGGAAGACAGTGATATTGATGATCCTCACCCTGTGTGGGCTTAAGCTAATGTGCATGTTTATGTGCATGTTTATGTCTTTGTTTTCATCTAAAAAATAGCTTTAACAGTAACAATTCATTAGATTACATTTTTTTTTTTTTTTTTAGAGAGGAAGATTTTTGTTATAGGGCACATGTGCTCAACAGAGAGAGATATAGAGAGGCAGAAAGGGAGAAATCACCCCTCCCAGGGGGATGGCCACACCACAATCCCTTTCCCTCCATTCTTCTCTCGGGATTTTGGGCACATATGCACACACGCCTAGCACAAGTTTGAAGCCACTGGGTCTTGGACTCTTAACCATGGTTGACCACGTGGGAATCCAGTGATGTAACCATTACACCATCTGCTGGTCCTGCATTAAATTACATTTTATACACACATTGAATTTTACTGCTCAAGATTTATTCTCATCTTTAAAAAACAACTACTCAATACTGACTTTATCTTTTACAACGTCTTTTCCATCACATGTATTTATTCACCCTCTAAAAAGTGGGGTGGGGAGGTAAAAGAAAATAGAAGTGGCTTAAAACAAAAATCAGAATAAAATAGATGAAGGTCTTCCAGCAATTGTGAGTCCATACTGGTAGCCTGACTTATATTTCATTCAGTCCTTATAATACTCCTGCTGGCTTTGTTTCTTAAATAAATACAACCCCAAACTACTAAAGCAGGAATACAAAGATAAAACTCAAATAACATAGAGAACAAATAATTATTAGATGAGAAACTCAGATTAGGAAAATATCTCAAGGAGTCATAAATCTAGTGTCTGTGCTCTGAGCACCAAAGGCAGAAAGGTTGCAACATAAATGCAGGATGCATTTTGGACTGTGTTAAGAAAAGACCCATAGTGTCAAGGACAGGAAGAAAATCTCTCCCCTTTCTTTCTTTCTTTCTTTCTTTCTTTCTTTCTTTCTTTCTTTCTTTCTTTTTTATTAGGTTTACGTTTTTTCCATAGGGCAAGTGAGACACAGAAAGAAACAGCAAGACGGAAAGTGAGAAATCACCCGCCAGAAAGGATGGCCACAATGCAATCTCTTTTCCACTGTCCTCCTGGGATTTGGGGCATACACTACACACACTCGGTGTGATTTTCAAGCCACCAGGTCCAGGATTCAAACTGTGGTCAGTCGTTTGAGAGTCCAATGCCTTAACCATCATGCCACCTGCTGGCCACTCCTTCTTTATTAATAAAGAATGTAATGTTTGACAGAACACGATAAGGAAGAGCAAAGAGCTTACTTGAAAACAGAAAGACATAGCTAGAGCTGAAGAACCTCCAGGATTCTTGTCTTAACTCTGTTTCTTCACGTAAAGGCCAAGTTAATGAAATGAAATTTAACTCCACAAACATGTGTTGAGAACTTATTAGGTGTAAGTCACTGTATAAGACACAAAGATGATTCTCTCCTTCATGACTATTGGGATGCAGGACAGAAATATAATCAATATAACTCAAGGCAGATTGTTTACAAATAACAAAAGGTAGGGTGGCTCATGACCTACTGGTTAATGAAGCTGGATCCCACATGGCTGACCACAGTTCAGTTCTGGCTCTGAAAAACATGTCAGGCATATGTGTATGTGTATATCTGCTCCCATCCCCCTGGCAAATGCATGCTCCCTTTGGCAATAAAAATAAAATAAGAAGGGCAAAGTGGGGACTGGCAGTTGGCATAATGACTATGTCGCTGGACTCCTATGTAGTCGACTGTAGTTTGAGTCCTGGACCCAGTGGCTTAAACTCATGCTGGGCGCGCATACACGTGAGCGCGTGCACGTCTGTGTGTGTGTGTGTGTGTGTGTGTGTGTGTGTGCCCAAGATCCCAAGAGGAGAATGGAGGAGAAGGGACTGCAGCGTGGCCATACTCCCGGGGGTGATTTCTCACTTTCTGTCTGTCTTTCTGGAGAGTGCAGGTGCCCTAGAGCAAAAACCTCTCCCAAAAAATAAAGAAGGGACAAAGGAATAATTAGAGCCTGAGAAACTCCTAAGAGTTGCCGAGTGACTGAAGAGAGCGTGGGGAGAAAATGCTATTTGAGGATCAGTATTCTGACAGATTGAAATGGAGTGGGAAGCAGACCAAGTGAAAGGGGCAGATCAACAAAGTAAAAAGGACCTTTAGAACTTGCTAGAATTAGACTGGAAACAGGTGCCACAAACTTAGATGCCTGCAGTAATGGAAATTAATGAAGCAGCCCCTGTGGGGATACACAGCCCCTGTGGCCACTGAAATGTACCATCTAAGAAGACATTGCTATGAGAATATTGGACTGTATTGTCTGAGCTTCCAACTGTTCAAAAACAGGTGAGTATCCATAGTGTAAGGCAAAACTTCAATTTTTAAATGTCAGTGCCTAATTTAAAATAAAACAAAATCTAAAGCCTCATGTAGATCAAATAAAACACATCTAAAGCCCTACGTGGTCATAGTGGCCATTTTTCAACTTCTAGGTCAGAAGCCCTCTACGATCTTCTCCAACTAAGAAACTGTAGTCTCCTCAGGAGCCCTGTCCTCATTGAGTGAAATATATCAATCTTTTAAAATGTTTATGCTAAACCATACTGAAGAAATATTCTTCCTGTAAGCTATGTGTCTTTGATGTTCTTCATAAGTCATTGCAGAACTCTTTTTTAAAAAAAAATTAACATTTGTAAGAAGCCTAGAGTAAAAGGGGAAATGACAAGAAGATAAAAGTGGGAAGAAGATAATCAGAAATGCAAATACTAGAGATATTTTCTATTATAACTAACCTTTATCAATGTCTAAGAACAGGAGACTGCTGATTTTATTTTATACTAGTTGGGATGAACGTTTTTGTAGCAGAGTAAATGTTGACTTTTTTAGAACAGTAACTAATTAGCTATCTTAGAAGAATAATATACCCAGTGCATGTAGTTATTTGAAATTTGGTCTACTATAACATAAAGTATCTACTTATGTTGGTGGCTAGTCTTTGTTACCTCAAATTTTCTTATCAACCAATAATTGTTCCAAAACTATAAAAATCGCTTAAAATAACAGGGGAGGGACCACAGATGGCATAATGGTTACGTTGCTGGACTCCCATGTAGTTGACCACAGTTTAAGTCCCGGACTCAGCAACTTGAAACTCACGTCAGGCATGTGTGCCCAAGATCCTGAGAGGAGAATGGAGGAGAGGGGATTGTGGCATAGTCATCCCCCCTGGGGGGTGATTTCTCACTTTCTGTCTCTATCTCTCCAGTTTGCACACAAGCTCTGTGGTAAAAATCTCTCTTTAAAAAATTAAAAAATAATAACAGGAGAAAGAGTAATAACAGAGCAAATACCAAGAAGTCAGATGGAAAAGTATATTTAGTGCTTCCTTATTTTACAAGCAATTTTCAACTATAAGTTGAATGCTGCTTCAGTATAAAATATTAGCTCTCTTTTGTAAGAGATTTAACAGAAGGAACAAATAATAACTCAAGTCATTACATAAAGTTCCTACTTTCAATCCAACAAGCCAGTGTTAATATTCAATCATCTATGTTAATACTTCTGATCACACAGGTCTTAGGAGTGTAATTTGCCACTGGGGAAATCACAATGATCTGAGTTTCAAAGTCGGAAAGGGCTTCTCAGGAGAATCTCTTCTAAGAGTGTCGTTCCTCTTAGAAAACATTCCAAACTAGGACTTGGACAGAAATTTGAGTTGATGTTTTCCCAGGAGGGTGCTTTTTCAATAACATAGTAGAGTACCTAATGGAGCATAATGAAAAAGATCAACAATAAAATCGACCAAAACCTGCCTGACAACGCTCTCTTTGCTTGTGAGTTAGTTACCGCTTCAAGAGCAAGCACTATCGAGTACATGGAAGCATACGTACTTTCAGCTTCAGAACAAAGAATAAAAATCTAAAAAGGTAAAAATGAAAATGTGTGCTGTTCTGCCGCAATGTTGCTGAGAGTTATAAAGGCCCTGTGGGCAATATTGAGTTTGCAATGGCACAATCATATCACAAAAGATTTACCTTACTCTGCAAACTCAATAGAGGGCAATAACAGTCTATTACCAGCAGAGCAATACAACATCAAAGGAATGTTTAAAAGAACTAGACAGAACCTTTAAATCAACAAAATTGAGTTATCTTCCCCCAAAGGAAGCACTACAAGAGAGCTCATAGCAGGGTTTTTCAAGAGGTATTACTAATTTACCATAAGTTACATTTAATACACTTTTTAAAATGCAGTTTGTAATCTCTCTCCACATTTTAGAACACAGAGCAATAAATTAAAAGAGAAACCATCCCCAAAGAGCAAGAGACTAGGAGAAAAAAATCGACAATAGTCCTATTCTTTGGGGGCTAACAATAATAATTCAAATAATTCTTTCATAACTGAAAAGGCTATCTTTCCCAATTTCAACAAGAGTCTCTCTTTTCCCAATTTCAATGAGATTCTTCAAATCTGAACCCAGAGGAGTAACAGTGGAAATATAAAATTAATTGATATTAAAATCCTGTTGAAAATAGCAACACGTATCACAATATTTTTTAAAATGGTAAGAAATTATTTTACTATCTCCAGTAGGAAAGTAAGCAATTTTATTCTGCCTTTTATACCTAATAAACATTTGTGAGGCTGAATTTCTTCTCCAGACTATGTCAGCAATGGTAGTAAAATTTATTATTATTAAGGGATAAGACTATTCATTGTTGGCAGTTCTTAGACATTTTCTTAGCATTTTACTATTCCCTCATATATTCCTATATTTTCTTTTTTAAAGAATTATTTTATTTAATTTTAAATTTATCATTATTATTATTATTATTATTTGACCAGAGAGAGACAGAGAGAGAGAGGGAAAGTGAGAAAGCAAGCTGCCAGGTCCAAGACTCGAACCACAGTTTACCATGTGGGAGTCTAGCACCTTAACTACCATGCCACCTGCCAGCCCACCTGTATTTGATTTTATAGTATGTTTAAACTAAGCATTGAGAGAAGATATTGCTGTTCTACATGTAAAAAGACATTCTTTTTCTAGATACATAAAGAACACTTTGTTGTTCTAAATTTCTGTCTAAATTCATGCATTTGTGTTTCCCATGAAGATAAATGGAACTATTGGTAATATCAAAACTTTCATCATCTATTAATATTTGACACTTGCACACCTAAAATAAAGTAATATATTTCTATATAACATTTACAGAACTGCTCCCCCAATTCTTTCAAAAATTAGACCCCTCTTTGCCCTGTGTGCAACATTTTTGTTTTGGCTTAGCTATCACAATTTAACATCAGAAATACATATGCTAAGAGGATTTTTAATCGTGGATAAATTGTATCCATAATGGCTTTTCTATGAATTTTCTGCGTTAGTCATGAAAACACACCCACAACAGGTGCATGAAACTGCCTGCAACACATGGCAGACGGGGAAGTACTAGGGTTTGTCCCTTTTGATACAGAATGGTTTTATTGGTGTCATACTGGAAGATTTCCTAATAAATCAAAATGTATATGGATTTATACTTATGTTGCTGATGTTAGAAAATATTTAATTCATGCTTATAATGCATTTAATTTTATTACCAGCTTCCTACATTTCTTTACAATCTCTCTATGTCAAGAGAATTTCATTTGAAATTGCTCATTATCAGATAATGTCAGATTAACCATACTTGTGTTTTCATTTTTCAAAGCATGTTCTCCACCCCACCCCCTTTTTAAGTCTATCTAACTTCTTTATTCTAATACTGAAAATTGAAAGGTGGTATTCTGATTCATATTTGTTGTATTCTTGTCTGAGCATTAGAAACTAATTTTACCAGTTATTAGAATACTTTGGCTAAATTTCTCTGGGGTTTCATTATTTGAAATAATTGCCGTGAATGTGACAGAGGTTTCATATTTAATACTAATGTGATTAAACATTGTTCCCAGCATGTGTTAAAAGGTTTATCAGGGTTGCTTGTTTAAATTGTCAAACCCAATTTACTCAAGTCATAACTGTGGATTCTAATTTTGTTCCCTATCCATTCAATCTTATTATTGGTAAGTTAATTTTACCAATAATAATCCAACATCCAATAGCAAGCTTCATGTCATCCACAGTTCAAATCTCTTAAAAACAGCCACACTGGAGCCAGCTGGTGGTAATGGCTATGTGGCTGACTGTGTGGTTTGAGTCCTGAACCTGATGGCTTGAGAAACACATGTGTGTGTGCGTGCCTGCCCGAAATCTCAAGAGGGAAAAATGTAGGAGGAGTGATTGCAGTGTGACCATCTTCCAAGGGGGAAGGTTGCCTTCTCACTCTTCCTCTCTCCTTCTCTCCCCCAGCCCCCCAACTCTTTCTCCCTGGTGAGTACATGTGCTCTCTGGCAATCAAAAAAAAAAAAAAAAAAAAACAGAAAAATAAAGAGAAAAACCAGTCACAGTGGGTTTGTGCACTGTCTGATGTCTGTACAAAGGTTAAATGAATAGGTATTCTGGACCCTAACCTGGGTTTGAATTTCTTACCAACTAGTTAATGGTTGTGTGGCGATGTCTCCATTTTTCTTCTATAAAACAGAGATAGCAATGGTATTTATAAGATTGATCCAAGGATTAAATTAGATACTACATAGAAAATGGCTAGCACTATTGCATATAGTATGTCCTCAAGAGATTTAGCTACCCTTATTGGAAAATGTGTTTGGAAATGTTCTGATGTCTTCTAATCAAGTGTCATGAGCGTTACAAAATTTTACCAAACTGTAGAATACACTGGCTGTGATAAAACAAAGTAAGATCGTTTACTCTTGTGCAGAGATTATAGAACCAACACCTGTTGCCTAACAGTAGTGGGACTCATACCAAACGTCGATGAATGAGTAACCACCCTAAACAGTTATCACAGCCATAAGGCAGTTGGTTCTATAGTCTAGACCTGTTTAGAACCAAGTCACCTGCTAGCTATGATAGCCATTCAGGGGACTGATATAAAATCTAATCTTAGTGATTATCTATAATATGACATCATGTATATATCGCCTTCCAAGTTCTTGCTTCTTGGACATTTTAGTCATGATACTTGGGAGTGTTTCAGTATAAAGGGTTGTATTAGGGAGGGTTCTCCAGAGAAACAGAACCAATAGATGACAGGTGGGCATTAGAGAGAGAGATAATGGGTTGTTGGAAAAGTCATGACACATTTTTATATAGAAAAATATGTCATGACTTTTCCAACAACCTAATAAAGAACTATTATAATAAATTGGTTCATGTAATTATGCAGATAAGAAGTCTCATGAGTGGCTGTTGGCAAGCTGGAGACTCAGGAAAGCTGGTGATGCCTGAAGGCCTGAGAACCAAGAGCACTAAGAGTGGGAGATCAAATTCCAGCTTGGTGTTCAAGCAGAAAGAGAGTTCAACCTTCCTCCATCTTTGTGTTCTATTCAGGACCCCGATGATTACATCATGCCCACCCACACTGGGGAGGGCCATCTGCTTTGTCCAGTTCACCAATTCAAGTGCAAATCTCTCTGGAAACATTCCTACAGACACACCCAGAAACAATGTTTATACAGATATCTGGGCATCCCATGGCCCAATCAAGTTGACAGATAAAACTAACCATCACAGGGGCCATCCACTACTGATTTTTTACTATTTAAATCTTGATCTGTAAAAAAAGAAAATATAATCCAACAGTACCTAGATCCTCAGTACTTTTAATTGAGAGTCACAGCAGGAGATCACTATGGTCAGAGGAGACGATTTATAGCAAGATTACTTACCAGAAACTAAAATAAATAAATATTTTATTAATTATCTTTCAACATTTAATGCCAACGTTTTTCTTAAGTTCGAATTGGAAATATTGTTGCCGCTGGACCAGTAAATCCCTTATTGTCTTAAGCACTTAACTATCACAGGAGATAATGTTCCTTCCTAGGAATATCCTAATTCTATCAATGGCACAGAAAGAGCTGAAAAGTTCACACTTTCTTGATATATTTGTAGTTCATTTATATGTATTTATTTGTTTCGTTTTTAATTACATATATTTATTTGGGCTCTGAGTCTACTATTTTACTTCAAATTACCTATAGATAATATTAATGTTTTCCTACCTTCCTCCTCTATTTCCTTTGTCCTCAGTGATGTGCTCATTAAAAGCACTAAAAATTGGTGAATAACAGGGATAGATTTGTGTAAGATCTGTTAAAAATCAACATGTCTATAATTACCTAAGGGGTTTAATTTCTCTGTCATTTACTACTTTTTTTATTTTGATAGGAATCAATGTCTTTAAAGAGTTGATACTACTCTGGCACATTTTTGTACATTACATAATAAATATTAATAAATAAATAAATGAACTAATCAAGGACAGAAAGAAGAATTTCAGGATCCTACATATTACAGGCAATTAATGCAAACTAACAAGTTTAGTCAATAAGACTAAATATCTGAGGGCTGGCAGGTGGCGTGGTGGTTAAGGGCGCTGGACTCCCACACAACTGACCACGGTTTGAGTCCCGGACTTGGCAGCTTGCTTTCTCACTTTTTTTCCCCTCTCTCTTTCACTCTGTACCTCTCTGTTCAAATTAAAATAAATAAATAAATGGATAAAGTTAAATAAACTAATTCTTTAAAAAGACTAAAGATCTTGGGGCCAGCAGATGGTATAATGGTAACATCACTGGACTCCCATGTAGTCAACCGTGATTCAAGTCCCAGACCCAGCAGTTTAAAACACCAGGTGCATGTATGTACATGCCCAAGATCACAAGAACAGAATGGAAGAGAATGGATTGTAGTGTGACCATACCCCCTAGGGGGGGTGCCTTCTCACTTTCTGTCTCTGTCTCTCTCTTGTCTGTCAAGTGAGCACATGCACCTTATAGCAAAACTCTCTAAAGAAAAAAAGAAAAAAAGACTAAAGATCTTTGTAGTCATCTCAAATATAAACAAAATGTAAGGGACCAGCAGGTGGCATAGTGGTTACGGGACTGGATTTTCACATAGCTGACTGTGGTTCAAGTCCCAGACCTGAAAGCTTGAAAATCACTCTGCACAAGTGTGTATGTATGTGTGTATGACCCATGTCTTTAGAGAATAGAGAAGGGATTGTGGCATGGTCATCACCCCTGAGGACTGACTTCTCACACTCCCTCTCTTTGTCTCTGTCTCCAATGAGTGCACACACCCTATGGCCAAACCTAAAACAAAAAATGTAAGCTTTACCTTACTTTATATTTCAGTGGTGGGGAAAAGGATGTGGTTCCTGGTTCCCCTCAACCTAGAAACTATATTGATCCTAAAACAAGCCCAAAGATTTAGAACTTTAGAGAAAGATGGCCAATGGCTTCAAAGAATCAATTCAAGATCTACTGTCCTTGAGTCTGAGAGGTAATCAGGATCCTGGATGTATAGAGGATTACTTTCGTTGAGGAATTAATTCCATGGGAACCCCTAACATTCCTCAAAATCAAACTGATTCCTTGACACAGTTTTGGTGGGATGGAGAGTTTTTTCAAATCACAGGCTAATGACCAATGAATACCAGGCCACTCCAGTGTCTCACAGTCTCAGCTGCTGACCATGCAATGATATATAATGGGATATGATAGGTTAGCATAGTTCCCACTCGTGTTTGAGCTCCTTTCTCTTCTCTTACTTCCCTCTCTAATAACATTCGAAGCATCCCTCAAGATCTAGTTGAAGGACCAGCAGATGGTGTAATGGTTATATCGCTGGACTCCCAAATAGTAGACTGCAGTTTGAGTTCTGGACCAGGTGGCTTAAAACTCACACCAGGTGCATGTGTGTTGTGTGCCTAAGTCTCCAAGAGGAGAATGGAGTAGAAGTGATTGTGGTGTGGCCATCCCATCTGGGAGGTGATTTCTCGCTTTCTGTCTCTCTGTCTCTCTTTGTCTCTCTAGTGAGTACACATACCCTATAACAAAATTCTCTCTAAAAAAAAAAAAAAAAAAAAAAAGACCTGGTTGAAATGGTCATTCTTTTTTCTCAACTCTTTCAGGACTTACTTCAAAGCTTTGCAGTTCACATGCTCATCACCTCCCTCATTCACTCAGCCATTCAGCAAGTATCTATTGTGCATCTGCTATGCACCAGGAGACCTTCTTGGTACTTGGAAGAAACTGCACGAGTTAGAAAACCAGCATTTTCCAACCATCAATAAAGACTGGATAAGAAAGAAATCATCAGTCTGGGGAGAAATTTGGGTGAAGGGCAGATGTTACGCATGGACTGAACTTGTCCTGGGTGCAGTGCCTGCACTCTTCAGATGCTGTACTCCACAGGCTGGGCCCACAGAGGAGACCCAGGTCCAGTTCACAGCCCAACCTAAAGACCAGATGGTTGGCATGCACCTGCAATCCCAGCTACCCAAGAGGCCAAGGCAAGAGTATCACAAGCTAGAGTCTACCTGGGCAACATAGTGAGAATCTGTCTAAAAAGTACCTGGGCATGGTGGCACCTACCTGTAGTTCCACCTGGGAGGTGGAGGCAGGAGGATCAGGACAGTGAGATAATGATTGATTGATTGATTGATTTGCCAGAGGGCTTGTGTGCTTTTAGGAGAGAGACAGAAGTAGGGGGCAGGGGACAAATGAGAAAGCACCTCCAATGAAAAATGGTCAGGCTGCAATTTCTTCTTCTCCATTTCTTCTCCTTTGGGGATTTTGGGCACACGTGCACATGCATACTTTTTAAGATCTAGCTCACATAACCACTAGGCCCCGGGGCTGGTCAGAGACAAGGTCTTTTAAAAAAAAAAATGGCCTCTCCATAGATTGTTTATTAGTCGCAAGGGAAAAATGGCAATTACACAGTGGTAACATCAGACAATGTAAAAGCAGACCTCAAAAATTTCATGAAAAAAAAAGGGAAACTAAAGTACAATTCTACTTTGGCACAAAAAAATTTGAAATCTATGTGTAGTGTTTTTATAATTCACATTTTGTATGAATTTTTTAAAAGAATTATTTTATTTTATTTTATTTTATTTTATTTTATTTTATTTATTCATTAATTCATTTTAATTTGACCAGAGAGAGAGAGAGAGAAAGTGTGAAAGCAAGCTGCCAGATCCATGGTCAGCCATGTTGAAATGTCCAGCGCCTTAACCACCATGCCACCTGCTGGTCCCAACATTTTGTATGAATTTTTGAAGATCCCTCATATTAATTAGATCATCATCATGACACATGTATTCCCACTACTGGGAAACTGGAGGCCTCATGGGAGGCCCAAGTTGATTCCCAGGTCAGCCTGTGCATGCCAGGAACAGCTGTGAACATCTGTAGTCCTAGCTGGTTGTGGGGCCAGACAGGATTGCGATACAAGACTCTGTCAAAATATCTTGTTTCTCCCTCCTTCTCTCTCGTAAGAGAAAAATAATAACAACACTAGTAAGGAGTGGTATATGGACATCACCTGCCTTCAGGTGAGATATCCCTACAAAACCACAGTATCAACTATGCAATATTCTTTTTTTAAAGAGATCGTTTTTGCTATAGGGCGCGTGCACTCGCCAGAGAGACAGAAAGAGATAGAGACACATTCTACTCTTGGAATTTTGGGCATGCACACATATGCACCTGGCATAAGTTTTAATCTGCCAGGTCCGGGACTCTAATCACAGTCAACTATGAGGGAGTCCACTGATATAAACATCATGTCATCTTCTGGTCCTCAACTATGCAATATTCTGAGCAAAGATGCGTAACAAGAACCTAATTGTAAGTTAACAACATATAAAAGTCTAATCGCAGTAAACTTTTTTTTTTTAGGTTTTTGCTATAAGGTGCTGTGTACTCACCCAAAAGAGATGGAGAGAGGGAAAGTAAGAAATCACCCCTCAGGGGGATGGCCATGCCGCAATTTCTTTTCCTCCATTCTCCTCTCAGATATTGGGTATGCACAGTGTGATTTTAAAGCTGTGAGGTCCAGAACTCGAACTGCAGTGAGCCCCATGGGAGTCCAGAACCTTAACTACTACACCACCTGCTGGCCCCAGAAACAAACATCTTTTAAAAATGTAGATGAGGGACCAGCAGTTAGCGTAATGGCTATGTCGCTGGACTCCCACGTAGTCGACCGCGGTTCGAGTCCCGGACCCGGCGGCTTAAACTCACGCCGGGCACGTGTGCGTGCGTGCCCGAGATCCCGAGAGGAGAATGGAGGAGAAGGGATTGCGGCGTGGCCATCCCCCCTGGGGGGTGATTTCCTGCTTTCTATCTCTCTGTCTCTCTCTGTCTGTCTGGCGAGCGCACGCGCCCTATAGCAAAAACCTCTCCAAAAAAAAGAAAAAAAAAATGTAGATGAAAGAGTAGTATAACCTTCAAAATTGCCTATGGCATAAAAGACAAAAGAGAGATTGTGGGAATGTTCTGGATTGTAAAAAGACTCCAGCGACATAACAACTAAATGTAGTACTAGGCCAGAGACTGGACTCTCAACTAAAGAGGGAAAACGTATTGGGTCAGTTGCCAAAATTGAAATTAACATGGGTCATAGACTTAATAAAGGTATTCTATCAATATTAAAATTACTCAAGTTGGTAAATGAATTGTGATTATGTAAGAGAATCTGTTTTTGATGCTTTGTTTTTGTTTTTGTTTATCTGCCAGCAGGCGTGTGCACTTGCCACAGAAACAGAGAGAAAGGAAGAGGAGAAATCACCCCCCATGGGGCACTGTGGTCACCCTGCATTCCCTTCTCCTCCATCTCTCCCTACTTTTGGGATTTTGGGCACACACAAACACACACACACACACACTCAAGTGTATTTCTCAAGCCACTGGGTCCAGGTCTCAGACCACACAGTTGACCATGTAGGAATCCACTGCCTTAACCACTATGTTATGGAGTCAGTCCAAGAGAATATCTTCTTCATTTTTTTAGAATAATTATTTTGTTTAACTTTATTTATTTATTTTTAATGTGACCAGAAAGTGAGTGAGTGAGAGAGAGAGAGAGAGAGAGAGAGATGGAAAGTGGGAAAGCAAGCCTCCAGGTTTGGGACTTTAACCACAGTCAGCCATGTGGGAGTCCAGTGCCCTTAACCTCTATGCCACCTGCCAGTCCCAGGAATATCTTATTCTTAAGAAATATCCATTGAACTATTAACAGGTAAAGGACCAGGCCAGCTGGGTGGCACAGTGGTAACCCAGTGGTAACCCAATGCACACGTGAAGGTCATAGGTGTGCATCCCAAGGTCTCCCTGTACACGCCAGGTCAGTGTGCATACATGTCCATGATCTGGGCTAGCTGGGCTGGGGGTGAATCACAGCATAAAGACACTGTTGGGGGTACTCTCTCCCTGACCCTCTCTCTCATGGAAGAAATAAACTTCAAAAAAGTGGGGGGCAAATGACACTCTACAGAGCCAATCCTCATGGAAAGGTTCCCGGTTTGAGTCAGAGACCACCCTGACTATGACAAGCACACTCTCACCAATGACCCTGAACTGAATGAAGCTGGGGGCATCAAGACCCTAATGGGGATGCTGTTTCCGTCTCTCTCACTCATGGAAGAAATAAACAAACAAGTGAACAAAAGGTAAAGGACGCTGATATACGTAACTTACCCTAATGTGGTTCAAAATACATAGATTGATGCGTATATGCACATGCTGAAAGAAGAGAGACGGGGAACAGCATATAGTGTTGTGGTCACGTTGCTGGACTCCCGTGTAGTCGACCATGGTTCCAGTCCTGGACCTGGCAACTTAAAACTCATGCCGAGGTATGTGTGCATGCATGCCCAAAATCTCAAGAGGACAATGGAAGAGAATGGTTTGCAGCGTGGCCACCCGTCTGGGAGGGTGAAAATTTTATTTTCTGTCTCTCTGTCTCTCCATCTCTCCAGTGAGTGCACGTGCCCTATAGCCAAAAAAAAATCTATCAAAAAAAAGGAGACACAAAAAATGAGCCAGTTATAAGGCAAATGAGATAAATGACAGTATTAAGTCCATCTAAGTAGAGAAGATAAAAGTGTTACTTGAACTATATTTGCAAATTTTCTATAATTTTGAAATTATTTCCAAGCGAAAAGTTCTAAAACAAATCAAACACAGCCTGTCCAAGCAGCCCATACAAGAAGAAAACATGGCTGTTTCCCACTGGCAAACTTACTCTAACGTGTAATGGAGTATGGCCCAAGCCATTACACGCACACTAGGAATTACTGTGAGCCCACATTTCAGGTGAACTTGACTCCGATTAATGTAGTACGCAGACTTGGTAGTTAACTAAACCACCTTGGAATCAAAGGCAATGTACAGGTCCTGGATTGGGTTAACTGTAAAAAGCCTTGTTCTCAAGTCCCTAGGTGATACCTGAGCACTGACTCTGTAGGCGTGGGGACAGAAGATAAGAGAAAAGTCACACAGTGGTTCCTCTGCAGTTGGCCCAGCAGCCAAGTTTAAAAGGACGAACAGGCTGCCCTGCATAGAGGTGAAACACTGCAATGTCAGAGCGGCATTGTGAGACTGGTCTGCGTGCTCTGTGACTATCATGTGTTCCACAAGGAGAGTGCATTTCATGAAGGGAAATGAGAATAAAAGACTGTATCCTGTTTTACCATCCCCAGAAGACTCAGAAAAAAAAAATCCTTTCAATTTCAGTGTTGTTGACTTTATTGACCTATGCATCGTGTCAGTCTCTAATCCAAGGGAAAATATATGAAGTGTTTATGTATTTCCCATTGGGGGTAAAACAGGGAAGCCAGTCGATATCAGTCCTCATTTTCAAACACAGCATCTACCTTCAAATAAACGTTAGCACATCAGTAGGGACTATTACATTAGGTTGTGGGGAAAGTCATGATGCGTTTTTCTATGCAAAAATGCAACAGCTCAATATTAACACAAATCTTGCCTGATTCTTTTGCCTCTGCTCTCAGATGCAGGATTGTATGACAATTTTTCTAAAAAAAAAAAACAAAAAAAAAAACAAATGCCAAGCAAAACATGTTCTTGTTCCCTAACAATATAACTTTTCTTTTTTCTTTTTTTTAAAAGATATTTTTTGGAGACCAGTAGATACTGTACTGGCTACTACGATGGATTCCCACACATGGCTGACCACAGTTCGAGTCCTTGACCCAGCGGCTTGAAACTCATACAAGGCAGGACCAGCAGCTGATATAATGACTATGTCGCTGGACTACCATGTAGTCGACTGTGTTTCAAGTCCCAGACCCAGTGGTTTGGACTCATGCCAGACACGTGTGCGTGTGTGCCCAAGATCCCGAGAGGAGAAGGGAGGAGAAGGGACTGTGGCGTGGTCACCCTCCCCCCCCCGAGGGTGATTTCTTGCTTTCTGTCTCTCTTTCTCTCTCTTTCTGGTGAGCGCACACACCCTATAGCAAAAACCTCTCAAAAAAGAAAAAAGGGAAAAAAAAAAAAAGAAACTCATGCCAGGCATGTGTGCATGTGTGCCCAAAATTCCAAGAGGGGAATGAAGGAGAAGGGATTATCATGTGGCCATCCTCCTTGGGTGGGAGGTGATTTCTCTCTCTCTGTCTTTCTGTCTCTCTGGCAAACATACATACCCTATAGCAAAAATCTCTCTAAAAAAAGGGAAAAAAAGTTATTTTCTGTACAAATTAAATTATTTGTAAATTATTATATTGTGATGAATAAGTTATTCTTTTCTTTTTCCTCAATAAATTGCAAACTTTGGAAGAGATCAAGAAACTGTTCAAACTGAGTTGGAAGTAACAAGAAGTGTTTAATACTGAGAAGTGAAGTGGTCATAAAGAAGATGAAGCCCACCAACACTCAAGGGCCTGCAGGGTCACAGTGGTGGTGCGCTGCTCTGCAGTGCTGAGCCCACATGGGAAGGGCCCAAGTTCTGCCCCAGGCCAGAGGAACTTGCAGATACCAAAGATTAACACTTGGCATACTGACTCTTAGGGAACATGCAATACAGTGTTAGCCCTCAGTATCTGCAAGTTCCTCATCCACGAATCCAACCAACTGTGGGTCAAAAATATTTGAAGAGGGATCCACAGATGGCGTAATAGTTATGTCGCTGCACTCCCATGCAGTTGACTGTAATTTGAGTCCCAGACCCAGCAGCTTAAACCTCACACCAGGCACATGTGTGTGCATGCTTAAGATCCTAAGAGGATAATGGAACAGAAGGGATTGTGGTGTGGCCATCCCCCATGGGGGGTGCTTTCTCACTTTCTGTCTCTCTCTGTCTCTCTGGCAAGTGCACACGCCCTATAGCAAAAAATCTCTCTTAAAAAAAAGTTGAAAAGATGGGAACCAGCAGGTGGTGTGGTGGTTAAAGTGCTGGACACTCCCACATGGCTGACCAGGGTTCAAGTCCTGAATCTGGTGGCTTGCTTTCTCACTTTCTCTCTCACTCTCACCCTCTGTCTCTCTCTGGTCAAATTAAGAAGTAAATGAATGAATAAATAAAATAAATAATTATTTTTTAAAAAAAAGTTGAAAAGAGAAGTACAATCAAAATAATACAAATAAAGCAGTAATATAGTATACCAACTATTTACATAGCACATATTTTATTAAGTTTTACAAGTAATCTAAAGATGATTTAAAGTACACAGGAGGATGTGTGTAGGTTACATGCAAATACTATGTCATTTTACACAAGGGACTTGAACATCCACTGATTTCAGTGTCCTCAGGGAGTCCTGGAACCAGTCCCCTGCAGATACCATGGGATGACTGTATATAAACACTTGAACACCCTCCTGTCCTTCTTAAGCAAAGGATAAGACTAAGGATACATGATATAACCAACAGATCAAGATCTAAGCAGAGTAAGACAAAAGGGTTCTGCCCACTAGATAAAGTAGAGAGTAACTCTTAATCCTAAATGAGAAAACTGGGGACCAACAGGTAGCATGGTTGTTAAGGAGCTTGACTCCCATATGGTTCACCATGGTATGAGTCCTGGACCCGGCAGCATAAAAATCATACCAGGCGCATGTGTGATTATGTCTCAAATCCAGAGAAGAGAATGGAGAAGGGATTGCAGTGTGATGTACTCTCTCTCTCCACAAAGTGCACTTGCCCTATAGCAAATTTTAAAAATAATAATAATAAAAATAAAAAGGGGGGTGGAGATGGGGTCATGATATGGGGAAAAAATAGTTACTACTATGCTTTTTAAATTTAATCTCCTAAAGCTTAATCCCTTGAGAAAGTGTAAGGTACCTCCAAAGGAAAAAATCATGGAGGAATTGGAGAAGCTTTTCTCCCAAGACTTAAAAAAAAAAAAAAAAAAAAAAAATCCCCCTGTATGGGAAGATGCAACAAGAGAATGTTAGGACATCAGAGACCCATGAATAGTGAAGAGACGCACCCTGTGCTCTGCTCCTGGGCAGATCTCTGTGGGCCCAGAGAAGGCCATGCACAGAACACTTACAAAGACTGGCCACAGGCAGCCTCGGAAATTTCCACACTCTTGTGCAGTTGAACACCAACAAGATTGGCACAGAGTGAAGCATAAAGTGACAGGGAGTTTCACCTAATCTGACAGTGGCCTAAACAGCAGGTCTTCTAAGACCTTCTAAGAGAAGTGTTTAGCAGCCTGTGTGAGTGAGTCAGAAGATGTGATCTCTCCATAAGTGATCGCTTGATCAGATGCATCCTATTGCAATGCCTTCAACTATGTGCCCCACCAAATTTGAACACACTCTGCACAACATGACAGGGACCCCAGAGTGACTGAGATTAATCATCCATAGCCCTAGAAATCAGTTTGCATGGCTGAATTTGCGGATGAGAATTATATTCAATGACAACCTAAAACAGGAGGCTATTAAGCCTACATATTGAGTAAAGAGCACTAAATGGTATTGACCATCTCAGGAAGAAAAACTTTAGGAATTCTAGGAAACATTACCAGGAGCCAACATATGAAACACAGTTTAAGTTCTTACAGGAACCTCTGCTAACTGGATTGCATTATCTGGTTCAGATACAGATTTTCTTTGGGCATGTCAAAAAGCCTTCCATTTTATGTCGATGTCTAAGTCTTAGAAATCATAGTGATGTACCTAAAATAATGAGTGGTTATTTTAAAAATAGTTTCTTTCTGACACTGTAATTTCACTATCCTCTATTTTCTTACTTTTCTTCCCAAGACAATACCAGGGTGTAACTAGCACTGCGTTTGGAGAGTTCTCGTATATCCCCAAATAGGATGTAAAATCATAGCAAGTTTTTAACACTTTCATTATTAACGGCAGTGATCCAAATTCTTAATACGCACAGTAAAGTCTTGTGCACTGTAATACGATCCATGTAATCTTTCCACTTTAAAAACTGTGAAATAAAGCTTTATCAAAAAAAGGAGTTAGAGGGGTATACGCTCATCACAAAATGCCATTAGTATTTAGCTTTTTTTGTTCCTGGGATATGAATAGTTTTCTGCTCTAATTTTTCAGCTAGTTACTCTCTGCTCCTTGCTGACTAGAAAACTGAAAATACACTACTGCCTGGGCTCTCTGACATCCAGGTAGACATCTTGGGAACACTGATGAAACTGATAACAGGCCATTTTATAGGGCCTTAAAAGCTACTCAAGAAACTAACAAGGTCCATTAGACTTTCTGTCATGCATATGATGGGAAAAAATATACCACCACGAGATCCACTCGATTGTCCTGCCGTGACAGCGGTGGCTATTGTGTGTGAGAGGTTTGGGGAAGGTGGCTCCTCCTGGTGTTTATGCTCTGCTGGCTGATGGGAGTTTCAGGTACAGCCTCGTAACAGAAGGGGCTTTGTGATAGGCTATCAGTGACAAACAAGAACGACAACGTGCGGCCCAGTGGTTTGACAAGAAGGAGAAGCTCAACAAAAGGAGAATGACCTGCTTCAGTTTCCCATTTCAGGCTAACATTCACTTCCTCACACAAAGCTTAGCCTGGTATGTTGGTGTCCAAATCACATTCGAACCTTGTACAGTGCGATGGGAGTCAAGCTGAGATGTTTTAAGTGCATTTCTTTTCTTTGCACCCTGCTTTGAACTGCTTTTAAACCTACAGATGTTTGGCAGAGCTGTCCAAACTAAGAAGCTGAGAAACGAGAAACATGGAAAAGCATGTTCCCAGATAAATGTTTATTTTTACATGGATGCAACATTAGTGTGTTGTGTTTTACGTGCATGTGTTTGAATGTTCTATAGGTCTGGTGTTTGCTGTGTATAGAAATAAAGGTCTAACAAGCATCCCCTTTTTCTTATAAAAAGAACTGCTTTGGGAACCAGCAGTTAGCGTAATGGCTATGTCGCTGGACTCCCACGTAGTCGACCACGGTTCGCGTCTCGGACCCGGTGGCTTACAACTCACGCCGGGCGCGTGTGCGTGCGTGCCCAAGATCCCGAGAGGAGAATGGAGGAGAAGGGATTGCGGCGTGACCATCCCCCCTGGGGGGTGATTTCTCGCTTTCTGTCTCTATGTCTCTCTCTGTCTGTCTGGCGAGCGCACGCGCCCTATAGCGAAAAACCTCTCCAAAAAAAAAAAAAAAAGAACTGCTTTTGGCCATCTCCATGGCACAGTGGTTTCACGCACTGTATCGGGAGCCAAATATCACAACTGACTACGGTTCAAATCCTGGCCATGGGCAGCTCTAAAAACACAAAAGGTGCATGTGCATGTGTACGCCAAATCCTGACAGGATAGAAAAATGGAGGAAAGGATATTTGGATGTGACCATGTCCCATTGGGGGAGTTCTTTCTCTCTCTTTCCTCTGGTAAATGCACAAGCCCTTTGGCACTTAAAGAAAAAAAAGAATTTTACAAAGAAGACAGCTTTTTAATAAAGAGTTATAGAAACTTTCAATCCAATAAATGTTTGTTGAGTATCTTGTACTCAATATTATACTGTGTTTTGGATGGGAAAGACAGATGCAAAAGATGACCAACACATGCTATAGTAACTTACCCTCTGGTAAGAAAAATGAAACACAGATATATAACCAACTAACTATAAGGCAGGATATAGTGTTATCAATGCCATATTTCTTGTCACAGCATTTCCAGAATTTTCCAGTATTTAACTCACCAATTTCATCATCATACCTTCTCACTATGAAACATGACATGTCTTACCTGAGAAAATCCTACATGAGAAAGTCATGTCACCTATCATTATATGGAAGTTTTTTTATCATTATATGAAGCTGCCTAACTCAAACAGAACTCAACAGATCCTAATGGAAATACCGAGCTAGTCCTCAGCTTCACATGTAAAAAACTTAACTCTGAGCCAGCCCTATAGAGCAGCAGTTAAGCCCTGGACCGAAAAAGCCAGATTCCACATTATCAGCCAGGGTTCTAGGCCCAGTCCTGATGGGTACGGACCAGGGACATCCCCAGAATCCTAATGGGATAAAGACGAGGCCAGCAGATGGTAAAGTAGTTTAGTCACTGGACTCCCATATGGCTGACCATGATTCAAAGCCCAGATCTGGTGACTTGAAACTCATGCCAGGTGCATGTGCATGCGTGCCTAAGATCCTGAAAGGAGAATGGAGAGTAAGGAATTGTGGTGTAGTCATCCCCTCCGGGCGTAATTTCTCACTTTCCCTCTCTCTGTCTCTGTCTGGTGAGCACACCTGCCCTATGGCAAAAACCTCTTTAAAAAAAAAAAAAAGAAGAGAAGGAAGAAGAGGAGGAGGAGGAAGAGGAAGAGGAAGAGGAAGAGGAAGAGGAAGAGGAAGAGGAAGAGGAAGAAGAAGAAGAAGAAGAAGAAGAAGAAGAAGAAGAAGAAGAAGAAAAGACCTGGAAGAAAAAAAGATTGCAATGTGAACAGGACCTTGAGAGAGGTTCTCTTTCTCTCTCATCCACCCTCTGGCATAATAAACTAAAAATAATTTTAAAAAATAATTCTCAAATCTGGTACTATAACAATGTGTGGTTGCTTTTTGTCTTCTCTCCAATTTCTCCCACCAATTATTCAAATTTTTACTTCATTTTTATACACTCTTGAAAGGGAAAATAAAGGAAATGAGTATGTTTCATCTACATTCTTTATTCCAAGCGCAGTATTAACATTTTAGATGATGTATCTCATGTAATCCTCAGCACAACCCTCTGGAGTTATGACCCCAAATGTCACCTTAACAGAGGCCTACCTAGAATACCCCAGAAAAAGGAGAACACTGCATTCTTGACTCACACCCTTTTATCTCCACCCTGCCTTCTTGTTCTCCATAGTAGTTATCATTTTTTATATACCAAATGTTTTGGGAACAGCAGATGGCATAATGGTTACATTGCTGGATTCTCACATAGTCAACTACGGTTCGAGTTCTGGGCCCAAAAGTTTGAAACTCAAGCTGGGCGCATGTGCGTGCATGCCCAAGATCCCGAGAGGAGAATGGAGGAGAAAGGGACTGTGAAACGGCCATTCCTCGAGGAGGTGATTTCTCTCTTTTTGTCTTTCTGTCGCTCTCTGTCTCTCCAGCGAGCACACACACCCTATAGCAAAAATCTCTCTTAAAAAAAAATACAAAATATTCCTTTGATTTTAGAATTGTCTTCTTCTTCTTCCCACCAGAGTGCATGGGCCTAAGGGTAGAGAATTCAACTTCGTTTAGGTTGGCCAGTAAGTAACTTACAATAAGTAATTGTTGAATGATTATTTATTCAAAGTAGAGTTTTATTAGTGCCTAAGATCTCAGTAGAGGGAGGGGAAAGCACTATAAAAGTAGGCTAGGAAAAAAAAATGTATGCTAGGGCCAACCCCATAACTGGTAGCTAAGGAAAATAGGATCCCACATGGCCAACCAGAGTTAGAATCCTGACCCCCTCTGCTTGAAAAACACGTTGGATGAATGTGCCCTCAAAATCCTGACAAGATGGAGAAATGGAGAAGGGGTCTGGTGTGACCATGCCCCATTGGGGGTGCTTCATCCCTCCTCCCCATCCCTCTATCTCTCTCTGGCAAGTGTACAGGTTTTCTGGAAACTGGAGGGGGGGGGAGAAAAAAGGTATATGTTAACTCAGGTAAGCAGGTGATTATTCTAACCCTAATTTATATATTTCTACAAACTGCTATAAAATATATATTATTGAAATTCTCTACATTATGATTGTTTTATTTCTCTAACTAATATTAGAAAACAGAAAAATGAATCTTTAGTACTTTCAAAAATGTCAGATGATTTTACCTATTTTCACATATTATAATTTAGACAAAACCCTTTTTTTCCAATACTAATGCAAGGGCTACTCTAATAAATACCCCCTACTATAACTAAACATAACATAGTATTTTCTCTAAATAAGGATGTAAGTTAAATCATTATTACAGAAAAATCTGAAGACTGGAACCCAATTGTTTTTATATAGTACATCCTGTGACCTTGAGGATTAGAAACTTTTTTTGAGATTTTTGCTACAGGGCACATGCACTCATCAGAGAGACAGAGAGAGAGAGACAGAGAGACAAAGGCGAGAAATCACCCCTCAGGGGAGATGGTCACACCACAATCGTGGCCTTCTCCTCCATTCTCCTTCTGAAATTTTGGGTACACACACACACAGACGCCCAGTATGAGTTTTGAGCCACTGGGTCCAGGACTCGAACCTTGGTCCAATACGTGGGAGTCCAGCGACATAACCATTACACCATCTGCGTTGGTCCCAAGGATTTGAAATGTTAAATATATCTTTTGTGGTTATGTTTGTGGACTTACAATTAGTGAACTTTGGGAATGCTGACCTGGAGGGGTGCATGTGAGGAGGTAAATTTTCTGAGTGCTATCATGCTTCAAAAAGCACTGCTCCAAGATTTATCTAATGCCCCGAGAATCAACTGTAATAATGGAAATAATATGGAGAAGACAATCATATCCTGTGGCCATAGGGGCTGTCCAGTATTTGGACAGACTTACTTTCCCTCAGAGAATTTTATGAAAAGCGCTGGTTTTCCTCTTCTTTTTTTAAAATTGCCAGTGGGCTCATGAGCTCACCAGAAGAGACAGAGAGACAGGGACAAAGGGAGAGAAAAAAGCACCCCCAATGGGATGTGGTCATACCACAATCCCTTCTCCTTCTCCATCATTTCTTCATCCTTGCAGGATGTTGGGCACACATGCACATGTGCCCAGCATGTTTTTCTCTAGGGTCAGGATTTGGATTGTCAGCCATACAGGATCTGGCTCTCTTAATCACCAGGGCATGGGGCTGGCCCAACACTGGTTTTCTGAATCTCTTATCTCCTCAGTTATTAGTTCTTTTCTCCCATCTTTTCCTCATTCACCCATATCTGATGCCATAACTCTAAAACTAGACATTATTTATAAATATACTATAGTGAAGAAACTACAGTATGCACCCACCTTTTTGAGATACATTCTTTCTGTGAATCTTCCCAATTCCAATGTCAGTAATTATTCAACTGAGTGGTGAGAAGTGGAATGTCCATATTCCTCACCTCTCCCAGGTGAGGTTCTATGGATGATCATTATAATCAACTTGCCTTTAACCCCTTTTTCCCTCTTTCCCTCCTTTATTCTCATTTTGTTACCCCCCCCAGTCCTGGCTAACCTCAACTGTCTACCTATGCTTCAGAGGCCGAGTATTCTCAGAGAAATACACCATCATGTAGAGTGATGTTCTCTACATTTATGATCACCAATCACAGATGAGTACCCGCCAATGCCCAGGAATCCTACTACATTTCCCTTTCTTTGAGATGAGTTTCAGATCTCTTCTCTTCAAATCTCTAAAACTCCCTCCTCCCCACTGCTCATGAACTCACCTCATTCTTCCCTAAGAAAAGAAGAGCAATCAGATGGGAACTCCCTCAACTTCTCACCACCAATTTTATTAACTTATCTGCATCTGCACTCACATTCCCCACTTTCCTCTTATTACAATGAAGGAAAAAAAAAAAGAATCTCTGTGCCTAAAAATGCCAACTCCTCCCTTTATGTGTGGGATTGTATCTCCTCTTTCCATGTTAGAGAAATTCAAGCCTGCAATTATCCTGTGATTTTCCTCATATCATTAGACTCTCTCTGCCTAGAGATCATTTCAGTGCTAGAAATAGAAATTACCTCAATAAGCATAAACATATAAACTATCCATTAAGAACAAAACAAACAAAATTTCCTTTTACCTCTTATGGCACTCCAATCAATATCTTGTTTGTTTGACCCCTTCCCAGCAAACTCATCAAGAGATGCCTACATTGACTAACTTCCTTTTATCATCACATGTCCCATTCTTAAGTCACCCCACCGAGTGTTTTTCCCTCCAGTTTCACTAAAATTTTGCATGCCATGTTTGTGGTAATGTCCATGATATGAAACTAATAACTTGACCTTCCAGGAAAAAGGAAAGATGACTAAAATTAAAATCTGAACTAAAAGTGGGTACATTCATGCATGCCCAAGTTCCCAATAGGCTGGAGGAATAGAGAAGGGATTGAGGCATTTCCACACCTCATGGGGATGTGCTTTCTCCCTCTCTTTGTCTCTGATGAGCACTCGCACCCTCTGGCAACTAAGCAAAAGTGGGCACATTACTACTGACCTTACAGAAATAAAGAGAATTGAAATGAAATACTATGACCAATTGTATGCCAATAAATTAGATAACCTAGAGGAAATGGGAAAATCCTTAAAAACATAAACATACAAACAACCAATAATGACTCAAGAAAAACAAAATAGACTATATGAATAGATAGGACCAGCAAATGGCATAATGGTTACTTTGCTGGACTCCCACGTGGCCGACCACAGTTCACATCCTGGACCCAGAGGCTTCAAACTCACGCTGGGTGCATGTGCATGTGTACCCAAAATCCTGAGAAGAGAATAGAGGAAAAGGGATTGCAGAGTGGTCATTCTCTTGGGGGGGGGGGGGGGAGGCGGGTGATGATTTCTCACTTTCTTTCTGTCTCTCTGTCTCTATCTCACCCGCAAGCACATGCGCCCTATAGGAAAAATAATCCCTCTTACAAAAAAGAAAACAAAATATGAATAGATCTATAATAAGTAAAGAAATTGAATCAGTCATCAAAAAACTCTCAGCAAGGAAAGCCCAGGAACGGATTACTTTACTGGTAAATGCTACCAAAGATTTAAAGAAGAATTAACATCAATTATATCAATTCTTAAATTTATCCTAAAGATAGTAGAGGAAAGAACACTTTCTTTTTCTTTTTTTTAGAATTATTTTATTATTTAATGTTATTTGTTTCTTTCTTTATTTTAATTTGACCAGAGATAGACAGGGAGGGAGAGAGAGAGAAAGGAAGCCATCAAGTCTGGGACCCAAACCATGGTTGGCCATCTGAGAGTCCAGCGCCCTTAACCACCATGCCACCTGCTCCCCCCCTTTTGAGGAAGAAACACTTTATAACTCATTCTATAAGGTCAATATTACCATGACACCAAAGCTAAACAAAAACATCACAAGTATAGAATATAGAATACTCTCTTAAAAATATAGATCAAATTTAGTAGCATATTAAAAGCATACCTCAACTTTCATCATTTTAGCACACTGATTGGTTATCTCAAATTTTACCTCCTGAGGAAATCCTACTGAAGTGCCACTCCCCAAACACCCTACTTTTTTCTTCCTCTGTCAGCCTTTGAATTTCCTGCCTCTCAGTTTATTTACCTGTAAGTTCTACACACCAAGATTAACTGGGATTTATCCCAAAAAATACTATGCTGGTTCAACATGAAAAAAATAAATCATTGGGACCAACAGTTAGTGTAATGGCTATGTCGCTGGACTCCCACATAGTCGACTGCAGTTCGTGTCCTGGACCCAGTGGCTTAAACTCACGCCGGGCACGTGTGCGTGCGTGCCCAAGATCCCGAGAGGAGAATGGATGAGAAGGGATTGCAGCATGGTCATCCCCCCGGAGGGTGATTTCTCGCTTTCTGTCTCTCTGTCTCTCTCTGTCTGTCTGGCGAGCGAATGCGCTCTATAGCAAAATCCTCTCCAATAAATAAATAAATAAATAAATAAATAAATAAATCATTGTCAAACATTGTATATCCAAAGAAAGAATAATAAGCACGTGATCATTTCAAGAGATACAGTAAAATCACTTGACAAAATCCAACACTGTTTTATGGTTAAATAAAACACTCAACAAACTAAAAATTAAAGGGAATTTCCTCGACCTGATAAAAATCATGCACACACACACAAAAAACACACACACACATCATACTTGAGGACAAAAAACTGGATGCCATCCCCCCTGCTATGGTTTGAACGTGTCCCCCCCAAACTTCATAAAGGTATTTAAAGGGTAGAGACTTGATCCAATAAGGATATTAAAAAGTGGAATCTGTGAGAGGTGATGAAGCCATCAGGGTGGGATCCCCATGACTGAATTCTGGTGGCTTAGAAGAGGGGATGGGACAGAAGACGTAGGCTTGCTCTCATCCTCACCATCTGATGCTCTGCTACCCTGGAACTCTACAGAGTTCCTCCATCATTTTACCGCATGTATTAGTTATCTCAAATTTTACCTCCCAAGGAAATCCTACTGAAGTGCCACTCCCCAGACACCCTACTTGTTTCTTCCTCTGTCGGCTCTTGAACTTCCTGCCTCTTAGTTTATTTACCTGTAAGTTCTACTAAACAAGGTTCTCTGAGCTCAAGGTTATTTCCTCTTGTTACTTTACCTACCCAAAACCTGACACTAAAAGGAACTCAATAAATGTTTACTAAATTAACAAGACAAAAACATCGCTCTCCCTCTTTCTTTCTCTCCCTTTTTTTCTTTTTTTCTTTCTTTTCTTCCTCTCTTTTTTAGTTCCATTCAGTTCTCTGAAGAATTCTATTCATAATCTGATATATGCACCAAACATATGAAAATAATGATAAAACTATGGAATAAATGCTAAAAGAAGAGGGAGTGGTTGTTTTGTAGAAGTTATTGATGTGTTTTCTCTGGAAAACTGTGGATTGAGTTTTCTTTCTATAAAGAACTTTACTCATAATTTCCTATAAGAGGGGACTAAGAAGTTCAGATCAGATGTTTCTTGCCAACTTTCGAGTACAGATGTATGAGGACAATAGTCAGTCTCCTTTCCTTCTCTATTCTTGCGCATAGCAGAGGCAAAGTAATTTATCTTAAATGTCAATACTATCACTTCTTAACAATTTTTTTAGTATCCCTGCATTACTAATACATTTGTCATTGTTAAGCTTAGAGGCAAACCTCTATGAGCTACACTTTTAAACTTTATGCTTACATTTTGATAATTTACAGCCAACATTGGAGTTCACCCATGATCTCAATGTATTCTTTTTTTGGAGAGGCTTTTGCTATAGGGCATGTGCGCTAGCAAGAGAGACAGAAAGCGAGAAATCACACCCCCCAGGGGGGATGGCCATGCCACAATCCCTTCTCCTCCATTCTCCTCTCGGGATCTTGGGCACGCATGCACATGCACCCGGCATGAGTTTAAGCCACTAGGTCCAGGCCTCGAACCACGGTCGACTACGTGGGAGTCCAGCGACATAGCCATTGCGCCAACTGCTGGTCCCTCAATGTATTCTTATTTGATTTGGGTAGTGGGGTTTTTTTTCGGGGGGGAGGGGGAAGAGTATACAGTGTCAAGGAACGGATTCAACTACCACAAATTCATAGTGCTCCTTTACTGTGCATGTGTATTGTGATGGTTAATCCAGACACAAAAACACTCTATGAGGTTGTAGAGGCATAGAAAATCTCCCTCTCTGAGGTTCCTGAAAAATCAATAGACAGGTTAACAAAAGAAAAGGCATGGGTGCCAGCAGGTGGCATGGTGGTTAAGGTGCTGGACTCCCATATGACAGACCATAGTTTGAATCCCAGCAAAACTTAATGTATACACACACAACCCCCACATACACAGGGAGAGGGGAAGGCTTCAGACTGAAGACCAAAGATACAGGGGGATGCTGTCTGACTTTATGCTTAGATTTGATGAAACAGCGACAGCCATGAAGAGATACAATTGGGAAAAAGGGGTGTGAGTTAAAGGAAAGAGACTGAGTGGGGAAACCTGCTGAGGCCTGTGTGTTTACAGCCTCCCTGTCCGATGTGCACAGCATTCCTTTCTTCTAGGTATGGGACAGGACTCCTCTGGAAAGACGGTCTCATGATCTAACATCACAGAGTAAGTCGGAGAATGTTTTTACGCCAACTCTTAACACAGAAAGGTTGGGGAAAGTTAGATCGATAATTTAGGTTTTATGATTGGCTTTAGGGAATAGGAATTCTGGTATCTATGACTTGCCTCAGGGGAGAATGAAGGGCAAGAGACAGGAAGGCAAGAAAAAGTCGGCAAGAAACTCTGCTTCTGAGACTGCTCCTGTCTCTGTTCGTTACTGCTCTGCTAACAGAAATACCTGCGACTGGATGACTTATAAGGAAGGATGGGGGCTTGCTGTGTGGCCTGGTGGTTAAGGCAGCCGGATCCCACGTGGCTGACTGCGCCATTCTAGCCCCAGATCCAGTGATCTGAGAACCACGCAGTTTGCGCATGCCCAAATCCTGACAGGATGGAAAAATGGAGAAGAGGGTGTGATGCAACCGTTCCCCATGGTGAGGGGTTGCTTTTTCCCCTATCCCTCTTCTCTGTCTCTCTCTGCTGAGCACACACACCCCCTTGGAATATTTAAAAAAGAAAAGGTAAAGGAGTTTACTGACCCCCAGTTCTGGTGGCTGAAAAGTCCTAAGGCATAAGCCTGCCATTATGCTGACCCACAATATGGCTGACAGAAGCAGAGGATGACAGCCCCTTGCAGAGATAGCGGCCCACTTTCTTACAGTCACCAACTCTTTTACCAGGAGAGCTAGAATTTACTGGGTCTCTGGAGACATCATTTCCCTATTCAAGAAAGTATTGCCACCATGATGCAATCACCATGATCCAATCACCACATACCAGGCCTTACTGCTTCCCCATACCAAATTCCAAAACATGAAACTTTGGAGAACAAATCTCTAACCAAACCCAGCAGATTCTGAGTTTTTATTCATTAGGGTATTGTTTTTTAAACCCTAACAAGATATAAATTATTGTCCCTTCTAAATAGATCAGAAAAATGTAGCCCAGACAAATAAGGTGGCTCATTATTACAAGAAGATCATTCTAGTCCTAACTGGCAAGCCAAGATCCACACTTTCCAGGACCAGCAGGTGGTGTAATGGTTACATCACTGGACTCCCACGTAGTCGACTGTGTTTTAAGACCTGGACTTGGAAGCTTAAAACTCACGCCAGGTGTGTGTGCATGTATGCCCAAAATCCTTACAGGAGAATGGAGGAGAAGGGATTGCTGCATGGCCATTCCTCCTGGGGGGGTGGGGGGGGAGGATGTGATTTCTCTCTTTCTATCTCTCTCTTTCTCTCTGTCTTTCTAGTGAACACACATGCCCTATAGCAAAAGTCTCTCAAGAAAAAAAAATATGTATGTATGTGTGTGTGGGTATATATATATATATATATATATATATATATATATATATCTCCAAACTTGCCTAGATCACAGAATTTCTGCAGTGTTTTCTACACTTCACTGCACGTCTTTTACCATACCAAGTAACCCAAAGAACATGCCTGATTGATAAGTGACCTAAATTTCATTTTTTTTTTTTTTAGAATTTTATTTAACTTTATTTATTTTTATTTGACCAGAGAGGGACAGAGTGAAAGCAGGCCGCCAGGTCCAGGACTCGAACCACGTTCAGCCACATGGGAGCCCAGCACCCTTAACCACCACACTACTTGCTGGTCCCACATTCTTTCCTTTTTTTTTTTAATTGCTCGAAGGTACATGTACTTGCCAGAGAGACACAGAGACAAAGAGAAAGAGAAAAGGTGAAAGTACCCTCCCCATTGGGGCATGGTCACGCAGCAATCCTTTCTCCTCCATTTCTCCACCTCCTCAGGACCTGGGGAACGCGCGCAGGTGCGCGCGCACACACACACACACACACACACACACAGTCTTTTTTCAAGCCTTTGACGTCAAGATTTGAACCAAAGTTGGCCATGGGAGATCCAGCTCCCTTAACCATTAGGCTACCAGGCAGAACCCACCTAAAGTTTATTCTTGATATGAAATACTATCTGACTATCCTTTGATATGAGAGAACTATCATTTTCATAGCCTGGCTGAGTACACTTACATTTATCTCGACAAGCCCAGTTGTCTATTTGGTTGACTTTTTATGTTTACAAATGCATAATAAAAATATAATCAAAATGTAAATATAAAATATAAAAATATGCTGGCTTATAAGAGACTCAACTGTACCTTTAATGTTGATCAAAATCATAGTAGAAAGAAAAAGCTTACTTTTTGTTAACATTGAAATTTATCTCCATAATTGAAAGTCTTTTCTGTAGGCTGTCAACATTGATTTTGAGTAGTGAGTCACAACTGAAATCTTTGTAGCAAAATAAACAGAGGAGACACTGTCTAAATTGAGAGAAGATAGAGGGATAGAAAGGGAAAGTGGGATAAAAATTAGATATATTAGATCAAACAGAAAAAGGTATAAGTATATTTTGATCCCATATTTTGAAGAGCTATAACTTTGTGATCTTTTTGTTTCTTTTATTTCTGCCCGGTATTCAAACACATTTTCAATACAAATTATCGTATTATTTTGTAGAAACACTTTGTGTTCCTTGGCGGATTTATTCAGCTAATTAACGTTAAAAAGGAATTACTGAAAGCAATATTGTGAGAAATAATTTCCAAACTGAAATTTATACACTTGAAAGCTGATTCCTACAAAAATGATTTGGCTCTATAAAAAAAGAAGCGATTCATCAGCTCCAGAGTTGCAGACATGGGCCTGATAGTATTTCTTCTTTTTCACAGGAAATTACAGCTATGACTGATTTTTCTTAACCCTGGGGGGCTGGTGGGGGGGGGGGTGTAGTGGGGATCCAGTGGCAAGGCCAAATCAGAGACTGAAAGCAAATGTTCTATTGTTCGAAATGCTTATCTCTGCGTAGTAGTTGAAAGCTAAATTAAATGTGCTAGAATCAAGTGAAATATTCATTTGCCCTCTTACTTCAGCAGGCCAGCTAGCTTTAACTGAATTATTACTAAGTGCTGCTACCTTCATTCTCTCCACATCCTGATAATTCAATATATGTCCCCATATTTCATTTCTATTCAGAGCCTCAGGGGAGGGCTGTCTGCAGACAAGAATTCACGAAGGCTGTCCTCATATCCCTGCCTAATGCACTCACTGCCTCGCCTTTCCCTCCGACCATCCCACACTGCCAAGGAGCATGGCAGACAGCGTCCCTGTTGTCATCCACTCCCTTCATCGGCTGCCTTTTTCTTTGAGAGCTGTTACCACCATAGCCACCACTCCTCCTTCCAGAAGACTTTCGCCAGCCCTGGCAATAGGGTGGAGACTTTGAGAATATTGGCATTTAGTAGCCTTTTTATGGGGTTGTATTTGTATTCCTTTGGGTGTATGACAGCTGTGTACCAAGCTGTATCTTTCAAATGACAATGCAGAGACTCAAAACATTCCTGAACACAGCCTTCCCTGTTCCCCATGCCATCCCTCCAAGTTGCATCTTTAAATGTCACAACTCTTTTCCCTCTGTTTCCAACAAGAAATGCTTATCATGTAATACAACCGTGAAGCAAAATGATCACCTCTTGAAGCTATGTTTAAATGGTAAGTCATGACCCAGTAGTTTTTCTCCAGTTCAAATAAACTATGCATTTCATTTTCATTTTACAGTTATGCATGGGCTCTGGAAACAGTCTGCCTGAGTTTTAAACCTGCCCTCAAATGATAGGCTATAAACTGAGCAAACAACCTAAACTAACAGTGTTTATTTCCTTATTCTGTGAAATGGAGACGATAATATAGCATACTTCCTATTGCTTCCCACATGTATTATCTCACTTAATGTGTGTAAGCACAGAAAACATTATCTTTCGTGGCATTAGACTTCCATAAGTGTTACATGTCACAAGTAGTAAGAACGTCTGTCTCTCTTTGGCAAGCACATGCATCTATTTTTTTGTGTACACACACACACACACACACACACACATATATAAAATAAATTTTCCAACATATTAGTCTTTAGTTTGTACAGATTGTGAAGGTACACAAATGATTTTTTCTAAGAGAGATTTTTGCTATAGGGCACGTGAGCTCACCGGGAAACACAGACAGACAGAAAGCCAGAGACCACATCCCCTCCCCCAAAATGGCCACACTGCAGTCCCTTCTCCTCCATTCTCCTCTGGGATCTTAGGAACGCACGCATGCACACACGCTTGGTATGAGTTTTAAACCACCAGGTCCAAGACTCGAACTGCAGTCAACTATGTGGGAGTCTAGGAACCTAACCATTACGCCATCTGCTGGTCCCACAGTATGGATTCTTTTTCATTGCCAGAGAGATAGAGAGGCAAGGAGGAAGAGAGTGAGAGCGCACCTCTCTCCCCCAATGGGGTTGGGTCATGCTACGATCTTTCTCCTCCATTTCTGCATTCTGTCAGGATTTGGGGCACTTGTGTACACACTGGCCCGGAGTGTTTTTACAAGCCACCACCGGGTTGGGACTGGAACCACGCTGTCAGTCATGTAGGATCCAGCCTCCTTAACTCCACGCCAGCTGCCAGCATCCCTTCTTCCACTCATAGAACACCCCTTCACTGCTGGTTACCACGACAAGCAGCGCAGAGTCGTCTGAATGCCTTTTCTGCGTGTTGAGCTGACCACACCCTGGGGCGGTCTGCGGCCACCGCACACAGTGACTCCACTCGGCATGCTGGGGCTGTTTGCCCTGGCTTTTTTAATGTCATTTAGGATTCTGCAGCCAGGTCCCCAAACAGACCCCGAGATCTCTTGTGTACTGGCCCTCATCCGAGGCAGAGCCAAGGGCCCACGGGGCAGTAGGAAGCAGCCTGCGGCTCCACCTTGTACAACAATGAGTCAGCTAGAACCCAGCAGGATGCGGACCGCAGGCTGGGCGGCCTGTGGACAGTGAGAGCCCAGAAGGGAAGGAAAACCCCACGAGAAGCCAGCTCACCTGGCCCACGCCACAGCGCAGCCCGGGCAGAAGCCGTGGGCGCGGTCCCGTGGTTCACGGCCTGGTCTTTAAGAGGGTTGAGACACCTTGATGTGCCCATGACTTCCAGCTTTCCCTGAGTACCTGCCACACCACTGAGGTTTCCACGTCGTCGTCAGACCTTCAGAACTGGCTCTGGGTTCCAGGACCGCCTCCTCAGGTGCCCCTGCCTCGTCCGTCCTCTCGGTCTGCTCTGGGCCACAAGCTGTCCAGGTGGTCGTCATCCATGGCTGCACACCGTGAGCTCAGCTTTCAGAGCGCCTGCTGGGACAACCACAGGACGTAGGGGACGCAAGAGCCAAGAACCGAAACCGGCCGGCAGGGGGTGTGGTGGTTAAGGCAGGCTCCACCAGGGCGACTGCGCAGGCGCCTCCCTTCCGGCTCAAGCACGTGGGCTGGCGGGCCCCAGTCCAGAACGAGGGGGAGCTGGAGGAGGAGGGTCACCACAGCCACTCCACCTAGGGTGCTGCTTCGCTCGCTGTCTCTGTCTTCCAACCCCCACCACACCATGCAATGGCAAAAATCTTAAAAAAAAAAAAAAAAAAAAAAAAAAAAAAAAGCGCGCACAAGGGAAAAAAGAAAATCATGCCATTAACCACACGACGCTGATGGAGGTGGTGTGGACCCGCCGGGGAGGCCGGAGCAAGTGCAGAGACCAGGCCCGCCCGGGAGCTCACAGCCCCGCACGTGAGTACAGTGTGCCTGAGCGTTCCTCCTTCCGCTGACGCCCTGCGGTGGAGGTAACCCCTCCTGGTGGCGTGTAGTCGACGTCTGTTCCTCTCACTCACTGTGACGCGACGTGTTTAAAAGATTGTGGTTTTTAATAGAACCAAGTGTGGAATGACATGACCAAAAAAGCGAAGTGAGTTTTCTGTCTGGTAGATAAGATTAAATCCAATCCTCATTCCATTACGTTTCTTCCTGTTACAACTTTCATTTTATTCGTGTTCCTTGGCATGAGTAAGGAGAACTGTTTAATTTTATGAATTTAAAAATCTTGGAGCACTGAATGGCATAGTGGTAACATTGCTGGACTCCCACATGGCCAACCGTGGTTTGAGTCCCTGGTCTGGAGGTTTGAAACTTGGGCCAGGCTCCGGTTTGCCGGTGCCCAAAATCCCAGGAGGAAAATGGAGGAGAAGGGATTGAGGGATGGCCATCCTTGTAGGGGGTAATTTCTCACTTTCCCTCTCACTGTCTCTGTCCCTCCAATGAGTGCACTGGGCAAAAACCTCTATGAAAAAAAAAATCTAATAGTACTGTGTACATTTATAAACATAGTATTTGTTTTGTTTTGTTTTTATCTGTGACAGCATTCAAATTTGAAAAGTGCTCCTAAAGACACTTGCATGGTGGTAGTGTCATATTTTCTCCTTAATTCTTTTGTGCCAACAGAATTTTCTTAATCCACATATGTGCATGTATATAATATGAAATATAAGAAAGTGTATATGATGATGCCATATATTTTCGTTTTAATGTGAAAAATACAAATATTAAAATTATTTCTATTCCAAGATGGTCCCATGTATTCAAGTATTTACCATAACTGTAGTTAACATACTCGCTAAAAAATTTTGCAAGCCCGTAAGTTGGTGTGGTAGTTAAGGTCACTGGATGTCACATGGCCAACTGTGAGGTTCAAGTCCCAGCTTGAAAAACCTGCTGGGCACATTGTGTACATTCCCAAAATCCTGAGAGGAGAAGGGAGAAGGGATTGTGGTAGGACCATCCTCCTTAGGAGGGTGTTTCTCACTTTCTCTCTCTCTCTCTCTCTCCAGCAAGCGCATGTGCTCTATAGCAAACGAAAAAAGAGAGAAAGTTCTGATAAACTGAAACCAATATGATACTTTCTTCTCTCTGCTGTGACTTTCTCTTACTTCTGAAAAAGCAACTCAAACCAAAGATCACTCTAGTTTTATATATTATCCTAAAACAAATTGCAGTGGTATCATCTCACTTTAAAAATAAGGATATTGGGGTCAGCAGGTGGTGTGGTTGAGGGCACTGTACTCCCACACGTACTACTGTGGTTCATGCCCTGGACCGGGCTGCTAACTTTCTCTCTCTCTCTCTCTCTCTCTCTCTCTCTCTCTCTCTCTCTTTCCCTGGTCAAATTAAGATAAATAAATAAATAAAGTTAATTAAAATCATTCTTTTTTTTAAAAAAGGAGGGCTATTATAATAAAATAATGCTGCATCATTTTTGTTTTCATAAGAACCATGCACCATGATTTTTTAACGACATAGAATAAGGTGTTACCTTGAATTTATAGATAGATTATAATCCTATGTGCATTTCATCTTTTATCTACTTGTATTTACATTTTATTTGTCTTGTTGCATTTTCATTTAGCTAAATAGACTTTTGCAAATGAGGAATAGTATAAACATTGATTGGGCTGGCCCCATAGCAGAGCAGGTAAGCACTATGCACAGACAGCCAGATTCCACATGGCCAACCACAGTTCAGGTACTAGCCAGGCAGCTTGAAAACGTGCTGGGTCTATGTACTTATGTGCCCCAGATCTGATGGGATAGAGAATTGAAGCATGTCGATGCCCCATTGAGGGTGCTTCTCTCTCTCACTCTCGCGCGCGCTCTCTCTCTCTCTCTCTCTCTCTCTCTCTCTCTCTCTCTCTCTCTCTCTCCGAGACTGTGCCCTCTGGCAATAAAAATCATTCATTCATTCATTATAGTGCATTCTTAAATAAATAACCACTTCTCCAATGGAAAAAGAATAAAATTAGAAACTGCAAAGCAATAAGGTCATAAACCATAAAACAGTATATCTTGTAAAACTGTATCTTTTCAGTAGGAATTTACATCTATATTTTATAGTTAGATTATTTTCCTTTAAAAGGCTCTTAAATTGTTCAAATTCTGGGTATGCAGAGACAACCTTCACCTAAACTATCACCCAGGGCTGGGACAAGGAAGCTCGGTCCATTGCTCCCTGTGTGTATTCAGCTAGAGACATCCTCAGCATGAGCCTCACTTACAGCCACTCTGTTTCTGAGCCCTGACACAGCACACAGGCAGGGACCCTCTCTACAGAGCAGATGCTTCACTCCCGCCCCCTCCACACCACCCCCCTGCAAAACAGCAGAGCCTCCACCAAATGACCTCTGGCTATCTAAGGCTGGGCTCAGAACAACCAGGAGCTTCCCCAGGAGCAAGCAGCAGGCATGCCCTTTGGAGCCAACAATAGCATTTGGCCATCAAATTTAAGGCATATCCTGAGCCAGTGTTAAAGAGAGAAAATATTAAAAGTTACTAAAACTTTTGAGCATTCTATTTTTACATTTTTTTTCTGTAAATGAAATATTGTGACTGAGATCAGTATCTTTCTAAAACAAAAATACATAATTCTTGTTTCAGAAACAGCTAGTCTTTGAAGGCACATGATTTATTTTGTACACTATCAGAAGAGCGTTAGAATCTTCCTTGACAATACCATTTTGGAAAATACTGAAGTCTGTGAAGGATTATGCTTTCTTTTTCTAACTGGTAGTTCTGATGATGTTTCTATGCAGAAAGTCAAACAAGAAAAAGAAACAGAAAGAAAAAAATAGTAAAGTATATATTTAACAAGGTTTTTATTGGGCTGTCGGAGAAATCGTGACTTTTTTTCTGTTTTTCTATGCAAAAATGCATCATGACTTTTTCAACAACCCAATATCATTGAGACAACTTGGAATTGTTCTTTGAGAAAGTGAATAACACTTTAAATTAGTAATGAGATTTATTCAGTAAGCCTTACTTTAAAGATGTAAACTGACCATCAGTTGAGTCCCAGATAGAAGTTGAGTTATTTTTATGCTTTCCCTCATTGTCAATTTATTGACAATAGCCGTTTGCTTGCTACAGTTGAAAAGAGAGATCCTTATTTTTAACAAAAGCTTGTCATTTTCTACAAATAACAGTACTAAAGGACCTTTAAATAACTGTCAGTAATCACCTTAAACCAGTGCAACAGGGGTTACTGACAACTGAAATTTCCATTGCTTATAAAATCACGATCTTCAAAAGTAGTGCCTATTGGGTCACTTGTCTCTAAATGCCATCAGGCAAAAAAAAAACAATAAGCTAGATTCTCTACTCAAAGAGTTCTTTTCTTCTTTTGAATCTCATAGAGTGAAAATCTGATGCACGGTATAAATACTAGTGCATCCTTTAAAATGTACATTAGATTGTATACAGTGTGAGCTTTGAGTTCCTCCTCACTTCTTTATCATGTCCAATGGAGATCTCTGAGAAGAGTAACCCAGCCCTTACAACATAACAGTTTTCCAGGATGCCTGCCAAGTGAGTACTTAGGAGGATGGCCTTCAGGCTGAGAGGAGTGTGTTATCCTCTATCTGGGGACTAGACACAATCCAGGAGGCTCCCAGGAGGACAGGCTCTGTTATCTGAGAGGCCTTTTCCATTTCTGACTAAATAGATATCTGTAGTTTCCAAGGGGTTAACATTTCAAGTTACAGCAATAAATACAGTCTTCTAGCTGTTCCCTTGAATCTAGTTTGTCATTTTATATTATTTTAGTTTCTGATTCTCAGAAATGGTGACTTCTATTATTGATTTCTCTAATTAAAAAAGAAAATGCGGAGCTGTAGCCTGGTGCAGACCCTGTAGCCTCGTAGTTAGAGAAGCTGGATCTTGCATGGTACACAATGGTTCAAATCCCAGCCCTGGAGACTTGGAAAACACATTGAACACATGTATATACATACTCAAAATCCTGACAAGATAGAGAAATAGGGAAGAAGGGATTGCAATGTGACTGTGCCCCATTGAGAGGTGTTTTCTCCCTCTATCTCTGTTTATCCTAGCAATTATTTTTTTTTAGAAAAAGCAGATTTTCAACCTTTGTGGAATCCAGTTTTCAGCTGTCTAATTCTGCTTTGTCTATTGGGTCCTTGGAAAGGTCATGACGCATTTTTGCATAGAAAAATATGTCATGACTTTTCCGACAGCTCAGTAGATTCATAAAAAAAGAGAGTGGTTGGGGCCAGCAGGTAGCTTAGTGGTTAAGGCACTGGACTCCCACTTGGCTGACCGTAGTTCAGGTCCTGAATCCAGCAGCTTGGAAATCACACCAGGTGCATGTGTGTATGTGCCCAAAATGCCAGCAGAAGAATACAGAAGAGATTGCCACCCCCCCAGGGGGGTGATTTCTCACTTTCTTTCTCACTGTTGCTCTCCGGCGAGTGCACACACCCTATGGCAAAAACCAGGAGAGAGAGAGAGGTTTTCCTGTTTACTTTGGAGTTTATCATGTCTATAGGTATTTTTGGCCTTAAGGATTCTGATTTGCCATAGAGTTCAGAGATAACACTTTAAATACTGTCTGTCCTTCCTATAGTTTGTCAACTTAATTTTCCCCTGGTTCATGTCCTTTTTAAAATGTCACTTGGGCCAGCCAGTGGCATTGGCAGTTAAGGGAACTGGATCCCACATGACTGGACTATATGGTTCAAGTTTCAGATCCAGAGGCTTAAAAATATGATAAACACGTGTGTGTGTGTGTATGTCCCTAAAATCCCGAAAGGAGGGAAGTGCAGGAGAAGGAATTGCAGTGTGGCAATTCCCCATCAGGGTTGCTTTCTTCCTCTCCCTTTCTGTCTCACTGGTGACCACACCCACTCTCTGGCAAATTTTTTCTAAAAATCACTTTACACAACTATCATTTTATAATGCCAAACAGAGATTGCACAAATACAAGAGTGATGCTGTGATTCCAGCTAAGGTTTTCAGTCATCACCGCAATGACAGAGAATTTTGTTTTAATTTTAATGTCAGAGTCTAATCCCTGATTTGATAAGTCTAGGTTGGGGCCCAAGTATCTGTATGCTTTTAGAAACTTTAAAAACAATTGTAAATGTCCCAGGTTATTCCATTGTGCAGCCATGGTTAAGAACCCATGATTCTTAAGAACCACTCCTAGGGACCAGCAGGTGGCGTAATGGTTATATCGCTGGACTCCCACGTGGTCAACCACAGTTCCAGTCCTAGACCCACGGCTTGAAACTCACATGGGATGTTTGTGCATGCATGCCCAAAATCCTGAGAGGAGAATGGAGGAGAGGGGATTGTGGCATAGCCATCCCCCTGGGGGTGATGTCTCACTTTCTGTCTCTCTGTCTCTGTCTCTCCAACAAGTGCACACACCCTATAGCAAAAATCTCTCTTAAAAAGAAGAAAATAGAACTACTCCTATAAAAGAGCTTAGATGACTTTCTCAAGGCTAGTGATTTTAAAACACAGAATGAACTGCAATGATGAATTTCACCAGCTAGCAAAGAAAACCCTATCGTAAGGTTTAATGATGAGCTTTATAGAAAATTTTGAAACATGCTCCTCACCACTTTAAGTATCCTTCCTACTTCCACTGAGGCTGGGGCTAATTACTTATCCACCATGTATTTCTCCTCTCTTTCATTCACTATATTATGGAAATTCAACAGACCATTAACAATAGAACCAACATGGGGACCAGCAGATGGTGTAATGGTTATGTCACTAGACTCTCACGTAGTCGACCATGGTTTGAATCCTGGTCCTGGCTTAAAACTCAAGCTGGATGCATATGTGTGTGTTTGCACAAGATCCTGAGAGGAGAACAGAGGAGAAGGGATTGCAGCATGGCCATCTTCTGGGGTGGGGGTGGGCGTGATTTCTTGCTTTCTGTCTCTCTGGCAAGTACAAGCATCCTATGGCAAAAATCTCTCCAAAAATAAATAAATTAATAATAATTTTAAAAACAATATGTAGGGAAGAAAGGAGAAAATCGTGGGGGTAAGAAACCACCACTTGCTGCTCAAGACCTACTACAAGTGAACACGGTCTGCTTTATGTTTCCTTTACTCCTTTAAACTGCTGTGAAGTATAAAGTATTAAATCCATTTTATGGAGGAGAAGACTGCTTCAGGATGAGTGTGCAGTTTATGAACATTTGCATTACTAATATGTGATAAAGGATGGGTTCTAAACCAAGATTCTCTGGCTCCCAATTCATGTTATTTCCACCAACTCCAAGGAAAGATCAAATATTTGTTTTGTTATTCATCACTGGCAGTGGTAAAAGAGGGAAAAAAAGGTACGGTATCGCGCAGGCAAATCTCAAGTATCTGCTGGAATTGAAATTTAACTTTAAGACCCCCCCCCCCGTAGTGAATTATGAGATGTGACTGGGTCGCCCCCCCCTCCACCCCGTGACTCTGGTGTGAATTCACCGACATGTTTGTGCTCCGCTACCAGGCAGACACCTCAGCCAAGTCTTCCATGGATATTAGCTGTCCTCAACCTCCTTAGGAAGGATTTTATATGAATACATCAAAAGGTCACATCAAAATGGTTTTACCCAACTTCTCACATCTCCTGTTTCATGTTTTGTGTTGGGGGGATTGGTTTGCATTTTGTTTTGTTTGTTTTTTTTTTTTTCCGTTTCTGTCAGGCACAGCCTGGATATATACAACTGATGATAGAGAATAAGTCTGAGAGAGATTTCATCTGTTTTATTTGGTTTGCATAGACCAGTTCTATGGTAAAAACGAAGTCATATTCGAACATCTGTGTTACTGGTTTATCAAGCCAATGAAAAGCAGGCTTCTACCCTTTTTTCTAAGTGTTCATCTTTAGTTTTGATTTTGGAAAAATGTTCAGCATTTATTTTGAGGTAAAATAAAAACTAATTTCATACTAAAAAAAAAAAAGGAAGATCTAAAGGAACACTTCAGCTAAAATTTTATAGTTATTTTGGGATAGAAAGCCAGAACATTTTATACCACCCAGCACAATGACTGCTTGGTTTGACATTAGTGCAGAAGGTAAGCTGCTACAGCTCATTGCAAACCACGGGGCGTGAAAGTTGTATGTGCCGGTGTCCAGACAACTCAGAGAGAAAAGGTTGGAAGTATTACAGTTCTTGATTTCAAAACATATTGCAAAGCTGAGCACAGTGTCTAGCATCTAGACAAAAAAAAAAAAATTACCAAGTGTATTTCTCTTTAGTGTGGAAGAATCGAATATAGAAAACCAAAACTGTGGCATAATAGAAAAGAATATAAAGCCCAAAAATAAACCCACACATGTATTAACAAATGATCTTCAATGAAGATGCCAAAACCACTCAATGGAGAAGGATTGTCATCTTAGCAAATGCTGCTGGGGAAAAAATGGATATCCACCTGCAAAAGGTTGAAGTTAGATTCTTATCTACCACCATATATAAAAAATAACTTGAAATGGGTGTAATACTCAAATGTAAGATCCAAAACTATAAACTGTTAGAAGAAAAAATTGAAAAATTGCTTCATGACATTAGATTTGGCAGTTATTTCCTAGATATGACACCAAAAGCAAAGGTAGACAAATAGACTTTATCAAATTCAAACTATTTTGTTCAGGATCCAGCAGGTGGTGTGCTGGACTCTCACATGGCCAACTGTGGTTCAAATCCTGAACCTGACAACTTGGTTTCTCACTTTCTCTCTCTCACTCTCACTCTCACACTCACTCTTTCACTCTTTGGTCAAATTAAAATAAGAAAATAAATAAAGTTAAATAAAATAATTCTTTAAAAAAATTTTGTTCACAGGGGACCAGCAGGTGGCATGATGGTTGGGGTGCTGGACACTCCCCATGTGGCCAACCACGGTTCAGGTCCCAGACCAGGTGGCTTGCTTTCTCACTTTCCCTTTCTCTCTTTCTTTCTCTCTATATCCCTCTCTGGTCAAATTAAAATAAATAAATGAATGAATAAATAAATAAATAATTCTTTTTAAAAAGTTTGTTCATAAAAGGACATAATCCACTGAGTGAAAAGGCAACCTACAGAATGAAGGAATATATTTACAAATCATATATCTCATAAGGGATTAATATCCACAATGCAGAAATAATTCCTACAACTTAACAACAGTAAATCAAATAATGCAATTAAGAAATGTTCAAGTATACTTCTATCTAATATAGAAAAATCAAATGCAGATACTTGAATAGACGTTTTTCCAAAGGAGATGTACAAATAGCCAAGGAGCATATGAAAACATGCTCAAATAACTAATTATCAGAGAAATGCAGACCAAAACCACAATGAGATATTACCCATAGGATGACTACCGTCAAAATAACAGAAAATAGCAAGTGTTAATGGAGAGGTAGAAAAGTTGGAACCCTGTTCACTTGGTGGGATTGTAACATGTTCAGCTACTGTGGAAAACAGTATGACAGCTCCTCAAAAAATTAAAAATAAACCATTATATGACCCGACAATCCCATGTCTGGGTATATATCCAGAAGAATTTAAAGCAGAATTTGGGGCCCAGCAGGTGGCATGGTGGTTAAGGATGCTGGATTCCCACATGACTGACCACAGTTCAAGTCCTGGACCTGGCAGCTTTCTCATTTTCTCTCTCCCTCGCTCTATCCCTCTCTGGTCAAATTAAAATAAATAAAATAAATAAAGTTAAATAAAAATATTTTTTAAAAAAAGAAAACAAAAACTTTAAGAGATATCTGCTCCCCATGTTCATAGCAGAACTATCCACAATTGCCAGAAGGTAGAAGCAACTCAGATGTCCACATACAGATGAATGGATAAACAAAAAGTGTTATGTACATATAATGAAGTACCATGCAGCCTTAACAAGGAAGGACATCTTAGCATGTGCTATAGCATGGATGAACCCTCAGGGCAATGTGTTAAGTGAATTAAGGCACTCATAAAAGAACAAGTACTGTATGATTCCATTTATTTGAGCTATCTAAAGTAGTCACATCCTTGGATATGGGACTCGGAGGAAATAGAGAATTGTTGTTTAATGGTTATTGAGTTTCAGTTCTGCAAGATTAGAAAGTTCTGTAAATCTGTTTTACAGCAGTATAAACATATTATACTTAAGGCTACTGAACTATACATGAAAATGATTAAGATGATAATTTTTTTTTTTGGAGAGGTTTTTTTTTTTTTTTTTCTTTTTTGCTATAGGGCACGTGCGCTCACCGGAAAGACAGAGAGAGACAAAGAGATAGAAAGCGAGAAATCGCCCCTTGGGAGGATGGCCACACCGCAATTGCTTCTCCATTCTCCTCTCGGGATCTTGGGCACACACGCTCACGCACCCACTGTGAGTTTAAGCCACTGGGTCCAGGACTCAAACTGCGGTTGACTACATGGGAATCCAGCAACATAGCCATTACTCTAACTGCTGGTCCCTAAGATGGTAAATTTTTGTTTTTTTAACCACAATGAAAAATCACCAGGTATATAAATAAGCAGAAAAATATAACTCATAACAATAAATGATATCAACAAGTAGAAAGAGAGCTTGAGGGGCCAGCAGGTGGTGTGGTAGTTAAGAGCACTGTACTCCCACATGGCCAATCATGGTTCAGGTCCCAGACCTGACAGCTTGCTTTCTCACTTTCCCTCTCTCATTCACTCTCACTCTGTCCGTCTCTGGTCAAATTAAAAAATAAAGTTAAATAAAAATAATTCTCTAAAAGATAAAGAAAGCTTGAGACACAAATATAGTAGACAAGGGCATTTAAAAAGTTCTAATAATTATATTTCATCAATTCAAAAGGTATTAAGAAGCATGAACATGTTAAGCAGTTAGGGAAAATATTTAAAAGATAAAAATTGAACTTTAGAAATGAAAAATACAATGACTATGATGAAATACAGAATAGACCCCTCAAAAAAACTACACCTGGGTACTTTATTATAACATTGATTAAAAGAAGTAGTGAGAGCGGTCAGCAGATGGTATAACACTTACATCACTAGACTTCCACATGGCTGCCTGTGGTTTGAGTCCTGGACCTGCTGGCTTGAAAATCACACTGGGTATGTGTGTGTGAGTGCCCAAGATCCCCAGAGAAGAATGAAGGGATTGTAGCTTGGCCATCCCCCCAGACAATGATTTCTCACTTTCCCTTTCGCTGTCTCTGTCTCTCTCTCTCCAGCAAGTGCACACACCTTAAGGCAAGAACCTCGAAGAAGAAGAAGAAGAAGAGGAGGAGGAGGAGGAGGAGGAGGAGGGGGAAGAGGAGGAAGAGGAGGAAGAGGAAGAAGAGGAAGAAGAGGAAGAAGAAATAATTAGAACCAGGTGGTAGTGGAGTGATTGAGAAGAAGAAGAAGGAGAAGGAGAAGGAGAAGGAGAAGGAGAAGGAGAAGAAGAAATAATTAGAACCAGGTGGTAGCGGAGTGATTGAGATGGCTGGTCCCACATGGGAGAATCATGTGGTTCGAGTCCTGGACCTGGTAGCTTGAAACACTCTGGGCATGCGTGCATGCCTATCCAAAATCCTGAAAAGAGAAATGGAGAAGAAAGAATTGAGACATGACCATCCCCCATTGGAGGTGCTTTCTCACTCCTTTCTCTCTCTCTCTCTCTCTCTCTCTCTGTCTTTCAACAAGCCCACATGCCCTTTAGAAAAAAAAAAATAAGTAGTTAAAGAAAAACTCAGTGGGGTTGAAGGTGGCACAGTAGTAACACAATGCTCTGCAAAGCTGACCCACATGGGAAGGTTCGGGGTTCACATTCAGAGACCTCCCCGAACGTGCCCGCAATGTCCATGTCCATGATTGAGGGCTCAGTTTGCTCTCCAAGATCTTTCTTAAGCACTATACCCATTCAGAATTGTTTCCTGCTGTTTGAAAATAGAGATCCTTCCCTCTACTCTGTTTAAGTCTCTTTTTTCCTTTCTCCTTTTCTCAGGGATCTTAGTTACGACTACCTCTTCTCACTGTTCACAAATTATATAGCAAATGTTTCTATACTTGCGTTTGGTACTTGTTTCTTACTTTTACTTTACTCAACCTAGATTCATTTTTAAATTAGTCTATCTTTCACATTAACATGGAAAATGATTCTGAGTATTGTGCAGTTACAAGCTTCCTCAGAGATGTGTGAGGGGTGTGTGTGGTGTATTAACCACCAAGAAAAATACGGCATGTGCCCTAACTTGCAAGATCTGGCTCATTTCTTGGAAAACTTGTCTCCAGTGTCTAGACTTCCACAGTTACTAAGCAACTTTTACACCAAGCAACGTTTTCGCATATATACTCCTTCATTTACTTGACAAATTCATATTTTGTATTTTACTGTTCTGTAGGGTGTAGGGTCTTTATACAGTAAATACAGACTTTCCAAAATACTACAGCACCAGGTTTATGCTTGTGCTGGAAGACCAGGGTCACTGAGGTTATACAAATTGCTGGATGATGGATTATCCTAGACAGCACTTCCCAAAATCTTTATACAGTATGTCACAAGCAGGTCAAAGATCGTGTTACTCTTCTGCTGGGCTCTCTGTCTATAGGGGCTCATTCTCACTTTGGGTTATCTATACCAGAAGAAGACAGGAGGGCTTCCAGAGGTTTAATGAAAGTCACATGAAAAGTCCTACAAGTGCAGGCATCTGAATCGGAACTGTAATGTTGCCTAAATACTAAGCCATGTGTAGTAAGTCAGAGGCGAGCTAAGACAGAAAATAACAGAATGGCAGATATGAGAAAAGGTGGACCTCCTGATTTGGCAAAGCACAAAATGCCTTCCGATTGACTCACTATCCACACACAGAAAGCAAAATAGCTACTTTAGCAAATTAGGAAATAGTACTAAAACAAAGTTTTCTTCATTTCTAAGAATTGATACTCTTCCTATAGTGCGATATTTTACTTTGATATACCATGACCTCTCTTTTCTAACCATTCCAAACAATTTAAAGCTTCTCCATATCAAACGTTATGCCTTGATGTTATATAGAAATAAGCTTTTAAATTAAAATTAATTTCACATGTATTAATCTCACTTTAAAATGGGGAGAAACGTCCTATTTTGAAACTGTTTTGGCCAGTTATTTTCAATGTAGGTCTGGTAGCAATTACTCCAGTCATGTGCACTGAAAAAAATAAAATGCCTTGAATTATTCCACCTAACACCTCACATCTACCTGCGGAATCTCACATAATACCTCCTAAATATGAAATATGCTTTCAGTGACACTGCATCTTCAGTGGCACCGTAAGTCAAAATTGCTCTTTATCTCAACTCAGAAGAAAGTGAGTTTTTCTTATCTATGTTCCTAAATGAGCAAAGGGAACCAGTTTGGTAGTAAGACCTCTTAGTAGATGTTTATATGGAGTCTGTTTTCTTATAGTCAAAATGAAACTTTTATTTTCTTTATGATATTTTTATGACAAAATCAGAAACACTAGATATTTTATGAAGACTCTCTTATTTATGGGGCCAGCAGATGGGATAGAGGCTAAGGAGGCTGAACCCCACATGGCCTACCACACAGTTCGATTCCCTGACCTAGCAGCTTGAAAAACATGATGAGCATGTGTGTGTGCCCCACATCCGCTGGAACAACAGAACAACTTGGATCTTTCACGTGACAAGATACTGCCCTCTCTTCAAGGATCAAGGGGAAACAAACTTGAATAATGTCAGTTTAGGGCACATCTGGACCCTATTTTAAAACATTTCATTTCTTTTTCTTTTTATGCAACAATAATCTTTGTTCAGTTGTAGCTGAAAAAAAATAAATCTGTTATTGAGACCAGCAGATAGCATAATGGCTACATCGCTGGACTCCCCTGTAGTCTGCCATGGTTTGAGTCCCAGAACCAGTGGCTTAAACTCACGCTGGGCACATATGCATGCGTGCCCAAGATCCCGAGAGGAGAATGGAGGAGAAGGGATTGCGGCGTGGCCATCCCCCTTGGGGGTGATTTCTTGCTTTCCATCTTTCTGTCTATCTCTCTTTCTGGCGAGTGCATGCACCTTATATCAAAAAATACCTCTCCAATAAATAAATAAATAAATAAATCTGTTCTTAATAAACATGTTAATGGGGCCAGCAGGTGGCACTGGATACTCCCACATGGCTGACCACGGTTCAAGTCCTGGACCTGTGGCTTGCTTTTTTTTTGGAGAGGTTTTTTTTTGTTATAGGGCGCATGTACTCGCCAGACAGACAGAGAGAGACAGAGAGACAGAAAGCGAGAAATCACCCCCCGGGGGGATGGCCACGCCGCAATCTCTTCTCCTCCATCCTCCTCTCAGGATCCTGAGCACACATGCACACGCGCCCGGCGTGAGTTTTAAGCCACCGGGTCCGGGATGCGAACCGCGGTTGACTACATGGGAGTCCAGCGACATAGCCATTACGCTAACTGCTGGTCCCCTGGTGGCTTGCTTTCTCACTCCCTCCCCACATCTCTCTCTAGTTCAATTAAAATAAACAAATGAATTAATAAAATTAATATAAATAACTAATTAAAAAATAAACACGTTAATGAATATGCAGGTAAAAATTATGTGAAGGCCTATATAACAAGGAAATAACAATTTTATTGTATTGGTCTTCTAGTTTATCATATATTTACTGAGCCTCTAGTATGTGCTAGGCATTGTGCTGATTCTAGAGATACAGGGAAAAAAGGCAAAGTAAATGTTACCACTGCCCTTCCATTGGCCTGTTATATAAACAAGAAAGGTGAAAGTGTACTATAAAGTAAATTATTTTATCATAAACAAAATAATAGAAAGAGTAGAACTTACAAAGATATCCTTTATGGGAACTTACTGCCAGAAAACTGAAAATAAAAATCCAGTAGGTCTTCATGCACCAGTATTTGTACTCATATAGCAAGGTTTAATAGAATTTTTTAATTTTAGAGTAGAAGACATGTCAAATGCAGTTTATGTTTCTCAGCCAATAATTATATTTTCTTATGAGTGGCTATTACATTTTTAGAGACAGACACAACAAATAATAAGAGGTTTTATTTGAGAAGAGAAACAAGCGTGCGTGTGTGTGTGTGTGTTTAAGATGAAAGGGGTATAATAAATTTATGAGACCTCACATACAGCTATAATATAATAAATTAGAAGGATTAATAGAATTGTGAGCTACAGTAACCTGCACTAGTAGAATGCCTATTTTATGGAGCTCGATAATACAGTTTATCATCGACTCCATGGAATTCCCACAATATATTAGATGTGGTGTAACAATAAAGCACACACAGTAAGGGGCATGTCCCTTTTGACACACATTCTCTTCCCACACTTATTTTACCAGGGAAACAACTATGGTGCAGTTTAATTAAACTGCCCTGCAATGAATTAGTCCAGGTCTTAGCCCTCTGACAGAGAGGGGCCTGGCAGTACCACAGGGGTTTGTCCCCTTGTGACACCAGAGAGACTTCAGAAAACCTGGGAAAAAAAGTGTAGGGTCTCTCAACTGACAGTGTCACTGGGCAAGTCTAGAGCTGTCAATCAGGTCACTTAAGGAAGCACTAACCCCTTAGGAGGAGTTTTTATATCTTGCTGTTTGTGGACTACTGGACAGTCTTTTGAGGAACATCTAAATGCCTTAGGACAGCTATGTTATAGTCCCCTAGTTGGGGACAAGGCCATCATTGATCATTCTGAACAAAAATAGCCTTGCTGTTTTAAAGTCTGCTGTGTATTCATAGCTAGCTTTGGAAAGGCAAGCCAGAAAGTAATAACTTGAAATAACCTTAAAATGATGATGAGTTCAAATCAACGCTATTGGAAAGAACACAAGAATAAAAACGTTTTTGTCCAAAGTAAAAACTTTCCAGCTAAACATGATCTAGACTATCTAAGATGAGTGTTTTACAGAAGATACGTTATTTCCCTAGAGTCTCCAATCAGCCTTGTAGTAAGGTTACACACCCCCCAAGACACACAAAATCTTGCATTATTGATGAATATTCTTATTTTATCTGAATGCTGTTTATTAATTCATGAGAGTCTTTCGGAATTGAAAAATAAAATTTACAAAAACAATTAGATTTTTAATAACTGCTTCCAGTAGATACACATAGAATATTTAAGTGAACCAATACACAAAGACCTCAAAAGAATTTATTAGACAATGGCAATTAGATCTCTAATAACTTGGCTCCGCTGGAATTACTGAGCTCCATTTAGATGCCAGACATGGCACCTTAGTGATGGGTACACCGTGTCGCCACCCTGCCTTTGGCTAAGGATCCTGAGAAATGACAGTCCCATTAGGTGTCGTGTAAAGCAGCTGACCTCACACTCTGAGTACTTGATCTTTGCACTGCAAGTGACCATTTGTCACTGTTGCCCAGAGATGGAACTCAGGTGACTCAGTGAAACCACTGTCTTTACGAAAGAATAGAATAATTATCATTTTTTCAGGCTTGATATACAGAAGATGCAAATTTGCTTAGAAAAAAATGGACTGCAAACTAAGAGCAAGGAACATGGTTTTTTTACTCATTGGGACTATGCGTTCTAATCGTTACAGAAATTAACTGGACTTGAAGTTTTTGACCAAAGTGAAGATTTATCAATGCCTGAAAACTTTTTTCTCTTACGGTCTTTTTTGTGAGTGAATGAAAGAATTTCTAGTATTAAAAATATTTCAGTTAGGGGGCTGGCAAGTGGTGTGGTGGTCAAAGGCATTGGATTCCCACATGGCTGACTATAGTTCGAGTCCTGGACCTGGTGGCTTGCTTCCTCACTTTTCCTTTCTCTCTGCCTCTGTCTCTCTCTGGTCAAATTAAAAAATAATAATAACAAATGAAATTAAATATTTTAACAATGTATATTTCTATTAAAACAAATATATTACCATAGAACAATTATGGAAGCTAATTCACAAAAACTAATATTTGCTTTCCTTCTCCTGTAAATTGAGGCTCATGTAAGATTAAAGATTCCTATCACAATATTTTCAAGCTAGGGGGATAATATTATTTCTTTCATATTTTATGCCTTAGAAATATTAGAATTGGGGCCAGCAGGTAGCATGGTGATTGAGGGCACTGGACTCCCACATGGCTGACTGCAGTTCAATGACCAAAGTGGCTTGGTTTCTCTCTCTCTCTCTCTCTCTCTCTCTCTCATTCTGTCCCTCTCTGGTCAAACTAAAATAAGTAAATAAATAAAGTTTAAAATAAAAAAAAGAAAGAAATCCCAGAATTTGAGCTAGTTAAGAAAGATGTCTTCATCAGGTTTTTAGTCTTCTGGAGCTATTTTCATTTCAAGGAATTCTGGACATTTCTATGTAGATTTCAAAATATTAGCTACTATATATTAGTGATCTTTACATTCAGGTACCACAGTAAGTGTTTTTTTTAAAAGAATTATTTTATTTAACTTTATTTATTATTATTATTACTTGTTTTAATTTGATCTGAGAAAGACAGAGAGAGAGACAGAGACAGAGAAAGAGAAAAAGCAAGCTACCAGGTCCAATACTCAAACCATGGTCAGCCATGTGGGAGTCCAACATCTTTAACCACCATGCCACCTGCCAGCCCCACTAAGTGTTTTTATAAAGTATATTTTATGGCCATTTCTTTCTAATTTTAAGAATCAGGGAAGTTTATGGTTATTATTGTCATTAGATAAGCAAACAGGGTCAGAGAATTTAAGTGATTTGCTCAAAGGAGACAGAACAGTTAGTAGTAGAGCTTGGATTTAAACTGAGAGATTCCAATTTAAGAATAGAAGCTGTTGGGGCCAGCAGATGGCATGGTGTTTAAAGTGCTAGACTCCCACATGGCCAACTACAGTTCAAGTCCTATACCTGGTGGCTTGAAAATCATGCCAGGCATGGGAACCAGCAGTTAGCGTAATGGCTATGTCGCTGGACTCCTGTGTAGTCGACCGTGGTTCTCGTCCCGGACCCAGTGGCTTAAAACTCACGCCAGGCGCGTGTGCATGCGTGCCCAAGATCCCGAGAGGAGAATGGAGGAGAAGGGATTGCGGCGTGACCATCCCCCCGGGGGGGTGATTTCTCGCTTTCTGTCTCTATATCTCTCTCTGTCTGTTTGGCGAGCGCACGCGCCCTATAGCGAAACCTATAAAAAAAAAAAAAAAAAAAGAAAATCATGCCAGGCATGTATGCGTGCATGCATGTCCAAAATCCCAGGAGGAGAATGGAAGAGAAAGGATTGCAGCATGGCCATCCCCCCTACTGGGGGGTAATTTCTCAATTTTCCTTTCACTGTCTGTCTCTGATGAGCACACACAGCCTAAGGCGAAAGCCTTAAAAAACAAAAATCTTAGCCACACTAGTTCTCAAAATTAGGTTTGAAGATCTTTTACCACTTGTAAATATTTCCATACTATGTTTTCTTTGGAAAAAAAGGTCTAATCTCATCAACACAACTTTTTATAGAAATATTTACTAAATTTTATTTATTATTATTATTATTTAATCTGACCAGAGAGAGACATGGAGAGAGACAGGGAAAGTGAGAAAGCAAGGTGCCAGGTCCAGAACTCGAACCGTGGTTGGTCATGTGGGAGTTCAGCACCTCAACCACCACACCACCTGCTGGCCCCTCAATATAATTTTTTAAGGTTGTTTCCTCTGTGAGTAAAAGTAAGAGTCAGCAGCCTCAACAGGGTCCTCACATCACAAGCCGCCCCCAGCCACAGCCATCCTGAATCATGGGCACATACACAGCTCACTCAGAGTGTACAGGGAGACCTCTGGACATGAACCGGGGGTCCTGCCGTATGGGTCAAGCATCGTAGAGCAGTGTGTTACTGTCGTGCCACCTCTGTCAGCCCACATCTTGAGCCTTTCTATTGGGCCATCAGGAAAGTCATGACATATTTTTGCATAGAAAAACATAGAAAGATATGTCATGACTTTCCCAACAACCTAATATTATAACATATAATGATAAAGGCTAAAACCTCTCAAAATCCCAGGAGAAGAATGAAAGAAAAGGGATTGCAGCATGGCCATACCCCCGGGGGATGATTTCTTGCTTGCTTTCTCTCTGTCTCTCCAGCGAGCACATGCCCTAAAGCAAAAATCTCTCTTAAAATTTTTTTTAGTTTGATGACCAAGCAATTTTACTTGCAGGAATTTATTCTGAGGCAATAATCTGACATAGGCAACAAGATAGACATAAAGGTTCATTTTTTTAGCGTGACTTATAAAAGTTAGTAACTACCTAAAATATTCAATATTAAGGAACTGGTTCATGTAAGCCATGCCACTTATATAGAGTGGAATAGTATATTGATAAGAACAAATGTTCACAAAACATGCATAAATGAAAATGCAGATGGTGAAAACAGAATGATGATAGGTAGGTAGGCAGTCATAAAAAACTTTCATTGTATTTAGCCCCAAATGATAAAATAGTGGATGGGATTTTTTTGTTGTTGTTTGTTTTGTTTGCTTTTTTTTTTGGCCATAGGGCACGTATGCTTGCTGGATAAAGACAAAAAGAGGGAAACTGAGAAATCACCGTCACCAGGCAGGATGGCCATGACATAGTTCTTTCTCTTCCATTCTCCTCTCAGGATTTTGGGCACAAACACATGCTCTAGCATGAGTTTCAAGCAGCTGGACCCAGGACTCGAACAGTGGTTGAGAATCTAGCACTTTAACCACCACGCCACCTGCGGGCTCCTGATTTTTTCTGTTTGTCTATTAGTTTATATTTTTCCATAGAAAACTAGAACATTTGTACATTGTGATAAGAATAAGTAATAAACTTATTTTCAATAAATTACTTATTATTTTTAATAAGTAATAAGCTTCATTTATTTATTTGTTTTTGGTGGAACAAAAGACGAAAGAAGTAACACTAGCTCTATCCAGGCAAAAACAGGCATATAAGCCCTGTTTCTACTACATCTCTATTCATAGAAGATAACTGGGGACAGGGAGGCAACACACTGAGAAGCTCACTTTAAAGACATGCAGTGATTCTAGTATGTCTTAAAAATACTAGCCAAAGGGCCACAGGTGGTGTAGTGGTTAAGGCATTAAGACTCCCACGTGGCCAACTGCAGTTCAAGTCCCAGACCCAGCAGCTTGAAACGTACACCAGGTGCATGTGCAATCATGCCTAAAATCCTAGGAGAAGAATAGAGAAGGGATTGTGGTGTGGCCATCCCCCCACGGGGTGATTTCTCACTTTCTCTCTCACTGTCTCTGTCTGGTGAGCGCATACATCCTATAACGTGCTAGGGCACATGTGCTAGCCAGAAAGACAGAAAGCAAGAAATCACCCCCCAGGGGGATGGCCACACCACAATCCCTTCTCCATTCTCCCCTCGGGATCCTGGGCATGCACGATATGCACCTAACATGAGTTTAAGCCTCCGGGCCCGGGACTCAAACCATGGTAGACTACATGGGAATCCAGCGACATAGCCATTATGCCAACTGCTGGTCCCACCACTAGGTTTTCTTATGCACAAAACTACTGAATGAGAATGTCGTAAAATATTAACAGCTTCCTCTGAATCCTGGAATTGTGCATCTTTGACTGATGAATGGAAAAATTGATATTTACTTCCTTATACTTTTCGGCATATTCCAAAATAGAAATTACAGTAAAAGTATTTTCAAATGTGTCTGTAATAAAAATGATATAAATAAATACCCTTTCCTTTCTGAAAGAGAAATTGTTCTCAAAAGACCCATAGTGACATCGGGACCAGCAGTTGGCATAATGGCTATGTCCCTGGACTCCCATGTAGTCGACTGCAGTTTGAGTCCTGGACCCGGCAGCTTGAACTCACGCCGGGCGCATTTGCATGTGTGCCCAAGATCCCAAGAGGAGAATGGAGGAGAAGGGATTGTGGCGTTGGCCATCCTCCTGGGGGGGTGAATTCTCGCTTTTTGTCTCTCTCTGTCTTTCTGGCGAGCGCTCACGCCCTACAGCAAAAACCTCTACAGAAAAAGAAAAAAGAAGAAAAAGACCCATAGTGACCTCAAACTGGTGCTCTGTCCTCAAGACTAAGTGGGATGAAGAAACATAGGAACTCATGCTCCCCCTCCCAAGGCAGCTGCCAGCAAATCCTAGGGTAATTCTCCCCCCCCCACCTCTTTGTATCATAATGGAGAATTTTCCAGAATGGAATTTGTCTATGATTTATTTTTTTTATCATTTATTGTTTTGTGAAAACTTTATATGATAACATGGTCTTGCCATAATCTTTTCTTCTCCAGTCCTCCAACCTGTTGGATTTGAATCATTCCTACAGAATTTGGTCGCTTGTATATATGACTTGAGTAAATGAGTACTATTTTTTTATTGGAATTTCTGGCTTACACGTAGTCTTTTTACATCTTTGTTCGGGTACAGTATGGTTTTTCAAACTTGTATATAGTATGCAATAATCAAATCAAGGATGTAAGCATATTCACTGTCTCCAACTTTTTTCCCAAAGATTATTATTTTATACGGAAAGAATCAGGACAAATGCTTACTGTCTTAAAGACACAACTAAATATATATATATATACATATATATATACATATATATATATTAAATATATATATATACGCATATATATATATGTATATATATATATGCGTATATATATAAAATCAAACCAACTGAAAAGAAGCAAAATCAGAAAGAACAGAAAATTATTAAGTATTTATCTAAATCACTCCTCAGGGGCAGTATTTTTGGATAATATTGGTATATCAATGAGCCGACGTTTCTGTTTCTCCTAGACCCTTTAGTAATAAGTTTGCAAGGCAGTAAAAATAGTTCAACTTGTTTTTTAATGTATTATAAGAAAGCAGCATATCATATGATTTTTTATGTAAATTTTAAAAGACTGAAGTAAATAAAATGAAAATAAATATCTCCCTCTACTCCAATGTCCAGTCTCACTCTCTCAAGGTACAATTAATATTAATAGTTTCTTGGTCCTATTACAGAAATGTTAAGTGCATATACAAGAATGTAAGTATACAGACATAAGAACACACATATAAATGTTTATTTTATGCATCTGGGAACATAATGTGCTTGCTGTTCTGCATTATCTTTTCTCTCTTCAAAGAATTTATTGGAAAATCTTTCAGTTGGTACATAAAATTAAACTTTATTCTTTGCAAGAGTTAAATGTTATTGCATTCATTATTGTACCATAATTTATGTAACAATTCTCTATTGGTACATATGTCAGTTGATTCCACTTTATACATTATAATCTGCTGAAATGAGCATTCACGTACATACATTTTTGCCTGTTGGTTCAAGTAGGATAAAGTTGTAGCAATGGAATTACTGGGCCAAAGGCATATATATTTTAATTTTTGAGAGATATTACCCAACCACTCTCTATAAGTTTACACCAACGGATAGTCCCATAAACAGAGTGTAGGAATAACTCTTTTACCACAACCTCATCAGTCTGTGGTTGTAAAGTCTATAACCTGAAAATAAGCACCATTTTATTCACAGCCATCAAATCACAAAACTTGATCACATATTCTCCCATGTTATTCTTGCCATCGTATTTTCCTTAGCAGTACAGTTGATATTAAATATTTAATATTTTATGTATGATGTCTGGGCATTAAGACTTGACTTGAGCATTAACTATGGAATCTGTAGTAGTACTTGATTTTGGACTTGTCTACCCGTGCATTGTAATAACGAAAATAACTGTAAAATCTAATTTCTAGAATCTTAGGCAAATTAAAAACAGTTTAGTAGTCCAAATGTAGTCATTAAAGGGATGTTTTCAAAAAATAAAATAATAGTCATTCATTTATAATGATCTTTGACTACCATTTATTTTCATTTTTCAAAATATAATCTTAAAGCATTGTAGCACTTACTCATGGCCCCCAAAATAATGTTGAGATATCAGATCTTATACTCACATCCCTCGAAAAAATATAGTTTTCAAACTTTAATAGTGAAAAATTAGCTTCTCAATTATTAGCAATGCAAAAATAAACCATTTCTTACCTGGAATTCTTGAATTTACTCGATACCTCATATTAAGCTCTCCAATGTAGGTGCTGTAAAACATAATGCTACCTCCAAGAAGGAAATCTGTATATTTTGGACACAGAACAAAGCAGTTGCTCTGTTAGAAGAGAATGTTCTCCACGGCAAACCAGCTGTAGACACAGTCTAGTTATAGCCTTCAGAAAAGCTGTGCTGGGATACATTAATTTACGCCTACTGTGCTGTTAAATGAGAAGTCAAAGGCCACGTAATGGGCACATAACTTTTACCTCAACATGAAGCCAATTTTATATTTACTAGTAAATATATTTAAGGAATGATGCCTAGGAATGTGCAATTAAGAGCCAGAGAATTTACGGTACCATGAGCTAACCCATGATGCCAGATTGCCCATTATAAGTAGCAAAAGAATTGACTGACAAGACCTTGAAATTTTTAATCAAATAATGGAATGGTTGTTAATTGCCAAAACTATGAAAGCCAGAAGTCAATGTTTTTACACCAAATTTTTGAAGTGCTATCAACATCAAGAAATCAAACTTTGTGCCTCAAAAACTATTACACAATTCTTATCTTTATTCCATAAACCAGTGTTTTTGATTCTGAGCATACTTTTGGAAATGATAGAGTCCCGTATCTTAGGAGCAAAATAGGAAATGACTGTAACTTTTTTCTTGGAAATAGTCCACTTTAACTACAACAGTTGGGCTTCTTTTCCTTGAGAAACATGCAAGGTACACGAACTTACCACTCAGACACCTTGACGCCGCCCACACCACTGACCGTCCCACCTGCAGTGACACATGATGATAGTTTCCAGAATGCTGGGAGTAAATACCTGGGAGGGAGAACCTCATCCAGTGAGTAAGGGAGTCAGCTGGTAAATGCCCCAGCATCCTTGCCTATTGCAAACTCACCTTGATCTGAGGGTGTTTTCTAGAAGGTTCCCAACAGCAAGTGGCCATAGCAATTACCCACACCTTAATGTCCTTTGTTGCCTTTTCTCTCTTCCCATGCTTGTTAGGATGACTTCCCAAATACACTAACCGCACTCAAGTCTTTGACTCAGAGTATGATTTGAGAGTAGCCTACATTAAGAAAAGCAGTGTATGGGCCATCATGTGGTGTGGTGGTTAGCTGGACTCCCACATGGCTGACAGTGGTTCAAGTCCTGGACCTGGTGGCTTGCATTCTCACTTTCCCCCTCCCTCTCTCCCTGTCTGGTGAGTGCATGTGCCCTGTAGCAAATGAAAACAGATTGACTAAAGGATATAGAAACACAGTAAATGGGTGTAAATACCAGATATAGTGTGTGTCAAAGAGTAGGGTCTGAAGAAGGACATTTAGAAGAAAAATAGGGAGGCAAAGCATTAATGTGACAAAGAAATGTGGTATTATCTGTCATTAATGTGACAAAGAAATGTGGTATTATCTGTTGAAGATATTTTATAGTTTTATCAACTGCACTAGGGAGAAATGTTCACATGTTGAAATACTCACTTTGTAAGCTAAATAGTGTGATTGAATGTATAAAAGAAAATGAAACAAAAAAGTAAATAAAAAAGAAAAAAATAGTGATGATAAATAAAATTAAATAAATATTCTTTAAAAAAGAAAAGCAGTGGGACCAGCAGTTAGCGTAATGGCTATGTGGCTGGACTCCCACGTAGTCGACCGCGGTTCGAGTCCCGGACCCGATGGCTTAAACTCACGCCGGGCGCGTGTGCGTGCGTGCCCAAGATCCCGAGAGGAGAATGGAGGAGAAGGGATTGCGGCGTGGCCATCCCCCCTGGGGGGTGATTTCCTGCTTTCTATCTCTCTGTCTCTCTCTGTCTGTCTGGCGAGCGCACGCGCCCTATAGCAAAAACCTCTCAAAAAAAAGAAAAAAAAAAAAAAAAAAGAAAAGCAGTTTAAGTGTAAAAAAAGTGTCCTACTCTTTCTTAAAACAGTTAAGGGCTGTGTAATCAAGTGTTAATAGACACGTGGCTTCTTGATCTAGTTACAGGATGTTCCAGGGGGCTGCTCTACTTCTCACCATCTCCCAGCCTGTGGAAGAGGGAAAAAGCAAAAGGTGCGTAAGACCACCCTTTTATTTTTGCTTAAGTTTTTTTCTTTATTCATAATAGAGTGCATGTACACACACATGAGAGAGAGAGTGGGAGAGAGAAAAGGACGAGCACCCTCCACAGGGTCTGGTCATGCTGCAATCCCTTTCCTCCATTTCTCCAGCCTATCTGATTCCAGGGACTCACGCAAGTGCTTCAGGCTAAGAGGCTGGGGATGCAAACTGTTGTCACCACGCCAGATCCAGCTTCTGTTGAGAAGTGCTTTCTGGCTGCACCGTGGAGCCAGCCCAAGAAGACAGAAAGTGGTAAGTTGAAGATGAATACTGTAAGCCCTTCTCTTTATCACTGGTTTTGAGCACCTTGATTATGAATGTGCGTTAGAGTTTGGTTTGCTTTGGTTTGGTTTTAAATCCTTCTTGTAATTAAGGATTGTTAAGGTACTTAGATCTGTAAGGTTAAGGGTTTTATCAGATTTGGTAAATTTCAGTCACTGTATCCTCAAATAAATCCCTTTCTGGGGCCAGCAGGTGGTGTGGTGGTTGACTAGCTACGATTCAAGTCCTGAACCTGGCGGCTTGCTTTAACTTTCTCTCGTGCACGAGCCCTGTAGCAAGCTAAAAAAAATAAGAAGAATGATAAATAAAATTAAATAAATCTTTAAAAATAAATAAGTCAAACTAAAATAAAGTTAAATAAAATAATTCTTTTTGTTTAAGAATTATTTATTTATTGAATTCTATTTGTTGTTATTATTTTTTAATTTGACCAGACCGAGACAGAGAGAGAAAGGGAAAGCAAGAAAGCAAGCTGCCAGGTCTGGGACTCAAACTGTAGTCAGTTATGTGGGAATCCAGCTCCTTACCAACATGCCCTTGCCAGCCCCCTAAAATAATTCTTTTAAAAAAATTAAAAAGTTAAAAAAAAAAAAAGAAGAAAGACTGATCTGTAGGAAAGAACATGCTGAATCCCATAATATGAGGATCTTCAAAAGTTTATGAAAGGGACCAGCAGTTAGCGTAATGGCTATGTTGCTGGACTCCCACGTAGTCGACCCTGGTTTGTGTCCCGGACCCGGTGGCTTAAACTCACGCCAGGCGCGTGTGCATGCATGCCCAAGATCCCGAGAGGAGAGTGGAGGAGAAGGGATTGCGGCGTGGCCATCCCCCCTGGGGGGTGATTTCCTGCTTTCTGTCTCTTTGTCTCTGTCTGTCTGGCGAGCACACACGCCCTATAGCAAAAACCACTCAAAAAAAAAAAAAGTTTAGGAAAACACATATGTGAAAACTCTACGTGAACTTAGAAATTTTTTGCATCAAAACAAATTTGTATTTTATAATGTTTATCTTTATTCATGGTAAATCATGTTTTTGTATACATGAAAGTGTGAGAGGCAGAGATGAACATCCTTCACAGTCTGGTCACCCCATGATTCCCTTCCCTGAGTCCTCCAGCCCATTGGATCTGGGGCACTTACAAGTGTGCTGTGTGCTTTAGGCTGACTGGGCAGGAGGGTATAGCTACCCCCTGCCATTTTATCTTAGTCAAAAGTGGGGGGAAAGACTATACATTACTTTAAAACACCATAATTTAACTGGATGTTAATTACAGATGCGAACTGTGGTTGCCATGTTAGATCCAACTTATCTTGGGTAGCACATTACTGCCACACCATAAAATCAGTCCAAATTCGTACTTTAATTTCATTTTCCACACACTTTTTGAAGTCCCCTCTTAGTGCTATAATTAGGAAAAGTGAAATGTCTACTTTAATTGCCTTGAAAAGTAATTACATCAACTCAAGTAAGCTTTATACCCTGCTAGTGGAAGGAGGAATATATTGCTAGTCTTCAGCACCTGCATGTAAAAAGTAACAATGAATGCCTATCGTTTATTAATATAGACAAGACTAAAATATTTATTTTAGTTTTCTTAATAAGTGAGGTGTTTAAACTGGACATCCCGAGAGTTTAATGTTCTTTTTTATGTTCTTTTTATTATTATTTTTTAAATTTGCTATAGAGCACATGTACTCACCAGAGAGAGACAGGGAAACTAAGAAAGCAAGCCACCAGGACTAGGACTCGAATTGTAGTTGGCTATGTGGGAATCCAGAATCCCAACCACCACACTGCCTGCTGGCCCTGAGAATTTAATATTCTTAAGAATAAATTTGTGAGCTATTTGGGGTTTTATTTGGTAATATTATTTACCCTCTGTAGGAGTGTAGTAGACTATTTCTGTTTCTTAGAGACTGATGATATCCTAGGGCCCTCCATCCTCCTGTTCTTGCTATGGCTGCATAGAATTATAATCCCTCATCAACCCAACTGGCTATTGTTAAGATGGACTGGGTCTGAGAACCCAGGGCAAACATGCTTCTAACCCAGGTGTAGCCCCTTTGAACTTTTAAAAGCCCCAGCTTGTTTCTGGATAGGGATTTCGGGACAGCAGCAAAAGAAGACAGGATTCAGAGCGGAGCTACATGTGAGTTTACCCTATGATAAACCCCATGCGGTACTTTATTAGAAATCCTCTTGTTCTCATTTTCAATCTCACCAATGCTACCCTTGAACACCCTATAGCTAGAAGACATGCGGCCTATGGAAGTCTGTCCCTTAAAGGACTTCCCCCTTTCTGGGGCCCACATTACAAGCAGCTTGCTCATGCAGTTTTGGGAAGATGGTAAATGAATAATCCTTTTAAAAAGACAACAGAACGTGAGAAAAATTTTAGCATACTTACCATTTGACCCAACAATTCCTCTTCTAAAATGCTATCTGAAAATTACTATGCACACACACAAAGATGTACAAATGTGGCATTCATTATTATTTCTAACACCTGTATTACTAGTAACATTTTTTTGAAAGAATTATTTCTTTATTTCCATTTGTTATTGTTATTTTTTAATTTGACCAGACAGAGAGAGGGAAGGGAAAGGCCGCCCGATCCAGGACTTGGAGCGTAGTCAGCCATGTGATCACTGGCATCACTGACTGTATTTTTTTTTTTTTTTTTAGAGAGATTTTCGCTATAGGGCGCGTGCACTCGCCAGACAGACAGAGAGACATAGAGACAGAAAGCAAGAAATCACCCCCCAGGGGGGATGGTCACGCCGCAATCCCTTCTCCTCCATTCTCCTCTCGGGATCTTGGGCACGCACGCACGCACACGCGCCCGGCGTGAGTTTTAAGCCACTGGGTCCGGGATCCGAACCGCAGTCGACTACATGGGAGTCCAGCGACATAGCCATTACGCTAACTGCTGGTTCCCACTGACTATATTTTTATGATCACTGATAGGATTAACCACCACCCGCCTGCTGGCCCCAGTTAATAACATTATTAACACATGCCCACTGTGTCAGTGCCTATCATAGGAAAACAATGAAACTGTCACTCTCATAGGTTGAATTATGTCTCCCAAAAAGCTGGGTTGAAGCACTAACCCTGTTACCTCAGAACATAACTTTGATTTAAAATGGCCTCATTGCAGAATGGTTAAGATGAGGTTATACTCTTGTAGAACAGGCCCCTAATATGACTGGTATCCTTAAAAGAGAGAACTCCCTGTAATTACAGGCATACGCAGAGGGAACACAATGTGAAGCCACACAGGAAAAAGGCAGCCACGTGATTAGAGTGACGTATATACAGGCCAAGGGACACAAAGGAACAATGGTACAGTGACACTAAAAAATAACATCCTTAAAGGTACACCAATATGGGGACCAGCAGCTGGCATCATGGTTACATCTCTGGACTCCCAGATGGCTGACCAAACCCAGAGGCTTGAAACTCATGCCGGGCATGTGTGCATGTGTGCCTAAAATCCTGAGAGGAGAACGGAGGAGAAGGGATTGTGGCATTGACATTCCCCCTGGGGGGTGATTTCTTGCTTTCTGTCTCTCTGTCTTAGCGAGCACATGCACCTTATAGCAAAATCTCTCAAAAAAAAAAAAAAGTACACCAATATGTGTGTGCAACAATTTTCAAAATCAAGCCACATAGAAATGCATATAATAAGAAAATAAATATATACATTTATGTGAATATATAAGTGTAGATACCTATTAATATATACACATACTGATTATACATATGTACACATGCATGCATACGTGTATGTATATCACTGTAAGTGGATTCAAAGAAGGTAATCAAAATTTTAACCATGTTCTATATTCTTCCATATTGCTTCAGTCTTTTATAATAATGCACTTATATCATGTTTGCATAATTTTTAAATATATTTTGAAAATAAAATTCAAGGGACCAGCAGTTAGCATAATGGCTGTGAGCTGGACTCCCACGTAGTCAACCGCAGTTCGAGTCCCGGAACAGGCAGCTTAAACTCAGGCCAGGCGCGTGTGTGTGCGTGCCCAAGATCCCAAGAGGAGAATGGAGGAGAAAGGACTGTGGTGTGGCCATCCCCCCTGGGGGGTGATTTCTCGCTTTCTGTCTCTCTCTGTCTGGTGAGCGCATGAGCCCTATAGCAAAAAAAAAAAAAAAAAAAAAAAAACCTCTCCAAAAAAAAAAACAAACAAACAAACAAGAAAATAAATTCAGGCACTTTTTTGAAATTTTAAAATTTTACACTTTTGGCTGGATGCTGTAAGACTACAGTTAAAATAAACAGTATTTAAACATTGTATTGACACCTAGTTGGTGAAGTCACTTCTCATGGATATGTAGGTTAATTATGAAATTGCTGTATGTGTATACTGAGAGAGAACAAATAAGTGAACATGACAGAGAGTAGAATCCAAAATTGTTAGAAAAGGAAATAAAGATGCAAAAGGTGAAGGCAAGAATGAGCCATGTGATACAACATTAGGATCAAAATGATAGTATGAACCTACTTGAAATTAATATAAATATAGATGTGTAGATAATGAAACAACTATACATTTGTGAATACACACAGATTAGTACAGATACATATATTTTCTTTTTTTTAGAGGTTTTTACCTTAGGGCATGTGTGCTTGCTGGAAAGAGAAACAGTGAGTGGGAAAGTGACAAATCACTCCCCAGTGGGATGGCCATGCTGCAATCCCTTCCCCTCCATTCTCCTCCCAGTATCTTGGGCACATACACACACACACACACACACACACACACACACACGTCACACACATGTGCCTGGTGTGATATTCAGGACTCAGACTGCAGTTGGCCATGTGGGAACCCAGTGATATAACCACTGTGCCATCTCCTGGTCCCGATATGTTTATTTTCCAGCTTTGCCCACTGAAGAGGTTCTAGAAGCAGTTACGCCCTAGTAGCAATGAACATATTCAGTACCCAGTGTTTGATTGTTACTACTATTTGCCAAGAAAACAAACCAGGAATCCTTGAGGAAACGACCAATTCTAGGACCAGTTTAAGGAAAATGCAAGATAAGATTGGAGCATTTAGCAGTGTCAGAAAGTAAATAAATGCTTGGGGACCAGCAGTTGGTATAATGGCTACGTAGCTGGGCTCCCATGTAGTCAACTGCTGTTCGAGTCCCAGACCCAGTGGCTTAATCTCACGCCAGGCACATGTGCGTGCGTGCCCAAGATCCTGAGAGGAGAATGGAGAAGGGATTGTGGTGTGGCCATCCACCCCGGTGAGGGGGGGTTGATTTCTTGCTTTCTGTCTCTCTGTCTGTCTCTCTCTCTTTCTGGTGAGTGCCATATAGCAAAAACCTCTCAAAAAAAAAAAAAAAAAAAGAAAGAAAGAAAGAAAAAGAAGAAAATAAGTGCTCAATAGTAATAATCAGTCACAGGAGCCAATTTGGAAAAAACTTCCAATGGCCAGAATTAGAATAATTTGGGGCTGGCAAGTGGCGTGGTAGTTAAGGGTTCTGGACTCCTACGTGGCCGACTGTGATTTGAGTCCCGGACCTGGAGGCTTGCTTTCTCACTTTCCCTCTCCCTCTCTGTGTCTCTCTGAAAATATTAAAATAATAATAATAAATAAAGTTAAAAATAATTCTTTTAAAAAATAGATTAGAATAATTTTAGCAGTAAAACAGGAGAGTATTGGGCCAGCTAGTGATGTGGAAATTAAGGATGCTGTATCCCATATGGGTGAACTATGTAGTTCCAGTCCTGGGCCCAATGGCTTGAAAAAACATGCCAGGCATATGTGCATGTGTGCACAAAATCCTAGGGAGAGAGTGAAAGAGAAGGGATTGCAGTATGGTCATACGTCCAGGAGACTAATTTCTCACTTTCTCTTTCTCTCTGGTGAGTGCACACACCCTATGACAAAAATCTTTTAAAAAAAAATTTATTTAAATTAGCAATCCCATTTCAAGCACTGTTTTTGAAAAAGATAATCATGCTTGTTAAAAAAACGATGTGTTGGGGCCAGCAGGTGGCGTGGTGGTTAAGGGTACTGAACTCCCACATGGCATACTACGGTTTGAGTCCCAGACCTGGTGACTTGCTTCCTTACTTTCTCTCTCTCTCCTTCTCTCCCTCTCTCTTCCTTTCCCCCTCTCTCCCTCTCCCCTTCTCCCCCTCTCCCCCTCTACTCACCTTTCTCCCTCTGTCCCTCTACCCCTCTCTGGTCAAATTTAAATAAATTAATTTTTTTTTTAAAAAAAGATGTGTGTATAAGAATGTTCACTTAAGCAGTTTGGAGAACATGAAAATGACAAACACCCAATGTCCATCAGTAAGAAATTATGTGAATAGTGCATACATCAAATATTATGTTTTTTAGTTGTTTAAAGAAATAGGACTATTTGTTGAATAATAAAAGTATCAGTGATATTATTTAAGTAAAATTTCCATTTTAGAATAACTTTTGATTTATTAAAAAACTGTGGGGTGGGGCCAGCAGACGGTGTAATGGCTACATCACTGAACTCCCACAAAGTCAACCATGATTCAAATCCTAGACATAACAGTTTAAAAAACTCATGCCACGCACGTGTGCATGCATGCCCAAAATCCTCAGAGGAGAATAGAGGACAAGGGATTGCAGCGTGGCCATCCCCCAGTGAATGATTTATCACTTTCTGTTTCTCAGTCTCTGTCTCTCCAGGGAGTGCACATGCCCTATGGCAAAAAATCCTTCTTAAAAAAAAATGTGGGGCCAGCAGATAGTGTAGCAGTTACATTACTGGACTCCTATATGGCCAACAATGGTTTGAGTACTGGACTCAGTGGCTTGAAAATCATGCCAGGCCCATGTGTATGCATAGCCAAGATCCTGGGAGGCTAATGAAGGAGAAAGGATTGTAGCGTGGCTATTCCCCTGGGGGGGACGGTGATTTCTCACTTTCCCTTTTACCATCTCTGTCACTGTCTGTCTCTCTTTCTCTCTCTTGTGAGTGCATACACCCTAAGGAAAAAAACCTCTTAAAAAATAAAAAATTTGTATGGAATTCTAGACCATGAGTGGCCAAAAATATTTTGAAGAAGAATAAAGTTGGAGGTCTCAAACTTCTTGATTAAAAAATTTAGTATAAAGCTACAAAAATCAAAACTCTGTGGTACTGACAAAAAGACAGACATATAGTCAATGGATTGAAATAGGAATTTCAGAGGTACATGGTCAGGTGATTATCAACACAGGTTCCAAGACCATTCAAGGGGGAAAAGGGCAGTATCTTTGACAATTGGTGATGGAAAACTGGATATTTATGTGCAAAAACATAGTTGAACTTCTACCTTACAAAAGAACTCAAAATGGATTCAAGACTTAACATGAGATCTAAAACTATAAAATTCCTAGAAGAAAATACAGGGGAAAACCTTCATGATATCAGATTTGGCAATAAATTCTTGGATATGACATCACAATCATAAGAAACAAAAGTAAAAATAGACAAATTGGGCTACATCAAAGTGAAAAGTTTTTTTGTTTTTTGGAGAGGTTTTCGCTATAGGGTGTGTGCACTCGCCAGACAGACAGAGAGAGACATAGAGACAGAAAGCGAGAAATCATCCCCCAGGGGGATGGTCACACTGCAATCCCTTCTCCTCCATTCTCCTCTCGGGATCTTGGGCATGCACGCACACGCGCCCGGCGTGAGTTTTAAGCCACCGGGTCTGGGACGCGAACCGCGGTCGACTACGTGGGAATCCAGCGACATAGCCATTACGCTAACTGCTGGTCCCAAAGTGAAAAGTTTTTGTTCACTGAAGAACACAATCTACAGAATGAAAAAGCAGCCTGTGGAATGGAAAAAAAAATTGCAATTTTATAGCTTGTAAATGTTAAATCTCTAGATTGCATAACTGTAACTCAACAACAAAGAAGAAATAACTTGATTTTTTAAATGGGCAAAGACTTGAATGGACATTTTTCCACAAAGATATATAAATGGCCAGGGCAGCAAGCTTATGGAAAGATGTTCAACATTACTAATCACTATAGAAAGAAAATTCTTAAAAAAAAAAAAAAAAGGCGATTATAAATCTCATCCAATGCCATGTGCGTACATGGAAAGTAGGCAGCCATCTATAACCTGGAAGAGAACCTTCATCAGAACTCCATGATGCTGGGACTAGCAGGTGGCATGGTGGTTAAGGGTACTGGGCTTCCACATGGCTGACCACAGTTTGAGTCCCAGACCTGGTGGCTTGCTCTCTCTCTCTCTCTCTCTCTCTCTCTCTCTCTCTCTCCCTCTCTCCCTCCTTCCCTCCCTCTCTGTCCTCTGGTCAAATTAAAATAAATAGATAGATAGATAGATAGATAGATAGATAGATAGATAGATAGATAGATAGATAGATAGACAGAGTTAAATAAAATTAAAAAAAAAGAACTCCATGATGCTGATAGTCTATTCTCAGCTCCAGAACTGAGAAATAAATGTCTGCTGTTTAAACTGTCAACCCTCTGATATTTAGTTGTGGGAGTCTGAGCTAAGACACTGTCACATCCTACAATATGAATGAACCTCAAGGACCTAATGTTAAGGGAAATAAATCAGTTGCAAAAAGTTAAATACTGCATAATTCTTCTGTGAGATATCTAGAGTGTCCCAATTCATGGAAGCAAAATGTAGAATGGTGACTGTCAAGGGCTAGGATGGAGGAGTTTTGGGGAAATGAAGACTTGCTTTTTAATGGATATAGAGTTTCAGTTTCACAAGACAAGAAGTTCTGAAGATTGCTTGCACAATGATATTAATGTACTTAATACTACTGAACTGTACATAGAAGTGGTTAAATTAATACATTTCATATTATGTGGGTTTTTTTCACTCACAACTAAAAAGGACTTAAATGTGTAAATTTATACCATAAAATAAGTAAAGTTTAAACTTAAAAAGAAAAAAAGTTATGAAGATGTACAGAGAGTTCCTGTACATTTTCTCACACAGTTTCCCCATTGTTAACATCTTAGTATAATAACATTTGTCATAACTAAAGAACCAATATGGTACATTATTATGAACTAACTTCCACAACTTACTCAGATTTTATATTTTTTTTCTCTAAAATTCATTTTCTGTCTGAGTATCATATCCAGAATACTACATTACATTTAGTCATCATGTCTCCTAAGCATCATCTTATTTATTTAGTTTTAATTACCAGAGGATTGTGTATTCACCAGAGACAGGTGGGAGAAGCACATTCCAAGAGGTCGTGGTCGCACCACAATCCCTTCTACTCTGTTTCTTCATCTCATTGGGATTTTGTTCACACATGCATACATGCTTGGTGTATTTCAGTCTTGAACTGTGATTGGCCATGTGGAATCTAGCTCCCTTAACAACTAGACTATGGAGCTTGCCCTTTTTAGCATTTTTAATTTGTGACATTTTCTCAAAATTTCATTGCATTTTAATTTTTAATTGACACATAGTAATTATTTATGAGGCAATGTGGCAGGGGTTCTAGCTATAGTCATGTACATGAATACAGTGTGTAATGATCAAATCAGAGTAGTTAGCATATCCATCTCAAACATTCTTATTTTTCTGTGTTGGGAGCATTTAACATCCTCTCATTTAGATATTTTGTAATATACAATAAAGTAATAAGTATAGTTTCAGTACTGTGCTATAGTACACTAGACTTTATTCCTCTTATCTGTGATTGTTGTATCTGTTAACCACAGTCTCTCTGCCCCCTTTTCTTAACCCTTAGTAATCACTATTCTACTTGCTACCTCTTTGAGGTAAACTTTTTTAGTTTCACATGTAAGTGAGAGCATGTGATTTTTTTTTCTTTCTGTTCCTGGCTTAGTTAAATCAGTATAATTTCCTCCAGGCTTGTTCATGTTACCTCAAATGACAGAATATTCCATTGTATATATGTATGTGTGTATGTGTGTCACATTGTTTTCTATACATTTGTGTATTGATGGACATTTACATGGATTTGATATCTTGGCTATTGTGAATACTGCTACAGTGAATATTGCAGTACAGTTAACTCTAAAGTGTACTGAGTTCTTTTCCTTTGGATATGTACTTGGTAGTGGGATTGCTAGATAAGATAGCAGTCCTATTCTAGTTTTTTAAGCAAAGTTTATATTGTTTTCTATAATGGCTATACTAATACACATTCCTACCAACAATATAGAAGAGTTCCCCTTTCTCCATATCCTTGCCAGCATTTGTTATTTTTTTCTTTTTTTCTTTTTTTTTTTCTTTTCTTTTCTTTTTTTTTTTTAAGGTTTTGCCATAGAGTGTGCACTCCTCGGAGAAAGAGAGAGGGAAAGTGAGAAACCCAATCCTCTCCCCAAAGAAGATGACCGTGCCACAACTCATTCTTCTCCATTCTCCTCTTGGGATTTCGGACACATATGTATACAAGCTCAGCATTATTTTCTTTCTTTTGATTTTTTTTAGAATTATTTTATTTAACTTTATTTATTTATTGTAATTTGGCTAAAGAAGGACAGAGTGAGAGAGAGAGAGAAAGAAAGAGAGAAAGCAAGCCACCAGGTCTGGGATTTGAACCCTGGTTGGCCATGTGGGTTCCAACACCCTTAACCACCGTGCCTCCTGCCAGCCACAACTCAGCGTGATTTTAAAGCCACCAGGTCGGTCAGCCATGTGAAGTCCAGGTCCTTAACCACCATGCCACCTGTGGATCCCAATAGTTTTCTTTTGATAATAGCCATTCAAATTTCATTGTTGTTTTGATTTACATTTACATTTACCTGATGATTAGTGATTTGAACATTTTTTAACATGTTTCATGGCCATGCATATATTTTCTTCTAAGAAATGTTTATTTGAATCATTTGCCATTTTAAAAATCAGATTTTTGGGTCCAGCAGATGGTGTGAAGGATAAGGCGACTGGATCCCACACAGCCAACTGTGCAGCTCGAATCCTGGACCTGAGGACTTGAAAAACATGTCAGGTACCTGTGCATGTACACATGCCCAATATCCTGAGAGGCAAATGGAAAAGGGATTGTGGCACAGCCATCCTCCCTAGAGAGTGCTTTCTCACTTTCCCTCTCTTTCTCTGTTTCTTTAAAAAACAGGTATGGTATTTTTTCCTGCTGAGTTGTTCGTATTCCTTGTCTATTCTAGTTATTAAGCCTTTGTTGGATGTATAGTTTGCAAATATTTTCTCCCATTCTGTAGGTTGTCTCTGTTGATTGCTTCTTTTGCTGTACAAAAGCTTTTTAGTTTGTTATATTCTCATTTGTCTATTTTTGCCTTTGTTGCCTATGCATTTAGAATCATATCTAAATACTGACTCAGACCAGTGCCCTACTTCTTTTTCTCCTAATAGTCTTAAAGTTTCAGGTCTTACACTGAAGCCTTAATTCACTTAACTCATGTTGAGTTGATTTTTGTATATGGTGAAATGTAGGGATTTCCTTCTTTTTGAAGGGTGCTGGTCAGGTATTATGTGGAATGCCCATCAATTTGGGCTTGTCTAATGTTTTTCTTTTGATTAGAGTAGGATTATGGGAATTTGGGAGAGTAACTGCAGAGATAAAGTGTAAAATTTTTTAAAAGAATTATTTAACTTCATTTATTTACTTATTTTAATTTGACCAGAGAGGGAGAGAGTGAAAGAGAGAGAGAAAGAAAGTGAGAAAACAAGCCGCCAGGTCCGGTATGCAAACCATGGTTGGCCAAGTGGAAGTCCAGCACCCTTGGCCACCACGCCACCTGCCAGCCCCAATAAAGCGTGGCTTCCATAACATGATATCAAGTAGATGTGCTGTCAACTTGACTTGTCACTGATGATAACCTTGATCACCTGATCACAATGTTTGTCAGATTTCTTCACTGTATAATTATTTTTCCTTTCTTTCAAACAAGTCACTAAGTGCAGCCTGCATTTAAGGGATTGGGACATTAAGCTCCATGCTCTTGAAGAGGATAATACCTACACTACATAAATTATTTGAAATTTTTTTGTATGGGAAATTTGTCTCTTCTCTACTTAACTTTTTTATTCAGTCATTTATATCAATAGGAATTCATATATATTATTTACTTATTTATTTGCCAGAAAATATGTACACATGCATGATACAAAGAGAGAGAGAGAGAGAAAGAGAGAACTCCTCAATGGGGCCTTCAATTCTCTATACCATCAGGATTCTGGACACGCACATATGTTTCTGGAATGTTTTTCAGGCTGCTCACCCTAGTTGGCTATGTTGATCAGGATTCTCCATGCAGCACTTAACCACTGTACAACCGGGCCAGACTTATATTTATCTTATACTTTGGATTATAAGTTTTATTGTCCAATACTATGCTTTTTGTTTGTTTTCTATAGCGTGTGTATGCTTGCTGGAGAGAGACAGAGACAGAAATCACTTATGTAGTACACTTGCCAAAAATTATTAACCTGAATCCAATTATGAGAAAATAATCAGAAAAATCTAGGTTGTGTAACATTACACAAGAGGAGTGGCTTGGTCTCTTCAAAACTACATAGGTAATGATAAAACAAAAAACAGTGAGAACAGGAATATTCTACATAAAGGATACTTAATATTCTCCTTTAATCTAATGATAATTACTTGTAATGGATAATCTTTGATTGGACCCTCGATTGAAAAAGGAAAGAAGGGAAGGAGGCAAAGCTATGTAACTGCTATAAATCTATAGAAAAGACATTTTGGAGCCATCTGAGAACATTTGAATATGGACTATATCTTAGAAACCATTGGGGCTGGCAGATGGCAAGGTGGTCAAGAGCACTAGACTCCCACATAACCAACTGTGGTTCGAGTCCCGGACCTGGCAGCTTGCTTTCTCACTTTCCCTCTCTCCCTTTTTCTGTCTGTTTCTCTCACTCTTTCACTTTGTCCCTCTCTGGTCAGGTAAAAGAAAATAAAGTTAAAACAAAATAATTCTTTAAAAAAAAAACTGTTAATATATTGTTAGATTCTTGAGAAAATTATACTGAGGTTTTGTAAAAGAGTGTCTTTGCTCTTAAGAGACACGTGACAAGATAGTTAAAATACTATGAAATCTGCAACTCAATCTTAAAGGGTTTGGCAACAGTAACAAGAGATTCTATTACAAAAATTAATCATAGGGACCAGCAGTTAGCGTCATGGCTATGTCACTGGACTCCCACGTAGTCGACCGCGGTTCGCGTCCCGGACCCGGTGGCTTAAACTCACGCCGGGCGCGTGTGCGTGCGTGCCCAGGATCCCGAGAGGAGAATGGAGGAGAAGGGATTGCGGCGTGGCCATCCCCCCTGGGGGGTGATTTCCTGCTTTCTGTCTCTCTGTCTCTCTCTGTCTGTCTGGCGAGCGCACGCGCCCTATAGCGAAAACCTCTCAAAAAAAAAAAAAAAAATTAATCATAATACAGTTTATAGTAGAAAAATAATGCTTATAGTCTAAATATCCTTTGTGGAAATATCTATGTAATGAGACTGTAAACTTTAAAATGTCCTATGCTTTTGATTATTTTTCTTCCAAGAAACATATATTATTGAATAGAATATTTTCAGAAGGTTAGTTTTTCAGAGGGAAATAATTTTTAATGTGATTTCCTTAAAATATATGACATACCAAGGAACTACCAAATTTAATGCAAAAACCAATGAGTTTTTTTTTAATTATTTTATTTAACTTTATTTATTTATTTAATTTTGATGAGAGAGAGGGACAGAATGAGAGTGCAAGAGTGAGAGAGAGAGAGAAAGTGAGAAAGCAAGCCACCTGGCCCAGGACTCGAACGGCGGTTGGCCATGTGGGAGTCCAGCATCCTTAACCACCATGCCACCTGCTGGCCCCAAAAGCCAATGAGTTTCTAAAGTAGTATTCCAATTTCTTACTGATCAGCTCCTTCAGATTCAAAGCTTCCTTGTAAACAAACCCATCAGCAAAAATGAGATAAAGAAACACATGCTTTCTTCAAACTTTGTCATCAAAGCAAGGATTGAAATGAAAGGATAGAAATGAGTGGGTGAACAGCCAATTATGTATTCAGTTTAAAAAGACCGAAATAATAGATTTCAAGGTACTCTCATCTATTCCAGAATAGGTGAGATGCTAAACATTGGTCAGCTATCTTACTCCTAGAAGGTAAGAAATAGGCAAAGGAATCATGAGGAAGGAAAAATTAAAGTGCTGAGGCGTAAAAAGTCATAAATTTCTCCTACTCATTTTCTACTACTCATTTTCTCTAGATTCAGTCATGGCAACTACATAAAATTCTCTCTACTCCTTTCCATTGTACAGTGAACAATGATCTTATGTCATCTTTGGCATAAGTGCTTAAGTTGGCAATTTGTTCTATCTCCCTGTTGCCAAACAATGGGAAGAGTAGAGGGAGTTGTGTTGCAGTGTCTTGGATCTACTAACGGGATCATTTGGAAAGGCATCTATGCAGTGGAACCTGTCGTCTCTCACTGAAACCTATTCAATAAGACTGCTCATTCCTGCCCTCCTGCCCCCTTGACACTGATCTGTCCTAAAGAGGATGCCAATATATTGTCTGTCAAATTTATATCAGAAAGCCATAGCATAAGGTCCCTATTTCTATATTGCACACAATGCTTTATGTCAAAGTTTGATAAACATGAAATCACATTTTCAAAGGTTAAAAAACAAGTGTCAGTCAGTCAAAAATAGTTGACCACTGTGACTGTCTCACTGGTTGACCTTGAACTCCTCTGTGACTCTGAGGTCAATGATATGTCATTAGAGAAGGAATTTTTAGAGATTTTGATAAGCTCACTTCTTTGACTAGGATCTTGACATTAGAAAGTTTTAAGTTGTCCATTTTCAAACACCTACCTAGCAAATTAAACATAACACTATAAAAGGGTCAATATTCCTTTTAACTGTAGAGTGAGTCAACAATGTTCATGCAATGAAATTGATGTTAATAGGAGTTAAATAGGCCTAGCTACGAGACAAAGCACTAAGATTTCAATAGGAACCAAGACTCAATAAAAGAGACAAGAAGGTAGAAGGAAAAAAAAAAAAAGAAATATTCAGTATATCACAGGTTTCATTTCTACCTCTATTTTATTTCTAATAGAAGAAAGTTAGAAAGTAGTATTAAACAAGCATCCTCAAAGGTCTGAAAGAATTGTCAAGTTCACCTTTTACTATATTATAACTATAGTATACCATTTAAATACTGCTCTTGGATTTTAAGTATGTCATACAAGTATATTAATGCTAGTCATAAATAGTCAGGGTCAGTTTGTAATATCAAATCCTAGGAGATTAAATATAAACCAAAATAGCATTGTTCTGTTTAAGTAGTAGAAATTCATGTACAGTCCTTAATTACTCTCAAAATGAAATTGTTTTCTAAGAATAATGAGTTTTGTTTGCAAGGTTTTGTTTGGTGGGTTGGTTGGTTTTGCCTGCCTGAGAAAGATTTTAAAACAAAATTAATTTGCATTTTTCTTTCTATAGTTTCTTCAAATATCAAAGTTAGGAGCAAACAGATTTTGAATAAATGATACAGATCCGTTGCAGACCTTCACAGATGATTATAGTGAACAACTTTTTGTTTTTTTCATGCTCTAAAAGTTCAAAGTTAGCTTATCATCCACCCAGGTATGTACAGTGGACATAAACTGTACCTGATCATTTCTCAACAATGATTTACAAAAGAGTGATATCCACCTGAGTATTGTACAGAAGTAGAAGGACATAAATATAGATTACTGTCCCAAATTATTTGTTAGATTTCTCAAGTTCTTTCAGACATGTGCTATTCCGTACTGGGTCTTCTATATTAGAGGAAGTGTGGCTGAAAATGCTGGACGGCTTTATTATTATTTCACAATCACGATTCTTTACCCTATTTGAGTTTCCAACTCAGATAATCAAGTTCACTATACTTTAGTGTCTGTGTATATTTCCTCACTGTTTTTTGTAAAGACTTAAGGCAAAGACGGGCAGTGGGGAGAAAACAGCCCTTAAACCTTGTACTTTGTAGCTTGGACTCACATCCACTTGCAGGAGAAATACATGACAGATCTATTGTTCTGTATTAGCAGGACATTGTCCCAGTATATGAACACATGCAAACTACTCAGGAAGGCCTTTGAATATTTAAGGCAAGACACTAGTGGCTCATCCCAGTGGGAACCACAGAAAAAGGGAACCTGATTAAATTTAATGTCATTGTCACTTTTTTTTTCATTGCGAAGAATTATATAGGTAGCCATAGCTACCACACTGTTCAGACAGCATGACCACAATATTCCCCCTCAGAGGTTGGCGTCAAGGACTGAATTATTCACTCAAAGAATGTGATTCATTGCTGGATGTGGTTCTTACAAGATTAAAAGAGTCATCAGTATATAAAATGCACATACATACTCCAGGAGCCAAAGTGGAACAAACCACTGTAGCCCTTTGATCACTCATTAGGTTTTGTAAGAAAATACGTTAAAAATAATAAATAAATATTTTTTTAGTATAATTTAGATTGCGAGCCTAGGCCTCTCTTTTCTTTTCCTTTAGAAAATCATTTTGAAGTTTTAATATAAACTGTCGGAGTTTAGAAAAAGATTCTTTTCTTATGCTAGTCCCTTTAAAAGGGAAGCCATTGATTCAATATTTAATTGTTTTCCCCTAAGGTATGCAGCATCCTCTCATTATTTCATAAACATTATTGTTCAGCAAGGGCAACTGTGTATTATAATAACCGTTTACCATATTCATATCCTTATTGAAATGCAGTTTCTCTTATGTCTCTAAATTTACAATTTCCTTTTACTTGAGTAAATATTTCTAAGTGTGGAGAGTCATTTCTAAAACTATATTTCACCTGGTTAAGTCAAATACATATGTTTTTAAGTAAGATTGTTTAAAATAAACTTCAGAGAGTTCTCTCATCAAATAATGCTTTTACAGAAGACAGCTTGCTATTTAGCCCTCTATGTGAAGTTTCTTAGGTGTCATATTGGATTCCTTATCTTTTTTGACAAATATCTGGCCTTACTCTTAAAAGCGATTAAAAAAAAAAAAGTGAACATTAGCTCTGCCTAAGGTAGTCCACCAAGGAAGTAATTGGTGGCTTCAATAAACTCTGGGGACTGGTAACAAGCTTTCACTTGCAGAATGTCAGTTCATCAGTTCAAGCCCAGTCCATGCAAGCCTGACTGAAAGCCCCGCCACCTAAGTGTCACTCACTGGAGTTTATAATGTGAGCTGGAGGCAGACTCAGTCTGATTAATTGTGGACAAGTCTACAACCCAGCACCCACCATCATAATTGGCTCCCTCGTTTGAAGTCTCAGGAGTCTGAATGGGCAATGGAATTTGAACTACCAACTCGTTCTGGTCTCACCAGGGATAGATGAAGGCTCCCTGGCGGGCTACGTGGAGAGGCTGGAAATGCTGCTATTGTCCCTTAAACCCGTCCTGTAGATTAATAGAGGGCTTCCCACTGTACAAGAACACACTTACACACCTTTAAAACACCAAATAATTCATCTGCATACACAGGGTTAAAGCAGTGTTCTTTTTCTTTTTATTTTCTCTTTTTATCAGACAGCTTCACTATTTATTTATTGGACCAGAGAGCGAGAGAGAGAACAAGAGAGAGTGAGCAAGCAAGTTGCCAGGTCCAGGACTTGAACCGTAATTTGCCATGTGAGAGTCTAGAGCCTTAACCACCTCGCCACCTGCCAGCCCCAAAGTAGTGTTCTTCTATGGTTCCCTTCAAAATAAAAATGTATGTGAGCTTCTTTATTTGTTTTAATCTCCTCTGTAACAATATTTAAAGAATATTCATTATATTATGAAGAAGTTAATTTGTAATCTAAAACCAACTCACATTAACTTCCGGTAAAATAGTCTTTATTGAAATAATACATAATCTAGAATTTTCTTAAATGCAATCTTATTCCACGGTATGAAAACACGCTAACATCCAATTCAGCGATCATAATTGCTTTCTAATTTTAAAAAGTCTCTGTGTAGATTCTACACATGGATTATTTAAATGAGATGCCTACAGAGATATCACTTAACGAGAGTTGAGTTGATGACCGCGGAATTTATAAGAAGCAACTGTAAGCAGAGAAGGCTTTGGAGATGCAACTTCGCCCCTGAAATACCAAAGAATATTTTCCTCGGTGAAATGTTAAACAATGTGCCTTCAACAATAAACTGACAATGCCTTTCCTGAGGCTTGTGGTGTGGTCACGGTGTTGATCTTGTCCTTTTCTTCTTACTGTGCTCCCATACCAGAGACCTTACAATGGTCATTCACAAAAACTACAGTACGGAGAAGTGTACGATGTTTCTTCTGTAATGTTCTTTTCTTCCATCTGCAGCTGGGGGCTTACAGCTGGTGCCTTTTTTTTCTTTTCCTTTTGGTTACCTGAATGGACTTCCACTTCTTAACTGTACCAGCTTGCCCTTCATTGTGGAAATAGATCCAATCAGAATATTTTAGTGTCTTCTGGCTTCTGACTTTACCTTTCATCCTTCAGTGTTAAACCTAGTTTTGTTAATGTTGAATTTTTAAAGTTTAATGTCATTAGTTATGTTACTTTATAATGATCTAAAACTCATAATAACTAATAGTTGCAAATAAAAATGACTGGAAAAATGTATTGGGTTATTGGGAAAGTCATGATGTATTTTTGTATAGAAATACATAGAAAAATACGTCATGACTTTTTCGAAGAAGTCAGTAATTAAGGTCTATGTGTAAGGGACTTTTTTCTTTCCAAATTGGCTATCAACAGAGAAGAGGTTATTAAAAATGGAATTATGGGGCCAGCAGATGGCCTAGCGATTGTGTTGTTGGACTCCCACAAGGCCGACCATAGTTTGAGTCCTGGACCCGGCGGCTTGAACATCATGCTGAAGAGACCAGCAGATGGTGTAATGGTTATGTTGCTGGATTCCCACATAATCAACCACAGTTCATGTCCTGGACCTGGTAGCTTAAAACTCACACACTGGACACGTGTGTGTGTGCCCAAAACCCCAAGAGGAGAATGAAGATGAAGGGATTGCAGCGTGGCCATCTTCGCCAGGAAGTGATTTCTTGCTTTCTTGTCTGTCTCTGTCTTTCCAGTGAGCACATGCACCCTATAGCCAAAAAAAAAAAAAAAAAATCTCTTTAAAAGAAAAGAAAGAAAAGAAAAAATCATGCTGGGCACATGTGCATGCATGCCCAAGATCCTGGGAGGAGGATGGAGAAGAAATTGCCTCATGGGTATCTACCCCGGGGAGTGATTTCTCCCTTTCCCTCTCACTATGTCTGTCTGTCTGTCTGTCTCTGGTGAGCACACGTGCCCTCGGGCAAAAAACTTCCAAAAAAAGAATTATTATTTAACCACCAATAGTTCCCTATGTTGCAACTATAAGTATTTATGACACTTAAAGATATTAGAGAAAATGAGGCATAAAATTAGGCTCTCTGTTCTTTAATCTATTTTTTATCTGGTTCTAGCAATGGAAGCAACTTGATCTAAAATCACTACTAATATTATCAGAAAACAAACATTAAAATAACATGGGTGGGGCCAGCAGTTGGTGAGGTGGTTAAGTATGCTGGACTCCCACATGGCCAACTGTGGTTCGAGTCCCAGACCTGGTAGCTTCTCTCTCTCTCTCTCTCTCTCTCTCTCTCTCTCTCTCTCTCTCTCTCTCTCTTTCTCTCTCTCTCTTTCTCTGTTTTGCTCTTGCTCTGTCCCTTTCTGATCAGATTAAAAATAAATAAAGTTAAATAAAATCTTTAAAAAAAAAATAGGGCTAACCAATGACACGGTGATTACAGTGGCTGGACCCCACATGGCCAATCCTGCAGTTTGAGTCCTAGACCCAGAAGTTTGAGAAATATGCTGGGCATGTCTGCATGCATGCCCAGAAAATCCTGAAAGAAGAAGGAGACAGAGGAGAAAGGCTCACATGTGACCATGCCCCATTGAGGTTGCTTTTCTTTCTCTCTCCCCTATCCCTCTGTCTGTCAAATGCACATGCTCTCTGGCAAATTAAAAAAAAAAAAAAAAAACAAAAAAAAAACACCATAAAATTTAAGGCATTTTATGATTCTGTGACCTACATATTTATAATAATAAAAACTATGATACATGGAGTTATTACTATGTGCTAGGCATTGAACAAAATCCATTGTTATCATATTAAAATAATTCTCATCAAACCTATGAGGTATGTACAAATATGTCCATTTCACAAATGAGAAAACTAGTGATCTAGAAGGCTAGGTCCCGTGTGATCAAGTAGGATTTCCAGTCACATCTGCTGGACTTCCAAACCCTTGTTCTTGGGCTGGCTTTGTAGCCTAGTGGTTAAGGGAGTCAAATATCACATGGCTGACCATGGTTCAAATCCCAGCTCCCAAAGCTTTAAAAACATACCAGGCTTGTATGCATGCCTTCCCAAAACCCCAACAAGATGGAGAAATGGTGAATGACCACACCCAGGGTATGCTTCTTTTCCCTTTCTCCTCGCTGTCTGTCTGTCTCTAGTGAGTATATGTACCTTCTAGCAATTAAAAACCCTTGCTAAGATAGCTTCCTAAAACATGTGAAGGAAAATGACCAGAAAAAGAAAGAAGCCAAAGAGAAAGGTCCCTGGGTTCAACTAAAGCACCAGCCTGCTCCACCCAGAGGAGCCTGAGTTACTGGAACATATTCCCTATGAATTCATGGCATGATTGGTGTTAAAAATAAACTAATCCGTGGTCTAAAAAACAAACTTGTTCTTGGGCTGGCCCTGTGGCTCAATGGTTAGGTGCTATGCAGAAGATGCTAAATCCCTCATGGTGGAGCACGGTACATACCTTCTGGCCTTTGTTCCTGTTTGCTGTATTATACATCCTCATATTTCTGTACACACTTGGATATTTATCAGCTATGTTTTTTTTTTCTTTTTTTATACAGATTTTTGCTACAGGGCACATATGCTCACTGGAGAGACAGAGACAGAAAATGAGAAATCACCCCCCAGAGGGGATAGCCATGCCACTATCCCTTCTCCTCCAGTTTCCTCTTGGAATTTTGGACATGCATGCACACGCACCTGGTGTGAGTTTTAAGTCACCAGGTCCAGATTCCAGGTTGAACCAGTCAACTATATGGGAGCCCAGCGATATAACCATTACACCATCTGCTGGAGCCATCAGCTGTGGATTTTTTAATATACCATTCTTTAAATATTGGGACCAGCAGATGGCATAATGGCCACGTCACTGGACTCCCACATAGTTGACTGTGGTTTGAGTCCTGGGCCCGGTGCCTTAAACTCATACCGGCCATGTGTGCATGCATGCCCAAGATCTTGAGAGGAAAATGGAAAAGGGACTGCGGCATGGCCATCCCCCTGGGGGGTTATTTCTCGCTTTCTGTCTCTCTGTCTCTCTGTCTTTCTGGAGAGCACATGCACCCTATAGCAAAAAAAAAAAAAAAAAACTCTCAAAAAAAAAAAAAACAAACAAACATTATTCCTTGGAGGATATTCCTTGGCATTAATATCAGCTTTTTCTTTTTCCCTTTTTTTCTTTTTAACTTACTTTCTTTCTTCCTTTCTTTCTTTATTTTAATTTGAGCAGAGAGGGACAGAATGAGAGAGAGAGAGAGAAAGTGAGAAAGCAAGCCTCCAGGTCTAGGACGCTAACCACAGTCAGCCGTGTAGGAGTCCAGTGCCCACAACCACTATACCACCTACCGGCCCTGCTTTTGCTTTTCTTAACAAATGACTACTTACCAGATAGATAACCTTGGGTAGATCATTTTATCTCTCTGACCCTCTATTCTGTTATCTTGAAAAGGAGACAAATAAACTGGATAGGTTTCTATACATCTGTTAGCTTCTGCTGCTTAACAAACTGTGCCAAAACTCTGATTTTTTTTAAGAGTTATTTTTATTTAGGGGCCAGCAGGTGGCGTGGTGGATAAGGGTGCTGGATTCCCACATGGCTGACCATAGTTCAAGTCTCGGAACTGGTGGGTTGTTTTCTCACTTTCTCTTTCTTTGTGTCCCTCTCTGGTCAGATTAAAATAAATAAATAAATGTATGTATGTATGTATATTAAATATAACCATCTTGCCAGACCTGCCCAGTCTCATTCACATCATAGAAGATACAACTTCCCATGAGCAACAAGAGAGGCAAGTTCCAATGAGCTGCGTCTCTGTTTCTATTACATTTGTTACTCATTCATGGTTCAAAGCAAGTCACACAGCCCACAACTCAAGTAGTGAAGAAATAGATTCCATCTCTTATGAAAGGATAGGCAAAGTGATACTGTAAAAGGAAAGGAGGTATAGAAAGTGATACAAAGAATGTGTAACCATTTTTGTAATTTACTGCAAGATCATATCGTGCCCTGAAATGAGCTGTTCTCTATTCATCTCTGTGAGCTGGGCAGCCAGCTCATCAAAAACATTCACAGGCATACCAAGAGTAACAAAAACTGTAATCTGTCTTAGTTTGGGAATAACATAGACCGGGTGGCCTGAACAACAGAAATTTATTTCTGGAGTTTTGATGGCTAGAAAGTTCTTGACCGTGGTGCTAGTACACTCAGGTGCTAATGAGGGTCCTCTCTCTTGTCATGTCCTCATGAGCTGAGTCTCTGCCCTCCACAGGATGGAGGACAAAGACAGAGCAGCTGCTGTATGTCTTCTAAAGTGTATTCACTAACCGGGCCCATAATGATGTGCATAGAATGCCGGATCCCACAGGCCAGCAGAGGGCATAGTGGTTAAGGCAGCTGGATTGCACGTGGCTGTGCAGTTCAGGTCCTGGACCCCTGGCTGGAGAAACGTAGCAGGTGCATGTGTGTACATGCCCAAAATCCTGAAGGGAGGGATAAATGGAGAAGGGATTGTAGCGTGATCATCCTCCCATGGGAGGTGCTTTCTCACTTCCTTCTCTCTGTTTCTGGAGCACTCACTCGCCGCCCCCAGAAAAATAAAAAAAAATTTTAAAAATTAAAAAAAAAAAAACTGGGTGTATGTGGACGTGTACACAAAATCCTAACAGGATGGAAAAGTGGAGGAAGAAGAATTGTGGCACTGGGACCAGCAGATGGTGAAATGGTTACATCCATCACTGGATACCACACTTGTTCAAGTCCCAGACCCAGAGGCTTGAAACTTACGCCAGGCATGTGTGTACGCATGCCCCAAATCTCAAGAGAATGCAAAGAAAATGGATTGCAGGGTGGCCATCCCCCTGCCCCGGGGGGGGGGGGCGATTTCTTGCTTTCTCTCTCTTTCTCCTTCCCTCTCTCTCTCTCTCTCTCTCTCTCCGGTGAGCACACAAACATGCCCTATAACAAAAATCTCAAAAAAAAAATAAATAAATAAAAATAAAAACTCAGGCTGGGTACATGTGCATGCATGCTCAAGATCCCAAGAGGAGAATGGAGAAGGAATTACAGTGTGGCCATCCCTCCCCCCCCCCCCCCCCGCCACCCAGGGGTGATTTCTTACTTTCTGTCCCTCTGTCTCTTTCTGTCTCTCCAGTGAGTGCATGTGCCCTATAGCAAAAATCTATCTATAATTAATTAATTAATTAAATGTTGAAAACTGAACTTTTTAAAAAGTGTTTTTAATGCACAACCCAAACAGGATACCTCCAGCACTAAATTCAGGCCACAGCCACCAGTTGTAATGGCTGTTACTATGGATTGTTTTTTCTTTACTTGTGAAAACACTAAATTGAGACAAGTATTTTGGGGGAGTTTACTGGTCCGTAAGTTTTCCCAGCATGCCATAGTTGTTACCAACTGCTGCATTACCACCAATTTAGCAGCTGAAAGTGACACCCACTGATTAGCTCACCAGTTCTGCAGTACTGAAGTCCAGGGTGGCACGACTACCCCTCTGCTCAGGGCCTCACAGGCTGACATAAGGTGCTGGCTGGGGGGGCAATCTCCTCAGAGTTCCACGGTTCCTAGCAGAATTCGGGTCTTGCAGTTGGAGGGCTGAGGTCCTGCTTTCTTGCTGGCTGTCAGGTGAGGGCCACTGTCAGCTCTTAGAGGCATCGCACAGTGGCTGCCACGTTCTCTTCCCCAGACAAGGTGGATCACTCCTGCAAGGCTAGGAGGGGAATCTCTGTACCTCTTTAAGAACTCATAGGATTAGGTCGGACTCACCCCCAGGCAACATCTCTCTTGATCAACTCAAAATCAGCTGACTAGCGACCCGGATTACATGTGTGAAAATCGCTTTGGTTGGAAAACAGGATATCCTCACAGGAGTGACGTTCCACAGTATTCACAAATGTTGACCTCATGCAAGGAGAAGGGATTATTTAAAACAGGTGCATTAGGGAAAGAGAATCTTGAGGGCCTTCTAAGAATTCTGCCTAGCATGTCTGGGATACACTAGAGAATTGTAAAAACTTTTCATTTTTTTAGTTTTGCTATACAGTGCATGTGTTTGCTGCAGAGAGACAGGGAGAGAGAAGGAAAGTGAGAAATCACCTCCCAGGGGTATGGCCACGTTGCAATCTATTCTTCTCTGGGCTTTTCGGCACATATGCAAACACACACATATGCCCTGTTTTCAAGACAGTTGGTCCAGGATTTTGAACCGTGCAGTCAATCATGTGGGATCCAGCCACCTTAACCTCCATACTATCTCCTGGTCCATAAAAAAACATTTAAATTGTCCTGTATAAAGAATCCCTAGGCATGCCAGCAGATGGCTTGTTGGCTAAGGGAACTGGACTCCCACATGGTCAGCTTCAGTTTGAGTCTTGGACCTGGTACCTTGCTTTCTCACTTTCCCTCCTCTCTCTCTCTCTCACTCTGTCCCTCTCTGGTCAAATTAAAAATAAATTAATAAAGTTAAATAAGATAATTCTTTTTTAAAAAAAAAGAATTCCTAGGGGCCAGCAGGTGGCGTGGTGGCTAAGGCACTGGAATCCCACATGGCTGACTGCTTTTCAAGTCCTGGGCCTGATATTTTAATTTGACCAGAGAGAGAGAGAGAGAGAGAGAGAGAGAGTGAGAAAGCAAGCCACCAGGTCCAGGACTCGAACCATGGTTGGCCATGTGGGAGTGTCCAGTGCCTTAACCACCGCACCACCTGCTGGTCCCCATAAAATTAAATAATTACTAAAAAATATGAAACAAATTTATTTTGATCACCTCCTATTGTAGATTGTCTAGACTGACCAATTACAGGAATTTGGTTTGTTTCTTGTTTTTGTTTTTGCTGTTTTAGATGGAAACTTGTTTGGTATTTTCTTCCTATACAGAATTTTTTTTTTTCCCAACAAATTGGCCAGCTACTTTGGTCCAATTTATGGTAAAGAAGTTCGGGGGAGAGGTTTCCACAGAGCCTTACTTCTTTTTTTCTTTTTTTTTTTTTTTGAAAGAATTATTTTTTTGATTTTACTTTATTTATTCATTTTAATTTGACCAGAGAGGGAAAGAGAGAGAGAGAGGGAGGGAAAGTGAGAAAGCAAGCCACCAGGTCTGGGACTAGAACCACGGTCAGCCAGGTGGGAGTCCAGAGCCCCCAATCCACAACGCCACCTGCCAGCCCTCCACAGAGTCTTTCACAGAGGATACAATGAAGGAAATTTACCCAAAAAAATAACCTCAAAACACAATTTACAAAAGGAAAAAAATGCATGCCAACTCATAAAATTCACTAGTTATTCTAACAACCAAAGTTAGCTTAAGTGCAATTTTATACATTAACTGTAGGGCCAGTAAACGGTGTAGCAGTTACGTAGCCAGACTCCCACATGGCTGACCAAGGTTTAAGTCCCAGACAAGGGGGCTTGAAAATCACACAGGGCATGCATACGTGTCAGGGAGGAGAATGGAGAAGGGACTGCAGCATGGCCCAACCCGCTGGGGGGTGATTTCTCACTTTCCCTCTCACTCTCTCTGTCTTCCAGCAAGTGCATGTGCCTTAAGGCAAAAACCCCTTTTCACTGGAAAGTCCTAGTGATCAGGTCATCGAACAATTAAGGGACTAGCGGAAAACACAATGCCATAAAGTTACAAATGTCCTAGGAAAGAATTGTTCAGGTGACTGGTAATTAGGAGAAAGAGAACTGGCCTCAGGTATGCTATTTGTTTTATGTCACCAAATACTAATCTCAGATGACTTCTTTTTAAAAAAAAAAAAAAAAAAAAATTTTTTTTTAATTTTATTTATTCATTCACTTATTTTAATTTGACCAAAGAGAGACACAGAGAGAGGAAAAGTGAGAAAGCAAGCCTCCAGGTCTAGGACTTGAACTGTGGTCGGCCATATGAGAGTGTCCAATGCCTGAACTACCATGCCACCTGCTGGCCCCCAATCTCAGGTGACTTTCCCATGAAGGTAGAATTGGCAATCATAGGTACATCAGTACTTGGGATCAAATTCGGTATAGACATTCTGAATACGTGATAGTTCTGTTAGGCTCGCCTCATACCGCAGGGTGGGAGCTTATAGGACAATGGTTGGTCTTTACACACTCAGTTCCATTCGTTACTGAATGCAACCTACCAAAAATGCTAAAGGGAACCTATAAAAAATTTTTCTTCAGTTTTTGTTGTTGTTGTTGTTTTATTTTTGGGGGGGTTTAAGTCAGTGCTCCTAGAGATCATTCACAGTTGAATCCAATGTAAATAGTTCTCTAAAAAGTTAAAATAGGCTTGGAACCAGCAAATGGTATAATGGTTATATCACTGGACTCCCCAATAGTAGACTGCAGTTCAAGTGCCGGACCCAGTGGCTTAAAACTCATGCTGGGCACGTGTGCATGCATGCCCAAAATCCTGAGCGGAGAATGGAAGAGAAGGGATTATGGCATGGCCATCCCCCCACGGGGATGATTTCTCACTTTCTGTCTTTCTGTCTATGGCAAGTGCATGCACCCTATAGCAAAACAAACAAACAAAAACTTCCTTAAAAAATAAATAGGCTTTATATATATAATGAAAAAGAATAGGCCAGCAGGTGGTGGTGTTTAAAGGCGCTGGACTCCCACATGGCCGACCACAGTTCGAGTCCCCTACCTGGTGGCTTGCTTTCTCTCTCTCTCTCTCTCTCTCTCTCTCTCTCTCTCTCTCTCTCTCTGTCTCTCTCTGGTGACCATGTGTGTCCTGTGGCAAATTAAAACTAAAATAGTAAGTAAATAAAATTAAATAAGTCTTTTTTTAAACAGATGAAAAAGAACATGTAATATAGAAACCTAAATAGTTTAAAAGTCGAACAAGACCAACAAGCCAAGCTGCCTTCCCCCCACCTCCCAAAAAAAATAGTGCTCCAAAATTAGGGCTGTTTACTTCGACTTGATTTTTTAAGTCAGCAAATATAAAGTCCTTATCTTTGTGTCTAAGGATCTCAGTAGAACTTTACCACAAAGCTACCATACTTTGTGAATGTCGGGTAATGAGGGAGGCGCAGTAGAGGGAGAGTGCACAGGAAAGACAGCGAACCCAGGTCCTGTTACCCAACCATAGTATCTGCACCAAGCTTGCCAGAAGGCAGAGCAGGCTTTCCTCAGCAAAGGAAGTGTGGCATCTAGTGGACGTTCAGTCTCTGTGTCACCTTCTGTATTAGGCGAAGAAGTCAGTGTGCGGAAGGCTGCGTCTTTGTGGTGTCACTGTTTGGTATGTGGTGGTTGTTTGAACTAAGTCTCATTAGGTCTGATTGTTTGCAGTAATTTGGCAGTAAAAGTCAAGCTGTCCGTGTGTAATTCTACAGAGTGATTCTTAGCTGCATGTCTTTAGTTTTTATCTAGGAAAAAAACACTGCCGCAGGGGATTCTTACATCGTAGTTACATCAAATAAAATCTTTTTGTTCTCGGAATATTGTTTCCCAAAATGTGGAAGAGACTTTAAGAAAGGACAAAAAATGCAAAATGTGTTGCTTTGTATAATAAAAATCTACAGAGTAGAGATTTCAGTGCTAACAGAGATATTGAACCTGAAATTCGTGCAGTCCTAAGGTGCCAACTGACTTTATGTGTGTGGTGTTGTTTTTTTTTTTAATTTTTATTTATTTATTTATTTTTATGTGTATGGTGTTTTAAACTATGACATTTTAAATGATAAATCATAAGGAAATATTGGGCTTTATTGATTTACGTTGTTTTCTGATAAAATAAAACAGTTGAACATTGTTCTTATGGGCTGTCGAGTGGCCTGGTGGTTAAGGGTGCTCAACTCCCACATGGCCAACCACAGTTCGAGTCCCGGACCTGGCAGCTTGCTTTCTCACTTTCCCTCTCCTCTCTCTCTCTCTCTCTCTCTCTCTCTCTCACTCTCACTCTGTCCCTCGCTGATAAAATTTAAATAAATAAATAAAGTTAAATAAAATAATTCTTTTTTTAAAAAACTGAATATTCACCAAGACACTAAACTTGTAACATTAATTTACTGCATGAGAGTCATATTTCAAAATTCACCTTTGTCTTCTTGTGAAATTAGATAAATGTTTTTTAAAACTAACAGATACGGAACTTGACATTGATTAAAAGTTAAATTATTTTGAAATAGTCTAATGCTTTTTTCTGTCCTTGAATTGATAAATTCTAAAGTGATCAGACTCCAGGTAAGCTCTAGTATAAAATACTATTTGTCTAATACCGGCATCCCCGTGTTTTTATAGATTTGCTTATACACACTGCTGAAGTCACCTTTTTACAAATAGGAAACACTGGAGAATAATCTGTGAATTTCAAGTAGGCCATCTGAAATGACTTGGGTTTTCCTCCACATCACAGAATAACAGGATAGACTCAGTTTGTGGTTTGGTCCCCCCTAGTGGACATTAAGGAACACTGTAAATTAAAATTCTTACCAACTAATCCAGTGGTCAGTTAAAGTTCCAGACTAGCTGTAAATTCACCTGTGGAACTGAATGGGTCATGTTGCTTTGAAATGTGTGACTCCTCGAACTGACACTTAGCTTAGTACCTGAGTCTCACTGTTCAAAAGGTGAGTGGGAGAAAGTTAAACAATCTGTAAACACATAAAGAAAATGATACATTTCCAACATTAATCTGGAAGATTTGAGAAAATGGGAATTAAGACACTTAGGTATTTGGAGCCTTCTTGTTCCTTTATTTCCAAGGGCGATAATTATTTAAATGTTGTCCCATGAGACTTTGATAAATTTTGGAACATTTCCTCTACTACGTAAAAGACACCTCACTCTTAAAAACTTGCTGAAGTTTATAAAGCATAAAATACTATTTGTTAAGGGAAAACTCTTCCTTCCCGTATAATAGTATTCTTTTTTTTTTTTAAAGAGAGATTTTTTGCTATAGGGTACATGTGCTCACCATAGAGAGACATAAAGACAGAGAGACAGAAAGCAAGAAATCACCCCCTGAGAGGATGGTCACACCACAAGCTCTTCTCCATTCTCCTCTTGGGATTTTAGGGGCACGTGCACAAACACACACACACACACACACACACACACATACACACACACCTGGTGTGAATGTCAAGCCACTGGATCCCAGACTCTAACTGAGGTTGGCCATGCAGGAATCCGGCAACCATAACACCATCCGCTGGTTCATATAATGATATTCTTTAGCCTATAATCTTTCTTCTACTTCTTTCTAGAATAAATGAATGAATGAGAAAATGGAATAAAGGAATCAGTGAATTTTAAAAAAAAAATTTGCCAGAGGGCACATGTGCAGAGAGACAGAAGGGAGAAAGCAACCCCATGGGGCATGTTCACACTGCAACCCCTTCTCCTCCACTTCTCCCTCCATCAGGATTTGAGTTTGCACATACACACACACCTGAACTTGAGAAACACTCAGGAACTTGAACCATGCAGATGACCATGTGAAATTTCACCGCTTTAACCACTGTGTCACAGAATGGCAGGAGCCATTGCGATGTTTGTGTTTAATAAAATGTACCATTAAACTACCAGTTCTAAATAACATCTCTTTTTTTTTTTTTTTTAAGAGAAATTTTTGCTATAGGGTGCAGGTGCTTACCAGAGACAGAGAGAGAGACAGAGAGAGAAAGAAATCACTCTCCTGGGGGGAACGGCCACACCACAGTCCCTTCTCGATTCTCCTCTCGGGATTTTGGGCACACATGCACCTACACATACACCTGGCATGAGGTTTTGGTTTTTGTTTTTAAGAGAGAGCGATTTTTGCTATAGGCCATGCATGTTCATCAGAGAGACAGAGACAGAGAGACAAAAAGCGAGAAATCACCCACCAGATTGGATGGCCACACCGCAGTCCCTTCTCTTCCATTCTCCTCTCAGGATTTTGGGCATTCATGCACACATGCCTGGCATAAGTTTTAAGATACCAGGTCCAGGGTTCGAACCTCAGTTGACTATGTGGGAATCCAGCAACATAACATTACACCAGCTGCTGGTCCCAATGCCTGGCATGAGTTTCAAGTCACTAGGTCTGGGACTTAAACCACAGTAGGCCGTGTGGGAGTCCAGCACCTTAAATACCATGCCACCTGCTGGACCTCTCTAAATAACATATTATTCACCTTAGGCACATAAAATGAACTAAATGAAGGACCAGCAATTACCATAATGGCTATGTCGCTGGACTCCCATGTAGTCGACCACGGTTTGCGTCCTGGACCTGGTGGATTGAAACTCTGTGCGTGTGCGTGTGCATGTGTGCCCAGGATCCTGAGAGGAGAATGAAGGAGGAGGGACTGCGGCATGACAATCCCCCCTGGGGGGTGATTTCTCACTTTCTGTCTCTGTCTCTCTCTGTCTGTCTGGCAAGCACACGCACCCTGTAGCAAAAACCTCTCCAAATAAAATAAAAAATAAAAAAATGAACTAAATGAAGGCAATTTTATTTATTTTAGATTTGCAAGCATTTTAGCTAATCTTCTCCATAGCTCTTTACATTTAAAAAAAAAATTAGAAATAGCATTTTCTATGTTTCAAACTTTCTGGATATTCAGTTTAATTAGAAAGAGCACAAAAATAGTCCAAAACTTTATGGTAATGGGGACAGCAGGTGACATGGTGGCTAAGGGCACTGGACTCACACGTGGCTGACCGCGGTTCCAGTCCCAGACCTGGCAGTTTGTTTGCTTTCTTCCCTTTCTCTCTCTCTCTCTCTCTCTCTCTCTCTTTCACTCTCTCACTATGTCCCCCTCTGGTCAAATTAAAAATAAATAAATAAAGTTAAAATGATTCTTTAAAAAAAAACTTTTTGGTACTCTACACATTAGGATCTTAGAAAAACCATCTTCATAAAACAAGGTTATTTGTTTTTTTTTTTTTTTTTTTTTTAGAGGTTTTTGCCATAGGACACATGTACTGGCTGGAGAGAGACAGAGACAGTGAGAGGGAAAGTGAGAAATCACCCCCCAAGGAATGGCCACAGCATAATTCCTTCTTTTCATTCTCTTCTTGTGCTTTTGCGCACACACACACACACATACACACACACACTCGGCGTGAGTTTCAGGCCCCCGGGTCCAGGACTCAAACCACAGTTGGCTATATGGAAGTCTGGTGATGTAACCACTACACCACCTGCTGCCCCTTGCTATTAAAATCAGTGTGTGCGTGCCCAAAGTTCAACGAGGAGAAGGACGAGAGGGGATTGCACTGTAACATGGCCATTCCCCTGGAGAGATTTCTTACTTTCTCTCTCTCTCTCTCACCCGATAGCAAAAAAAAATAAAATAAAATAAAATAAAATAAAAAATAAATTAATTAAATTGAAAAATAAAATATTTACGAGCTGACAGGTGGTGTGGTGGTTGAGGTGCTGGACTCCCATGTGGCCTACCACAGTTCGAGTCCTGGCCCAAGTGTCTTGCTTTCTCACTTTCCCTCTCTCTCTTTGTCTCTCTTTCATGTGTCCTATAGCTTTAAAAATAATAACAATATTAAATAAAATAAATAATTATTTAAAAAGTTTTCAAGATAAAATATTTGGGGTCTGGCAAATGGTGTGGTGGTTAAGGGTGCTGGACTCCCACATGGCCGACTGTGGTTCAGGTTCAGGACCTGGCAACTTGTTCTCTTACTTTCTTCCCCTCCTCTCTCTCTTTCTCTGTCCCTCTCTGGTCAAATTGAAATAAGTAAATATTTTCATAAGAATTATTTTATTTAACTTTCATTCATTCTTTCTTTCTTTAAATTTGAACAGAGGGTGGGTGGAGAGAGAGAGAAAGTGAGAAAGCAAGCTATCCAGGACTTGAACCACAGTCGGCCATGTGGGAATCCAAAGCCCTCAACCACCACGACACCTGCCAGCCCCCTAAATGAAATAATTCTTTAAAAAAAATTTCGATTCAAAGGATTTTTGTCGGTAGTAGGAAGAATGATAGCCTGCCGTGTAAAATGCAGTGCTCTCCAAGGTGGACCCCGGGGCAGTGTCTGGGTTCACGTGTACTCCCTAAACACCCACATATGCATGCCCGTGATCCCGGGGCTGGTTAAAGCTGAGGGTGGATCCCAGTGTCGGGACCCTGTTGGGTGTTGTCGCTGTCTCTGTCTCTCTCCTTCTTGGAAGAACTAAATAGACTTGAAAACAAACAACAAGACACTGCCAGAAACTAGAAACATCTGCACCAGAAAGTTGGTATCTCTGTAGCCAAAGGGGTATAGCCAACGCCATAGGAAATAAGCACACGGCACATGGTTCCCAAATAGTGAGAGCTAGACTGGTGAGGTCAAAACCTAGCTCCCTAGGTCAGGATTAGATCCCCATGTACAAGATGTTGTTGACTGGAAAGGGAAGGGTAGGAAAAGGGAAGAGGAAAGGAGCGGGGAAGGAGGGAACTGAGCTGCTCTGCCGCCTTGGGGAACTGGAGGCATGCTCTAAAACGCTACAGTTTAACAAAGATGAATTTCGTATACCTGGCCACCAGTGGCTTCAGTATTGATTACAATAGTTAGTATCCACACCACAGGGTTTCTACCAGTACTAAGTGTGAAAGCTTTCTCTGTCTAAAGCACTATACAAATATACAGTAGTCAGGGCTGGCCGGTGGCATGGTAAAGGCGTTGGACTCCCACATGGATGACTATGGTTCGAGTCCCAAACCTGTGGCTTTCTTTCTTACTTCCTCTCTCTCTCTCTCTCTCTCTCTCTCTCTCTCTCTCTCTGATCAAAACTGAAAAATAATCATGAATAAATTTAAATTAGATCTTATTTATTTATTTATTTGGACCAGCAGTTGGCATAATGGCTATGTCGCTGGACTCCCATGTAGTCAACTGCAATTCAAATCCCAGACCCGGTGGTTTAAACTCATGCCAAGGCATGTGTGCATGCGTGCCCAAGGGCCTGAGAGTAGAATGGAGGCGAAGGGACTGCAGAGTGGCCATCCCCCCTGAGGGGTGATTTCTTACTTTCTGTCGCTCTGTCTTTTTATCAAGCGAATGCACCCTCTAGCAAAAAACTCTCAAAAAAAAAAAAATATATATATATATATACACAGTAGTGGTATTGGTGTTGCTTTGCAGCAGTGATAATGGCTAAGATAGTGCTCACAATTTGATAAGAGTTTTAAGTGGTATGCATGCCTAAAGTCATTCACATCAGCCTCACATCAACGTGGGCTCTACTTTATCCTTATTTTACCTATGAGCTAAATGAGGCACAGAGAGAAATTAACTGCCCAAAGCCACACAACTAGGAGATTGTAAAGTTTTATTCAGTAACTCCAGCTCTTAAAGTGTGCTTAACCTCTGCATCTCTTGAAGATAATATTAGTAATATTCATCAGAATAGTACTAGTAAGAATCGGGTATATGTTCATTGCACTCGGTAGAACTACATGATGATCTCAGTTGGGGTAAATTCTACCTGAAAATTACAAGCATCACTATCATACACTAAACTCTGATATTGGTTTTTAGATTCCTTTTTCCATTTGAGAAAACAAGCAGCAAAAAAAAATGCCCTCTTGCAGAATCAATTTGTTGCTGTAGACAGATACTTCAAATGACAAGACTCTGCACCAACCTGTAACAAGAACATAATATATTTAATCCAAGATCTTTACTTATTTATTTATTTTAAAACTATTTTATAACCTTTTGAAAGCATCAGATTAAAAGGAGATTTCCCTTTTACTTTAAAAACAACTTGCATATCTAATTTGATAATTTAAAAATTACCATTTAAGGTATCTGTTTGCAGGTCAGAAAATGAGAAAATGTAATTGTGTGATGCTTTGAAATGTACAAAAAAAAAAAAAGCTGTAAATAAAAACAACTAAATCAAAAAAAAAAAAAAAAAAAAAAAAAAAAAAAACTTGCAAGTTAAAGCTTGGAATTTCCCAAGGTTTGGGTGATAAAGGTTCAAGTTTATATAATTGTATCATTCTTCAAGAATATTTGAAGGTGAATTCATTATGTTGAACATTACATAATACAAAATTTCAAAGCATCTCTTAAAGTCATAAAAGGTAAAAATATCAAATCTACTATAATAGCACTTTTGATACACTTTAGCATTAATCTTTGTAGTAATCACCATTATTTTTCCCTTCAATGAAAATAATGTTTTTGGACCCAGCCATACTGGTTCCATTGCTGGACTCCCGCATGTCCAACCACGATGTGTTCCAGTGCCGGACCTAGTGGTTTCAAAATCACACATAGGATGAGACCAGCAGTTGGCATAATAGCTATGTCACTGGACTCCCATGTAGTCAACTGCTGTTCGAGTCCCGGGCCCAGTGGCTTAAACTCACGCCAGGTGTGTGTGTGTGTGTGTGTGTGTGTGCGCGCGTGCCCAAGATCCTGAGAGGAAAATGGAGGAGAAGGGATTGATGCGTGGCCATCCCCCCGGGGGGGGGGGGGGGGGGGTATTTCTCGCTTTCTGTCTCTCTGTCTCTCTCTTTCTGGTGAGCATATGCACACTGTAACAAAAAGCTTTCCAAAACAAACAAAAAAATCACTCAGAGTGCACGTGCTATGTGTGCCTAAGATCCCAGGAGGATAATGGAGGAAAAGAATGGAGAAATCAGGACCAGCAGTTGGTGTAATGGCTATGCCGCTAGACTCCCATGTAGTCGACCGCAGTTCGAGTCCTGGACCTGGTGTCTTAAACTCATGCCGAGCGCATGTGCATTCATGTCCAAAATCCGAAGAGAAGAATGTAGGAGACGGAATTGCAGCATGGTCATCCCCCCCGAGGGGTGATTTCTTGCTTTCTGTCTCTCTGTCTCTCTCTGTCTTTCTGGCAAGCACACGTGCCCTATAGCAAAAACTTCTCAAAAAAATAAATAAATAAAATAAGAAGAAGAAGAATGGAGAAATCACCCAGTTTCTCCCTTTCCCTCTCATTGTGTGTGTCTCCCCCCTCCCCACCTCCACTACCCCCCACCCCCAGGCAAAAATCTGAAAAAATATATATATTTTCTATTTTATGAATAATTAGTTTAGTTCAATCGTCAATAATAATGTTGATTTTAGTGGTAGATCTGATGTTAAGAGCTATAAAGTGGGGCCAGCAGATGGCATAGTGGTTACATGGCTATGAAACCATGGCTAACCGTGGTTCAAGGCCTGGACCCAGTGGCTCGAAATCATGCCAAGCATATGTGCATGAGTGCCCAAGATCCCAGGAGTAGAATGGCAACATGGCCATCTCGCCCTGGGGGTCGAGTTTTCACTTTCCCTCTCACAGTTCCTGTCTCTCTCTCTCTCCCCAGTGAGTATACGTACCTTAAGGCAAAAAGCTCTACAAAAGAAAGAGAAAGAATGAACTACAAAGCCCAAGTCATATGAAATTTTTATACCAGAAGAGATCATAATTCTTTCTGCAACTGATACGATTCTAATTTATCTAAAAACAGGCTTTTTTTTTTTAGGTTTTTGTCATAGGTATGTGCACTTGCCTGAGAGACAGACAGACAGACACAGAGAGAGGGAAAGTGACAAATCACCCCCCAGAAGGGTTGGCCACAGTGTAGTCCCTCCTCCTCCATTCTCCTCTTGGAATTTTGGGAGCACATGCACATACACCTGGTGTGATTTTCAAGCTACCAAGTCTGGGACTTGAACCATGGGATTCCCTGTGGGAATCCAGGACCTTAACTACCATACCATTTGCTGCCCCCCCCACCACCATTTTCTCCCTTTTTTAATAGGACCTCAAAAATGTAAATATCAGAGCCAGCAGCCAGCAGGTAGTGTGGTGGTTAAGGTGCTGGATTCCCATGGTTGACCATGGTTTGAGCTCTGGATCTAGCAGCTTACTTTCTCATTTTCTCTCTCTCTCTCTGGTCAAACCAACAAGTGATAATAAATAAATTATATAATAAAAATTTTAAAAATAAGTATCAATATTTTGGAGTCATGCAAAGGCATGACAACATAGTAGATTATGAAAAGAAAAAATTTTCTTTGAGTAGGACCAGCAGTTGGCATAATGGCTATGTCACTGGATTCCCATGTAGTCAACCATGGTTCGAGTCCCAGACCCAGTGGCTTAAACTCACACCAGGCATGTGTGCGTGCGTGCTCAAGATCCCAAGAGGAGAATGGAGGAGAAGGGATTGTGGCATGGCCATCTCCCCTGGGGGGTGATTTCTCACTTTCTGTCTCTCTGTCTATATTTCTGGTGAGTGCACGCACCCTATAGCAAAAAAACCTCTCCAAAAAAAAAAAAAAAATCTTGGAGTAATAGAATAGAAAAGTAATTGAGTAGAAACAAAAGAAAAGAAGCCACAATAATGAGGTGCCTGGAACAGTTTTGGTGTTTTATTACTGGCTCCCAACTCAGCTGCATACGAGGGGTGATTTCTCTCTCTCTCTGTCTCTCTGGCAAGCACACATGCCCTATAGCAAAAATCTCCCTCTAAAAAAAAAAAGGAAGAAAAGAAAAGAAATGCAGACTTGGGGAGCAACAGATGGCATAACAGTTACGTTGCTGGACTCCCACAGAGCCAACCTCAGTTCGAGTCCCAGACCTAGGACCCAGTGGCTTGAAGATAATGGCAAGCACATGTGCGTGGGTGCCCAAAACGCTAAGAGGAGAATGGAGGAAAATGGACTGCATCATGGCCATCCTGCCTAGGGGGTGATTTCTCACTTTCCCTCTCACTGTCTCCCTCTCTCCTGCGAGCCCACATGTCCTAAGGTAAAAACCTCCTCAAAAAATAAACAAATAAATTTAAAAAAAAAAACATAGAGACTAGCAGATGGCTTAATGGTTATCTTGCTGCACTCCCATGTAGTCAACTGCAATTCAAGTCCTGGACTCAGTGACTTAAAATTCACACCGGGCATGTATGCGTGCATGCCCAGAATCCCTAGAGGAGAGTGGAGAAGGGACTGCAGTGTGGCCACCCACCCCCCAGGGGTTATTTCTTACTTTCTGTCTCTCTGTCTCTGTCTCTCCAATGAGTACACACTCCCTATAGCAAAAATCTCTCTATATAAGTGAATAAATAAATATGATTTTGGGGCCACCAGGTGGCGTACTGGTTACACCACTGGATTCCCACATGGCGGACAATGGTTTGAGTCCTGGACACAGTGGCCTGAAAATCATGCCAGTACATGGTGCCCAGAATTCCAGGAGGAGAATGGAGGAGAAGGGATTGTGGAGTGGCCATCCGCCCCCCCCCCCGGGGTAGGGGGGGGTGATTTCTCACTTTTCCTCTCATTAGCTCTGTCTCTCTTTCTCTCCGGCAAGTGTACACACCCTACACCAAAAATAATAATGATAATAATAATATTTTAAAATAAACACTTATGGTTTGTTGCTTTTAGAAAAAGTAGTCAAGGATTCAGCAGGTGGCATGGTGATTAAGGCGCTGGAATCCCTCATGGCTGACTATGGTTTGAGTCCCAAACCTGGTGGCTTGCTTTCTCTCTCCCTCTCTCTCTCTCTCTCTGTCTCTTTCTGGTGAGCATATGTGCCCTATAGCAAATTAAAAAATAATAATGGGCCAGCAGGTAGCGTGGTGGTTAAAGGCACTGGATTCCCACATGGCTGACCACAGTTCAAGTCCTGGACCTGATGGCTTGCTTTCTCACTTTGCCTTTCTCTCTCCCTCTCTCTGGTCAAATTTAAAAATAATAAGAAAAATAATAATAAATGGAATTAAATAAATATTTTAAAAATATAATAATAATAAAATAAAATAGTTCTTTTAAAAAAGAAGTCAAGACAATTCAGTGGGAAAAGGATAATCTTTTCAAAAATTGGATATCCATATCCAAGAGAATACGTTTATACTATTAACTCACACAATACACAAAAATTCACTGGACATTCATCTTTGCCCTCAACATAAGACTAACTAAACATCAGCGAAAACCCTTACAAGAAAATATCCTGAGAAGATTTCCATGACTTGAGTTAGGCAAAGATTTCTTAGACACACCAAAAACATGTTCTGTTCTTACAACCCAAAGACAAGAAGACAAAAATCCGGTTAAACAATAGGCAAAAGAGACACAGCCACAGTGGTCACAGAGAGTGCCACCGAATGGGAGCCCGGACACAGCACAGTAGGCCTGCCTCGGGGTGCTGGGTCTGAACTAAGGGTTTCCCAGTAAGTGCCAGACCTGGGATTTCAACTCAGACTTCACCTGTTGAACTTTGTGTTCTCAGTCCAGCCACTGTGGCATAGCCAGTAGCTTGTCAGACCACCGAGATAGGAGCTGCAGGCCAACTGTGGCAGGAATTCCCGGCCTGGTCAATATAAACACTACAGGTGTGTGCACGTGTGCCCAGGATCCGGGTCAGCCGGAGGACTGGAGGAGGGGTCACAGCATGACCAAGCCCTGTGGAAGGGGCTTCTCTCTCTTTCTCTCTCTCACACACATGCACATTCACACACACTGGATCATGCATAATAATGACAACAAACTATATTCTTTGTCTTTTTTTTTTTTAAGATTTTTGCCATAGGATGCATTCACTTACTGGAGAAAGACAGAAGAAAAGTGAGAAATGACCCCCTGGGGGGTGGCCATACCGCAATCCCTCCTTCTCAGGATTTTGGGCATGTATACGCAAGTGTCCTGTGTGTGTGTGTGTGTGTGTGTGTGTGTGTGTGTTTTCTTTTTTAGACAGTTTTTGATACAGGGCATCTGTGCTCACTAGAGAGACAGAGAGACAGAAAGCAAGATATCTCTCCCCAGGGGGATGGCCACACCGCAATCCCTTCTCCTCCATTCTTCTCTTGGGATTCTGGGCACTCACACACATACGCCTGGCATGAGTTTTTTTGTTTGTTTTGTTTATTTATTTCATTTATTTTAATTTGACCAGAGAGGGACAGAGAGAGGCGGGGGGAGAGAGAGAGAGAGAAAGTGAGAAAGCAAGCTGCCAGATCCAGGACTCAAACCACAGTCAGTCATGTGGGAGGCCAGTGCCCTTAAAAACCATGCCACCTACTGGCCCCTCAGTGTGAGGTTTTTAAGCCACCGGGTCCAGGACTTGAAACACGGTCAACTATGTAGGAGTTAAGCGACATAACCATTACACCATCTGCTGACCCCAAGTCTTGTGTGTTTTTCAAGCCCCCAGTCTGGGACTAGAACTATGGAGTTGGCCATATGGGGTCCAGTGCTTTAACCACCACACCACCTGCTGGTTCCCATATTTTATTTACCATGATTTAATTCCATACAAAGAGATCTCTCAAATTTAGAGTAATTGAAAAGTAAAGTATTTTAGCAAAAGTGCCTTCCAATAACAACTGACTTTTTTTTTTCCCCAACTATTTAACTTTATTTATTTATTTATTTTAATTTGACCAGAGAGGGACAGAATGAGAGAGAGAGAGAGAAAGCTGCCAGGTACAGGACTTTTAGATGTTTCCTTGTCAATGCTTGCCTTCAAAATTATGATTAGTCAGTGATTATTTTCAGGTTATTACCCAAAATTTGCTAAGAACTTAACTAACAAAGAGTCATAGAAAATACTCAGAATTCGAAACAGCACGGTTCAGATTTGTTTGCCTTTATTCAGCCAAAGTGGCAGATTTTCATCCCGGCTTCAGCGGCCCTCTCGTCCTGATGTCTGCTCAGCATTCTCTCTCACTGCTTCGAGCCAGAACGTCACAGGCCAGGAGTGAGTCACCTTATCCAACACCTGTCTGTAGCAAGATGGCCCCAACCCCAGTTCCACGGAGATGTGTATCTGGCTCGTTTTCTACACCTCTAATGATCCTACCTTATTAATAAACACAGTAACATGTCAAAAAGGCACACAGTTCCTTCACCAAAAGGAAGGAGAATTTTCCCATTTTCTCAAAACAGTGCAAAATCAAATTATTTTTTAAAATTATTTCTGTTTATCTTTATTTACCTATTTATTTTTTTAAATTGACAAGAGAGACAGAGAACGTGAGAAAGCAAGCCACCAGGTTGAGACTCGGTCGGCCATGTCAGAGTGCAGCACCCTAACCGCCACACGACCTGCTAGCACCTGTAAAGCCAATTTCAAATTCAGTAATTGTGGAAGTCATTGCAGATGGACTTTCCCTCCTTGAAAATTCCCCAAAGATTTTTTTCAGGAAGAGGATGGGTTCCTCAGGCTAGGTTACATAGGTGTCCCGGGCTCGATTCCTGGTCTAACCTACGGGCTGGGGGCACAGTGTGTGCTGAGGCAGGGGACTCTCGCTCTCAAGGCTGCCCTGGGTAGCACAGGGAGACCTTGTCTGGATGGAGAAATAAAAGAGCCCAGTGGGGTGCCACATGATTGCATTCCCAACTGGGGGCTGAGTCAGGAGGATCATGACAGAAGGGGACCTCATCTTAAAAAGTCATAAAAATAAATCAACTGAAGCCTGAAGTATAAAGAGCAAGTGTTGTGGCGAAGAGCGAGGAGAAGAGGTGACCAAGCCCAAGGAGTCAGGACAGAGACGAGAGCTGGGAGGACCCAGGAAGTGCACAGTGTGGTCCGAGGACAGTGAGCAAGCCGAGAAAGGCAGCGAGAGGAAAATAGAAAGGTAGCACTGCCTTGCAGGCCTCCTCGGAGATATCTAAACCTTATTCTCTCTTTCTTCTTCTCCCCACCCCCAGTTTTATTTTGCCAGAAGGCACGTGTGCTTGCTGGAGAGAGACTGAGAAAGTGAGAAAGTACAGCCCATAGGGGATGGTCATGCCACAGTCGCTTCTCTTTTTTTTCTCCCTCCATTAGGGATTTTGTGCCTGCACACATGCCCACATACGCACTCGCCTGTCATGTTTTTCAAGCTGCCGGGTCTAAGACTTGAACCATACAGTTGACCTAGTATCCAGCCACCTTAACCACCAGCCACTCACTGGCCCTGTTTTTCTTTTTTGAGAGATTTTTACTATTTTTGCTAGGTTGTGTGTGCTCACCAGAGAGAGAGACAGAAAGTGAGAAATCACCCCCCAGGGGGGATGGCCATGCTGCAGCCCCTTCTCCATTCTCCTCTTGGGATTTTGAGCACACACACACACACACACACACACATTCACCATGAGTTTCAAGCTGCCAAGTCCGGGCCTTAAACCGTGGTTGGCCATATGGGAATCCAGCAACGTAACCATTATGCTATCTGCTGGTCCTCCTGTTTTTCTTTTTTGATGCTATCTTTTAAATGTTTCTTTTTTTATGTTTTAAAATATTTGCTATAGGACATGTGTGCTTGCCAGAGAGATAGAGACAGAGAGACTGAAAGATATCACCCCTTGCAGGGAATGGCCATGCAGCAATCCTTTCTCCTCTATTCTCCTCTTGGGATTTAGAGCACATACACACACACACATGCCTGGCATGAGTTTCAAATCACTGGGTCCAGGATTCAAACTGTGGTCGACTTTGTGGAAGTCCAGCAACATAACCATTATGCCATCTGCTGGTCCCAAAAGTTTCTCTTTTTCTTCTAAGAATGAGAGATGTAGAGAGAGAGAGATGGGCATTCCCAACAGGCTCCTGAAGGTGCAGTCCACCCCCAGCTTCAATCAGTCCCAAATCATGGTCAGAAGTTTCCAGAGGTGAACTCAGGGCCTCATACATGGTCAGTCTCACAGAGCCTGCGTTACCACTGCGCCATCATCTAACCCTTTAAACTGTGTTTTAAGCACAAAGAGAAGGCTGGGACTGGATTATATTAGGTAAATTACAAAATCTGATTTAATTTTCAAGTAGATCTCTCATATTATCGTGTAAAGATTAGATAAGGGCAGGACCAGCAGGTGGTGTGGTGGTTAAGGCAACCTGATCCTACATGGCTGATTGCATGGTTTGAGTCCTAGACACAGCAGCTTGAAAAACATGCTGTGTATATAACGTGTGTGTGTGTGTGTGTGTGCATGCATGTGTGCATGTGTGTGCATGCCCAAAATTCCAAGAGCAGAATGGAGAAGGGACTGTGGCATGGCCATCCCCTAAGGGGTGATTTCTTACTTTCCCTCACTTTCTCTCTGGCAAGCACATGCACCTATAGCAAAAAAAATTTTTTTTTTAAATTGAATGGGCCAATTAAATTTACAAATGTACACATGTTATGGGGCCGGACCCATAGTCTAGTAGTTAAAGGAGCCAGATCTTATGTGACTAACTACAGTTCAAGTCCCAAACCTGACCCCCTGAGAAACACAGCAGTCACATGTGCATGTATGCCCCAAATCCCAACCGGATGGAGAAATAGAGAAGAGATTACAGCATAACCAGGCTCCACTGTGGGGTGCTTTTTCCCTCTCCCTCTCTCTGTTTCTCTCTGGCATGTGCATGCACACTCTGACAATAAAAATAAATAGAAAATAAAAAGATTGTTTAATCCCTGGACTTTTTAAAAAGAATTATTTTTATTAACTTTATTTATTTATTTATTTATTCATTCATTCATTCATTCATTCACTTATTTATTTCAATTTGACCAGAGAGGGACAGAGTGAGAGAGAGAAAGTAAGTCGCCAAGTCCGGGACTCAAACCATGGTTGGCCATGTGGGAATCCAGCACCTTGAATCACCATACCACCTGCCAACCCCAGCTCCTGGCTTATTAAAACAGGGATTTTAATTGGGCATCAAGCAATGAAGAAAGAATTGATGGTTCTAGTTTCTCCCTCCTTCAGTGGGATGTCAGGTAATTTCTGGATCATGTCCCTCAAGACAGGTGTGGCCCGTGCTGGCTGTCAGGCCAACAAATGTTCTGTCAATATTCTGGACCATGGTTTGCTTGCCACTGGGCCTCAGATGGTTTTATATTCACGAGAATTGAGAAGCATCAACAGGCAGCAGGATTCGTAGAACTGCATCCTCAGGGCACCATACTCCAGATGAAGTTCTGACTCTGTCATCAAAACCAGGGATCTGCTCCTCAATGATGAAGCTCATCCTGGAGTGGGAGCTTGTTTTGTATCTAATGACCTGTTTCTACTTTTCCAAGTATTAAAGAAAAACGATAGGAGGCCTTTGCTCCAGACTAGGGTCTTCTGCCATTGGAGAAAATAGTCTGCCAGCAGCACTCAGAGAGTAGAACTCAGGTTTATAATGGCAGTCCCAGAGGAGCTCATACTCCAAAGTCTGGGCCCCGACCTGGAAGTTACAGGGGTTATAGAGTCTGGGCCAGGATGTTGCAGACAAAGGAAACTGCAAAAGTCACAAAATTGTTGCAATCCTGCTTGTAACACTTCCCTGCAGGCAATTTACAATGGTGAATCAGAAATACCTCCATTTGCAAGCAGTTCGCAAATAGAATCCATCAGTACTAGGCCCCAAGAAACCAGACTGAAAATAAAAATGGCATCACTCATGTCTCCACAAACCAAGCAAAACCTAAGTTGTTCTCTGACTTTCTGAGAAATAATGAGGGAGAGCAGCTTAGCTTCCTACATAGGCCAATCCAGCCTGCATGATAAGGAAATTCCCCTCGGGACCAGCAGATGGTGTATTGGTTACGTCCCTGGACTTCCACGTAGTCGACCATGTGGTTCAAGTCCTGGACCCAGCGGCTTAAACTCATGCCAGGCATGTGTGTGTGTGTGTGTGTGTGTGTGTGTGCGTGTGTGCGTATGTGCGTGCACCCAACATCTTGAGAAGAGAATGTAGGAATCACCCCAGGGGGGTGATTTCTTGCTTTCTGTCTCTCTCTCCAACAAGCGCATGCAGCCTATAGCCTATGGTAAAAATCTCTCAAGGGAAAAAAAAAATAGTTCCCCACTGAAAGAAGTAACCTGGGAACAGCAGTTTAGCGTAATGGCTATGTCGCTAGACGCCCATATAGTCGACCACGGTTCGCGTCCCAGATCCAGTGGCTTAAACTCACACCAGGCACGTGTGCATGCGTGCCCAAGATCCCTAGAGGAGAATGGTGGAGAAGGGATTGCAGCATGGCCATACCCCCTGGGGGGTGATTTCTCGCTTTCTGTCTGTCGGTCTCTCTCTTTCTGGCGAACACACACACCCTATAGCAAAAACCTCTCAAAATAAAAAAATGATGTTAACTAATCAGTTACTTTATTTATTGTTTGTTTGTTTGCTGTAAGGCACCAGTATGGGGGGGGGGGGCATGAGCAAGCACCTCGAGATATGGGGGGGGGGGGGGGCACTTTTAGGCTGGATGATCCCTTCTCCATTCTCCTTTAGGGATTTTGGGTGTGCATGCACATATGCCGGGCATGCTTTCTAATAAGCCTCTAGGCTCAGGACTAGAATTGCAGTCAGCCATGTGAGAGCCATCCACTGTAACCTGATGCCACCAGTTTCCCATCAAATGATTTTTTAAATTACAAACCATTATACCATTATTACCATTGTGTGTGTGTCCATTATGTACTAGTGTGTAGAACTTCCAGAAAAGTTGGCAGTGAGATTGCAGTAAATGAAGCAGAAACAGGGCAGGCCTGGATCCCATATGGCCACACTTGTAGTTTGAATCTTTGAATCCTGCACAGCTTGAAAAACATGGCCAGGCACAGTTGCATGCTGCCCCAAATCTCGACAGGGTAGAGAAATGGAAAAGGGCTTGTGGTGTGATGACTTCGTTACCAAATTCGAATCAGGTTGACTTGCCCAAGCACCACAAACTAAACTACAGACACAGTGTGGTGAGGGAAAGCACAGCTTTATTGCAGTGCACAAAGCAAGGAGAGTGGGCAGCTCATGCTGAAAAGACCTGGTCTCCCCAGGTGTTCCCCACATGCGTTTTTAAGGGAAAAATTAGAGGCAGGAGTGGGGGTGAGGGGAATGGTGTCCCAGGCCCATGATCAGTTTAGTGATTGGCTCAAGAGGGTGTGATCATCTCCTGGGCATTCCTGAGGGCGAGGCCTTAGATAATCAAATTTCTGTTCAGGTTTCAGGAGCCACTCAGAACAGGGATCTTTGCACTCACAGCCTACAGTTTACATCCTACAAAACATCTTACGGATTGAAATGAAAACCTTGGGACCAGCAGTTGGCATAATGACTACGTCACTGGACTCCCATGTAGTCAACCACGGTTCGAGTCCCGGACCTGGTGGCTTAAACTCACTCCAGGTGCTTGTGTGCATGCCCAGGATCCGGAGAGGAGAATGGAGGAGAAGAGGTTTGCAGCCTGGCCATCCCTCGAGGGGAGGAATTTCTCTCCTTCTGTCTGTCTCTCTCTTTCTGTCTGGCCCCGCCCTATAGCTAAAACCTCTCCAAAAAAGAAAAAAAGAAAACCTTATCTTTGCTTTCAGTGAGAGTTTTAGAGCTAATGACCCTCATTTATGGCAATGTTGTTTCATTATCATAACCAAAGTCTGAAGTCTTAGCCCTTACTCGGGGCCATTAAAATGTAAATAGACCTTGTATCTCAAATACCTTAGAAAATACCCTTTACTCTTCTTTTTTTTAAGAATTGTTTTTTTATTTAATTTTATTCATCATTATTAATATTACTTTAAAATGACCAGAGAGAGACAGTGACAGAGAGAGAGGGAAAGTGAGAAAGCAAGCCACCAGGTCCAGGACTTGAACCACAGTCGGCTCTGTAGGAGTCCAGTGCACCTAACCACCATGCCACATTCTGGCCCCAATACCCTTCCTTTACTTTTAATTTAGCCCTTAATAATTTTCAGTGGGAAATTCTTATTTTTTTTCTTTAACAGAAATAGAAACCAAGGACCCATCCCTCCTAGGGGATCCGTGTTCAGTTTTATCACCCTAGGAGGGCATACTTTCTCACCCCTTCCCTCCATCTCTCTGGAGAGTGCATATGCCCTTTGGCAAAATTAATAAAACAGGAGCTAATCATCTTAGAATTTATTTTTGTGTAATTCTTACCTATCATACCCAGAGTGACTACAAACAGTGTTTTTGATTCCAAATGTCCCTTTCCGTGAGTATCAAGAGTACTTTTAGTTTCCTAAAGTCTTGGCCCCATTTCAGACCCTCGTGATGTCCCTCAGATTTACTTACAAGAAAATCACAACAAAGAACTACTTATAAAATTTTAAAAAATAAATCACTGCTAATTGTGGTGCCCTCGGTAGTGTAACAACTTAGTTTGGGCGTGCAGTTCAGCCAATTATCTTGAAAATACTGCCGAAATGTTAGGTAAGCAACCACCCCTCTGGCCCCCTTTGCCTGCTTCTCTGTCATTGTTTGGAGCTTCTGTTTGGAAGCACAATAGCTTGTCTGTTGCACAGCCACAGGTAAAAAGTACTCGCCCTCTAAGGTGACAGAATCCCTTCATCGCTAATCCCAGGGTGACCCCACCCCACCCTCCGAGGAAGGTTCTCCTGTATGTGCCTGTTAAAACCAAGTCCCTTTTGCCCCGTTCTTGTCTGCCTTCCTACCTCCTCTGCAGTTTCTTTTTCCTTAAGGCATTTGATTTAAGTGGATATGCTAAGTTACATAAAGGAGTCAAAGAACATTTTCTTCCCTATCCAGCTAAAGGCATCTTCTTGAAATAAGTGCAGGTAGGATTAGTGAAAAGGAAAAGCTTCTGCCAAAAAAAGCAAAAAATGGTTAGTGGTGCCCAGAATTAATTAGATGGGCAATTCAGCATAGGCTTTATATTACCATTTTTCCCCCTTATCTGCAGCACATTTTTAAAGACTCTGATTTACCAGGCATATTTTCTGGCCAAGACTTCTTTTATGGAAAAATTTGCTTACCTAGACAAAGCACACGAAAGCAATTTAAAGTACATGCAAGATTACAGAAGGTTACATTTTTTTTTTTTTACAAAGCATAATTTTAAATTATCCTGGCCTTTTCCATTCCTTTTTACAATATATTAATTCAGAAGTTTATGCACCATGCAAGCTTACTAACATGAATCTGAAAGAATTTTTGCTCTTAAAGCTCCATACAAAACTCCACAGCAGATATAAAGAGTTATTTCAGGTTGATACTGGTCTTACTTGTCTTCTGGAGTATTAACTCTTCAGCATGAAACAGAGCAAGAACCCCCTAAGGTATTTTCTAGGGGTCCTGAAATATAAAGTCCATTTGCATTGTAATGGCCCAGAGTAAGGAGTAAGTCTTCAGACTTTGGGTATGATAATGACCAACATGGACCATGAGTGAGGGCCATTTGACCTCTGAGACTCTCACTTAAAGGAAAGAAGGTTTTCATTTCAATATGTAAGATGTTTTGTAGACTGGAAACTGCTGGTTGTGAGCTCAGAGACTCCAGGCTGAATGGTTCCAGACACCTGAAGAGGAATTTGATTATCTAAGGCCTCACCAATCAAGAATGCCCAGAATCACGCTGATCACGCCCTCTTAAACCAATCACTGAACTGATCATGCGCCTGGGACCTCTGCCCCTAATTTTGCCCTTAAAAACGCATGTGGGGAACATCTCGGGGAGACCGGGTCTTTTCAGCATGAGCTGCCTGCTCTCCTTGCTTTGTGCTTTGCAATAAAGCTGTACTTTCCTTCATCACACCATGTGCCTATGGCTTGGTTTTATAGTGCTTGGGCGAGCGAACCTGATTTGAGTTCGGTAACAATCCCATGAGGAGAATGGAGGCGAAGGGATTGCAGTGTGGCCAACCCCCACCCAGTGTAGGGGAATCCCCTGTCTCAGTCTCTGTCTCATTCCTCAGTCAGTTAGTATTCTCTACACAAAGTGTTCGCAATCATGCAAAACTACATATTTCATTTATAAATTTATACTTCATTGTGCACCCATAGTAGTATACAGAATAAATAATGATTATACCAGATTTATATTTGTCATGATCTGCAGTAAGACTCTGGAGACATCATCTTAAGAAAAAAGGAAAGTTACTAACCCAAATGTCCACAAACAGATGAATGGATTGAAAAAGTGTGGCACATATACACCATGGAATACTAATCAGCCATAAAAAGCAATAAGCCGGGAACCAGCAGTTAGCGTAATGGCTATGTCGCTGGACTCCCACGTAGTCGACCGCGGTTCGCGTCCCGGACCCGGTGGCTTACAACTCACGCCGGGCGCGTGTGCGTGCGTGCCCAAGATCCCGAGAGGAGACTGGAGGAGAAGGGATTGCGGCGTGACCATCCCCCCTGGGGGGTGATTTCTCGCTTTCTGTCTCTCTGTCTCTCTCTGTCTGTCTGGCGAGCGCACGCGCCCTATAGCAAAAAACCTCTCCAAAAAAAAAAAAAAAAAAAACAATAAGCCCCTGGCATTTGATAGGAAGTGGACAAATATGGAAGATTTACTGCTAAGTGAAGCAAGTCGGACTACGAAAGAGAAACATTGTCCCCACTTAATATATACCTAAAGTTCACACTCTATGGCGGAAACTGAAAGATGGGAGGATATAGAAGCATGGAGAACTGTTGTGGATACTGGAGACTGTGGGAGAGGGTAGGAGTTCCAGGAGAGTGAGAGGAAGGGAATCGAGGACAAAAATAGAGAGGCAAGACCTTAAGGGACATAGAAATGAAGGATTGTGTGTTGGTGATAACGTGTATGATAATATCTTTTTTTTTTTTTTTTGGAGAGGTTTTTGCTATAGGGCGCGTACGCTCACCAGACAGACAGAGACAGAAAGCAGGAAATCACCCCCCAGGGGGGATGGTCACGCTGCAATCCCTTCTCCTCCATTCTCCTCTCGGGATCTTGGGTACACACGCACACGCGTCCGGCATGAGTTTAAGCCACCGGGTCCGGGACGCGAACCGCGGTCGACTACGTGGGAGTCCAGCGACATAGCCATTATGCTAACTGCTGGTCCTGATGATAATATCTTTAACTGAACTGGTGTGCAGTGTATTTATGCTGGGAAAATTTATTTTACAAGCTATCATGATATACAGTAATTGAGTGAATAAGATAAAGAAAAGAAAAAGGAAAGTTTATTGAGAGAAAGAGTGCGTGGGAGTCTGAAGCCAGGGATATCTCAGTCCACCAGCCAGGAAGGAGGGGGCTCCTTTTAGAGGGTAACCAAGCTATTCTGGAGGACTGTATGTGTGACTGATAGGTAGGAGAGTTAGGCACAGTGGGATATGTATATATGAAACATTCGGCGGGTCTTTTTGATCCACCTCTAGGGAGTTAGACCTCCCAGTACTCACTTTGGGTCTTTTCTGCTACTTCATGGGTCAGTGTGACCTTGCAGTAGCAGCACCTGGAGCATGGGCCCTGGCCAAGAACAATTATGCGGAAGTTTGGCCTTGGTTCCTTGTCAGGCTTGGAGCGATGCCAAATGGTGCTCAGGAGAGTTTTACTGTATGGGACCTTACAATATTATTGTGTGGTGGTATGTCTTATCCGTTTTTGGCATTTAGCTATTTGCGTGGATAGAATTACATTAGAATTACATCATTCTAGTGTGGCATAATGTGATCTATTAAAAAATACATGCACTGTGGCCCCATGACACACCACAAGACATCTGCCTTTAAGCTCCTCACTTATTGACCCATTCACTTAAAGACCTGGTAATAGGAATGGAACTTGTTCCTTAAGTGAGGAATGTCTGCGATCTGAATGGTCCCCCAAAGTTCATATATTGAAACTTAACAGACAATATGATAGTATTAAGAGGTAGGGCCTTTAGGAGGTGATTTAAATCATGAGTAGAGCTTTCATAAATAGATTAGTGACCTATAAAAGAGGTGTGAGGGAGCTGGGTACCCCTTCTGTCCTTTTTTCATCCTTTCATCTTCTGCCATGTGGGACACAACAAGAAGTAGCATTCTGGAAATAAAGAGCAGGTTTTATCAGACTCCAAATCTCTAGGCACCCAGGTCTTGGAGTTCTCAGTGTCCAGAACTATGAGAAATAATCTCCCATTATATAAACATACACAGCCTCTCATATTTTGTTACAGCTGCACCACTGAGATAAGACAGAGGGATCCAAATATAATCTTTTGGGCTAGCCCCTTGGCATAGTGGTTGGACACTGTGCATGGGGAGCTAGATCCCACACAGCAGACTATGGTTTGAGTCTCAGCCCTGGTAGCTTGGGAAACACGCCAGACATCCACGCATGCATGCCCAGATTCTCAACAGGATAAAGAGATGGAAGAAGGAGATTGTGGTGTGTCCATGCCCCATTGGGAAATGCTTTCTTACTCTGTCTCTCTGGTTAGCACTCATGCCATCTGGCTAAATAAATATGTATATAAAATCTTTTCCGTTTCCTATTTTGGAAATATTCATTCACCAAATACTTTTCAGTTTCCCAAGTTCATAACCTGTGTTAGATGCTAAAGCCCTGAGCAATACAGGCATTGTCCACACCTACGCAGAATTTTCTTTTTTTTCCTACGCAAAATTTAATAGAGCTTAACAATTTTTTTAGAGACATTTTTGCTACGGGCCATGTGCACTCACCAGAGAGACAGAAAGTGAGAAATCAGCCCCCCAGTAGGGATAGCCACACCGCAATCCCTTCTCCTCCATTCTCCCCTTAAGATTTTGGACACACATGCACATGTGCCTGGTGTGAATTCTTTTTGTTTGTTTAATTATTTATTTAATTTTATTTGTTTTTATTATTTATTTTTTTAATTTAACCAGAGAGAGAAAGAAAAAGTGAGAAAGCAAGCCGCCAGGTCCAGGCCTTGAACTGCAGTTGACCATCCTGGAGTCCAATGCCCTAGCCACCACCCCACCTGCTGACCCCCCCAGCATGAGTTTTTAAGTCATCGTGTCCAGGACTTGAACTGTGGTTCACTACTTGGGGAGTCCAGCAACATAACCATTATGCCATCTGCTGTTCTCAATAGAGTTTAGTAATTTACAATAGACCAAAGTAGTACAAAAGGCAGGTCAATATTGATTTTCCTTTTTTAAGAATTATTTTATTTAACTTTGTTAACTTGTTTATTTTAATTTGCCCAGAAAAAGGGAGAGAGGGAATGTGAGAAAGCAAGCCACCACTTCTAGGACTCAAACCATGGCTGTCCATATGGGAGCCCAGTGCCCTTAACTACCATGCCACCTATCTGCCTTATATTGACTTTTCTAATTAACTTAAAATCTTTCTAAAAATGGGGCCAGCAGGTGGCATTTATTTAATAATAAGTAAATAAGTTTAAATAAATAATAAATAAGTAAATTTAAATAAAATAATTCTTTAAAAAATTTCTAAAATGTGCCTTAATTATATACTTTATCAAACTTAAAACTAACTTAGTAGATATAATGAATTCAAAAGCTAAATGTGGAAAAAACAATGTCCTGTTACCATAAATGCATTGTAGGAACATATTAAAGGTAAATATTTCCATATTATACTCTTATAGACTAGTATAGGCTAGTTATTGTTATTGAGAACTATAACAGACTACACTGAAGAAATAATTTTTTGAAGGTCACAATTACTGAGTTTATTCTTTATTTATTTATTTATTTATTTATTTATTTATTTATTTATTGGAGAGGTTTTTGCTGTAGGGCACATATGCTTGCCAGAAAGACAGAGAGACAGAAGTGAGAAATCACCCCCCCAGGGGGGATGGCCACACCGCAATATCTTCTCTTCTATTCTCCTCTTGGGGTCTTGGGAACACAGCACATGTGCCTGGCGTGAATTTAAGCCACCGGGTTCAGGACTTGAACTGCGGTCAACTACATGGGAGTCCAGTGACATAGCCATTACGCCATCTGCTGGTCCTAAGTTTATTCATTGTTTTATAAATGTAGACAGTGCAAAGGACAAAACTTCTTACTCCTAATCTATGTAAATTAAGTCTGAATTATATTTTAGCCTACTAAATGTTATCTTGAAATGCTTTCTAAAAGAATTATTACATATAATAGATGTAGATTAAAATATTTAAAGAAAATCTCTTCTTTTTTTTTTTCTTAAAAAAAGCAGCCCTAGGGGACTAGCAGGTGGCATGGTGCTTAAGGTGCTGGGCATTCCCATGTGGCAGACCACGGTTTGAGTCCCGGACCCGGTGGCTTGCTTTCTCACTTTCTCTCTCTTTCTCCCTCTTTGTGCCTCTCTCTGGTCAAATTTAAATGAATGATTAAATAAAATTAAATAAATATTTTTTTAAAAAGGTAGCCCTTGTTGTCCATAATGTTTTACGGGAATAATACAGAAAAGAAAATCATCTCCTTTATGGTAGAGACTGAAAGATTGGAGGACATAAAAGCATTGAAAATAGTTATGAACACTGGAGACAGTGTGGAAGGAGGATGGGAGAGGGGAAGAGTATAGGGAAGGAAATCAGGGAGAAAAAATAGAGAGGCAGGACATTTGTGGGACACAGAAACGGTTTATTACCTGTTGATGATAACGTGTGTAGTGTTCTCAACTAGACTGGTCTGAGGTGTATTTCACGTTGGGTAAATCCTCTTTTTTTTTTTTTTTGGAGAGATTTTTGCTGTAGGGCGCGTGTGCTCGCCAGACAGAGAGAGACAGAGAGACAGAAAGCGAGAAATCACCCCCCAGGGGGGATGGCCACGCCGCAATCCCTTCTCCTCCATTCTCCTCTCGGGATCTTGGGCACGCACGCACACGCACCTGGCGTGAGTTTAAGCCACCGGGTCCGAGACTCAAACAGCGGTCGACTACGTGGGAGTCCAGCGACATAGCCATTACACTAACTGCTGGTCTCTGGGTAAATCCTCTTTACAAGCCAAATGACGTAGAGTGATTGAATGTTTAAGAAATGAGACTAAGGGGAAAAAAATTGAAAGAAAAAACAATAGTTTATTATTAAAAGGAAATAGAAAACTATCTCCATGTGAGTTCTTCTTGCTCTTTTTTCTTTTAAAGAATTGTTTATTCATTTCCATTTGTTATTGTTTTTTTTTTCTTTATCTGATGAGAGAGAGAGAGAGAGAGAGAAAGGGAAAGTGAGAAAGCAAGCCACCAGGTCCAGGACTTGAACCATGGTTGGCCATGTGGGAATCCAGCGCCTTTATCCACCACACCACCTGCTGGCCCCCTTCTTGCTCTTGAGAACATATTTAAAAAAAAAAAAAAAATTGTCTACTTGTTCTTTTCCAAGCACTTACCCATATCCACAACCTGAAAACTACAATTTAGATGAAGCCTTCCCTCCAAGAGTTGGCCAAAAGCGTTCCTAATACCCAGAATTCAGAGGGTGAGCACAATAGGTTTATTCCACTGTGCTGAGAGAAAGAGAAGATAATTGGGAGAGGAGAAAGTGGATTAAAACCACATTCCCTCAAGCCTGTCTTCATTCCTGTCTGAATACTTCTGCCTCAGTCTCTTAACACTGCAGTTCGTCTTTCTCTTTGAACACCCTTTGGCACAATGAGTTCTACTGTTACATCTTTCGACAGCATGGTTTGGTGTTCTCCTGTTATGCTGTTGATTTCCTTTAACAGTGTTAAAGCAATAGAAATGATTTTCTCATAAACTCCACTCTCAGCCATTGTTTAAGGGGACCGGCAGTTGGCATGGTGATTTAAGGCATTTGGACTCCCACATGGCTAATCGTGGATCGAGTCCTGGACCTGGTGGCTTGCTTTCTCACGTTCTCTTTCTGTTCAAATTTTAAAAATAATAATAGTGGACAAGCAGATGGCATAATGGCTACATCACTGGACTCCCACATAGTTGACCACGGTTCGAGTCCCAGATCCGGTAGCTTAAACTCACACCGGGTGCGTGTGCATGCGTGCCCAAGATCCCAAGAGGAGAATAGAGGAAAAGAGATTGCGACATAGCCATCCCCCTGGGGGGTAATTTCTCACTTTCTGTCTCTCTCTCTCTCTCTGTTTTTCTGGTGAGCACATGTGCCCTGTAGAAGAAAAAAAAAACTCTCCAAAATATAACAATAGTAAGAAATAAAATAAATACATAATTCTTGACTGCAAAAAAAGAGTGGGTACTTAAAATATGTTGCTTACCTTTTAGATGGCTCTCAAGTAATCTCTCAGTTCCACTCAAATTCCAGGATCTAGTTCTGCTTCTGTGAGGCGGAAATGCTCACCGGCCGCCTCCTCACTGGCTCTGCACTCTCCAGGCTTTCTTCCACTTTTCAAATCGTGTCTTAATCTTGTTTAGGAAGAAGTGGCAACAGTGACTATGGGCTGTGGTAACATTCGGGTCTTCCAGTTGCCAGTGCTTCCTGTCCCACTCTGGGACACAGTTCTCAGTGACACCAAGCTCGCCCTTTTCCGGGTTTCCCACTGCTTGGTCAGCGCCTTCATTTCCTACTTTACGTTCAGAGGATGTCCAGGAGAACTTGGATGGGGATGGGGTTCTCTCTCCCGCCCCAGTTAGACGCTACACGGTGCCGGTCTCCAGAACCGCAGACGAAGCAGCTGCATCTGGCTGTGATTCACACCTGCTGGCTGTTATCTAGTTGACAATCACACGAGCTGGTTTTTTCCTTCCTAATCATGGCCACATGATCAGAAATCTAAACAAAAGCCAGCAGCGGGGATCATTTTAGCGATGTACTGCAGCATCGAGGCCAGAAGTCCTGCATGGCGGGTCCCAGGGCTGGTCACGCGCACAGGGACGGGCTGGCCTTGCTTCTCTTCCACCTGTTGGTCGTTCGTGCTGCTATTCTGCTAAGTGCACTGTTAGTGGAATTTCATTTACGTTTCTCACCGTGGATGAGTTCCGCTTCAATTATAGTTCCTGGCATACCCCCTCACAGCAGGCAGTTATCCAACACAGAACAAAGTTGGTTTGGAGACTGGCACCCAGCTTATATATGTTGTTTGTTATGTTTTGTGCTTGTTTTCTTTCTTTTTATTGTAAACGTTTTTTTCTGTTGTCGTAAGAGCATGTGCACATGTATATAGAAGAGAGACCTGGCAGCTTGCTTTCTCGCTTCCCCTTTCTCTCTCTCTTTCTCTGTCTCTGTCTGGTCAGATTAAAAAAATAATAGTAACAAATTGAATTAAATAAGTAAATTATTATTTGTTAAAAAAAATAAAATTAAGGCGTATTAACTTTTGTTGCCAGAGGATGCATGTACTCACCAGAGAAAGAGACAGAGAGGGAATGAGAGAGCACATCCCAAGGAGGCTTGATAACACTGTGATTCTATTTCCTCCATTCCTCCTTCCCTTCAGGACTTTGGGTATGCACACACAAGTACCTAGCGTACCTTTCCGACCACCAGAACTGGGATTTGAACCAGTCAGCCATGTGGGCCATGATTCCCCATGCACAGCTCTTAACTGAGTGCTACCCCACAGAGCTGGCCCTGGATTAATATTTTTTTAAGCCAGTAGGCTGCTTCTCTGGTTTAACAGAGCTAAAATTTCCTTGCTTGAGAGCCACATTGTAGCCCTATCATGATTTTGATTTCCAACTTGGACAATCAACCCTTGTCTGAAAGACAAAATGTAAGTGACAATTAAGGAAATTGTTCAGGGGCCAGCAGGTGGCATGGTGGTTGAGGTGCTAAACTTTAATAGGGCTGATCACAGTTCGAGTCCCAGACCTGGTCTCTTGAAATGCAGGCCAGGCACGAGTGCCCAAAATCCCAGGAGAAGGGACTGTGGCATGGCCATCCCCTCTGGGAGAGGACTGCTCACTTTGCCTCTCACTCTCTCTCTCTCTGGCAAGAGAAAGCACCTTATAGCAAAAACCTTTAAAAATTTAAAAAAAAAAATTGTTTTATTCTGGCTATTGTAATAGACTATTCATTAATGAGGAGCGATGCAAGGAAAAAGTAGGCTTTTACAGAGGAAGATAAACGGGGGTGGGGGGACACCTGAGGAAGGATGGGTCTGACCTAGGAGGTATGGAATGGAGCAACAGGATAAGTTTTCACAATCGGCCATTTTTTGGAACAATAAAGAGTGAGACAAGAGGTCCTTACTGTCCTTGCTTTCTAGGAACACAGGGATCAGAGAAAGTCCAGCACTGTCACTCCTCTTTTTGTTCCACATGGATGAGTATCACTTCTCTTCTCACTGAACGACTTGGAGCTGATTGCAAACGTCCTGAAAGAGGTGAAGGAGAGTTTAAGACTCAAGGATTCTTCCTGGCCTTGTCCCCATGAAACCAGATAAGCTGGGCAGGCTTCATAGCCTAGTGATAAAGGGAGGCAGATCCCACATGCCCAACAGCATGGTTTAAGCCCCAGCCCTGGTGTGTATGTGTGTGTGCCCCACATCTTGACAGGATGGAGAAATGGGAAGGGATTGGAGTGGACACACTCCCCGCTGGGGGATGCTCCCCACCTGCCCCCCTCACCCCTTCATCTCTCTGGCAATCTCATATGCCCTCTGACAGCTAAAACAACAGAAACAAAAATAAAACAATTAAACCATACTGAAACCAAACAAGGACCCCGGACCCGGCGTGAGTTTAAGCCGCCGGGTCCGGGACTTGAACTGCAGTCAACTACTTGAGAGTCCAGAGACATAGCCATTACACTAACTGCTGGTCCCAAATGATGAATTTTTTTAATGTATGTAAATAACTGTATTATTATTTTAAAAAGAATACAGCAGGTGGCATAGTGGTTTAGGTACTGGACTCCCACATGACTGACTGGTTGGAGTCCCGGACCTGGGGGCTTGTAAATCATGCCAGGTGCATGTGCATGCATGCCCAAAGTCCCAGGAGGAGCAGAGATTGTGATGAGGCTATTCCCTGGGAAGGAAGGGGTCTTATTTTTCTCTCACTATCTCTCTGTCACAATCCAGCAAACACACATAATGGCAAAAACCTTAAAAACAAAACAAACCTCGATAATAGTTTCCAAAATCTTGAGAAGTCAAATAGGGACAAAGGTAATTTACAAAGGTTTTACTGATGTTTTAAAAAGCAAAGTCTGGGACCAGCAGTTGGGGTAATAGCTATGTCGCTGGACTCCGAAATAGTCAACCACGGTTGAGTCTCAGACCTGGTGGCTTAAACTCACGCCGGGCGCGTGTGCATGTGTGCCCAAGATCCCAAGAGGAGAATGGAGGAGAAGGGATTGTGGTGTGGCCATCCACTCTTGGGGGTGATTTCTTGCTTTCTGTCTCTCTCTTTTTGGTGAGCGCATGTGCCCTATAGCACATGGGAGAGGTCCCCCCAAAAAAAAGGTAAAAAGCAAAGTCTGGTTCCAACACGTGGTGTGGTGATTAAGGGCACTGAACTCTTACATGGCTGACCGCAATTCAAGTCCCAGACCTGGTGGCTTGCTTTCTCACTTTCCCTCTCTCTCTCTTTCTGTCCCTCTCTGGTCAAATCATTCAATAAATAAATATATAAATAAAATAAATAAAATTTAATAAAATAATTCTTTTTTGAAATAATTATTTTATTTCATTCATTCATTCATTCATTTTGATTTAATCAGAAAGAGAAGGGAAAGTGAGAAAGAAAGCCACCAGGTCCTGGACTCGAATTGTGGTTGGCCATTTGGAAGTATCCAGTGCCTTAACCACCATGCCACCTGCTGGTACCTGAAATAATCTTTTTTTTCTTTTTTTTAAAGCAATGTCTATGGGGCTGTCAGGTGGCGTGATGGTTAAGGGCACTGGACTCCCACATGGCCAACTGCAGTTACAGTCCTAGACCTTGTGGCTTGCTTTCTCACTTGTCCTCTTTCTCACTCTGTCCCTCTTTGGTCAAATTAAAATAAATAAATAAAGTCAAATAAAGTAATTCTTTAAAAAAAAAAAAAAAAAAGCAAAGTCTAGGGGCCAACAGGTGGCATGGTGATTAAAGTGCTGAACTCTCACATGGTTGACTACAGTTCAAGTTCTAGACCTAGCGGCTTGCTTTCTCTCTTTCTATCTCTTGGTGTCTTTCTGGTGGGTGTGCATGACCTATAGCAAATTTTTAAAAAATAATGATAATGTCGACAGAAAAATAACCAACTGTAAAAATTAATAATTAATAATTAATGTGGCTTATTCCCAAGCCAAATATGAGTGACACAGGCCCGGAGAAGAGGCATACACACCTTTCTCAGGGTGATCATGTACAGGGGTTCCTTTTATTCGTTTTTGGGATTGACGGACAAAATTTAGTGAAGAGATTTTCCATTGGTCTGGCCCAAAGAGGCAGAACATGTGGGGGGGGGGGCTTGTAAGTTATAGGTGGGTTCCACAATTCTTAGGTTAGTGATTGGAAGGGAAGATCTGTGTTTGGGAAGAGATTGGTTAAAGAAAAGCTTAATTATCTCAAGGAAAAGGCAAGTTCTGTGTCTTGGGAAGAGATAAGCAAAAGAATATACTGTAATTGGTTGGAATATACATCTCAAAGATACTATGCCAGGGACAGGATGTAAGAAGAATCCCGTTAATGGAGAATAAATGGTCTATTAATGTTTGTGGACATGACTTCTCCAGTCCCTTTTGAAAAGATTTTGGAAAATAGGAAAAGTAGTCAGACTTCTGTCCACAATAACAAAAATTACATAAATAATTCTCTTAAAAAAAAAAAAAAACAGTCTACTAAGTTGTTTTTATTGCAGCATTTACAGGTTGTTGAGTTCTTGTCCTGCAATCCTGAAGAATAAAAGGTGCTGACAACAGGAGGGGATAGCAAAGTGAAGTTTCTTGAGAGAGAAAAGACAAGCTCCCAAGCAGACAGAGTTTCTGAACGGGTTGCCGAAGAGGAGCTGAGGTGAGGGGTTTTCACTTTCAGTCAAGCAGTGGCGGGTTCTCTGATAAGGAAGTGGGCTTCAGAAACTAGTTACCTGGTAGTCTGTGTTATTTATTACCCCATTCCCTGTGGGGTTAACAGGCCATATCGTCTGCACGTTTTGTTAGAAAACAGAAAGAGTTGCTCCTAGCTATAGTTGTTCTGAGCCCTAGTGCAGCCAGTTCCTTGGTAGAGCTTAGCCACTGTGACTCCATCTTGGGTAAAGCTTACTGTGGTTCAGTCTTGGGCCTTGTCCCTATCCAGTGCTACATCCCATCTATCACCTGGCTCAGTATGAGCTATAGAGAGCTTATGAGAAAGAGCAAGCAGTTCTTTATATTTCCCAAAAGCAGAGAATTAAAACATCAACAATATTGAAAAAAATCACCATTATCTCTCATTAATCCATTCAGTCTTATGTAATTAATTTTTATACTGCTCCATCTGTTATTGAACTCAAAACAGGTTCGCTCACCCAAGTTCTATAAAACCAAACCGTAGGCACATGGTGTGATGAAGGAAAGTACAACTTTATTGCAAAGCGCAAAGCCAAGAGAGCAGTGTCGACGGAAAATAAATAACCAACTATAAAATTAATAATTAATAATTAATGCGGTTTATTTCCAAGCCAAGTGTGAGTGACGTAGGCCGGAGAAGAGGCATACATGCCTTTTCTCAGGGTGATCATGTACAGAGGTTCCTTTTATTTGCTTTTGAGATTGACAGACAACATTTAGTGAAAAGATTTTCCATTGGTCTGGCCCAAAAAAGGCGGGACATGTAGAAGTGGGGGCTTGTAGGTTATAGGTGGGTTCCACAATTTTTAGGTTGGTGATTGGAAGAGAAGATCTCTGTCTTAGTAAAAGAAAGGCTTAATCTACATCTCAGGGAAAAGGGAAGTACCGTGTCTTGGGAAGAAATAAGTAAAAGAATACATTGTAATCGGTTGAAATATACATCTCAAAGATACTATGCCAGGAACAGGAGGTAGGAAGAATCCTGTCAATAGAAAATAAATGGTCTGTTAATGTTTATAGGTATGACTTCCCCAGTCCCTTTTGGAAAATAGAAAAAGTAGTCAGACTTCTGTCCACAGCAGGCAGCTCATGCTGAAAAGACCTGGTCTCTTGCAAGATGTTCCCCACATGCATTTTTTTCTTTAAATAGCTATTTTATTTAATTATTCATGTATTTATTTTACTTTGACCAGGGAGGGACAGAGTGAGGGAGAGAGATAGTGAGGAAGCAAGCTGCCAGGTCTGGGACTCAAATCATAGTTAGCCATGTGGGAATCCGGTACCCTTAACCACCATGCTACCTGCTGCCTCCCACCCCATGTGTGTGTTTTTTTTTTTAAGAATTATTTTATTATTATTATTTTATTGAACTTTATTTATTATTTTATTTGTTTATTTAAATTTGACCAGAGAGACACAGAACGAGAGAGAGAGAGAGAGAGAGAGAGAGAGAGAGAGAGAGAGAGAAGTGGGGGGGGGGTGAGAAAGCAAGCCGCCAGGTCCAGGAATCAAACCACTTAGGCCAGTTGGGAATCCAGCACCCTTAACCACCACACCACCTGCCAGCCCCCTCACATGCTTTTTTTTTTTTTTTTTGAGAGGTTTTCGCTGTAGGGCGCTTGCGCTCGCCAGACAGACAGAGAGAGACAGAGAGATAGAAAGCGAGAAATCACCCCCCAGCGGGGATGGTCACGCTGCAATCCCTCCTCCTCCATTCTCCTCTCGGGATCTTAGGCACGTACGCACATGCGCCCGGCGTGAATTCCAAGCCACCGGGTCCGGGACGCGAACCGCGGTCGACTACGTGGGAGTCCAGCGACATAGCCATTACACTAACTGCTGGTTCCCCCCTCACATGCATTTTTAAGGACAAAATTAGGAGCAGAGGTCCCAGGTGCATGATCAGTTCAGGGGTTGGTTTAAGAGGACCTGATCATCTTGGGGAGGGGGGGCTTTCTTGATTGCCGAGGCCTTAGATAACCAAACTCCTGTTCAGGATTCAAGCCATTCAGCCTGGGGCCTTGAGCACACAGCCAGCTGTTTCCCTCCTACAAAACATCTTTCATATTGAAATGAAAACCTTATCTTTCCTTTAAGTGAGAGTTTTAGAGGTCTAATGGCCCTCATTCATAGCCAATGTCTTTTCATTATCTTAACCAAAGCCTGAAGTCTTACCCCCTTATTTTGGGTCATTATAATGTGAATTGACCTTGTATACCAAAAACTTTAGAAAATGCACTTTACTTTTAGGTCAGCCCTTATTAACTTTCAGTTTGGGAAATTCTCACTTTTTCTTTAACAGAGGTGAAACTGAGGACCCATCCCTCTTAGGGGGTCCCTACTGGGTTTCACATCTTGGATTGACAGCCTTAGAAGCCCATCTGCTTCTCGACTTGAGTTCCTGAAGTCCTGACTGTCACTGTGGTGTCAAGGTCCTTAGGCAATGCGATCAAGACCTGGACTCCAAGCACCTGCTGCTGTCCTTCCTGGCAGTGTGCCCAGACAGTCTTTCTTTATTGAATGTACTGAGGCTCATAGCTAATTGCAAGAGCTTTTAGGGAAGCAATAGGAAAAAACATAAAACGGAGACCAGCAGATGGCAGAATGGTTACGTCGCTGGACTACTACATAGTTGACTGTGGTTCAAGTCCTGGACCCAGCGTCTTAAACTCACACCGGATGTGTGTACATGCATGCCCAAAGTCCCAAGTAGAGAATGGAGAAGAAGGGATTTAGGCGTGGCCATCCTCCCTGGGGAGTGATTTCTTGCTCTGTGTCTCTCTCTCTCTGGCAAACACATGTCCCTTATAGCAAAAATCTTTTTTTTTTTTTTTTGAGAGGTTTTTGCTATAGGGCCCATGCACTTGCCAGAAGACAGAGAGTCAGAAAGCGAGAAATCACCCCCCAGTGGGGTTGGCCACACCACAACCCCTTCACCTCCATTCTCCTCTCGGGATCTTGGGCACCCACGCACGTGCACCGGCGTGAGTTTAAGCCACCAGGTTGGCTACGTGGGAGTCCAGTGACATAGCCATTACGCCATCTGCTGATCCTAGCAGAAATCTCTTTAAAAAATTAAAAAACAGATATAAACCTAAAACTTAGTCAATATCAAAAGACAACATCACGGAGAAGAATCCACATGGATACTGGGAACTAGATATTTCAGGCACAGGAGAAATGAAGATTTTCTACTCATAATTCAGCCTCCAGCAAGCAAAGCTAGTGTGGCAGGAGAGTTGAGCCATTCTCTGAGAAGAATCCAAATGGATACTGGGAACTAGATATTTCAGGCACAGGAGAAATGAAGATTTTCTACTCATAATTCAGCCTCCAGCAAGCAAAGCTAGTGTGGTAGGGAGCCCCTCTGGCCTTCTATCCCTGTCCCTGTGTCTCTGAGGTCTCTGTCTCTCTCTGCTCCTGTCTCCTCATTTTTTTTTTTGGTAATTTTTCCTTTTTACGATTTTTTTAAAGGTAGAATTTCTCTCTGGCTCTCAGCTCCATCTTTTGTTTTGTTAATAAGCCCTTCTGCTCCTTTCTCCCAGGCAGGAGAGTTGAGCCATTCTCTGAGAAGAATCCACATGGATACTGGGAACTAGATATTTCGCACGGCACGCTTTGCGCGCCGCGCGGTTTTCTATTTTGTGATTTTTTTCTTTAAAAAAAAAAAAAGAAAAGCAATTATAATTTTTTATTTTTTTTGTCTTTTTTCTCTCTTTTTGTTGTTGTTTCTCTCTCTCTTTTTCATTTTCCTTTTTCTTGTCTCTCCACCCAATATCTACTGAATCTGCTGCACCAGCTATCACTACAGAACGGCAATCCGATTCTAGAACACCTCTGTCTGCTTGCTCCTGAACATTGAGGCTTAACTTCAAGAATTTGAAAGAAACACGCCATTCATCAGATGACAAGAAATCACCGTCTGATCACGAGAAATATGGGAAAACGAGAAAATACCTCTCCTCCAATGGAAAAGAGTAACTCTCCTTCATCCACAAGCAGTTCGGTGAAAGTCATGGAAATGTCTGATAAGGAATTTAGAGCATTCGTAATGTCGAAGCTAACAGAGATGGAAGAAAAGAGAGATAATGAACTGCTAAATAGAAAGGAGAAAGAAGTTGCCGAGTTCCAGGAGATGAGGAAATTCTTGCAAGATCTAAAAGAGGAATTACACACTTTACAAAAGACTCAAACGGAACTGCTAGAGATCAAGTCTATAATACAAGAAGTCAAAATCTCCCTTGAAAGTATTAAAAGCAGACTAGATCATTCAGAAAATAGAATCTCAGATGTAGAAGAGAAAATGGCTGGCTTAGAAAAGTCCACCACGAAGACTGAGAAAATGGCTCAAAAATTTGAGAATGATATGCGAGAAGTACTGGATACCATCAAACGTCCAAATATCCGGATAATTGGCATTCCAGAAGGTGAAGAGACCCATAAGGGCATTGATAATCTATTCCATGAAATCCTGCAAGAAAATTTTCCAAACCTAGAGAGGCATTCGAAGATCCAGTCCCAGGAAATACAAAGGACCCCAAATAGAATCAACCCAAGAAGATCTTCTCCAAGACACATTATAGCCAGGTTGACCAAAACTGCAGACAAAGACAAGATACTAAGATTGGCAAGAGAGAAACATCAAGTTACCTACAAAGGACATCCCATCAGGCTAACAGCAGATCTCTCATCGGAAACAATGCGAGCGAGGAGAGAATGGGAAAATATATTCAAAGTGTTACGAGAGAAGCAATTTCAGCCAAGAATACTGTACCCGGCAAGATTATCTTTCAGGTGGGAAGAAAAGACAAGAACATTCTCAGATAAACAAAACCTGAAAGAATTTACCAGCACCAGACCAGATCTCCAAGAAGTTCTCAAGGGTGTGCTGTATCAAGAAAATTAAACACAGACACACGGAAATAAGAGTCCAAAAACTATGAAAGTGGCCAACTTAATCAGAGGGGCAAGTCTGAATTTGAATATTATATCCCAGAATTTAATCAGGAAAATTGAACCAGAACAGAAGATAAAAGTACATGAGACTGATAGGTTCATGCACCTTCCATTTGAACAGAATCCTAACTTGTTTCCTGGCTTTAAGCAAAGTTCCTTGGCATTTCTTTGAGTTAAGTTATAACTGGTTTTCTTAGTAGTAATGAGTGAACTCACCATTGAAAGTAGTTAGATTATGTAGGAAATTGTGTGATCAATGCAACGTGGGTGGGAAGGGAATGAAGGACAATTGTAGACACCGGAGGTGGTGTGAGAGGAGGGTGGGAAGGGACAGAGGGTCAGAAAGAGGGGTGGAAGTAATTCTAGGAACTAGTAATGGAAAATTTTTTTGTAATGTTCATGATTGTATCACTATGCAGTGTGTACTGGATGGGAGATTGCATTTTGTATGCTGTGATGAAGCTTAGGGAAGGAATGTAAATTGAGTTACAAAAAAAAAGTTTCAGAAAAAAAATATATATATATTCAATGACTGCAGTAGGATATGTAGCCACAGCTAGGTGCTACTTTATAGGATGCGTAAAGTAAGACTTGTGTTCATGGAAATGTGGGTATCACCTGTGTTTGCTATGAGGGTATTTGGATTGATTAGGGTTTTTGGTGATACAATAAAATGTGAGGAGAAAACAGTATAGAAAGCAAACATAGATACCAGAGACTGTGGGAGTGTTAGGGCGCCGGCCGCCTGGCTTGGCGCGCTTTCCGTCCAGAGGGTACGCGACCCCCAATCAACCACAAGAGTCGGTTCTTGATGCAAAATGCAAGAGGTTTTATTTTTCCAGCCGGCTGGGGTCCAAGCAAACACCTGACGCAGCAGGCCTGAGCGAGGACCCCGTTTTTAGGGTTATAGGTCTTTTTATAAGCAGGAGAAGGTATGCGGAAGTTTAACGGGTAGTTCATTTCTAGGGGGAAGGGTGGCAGTCTTGTGACACACGTGCATGGGTTGTCTTTCTAGTTCCATGTCCACATTCCTTTTGCTCCATTCCTGGAGGTTTGCATAATTAAGTCTGTCCGGGCAGTTTATCACAAGGGCAGTTTATCACAAGGGCATCCGGCAAAGGCAAAGGTTAAATTTTATCTCTACAGAGCAGAAAGACATAATTTAAAGTTATTCTTACAGGAGGAGAGTGGGAGATGGCAGAGGGTAAGAGATAGAGAATCTAGGATGGGGGGAAAAAAGCAAAACATACAGAAGACAAGAAATGGAAGATCATTTGCTGACAATAACATGCTTGTTGATGTGCTTGATTGAGACAATATATAGTGTAATTTGGATGGAAAAAAAAAAAAAGACAACATCACTATGATCAAATTATGACTGAAAATATTCCAAAGTGAAAAGATCTGGTGAGTGTTCTTCTTGGGTTTTTCTATTTGTTAGTTTTTTATTTTGCCAGAGGGCTTGTGTGCTTCCTGGAGAGAGACAGAAAGAGAGAGCGAAAGTAAGAAATTACCCCCCAGGGGGATGGCCACTCCACAATGCCTTTTTCTCCGTTTTCCTCTTGGGACTCTGGGCACTCACGCACACATGTCTGGCGTGATGTTCAAGCCACAGGGTCTGGGACTAGAACCATGCAACCGGCCACATGTGGTTCACCTTCACACCACCTGCTGGCCCTAAATATTTTTTTTAATAAGTGTACATAATCTTTACAAAGGAAAAACTTTCAGATAGTGTATTTAATAATCCTGAGATGTAAAACACTATGAGTATGCCAAGAATACAGTTTGACTATATCCAACATACATCAAGAATATCAAGTAAAAGGACTTTATAAGTCTGGAGTGGGTGATAGGTGTTCTTTAACATCAGGTAAAAAGGGTACCAGGACTCAAAGTAGAAACATCATGGACGATGAAAACACTGACGGGTCTCTAAGAATATCCACACAACATACAATTTTTTTTTTTTTTTTTTGAGAGGTTTTTGCTATAGGGCGCGTGCGCTCGCCAGACAGACAGAGAGTGACAGAGAGATAGAAAGCAAGAAATCACCCCCCAGCCACGCCGCAATCCCTTCTCCTCCATTCTCCTCTCGGGATCTTGGGCTCGTACGCACACGCGCCCGGCGTGAGTTTAAGCCGCCGGGTCCGGGACTCGAACCACGGTCGACTACGTGGGAGTCCAGCGACATAGCCATTAAGCTAACTGCTGGTCCCCACAATTTTTGAAGTATTTGTATTACTTGTATTTTACTATTTAGGGAAAGCTAAGTATCTCTTCTGATTTAGAAGTTCCCCACCCCCACCCTGATTTCCATTCAGTAATTATGTGCTGAAGATGAATGAAGGCTCTTAATATTCTTTTTTCTTTTTTTGTAGAGAGGTTTTTGCTATAGGGTGCATGAGCTCACCGGAGAGAGCGAGAAACAGAAAGCAAGAAATCACCCCCCTCCCAAGGGGAATGGCCACACCGCAATCCCTTCTCCTCTGTCATCCTGTCATCCTCTTGGAATTTTCGGCACACACACACATGCGTCTGGTGTGAGTTTTAAGCTGCCAGGTCCAGGACCCAAACCATGGTTGACTATGTGGGAGTCCAGTGATGTAAACATTATGCCATCTGCTGATCCGTCCCTTTTCTTTTCAGAGAAAGATTTTTCCTCTAGAGTGAATGTGCTCGCGAGAGAGACAGAGAGCAGAAAGTAAGAAATCACCTCCCAAGGGGATGGCCACACCACAATCCCTTCTCCTCTGTTCTCCTCTCAGTATTTTGGGCACGCATTTGCGCCCAGAGTGAGTTTGAAGCCACCAGGTCTGGGACTCGAACTGTAATCAACTACGTGTGAGTCCAGTGACAACCATTACACCATCTACTGGTCCCTGAAATCTCTGAATATTCAAAGGGAGCAAGATTCAATTCTTGTCCCCAGAGACCTTTGTCTTACAGTGGAGTGGGGAGGACACGCAGGTGAGAGTTGTGGAAGCACAGTCCAGTTGCTCTATGCCCAGCCAGGGGGAGGAGTGGGGAAGGTGAAAATGAAGGTGGGTTATGTATGGCTTCTGGAAAAATGATCTCTGAATGATCTTCAGTAGATTGAAGAGTGAAGGAGTGGAGAAAAAGACAGAGAATGTATGTCTATTTCTTTAAAAAGAGTCTAGTGGAGTGAATAAAGGTATAAAGATGATAAAGGTATAGACCAAAGAAGGCACAAGATCCTTAAAGAGATAGAAATCAAGAACACAGATCATGGGACCAGCAGTTAGCGTAATGGCTATGTCGCTGAACTCCCATGTAGTTGACCGCAGTTCGAGTCCCGGACACGGTGGCTTAAACTCAGGCTGGGCGTGTGTGCTTGTGTGCCCAAGATCCCGAGAGGAGAATGGAGGAGAAGGGATTGTGGCGTGGCCATCCCTCCTGGGGGGTGATTTCTTGCTCTCTGTCTCTGTCTTCCTGGCAAGCGCACACGCCCTATAGCAAAAACCTCTCAAAAAAAAAAAAAAAAAAAAAAAAAAAAGAACACAGATCATGAACCCTGAAATACATTCTAGTGGATTTGCCATCTAGATAAAGCAATAGGCAAATTCTTCTGTAATCGGAGTTCTTTCAGTGTGAGGTGCTCTGCTTAGTGTGATTCACGGGAGGGATTACAGTAATTAATGGGAACATTGGAAGAGGTCTACAAATGTTTGAAATAATTGCCAAGAAAACAGGGAAGAAAAGTGTCCAAAGACTACAAAATAATTTTCCATTGGCACTGGTCTCCACTGTGACAAGGGAGATTCAGTTTTTCTCGAGGCAACAGCTAGCCTCACGTGGAACCTCCTTCAGCGAGGCCAAACAGCCAGTGTTGTGGGGAGGAGGCAGACTATGGCTGTGCCCTGCAAGTTTCAGGTCTCCTGGGCAGGGATCTGAACCCTCAGTGTAGCAGGTGGTTTCTAGCTCTGCGGTTCAGTATACTACCGACTGTGCCAGGAGGCTGACCAACCTTTGTCTTTTATGCATTCACTCATTGAACAAATTCTTATTTATTTAGTTTAATCTTTTTTAGTTTTTGGTATGGGGCACATGTGCTCACCAGAGAGACAGAGAGAGAAAGAAGGAAAGTGAGACATCACCCTTCAATGGAGATGGACATGTTCAATCCCTTCTCCTCCGTTCTGCTCTCAGGATTCTGGGTACACATACCCATGTGTCTGGCATGATTTTCAGGCCACGGGTCTGGTACTCTAACCATGCTGTTGGCCATTTGGGATCCAGCTGCCTTAACCACCACACCAACTGTCCGGCCCATCATGCAACAAATTCATTTTGAACACCACTTGCATTACTGGAACTAGAAATATATTAACACTGGGGCCAGCAGATGTCATAATTATTATGTCGCTGGACTCGCAGTGACTGTGGTAATCGACTGTCAAGTCCAGGACCTGGTGACTTAAACTCACACCAGGGCGCATGTGTGTGCATGCCCAAGAAACTGAGAGGAGAATGGAGGAGAAGGGATTGTGATGTGGCCATCCCCTGTGGGGGGTAATTTCTCACTTTCTGTCTCTCTTTCAGGTGAGCACATGTACCCTAACACAAAAATCTCTCTTAAAAAAATTAATCACACAAACAGACACTCTCTAGGACATTAGAGCCCAAAGAATGTGTAACTAATTAAAGAAATGTAGTAGGAGGTACTGGCAGCACATAGCAAGGAAACCTGAGCAGGCAGATGAGTTAGGCTAAGACATTTTTCTTTTTTTTTTTTCCCTTAAGAATGATTTATTAAGTTTTATTCATTTATTATTATTCTTCCATTTGACCAGAGAGAGAGAGAAAGGAGAAAGCAAGCCACCAGATCCAGGTTTTGAACCAGGGTCGATCACGTGGGAGTCACACACCAACTACCATGCCACCTGCTGGCCCCAGGCTAAGAAGTTTTAAGGAATGACAGGATTGAGACTTGGAAAGTGAACAGACATTAGGGATGCAGTAAGTAGGGTAGTTCAAAGGGAGGAAAACATATCAAAAAGTTCAAGGATCGGTGACAGCATCCAGCTCCCAGGTAACTTCCCATAGTTTAGCGTGGCTTAAGAATTGAATGTAGACGGAGAGAGATGGCTGGACAGAGCTAGACAGGTTTTGAAATGTCTAATGAACTGTTTTAAGGCATTTGGATCTTCTGAGGGCAATGGAAGTCTTTGAAGAGTTTTAAGCTTTAAGACAACAAGATAAGACCTGTGTTTTAGAAAGATTAAGTCATTTTTTTTTCTTTATGGTACTTCTCAAACCAAGCAAACTTCCAGATCTTTATAATCATGATTCCTATGGGCCACAGCTATTATTTCCAAATATTTGGCATTTTTCCCACTTGAAAAAGAACAATCCTGAAGAAGTTGCCCCCTCTGGTATCAAGCAATCAATCTGCATGTAGAACTTCTGGCTGGGCGCTTCCAGGTACACTGGATCAAGAAGAATAAATAAGAACAGCCATTTCTAAAGCTCTCACTTGTGGAATGTGCCCTCTGAAGAGAGAATGGTACATTGTCACCATGAAATATTATACACTCATTAAAAATTGTGATTTATGGGGCTGGCAGGTGGTGTGGTGGTTAAGGGCGCTGGACTCCCACATGGCTGACCATGGTTTGAGTCCCAGACCTGGCAGCTTGCTTTCTCATTTTCTCTCTATCTCTAACTCTCTCTTTCACTCTGACCGTCTCTGGTCAAATTAAAATAAATAAAGTTAATGGGACCAGCAGTTAGCGTAATGGCTATGTCGCTGGACTCCCACGTAGTCGACCGTGGTTCGAGTCCCGGACCCGGCGGCTTAAACTCACGCCGGGCGCGTGTGCGTGCGTGCCCAAGATCCCGAGAGGAGAATGGAGGAGAAGGGATTGCGGCGTGGCCATCCCCCCTGGGGGGTGATTTCCTGCTTTCTGTCTCTCTGTCTCTCTCTGTCTGTCTGGCGAGCGCACGCGCCCTATAGCAAAAACCTCTCCAAAAAAAAAATAAATAAATAAATAAATAAATAAATAAAGTTAAATAAAATAATTCTTTTTAAAAAAATAGTGGTTTATGGGCCAGTAGGTGGTGTAATGGTTGAGGCACCGGACTCCCACATGGCCGACCATGGTTCAAGTCCTGGATCTGGCGACTTGGTTTCTTTTTTTTTCTTTTTTTTTTGGAGAGATTTTCGCTATAGGGCGCGTGCGCTCGCCAGACAGACAGAGAGAGACATAGAGACAGAAAGCGAGAAATCATCCCCCAGGAGGGATGGTCACGCCACAATCCCTTCTCCTCTATTCTCCTCTCGGGATCTTGGGCATGCACACACACGTGCCCGGCGTGAGTTTTTAAGCCACCAGGTCCTCCGGGACGCGAACCGCAGTCGACTATGTGGGAGTCCAGCGACATAGCCATTACGCTAACTGCTGGTTCCCGTGACTTGGTTTCTTACTCTCCCTTTCTGTCTGTCTGTCTTTGGTCAAAATTGAAGAATAATGATAGTAAATAAAATTTTTTTAAAAGAGGAAAAAAAATTAGTGATTTAGAGCTATTATCATGGAAAGGTTTCCATGAAATAGTTTTGCCAAGGAATGCAAAATGCAGGAAAGTGTCTCTATAATCCCATTTTTGTAAAACCATTACATCCACCATATATGTGGGTGTATATTAGTGTATACATGTATGCTTATACATGTTTGAAAATTATTATATGAGTATTTATCATAGGAACTGAGCTAAGTAAATTGCCTTCTACTCTTATATTTCTATTTCCTTTTGTTATACCCTTATGTAACCAAACATTTACCTACCCAAGGGACATTATTACTAATAAGATTCAGGTCGGAAAGAGCAGATGGCATACTGGCTATGTCGCTGGACTCCCATGTAGTCGACCGTGGTTCAAGTCCTGGACCCAGTGGCTTAAACTCACATCGGCGTGTGTGCGTGCATGCCCATGATCCTGAGAGGAGAACGGAGGGGAAGAGATTGTGGCATGGCCATCGCCCCTGGGGGGTGATTTCTCACTTTCTGTCTCTCTGTCTGTCTCTATCTTTCTGTCGAGTGTACGTACCCTATAGCAAAAACCTCTCCAAATAAATAAATAAATAAGATTCAGGTCATTTTTAGAAGATTTAATAGTTAAATGTAGACTCTACCAGCCAATATCCACGATGGCCCCCTATGATCTCTGCCTCCTGGTCCTCCCACCCATGTAGAGAACTGTCCCACACTGCCCCAGGGTTAGTCTGCAGGGCCCCTGGCATCCAGCAGAGTGACAGCATGTCAGTAATGAGATTCAGGTGTGAAAGACACTGAGGCCCCCATAACGCTCCTTTTGGATCACTTGCTTCAGAGATGCTCCTGCCACAGCCGGGCTCGCTGGTGAAGGCTTGAGTTCTGGGGGGACCAGCAGTGAGTGTAATGGCTATGTCGCTGGATTCCCACGTAGTTGACCGCGGTTCGAGTCCCGGACCTGGTGACTTAAACTCACGCCAGGCGCGCGTGCGTGTGTGCCCAAGATCCTGAGAGGAGAATGGAGGAAAAGGGATTGCGGCGTGGCCATCCCCCCTGGGGGGTGATTTCTCGCTTTCTATCTCTCTGTCTGTCTCTGTCTGTCTCGCAAGCACACGCGCCCTATAGCAAAAACCTCTCAAAAAAAAAAAAAAAAAGACTTGAGTTATGCACGGTGTATGCTTAAAATGTGTACAAGCACATGAGTGAGTTTGAAAGTGAATCCTCCAGTCTTACGTGAGTCTTAAGATGACGGCATCATAGATAAAAGCTTGATTTCTGGGCTGGCAGGTGGCGTGGTGGTCAAGGTGCTGGACTCTCATGTGGCCAACCAAGTTTGAGTCACAGATCTGGTGACTTGCTTTCTCACTTTCTCTCTGTCTCTCTCTGGTTAAATTAAAATAATAATAATAATAATAGATAAAAATAAATAATTGTTTAAAAAAATACTTGATTATTCTCATGCCAGACTGTGATCTAGAACCAACTGGCTGTCATTCTCCAGATTCTCAAAAAGGGTGTGATCTATGAGCTGGCCCCTAATGCAATGGCTAGGCACTGTGCAGAGGAAGTCAAATCCCATAGCCTGCCAGGGTTCAAGTCCTGGTCTCGGCAGCTTAAAAAACACGCTAGGGTACACACATGTCTAGGATCCTAAGTGAATGGAGAATTGGAGGAAAAAGTATTGTGGTGTAGGGGCCAGCAGAGGGTGCAGTGGTTATGTCGCTGGACTCCCACATAGCCGACTATGGTTCAAGTTCCAGATCCGGTGGCTTGAAAATCACACTGGGCACATGTATGTGCATGCCCAAGATTCCTGAATGAGAATGGAGAAGGGATTACGGTGTGGCCATCCCACCAGGGATGACTTCTCACTTTCTCTCTCACTGTCTCTGTCTCTCTCTCTGATGAGCAAATGTGTCCTGTGACTAAAACCTCTAAAAAAAAAAAGATTGTAGGGACCAGCAGTTAATGTAATGGCTATGTCGCTGGACTCCCACGTAGTCGACCATGGTTCACATCCCGGACCTGGTGGCTTAAAACTCACGCCAGGCGCGTGTGCATGCGTGCCCAAGATCCCAAAGGGAATGGAGGAGAAGGGATTGCTACATGGCCATCCCCCTTGAGGGGTGATTTCTCGCTTTCTGTCTCTCTGTCTCTGTCTGTCTGGCGAGCATACGCACCCTATAGCAAAAACCTCTAAAAAAAAATTGTACTGACTAGATCCTTTGGGACAAAGGGTTCTTTCTTTTTTCCATATCTTTTCAATCTTGCTTCCTGCCTCCTACCTTTTTTTTCCCCAAAAGCAATGACCACTTTCTAATATCCCACATAATTGACCTATGTGTTATTCTAGTGCTAAGTTAAATAATTTGCCTATGCTTATAGAGCTTAAGCAGGGACTAGAATCTGAATATCCTGGGCTGGCCCAATGGCCTTGTGGGTAGGAAGCTAAATCCGACATGACCCATCAGAGAGTTTGAACTCTGGCCCCAGCAACTTGAAAAGCTCACTGGGAACGTGTGTGAGAGAAATGGAACTGGCATGCCCACACTCCATTGGGGTGTACTTTCTCCTGCTCCCCTCTCCCTTTGTCTCTCTCTGGCCAGAGCATATGCCCTCTGGCAAATTTTTTAAAAAGAATCTAGATTTCCTTTTATCTGTATAAACCAATTGATCCAGTCAGCAGGTGTGCGTACCTGCTAAGCCTCGTCACACAATCCAGCCATTGGCCTGATGGCTTTTTATTTTATATATAATTATTTATTTATTATCATTATTATTTTAATTTTTAAAAGTTTTTCTAGGGGCCAGCAGGTGGCATGGTGATTAAGGTGCTGGACACTTCCACATGGCCAACCACGGTTCAAGTCCCGGACCTGGTGGCTTGCTTTCTCACTTTCTCTCTTTCTCTCTCTCTGTCTCTGTCTCTGTCTCTCTCTGGCAAATTAAAATAAATGAATGAATAAATTAAAAATTGAATAAATAATTATTAAAATAAATAAATAAAAGACCATCTTAAAAAAAAAGGTTTTCTATAGGACACATGCACTCCCCAGAGAGAGAGTGAGAAAGTAAGCTACCAGGTCCGGGACTCAAACCATAGGAGTTTAACGCCTTAACCACCGTACCACCTGCTGACCCTGGCCCAATTGCTTTTGATCTTATAGAAAATATTTTTTGAGGACAAAGAATGTTCTAGAAAAATTATTCTAAAGTGTTTTATTTCCTTAAAGAGAGGTTTTTGAGAAAATAAATCCACATTATGAAGTCTTTCATCATTAAAATGTATCTTTTCTTTTATGACCCTTTCCTAGGTATACAAAAATGCATAAAATGAAATGTCCTGTGCAGAATGGTTTTTAAAATATTAAGACATTGCCATGATCCAGTGAACCGTGTGATCAGAGCCTGGAATTCAGGCACAGTGAAGACCTGTTTGGTGCATGACTCATGCCGTGTGGAGTTTGGGTGGCTTGGTGCCTGTGGCACTTCAGGCCTGTAATGGCAAAGCATTGCAGGAATAATGATCCTTCTCCTCACTTTTGAAATCCTTCATCAAATGGGTAAGTGCACTTAAATAGCTTCACTTATATAGGTTAAATATTGCAAAAGTAGATACAGGATTATGCCGTTAAGATACCTTTCCCAGAATTCTCATGAAGGGCTCACATTGAACTAATTACATTTTTGTCTTTACTCCCCCCATAGTTGAATCCCAAAACTCTACCCTAAATATTAAAGATATGTGTATGCCAAATTGTTTAAAGTACATTTATGCTTTCCCAGATTATTTCTCATTTAAATTAGGCTTGTTGAGTTTCAGTCTGAGCACAAGTAATTTATTTCTTCATTCCCAGAATATTTACAGAGGATGTGTGTGTGTGTCTGCATGTGTGTGTATGTGCATACACACACATGTGCACATGCACCAGAGAGCATGTGTGTTCACCAGAGAAAGACAGAGAGAGGGAGAAAGTACTTCTCAGTGGGGTATGGTCAGGTTGCAATCCCTTCTCCAGTTTTCTCTGTTCTGTTGGGATTTGGGGCACGCGCGCACACACACAGTGTTCAGGCCAGGACAGACCACATGGTTAGCCATATGAAACACAGCTTCCTTAACTGCTAGGCTATGGGCTAGCCCCAGCACCTATTTTAAAGAGCACTTCAATAGGCTGTCATGGAGCTTAGGGTTTATGAGGAGTGACAGAATTCGATGAGCAATTACGATAATAATAACAAGACAAAATAGCGAAGTACTGTGTGCGCTAAGGACAATTAGAGAGGTTGAGGGAGAGCATGAAGATGGCCAGCGAGGTCAGCTGGGTCAGAACATCCCCTGAAGTCCAGGAAAAGGGTTCCAGGGCAGAGAACAGCTCGTGCGGAGGGTAAGGACACAGAGAATGAAGCATAAAGGAAGAGAAGTTCAGAATGGCTGGAGTTGGGGTGGGAGAGTCATGACTAAAGATGAGACTGGAGAGAAATTGAGACATTTTCTTTAATACAGAAGCTGTCGTTTTGTTTGTTTTGTTTTATAATTTGCCAGAGGGTGCCAGAGGGAATTCTGGCAGGCTGGAGAAACGAAGAAGGGACAGTGGCGTGATCATTCCGCATGTGGAATGCTTTCTCACTTTCTCTCTCTCTCTGTCTCCCTCTGGCAAATTGTGAAAAAGACTAGGATGACCGTGTGCCACAGTGGCTAAGCACGGTGCATTGGGTGCCGCATCCCACATGGCCAACGGAGGTTTGAATCCCAGCTCTGGAAGCTTGAAAAACACATGAGGCACATATGTGTGTGTATCCAAAATCCTAATTGGAAGAGAAATGGAGGAAATGGATTGTGGCATGACCATGCCCCGCTGCGGATTCCTCCTCCCCCGCAACCCCAGGAGTATGTGTGCCTTTGGTTAGAGGAAAAGAAAAAGTGGTGAATACCTACCATTTTGAGACAATTTTGATATTGCTTCTAATATAGTAAGTTTATGAACCACAAAAATGAAGTGATCCAGATACATTAACACAAAAAACCTCTTCAGCCAGTCTCAGATATAGCTTATATTGATATTAAGAGAAGAGAGCAGATGTGTTAAGAAATTTCAGAGTCAATCTTACTACATGTGTTTTTTTTTTTCCCCCCAGAGGTTTTTTGCTACAGTGTGCGTGCGCTCGCCAGAAAGACAGAGAAAGAGAGACAGAAAGCAAGAAATCACCCCCAGGGGGGATGGCCATACCACAATCCCTTCTCCTCCATTCTCCTCTTGGGATCCTGGGCACACACACACACATGCCTGGCATGAGTTTAAGCCACTGGGTCCGGGACTTGAATCGCAGTCAACTACATAGGAGTCCAGCGACATAGCCATTACGCTAACTGCTGATCCCTTATTACATGTGTTTTAAGTTAATCTTTCTATTGGGGCTGGCAGGTGGCATGGTGGATAAAGATGTTAGGCTCCCACATGACCGACCATGGTTCGAGTCCTAGACCTGGCAGCTTGCTTTCTTGTTTTCCCTTTCTCTCTTTCTCACTGTCTCTGACTGGTCAAATTAAAGAAATAATAATAACAAATGGAATTAAGTAACTAAATAACTCTTAAAAAAAGATTATCTGTCTATTGAGTTATTCTTAGCTACATCTAATGGTGATAGTCTGCCAACAAATTAAACTGATGCTGAATTGGATATATGATGGATTGCTAACCTATTTCTCTTGCAATCAAGACTCGAGTTTAAATATGTTTAAGGACATAAATTTAAATGTTTACAACTTTAAATTTAATCCCGGTGAAAGGAGGTATGCGTTTATGCAGGTATGCACACACGGCACCTGCTCCAGCCCTGTGCATTTCAATTTCTGCTGAGAAAAGGCACAAGCCAAAAATAAGTGAAACTTGAAACCTGTGTAGAGTGTCATGGTGCATTACCTGGAGTAATGTCTAGCATCACATACAGTTCACCGTTACTCAGTATCTTCTTGCTCAGTTTTAAACCCAGCATTTTCTTTTTTCTGGAGAGGTTTTAGCTATAGGGCGCGTGCGCTTGCCAAAAAGACAGAGACAGACAGAGAGACAGAAAGGGGGAAATAATCTCCCAGGGGGGATGGCCACGCCGCAATCCCCTCTCCTCCATTCTCTCGGGATCTTGGGCACGCATGCACACGCGTCTGGCGTGAGTTTAAGCCACCGTGTCTGAGACTTGAACTGCAGTTGGCAACATGAGAGTCCAGCGACATAGCCATTATGCCAACTGCTGGCCGCAAACCCAGCATTTTCTATAGCACCAGTGAAGCAGCTGGAAATAGCCCATGTCTGTTTTCCAGTCATAAAAGTCTGCTTTTTATCTGTTAAAATACCAGCTAAGTCACTGTCATTTAACCTTTCTGAGAGTCAATTTCTTCATTTATGACATGTAGAAAAAACATCTTCATGATTACAGTCAGGATTAAATGAAATGATGTATATCTTCTATAAACTTAATATGTTCCGTTATTTTTCTTCTGGATTCTTATCTTGGACATGGACAAATTAATAGCTTTGTTGTAACTGGTCACAGCACAAACTTATGTATTGATAAAAGGTATACATGGGGAAAGTTCAGAGACATTACAGTAAAGCATCATACATTTATTAAATACTTGTATGCACAGGTATTATAGTACAACATCTGGGAAATACAATTTCTAATTTCCTGAAGTTTGGTATAGGAAGTATTTATTGGGCCAGTTGGCATGTTGTGTTTTTTTTGGAGAGATTTTTGCTATAGGGCGCGTGCGCTCGCCAGACAGACAGAGAGAGACATAGAGACAGAAAGTGAGAAATCACCCCCCCAGGGGGGATGGTCACGCCAAAATCCCTTCTCCTCCATTCTCCTATTGGGATCTTGGGCACACACGCACACACACCCAGCGTGAGTTTTAAGCCACCGGATCCGGGACTCTAACCGTGGTCTACTATGTGGGAGTCCAGCGACATAGCCATTATGCTAACTGCTGGTTCCCAGTTGGCATGTTGTTTAAGGCAGCTGGATCCCACATGACCAAGTCTGCAGTTCAAGTCCCAGACCCAGCAGCATAAGAAATACACTGGGCGTGTGTGTGTGTGTGTGTCTGTGTGTGTCTGTGTGTGGGTTTGCCTAGAACCCCCAGGGGAGAATAAAGGAGAAGGGATTGTAGGGCGACAATCCACCCCTGGAAATGACTTCTCTGTCTGTCTCTCTTGGTCTCTCTTTCTGGCAGGTGCACACACCCTGTGGCAAAACTATTAGGTCGTTGAGAAAGTCCTGATGTGTTTTTCTGTGCAAAAATGCATCATGACTTTCCAAACAACCCAATAATATATAAATAAACAAATATTTATCTAAGTATTATCTCTATTTTATAGTGAGGAACCATGACTCTGAGAAAAAAATACGCTAACTAGTTATTTCACTGGACGGTGTGAGGATTGTATGTGTAATTTATTTTTTATTTTTATTTTTTTAAAAGAATTATTCTATTCAACTTTATTTATTTATTTATTTTTAAATTTTACCAGAGAGGGGCAAAGTGAGAGAGAGAGAGGGGGAAGGTAAGAAAGCAAGCCATCAAATCTAGGACTTGAAATGCTATAGGCCATGTGGGAGTCCAGCACCCTTAACCAGTATACCACCTGCTGGTCCCATGCAATTTATTTTTTAAGTGCCTGCCACAATTCTTGGTTTTTCTTATTATTTTTAATTTGCTTCAGGGCATGTATGCTCATCAGAGAGAGAGAAAGAGAGCGAAAGTGAGAAAGTAAGCCACCAGGTCTGGGACTTGAATCACGGTTGACCATGTAGGAGTCCAGCCCCTCAACCACCACACCAACCAGCTGCCCCCCCCTTACCGCAAGTTTTTTAAAAAATAAAAGAAAACAGAAAAGAAATAACGTATGTTGTTTTGAATCTCTTTGTAAAGACTCTTGCAAGAAAAAAAATGTGTATGTACAGGATTGGAGTGATGACAGTGACCTTGTGTGGGTAAATCCATTGTGAAACATGACATTAGCAGCATGGCACGTGTAAGAAGATAATTTATGTGATAAAGATGGGATGCCCCAAGTACAGGTGGTTGAAATGTGGACATGCGAGGTAAATGACTTGCAGTATCAATCACCACGCTGACCGTGTGGAAATACTCAACCCAATGCGAAGAAACCAAATTGCGAGGACAGCAGGAAAAAAATGTAAGGTTTTGTGTGTCTGTACAGGTGACCTCAAGTCTCTAGTTGAGAGTGTCCCAATAACTATAAAATACACATGAATAGACTAATTAAGGGGGGAAATAGGATTAAATAAGTAAGGAAAAGATACAAGATGGAATTTGTTCTGTAATGCAAAGTTACTAAAAAATCAATCATCATGTGCTTTATTTAAAATATTAAGTCCAGGGCCAACAGGTGGCGTGGTGGTTAAGGACGCTGGATTCCTACCTGGTTGACTGTGGTTCGAGTCCCAGACCTGGCAGCTTATTTTCTAACTTTCCCTCTCTCTCTCTCTCTCTCTGTCCCTCTCTGGTCTAATTAAAAACAGATAAATAAATAAAGTTAAATAAAATAATAATTTTTAAAAAAGAAGCCCTGCATTAGAATAGTAAGCCCATGGGCTGTTGCCATGGCCCCCTTGTTAAGGCAGCTGGATCCCACATGGCTGATTCCAAGATTTGAGTTCCAGACCTGGCAGCTTGAGAAAAATGCTGGTCACGTGTGTGTTGCCCATAATCCTAAAAGGAGGGAGAGATGAGGAAGAAGGGATTGTAAAGTGGTGCGGAGGAGTTAACACTCAAAATCTGCGGCCCCCACTGGGGGTTGGACACGGTCTTTTATGGGGGATTTGGGGAAGGGGAAGTCTCTGAGTGGGGAATAGGAGGTCTCTGGATGCAGAATGGGAGGTCTCTGGATGGGGAACGGGCTCAGAACCTGCCCTCCGTAGAGTCAAAGGGAGGAGCCAGAGAAGCAGGAAGTCTAGTCTGTTCTGGGTACTAATCCATTCAAAGTTTTCAGTTTACCCTGCAGCTCTTGGGAGGGGCAGTAAGTTTGCCAGAGGACAGAAACGTCAGGCTGCTATCAGCCCTGAGTTATTCATGGATTCAGGGTCCTTTCACATCGAAACAGTCATACACAGGCATGGAATCACCATTAATTCTACCAGAGTTAGGAGCATTGAGGACCTAACATGAAGTTTACAGAACACTAGGGGTTCTATGAGCCCCCTGAAAGTGTATACCAGCATGTGCACATGCGGTTTCTGAAGGGGGTTCCATAGCTGTTTTTTTTTTTTTTTCTTTTTAAAGAATTACCTTATTTAACCTTTATTTATTTATTTATTTATTTATTTAAATTTGACCAGAGAGAGACAGAGTGAAAGAGCGGGAATGTGAGAAAGCAAGCCGCCAGATCCAGGACTGGAACCATGGTGGGCCATATGGTAACCCAATGCCTTTAACCACCACACCACCTGCTGGCCCCTCCATAGCTTTTTAAAAGTCAGATATCTAAAATAGTGTATGGCCAGGCACTCCATGTACCCAAAGTAAGGACCATTACTCTGGTAAAAGAACTGTTTGCTGGGATCAGCAGCTGGTGTAATGGCTGTCACTGGACTCCCACGTAGTCAACCACGGTTCGAGTCCTGGACCCAGTGGCTTAAACCCACGCCAGGTGCGTGTGTGTGCACGCCCAAGATCCCAAGAGGATAATGGAGATGAAGGGATTGCGGTGTGGCCATCCCAGGTGTGACCATCCCTGCCCCAGGGGTGATTTCATGTTTTCTGTCTGTCTTTCTGACAATTTCATGTGCCCTACAGCAAAAAACCTGTCACAAAAAAAAAAAAAAAAACATTTGCTGACAAATTGGTAAATATGTGGCTTAGTTCCTATTACCAAGGAAGAAAGACTGATTTATTTTAATGATTTGGTGTCTTGTCTTTTCCATTTTGTATTTGTGTGTGGGAGGTAAAATTAGTCTACACAAGTTTCCATTACCAACCAGGTAGCTTTACATTTCTAAGATATCAAGGAGAGATCCAGGTTTGTAAATCTCAGTTTTAAATCTCCGTTGCTGTTTATTTTTGTTTGTTTGGTTTCTTAATTCAGTTTGAATTTGGAAGGGATGCTCACACCTCAAAATGCTTCTTGGCTTTAAGCAAAAAGAAAGAAAAATAAAATTTCCACAAAGTTTTTCCTTTTATTTAAGATTCTTTTAAACATTCCTAACAGGTAATTAATAAGATTTTGGCAGCTACACATAAGCATTTATTTTAATTGAAAAGGTGACATCTATCCCCATGAGGACTCTCAAAGTAATCATTGATTTCTGGAATCTTAGTGACCACATCTGAGTTGTCTTTCTGATAAAATTCTGTTTTACCAACTATATTCTTGGATTTTTTCCTGAACTGCCGCACTGACTCACATAAAGCTCTATAAAACAAATTAGAAATGATGACACTCTTCCGTGACTAAGTAGATATTTCTACAAAATTGGTGCCTTTAATCTCATGTATACTGTGATAAAAATATATTACTGTTTCCTATAATAATTTAACGAGAAAGTGTGAGGGCACTCACGTAACATCTACTAAAAGGTGACTTTTGAACTTAGGTACTCAAAATTTGAGGTAAAGAAGAAAAGAGCTTAAGATTTCTAGACAGTTTCTGAAATAGGGAATTTCATGATAAGAAAAAACACTTTTTTTTTTTTTTTGGAGAGGTTTTTGCTATAGGGCGTGTGCGCTTGCCAGACAGACAGAGACAGAGAGACAGAAAGGGAGAAATCACCCCCAGGGGGGATGGCCACGCCACAATCCCTTCTTCTCCATTTTTCTCTTGGGATCTTGGGCAGGCATGCACACCAGCCTGGCATGAGTTTAAGCCACTGGGTCCCAGACTCAAACCATGGTCGACTACATAGCCATTATGCCAACTGCTGGTCCCAAAACAAACACTTTTACATAGCTTGCCCAAGGTCATTCAGCTAATGGAGTCCATTTTCAATCACATATTTGCCTGAATATAAAGCAAATAGTTTCCATGACCAAAAATAATATATAAAATATCTAAAACAATATAGGTAAATATATACTTTGATCTCATCCTTTAAGGTATACCTATAAATCTAATGCACTTTATGGGATATGAATGATAAAATAATGGAAATCTCAATTGTTCAGGCTTTGATACTGAGATTTATGGATCCAGAGACTTGATTTTTGTGTGTGCCCAAATTTGATATAACTGTGAGTTTGCATTATAATTATACAATTCACAACACTGATTTATAAAGCCGAATGAATGCTAATCTTAAATTTACAGTGGCCAAAATAGCTGGCAGGATAATTATTGAATTTGTAGCTATTCCTCTTTAAGGGAAGCGCCAACTAGAACAAATGATAACTTAGAAAATTGCCTGTTCAGTCGAATGCTGGAAAGAAGCGAGTAAATATCATTAAGGTTTTATTTGCATAAAGATAGGTTAATTGTCTTTTGCTGTAAAAACAATCTCACCACCCATGGAGAAGTGGTTCAAAATTGCTTTGAATTTCAACATCCCCAGCTTTTTAACCTCATAGGGATGAATTACTTAACGTCTGCCAGCCTCAGTTTCCTTACGTTATAAAAACAGGCTTCTTTTAAGGATCGAAATCATCCATTTTCAAACATGTAACCCCGTATGATAGTTGTGAGTCTATTTGATACATTCAACACGCTAGCTCCCGCTAGCTAAAATATGAAAATTATATTATGTATTAGCATGATGTCATTTGTTGTCATTGTGCTGTTTGCTATTGTTCTGTGTAGACAGCAGCTAATATGGAGAAACCGGACAAATGTGCAGCACAATCCCCCCTAGAGCCGGCGAGGAGGCGGGTACGGATAACCATGACAACAAAGCGCGCCAAGGCATTTTCCGCTTGCGCGTCGCATGGGAAGAAAAAGTCTAGACAGCGTGTTGCGTCATCACTCCGCGCTCGTCAGGCTGCTCCGTGCTGTTTTGGAAGGTCCTGGCCCGGCTCCCGTCGCCTCACGCCAGGTATCTTTTTTCCAACCTTGGTTCCCTCGCGTGGAGGTTGCAGGACGGTAAGTGCCGAGGGAGAAGCGCGGACGGGCGAGGCAGGCCGCGGGGATGCTCGGCGCACTCCCCGCCTCCGCACCTTCCTGCGCCGCCTCGGCCCTATCAGCTTCCTCTCAGCTGGGATCGCGCCGCGTCAACTTCCGGGCGGGTGCCCGCCAGCACGGCCTCCGCCGCTCCCCTCCTTTGGCCCCTTTGTGTCCCCGCCGTGTGGAGGCACGGGCCCTGGCAGGTCCTTTCTCGAGGCAGGGGGCACCGTAGCGCAGGGAGCATCTCTCAGTGGGCGGGCTCGCGGCCCGCCCGGGGGTTGGATTGGGGAACGTGTCTGCGCGTGCTGGGGTAAGAGGAGGTTGCACGAGGGTCAGCTCGTGGTTGAGTAAGGAGGGGTGGGAAGGGAGAGGGGGCGAAGGGGAGTCAAAAGCAATGGAAATTTTAAACAGATACCCCATGTCCACCTTCTGATCCCGAGGGGCCTAACAATGAAGCGCAGCCATACTAGTCCTGAGCCACTGGCATGCTTGCGGGCTCTTTATTGCCTTGGGAAGCGACTGCTGTGGCATTGTATTTTATGTTGTTCTCATGGCCTCTCTTCTTTTCGTTTTTCCCCCCGCAGTTAGTTTATTTAAAGCCCCCTGCCCCCTAGGGTGGTGGTTTCTACCAATATGAATCTTTTCAACCTGGATCGTTTTCGCTTTGAGAAAAGGAGTAAGATTGAGGAAGCTCCTGAAGCAACCCCTCAACCCTCCCAGCCTGGCCCTTCTTCACCAATTACTCTTAGTGCTGAAGAGGAGAATGCTGAAGGGGAAGTTAGCAGGGCAAACACCCCTGATTCAGATATAACTGAAAAAACAGGTGAGTTACAATGTTGCAAACTGATGTATCATCAAGGTATACTTTTAAAGGATGAAAGGCAGAGGGATTCTCATTTTTACTCTTAGTGCCATACATACTGATGCATTGTCCTCCATTGAGGTCTTTTAAATACTAACTTGGGATTGCCACGGGCAGGGTGACCCTCCAGCAGAGCACCCCTCCATTGATGCTTTACTTTTACATGAGTCCTTGAAATATGGCCCAGTCCTGGAAGGTAAAATCAGAATTTAGGGCATCTTTAGGTAAAAATGGAAGAGATTCAGTCCTGTGTTAGATTTTGAGACTATTCAACCAGATTTATTCCCCCCAGTATTCTTTAAAAAAATACTGACCACTGCTGTAAGCTAGGAATTGGTCAGAAGTGCTTTAAGACAACTTGCATGTACAAATGAAGATCAGATCACATTCAGTTATCGCCTTGACCTCACTTCCTGGATATCTCTAGAATGCAAATGAGTAATTGGTATTCATCATGGTGAATGAGCCATTTTTGACATCAGCAGATTGTCACAGACAGGATTTGAAAGTGAGCCAGAAATTACATTTCCGTTGTAATCTGTTGAGCAGTTAACAATGAAAGGAATATATTTGAGTTCTTGCCGTGTTTTAGTGATAATGCTGAGTACTTCACTTCTTGTTTAATTTGTACAGTAATATTACAGTTATTATCCCCATTTTGCAGAAATGACACCCAGAGAAATTCATTCAGTTATTAGGAATTGGGTAGAGACTGAACTCAAATTCTTAATTGTTACAGTATACAGTCTGTTACGTAAGGTGAAGGAAATGTTAGACGTTTTTCCATTGCAGGAATAACCTTTTTCGATGCAGAATTTAAATGACTGGTCTGGAAGATTGGTAACATGTCTGCACCATTGTACCTTGTTCACCACGCTTCTGCTGGTGTGTGACAGTCATGGCGGGTCCCCTCCATGGTCTCATTAGATTAACATTTGTAAGTTCTTGGGCTTAACTGTCACTTGGTGGAATGATTTGGTAGATTGGATTTAGAGGTAATGAGGAGTCAGATTTCCAAATGCTTTGATTGTGTAAGGAGTTTTGAACTTGTCTACATGGCTATAGGGAACAACTGAAGGATTTGAAGCACAGGAATGACATCTCTGCGATCTTTTCTTTCAATCGATATTTGATTGATTTGCATCGTTTGCTGTAGTTAATGCCTGACCATCCAAGAAATTAACTGTTTTCCCAGTGAATTTATTCCTCTGTTTTTCAAACGGTTAGCCTGCATGGGGAAGGCCAGTGTGTAGGCATGGGATTTTAAACCCTTAAAGGCCTCTGCTTTTTTATTTTAGTTAAATGTAGGATGTTGGACAAGTCATTTAGATTCTGGGATTGTCTGTTTATCCCTTAAAGGAAAAACATTTTGTAAACTGGACCTCAGTGAAATGTGTTAGTTATTTATCAGTATTGGTTGGTAATGTGAAATTCATAGTTGTCTTTTCCAATCAGAAGATATTTTTCTACCTTTTTTCTTTGTAAAGACATTCCACACCTTTTCTTTGTCCTCTTCAGGAAAGAGAACGTGTTTTTTTTTTTTTTTTTTTTTACATAAAATCCTCTTAGAAACTGAGGTTGTTTTAGGAATCATTTGGATGGTCTTGATGACATCGAGAAACATGAAAATTAAGTTTGTTCTAGCAGAGGTGAAAATTCATCCCAGTAGGAATGAAGCGTATTGCTTTATGAAAAGATAATTCTAAGTGATAAAAGAATTTTCAAGAATGTTGAAAACTAAGAGTGGTTTGTTTATTTTTAAAATTTTGGTATAGGATTTGGTGCACACATGTGTGAGACAGAGAGAGACATGAAAAATCACCACCCCCTCCCCAGGAGGGATATCCAGGCCAGAGTCCCTTCTACTGTCTTCCCTTGGGATCTTGGGCGCGCGCGCGCACACACACGTTCTGAAGCCTCTGGGTCCTGGACTCGAACTGCATAGTCGGCCATGTGGGATCTAGCTGCCTTAGTCACCATGCCACCAGGGCCTTAGTTTATTCTTTATATTATAGGTTCTAGACATCCTGTAAAGACTTCATAATAAAATGATGAAAGAAAATTGTTCTACAAAAAAGTCAGTGCATCAGTGTGAGTACTGCATATTAATGAAGGGTGGGGTTTGAAGGGAGAGAGATCATTTAGGAAGCTCTTAACAATCTGAGCTTAATGATGGAAGTAGAAATAGAGAAGAAAGATAAGAGCTTTCATATTAATGAAGGATAGAATTTTGCAGCTAGGTACATGGTAGGAATGAGTAAGGTGATTGTTAGGATTTTTAGTTTAGGGTAATAGGAAAAAGTTGGTATTGCAATGGATAAGAAGTACCTGTTATTAGCCATTGGCTTGCCTTTACAAAATTAAATAAAAATCAGTCTTGCCCTAACTGCTGAGGCAACTTAGCATGAGGGAAGAGGGCAAGACTGAATCACATGTTGGATCTGTGGAAAGAGTAAAAGGCCGAAGTAAAGTTTAGATCAGGACTGGTGATGGAGATGGGACTCATGAGTAGGATGTGAATATTGACCTTCCACTATCATATGGTAACATCGTATACTTCCATTGTGGGAGAGTAGAATGTGAAGGTCTAAGCTCATAGAATGGAAATCGTATGTGGTCAAAGTTACCTATAACCACTCTTTCTCGTTTGATCCTGTTGCTTCCCTAATGTAAGACTTAATTTCCCACCCCTCTCCTTCAGTTACTGTGCCACCCCCTTGTTTTTTGAATATGCCTGGCAGAGTAGTCCCTCTGTTTTGCCCTCTGCTCTCTTGCTTGGAAGACCCATCCTGCTGACATTTGCATATGACTCAGCTCCTCCTTTTCATTAAGTCTTAGTGAAATGTCACCTTTCTTTCCGTGGCACTCCCTTATCACTGTCTTTGAAATAGCAACTTCTCCCATCTTCCCACTTCCCTGCTTTACTGTATTTTTTTTCCTTTAATTTTGTCAGAGGGTGCATGCAGAGAGAGAGAAAGCACTCCCCCATGGGGAGTGGTCATGCTGTAATCCCTTCCCCTCCATTTCTCTCTCCTCTTGGGATGTTGGGCATGCATGCATAGGCACCCAAAGTCTCTCAAGCCACTGGGTCCAGGACTCTAACTTTGCAGTCAGCCTTGTGAAATCCAACAGCTTTAACTACTATGCCGCGGGCTGGTCTACTGTTTTTTTCAAAATTGGTTTTTGACAGTCTTTTATTTTTTTATTTTTTATTTTTTATTTTTTATTTGAGCAGAGAAGGACAGAGAGAGAGAGAGGGAAACTGAGGAACCAAGCCACCAGGTCCAGGACTCGAACTGCAGTCAGCCACGTGAGAATCCAGTGCTCTCAGCCACCTGCTGGCCCCAGTCTTTTTCTTTTTTTCCCCAAGTTTTTTTTTTTTTTTTTTTTAAGAATTATTTTATTTAACTTTATTTACTTATTTACTTATTTATTTTAATTTTTTACCAGTGAGGGAGAGGGAAAGTGAGAAAGCAAGCTGCCAGGTCTAGGACTCAAACCATGGTTGGCCATGTGGGAGTCCAGCACCCTTAACCACCTGCGGGCCCCAATCTTTTATTTTCCCCCCGAAGTTTTTTTTTTTTTTTTTTTTTTTTAAAGAATTATTTTATTTAACTTTATTTATTTATTTTTATTTTGCTGGAGAGAGGGCGAGGGAAAATGAGAAAGCAAGCTGCCAAGCCCAGGACTGAAACCATGATTGGCCATGTGAGAGTCCAGCACCCTTAACTACCATGCCATCTGCTGGCTCCATTTCTTCCTGTTTTTAAAAATTATTTTTTCTCAGCGAGAGACATGTAACTAGCAAGGTCTTCACACTGTAATCCCCCCTAGCCAGCCTGGATCATGGGCACAAACATGCCTAGCATACACAGGGAGGGCCTGGCATGCAAACCTGGACCTTCCCCTGTGTGTTTAGCATCTTAGAGTGTTGCGTTACTGCTGTGCCACCAGCTGGCTCTGTACCCTTCAGAGAATTCTGCTTCCAGGTGTTTATCACTCCCTGATGCTGTGTCACGGATCTGTGTCTCCCTTATAGAATGCAAGGTCCCTCAGAGCGGAGACCTTATCTGTTCACCTCTTCATCTCCATAACATTGACCAGCACATAGTAGGCCTCAATAAATGTGTTGAAGTAAGGATTATTCCATAACGAGTGTGTGATTTTAGATTAGTACTTCATACATTTTTTAAAATGTCACTCCTTTTTTTTTTTAATGACCTTGAACCAGTTTCCTGGCTATCAGAACTTTTTTTTTTTTTTTTTTTTTTTTTTTTTGGAGAGGTTTTTCGCTATAGGGCGCGTGCGCTCGCCAGGCAGACAGAGAGAGACATAGAGACAGAAAGCGAGAAATCACCCCCCAGGGGGGATGGTCACGCCGCAATCCCTTCTCCTCCATTCTCCTCTCGGGATCTTGGGCACGCACGCACACGCGCCCGGCGTGAGTTGTAAGCCACCGGGTCCGAGACGCGAACCGTGGTCGACTACGTGGGAGTCCAGCGACATAGCCATTACGCTAACTGCTGGTTCCCAGAACTTTTTTTTTTTAACTTTAAAAAAATTTACTTCTTCTGGGGACCAGCGGGTGGTGTGGCGCGGTTAAGGCACTGGGCACTCCCACATGGCCAACCATGGTTCGAGTCTGGGACCTGGTGGTTTGCTTTCTCACTTTCTCTCTCTCTCTCTGGTCAAATTAAAATAAATAAATGAATAAGTAAATAAATTAAAAAAAATACTTCCATGAGCAACAGGGACAGAGAGAGAGAAACTGAGCGAGCCCCTCCACAGGGTCCGGATGCTGTGATCCACCCAGCCTCAGCCAGCCCTGGATTATGCACTCTGCCTGTGGCTCTCTCAGGAGGTCTCCGCTTGTAAACCTAGAACTTCTGTGGGCCAGCCTCTGCACCACCGTCTGCCCCATCAAACATTGTTCAGCCATGGATACTTGAAGCTCTTTTCAGTACAGGGTAAGCCTGTACCTACTGCTCATCTGATAAATCCTAAACAGCCTTTGGATTTAAAGGGATTACAGTTAACCTGCACTCTCCAACCCCCAATTTATTTTACCCTTACAGTGCCCAAAGTTATCAATGATTATTATTTTTTTATTACTAAAGGGAAAAGAAAAAAAAGTTGTGGCATGAGTACCGGTCACAGAGAGAAAGAAATTTGTATCATCACAAGGAGAGAACTAAGAGTCAAGGTGCCAAGGTCCGGGACGGTGCCAGGGACGATAAAGGTTCCCTGGTAAGAATCCTACTTACAAAGAGATGGACACAGAATTGGTTTTCAGAAGCTTTACTTGGGACCAGCAGTTAGTGTAATGGCTATGTCGCTGGATTCCCACATAGTAAACTATGGTTCGAGTCCCGGACCCGGCGGCTTAAACTCACACCGGGCGTGTGTGAGTGCGTGCCCAAGGTCCTGAGAGGAGAATGGAGGAGAAGGGATTGCGGTGCGGCCATCCCCCCTGGGGGGTAATTTCTCGCTTTCTGTCTGTCTCTGTCTTTCTGGCGAGCGCACGCGCTGTATAGCAAAAACCTCTCCAAAAAAAAAAGAAAACAAATGCTTTACTTATTTCACACAGAGGGTTACACTCAAATTATGACAGTCGGGGACGAATCGACGAGGGCACGGGTCGTCGTAAGCTGGCTCTGGGAAATTGTGGCACGGGATCTGGCCCTCGAGCACTGAGTCTGCGCTGAAGCAGACTCTAGGTGTGACCGTAGAGAAGCAGGCGGGCGGTCGGCCAGAGGAGACAGGCTGGAGCTAGCTACGTTGTTGGCGATGGTGTTCTGGGAGCCAGTGATGGGGCATCAGAGGCTAGGGGAGGACTCAGCTCCTTCTCACAGTTTGAAATCCGAGATCGAGGGAGGACTCAGCTCTGTTCTGGGGGAGGGGTCTGTTCTGACCGCTCAGAGTGACCCAGTGACAGTTCCGAGAAGTTTCTGTGGAGGCCCTGGTCTTATAGGCCATCTGGGTGTGTCTAGTTTCCTTATCATGGTTTTACAGCCCTGGTATGCTCCCTGTGCGTCTCTATCAGGTAGGGTGGTGCTGTTACATGACAATAGGTCAAAATGGTGGTGCCTTACAAAATGGCTTTACTTACGCTAAGCTAACAATGTAGTTCTATCTAAGGTATAACAGTAATCCATTTGGGGTGCTTTCTCTCTGGTGAGTGCACTGTAATTCTTTTTCCTCTATTTCTTTACCCATCAGGATTTGGGCATACAGATGTCCCTGGTGTGTCTTTCCAGTTACTGGGGCTGGGGTTTGAACTGTGGTCGGTTGGGTTCCAGCCCCCTATGGACAGTGCTTACTTAACCACTGCTCTGCAAATCCAGCCTCTTTTCTTTGTCTTTTAGAAACAGGGGGTTTGAAAGGTTAAGATAATGGCAGATGAGAGAGAGAGGAGAGATCCTACTGTGTTCTGTGCACAAAGAATAAAAGTATGACTGAAACATAATCTAAGTGCCAAGAGGAATGGTGATAAATACGTAGTTAAATTAGTACAGTGTGGGGCCAGTTAGTGTGGTGGTTAATCCTATATGACCTGAATATATGGTTTGAGTCCCAGACCCGGCAGCTTGAGAAACATGTTAGACCTGTGTATAGGCATGCTCAAGATCCCAAATGAAACATGGAAAAGAGATGGTAGTATAGCCATCCTCCCAGGGTTGCTTTCTCACTTTCTCACTTTCTCTGTCTCTCTCCCCCATCACCTCCATGGTGTGCATGTGCCCTATAACAAATTGAAAGAAAAAAGTGTGATAAATCATAATGAGGGAAATAATAAGCAAAGTAGAATCACAGTATGTGATTCACAGTTAAATTATGCCTTCTTGGGGAGGATCACAAAAATTTATTGAAGTGACTTTAAGAGAGGACTTGAAACAATGGAATCATTCTTTCATTGGGTGAACAAATACAAAAGGGTTGAAAATACATGTTGTCTTGAAAAATCTGTGGTATGTGCATGGAGGGTAGGAGGCCGAAGACTTACCTGTGAATGAGGTGGTTTTGGCCAATGTGGATGAAGCCAACAAGGTAGAAATGTACACTGGATTGTGAGGGGCCTTTACAGACTTGTCAGGGAGGATGGCTCTTAGCGGGTACACTGTAGAGCTTTTCATACAGAAATAAAGCTATTGTATTATTTGAAACTTCTATGTAGGGAAATGAGTAGTGATGAGTGTAGAAGGCAATTTAAGGTTTGGTTTCTTTTTTCGTTTTTTTTTTTTTTTTTTTTTTTTTTGCTATATGGCGCATGTGCTCGCCAGACAGAGAGACAGAAAGCGAGAAATCATCCCCCAGGGGGGATGGCCACACTACAATCTCTTCTCCTTCATTCTCCTCTCGGGATCTTGGGCACGCACACACATGTGCCCGGCATGAGTTTTAAGCTACTGGATCCGGGACGCGAGCCGCAGTCGACTACGTGGGAGTCCAGCGACATAGCCATTACGCTAACTGCTGGTCCCTAGGGGTGTATTTCATGACACATATTTAATGATATTTGGCGATCAGTACGTAAAGATAGCTTAGATATTCAAATATTCTTTGCTTGGACAGTTGTGTGATTACCACTGAACTAGGAAGTGGGTCTAGGAGAAAGATACAAAGACGTATTGAGTTTATGTTACCTATCATATTTTAGTAACAGGATAATAAATGGTTGACATTAGAGTTTGGAGCATGGAGTGTGATCTGGACCAGAGAACCAGCTGGGAGTCATTTCTGTGGAGTTAATAGAAAATGTTCTAAATCGGCGCCTAGTAAGAAACAGCAACATTTAGTGATAAACAAAGGCAGGGAAATCAATGAAAATATAAACAGTAATTAGAATAGTGAAAATGTCAGTTGTCTGGAAGCCAAAGAAGAGAGTTTCCAGTTTGGTACATAGTGACTATATCAGATGCCATTGAAAAGTCAGGTTGTTTGGGAGGCCTAAGCAACAGACTACTTTGCTTGGAAATTAAGTTGTTAATTTTTTTTTATTGTTGTTAAACAAGACTTTTGCTGTAGGGTGTCCATGTTCCCCGGAGAGACAGGAAGCGAGAAATCAACCCCCCCAGAGGATATGGCCATAACTCAATCCCTGTTCCTCCATTTTCCTCTTGGGATTTTGGGTATACACACCCAGCGTGAGTTTTAAGCCCCTGGGTCTGGGACTCAAACCCTGGTCGGCTCGGTGGGAGTCCAGCGATGTAACCATTACACCATCTGGTAATGGTTAAGCTGGTCCCAAGTTGCTATTACTTTTTAACAGTGTCAGTAGAATGGTGTGGAGATAGTGACTCTCATGAATTGGAAAGCTATTCCTTCGGCTTGATAGGAAAGAAATCTCAAGGAAAGATGTTTAAGGATTATTAAAAGCTGAGCCTGGGACACCAGCAGAGGGCATAATGGTTACGTTGTTGGGCTCCTAGTAGTCGGCCATGGTTTGAGTCCTGGACCCTGCGCTTAAAACTCACGTGATGGAGGGGACCAGCAGTTAGCGTAATGGCTATGTCGCTGGATTCCCATGTACTCGACCGCGGTTCGCGTCCCAGACCCGGTGGCTTAAACTCACGCCGGGCGCGTGTGCGTGCGTGCCCAAGATCCCGGGAGGAGAATGGAGGAGAAGGGATTGCGGCGAGGCCATCCCCCCTGGGGGGTGATTTCCTGCTTTCTGTCTCTGTCTGTCTGGCGAGCGCACGCGCCCTATAGCAAAAACCTCTCAAAAAAAACCAAAAAAAAAAACAAAAAAAAAACCTCACGTGATGGAGACCAGCAGATGGAATAATGGTTATGTTGCTGGAATCCCACATAGTTCACTGTGGTTTGAGTTCTAGACCCAGTGGCTTAAACCTCATGCTGGGCACAAGTGCCTGCATGCCCAGGGTCCTCAGAGGAGAATGGAAAAGGAAAAGGGATTATGATGTGGCCATTCCCCACCCCCGCCCCCGGGACTTATGCTTTTAAAATGCTATGTTTTCAGGCTGGGACCACATGGGAGTCCCAGCTTCAGTACCTAGTCCAGTGTAAAGATTGGGCGTTGCTGTCATTCCAGCTAAGAGATTGAGACAGGAGGATCATGATGGGGTGAGACAGACTCTTAATTTAAAAATAAAAAACCAGGCTCAGCATATGGCGTAATGGTTATGTTCCTGGACTCCCTTGTAGTCAACCGCAGTTCAAATCTCAGATCCTGCAGCTTAGTTGTGCTGGGTGCATGTGCATGCTGTGCCCAAAATTCTAAGGAGAAGGGAGAAAGGATCGCAGCTTGGCTATCCCCTTGGGGGGGGGGGGCAGATTTCTCGCTTTCTCTCTGTCTCTCTGGTGAAAAATAAGAAACCAATAAATAGTGATACACCTGTATAGAGCACTTAGCATAAATAGGACTTGTAGGACTGGAAGATGCTTTGAATACGTAAGTTAGTGAATGGGAAGGCCTAGGACATTAGACTTTATAAATACTGTATACTTAGGATATACTACCTGTATAAAAAATTGTTTCTTTCTCAAATAACAAATTAACCTTAGCTCACTATAACTTTATTTTTATATTTGACTCTTTTGTAATAATGCTTAGCTAAAAACATAAACATTTTGTAGAGCTGTACAAAACTAATTTTTTTGGGGGGGGAGGGAGAGGTTTTTGCTATAGAGCGAATGTGCTCGCCAGACAGAGAGAGACAGAAAGTGAGAAATCACCTCCCGGGGGGATGGCCACGCCACAGTCCCTTCTCCATTTTCCTCTCTGGATCTTGGGCACACATGCACACACTCCCGGCTGGAGTTTTTTTTTTTTTTGGAGAGGTTTTATCGCTATAGGGTGCGTGCGCTCGCCAGACAGACAGTGAGAGACAGAGAGACAGAAAGCGAGAAATCACCCCCCAGGGGGGATGGCCACGCCGCAATCCCTTCTCCTCCATTCTCTTCTCGGGATCTTGGGCATGCACGCACACGCGCCCAGTGTGAGTTGTAAGCTACCGGGTCCGAGACGCGAACCGCGGTCGACTACGTGGGAGTTCAGCGACATAGCCATTACGCTAACTGCTGGTTCCCCCCCAGCTTGAGTTTTAAGCCACCAGGTCTGGGACTCGAACCACGGTCAACTACATGGGAGTCCAACATAGCCATTATGCTAACTGCTGGTCCCAATAAATAAATATTTAAACATTTTCTCTGTTTATATTTTTTCTAAATGGTAAGTATCATAGATAAAACTGATATGTACAAAAGCTTTTTGGGACTCTCAGGGTTTTATATTTTAGATTAGTGCTTTTTATTTTATTTTATTTTAAGAATTATTTTATTTAACTTTTCTTTATATATTTCTTTATATTTTTAATTTGACGAGAGGTGGACAGGGACAAGGAGGGAGAGAGAAAGTGAGAAAGCAAGCCACCAGGTCTGGGACTCGATCTGTGGTTGGCCTTGTGGGAGTCCAGCACCCTCAGTCACCACACCACCTGCTGGCCCCTAGATTAGAGCTTTTTAAAACAGGTCCCCACTATCACAATCCTCCTGCCTCAGCCTCTGAGCTGGGACTGCAGGTGCACACCACCACTCTTAACTTTTCTTCATATGGGATGTCATTATGTGGTCCAGGCCATCCTTGACCTTGTGATCCGCTTGCCTCAAGCTCCTGGGTCACTGGGGTTACAGGTACACACCACCATATTTGGCCCTTTGGGTAGCAAACCTGGGCTTCCCACGTGGTCCCAGCCTTCGCAGCACAGAGTCTTAGCAGCATGTGTCACCGTGACTAGGCTGGAGTTCCTGGTTTTTAAGAGTACATAGTGGCCGTGAGTTTGAGAAATGTGGTTATCATAACTGCCTCAGTTTCCTCTTGATCACTTGCAGGTGGACTGAGGTGCTGCGTGCTTCAGTGCAGTGTGCATGTTCAGTGTGCATGTGCGTTTTGACGGCTCATATTTAGCAATAGCGCTAAGTAATTGAGTACATGAAGGGAAGTGAGCCAAATTATATTTTTTCCTTTATTCTTTTCCTGTCCTGTTAAGTTAGTGTATTAAGGGTTAATGCTAACGATCGGCATTTCTTCACCTTGCTTTCCATAATGAATCTGTAAGGGGAGAAAATTTAAAAATGCATGTAGAACTGCTGTCAGGAAATTTTAGTTCTCCTAATCTACATTAATAAAAATCGTTAGGAACCCCCAACCCCACCATCAGGCATTTAAATGGCTAGTTTTGAAAAGAGTATTCTTTATTTTGAAAGGAGATTCTGTAAAGAAATCAGACAATTCAATTCATTGTCCCTTAGCCTCTGTAAAATATCAGAAAGTAGGAGAGACAGATGCTGTTGTTAAATGTTGAACTAATGTACATTAGCTTTAAATCAAATTTTTGATACAGCGAAGATCTAACTTTTTAGTTTTATGTCTGAGTTGCGACTTTTCAGGAGTAGTTTATAAAATCAGAGTCCATGGGACTCTAGGTTAGAGTTGAACGGTAGTTTTATTACTTTACATAACTACTGGATTTTGTAGGTGTCTTCACATGTATAGCAATTAACAGAACTGATTTATTCTGACACAGAATTCTTCACTCAGGTTGCACTTAACATTTATAAAACTAATTTTCCTTCGGAAAAAATGTGGTTTGCATTTCAGTATATTTCTGTTGTAGGAAGTAAAGATGTCGACGTCCTCCAGAACACCCTGTAGTTATGTAGTACTTGATTGATGTTATTTACAGATACGGCTCATAAGCCTCAGTAATAATTGATTACTATAGTTTTTGACCGTTCTGGAGGAAGCTAATACGAGTAATAACAGTTTTACTAATGAGACTTGCAGAGTTGGATTTCAGACCTGCTACGTCCTGCTATGTGCTTTTGGGCATGTTGCCTTTTCTCTCTAAACCTTATCTGTAAAATAGTGATGGACTATTGTGTTGTGTATCCCTGAGGATTATTACAAAGATTAATTATCTGTTATATTTGAGGATTTGATAATGAATGGCCTAGAAAGTAGTCAGTGGTAGCCATTGGTTTTTGAACATTGCATTTTAGACCTACTCACCAGCTCAAGGCAGCATTTTCACTTTAATATGAATTTCTTAAATCTGTTCTCTTCCTCCTTGAAAGAGGAATTCCATAAAGGAAAGTGATTTTACTGCAAGAAGGGAGAATAATTTAGGAACTCACTCCTCGAAGAGAGTTCTCCCATCTTTATTTACAGTGGAATGTGTGCGCACACGTTGGAGAGTGAGAGGAACAGGAGAAAGTGAGAGGAGCAGCCTCCGCAGTCTGGCCATGCTGCCATCCCCTTGACTCTGGCCCGCTGAGTCTGGGCACTTGCCGGGGTGCTTGCAGCCGGGGACCAGCATGTTCCAGGCTGACCAGGCGGGGGATTCGAAACACACTTGCCCTGTGGGGTCCAGTCCCTGTCGAGTAGCACGTTACTGGTGCACCACAGAGCCAGCCGAGAAGAAGATTTCGGTTTAATCCTTTACTGGCTTGTTTTGCACAGGTAAGTAATACCAACTGTATGGCTACTCACAGACTTCCAGAATACCACAGACTGAGTGATTTAAACAAAAGCGATTTATTTTCTCGCAATCTGGAGGCTAGAGTTCCAAATCAAGTTGGTGGAAGGTTTGGTTTCTTGCAGGGTCTCTCTCTGGCTTGTAATGCGGCCATCTTCCGGCCCTGTCCTCACATGACCTTTCCTCTCTTTGTGTCCTTGCTGTCCTCCCTCTTGTAAAGTCACCAGATATCAGATTAGGAGCCTCCTCTAGACACCTCACTGTAACTTGATCATTTATTTGACGGCCCTGTTTCCAAAACAGTCACACAGAAAAGGGCCCACCCATATGCATTTAATCTTTTTTTAAATTGCCAGAGGGTGTTCTCCAGAGAGAGTCAGGGAAACAGAGAGAGAGGAGAAAAAGAAGGAGAAAGCATGGTCACACTGCAACCTCTCCTTTATTTCTCCATCCCGTCAGGGTTTGGGGCATGTGTACATGCACAGACATACACACACAGGTCCAGCATGATTTTCAAGATGCATGGGCTCGGATTCAAACCATGGTCTGTTATGTGGTACCTGGCTCTAACCTCTAGACAGTGGGGCTAACCTTATTTTTTTTGGGGGGGGGTGTGGTTTTGGTATAGGGCACCGCGTGCTTGCCAGGAAGAGATAGAGAGACAGAAAGCGAGAAATCACTCCCCAGAGGGGAGGCTACGCTGCAATCCCTTCTCCATTCTCCTCTTGGGATCTTGGGCACACACGCACACGTGCCCAGCGTGAGTTTAAGCCACCAGGTCTGGGACTCGAACTGTGGTCGACTACATGGGAGTCCAGCGACATAGCCACTATGCTAACTGCTGGTCCCTGGGGGTGATTTCTTAATCACTCGTGCTCTCTGTCTCTTTCCAATGAGTGCACATGCCCTGTGGCAAAACCTAAAAATTTAAAAATAGAAACTATGAATGAACTAAATTAGATTGTTTGCTCATGATTATAATTATCAAAAAGAAATTTCTTTAATTTTTAATTTCCTCAGAATGCCTTTCTCCTTTTTGTTTTTTTGTAGAGGACTCAAGTGTTCCAGAACCTCCAGATAATGAACGAAAAACAAGTATATCCTATTTTGAGAATCAAAAAGGAATACAGTATATTGATTTGTCTTCTGATAGTGAAGATGTCGTTTCCCCAAATTGCTCCAGTACAGTTCAAGAGAAGAAATTCAACAAAGACACAGTAATTATAGTGTAAGCCACTTAATTGATTAATGTATAAAATGTTCTTTTTCAGGAAATTAATTTGAAATATTTTGGTGACTTCCTTTTTTCCTTTTGCCTTTCTTGATCATATTTTGGTTATTTTTCCAAATTACAGATATGCAGAGATTCTGTGTGTGTGTGTGTGTGTGTGTGTGCAAATATATGTGTATGTTTCTAGATGATTTTTTTAATGTTCTAGTGAGAAAAAGATTTAATTTATTTTAACCTTCTCTTGGTAGGGAAATTATAACTGATGCCGTCGATCTTCTCTGTTTTATCATTTGTTTCATCATTTGATTCACTCATGAATCACCGTTTTAACGTATTTATTGGGTGCATTCTACGGCTAGGCACCATTTGATGATTAGGAATACAGCAGTGAACAAACCAGCTCCAAATCCTTGCCTTCGTGGACCTTGTGTTCTAGTCAAGTAGAAAGATAATAAAGCATGTAGCATGTCAGAGAATAAGTATTACGGGCTAACAGGAAGAGAATGGGGAGTTTAGGGTCAGGGCCTGGTTTCTGAACAGCACTGTTGGGAAAGGCTTTGTTGAGAAGATGATTCAGGAGCAGAGATGTGAAGGGGGTAAGAGATCCAAGTAGATACAGGAGGTGGGGTACTCCGGGTATTCAGAATAATAGCACTTTCAGCTACTCTGAGGAGGTGTTAGGCCTGGTCCTTCTGAGGAAAGTGGGAGGCAAATAAATGACGCAGAGTAAAGGACCTGAGATCACAGAATAAGGACTGGGGTAGGAACAGCTGAATTATGTTCAGTTCATAGGTTGTGTGGTTTTTATTCTGAATGAGATAGGAAGTCCATGCAGTGCATTGAGCAGTGGAGGAAAATGATCCGACCTAAATGGGAAAAGGGTCTCTTTTTTTATAATCATAATCTTGTTTATATTACATTGAATCACATGTCTTTACAGTATATTACATTGCTTTTTTCCAAAAGGAATACCTTGCATTATCAGTCAAGACAAAGACATTATTATCTACATCATCATCATCAAATCGCTTTTCATTTTTTTTCCCGATTGTTATTATTAAGATCTTTTTTTAAATAATTATTTTTTATTTAACTTTATTTGTTTATTTTAATTTGACCAGAGAAGGACAGAGAGAGAGAGAGAGAAAGCGAGAAAGCAAGCTGCCAGATCTGGGACTTAAACTGCAGTCCCATGTGGGAGTCCATTTCCATTGCCACCTGCCAGCCCCAGATAAAGATCTTTGTGGCTGTAGGGGAGCAGTAGTAGAAGCACGAATCCCTCTGGAATAACCCAGCAGAAGATGATAGAGATTTAGCACAGCCTAGTGCTTGTGGAAGTAATAGGAAATGGTTAGATGCGGCACATTCTTCAAAGGTAGAGCAGAGAGGATTTGTTGATGTATTTCATGTAGGTTGGAAGAGAAAGGAGTTAGAGATAACCCCAAAATTTTTGTCATGAGCAACTGTAAAGATGGAGTTACCATTTACTGGGATAAGGAAGACTTTATGGTGTGGACAGAGGAAGACCTTTTGAAAGAATATTGAGAAGACTCTTAGATATCTATGTAGTTATTTAATTTGTGACATTGGAAGTTCATAGAGAGGTTTGAGTAACATGTAAATTTAGGAGTCAGCAGAGCATTGATGGGCTCTCGGTCACTAAAACTCACTAAGGGACACTAACATTAGTGTACCTCGAGAAGAGATCGCTTGGTTGAAGTACTAAGGCGGGGAACTCTGGCTTTTATGATCAGGGAGATGGGAGCAGAATCTATAGATCATTCTAAGGTCAGCCACCAAGGTAACAGGAAAGTCAAAAGGTCATGTGGTCTTCTCGAAGCCGAGTGAAGGAAAGCGTCGCAAGGAGTGAGGTGTCAGGACTGTCCGTTGCTGCTGATGCGATGAGGACATTCTCTCATAGTGAACTTTCTGCAGTCTTGATAAATGTGCTTTATCCTGAAGATCATTCCAAAATAAAAAATAGTGATGATCCTGAATAATCATAAGGAAAACATGTATTTAGACACCTTTTTGTTACTTTTTATTTTGAAAAATTCTTTAAACTTACAGAGAAGTGCAAAAATAGTCAGTTCCCACGATCTTTTCAAAATGGATCACTTAGGAAAGAGTAAAAGCTTCTAGCAGAGTGGAAGGGGATGCCCAAATGGATCACCTCCTGGGGAAGGAGTAGCCTAACTTTATAGGCCCTGACAAACAAAAAGAAAAAAAAGAGAGAAGAAAACCTATATGAAAACTATTTTTTGTCTAAAGAGCAGGAAAAGAAACTTTTTTTTTAGAGAGAGAGATTTTTGCTATAGGGCATGTGTGTTCACCAGAGAGACAAAGAGACACAGAAAGCGAGAAATCACCCCCTAGGAGAAATTGCTATGCTGCAGTCCCTTCTCCTCCATTCTCCTCTGTCCCGACCTGCAGGACAGTCGAACAGGTTTCCCAAGGGAAGGAGTGAGAGACGGGACGAACGGCGCAATGTTACAACATGGGGACGACACAGTGTTAGAGCTCTTCAGGGTGGTCCGTTTATTGTGGGCCAGGGATTGTGGTTATATACATGTTGGTGGGCAGTGATTGGTTAAATGAAGGATTGTAAAAGGTGGGTTATGATTGGTTGCTTTTGTGGACCAATCATGAGGGGCCAGATATGCAAATCTGAGGGATTCTAGTGGCCAATCAGAGTATGGTTTTGAAGGGGAGCCAATCATGACCTTTGTCATTGTGTAATTGTTTGCTCTCTGAGCCTAAGATGGCAATAGTAAGAGACTCATGAAAATGGCCTCAGTAGACTCGCTGGTGTGCGGCCTCCCACACTCCTCTATAGATTTTGGACACGTATGCACATGCACCTGGCACAAGTTTGAAGCCTCTGGGTCTGGGACTTGAACATGTGGAAGTCCAGCACCTTAACCATTATGCAGTCTGCTGGTTCCAAAAAATTTTCTTTTAAGAGATGCCAATGAGGGAGTGTTGTGTTGCTGGGGAGTTCTGAGTTAATCATGGTCTTTGAGTTGGACGGTTTTCTCAGGACTACAGTTAACTTGTCTGTTTCTAGCCTAGTTAGCAGATGGTTTTAAATTTTAGAAACAGAAAAGAAGAGTATATTGTTTAAGGTCTTTCCTGCTCCTGTTTTCAGACCAGGAGACACTACACTCTGGATTTGGAATGTAGTAATGAGAGGAAAAGTGTTGGCTTTTGTTTTCATTATCTTAAGCAAGCTGTAAGCGGCTTTGTGCATAAGCAAGTAGTGAGAGCTAGTCATTGATTTTTGGTGAGAGCACCAGATGATTTCTATTAAAGGCTTGACTATAGTTGGGACCAGCAGTTAGCGTAATGGCTCTGTCGCTGGATTCCCATGTAGACGACCGTGGTTCAAGTCCCAGAACCCGTGGCTTAAACTCACACCAGGCGCGTGCGCGTGCGTGCCCAAGATCCCGAGAGTAGAAAGGAGGAGAAGGGATCGCGGCGTGGCCATATCCCCAGGGGGTGATTTCTCGCTGTCTGTTTCTCTCCATGGCGAGCCAACGCACCTTATAGCAAAAACCTCTCCAAAAAAAATAAGGCTTGACTGTAGTGATTTCATCTTGTCTCATGTTCTCCACTCTGTGGACTCCTTACCCTTTCCACGTAGCCAGAGAGCTCACTCTTATTTCATAGTTAATGTTGCTCCACATTTACTCTGTTACTCTATTATTTTCCTTATTCTTTTTAGAGCATGTGTATGCACAGGTGACAGTGAAAGACAGGGGTGGGGAGTGGGTGATGAAGGATGACGAGTGGACAGACAAGTACCCTCCACAATCTGGTCATGCCATGATCTGGACAGATCTTGGGCACTTGTGCATGTGGCCAGCATGTTTCAGGTTGTCCAGGTAAAGATTAGAACCATGGTTGCCATATGGGATCTGACTTCTCTTAAGCAGCACATTAATTGCTGTACCACAGAGACAGCCCATCCTCTTCATAAATAATAATTACAATTATTATTGAAGTTTTTGCTTCCCAGATAGAGAGCGAGAGAGACAGAGTGCGTGAGCACTCCCCAATGGGGCACAGTCTCACCACAATCCTTTTTCCTCCATTCCTCCTTCCCATCAGGATCTTAGGCACACAGGCACATGCACCCAGCTTGTTTTTCAAGCAGCCTGGGCTGGGATTCGAACTGTGTGTGGTTGGCTGTGTGAGATCCAGCTCCTAAGACTGCCGAGCTATGGGACTGGCCCTTGTCCCATAGTTTATTCTGTCAGTTTCATTTTAGGCATTTCATTGTCAGGGTTTCTTAAGTTTGCCATTATTGATATTTGGAGCCGGATAATGCTTTGTTGTAAGAGGCTTCCTGTACATGGTTTTTAGTTGAGCATCATCTCTGACCTCTACCCACTACCCACCTCTCTAGTCAAGATAATCAAAAATGTCTGCAGACATTGCCAGCTGTTCTTTGGCAGCAAAGTCACCCTCCTTTTGAGAACTGCTTATATAATCAGAAACTAGGGGCTGGCAAGTGGCATGGTGATTAAGGGTGCTGAACTCCCACATGGCCTGCTGCGATTTGAGTCCCAAATCTAGCAGCTTGCTTTCTCACCCCCCCCCCCCCCCCCCACACACACACACACACACTGTGCCTCTCTGGTTAAGCTAAAATAAATAAGTAAATTAAATTAAATAATTTTTTGAGGAATTATTTTATTTAACTTTATTTATTTATTGTAATTTGACCAGAGAGGGACAGAGTGTGAGAGAACGAGAGAAGGAAAGTGAGATAGCAAGCTGCCAGGTCTGGGACTTGAACCACTCTAACCGTGGTCAGCCATGTGGGAGTCCAGCACCCTTAACTACCATGCCACCTGTTGGCCCCTGAAATAATTTTTTAAAAAGGAATAAAAAAGAAACTCTGGCAATGGATGAAGTCTTGCAGGACACTTAGACAGGAAAGAACCACAGGCAGACTCCTGGGCAACTCCAACAGGTGAACGATGGAAAAGGAGCTTCTTACAAAGAATGAGCAAACAGACTGGGAAGTAAAAGGAAAGTCAAAAGTAATATTGAAGAATCCATGGGCCAGGGCAGGCCACATTGCAAGCATAGGATCTGTCAACAGTGTATGGGACTGCAGAGGAACCCTTAGATAAGCTACGAAAAGTTTTTATCACATTCAGCAGTTAATAGGCACTGGTCCTTAGTGATGCCAGCTTCACTGAAGTGGCAGTGCGGCACGAAGGCTATGATAACAGCAAGTTACGAACTGCTGGGAAACCAGGATGTAGAAGTGAGTCTGATTTGTGAAGTGGAGGAGCATTTGCTGTCTGTGCTGCTGCGTGTCCTTGTCCGGGATAGTTGTCCCGTTGAATGAGTTGAATTGAGGAATGCAGCCTTGAGCACCTCCTATAGGCTTAGGAGGAAGAGCTTGTGGAGAGGGAAGAGATAAGAGGGGGGGAATTAGGGGGTAGATACAGCAGAATCCTGTAAGAAGTAGAAAGGGCCAGAGTCCTTCAGCACTAGGAGGGGATTATACTTTGATCAGGAAGGAACTTCATTATCTGAAAGCATTTAAAAGAATAAATGGGGGACCAGCAGTTGGCAAAATGGCTATATTGCTGGACCCCCATGTAGTCGAACGTAGCTCGAGTCCTGGACCCGGTGGCTTAAACTCACGCTGGGTGCGTGTGCGTGCATTCCCAAGATCTTGAGAGGAGGAGAATGGAGGAGAAGGGATTGCGGCGTGGCCATCTCCCTGGGGAGTGATTTCTTATTTTCTGTCTCTGTCTCTCTCTGTCTTTCTGGCGAGCACATGTGTCCTATAGCAAAAACCTCTCCCAAAAGAAGAATAAATGGAAGAAAAAAAAATTTTAAAGATGGGAAATAAATAAAAATAAGAATAAGTGGTGGGACCAGCAGGTGGTATGGTGGTTAACGTGCTGGATTCCCACATGGCCAACTATGATTTGAGTCCCAGACCCCTTTCTCTTTCTGGTCAAGTTAAAAAATGATGATGAGGATGATGATAACAAAATCAAATAAATAATTCTCTTAAACAAAAGAACAAGTGGTCAATTCTGTTTTTATTAATAAAAGTTTCAGGCCTCCAAGAAAACCAAATAGTGTATAATGGGTACTTACATACTTACTACCAATATTTAATAATTATTTCCCCTATTTGTTATATTATATATTAGTATTCTAGCTGAAGTATTTAAAAATAAATTATAAGTATTTTTCACCATAGTATTTAGTTATATATCCCTCTTTCTGCCAAAAAAATCAATATTGCTATCAGTAAATGATTTTCTTTTTCTTCTTCTTTTTTTTTTTCGAGAGGTTTACACTATAGGGCGCGTACGCTCACCGGACAGAGAGACATAGAGACAGAAAGCGAGAAATCACCCCCCAGGGGGGATGGTCACGCCGCAGTCCCTTCTCCTCCATTCTCCTCTCGGGATCTTGGGCATGCACGCACGCGCCCGGCATGAGTTTTAAGCCACCAGGTCCGGGACGCGAACTGCGGTCGACTACGTGGGAGTCCAGCGACATAGCCATTATTCTAACTGCTGGTTCCCATCTTCTTTTTTTTAAGAGAGATTTTTGCTATAGGGCATGTACACTCACTAGAGACATAGAAATGGAGAGACAGAAAGTGAGAAATCATTCCCCTGGAGGATGGCCATGCTGCAATCCTTTCTCTTCCTTTCACCTCTCAGGATCCTGGGCATACACGCATATGCGCCCAGTATAAGTTTTAAGTTGCCAGTACCAGACTAGAACCACAATTGACTACCTGGGAGTCAGTGACATAACCATTATGTCATCTGCTAGTCCCACTACCAGTGAATAATTTCCTGATGTCTCCTAATTCCCAGTTTATATTCAGATATCATCTCTTTTATAGATGGTTTTTAGGATCTAAATGAGGAACATCTACTGTATTTGGATGTTAAAATTCAGCTGTCTTGATAAAAAGAGAACCATCCACTCCTTTTCCCACTGTTGGAAAGACTGTAACTTAATTGAAGCGAGGAGGGCTTTAATAGAGAAATAGGTTTTTCTATTTCTTCACACTATTTTTATTTTCTTCATGATATCATTGAATTTATTTCTATCACTCTGTTTCTTGTAAGCTGAAAGTAAAATCCAAGACATGGTAAGATTTGTAGTCGACATGAATGCTACCTCCTTTATCAAAAGCCACCCGAGTTTGTCCTGCCATGACTGACAGGACAAATGACCATGACTGGTCATGAACCTGACATTAGAGAAAGGTGGAGACAGCGCAGAGTAAAGCTCTTAGAAAGTGGCTTCCCGTGTAGGAGTTGTGAAGTCTTTTGGGGGGACAGAATGAAATGCAGGTTTGAATACATTAGGAGCCAAAGTCTGGGTATATGTGCAGAGGACAGTGTGGGGCCAGCTCTGTGGCTTAGTTGATAAGGCAGCTAGGTACCACATGACCAGCTATCCGGTTTGAGTCCTGGACCCAGCAGCTTGAGAAACACACCAGTGCATGTGCATACGCGTCCCAAACCCTGAAAGAGTGAGATGGAGAAGGGATTGATGGAGAAGGGATTGTGGTGGGTCCATGCCCCATCGGGGACGCTTCTCCTCTTCCTGTCTTTGTCTCTGTCTCTCTGTCTCTGGTGAGCACATCTACCCACTAGCCTCACCTCCCCCCCTCCAAAAAAAAAAGGGAAGAAATCAACCTAGAAACTTATTAAAAATACATGTTTCTGGTCTTAGGAGTTTGCTATTAACACTTCTTAGGTGATTTTTAGGCATCCCCAGTTTCCTAAGAAACACAATAGAACAACATAACTATTCTGGATATGCATTTAACAGAATATTGTAGAATTAGCTGCTCTTGAAGCTTGCATTCCCAAGCATTACAGGTTAGACAACTATGAGGGGGTCTTCTCAAAGTTCATGGAAAGTGTGTATTAAGAAAAAAACTACATGGATTTCCAAAGTTTTTTGCACCAAAATGAGCTCATACTTCATTCTGTTTTCCCATGGATTTTTTGAAGTCCCCTGTACATAACCATCTTGCTTTCTTTCTCTGACCCTTATTACTTACACCATTTGTTACTGTTCTTCTGATCTCTAGAATGTTTACTTGTCAGTCTTAATCATGTTAGAAAACCAAAATTTCAAAAGGAGATCTTTTTTCTTGAGGGGTCGGTAAGTAAAATTTGATTCCTAATGTCTTTTATATAGGGTAAACATTTGAAATGAAATAAGTCAAGTTAGGTATTGGAAAATAAACCCTCATTGAAACAAATGCCCTACTTACTAAGGAAATACTTAATTCCCAGCAGAGATTCTTATATTGAATGGGAACATTGCAGTTTTAACACTGAAATCCTGATGGTCCATGACAATTATTCAATTTTCATAGCGATATAGGCTTCATAACTTCTTAGGGCAGCATGACCCCATCATGTGATCAGCCGAGAAGGTGGGCATGCAATGCATGTATTTAGATCTTAATAAAATAAATGCCAGGTAATTGGTTCCCTGTATTGTTCTTTGTCAGCCCAGCCCAGACAAAATTTAAGATTTTTTTCATTGTATGCTGACTTTGATCATGAAGATTTATGTACATAAGTATACTGAAAGGGAAAATAGGGTCTTTTACTGTTTGACAGGTGTAGATTGCTTTAATATCGAAAATGTGAGTATGAGATGTTTAATATTACAGGATGTGCTGTAGTATGTATACTATATAGATAGTAGAATGAAATAACAGTAGTAGTACATTAAAAATGTCTTTTTCCTCTTTTGAAAATATTTTTAGTTCTGAGCCATCTGAAGATGAAGAGTCCCAAGGCTTTCCTTCCATGGCACATAGAAATGATATTTCAGAATTGGATGACCTTTCTGAATTGGAAGACCTTAAAGATGCTAAACTTCAGACCTTGAAGGAACTTTTTCCACAAAGAAGTGACAATGATTTACTTAAGGTTATACCCTTTTATAGTAATTGATTGTTGTAGCTGTGATGATGAAAAAAATCTCTTCTGTATGCAGTGGTGTAGTTACTGATGGATAGTCATTTTTCTAAAGATATCTAATGTTTGAAGATAATTATTAACGAATTCTTTATGTCAGAATAAAGGCAGACATAGGAACTATACTTTTTTGAGAATCTACTCAGTAATAAGTAGGTGGAATTATTCACCTGTAAGAATATAGTTAGAGCCTTAGTAACCCACGTAGGCTGTGAGTGTTTTTGTACTTGAGTGCTTTTAAAATGGGAGCCTCCCTTTAGAAACACTCAGGAATGTCAGAAGCCTCCCTAGCCCATGACAAGGGGTTGTTGATACAGAAACAAAAAAAGTGGCTAGTTAGCTGTATAAAGTTTGACCTGTAATTAGGGTTTCTTGTTATAGATGCAAAAGAAAAAAAATTAGACTGTTTTGATTAATTTTTAGAATGAGACCACATCTCTGAAGATGAGCGAATAGTTTATCTTTAACTCTGTCACTTACTGGTTGAATAATGTTAGGGATTCTTGTTTTTTTCACCTTCGATTTCGTCATCACCACCACCAGCACTCCTCACGATCTAAGGCTTCGGATTTACATTTACTGAATTTGTTGAGCTGGTTAGGTGACTTTGAAGTGGTGGACACTGGCATAGCATAGAGTATATGCTATTTCTTTTTTTAAGGAATTGTTTAATTGTATTTATTACTGTTTATTAATTTGATCAGAGAAAGAGAGAAGAAAAGTTAAAAAGCAAGCCACCAGGCCCAGGACTTGAACCACAGTTGGCCACATGGGAGTCCAGCACCTTAACCATCATATAACCTGCTGGCCCCACATATATGCTCGCTCTTAGAGGGCTACCTTCTGCTTGTCTCCAGCAGGATATGGCCAGGTGAGCTGTCAGTAACAGCACATCATTACTATTGGTAGATATTTAGATGTTTTAAAGAAAAAGACTGGACCTTTATTTAGTTTTGGCCACCAATTTAACAGCTTTATTGAGATAAATTCATATGTCATAAAGAATCTCATTTTCGAATGTTTTAATGATCCCAGAAAGAAACCTTGAATCCTGGGACCAGCAGTTAGCGTAATGGCTATGTCACTGGACTCCCACGTAGTCAACCGCGGTTCGAGTCCCGGACCCGGCGGCTTAAACTCACGCCGGGCGCGTGTGCGTGCGTGCCCAAGATCCCGAGAGGAGAATGGAGGAGAAGGGATTGTGGCGTGGCCATCCCCCCTGGGGGGTGATTTCCTGCTTTCTATCTCTCTGTGTCTGTCTGGCGAGTGCACACGCCCTATAGCAAAAACCTCTCCAAAAAAAGAAAAAAAAAAAAAAAAGAAAGAAACCTTGGATCCTTTGGCAGTAATACCCCATTTTCTTGCCTTTTTCTCCCACCCCCATCCTAGGCAACCACTAATCTATTCTTTTTAATTTTATCTTTGTAGATTATCTACTCTGGACATTTTGTATAAATGAAATTATAATATATGTGATTTTTAAAAATATTTCATTTGTTGTTAATTACTGTTTTTTAATTTGACCAGAGAGAGAGAAAGGGAAAGTGAGAAAGCAAGCCATAAGGTCCAGGACTCGAACCTTGGTCAGCCATGTAGGAGTCCAGCACCTTAACCACCGTGTCACCTGCTTGCCCCTATATGTATTTTGTGCCTGTCTTTTTTCACTTAATGAAACATTTTGAGGTTCATCTCTGTTGTAGCATGAACTTCTTCCTTTCAGTGGTAACTCATTTAAAGAAAGACATAAAATATTGTCCAAGCCAAACAGAGCATGTCTGTGAATCATGGCTTGTCTTATGCCTCCGTATAGGTATTTCATTTTAAAGAATTTTGCCAGGGGGCACATGTGCTCCCCAGAGTGGAACAGAGGTGGGGAGGGAGTGAGAAAGCACCCGCCACAGGGAATAGTCATGCTGCCATCTCTTCTCCTCCATCTTTCTCTCCTTTGGGCATGCGCACACACACCCACCTAGTGCGTTTTTCAAGTTGCTGGTTCCAGGATTCAAACCATGCAGTCAGCCATGTGGTGTCCAACTACCTTAGCCACCAGGCCATGGGCTAGCCCATTCTAGTTTATTTCATTTATTTTTTTTAGAGAGATTTTGCTACAGGGCACACACACTCATTGGAGAGTCAGAGTCAGAGAGATAGAAAGCGAGAAATCACCCTCCCCACCCCACCCCCGGGGATGGCCATGTCACAGTCCCTTCTCCATTCTTTTTTTGGTATTTTGGGCATGCAGGTATACTTGCCTGGCATGAGTTTTAAGCCACAGGGGACCGTACTCAAACTGCAGTTCACTACGTGGGAGTCCAGCAACATAACCGTTATTCCACCTGCTGGTCTCATTTTATTTTTATTTTTTAATTATTTATTTGTTTATTTTATTTTTTGGAGAGGTTTTTGCTATAGGGCACGTGCGCTTGCCAGAAAGAGAGACAGTGAGAAATCACCTCCCCCAGGGGGGACGACCATGCTGCAATCCCTTTTCTTTTAGGGATCTTGGGCATGCACGCACACGCACCTGACATGAGTTTAAGTCACCGGGTCCAGGACTCGAACCGTGGTTGACTACATGGGAGTCCAGCGACATAGCCATTATGCCAACTGCTGGTCCCCCCATTTTATTTTTAATATGTATGAATCCACTGGAATTTTTGTCCTGTTCTGTTTTGTTGCCAGAGAGCATGTGTACTCTCCAGCAGACAGAGTGAGGAAACGAGAAAGCACTCCCATGGGATGTGGTCACACCGCACTCGCCTCCGTTTCTCTATTCCATTGGGATCTTGGGCATTCTCTTGGCCGAGATTGCTTTTCAAGCCACAAGGTTCGGGCTGTGAACTACAGTCTGCCAGGTGGGATCTAGTTCCCTTAAACAGTAGGCAACAGGGCCAGTCCCACTGGATTTCTTTTCCCCAGATCATTTGGTACCTTCTTAGTGTTAGCTGAATGAAACATTGGTGATATCTTGAGTCTGCATTTATTTTTTTACCACCAGCAGTGTTGCTCTCCTGTGATGTTTTTTTTCTTTTTCTTCACTATAAGCAAAATAGTTGAAATATAGCCTCTAGTAGCTACAGAGGCTACTTAAAGAATTGGAAAGCTATAGTAAGGAACGAGCTTCCAATAGAATAAACATTATGGAATTTTAAAATATTTAGCATCATGGAACCATTCTCAGTTTAAAAATACTTGAACTTGTTTTCCAGCTCTTTATAGAGTTCAAAGGAATTTTATTTTGTAGAAATATCTTTCTCTAATTTTATGCTTCCACTGGTAAAATAGGATAGATACACATAATTTCTCTAAATGTTTCATTAATTAGTATCGGAATTTTGGGAATTTAGCATATCATACATTCTAAAGTAGAACACATTCTAGAAGTAATCTGTATTTTAAGTGAGCCTATTCATTTCAGGAGATTTAAAAGTGATGATTATAAATTACTCTCCAGGGACCAGCAGTTGGCGTAATGGCTATGATGCTGGACTCTCATGTATTCGACCAAGGTTCCAGTCCCAGACACAGTGGCTTAAACTCACGCCAGGTGTGTGTGCGTGCATTCCCAGGATCCCGAGAGGAGAATGGAGGGGAAGAGATTGCGGCGTGGCCATGCCCCTCCCGGGCGGTGATTTCTCGCTTTTCGTCTCTCTGTCTCTCTCTGTCTCTCTGTAGTAACCACATGTGCCCTGTAGCAAAAACCTCTCAAAAAAAAAAAAAGTTACTCTCCAAAAGTTTTTAGAAAAATAAAATAATTCAAGAAGTTATAAAACTTAAATTGATCTTTGTTTGATAAGAACATGCTCTATTTTGAAAGTGAAAAGGGGCTTATCGGATATCTGAGGATCCAGAATTAGAAAGCAGTAGTATGGAGGAGTATGCTCATTTTGATTTGAAGCTATTTGATTTAATACAAAAATGACGTTTTTTTTTTTTTGGAGAGGTTTTCGCTATAGGATTCGAGCATTCGCCAGACAGACAAAGACAGAGAGACAGAAAGCGAGAAATCACCCCCCAGGGGGGATGGCCACGCCACAATCCCTTCTCCTCCATTCTCCTCTCGGGATCTTGGGCACGCACACACACGCGTCCAGCGTGAGTTTTAAGCCACCGGGTCCGGGACGCAAACCACGGTCGACTACGTGGGAGTCCAGTGACATAGCCATTAGGCTAACTGCTGGTCCCATGACTTATTTTTAATAAAAAAAATCTTCTTAAAACAAATACTCAAAATATAGAAAACTTTAAAAAGAGAAAAATACAGGATGTTTATTTTCTCCTGTAATCTAAATATTAACAGTGTAAAACACAGATAAGTAATACGCATGTGTTTTTGAAAAAGTTCAAGCAATTTAAAAATTGAGTGAAAATTAGGATCCCTTTATCTCATTCATCATAAGTAAAAGATTTTTTAAAAGATTTATTCATGTATTATTATTATTTTTAAAATTTTACTATAGGACACATGCACTCACCAGAAAAAGAGAGAAAGAGAGAGAGAGAGAAAGTGAAATTGAGAAAACAAGTGTCCAGGTCTGGGACTCGAACCACAGTCAGCCATGTGGGAGTCCAGCATCTTCACTACACCAGCCACTGGCCCCATAAGTGTAAGATTTTCAAAAAGGGCAGAGATGTGCTTTTGCCCCCAGAAATAAAAAGAGAGAAATAAATAAATGTCTGTCAATCTCCTTCCTTTCCTCTCTTTCCTTTGCCTCCTCTCTCCCCCTCATCTCTCCCCCTCATCTCCTCTTCTCTGTTCTGTCATATTCTCTCTGTCTCTCACACACATACACACACTGCACCTGGACATGTCCGTAGGCAGTGATTAAGGCTTCAGTGTAAGACCTCCAAGTTAACATCACATAAACCTGGAATACGCTGTGTATATGATTTAGCTTTTCCTTTTGGTAATGAGTGAACCTGGTACATTTTTAGATATGTTTAGATAACTTTAGATTTCTTTTTTTTTTTTTTTTTTTGGAGAGGTTTTTGCTATAGGGCACATGCACTTGCCAGGAAGAGAGAGACAGAGGGACAGAAAGCGAGAAATCACCCCCCAGGGGGGATGGCCACGCCACAATCCCTTCTCCTCCATTCTCCTCTTGGGATCTTGGGCACGCACGCACGCACACACACCCGGTGTGAGTTTTAAGCCACCGGGTCTGGGACACGAACCACGGTCGACTACATGGGAGTCCAGCGACATAGCCATTATGCTAACTGCTGGTCCCAAATTTAGATTTCTTAAGCATACCAAATTCTTGGAAAATTTATTATTGTACTTTTTTTTTTCCTTTTCTTTCTTTTTTTTACCTTTTTTACATTTTTGACACAGGTACATAGACTTGCCAGAGAGACAGTGACAGTGAGAAGGAAATTGAGAAATCACCCCTCAGGCTAGTTGACCACACTGCAATCCCTTCTCCTGGAATTTTGGGCACACACCAAGCTGCCGGGTCCAGAACTTGAAGCACAGTTGACCACGTGGGAGTCCATGCCTTAAACACCATACCACCTGCTGGCCCCCATCATTATACTTTACTTGAATTATGACATACACTTTGCCACCTTATGTATTTGTTTGTTCTTAAATATTTCAGTAACTTTGTCTAATTCTGAAGTGTTAGTTTTTAAACATGAGATATATTTTTCCCACTCTTGTAGTTGATTGAATCAACAAGCACTATGGATGGAGCAATTGCTGCTGCTTTGCTGATGTTTGGTGATGCAGGTATGCCTGACTTAGTGTGAAGCTATGTCGGCTTATTAGTAAGTATATCTTGTCATTAATAATGCGCTGCCATTTACCAAGGACCTTCATGAATTCTTCTTAGAACCTGTGAAATGTTAATAGCTTCAGGTTTTTAAGATGAAGAAACCAAAGCTAAAGAAAGTAAGTCACTGACTTGAGGTCATCCAGCTATTTAGGGGTCAACTTTCTGAATTTCTTCCCACCCCACCCCCCAAAAAAGGGGAGGGGACAGTTTCTCATTGGTAATTTTGCGTATTTTCTATAGAAGAAATCTAACAGTGAAGTTTGGGAAAGTATGTTTTCCTTAAGTATCCCTTCTAATTTCATTTTGTTTGTTTTTGTTTTGTTTTGCTTTTTTAACTTATTAATTCCTTCCATGATAGACAAAAGGAAAAAAAAGTCAGAGATACAGGCATCCCCAAGTGTGTCCTCCCACCATAACCCACCCTCAACCTGCTTGTATCACAGGCAGGTGTATGCCCCAGCATGCTCTGGAAGATCCAAGGCCGTGAACTAAGAGCCTTTCCCATGTTGGCCCATTACACTACATCTGTGCTATTGCCTGGTCCTTGTATGGTGGTTTTATTTACTTAGGTCTGCAAATCTGAATCACTAGAAACATAATGTGTTATGGAGTGTCCTGGCTACTAGTCAGCATTCCTTAATTTAGTGAACATTTATGCTGTATTTCAGGCTTGGGATACAAAAATAAATGCATTTGAAGAAGTTTGTACTCTAAAAGCATCTTTTTTTTAGTAAATGCTGCCTTGATTTTTTTAAAACGCACATGCCAAAATAAAAAATAATCTCTTCACAGTTCTACTAAAAAGTATTTAGAGTAAGGAAAGCAAACACATATTTTATGAACCACTCTTAAATTTGCTTTATACCATTTTTAACTTTTTTTTTTTTTGAGAGTTTTTTTGCTGTAGGGCGCACGCAAGCGCTCACCAGAAATGCAGAGACAGAGAGACAGAAAGAGAGAAATCACTCCCCCAGGGGGAATGGCCATGCCGCAATCCCTTCTCCATTTTCCTCTCAGGATCTTGGGCACATACACACACACGCCCCGCGTGAGTTTAAGCCACTGGGTCCGGGACTTGAACCGTGGTCCATTACATGGGAGTCTAGCGACATAGCTATTACACCAACTGCTGGTCCCACCATTTTCAACTTTTGTCAGTGTTTATGTATACCAGTCTAGAACAGATACATGGTGGAGGTTAGAAAATGTGAGAAGATTAGTTTGCTTTTATTTTTCTTTTCAGATGTTCTCCACAGGGCATGTGGGTTCACAGGAGAGAATCAGAGAGAGACCGTGAGTGGGAACGTGAGAAATCACCCCTCAGGGGGCATGGCCACACTGCACCCCTTCTCCAGTCTCCTTTCAAGATTTTGGGCATGTGTATGCACACAGACTTACGTTCCTGGCGTGATTTTCAAGCCACTAAGTCCTGGACTTGAACTGTGCAGTTGGCTATGTGGGATCCAGTGCCTTAACCTCCACACCTACTGCTGACCCCAGATGTCATCATTTTTAGTATAGTAAGTACACTTTCAGGCAGTCTGTGAAATAGCTTTGTCTAACCTTGAACATGAAATAACCTTCAATATACCATGTTATTCTGACAACAAGCTATTTTTGGCATCTAGGGCAGTTTCCAACAAAAGGTCTTTTTAGATAACTGTCAGTGATCTTGAGCAGGGCCACAAGTCATGACATTGGACATGGATTTTACCACAAATAAGTCTTTTTTTTTTTTTTTAATAGAGATTTTTTTCTATAGGGCACATGTACTCACCAGAGAGACAGAAAGCGAGAAATCACTCCTCAGGGGGATGACCATGCCACAGTCCCCTCTCCTCCACTTTCCTCTCGGAATTTTGGGCATACACACACATTCGCCCTGTGTGATTTAAGCCACAGGGTCTGTGACTCAAACCAAGGTCCACTACGTCGGAGTCCAGCAACGTAATCATTATGCCATCTACTGGTCCCATAAATGAGTCTTTTATCAATAATATCAAATCTGCATTTTAAACAATCATGGTTTTTTATACAGTACCTTTTAGAAATTGTCACTTATGAACACTAAGTTACAAAAGCAAAAGTAAATATATTCAAGCTTTTAACCCTTTTTTAGAATGTTAAAATAAGAATTTATTGATGTCTGGAAGTCTCAAGTTCATTTTTTTTTTTTTCTTTTTTTGGAGAGGTTTTTGCTATAGGGCGCGTGCGCTCGCCAGACAGACAGAGAGAGACAGAGAGATAGAAAGCAGGAAATCACCCCCCAGGGGGGATGGCCACGCTGCAATCCCTTCTCCTCCATTCTCCTCTCGGGATCTTGGGCACGCACGCACACGCGCCCGGCGTGAGTTTAAGCCGCCGGGTCCGGGACTCAAACCGCGGTCGACTACGTGGGAGTCCAGCGACATAGCCATTACGCTAACTGCTGGTCCCTCAAGTTCATTTTTTAAAAGAAAGAAGCATGTCTCTGTTACATGACATAAACGCTGTAGTTTGGAGCTTTTTCTCAGATGTAAAATATTCCTAACAGTGTTTGGTTAATCTAATAAATATACAAGTGATGATGAGGTAGTTTTGTTTTCCATTTTCAAAAGTGGAAGCATTTTATTTTGTAACAGTTGTTACTTTAAGCTTATAAACTTAAAAGTGACAGGTATGTAACTGAGTTGTATTCATAAAGATTTTATTTCTGACTGCATAGTTAGGGTCCTGATTTCATTAATGCTGAAATCTTAAAACATTGTAGGTTTTAACAGGTACTTTTTTATTTGCACAGCAGTGTGTCTAAGCATGTGCCCTCTGGAAGCTAAAAAGTATTTAAGAAGTAAATAAATGTGTAGAAACCATAAATATCAGCCATCTGGTGGCATGGCAGTGAAAGTGGCTGGATCCCACTTGGCCAACTGCACATTCAAGCCCTGGACCCAGCGGCTTGAAAAATTGGATGCGTGTGCATGTGTGTTCAAAATCCCAGAAGGAGGGAGAAACAGGAGGAGGAGGAATTACGACATGATCATCTCCCATGGAGGGTTCTTTTTTTACTCATTTTTTTCTCTCCCTCCCTTTCTCTCAGGAACACAAACACCCTCTGGCAAAATTAAAAAAAAAAAAAAAAAGTATAGTTGTAACGTAGCTTGAATTTCTTTTAGTTAGGATGAATATGCAGATTTCTTGTTACTCATAACCTCTGTATTATAGCCTTGTTTTTAAGTTAAAGGCCTGAAGCATTAAGCCTTCATATCTTAGTTCCTTCTCATTTGTTAAAAATGTTACCAACTCCGTATGTTTGTTGTGGCAAGTTTATGAAGCAATACTGTGTAAATAAAAGGTCTTGTGTCAGACTTGGTGCATCGTAGACACTTAATAACAGACGTGGTACGGCATAGACACTGATTATTGGTGTCAGTGATGCTGCCCGGTCACCTGCTCTTGATGGGGCTTAACTGTCATTCACTGCTGTACACTCGGTCACCACGGAGAACCTTCCCCTCCCAGCGTTACCCTGTAGGGTTGGCTCTGTGGCGCAGCAGGAACCTGCTGCTCAGGAGAAGCCAGTTCCACGTGGTGATAATGGTTCAAATCCCTGGCCCAGAGAACATACTGAGCATATATGTGAGTGCCCAAGATCTGATGGGCTGGGAAACTGGAGGAGGGGATCATGGTATGGCCAGACCTTAATGGAGGTTAATCCTCTACTCTCTCATGCATGTGCTCCATTAAAATACAGAAAAAAAGAAGGGCCAGCAGATGGCAAAGTGATTACTTCCCTGGATTCCCAAATGGTCCACCGCAGTTTGAGTCCCAGACCTGATGGTTTGAATCTCAGCTGGGCTCCTGAATGTGTGTGCACACGCCCCAGATTACAGGAGGAAAAGGGATTGGGGCATAGCTATTCCCCTGGGGGGTGATTTCTCACTTTCCCTCTCACTGTCTCTGTCTCTACATGCCCTTTGGCAAAAACCTCTTTAAAACATTATATATATGAAAGAAAGAATGCTTGTCGATTTTACTCTGGAATTCCTTGTCAGTTTAGAGATATATTTTTAGCATTAGATAATATGATGGTTTTACAAATACAGTTTTCCAATGATTTCTAGTTTTGAAAGACTACAAAGTATCTATTCACTTTTCCTTTGGTTTAGTTATTTGTAGAAGAAAGAATGTAACCCTGAAAATGTGGTATTAGAATACATTTGTGCTTGCTTTACATTGACTTGTTACTATTTCTGTGCAAAGTTTGAGTGTGCTACTCTGTCTTAAAAGGTGGTGGGCCCAGAAAACGAAAATTGTCGTCGTCTTCAGAGCCATATGAAGAAGATGAATTTAACGATGATCAATCTTTAAAAAAGACAAGACTGGATCATGTAAGTTGCATTTGAATTTGCAGGGTCACAGTGGACGTGCGAGAAACATCTGTTAACGCTACAACCACCACTTCCTCTTCCTCAGTGGCAACTGCTTATAATTGCTCTGGATGACTGCTTTGATACTTAGCTGCATGTCTTATTTGTTTATGCTGCTAAAATAAAAATACCACAGACTTAATCATTTACAGACAGTACAAATATATTTCTCACCATTTCTGGAGCTGCAAAGTCCAAGGTCAGGGCACCAGCAGGTTGGGAGTCCAGTGAGGGCTACCCTCTTCCAAGATGGCGCCTTGTTGCTCTATCCTGAAAGCTGTGCCTTCCCGTGGCTGAAGGGCACCTGCTCCCTAATATTCCCCAAGACCCCACCTCTTAGTGCCATCACAATGGGGATTACCTTTCAGCATTTCAGTTTTGGAGGTGACACATTCAAACCATAACACTTTGTATCACAGATAATAGTTCTTAGGCTTTTTTCGGTTGCTCTGGTTTTCCAGTAACCTTTATTTAACAAACACAACTACTAAGAGGCATCCTAGTGAATGCTGATGTATTCCTTCCTGGTTGCATTTCTTGCACACAGAATGGCTGAGATACACTTTCCAAGGCTGCCGTGGGTTACTTTTTAAAATGAGATTTTATCATAGCAGTTACCCACTTTTAGCTGGTTCTAACCGTTATGTAAATCCCTAGTAAGCCAAGTGCAAAGGTTTCCCCTGTCTTTATCTGGCCGTGAAGAATCTCCCCATAGTGCTGTAGATGTGGGTTGAAGAAGAGGCAGCAGCACAGCCTGAGTGGGTACCGTGGGTTTCTGAGACACCTGCATGGGGCGCTTACCGTGTCTGTGGCATTCCCGTCCAGTTTCAGATACACCATTTCTATTTGATAATGGGCTGCCTCTAAAGTAATGCTCAGTTTTAGGCTTGGTGGGTCAGGCCTCAGATCACAAAGCAGCTCCAGGGCCACGCCACTTGATGTCCTGTGGTCAGCCATTTTCGCTCGTATTAGGACCTATTATCAACCTGATAGTTGTGGGGTTTTTGTTTTTGTTTTTGGAACACTGCTAGGATAGAAAGGGTCCCCTCAATAGCTTCTGAGGCTAATACATTTATTTCTTTTTATTTTTAAGAATTATTTATCTGTTTAGTTCCATTTGCTATTACTAGTTTTTGATTTAACTAGAAAGAGACAGACAAAGAGAAAAAGGGAAAATGAGAAAGCAAGCCACCAGGTCCAGGACTCGAACCACAGTCGGCCACGTGGGAATCTAGCACCCTTAATCACCATACCACCCGCTGGTCCCTGAGGTGAATACATTCCTACCACCAAAATTAGTTGAACAAACTCGGTTCTCTTCACTTCTGCCACATCATGCAGAGAAAGCGATCATGTTTGTACCAAGCCAATAGCTATTCTACAAAAATAGGTCAGTCATTGGGGCCAGCAGGTGGTGTGGTGGTGAAGGGTGCTGGACTCCCACATGGCCAACTGTGGTTCGAGTCCTGGACCTGGCAGCTTGCTTTCTCACTTTCTTTTTCTCTCTCTCTCTCTCTCACTATCCCTCTCTGGTCAAATTTAAATAAACAAATAAATAAATAAAGTTAAATAAAAACAGTTATTTTAAAAAAATAGTTCAGTCAGTTCTGTTTTAAAAACATGATTTGGGGGCTGGCAGGTGGCATATTGTTAAGGGCGCTGTCCTTCCACATGGCCAAGTCCTGGACCTGGTGGCTTGCTTTCTCTTTCTCTCTCTGTCTCACACACACACACACACACACACACACACACACTCTCTCTCTCTCTCTCTCTCTCTCTCTGTCCCTCTCTGGTCAAATTTAAAAACAAAACAAAACCATGAATTTGTTTCACTGCAGTTGATATATTAGGGAACAATTTGAGCATAACCTGAAATTTGCATTTAAGTGCAGTTTTGTCCATGACAAATTTATGGCTGAACCAGCTTCAAATCTTGAAAAGGCAGTAAAGAAATAGGAGAAAAGGAAAGATAGATGAGCGAACATTTGGATTCAAGACCAAAGAATAAAACAACCTTTTAGGTCCAAAAATTGGGAACATAGATCTTTACGTACATAAAAATATAATATAAATATATAAAAACGAAAACAGAAACTGCTGTGTGCTGCAGAAGCTGTTCCTTGTGTGCTTGTCTTGCCTGCGTTAGTGGGTTTAAACAGCGCCCCGACTTCCTGAGCCCTCACCTGTGACATAGTTGCTAGTGCAGGTGAGAAGGCTGCAGCAGGATTTCCCAGCTGAGATACAGAAGTCAGCTGGAGCAGGCAGCTTGGATTAGATTCTTGGTTTTGATGAAATAAGTATCTATTATGAACACATGCCTGGAAGAACCCAAATACAGGAGACAGGAACCGTGCGCTCGTGTTTAAGGCTCGGAAAGGTAACGTGACCATGATATTTGACATCAGTGCTAAGTGAAGACTTACAGCTGTAATAGCTTGTCATTCACCATACTTTGAGCCTCCGTCTGTGACCTTTAAAATGATTGTTCTTGGAGTGTCAGTGTTTTCAGCTACAAAGTGATGATGGCAACATGAGTTTTTCAACTTTCTTCAGATATTGGTGTTTTATTACTCCCCTACTCCAACTCCTGTTGTTTCTAAATACAGACTAACCTTTGGCCTTGGGCAGTGTTTGCTCTGTTTTAGTTTTTAGCCTTAGAGGCTGTCCATGTTCTCTGTGTTCTGGCCCAGATGGACTGCTCGTTATTATAAATCACATGCAGTTTTCTTCTTCTTGTCCAAACTTCTGTAGCATTTTATTTGTCTCTATTTTTAGGAACTTTATTATTTTATTTCTATGTGCAAGAGATGTATCTTTCACAGTTTATAGATAGCTGTTTTTATTTTAGGTGGTAAGAAGAGAAATAGCATTTGGTTTTTAGATTTGAATCAAGACTAAAATAAAAGTAACTATCTCAGAATTTGAGTTTCTAGGTGATGACAAAATTGTGAGCATAGATGAGATATTTGTATCATTTTGTTCTTTTTTATTTTAACGTTTTTGTCATAGGGTTTGTGTGTTTGCTGGAGACAGAATAGTGAGAAATCACCCCCTGGGGTGATGGCGATGCCACAGTCCCTTCCCCATTCTCCTTCTGGGACCTTGGGTATGCACACACACGCACGTGGCATGAGTTTGAAGCTGCTGGGTCTGGGATGTGAACTGTGGTTGGCCGTGTGGGAGTCCAACGACGTAACTGCCACACCATCTGCTAGCCCCAATATTTTGAATTCTTCTGATTGAATGTTGAATGTAATAATTAAAAATAAAATTGCTACAAGGGCCTGTGCTCACTGGAGAGGGAGAAGGTGAGAAAGCACCGCCCTAGGGAGGGATGGCCGCACCGCAGTTCCTTCTCCATTCCTCTCCTGGGAATTTTGGGCAGGCACACAGTGTTTTTTGAGCCAGTGAGTCCTGGACTAATTGTCCAGTAAGCCATGTGGGGCCAGCCGCCTTTAATACCGTACCACTAGCTAGCCGTTTGATAATGGTTCATTTAAGTCAAAATACCAATGTAATTGCCTTGAGACCTTATTGATGACCTTTTAAATGCCTCATTGATGATCTTTTAAATTGTGTGTTTTTTTTTCCTCTATTAGGGAGAAGAATCAAATGAGTCTGCAGAATCTAGCAGTAATTGGGAAAAGCAAGAAAGTATTGTATTGAAATTGCAAAAGGAATTTCCCCATTTTGATAAGCAGGTGAGTAGTCATGTGTAGAAAATTTTTAAAAGAATTATTTATTTAATTTTCTATTAATTCATTTATTATTATTTAATTTAATTTGACCAGAGAGAGGGAAAGTGAGAAAGCAAGCCACCAAGTCTGGGATTCGAACTGTGGTTAGCCATGTGGGAGTGTCTAGCACCTTCACCACCATGCCACCTGCTGGTCCCCCATGTATGGAAATTTAATCAGTGTGTACTGTGTGTTTATATTAGAAAATAGTGTTTGAGTTCAACCATGTAAAAGCTTAAGGTGGGTTTTGTATTTTTTCCAATCAAATGTTCCCTTTTTATCAATATGGTAACATATTTTTATACTATTTCTTAATTCTTCACATTCTTATATATTGGGTTGTCCAGAAAGTCATGGAACATTTTTCATAGAAAAATGCATCATGACTTTTCCTATGACCTAATAATTTGTTTGTTAATTAATTATAGTGTCACTGTAATCATAGTCATAACAACATAACCGTAATAAAAATGATGGACTTTTGGGAACAGCAGATGGCATAATGATCACATCACTGGACTCCCATGCAGTTGACCGCAGTTTGGTTTCCAGACCCAGCAGCTTGAACCTCACGTTAGGCCCGTGTGCGTGTATGCCCAAAATCCCAGGAGGAGGCTGGAGAAGAGATTTTGGTGTGGCCATCCCCTCTGGGGGTTAATTTCTTGCTTTCTGTCTCTCCAGCGAGCACATGGTCCAATAGCAAAACTCTCTCTCAAAAAAAAAAAAAAAAAAGATCAACTCTTTTATAAAATGTAAATCACCTAGAAAGCCATCTGTAACCCTGCCCTCATCAACTAACCACTTGATTTGCTTTTTACGTTCTCATCCTTGACATTTCTCATGAGCATTTGAAAGTGCACTATTGCTTTTCAGTGTCTCAGTATTCCATAAGCTTTATTCTACTTCTGAGATAGTGAAAAATGCTTTCAGGGTCATTAAAGGCCCACAGCGAGCATGCCAGGCCTAAAGGACCTCCGCTTTAACCTCATGAGCATGTATGGAAGCACGTATTTGTTTTAACTTTTGAAGTATGTTTACACTTGAATTGACTTTTTTAAGTAGATACTCTGGTGGCATATATGCTGAATTTTGATGAGCCAAATGAAAAATCTTGTTGCCGTACTGATTCTTTATGTATGTTAAAAACTATGTATTTTGAAGTTGGCAGTTTGTAAAATTCTAGCTATGTACTGAAGTTTTGTTTTTAATTGAGCAAACGTTTTGTGGTCCTCTAATGTGTAGATACTTCATGGAGAGAATGTAGGAGAAGCAAGCTCCTTTCCTTTGGAAACTGTTGCTTACTTGCAGTGGTAAAATTACACAGACAGCGTTCACAAAGCAGTATACAAGCAAATATAAAACAACCAGATGTCCATTCTGTTTTCAAACAATTAGCTCATTTTAAAGAGCATGAAAGTTTTCTACAAGTTTCTAATTTGAGATTTTTAACAGGAAGATTAATGACTTATTTTTAGGAGCTAAGAGAAGTGCTGAAAGAACATGAATGGATGTACACGGAAGCTTTAGAATCTCTAAAAGTCTTTGCAGCAGACCAAGGTAATTATCTATTCTGTGTTACAGAAAATACACACTTCCCATGTCTCTGTATTTTAGTGTGTAAGAAAATAGTAAACCTGTCCGTTGTTGATGAGGGGATGGGATTGGAAGTAACATTAAAAGTTTAAGTAACCAGTTACTAAATGGGTTTTGGTCTGTGTTTTATGGTAGTGTAAAATAAAACAATAAAATAAGTCTTTAATTTGGCAAATTTTTCTTGATAGCTATGAATACTTCTAAACTCCCATGTTTTGTTGAGTGTAAAATAAACATTTTTTACATTTTAACAGCTCTTGGTGAATCTTGTGATTGTTGGTACCTCTTCACTGAAATGTAGATATTTTTGTCTGCACTTGTGTTAACGTTAAAAGCACTAGTATCAAAATCTTGCCAGCGTCATCAGCATTGTCAGAAAGTATCTGAATGCATATGGAAACAGATGATACCATGTGTAAAAAAAGAAAGCCACTGACCTTGTCCATCCTGAGTCTTAAAAATTCAGAAGAGCAGACTAAAAGTGAAGAAATTTGTGGAATACATTGTTCGTTTTATTTTGCTTATATTTTAATATACACACAGGAATGACTGTATGCTGAGGTGTTGAAATTGAAAAGCTCTTTTGAGCACATAAAACAAACATTCCAAATAAAATATGGTATTATAGATTGTGCTTTCTTTGTTTTGGAGAGATTTTTTTGCCTTATGGCATGTGTACTCACCAAAGAGGGAGAGAGACAGAGACGATGAGATGGAAAGAGAGGAATTACCCTCCAGGGGGGTGCCCACTCTACAATGCCTTCTCCATTCTTCTCCCAAGATCTTGGGCATGCATGCTCGCATGCCTAGCATGAGTGTCAAGCTGCCGGGTCTGGGACTCAAACCACGGTCGGCCATGGGGGAGTCCAGCAACATAGCCACTATGCTATCTGCTGGCCTCGTGCCTATTTTCTTAAACAGATGTTTCATAACAGCCTACCTTCATTCACAGGCACTTTAGAATTCTATAAAATAGGAGAAATCAGTTCATGATAAAGTAGTAACACTTGATAATAGTATGTTTAAATGTTATAGTTACGGTAAACTTTATGGAACATTAATTATGACATAGCTAGCTGAGAGACAGACGCTTTTTATTAGGAAGCTTCCTGGTGGGGTATTTGACTGTGCCCAGCACTGTTGGCAAGGGGGTCTGGCGGGTGCTGCTCAGTGGCACCTGGACTGCTTACGGACATGCCACTGCCAGTTGTTCCCAAGGCCTTTGTTAGGAAATGGACATTTGTTACTGTCCACATTTAACAAGCATGATATCATCTGCTTTTGAAACTAATTATTTTACGTTACTGTATAACTTCAAATTCTACATCAGTATTTCTCTTTAAAGTTTATCAAGGTATGTAACAAATTGTCGTTGAATTCTGTATTCGAAAGAATATGAAAATGTTTAAATATTTCTCTTATTTGAAGTAACATCTTTTATATTTAATTTACATATTTCTGATGTAGTTTCTAATTTTGTCCCCTTTTTTTTGTACACAGATATGCAATATGCTTCACAAAGCGAGGTTCCCAATGGAAAAGAAGTTTCTTCGAGGAGTCAAAATTATCCTAAAAATGCCACTAAAACAAAACTGAAACAGAAACTTTCCATGAAAACGCAAAATGGTTTTAATAAGAAACGTAAAAAAAATGTATTTAACCCAAAAAGAGTCATGGAAGACTCTGAGTATGACTCAGGCTCTGACGTCGGTAGCTCGCTGGACGAGGACTACAGTAGTGGCGAAGAGGTGATGGAGGATGGCTACAAAGGCAAAATCCTTCACTTCCTTCAAGATGCCTCGATTGGTGAACTGACGCTGATTCCTCAGTGCTCTCAGAAAAAGGCTCAGAAGATAACAGAGCTCCGGCCCTTTAATAGTTGGGAAGCTCTGGTAAGGCTACATTCTTTTTTTTTTTTTTCTTCTTCTCCCCCTGCTTGCTTGTGTGTGTGTGTGTGTGTGTGTGTGTGTGTGTTTTAATTCACAGTACGGTTTCATAGTCAAGTTGTCTTCAGCCCAGGGAAGCATCGATGGGTGGCCTTATCCTGTGTATAGTCAAACATAACTTTCTTTGTAAGCCAATGGTATTTCAAATAGTGTCATATGACCTAATTTTGAATGAATTAAGGGGTGATTTTCCTGAAAAAACCCAAGCTGATTGGCTGGGAACACTGTCACTCATCCTTTTGCATAGAAACTTGGTTCATTTCACTGCAGAAGAAGAAATTAGAGCTTCCATTTAGGAAGGAGTCGTTTGCTAGCCTGCTCTGATCTGTGACTGCTGAGACTCCATGCAAAAGGCAAGAATGTGGCAGAAATCTTACAACAACTGCTTGAAGAGCAATAGCAACGTCCAGAGGCGCTCCATGATTGAAAATGCCAGCCTCAGTGTTTGCTGCTTCACCAAAAAGAAGCAATTGTTGATTTTCTTTTTCTTCTGAAAGTTGACAGCTCAGCCTCTAACATGTTTTTCTTGGTTAAACAACGCGGCCATTTTATGGAGTGTAGCAGGTTGCAGCATTTTTTAACTGGAAAGATAGAACAGTGTGTGGAAGCCTAGAATCCAAGCGTTAGGGGAAGGGAAGGCACGAGCACTGGTAAGTACACTTTCGCACGATCAGTTTCTGGAGTCTGATTTCCTCTGAACTGGTTTTATTCAAATACCTGTGTTTTGAGTTCTATAGATGTCAACAGTCATCAGATCTTATTCATACAGAGACAAAAGAACTCTTAAAGTTTGCTTCAACTCCTGTGAGAGAACCTGGGCTTTTATAGCATGAATTGTATTATAGGCCCTGCTGTAAAAGCAATATCGATAACTTTTTACAGCTTTGTAAGATGAAGTGACTCTTGATACTTTATGGAACTTTTTAGGAAGTTTTTGTCTCCAAATTAGAGAGCAGAGCTGCTTTTGTGATTAATTTTCCACTTGTGACAAATTTAAGCAAATGCAAGTGCCCTTCGTAAGTTCTGGAAATGACTCTAAGGATAGCCTCTAACAATGATTGCTGGAAGCACTTTTTAAAAAATTAAAATATTTGAAAAAAAAAAAAAAAACAAAAAACAATGCTAGTATTTCCTAGCTTAGATAAAAAAAAAAAAAAAAAAAAAAAAGAAGAAGAAGCCATTCGTTTGGCCTGAAGCCTTAGCTTTTCCAGAGAACATCTGTCAAAGCAGGCCCTTTCAGAACTTGTTTGGCTTTGCCTGAGTGATTTATTTGTTAAACTATTTGCTGAAGGGCTTTCTTGTTCTTCTTTTCTTCCTTTTCTTCTTTCTTTTAATCTTTAATGGTCTCCTGTGTTACTGCAAAGTTGGGTTGCTTGGGCTTGTTGGGATTCTAATTTATTTAATAAGGAATGCAATTATCTGTACTAGTTTGTTTAGTCACTGTAACTACTTGCCCAAATATCTTATAGTAAAAGTAAATTATACAATTTTACCAGAGGTATATGTGCCAGATGTTTTAAAAAATGTTCATCCACTTAACATGTAGAAAGCATATTTTCCTTCCTAATTAATTGGCATAGTTTAAATTAGTCTTGACATGAATTTGGAGACTATGCATTACCTACTTAATCCTCCTAACATTTTGACTCTTTCTGAAAGTTGAATATAAAAACCATTGTTTGTTTTAACCATCAATTCAAATGCTGAATATTTTATATAACAAAAAGTATTTTAAAAGTTAACTTTCTACTTGAGTTTGGTGAATACAGTGCTTCCCTATTAGAGCAAAGTTGGTAAATGATGAGTTTTTGCAAATTAACGGTTTAAATTACCAAATAAATATATATAAGCTTTAAATTTTAATTTGCTTAGAACTTTTAGCTTCTACTTTCAGTGACTTTAGAATTTGGCATGTGATTGGCTTATCGAGCAATTTAGTGTCTTTGTATATACAGTTTATTAACTGGTAGGTTTGAAAAAAGAAAACATTTGTGTTTGATAGCTTGCTATACTTAGAAATTCCTATGAGAGTTAGTTGAGGTTTTAATCACAGCACTCATTCATACTTTAATGAATAGTTTACAAGGTATTACATAATGTTTGTTGAAATTTGTTTATTCCTAAGAATTGGATAATGTGGCAAAATTATAAAATTTATAAATATTTAATTGAAAAATACACAATGAGCCCATAAATCAGGTATACTCATACATTTTACTTGTGATAGTTTTGTTAACAATGAAGATTAACATTGCTGATCATTACATGGTTAAATGTAATCATTATCATCTCAGTGGCTTATTGAAAAGTAATTTGTGAAAATTATGTTAAATTTTGTTTTTAAAACAAAATTCAAAAGGTTAAAGATCATTGAGTTTTATTTTTCAAGGTATGAGACATAAAATATATAAAAATAAAATATAATAAAATTATATAAGATTAGCTATTTAGTAACTAATCACAATAATTTTAAATCCAGAGATTGCATACTTTTCTGCATTTTGTAACTTTCTTATCAGAGAATTAAAATTAAAAAAAAAAAAGTTCTCAAGTATTCTAGCCAGTCTCATTTTACATGAAAAAAGTGTGATTATTTATAAAAAGTAAGTGCATTCATTACCCGGAGGCTGTTTATATATATATTTTTAATGATTTATTTAACTGCATTTATTTATTTATTTTAATATCACCAGAGAGGGGCAGAAAGAAAGCGAGAAGGCAAACCACCAGGCCCGGGACCTGAACCATGGTTAGCCATGTGGGAGTCCAGCACCCTTAACCACCACACCATCTGCCGGCCCTGAGGCTATTTATATTTACATTTTAAAACCCATAGTTATTTTTTCCTTCAAGTCAAATTTTAAATATTATTTGGTAGGTTTTCTTTGTGTTTCCACTTTATTTAAGTTGTTTCTGCATAATAGCAGAAATGTAGCTGCTCCAAGTAAGAACCTCCCGTCATTAAATCAGGTAGACGGGCGCTGGAAATACAGTAAGCCAAAGATGTCATTCCTTTTAAAACTCTACGGTTTACGTGGAGTTGGAATTTCTGTTCCCAGATTTTACACACTCAGTAGCATCAGCTGGTCACCTACTGAATTGTTGTCTAGCCTTGTGTAAAGTAGGGTGAGTGAGAAATACTGTTATGTCTGAGATCAGTCTTGTCTCATTGTATCTCCACATGTTAATCAGAACAGTCACATATTTTGTCCTGACCCGGGCAGTGTCAGGAACAGCTCCACTACTGAGCTCCCACTGCGCGGCCGACGGTGTAGACAGTTTCCTGGGCTCTTCCTGGACTCTGGGCTTAGTTCCTATTGGACCTTTGTGCCCCTCGTGGTGCGAAATGCTGCCCTCACCCACCAGTAATTCAGATCATGGTGTTTGTTTTGCTCATGATTTCTTTAAAATGTCTAAATTCGTCACTTAAGCAGCGTAGTGCGTAATTCCTTCCTTCTGGGTAGGGCAGCTTAGTACGTTTGTTTATAAAATTACTATATTCAAGCTTTGTTCAAATTGTTTCAAATTTGACAGATTTTATTTTTAAAATCAAAAGTGTATTCTGAATATTTTACAGGCTACTGCTAAGTACTTACAGTTACAAGTAGGATTAGGACACTGACCTCAGGAGTGTTATTTGTTTAGTAGGGATTAAATAAATTGAGAATTAAATCTGCCTTTAAACAATTTCCCTCTCCCTATAGAAATTCTGAAATTTTTGTGTAGTAAGAGCGACACACTGTGGCAGGAGAGAGGTACTTCAGTAGCTGACTCAGAAAGGACAGTTGTTAAAGTGACACCTGACACTCAAATTTTTGTTTTCTTTATCATTTCATTTGATAGGTAACTGTTGTCATGTTTATGGGATGTATGTGATTTTTCGGTGAATGGATATTCTGTTTAATCATCAGATCAGAGCAGTAACCACACCCACCGTCTCAAACATTCATCCACTCATCCTTACTTTGTGCTGTGAACATTTGAAATCCTCTGTCTGGCTATTTTGAAATATACCTTGAATTGTCACCCTGTGTCGTTCTGCTGTGCTGGGGTACTCTAGAACTCGTTCCACTTATCTACATGCAGTCTGATACTTGAATTCCTAGTGGAAGAGAGCTTAATCAGGACATACTGAAGTTCTTGTTTTCATGAAATTCTCTAGCAAATAGCAATTACGTTTTTTCTTCCTCCCCCTCAAAAAAATAGCTTGATAATTTTTTAAAAGGAATTATTTATATTTATTTATAGAGACAGACAGAGAGAGAGAGAAAGCAAGCTGCCAGGTCAAGGAGTCAAACCATGGTCGACCATGTGGGTATCCAGCGCCCTTAACCACCATGCCACCTGCCAACCCCACTTGATAATTTTTTTAAATGATGTGTTTGTGTCCAAAATTGATACAATTCATGTAAGAATAAAGAAGTAAAGTTTACCCCAAGTTCTCCCAAAGGTACCCCGCACATAAAATGTTTTGAGTGTCATTTATTTATGTACATTTGTATGTGTCTTACCACTGTAGATTTGTAGATGGGGTCTTTTTTTCTGTGCTCGTCAATAGCTTTAGATTTACTGATAGAGCTTTGGATTTACAGGGTGCTTTGTATTTCTCATATTCTTTTTTGGTGAAGCTATGAAAGCTACAGGACGGTTAAATGTGTTTTATGTTCAGAAAACAGCAGCATTGTAGCAGGAGAGCATTCTGACTTTCCGTCCAGTGGATGCCTCTCTTCCCCTCCCCAGCCTCATGAAGATACTGTAGAATTAGGTGTTGTGTTTTCTTACTTTTCTTGTTAATGTTTGATTTTTATTATTTATATATACAGTTAGGTTAACCGGTAATTCTCCACCCTTGTTCCCTTTCTCCTCAAATCTGTGCCACCTCTCCCCAGCCTCTCTCTCGTACCGCAGAAAACTTCTTTCGCTGCTTTTGTCTGATCCTTAACCCCTCCGCACCCGTAGGTAGTATAATTGTGCTGCTGTTTCTTGTCATTCGTTGGCCTTGTCTCTCGGCCTCCCTTTACAGACACATCAGTAGCACTCATCTCTCTTCTCACGGCCTCCCTCACCTCCTACGCTCACCTCCTCTGTTCCAGCTGTACCGGGTGCCGCTGCACCACGGCTCAGGCCACGTGGGAGGCCTGGGCTTGAAGGCAGGGCAGTGAGATTGCAATGCAGGGAGATCTCAGTGTGGTGAGACCTTGTCAAAGATGCCTGTGTCTCTGTCTCTTGAGAGACAAAAATAACATGGTGATACTGAAGATCATTTTTAGTGTCAGTATTAGCGTTAGAACTGCACAATGCCTTTCATTGAGGAGCCAGAATGCTTTTTTATTCTGGCTCCCCATTTTGTTTCCTCTAGTTATTTTCCTCTTTTTTTTTTTTTTCCTGGAGAGGTTTTTGCAGTAGGGCACGTGCACTCACCAGGAAGACAGAGACAGAGAGACAGAAAGCGAGAAATCACCCTCCGAGGAGGATGGCCACACCACAATCTCTTCTCCATTCTCGTCTCGGGATCTTGGGCACACACGCACACACACCTGGCGTGAGTTTAAGCCACCAGGTCCGGAACTCAAACTGCAGTCGACTATATGGGAGTCCAGCGACATGGTCATTATGCCATCTGCTGGTCCCTATTCTGAGGCCTTAATGAGTCACTGAATAAAAGTCGTGTAACAGTTCATCACATGGAAATGCTACTCAGTGTTTGTTTTGTTCTTATTTCCTAATCATGTTTGTTTTCTCTCACATACACACTATATACACATGCATGCATGCACATGCACACACACTAGGCATGAGATTAGTTTTTAGAATTTTCTGATTCCATTTAAAAATAATACTTTTAGTTAAAAAATTCTAATAGGATCCTTCTTAAAATACTGATTTTCACTTATCCTGCTTTTTATGTATAGACCTTTTCCCTGGAAAACAAAAATGGAGTGTGGGATCACATCACGATTATGAATGTTCTTCCTGTGAAAATGTCAAGTAGAGAGTCGATAACTTAGCATTTCACAGTGCTGCTTTGTGAGGGTCTAAGTTTTTTTCTTTTTGTTTTAAATACTATAAGACATTAATAATAGCTTTGGAATAGATTAGATGTTTTGTATCTTATCAATTTACTATGGGATAAATATAAAAAATGTATACTATTACAAACTGCACTTTTATGAAATTACCTTACTATATCCTGAAAGTGTTGAATTGCTTGAGTTTCTCTGGACTTAGAAACACCGTGATCACAGGGTTTATTCAGAGTTGTTAATGTGGTACTCGTTGTAACTTCGGAAGAACATGCTGATAAATAATGTGATAGAATCAGAAGCATGTGTGGTTTTATCCTAGACAGATGGTTTTATTTTAGTCCTTTATTGAGTCCTGGACTTTGAGATTTTTATTTTAGCTTAGCAAAGTTTCAAGTAGCTATTGGGCTTTCTAGTCCTTTTCACGAAAAGTGCCTGTTTTTTATTTTTGTCTTTGTTTTGTTTTTGCACGTGTGCTTACAGAGAGGAGGAAAGTAAGAAATCACCCCCAGGGAGAGATGCCCACACCGTAGGCTATTCTCCTCTGTTCTCTTGGGATTTGGGGCACACTTGCACATGCACGTGTGTGCGTTGAAGAAGTGCGTTATTATTTAACTTTATTTATTTATTTTAATTTGACCAGAGAGGGACAGAGAGAGAGAGAGAAAAAAAAGTGAGAAAGTAAGCCGCCAGTTCTGGGACTCAAACCACGGTTGGCCATGTGGGAGTCCAGTGCCCGTAACCACTATGCCACCTGCCAGCCCCCACACCTGTGTGTTTTTCAAGCCACTGGGTCCAGGACTGGAACTGTGCAGTTAGCCATGTAGGATCCAGCCTCCTTATCTGCCGCCCCAACACTAAAAATATATTTTGTTACTTTATTTAGAATAATATTTTTTAGCTGTCTATATGAAAAATTCTAATTCTATTACAGCTTTTAAATATGCAATATCCACTGCCTCCTTTTGGAAAAGAAATACAAACACATTTGAAACAAATTGTTTGCATTTCACAGAGAACCATTTATATAAGTGTCATATTGAAATTGGCTTTTGAAATATTTATTTAATTACTAAATTGGCCATTAGCTTTTTAATTCATGTAATATCATTCCAAGTAGTAGGCTCTGCTTAGGAGTAAAAATATCAAGTACAGTGGAGTTTTGAAAGTTTATGGGATTGTACTTTGGTGATAAATATATAAATGTTTTAGAAGAATAAAGCATATAATAGTCACAGAAAGTAACAAAAATGAGGAAAAGAGATCAGGTATGCAGTTATTACACCTGGTTTTATTACCTTTAGTGATAGAGAAAGTTAAACGCTAAGATTTTTGACTTGATAAATGATACTGACAGTTATTCACTAATGTTTCTCTTGTAAGTAAACAGTTCTCAGGGTCAAAGTTTGAGATTATGAATTTTGTTGGGGGAGTTTTATTTTATTTTCTTTTTAGATTGTACTACAGGGCATATGTGCTTGCTCGAGAGAGAAGGAGAGAGAGAGAGAAAGTGAGAAATCACCCCTCAGGAAGGATGGCCGTGCCATAATACCTTCTCCTCTGTTCTCCTCTCGTTTTTTTCTGGCACACATGCACATGGGCCTGGTGTGTTTTTCAGGCCACAGGGTCTGGGACTTGAACCATGCTGTTAGCCACTTGGGATCTAGCCGCCTTAACCTCTGCGCCACCGGCTAACTCAGAGATTGTATTTTAGCATGAGTCTGAAGTTACACTAGAATATCAAAGTGAAACATTGGGATTTGAATGTGTACATGTATTAATCAATCTTAGTAATTGATTAATATTAATATTAATAATTGATTCAGTTTATTAGTAGAAGTGTAAATTAGCAAACTTTTTTACTTTATAAGAAAGAATTGAATTTGGTGTTCTGTTTACTGGATGTGAATGATTAAGTAATTTTTCTTTTCGTGCAATAGTTCACAAAGATGTCCAAAACAAATGGCTTATCAGAAGATTTGATATGGCACTGTAAAACACTGATCCAAGAAAGAGATGTGGTTATAAGGCTTATGAACAAATGTGAGGACATTTCCAATAAATTGACCAAACAGGTTACCATGCTCACTGGGAATGGAGGTGGATGGAACATAGAACAGCCGTCCATTCTAAATCAGAGGTAATCTTTGTTTAAACACACTTATCCATTCTTTTATCTTGGTTATATAAACTATTTGAACTTATTTTTGTATTGTGCCTCAAGAAATTAAATGTGGAAGTTGTAAAGCAGCAAATATTAGAAGAGCCCAAGCCCTAAGGTTTCAAATTATAGCACATAATAATGATATATGAATTATTTTTCATTGACTTTCCCCCCTCTCAAGCACGTTGTTTTATTCCAGTGTATCATAAGTTAGAAGGGAGAAATAGAATGATTTCGTACAGCCTATGTCTTCCTTGTCTGATCACATGTAATCTCTTATATAATCACAGAAACTGAAGGCTTATTTTAGCTACCTCATACATAAACTAGGTGTTTTAGAAAAGTTCAGCTGCTTAATTTTACCAGTGTAAAATTTTATCTTAGCTCATTTTCTCTTTAATCATAAATAAAATGAAATAATTTAACTGTTCTCTATCTATGACGAAATGTTTTAAACGCTTTGAAAAGTTCAAATTTCTTAATCTCTTTTTGGGGTAGAAACACATTAGATAGGGGACAACAGGTGGTTTATTAAATAGGTATGTAAGTGTACATATTCCCCAACTACCCCATTCAGCAAAAAGTCCTGCTAGAATTCTTGCAGAAGATAAAAAATTGTCAAACAGCCAACGGCCTTTTTTTTATTTATGAACACCCATATTTTACATGGTATTGGGGGTTTAGGGTGGGCTGGAATTGTTTTGAACTTCCTTTAAAAGTTTATTGATTTTTTGAGGAGTTTGGAGACTTAGAGATACTTGGAATACTTCTTTTTTAAAAAAATATATAAAATAGTTTATGATATTATTTATGGTGGCAAAAAACATAGAAATAATCTGAGTTCCTAAAATCAAAGGATAATTGGGGTTACAGTATATCCAGACCATGCAGTGCTGTGCAGCTTTAGAAATGAGTTACATCTCCTCACAGTATTTCTGATAGGTATTTTAGTAAGATTTAACACGAGGGCCTCATTAAAATCAATTACCTTGTTTGGTGATTTTATTTATTTCTGATCTTTTTCTAAGTTGATGATCAGAGCCTATTCGCTGATCATTGGTTGATAATTAGAAATCAAGGTATGAAAATACAACCGCCTTTAATAGTAAGCTACAATCTTTTCTGTGCCCTTCTAGGGTGCTATGGGATGGTGTAGGGAAGCGTGATGCAGTTCCCACAAAGAAGCTCTTTTCTCTGTTGCGTAGAAAGAACTATATCAGCAAATTCATCTCCTAACAGTATAGTTGGAGCTGCTGCTTCTTGTTCTCCAGCATTGGATATGGGGAGTTCTTCACTCTACAAGAATTACCCAGTTGAGTCTACTTTATCATAATTTGGATTTAAAAAAATCAAGCTTTATTGCATCACTTTAAAACTTTCTCTCTTAAACCCACATTCACAAAGTCCTGTTATTTGTAAATAGTATGACCAGGTAACAAACTGTCCTTTCCATTAGACTGAGGATTTTTTAAAATGATATATTAATATTAATAGATGAGAAAAAAATAGTTTTTTGGTTTTGTTTTTTAGCATGCTCATTGGATCTAATCCAAAGTATAGCTTTTAAAATCTGTATGAATGATATCTTTAGGGTTTAAGTGCACTATTAGCAGGGTTTGTTGTCTTCGATTTTGTCCTGCAGCCAAGGAGACAGGTGAGCAAGCCTTTGTCCAGCCATGGGGGCTTCTTGGAATAGGAACATATCAGGTTGTTTCTTTGCCTTCAGAAAGGATTTATTAGCACGGAGGAAAATAATAGACTATCCTGAAAAATAACCTGCCATGTTTTCATCTTTCTCTTTTTCAAAAGAACGAATTATTTGTAGCAAACTTTTTTTTTTTAATTTGCTAAAGAGTGCATGTGCTTACCAGAGAAAGAGAAAATAAGAAGGCACCCCTCAGAGGGAATGGCCATATCACAATCCCTCCTCCATTCTCCTTTTAAGATATGGGACATACATACACAAGCACCTAGAGTATCTTTTTGGGGGTGGGGGAATTTTTGCTGTAGGGTACATGTGTTTATACAATAGAGACAGACAGAAGGTGAGAAACCACCCCCTGGGGGGATGGCCACTCTGCAATCCCTTCTCCTCCCAGGATCTTTGGCACACACGCACACACACCGGGCATGAGTTTTAAGCCACTGGGTCTGGGACTTGAATAGTGGTTAACTTCGTGGGAGCTTAGCAGTCCAGCAATATAGCCGTTGCACCATCTGCTGGTCCCGCTAAGAGTCCTTTAAGCCACAGTGTCCAGGACTTGAATCTCACAGTTAGCCATGTGGGATCCAGCCTCCTTAACATTGGCTGGCCTACCAAAGTTTACTTTGAAACAAAATTAATGTTATAGTTTTCCATTACAAATCAGTGTGAATTGTAATAGATGAAGGTTTGCCTTTAGAGATATTTAGTGATATACATATTTCAGAACCTTTTGTAAAAAAATAAAGTTTTTGTAGGGAAAAATAAAATTTCAGATAAGTATACTGTGCTCAAAACTATTATATTCATACTCTTTATTTTATTTATTTATTTGTAATTGCCAGAGGGCATGTGTGCTTGACAGAGATGGGGTTTCAGAGGGACCCCTAAGTAGGTAGTGGTTGGTTACACCACAGTCCTTTTTCCTCCTGAATTCCTGTCTGGGTTTTGAGCAAGCATGTGGGTTTGTTTGTTTGTTTGTTTGTTTGTTTAAGGTTTTTGCCAAAAGGCACAGACATTCATTGGAGAAAGAGAGGGAAAGTGAGAAATCACCCCTGGGGGGCATGGCCACACTGCAATCCTTTCTCCTACATTCTCCTCTTGGGATTTGGGCAAGCATGCACATGCATTTGGTATGATTTTTTTAAAAAAACCACTAGATCCAGAACTCAAACCACAGTCAGCCATATGGGAGTCTAGCCCCTTAGCCACCACAGTACCTGCTGGGCCTGCACACAGCATGGTTTTTGAGCTATGGGGACTGAAATTCAGACCACCAGCCAGCCACATGAGATCTGGCTCCCTTAAATACTGGGCCCAGAGCAGGCTTGATAACCTTTACTTTAAAATGTCAAAATTAGGAACCAGCAGGTAGCATAGTGGTTAAGGTACAGGACTCCCACATGATCCACCATGGTTTGAGTCACAGACCCAGGAGCTTGAAACTCGTGCTGGCCTTGGGGGCCTGTGTGCCCAGAATCCCAGGATGAGAAGGCATTGTGGTGTGGCCATCCACCCGAGGAGTGATTTCTTGCTTTCTCACTGTGTTTTCAGTGAACACAACATCCTATAGCAAAAAATCTCTCTCAGTTAAAAAAAAAAAGTCTAAATTAAAATTGCTGGGCTAGTCGGTGGCATGGTGGTTAAGGTGTCTGGATTCCACATGGTCTGTGGGCCTGTGCAGTTCAAGTCCCAGACCCAACGGCTTAAAAACCATGGTGGGTGGCCTGCCCCGCGTGCCGTGGCCGGGGCCCTGTCCCGCGTGCCGTGGCCGGGCTCTGCCCCCATGGGCCGGGCTCTGCCCCCACGTGCCTTGGCCAGGACTCTGCCCCGCGTGCCGTGGCCGGGGTCTGCCCCCGCGTGCCGTGGCCCGGGTCTGCCCCGTGTGCCGTGGCCGGGTTCTGCCCCTTCGTGCCGTGGCCGGGTTCTGCCCCGTGTGCCGTGGCCGGGGTTCTGCCCCGCGTGCCGTGGCCGGGGTCTGCCCCCGCGTGCCGTGGCCCGGGTCTGCCCCGTGTGCCGTGGCCGGGTTCTGCCCCCTCGTGCCGTGGCCGGGTTCTGCCCCGCGTGCCGTGGCCGGGACTCTGCCCCGCGTGCCGTGGCCGGGACTCTGCCCCGCGTGCCGTGGCCGGGGCCTGCCCCCGCGTGCCGTGGCCGTGGTCCTGTCCCCGCGTGCCGTGGCCGGGGTCTGCCCCCTCGTGCCGTGGCCGGGGCCCTGTCCCGCGTGCCGTGGCCGGTGTTCTGCCCCGCGTGCCGTGGCCGGGTTCTGTCCCCGCGTGCCGTGGCCGGGGCTCTGCCCCGCGTGCCGTGGCCGGGGTCTGCCCCGCGTGCCGTGGCCGGGATCTGCCCCGCGTGCCGCAACCGCTGATGGCCGTCTCTGCTTTCCTGAGCCGCGTTCCTGAAACTGTGTTCCATGGAGATTCACCTACATTTGCGGGGCTGCACGAGACCCACCCTTGGTCCAGCCCTGAGTGCAGTCTACGTTTCCTATTGTTGGGAACTTTATGATCTGATAATTGGAAAAAAAAATCATGTTTATCATAAAAAATAATTAGAATAATAATAATAATGATTGGGGGAAACATAGGAAAGATATTGAATGTTGAAGCGGGGAGATTAATGTCTCTGTACTGACTGACATGCATGGCATTCCCTTTTGAAAAAGCAATGTAATACACTGTAAAGTTGTATGTAATTCAATGTAATAAAAAAATAGATAAGAAAAAAATAAATAAAAAAAAAAATTAAAAAATAAAAAAAATAAAAACCATGGTGGGTACATGTACATGCGTGCCCAAAATTCTAAAAGGAAAAGTGACTACAACATGGCCATCCTCCATGTGTGTGGGGGGATATTTTCTCACTCTGCTACCCCTGCCATCCAGTACTCATGCCCTGTAGCAAAAAAAAAAAAAAAGTTAAAATTGCCTAAAGTTACAGTATAAGAATTCAGGAAAAAGAGAAAGACAAAACTGTTCTGTATTTTTCCTGTTTCATTCTTTTTATAGATGTAGTCATCTCCAACGTCATAGTAGTTAGTCTAAAATCTATCCTGTTCCAACTGTTCTAACCAAAAAGATGTCTTACTTGTTCAGTGTTTTAGACTTCAAAAATTCATGGAAAAGGTGTATTTTGGTCCAAAAAAACTGGAAATCCATGGATAATCTTTTCATCTCAGGCATTTTTCCATGAATTTTTTGAAGCGCCCCTCCCCCCAGTTTATTTGGTCATGTGCTTCCTGTCTTCTTGTGACGGAATCTGCCAGGGTTCTTCTGATCTCTTTCCTCCTGAGCTGAGCAGGATGACACCCAGTCCTGTCAGTAGGGGCTGTGAGACTGTGGACTGTGACCAACTGCGTCACGGTACTGCAGGTGTGGGTTGCCTAATGCCAAGTACTGGGGCGAAAATACTCGAGTTTGAATGCCTCTGTTACACAGGCTGGTGGTGTGGTGCGTTTCCAGCAGCCACATCACACAGGACACCAGCTTTCGGCTGGCCAGGCAGCATGCCTCCTCTGTTTTCTGTGGACTGCTTCAAACAGAAAAGTAGCCCTGTGTAAATTTTTGCATTTTAAACACAAATTCCTGTTGCTATTTCAGGCCTTTCCCACCTTTGAAATAATTTTAAAACTAATTTATCTGTCAGATTTAAACCCAATGTGATAATCATACTGTGAAGAAATTAAAGTCACTGTCTGGAGAGAGTTTTATCTTAAAAAAATAAGATAAATGCTGTCTCATTTTCTTTCATGAGCTCAGAAATGTTCATATTTTTTTCTTTAGTGACGAAAACCTTCAGTTTAGAGTCGATTGTAGTACTCTATGGAGAAGACAGCACTTAGCTTATTTAGAAGACCTGAATTAATCTCTACATTCTTGTCTGTAAATTGGTGGCTGGGGTTTATGTGCAGTGATGAAAATTCTTTTTTTTTTTTTTTATTATAAAGAGAGGTTTTTGCTGTAGGGCGCATGCACTCACCAGAGAGACAGAGAGAGACAGAGACAGAAAGCATGAAATCACCCCCCGGGGGGATGGCCATCCCACAATCTATTCTCCTCTTGGATCTTGGGCACACGTGAACAGGCGCCCATTGTGAATTTTAAGCCACTGGGTTCAGGACTCGAACTGTGGTCGACTATGTGAGAGTCCAGAGACGTAATCATTACACTGTGTGCTAGTCCCTAGTGATGAAAATTCTTATGAAACTGTAATGTGTCAGAAGAAATGGGACCTTTTATATGGCATCTGAATAGTAGAACTGGATAGAGAAAAGAATATGGCTACCTTGTTTTAAAAATGTGTCATATGAATGAATTAGGTTAAAAGGATCTTTGTCTAAACTGCATTTTCATTATTTTTTTGCATTCTAAGAAAAGTGTCTAATGGGCAGCACTTTTGTGACACTAAGCAATGGAAAGTTGCTTATAAATTAGACAATATTATGAAGTATTTAATATCCTGATCAAAATACCTTACCAAACTTTGTGATTTTGAATAAGCTCTTTTTGAGTGAAACATTTTATGTAGTAGATGCTTTTAAAACTTTCCTTTCACTTTCAAAAATTTGATGTGTAATAAATATTTTGATGGACTGTCTTCTCAACATTGGTCGGTGATGAAGAATTTGAGTGATTTTTGTTTATTAAAGGTATTTCTTGGTTGTCTGTGGCAGGTTGTATGTTGGAGTGGTGCATTGGCTTTTAGGTACGTTTAAAATAGGCCCGCCTTGTCAAGTTTTTCATTTTCATGGAATGTGAACCTTATGGCTAAAGCCTAAGGAAGAACTTGAGAATAATGGAGAACCTCAGTGTTGACCATGGTTTGGGTGGGTCAGAGAACTTTTTCGTTTTGCTATTTAGTGGTTAGGGAATGAATGGAGGCTCAGACACAGATTACAGACTGGCCTTACCACTGCACCTTGGCCAAGATACTGTTCTGAGTCTCAGGGAATTTATCTGTAAAAAGGAGACGGTAATGACTTTCCTTTAAAATGTGGATTAAATGAAGTAATATATTCAATGTGGAATGTGGTAAATGTTAGTATTTACTCTGGCCACTACTGTAGCAGAAGGAATTCTTTTGGATCAGGAACTAAAATATCTGTGACAATATGTTCTATTTATTATTAGTTAAAACTAATAATATAAATAGTAACATAGAAATTACATTGGCTGAGAAGGTATAAGACATTTTTTAAAATTTATCAAGACTGGGGACCAGCAGTTAGCGTAATGGCTATGTCGCTGGACTCCCATGTAGTTGACCGCGGTTTGCATCCTGGACCCAGTGGCTTAAAACTCACACCGGGCGCATGTGCGTGCGTGCCCAAGATCCCGAGAGGAGAATGGAGGAGAAGGGATTGCGGCGTGACCATCCCCCCTTGGGGGGTGATTTCTCGCTTTCTGTTTCTCTGTCTCTCTCTGTCTGGCGAGTGTAAGCGCCCTATAGCAAAAACCTCTCCAAAAAAAAAAAAAAAAAGAAAAAAAAAATTATCAAGACTGTGAAGACTTCAGAAATGATGTTGATTTTTCCTCTTAACCTATACTTTATTTAATTTGCCAGAGAACGCATGCACTATTCAGAGAGATACACAGGGAGAAAGCAAGAAATCACCCCCTGTGAGGAATAATCACACTGCAGTCTCTTCTTCACTTCTCCTTCTGGATTTTGGGCTTGGCATGCATACACACTCAGCATGTTTTTTAAGCCTTTGAGTGCAGGACTCAAACTGTGCCATAAGGGATCCATCCACCTTAACCGTAATGCCAACAGCTGGCCCTAAGTGGTGGTGATGGTGGTGGTGGTGGTTAAGAGAGAGATTTTTGCTATAGGGTGTGTGCTTGCTGGGGAGACAGAGACAGAAAGCAAGGAATCACCTCGCCCTCAGAAGGGATGGCCACACTGCAGTTCCTTCTCCTTCATTTTCCTCCTTGGGCATGCAGGCATGCGTTCCTGGTATGAATTTCAAGCCACTGGATCCAGCACTCAAACTACAGTTGACCATATTGGAGTCCAGCAACGTAACCACTGTGCTATCTGCTGGCCCCCCTTAAGGTGTTTTTTAATGAGCAGGGATTTTTTTTTTTTAATAGAGAAACATAAGTTCTTACTGAAGATAAACATCTTTCAACTCCATCTCCTTTACTGCATTCTAACTCCAGTATTGTGATTTCAGATTTTGACCCCCGAACATGCCCATAGTTATGTCTCGACCCTTAGTATACGTAGACAAGATGTGTAAGAGGAAATTGAGGGGACAGGATGAAAGCTGGAAACGGGAAGGTGGCCTTGTCCTGGGTGTTCGTGTTTGTGGTATATGTTCTATCCAGGGACTATGAAATTGGACTTCGGGGTCAGAGACTTCCCGAATTAAACTCTCAGCTTAATTCTTTGTAGCTGTGCAGCCTCAGGCAGATTACTGAGCTTTGGGTTTTTTCATTTTTTAAATGATGATAACTGCTACCTCAAGGATGAAATGAGGTAATGTCTGAGAATATTTTCTGTGTGTTCTGTATATAACAGATGTTCAATGAATGCTCATTGTTACTAGGATGTAACCGCCTGGACTTTTAGGAAAGAAAACTTTTTTCATCTATATTTTTAATAATTGCCAAAAGGCACATGTGCTTAGGGGTGGAGAAGCCCGCTCCCTCCCAGCCAGGGCAGTGTGGTTACCCTGCAGTCCCTCTTTTTCCTCTCGCTCCTGTCAGAGTTGAGGAATGCATGCACACGGGCCCAGCGTTATTCTCTTACGCTCCCAGGGCCTGGACTCACGCTGCAGTTGACACTGTGGGATCTGGTTTCCCTTAACCACTAGGCCTTGGGGCTGGCACTATTTTCATCCATTATTACTCCTCTATATTACCTTCCAAACTAGTCATTCCCAAGGGTTAGTTGGATTGTGTTTCTACATTAAAGTTTTTCTGAAGAATACTTATTTAATTTTATTTATTATTATTATTTTTATTTTTCTAATTTGATCAGAGAGAGAGAGAAAGTGAGAAGACAAGCTTACCAGGTCCGGGACTTGAACCATGGTTAGCTGTGTGGGAGTCCAGTGCCTTAACCACCACACCACCTGCTGGCCCCTAAATAAGATTTCTGACACTTGCATGCTACTTTTTTTTTCTTTCAATTTGCTAAAGAAACATGTACACTCTAAAGAGAGACAGAGAAAGGAGGATGATCACACCAAATCCTTTCTTCATTTCTCCCTCCTTTTGGGATTTTGGGCATGCATACATACGCACCTATAGTGTTCCCAAAGTGTCTGGGTCCAGGACTCGAACCATACAGATGGCCATGTGGGATCCAGCGCCTTAGCCACCCTGCTGCCGGCAGGCCTTGTATGCTACTTTCTGTCCACTGATATTCATTGATGTCTAGTAAAATTACATTTGTGAATAGTACATGCATCAAAACACATACATCAGCACTCCAGAATTTGTTTTTTTTTTTTTTTTTTTTTCCTAGTGGTGTTTGCCTTAGGGTATGTGTGAGAGAGAGACAGACAGAGAGAGGCAAAGCGAGAAATCACCCCTCGGGGGGTTGGCCACACTGCAGTCCCTTCTCCATTCTCTTCCCAGGATCATGAGCATGATTTTCAAGCCAGTATGTCCAGGACTCAAACTACAGTCATCTACATGGGAGTCCAGCAATGTAACTGCTACTTCATCTGCTGGTCCCAGCACTCCAGAATTGTGCATACCACTGACATTAGGATAACTGGCATGCGTTCAGAGTTTATTAAACTGACTTGGCAAAGCAAAAAATTGTGCTTGTGTTTTTTTGTCCTAATACTTAAGCTCCTTAATATGCTAAACATCAAATCAGTATAATTCCATTTACTAGTATAAGTATTATCTTAGTAATATTTACCATATTTAATGCTCCGATCATTTTAGAATTAATTTGGAAGCATTACATTATGACAAAATACGGACATATTTTATTGCTATTCTTATTGTCAGAAGATATAAATTGACAATTACAGGATGGAGGTTCAAGAAGATTTTAAAAACATACTGTGTTTTGAGTTTATTAAGTAGAAATCCATAGCTTGTAACAGCAGATTAAAAGGTAAGGCTAAAACTAGGCATTTCAGTCTTTATGCATATTGTGAACCTAAACTTCATGTGACAACACAAGTGCGCATGTAAGTCTATAATGTTTGTAACTCTCTTTACCAGTTTGTCACTCAAGCCCTATCAGAAGGTTGGTTTGAACTGGCTGGCGCTGGTACATAAACATGGACTGAACGGCATTTTGGCAGATGAAATGGTAAGTGTATTCTATTTCTAGGGTTTCTCATTCAGTGTCCTTGCTGTCATTCAAAACATGCCTCTGTATTTCTCTGCTCTCAGTGTTTTATCATTTCTCAACCTTCTCTGTTTTCCATTGCTTATTTTAGTTCCACCCTCCTCACATCTCCCCAATATGAAAAGTGGTATGTTGTCTTTCCGATTATCAAATAATAAATATGTGTCAAAAATTAGACATTACCTAAAAAAAAAAAAAACAAAAAAAAAACAAAAACAAAAGTCACCCATCATTCTATTACAAGTGCTGGTTTAGTATATCTTTCTAAAGTTTTTTCTTGTGTAGGGGTGTGTGTGTGTGTGTGTGTGTGTGTGTGTGTGTACATGTGCATATACTTACATATAAATGCTTTTTCTGTAAAGTTTTCATTGTTATCCTAAGTGAGGTTTCGTTGTATGTGCTTCTTCTGTAATGCCTCTTCAATTTCATGTAACTTAGATACCTGTCCTTGTCAGTTAGTACAGCCACACAGGGTCAGCAACATCATTTCGGTCTCTCTGAGAGACTAGCTGTCTCACCGAGTCTGATCTTTCCCGAATCACACTGGGTAACTCAGGAAGTTTCCTGCAGGATCTGATAGTCATGGTATTGTCCTATAGCAAGTTGACCTTTAATCTAACATTTACCTCTCTTCCTCCAGCTTTACTTGAAGGAATACTTATAAAACATGAGTCATACTCAGTGGATAAATAGTTAAAGAATACATAAATATGTATTACATTGTGTATCAGACCGAGCCCCAGAATAAAAATGAGCAAAAATAGTGATTCTTGTTTCCTAGTTAGGTTCTAAGGAGGGCGATTTTTAGTACTTTAAGACATATTCTTACACATCATATTATCATTAAAACAAATAATCTTTTTACTAATAGAGACATGAATAATATATACAGGATTTCAAAACGCTTGCTAAAATTAGATATATATTGTAATACAAAGCATTAAAGTTGTATGATTGGGAGCCAGCAGGTGGCATGGTGACTGAGGGTGCTTGATTCTCACACGACTGACCACGTTCAAGTCCTGGATCTGCTGGCTTTCTCTCTTTCTGATCTAACTGGAAAATAATAATACTGATAAAGTTTAAAAATAATTCTTAAAAAAATGTTTAGAAAAAAAGAAGTTATATGATAGACTTGTGGATCACATCTGGAATTTGGTCCTAACTTTGTTTCTCACACACACTTTCTTTTTTTTTTTTTTTTTAAGAGAGATTTTTGCTGTGGGGTATGTGCACTCACCAGAAAGACAGAAAGTGAGAAATCACCCCATAGGGTGGATGGCCACACTGCAGTCCCTGCAGTCCCTTTTCTTCCATTCTCCTCTCGGGATTTTGGGCACGCACACACACATGCCTGTGTGTGTTTAAGGTGCTGGGTCTGAGACTTGAACTGCAGCCGATTACATGGGAGTCCAGTGATGCAACCATTATGCCATCTGCTGGTCCCCACATGCTTTCTGATTCTTGCCAAGTGACCTAATTAATTTATCAGAAATATCATTATTAAAATTTAAGTTATTTCTCTACATAAGATAGTATTTTATCAAATGAGGTGAATAGTGTGTGGAACTAGTTTGGGTAACCCATAAAGCAGAACTATTCATAGGTTGGTGGCCTAGTCAGCCAGCGCTGCTGTAACAAGATACTGCAGACCGAGTAGCTTAAGCAACAGAAATCAAAGTTCGAAGGCTGGACGCCCAAGGTCAAGGTGTGGGCAGGATTGGTTTCTCAGGAGGCTCCTCCCCTTGGCCTGCAGACAGCCATGTTCTCACTGTGTCCTCACGTGGCCTTCTCTCTGTGTATGTGCATCCTCAATCTCTCTTACAAGAAGCCCAGTCACTCTGGATTCAGTTTCCACCCTAATCACTTCATTGAACCTTAATTTCCTCCTTAAAGGCCCTATCTCAAAAACCGTCACACTGGGGATTAGGGCTTTAATGCGTGTGTTGGGAATGGACACAGTTCAGTCCGTAAGAGATGGATAACATTTAGCTCCCCTAAGGAGCTAAACCTCTTTCAGTAGCCTTTGATTAAACCAGACTCCCACATTGTCACTAGACTCCCACGTTGTCGATTGTGGTTTGAGTCCTGGACCCGGCAGCTTGAAACTCATGCCAGGTGTGCCTGCATGCCCAAGGTCCTGAGAGGAGAGTGAGGGATTGTGCCATGGCCACCTCTGCAGGAGGTGATTTTTTGCGCGCTCTCTGGCGAGTGAACATGCCCTATAGCAAAAATCTCTCTAAAAAAAAACCCAGTATTTTTCTGATACCTGATTTACTTGCAGTAAGATGCACACATGTACAGCTTAGTGACTCTTTATACATATGACCACCACCCAGAGTAGATTCACAATATCCCAGATAATTCATTTTTTGTTCGTTTATAAAGCATAGGGTGGTTTTGCTAGCCAGAGAGGGAGCTAACAGCACCCCCTCAAAGAACTTGATCAGTCACAGTTCTTTCTTCTCCATTTCTCCCATCCTGTTGGAATATCTGGCACAGATATTCAAGTACCTAATGTGTTTTTCAATATGCCAGGGTCAGGATTTGAACCACATGGTTGACCATGTAAGATCCAGCTCCCTTAACCACTAGGCTACAGGACCAGCTGTCTCATGCTTCTTTCTAGGCATTCCCACCACCATTATTCTGTTAGCTACCACTATGGCTTAATCATCTCTGGTTGTACAGTTATACAGTATACTCCAAATTCCTGGGACCCTTGGGGTACCTAATGTTACTGAGATTTTCTGTTCTTACTTATCTCAGTGGTATGCCTCATTTTCATCACCCTGTGCTATGGGGGCCCATGGTCCAGATACGCTATAGTTTGTCTGTTCTTTTGTTGGTATATTACTTAGGTTATTTCCAGTATTTGGCTATTGAGAAAAACTACATGAACATTTTTGCCCAAGTTCCTCTGTGGACATATGCTCTCCCATCTCTTGTTTGTATTCTTAAGAATGGAATTATTAGCTAATAGAGTAAGGATATGTTAGCTCAGTCATAGGGTAGCGTCCCCAGTCCATCCAGTACATGTTAAATATTCGCTGTACTTAAGCAGTAACCAGAATTATATTCTTGCTGTGCAGTGCAAAAAAGTCTTACATATTAATATGTGTCATAAATGCACTAGCAATTACGATTCATCCCTCCTGCTCATTAAAGCAAATTATAGCACCGTTTGTCATGTAGGCTTAATCCTATCATTGGAGAACCAAGAACATAGTAGAAATTCTTAGAGTTGCATTATGAGAAATCAGAAATGAGGCCAGCACAGAAATACTCCTCCTTCTTTTGTATTCTTAAATATTTACTTGCTGTTTACTTTAAATTTACGTATTGTCTTTTAAATGTTCAATTTTTAGGGTCTGGGAAAAACTATCCAAGCCATTGCATTCCTGGCATACCTGTATCAGGAGGGCAATAAAGGTCCTCACTTGATTGTCGTTCCAGCCTCCACAATAGGTTTGTGACACTGGGCACAGCTGTGTTTGACTTCATGGTGTGTTATAGAAGTAGGAGAGAGGGAGAGAGCAAGCGTGCGCACGTGCGCACGTGTGTGTGTGTGTGTGTGTGTGTGGTTTTAGTTTGTAGAGATGAATATTAACTTTTATGGTCCTCTTATGCTTTTTTGCCTATATATGTATGTGTGTGTTTGGTTATATTGCCAATCTTTAAAAGAAAATAAATAAAAGTTCAGTATTGTTTTTAAATTATTATCGATCAAGGACCATTTGATAAGATTATTTATTTTTGTTTCATGATGCTTTTGAGTTATTTTAAAGAGTAAGAGAATCTAAATGCTTAACACTTAACGGAATCAGAAAGTATATAACTAATCCCTGATACAGAATCCCTTTTCTTTTTTTTTTTTTTTAAAGAATTGTTTATTTAATTTTATTTATTCATTCATTTATTTTAATTTGACCGAGAGAGAATGAGAGGGAAAGTGAGAAAGCAAGCCACCAGGTCCGGCACTCAAACCATGGTGGGCCATGTGGGAGTGTCCAGCACCTTCTCCACCACGCCACCTGCTGGCCCTGAAATCCCCTTTCTTAATCAAAATACCATTCCATTCTTTGTCAGTTGATTGGACGTTAGAGTAAGAAAATGTTTATATATAGGAATGTGACAACAACAAAAACCCCATCTCTTAACATTGGGAATTAAAACCTACCTGTAACTAACAGTCGGTCTTGTCCCTTTCATTTTGCTGACTCCTCAAAAATGTCAAGATAATTTTAATCAGGAACAGTAGTATTATGAAGAATTTGTGATTAAAAACAGAATCACATTATTTACATTTTGTGACAGAGCAATGAGTAGAACTTGTCAAACTTTATCTCAGCCAATGCAAGTAATCTCTCTCTCTTGTTTTATAGATAACTGGTTAAGGGAAGTTAATTTATGGTGCCCCACTTTACATGTGCTCTGTTACTATGGTAAGAATATATCATTTTATTTTTAACTTTGGATATTTCTATAACATTAAAATATAGTAAAGTACAACAAATACAGTCAAAATTTGTATATTGTTTTTAAATTTTAGGTTCTCAAGAAGAACGGAAACAAATTAGATTTAACATTCATAGTAAATACGAGGACTACAATGTAATTGTGACCACGTAAGTGTTGAGAAATTGGGGAGGAGATCTGTGCAACCCGCAACGTTTTGTAACAGTAACACGTAGTACAGTTCATGCTGTGAACTGGGTAGCAAAGTAATGGGATATTGATGTCAAGGGTTCAGGTGTTTTTTTTAGTTTGTTTTGTAATACTAATATTAGAGATTTTTGGTTAGTGTATCTGCTCACTAATGGTGGGCATTAAACAGGTTTTCTCCTCTTAATTTAAATATAGTACTATAATAGGACTTTTCTCACTTAAATTTAGTTAAATATGTGATAACTCACCAAAATTACTTACATTTCTAACTAGAAGTAAGCTTTTTAAATGCAGATAATGCAATGTTATTCTCTCAATGGAAAATTAGAATGGAAATGACAAATACAACTTTTTTTCTTTTCTTTTTCTTTCTTTTTTTTTTTTTTTTTTTTTTTAAGAGAGAGTTTTGCTATAGGGTGTGTGCACTTGCCACAGAGACAGAGAGACAGAAAGTGAGAAATCACCCCCTAAGGGGACTGGCCATGCTTCAACCCCTTCTCCATTCTCCTCTTGAGATTTTGGGCACACACACCCGTGTGCCAGGTGTGAGTTTTAAGCTGCCTGGTCTGTGACTTGAACCATGTTCGACTACATGGGAGACCAGTGACGTAATCATTAATGCCCTCTGCTAGTCCTGACAGGTACAACTTTGAATAAGTTAATCACAGTGACTATTTGTCATTAACTTTCTAGCGGAGAACTTAATGCTCTTATGTTTCATTTGTTCGTTTATTTTAATTTTTGCTAGAGGGGCTGTGTACTTAGCGGAGAAAAGGCAAGGAGTGAGAAAATGTTCTTTTGTTGTATATTGCAGCTTTCATAATTTGATTACACGTACATCAGTGGTTATTAGATACAAATATATCAGTATTTGAGTACTAACTGTTACCTACTGCTTTCCTTTTTGGTACAGGCTATTAGAAATATATAAGTAAAAGTAATTTTTACGAACATTAAATTTGGGCCAGACGGGTGGTACAGAAGGAACCCAGCTGACCCACACAAGAACGTCCCAAGTTCACATCCCGGGTGGGGCCTCCCTCTTCACACTGGGTACACACACTTGTGCTCAGGATTCAGACCAGCTGAGGCTGGCTTAGGTTGTGGTGTGAGGACTTTGGGGCGGGGCAGGGGAGGGACACTACTTGTCTCCCCGTTCTCCTCCCCTTCTCAAGAAATAGGTCAGTAGTATTAAAAATGTGAAAAACCAAAAACCAAAGCACCGAATCTCACTAGGCTCTGAGTTCTTGCAGATTTCACCTGCAGTTCTTTTTTCTGCTGGCGACAGATACAACTGTGCGATCAGCAGTTCCGATGACCGAAGTCTGTTCCGACGGCTGAAGCTTAACTACGCCATCTTCGACGAGGGCCACATGCTGAAGAACATGGGCTCCATCCGCTACCAGCACCTCATGACGATTAACGTAAGAGCCTGCGAGTGCCCCCTGGTGACACGGCTTAGGTTCTGTGTTTACTGCATGTGGTGTCAGGGTCAACAGACCTCTGTGAAGGGCCAGATAGTAAATATGCCATGCTTTGTGGGCCGTAGAGTCTCTGTCCCACTTGTTTTTTTATTGCTTTAGAAATGTAAAAACCAGGGGTCAGCAGGTGGCATGGTGGTAAAGGGCACTGGACTCCCACATGGCTGACCCTGGTTCCAGTACTAGACCGGGTGTCTTGCTTTCTCACTTTTTCTCTCACTCACTCTTACTCTCTCCCTCTTACTCTCACTTTGTCCCTCTTTGGTCAAATTAAAATAATTAAGTAAAGTTAAATAAAATGGTTCTTTTTTAAAAAAATATAAAAACTGTTTTTGGGTTATAGCTCATGAGCCACAATTTACCAATGTGATAAACTTTATAAATGTCAAGTACAGTTTTATCTGCTTTCATCACTTCATAAAGTGGTATGAGGACTCAAGTTACCTCCTTACAAATAAGACCAGTAGATTTCACTCTCTACTTTAGTTATAGTGTTGGGTTGTCGGGAAAGTGAAGATACATGTTTATACTAGAAAGCATTGAAAAAATACGTCATGACTTTAAAAATAAATTTTTTTTGAGAGATTTTTGCTATAGGGCATGTGTGCTAGCCAGAGAGACAGAGATGAAGAGAGGGAAAGTGAAAAATCACCTCATAGGGGGACTGGCCACACCACAATCCCTTCTCCCTCATTCTCCTCTTGGGATTTTGTGCACGCATATACATGCACTGAGCATGAGTCTTAAGCTGCCAGGTCTGGGAATTGAACTGCGGTGGACTGTGGGTGTCCAGCAACGTAACCATTATGCCATTTGCTGGTCCTTGTTGTCATGACTTTTCTGACAACCCAGTAGATGATAATAGCAGATACCAGTTTGTCTAAATTATTAGGCATTCTTCACAGAATGTTACATTAACAATTTTTTTGTTTTTGAGAGAGATTTTTGTTATAGGGCACGTTCACTTGCTGCAGAGACAAGGGAGACAGAAAGAGAGAAATTACCCCATGGGGGATGGCCATGCCATAGTCTCTTCTCCTCTGTCTCTTGGGATTTTGAGCACACATGCACTAGAGCTGGATGTGATTTTCAATCTGCCAAGTCTGGGACTTGAACCATGTGGGAATCTAGCACCTTAACCACTATGCCACCTGCTGGCCCATTATTAATGGTTTTAATTCCTCTGCCCACGCCTTGCCCCTCACTGAGAAAAATAGCCAAGAAGGGAATAGCTCTTTTAAAAAGCACTGATCTAGGGGCCGGCAGGTGACATGGCAGTTGAGGCGCTGGACTCTCCCACATGGCTAACCACAGTTCAAGTCCAGGAGCTGGTGGCTTGCTTTTGCAAGAAATCACTCCCCAAGGGAGATGGCCACACCTCTTTCTTTCTGTCTCTCTCTCTCTCTAGTGAACACACCTATAGCAGTAATAATAATAATAAATAAATAAAAATTAAATAATTTTTAAAAAACCACTAATCTAAATTTTGCCTTCATTCACAGGCAAATAACCGTTTGCTGCTCACAGGCACCCCTGTACAGAACAATCTGTTAGAGCTCATGTCCCTGCTGAATTTCGTCATGCCACACATGTTCAGCAGCAGCACCAGTGAAATACGGAGAATGTTCTCTTCGAAGACAGTAAGTAGATAGGCGTCTTTTCTCCTGAGTATGTTACTTTGTGTTTGACCTAGGCTATGTGTTTTTCTGTTTGGTCTTTCATTGTTGTTCTTTTCTTCGTATATATGCTCTGTGAAGTAATTTTAAATTCTTGATGTCTCTATATTTGGATAAGTTCAGTAATTAGCCAAAATATAATGAAGAAAAAGGTTGGTGACTTCTGTAATCAGTGTCCAAAAGTTTTGGTTTCTAATGTTTCGGTTTTCTGAAGAATGACAATATTAAATTGATAAAGAGGCCAGACATACAATATGTGGGGAAGTCTGTATCATTGCATCTTCTGTATCGAAGTCGAACAGGTAAATTAGCACTGCTTTATGTGTAAATTGTAGAATTGGGCAAAGCTGAAACATCCCGAAAAATGCTTTGACTGGGAAATACGCTTTTTTTTAAAGAGAGATTTTTGCTATAGGGTGCGTGTGCTCACCAGAGAGACAGAAATGAGAAATCACCCCCCCCCGGGGGGGGGGGGGGATGGCCACACTACAGTCCCTTCTCCTCTGTTCTCCTCTTGGGATTCTGGGCACGCACGCACACGTTCCTGGCATGAGTTTTAAGCTACCAGGTCCAGTAAAGTACCTGGGAGTCCAGTACGAAACCATTATGCCATCTGCTAGCCCTAGGAAATACACTTTGTAATAAAAGTTCAAAAGTTATAGAAGTAACAAGTGTTTTGTTTTGTTTTTAAATAAGAGAGTGAGAGGGAAAGTAAGAAATCACTCCCCAAGGGAGATGGCCACACCTCAATCATTTTTCTCAGATCTTGGGCTTACGTGCTTATGCACCTGGTACAATTTTCAAGCCACCAGGTCTGGGATTCAAACCATGATCGGCCATATGGGAGTCCAGTAACATAGGCCATCATATCTGGCTCCCCCCCCCCATTTATACTTATTGTCATGTAAAACCTGTTCTCTCTATTTTTAAAATTTATTTTATTTAACTTGATTTATTCATTTAATTATTTTAATTTGACCAGAAAGGAGAAAGAGAGAGAGAAAGTTAGAAGGTAAGTCACCAGGTCCAGGACTTGAACCATGGTCAGTCATGTGGGAGTCCAGTACCCTTAGCCACCATACCACCTGCTAGCCCCAAAACCTGTTCTCTTTTTGTGGTCATGCCATCTGATTATCACAGCTGTCCCTCCTTGGCAATTTTGTTTTTTTAGAGAGAGATTTTTGTTACAGGGTGAGTGCGCTCACCAAAAAGAGACATAGAGACAGAAAGGGAGAAATCATCCCCTGTGGAGGGGATGGCCATGCTGCAATCCCTTCTCCTCCAGTCTTCTCTCAGAATTCTGGGCATGCGCACACACATGCACCCGGCATGAGTTTGAAGCCGCCATGTCTGGGATTTGAACTGTGGTTGACTATTTGGGAGTTCAGCAACATAACGATTACCCATTTGCTGGTCCCAGTAACAAGTTTTTAAAAGTAGAGAAATTCTTTAAGAAGAAAAGTTTGGTTAATTTTCTTCTTTCTTACTTAGAGAAACTGTAGTATAGTCTTCAGGATTGTCCCCATTTTTCAGTATTGTTGTGTCTGTATGTATTCTCAGTTCTGTCCTCAATCACTTATCATGTACAGGAATTTTTCTGCCATACACCTCTAGTGCAGATGAACTGCCTTCTTAACATTTACTGATGAATTCCTTCCTACTTGTTTGTTTTTTTGGTTTGTTTGGTTTTTTTTTGTTTTTTTTTTTTCCTTCAAGAGAGTTTTTTGCTATAGGGCACGTGTGCTCACCAGAGACACAGATGGAAAGTGAGAAATCACCCCTTGGGGGTAAGGCCACACTGCAATCTCTTCTCCATTTTCCTCTTGGGATTTTGTGCTCGCACACATTCAAGCCTGGCCTGAGTTTTAGACTGCTAGGTCTGGGACTCAAATTGCTGTCAACTAACTACCTGGGAGTCAGCAATGTAACCATCATGCCATCTGCTGGTCCCATGGTTTTTAAATTGACTTAGCAGATCTTACGAACTCCATTTCTAGTATATAGGACTCCTTAATATCTTAGAATAAACTCCAATTTTTAGTTCTCCACAATCACCAGTTCTAACCAAGCACTGTCTATTTTAAGGCCACATGATTTGCATGAACCTGCACTAGCTTTCTTTTTTTCCATGAAAAAATACAAGTTTTGGGACCAGCAGTTAGCATAATGGCTATGTCGCTGAACTCCCATGTCGTCAACCGTGGTTTGAGTCCTGGACCCAGTGGCTTAAACTCACTCCAGGCGCATGTGTGTGTGTGTGCCCAAGGTCCCTTGAGGAAAATGGAGGAGAAGGGATTGTGGTGTGGCCATTCCCCCTGGGGGGTGATTTCTCGCTTTCTGTATCTCTGTCTTTCTGGCGAACACACGCCCTATAGCAAAAAAAAAAAAAAAAAAAAAAAAAAAACCTCCAAAAAAGGGGGAAAATACAAATTTTGTATTTCTCCCTCTCCTGCAGTCCCATAAGCACACACATATTTCAACTTGAGGAGAGTTTCTTAGGAATCAGTTACTGAACCATCACATGGTTACCTTTAGTCACCAACCTAGTACAGTTTTAATCGTCACAGCAGCAGGTCAGGAAACCCCAGAATGCTAGAAGTGGGTTGCAGCCATGCAAATGTGACGTTCCCTCTAGAATGGCGTTTCTGTAGAAAGTAACCAAGATGCTGGTGGGGGAGAGCTTCATGTCCTGTAATACTGTTATTTATGATCATTTAGATGAATAACTTCTAAAAGACTGTGTTTTATTTTGCTTAGAAATCAGCAGATGAACAAAGCATATATGAGAAGGAGAGGATAGCACATGCCAAACAAATCATAAAGCCGTTTATTCTCAGAAGAGTGAAAGAAGAGGTAATTCTTACCTGCATGTTTTGAATTGTGATTGTGAGAATTCTGTGTCCCCTAAAATGACAGTCTTAAACTGTTTTCCTTTCTCAGGTTCTCAAGCAGCTGCCTCCCAAGAAAGATAGAATTGAGTTGTGTGCAATGTCAGAGAAGCAGGAACAGCTCTATTTGGATCTTTTCAACAGATTGAAAAAATCTATTAATAACTTGGGTATAATCTGATTTTTCCAATATTATGTGAAAAATAATCTTGTATGGGCTACATTTTGAATAGTCATATGATAATGGGATTTGCTCATTTAAAAAATTAATTAGATTTTAACAAAATAATTTTAAAAGTTTTTTTAAGTTGAGGTATTTCAGTATAAATCTTTTAAAAATATGTACTCTTTGGTTCACAGAAAAAAACACAGAAATGTGCAATGTTATGATGCAGTTGAGAAAAATGGCCAATCATCCTTTATTACATCGCCAATATTATACTGCCGAAAAACTCAAGGAAATGTCTCAGCTTATGCTAAAAGTAAGGATTTCATGTTATGCAAACACAGCTCTGTTAACACTGTCGAGTTTCAGTCAGGCTGTTAGGCCCAGAGTCAGACTCCCAAGCCCCATGGGCATATTAGTCCTATAACCCTGTATTTAAGAACATTTTTAAGACAAAAGTGGAAAATAATTTGGGGGACATAAGAGCCAAGAAGAACTGGTAATCTAGACCAGGGGTCAGCAATCTATGGCCAGTCTGGTATTATAAATAAAGTTTTATCATAACCTAATCGTACATTTGTGTGTTCTGTGGCTGTTTTCTCCCCTCAGGGGCAAACGTGAGTAATTACACAAGTCATCTTGCCTACAAAGCCTGCTTTTGCAACTCCTGATCTAGACTTCTATAATGCACATTCTTTGTTTTAAGAATTATTTATTATTTAATTTTATTATTATTATATTTTAACTTGATCAGAGAGACAGAGAGGGAAAGTGAAAAAGCAAGCCACAGGGTTCAGGACTTGAACCATGGTCGGCCATGTGGGAGTCCGTTGTCTTAACCCCCATACCACCTGTTGTCCCCTGTAATACACATTTTTTGACAAAAGAAGTCCTCAGGTTTCTGTGTCTTGGCCTAGTGAGTTATTTCACTCATTTGTTTTCTTAATTTCATTTATTTCTTTGTTTGGTCTTTATAATTTTAGCCATTACTTTTTGTTTTGCCTCATTCTCTCAGCACCTTATCCTAGTTACCATTTGGTGATGACACTCACAACTCTTTTCATCTATAGCTCCAGTACCTCCCCAGGATTATTTTGAACCAAATTCTAGATATTACTATATCTATAAATATTTCAGTTATGTCTAAAAGAATAAAGATTTTTCCCCTTTATTTTACCTAAAAGAATTAATATTAATTTCATTTGCTAAATTTGTGGCACTAAAATAAATGTTTTATGATTCAGGCATCTTATCATATGTGAAAGATTTCACTGAACTGTTGCGATTATGTTATAAATTTTAATTTTGAAGTCTACTGTGTTTCTTGTCTTCAAGGAACCTACACATTGTGAAGCTAACCCTGACTTGATCTTTGAAGATATGGAAGTTATGACAGACTTCGAACTACATGTACTTTGTAAACAGTATCGACACATTAACAGCTTCCAGTTAGACATGGACTTGATTTTAGATTCTGGAAAATTCCGAGCTTTAGGACGCATCTTGTCTGAATTGAAACAGAAGGTATTCAAGAATAATGGCACTCTTTTTGTATTTTCTCCATTAGTGAAACTTGCTAAAGCAATTCTGACATGAATTGACATTCTTAAAACTTTAGCCTATATCTGTTAATACATTCATTGACGAACCTAGTGTTTTAAACCTTTTTTTTAACATACTTACACATACATTTTCCTGGTTACTTCTTTACTTCTATGGAAACTCAGAAAAACACAATAAAAGGTATAGTGTGAATCTGTATTGATGCATTTAAAAAAATAACCTTGGGGCCAGCAGATGTAATGGTTACATTGCTTGACTCCCACATGGCTAACTAGGGTTTGGGTCCCAGATGTGGTGACCTAAAAGTCACGCTGGGCATGTGTGTGTGCGTGCCTGCCCAAGATTTCAGGAGGAGAATGGAGGAGAAGGGATTGTGGCGTGGCCATCCACCCCGGGGGGAATGATTTCTGACTCCCCTTCCACACTGTCTCTGTTTCTCTCTCTCTCTCTCTCTCTCTCCAGTGAGCACATGTGCCGTAAGTCAAAAACTTCTAGAAAAGAAAAATACTTAACATTATTTCATAGATGACAACTTGTGTAATAGCTTAAAAATTAGCATTTGGAAGATACTATTTGTTAAATAGTTATTTAAGTAATACTTCAGTTTATGTGTGAAATAGTATCAATTTGTAAGGTTGCAATCCAGGCAGTTTTTATGCAACTTACTCATACTTGCTGAAATTTTTCTGTTACGATAAATATTTAACTGTTCTCAGATCAAACTGAGATTTAATTTTGGCTTTTAAGTTGAGGTGTAGTACATTCACAAATAACATAAAACAAAAATTTTAAGAATCATTACTTTTTTTATTAAAGCATAAGTTGATCATTAGATAATTGTATAATAAGGAATTTTCTGCAGACTTGTCAACATGCTATGAGTAACACTTCTAATTGTTTAAACCTAGCAAGGCTTTGAGTTCTACTATTTTGACTTGTCTGTTCCTGATGCATGTGTGTGTTTTCACAGGGCGATAGAGTTGTGTTATTTAGCCAGTTTACCATGATGCTGGATATTTTAGAGGTTCTCCTAAAGCATCAGCAGCACAGGTACATCAGATTAGATGGGAAGACTCAGATTTCTGAAAGGTTGGTATACTTCGTTTCATGTTGAGAAAAGCACTCGTTATTTATCAGAGGTTTAAATGTGTAGTGTACTTGGTAGAGTTTTGTTACTTCTGAGTCTCAAGTTTGGGGATTTGATCATGCAAAAAATGGGGAAAATTCTTTTAAATTTTTTCTGAATTGTACACGTTTTTTGAAATAGCTATTACATACTTTTTAGGGTTTTTCCCCTTTAAAGCTCAAAGTTAAGGGTCTTATCTTTAATCAAAACTGGTTTAAATCTAAGGCTTTTCATATTAAAATGGTAATTCTGTTTTTAAAGTTTCCAGAGGTTCAAAAGATTGTCTTAAAAAGCAAGGAATGGGGACAGCCAATGGCGATGGTGAAGGTGGCTGACTCCCACTTGGCTGACTGCATAGTTTGAGTCCAGATCTAGTGGCTTTTATTTATTTATTTATTTATTTAGAATTATTGTATTTAACTTTATTTATTTTAATTTGACCAGAGAGGGACAGAGCAAGGGGATGGTGGGGAGTGAGAAAGCAAGCCACCAGGTCCGGGACTCAAACCGCAGTCGACCGTGTGGGAGTCCAGCATCCCTAACCGCCATGCCACTTGCCAGTCCCTCTAGCACCTTTTAAAACATACTGGGTGCATGTGTGTGCATTACCCACCTCCCGCTCTCTGGCAAGTACAAATGCCCTGCCGCACACTTTTAAAAGAGAAGAAAAACAATAGTTGCTTTAAACACAAAGATAGGAATTTCTTTTCTTTTCTTTTCTTTTTTCCTTTTTTAATTGCCAGAGTACACTTGAGCTTCCAGAGAGAAAGAGAAAGAAAGCACCACCTAAAAGATGTGGGCACACACACAAATGATCCCAGTGTATTTTTCAAACTGCAGGGGTGGGACCAGGATTAGAACTGTGGAAGGATGTGCAGGATCCAGCTCCCTTAACCACTAGGGGGGCCAGACCTTAAAATCCCTTTTCTGCGTGTGAAGTCGTGGTACTGTTTTGATTTTTTTTTTTTTTTTAGCAGCTAGAGTGATTTTTTTTCCCTATACTACAATAAAGATAAAAATCACACTAAAAGAGATTGCATTGATTTGATACAGTTTGTTCTCGTGGTCCTTGGTTCCTCAGGTGTATTTCTTCTGGTTACAGCCGACAGACTTCTGGCAAGGCTGAACGTTAGAAAGCCATATGCAGGGGCTGGAGGTGGCGTGGTAGTTAACGGCGCTGACTCCCACATGGCCAGCCATGGTTCAGTCCCAGACCTAGTGGCCTGCTTTCTCGATTTCCCTGTCTCTCTCTTACTCTGTCCATCTTTGTTCAAAATAAAATGAATAAATAAGGAAATAAATAAATAATAAAAATAATTCTTCATTTTAAAAAAATGCATCATATGCAGAATTCAGGTTAAGCAAGAAATCATTCAACAAAGGACAGAACAACCCTTTAGGAATCAATCAAATCTGAGTAGTTGAATTAAAGTACGAGTTAGTAGAGAGAGTAATAATGGAGAAAAAATGTTGTTGAATTGGGAAGGTCATTCATTAATGAAGCCACAGGAAAAGTAACTGTAATGCCAAGAGTGTCTACTTATAGCTTCGGCTTTCTTTTAAATAATTACTTTATTTATTTGTTTGTTTTGAATTTGACCAGAGAGGGACAGAGTAAGCGAGAAAGGGAAAGTAAGAAAGCAAGCCGCCAGGTCCAGGACTCAAACCACAGTTGGCCATGTGGGAGTCCAGCACCCTTAACTACCACGCCATCTGCTGGCCCCTGTTTCTTCAGCTTCCTTTTTCATGTGATGTGATTGCTTCATTCTTACTTCTGCTATATACTCTTCAGTGAGGTTTAACTATGTATGTGTATCTTACAGGATTCATCTGATTGATGAGTTTAATACCGATATGGATATCTTTGTGTTTTTGCTGTCAACAAAAGCTGGTGGATTAGGAATAAATCTGACTTCTGCAAATGTTGTTATACTTCATGATATTGATTGTAATCCTTACAATGACAAACAAGCAGAAGACAGATGCCATCGAGTAGGCCAGACTAAGTAAGTGTTTTCAGTGAAGTGTACTTTTAATCAAATGTTGGTTTAATTGTATTGTATAACAATGTACAGTGTGTTGGATTCCCTGTCTTCATTTTTATTCTTTTCAGCAAAGCATAGCTGCTGGTGTTTTTATTACCTGCAGTGTTGACCATGAACTCCACTATGTAACCTGTCCATTTTCTTGTCATTAAAATAACCTGCCACCCAACCCCAAGAATTCTGCAGTTTATGAAGTAGTATCAATGGTTTAGCACCTTTGAAAAAATTTCAAAATTGTGGGGCCAGCCAGTTTTGTGGTGGTTTAAGGCACTGGAGTCCCACATAGCCGAATGCAGTTCGAGTCCTGGACCCAGCAACTTGAGAATCATGACAGGCACCTATGTTTGTGTGTGTGCCCCAAATCCCAAGAGGAGACTGGAGGAGAAGGGATTGTGGTGTGGCTGTTTCCCTGGGGAGAGTGTGGGGGTATGATTTCCCCATTTTCCTTTTTCTGTCTCTCTGGGGAGCGCGCGCACACACACACACACACACACACACACAGGTTTAATAATTAAAAGCACTTGATGGGCCATTTAAGAGCCAGATAGTCTTGGTAATGTACATTCTGTTGCTCCTCTGTTGCCATTTAGGAAATAAACTTTTTGTGCTATAGATTAGTTTAGGTGATGGTTAATTTTAACATTGATCACAGGACTAGAAAGAGGTGAAAGTAAGCACAACTCACCTCTACTACTTAAATGCATGAACAGCAGTGTCTTTTTTTGTTGAGAATTTTACTGTCTTGGGCATTTATATATTTGCTTATAGACTAAATATTTGCAAATATGTTTTGTGGAGGTTTCTATTTTCTATGTTGCCTTCCTGTATGGAAGTATTTCTTGGAACCTGATAAGCAAAGCTTATTCTTCTGAAAATGTAATTTCTATCTGAAGAAAGAACTGCTTAAAACTGTAATACAGTTTTAACAATTACTTTTTTTTTTTTTTTTTAGAGATCTTTTTGCTATAGGACACATGCACTTGCCAGGGAGATAGACAGACAGAAAGTGAGAAATTACCCCCTAGTGGGGATGGCCACTCTGCAATCCCTTCTCCATTTTCCTCTCGGGATTTTGGGTATGCACACACATGCTCCTGGTGTGAATTTTAAGCCACCGAGTCTGGGACTCAAACCACAGTCAACTATGTAGGTAGTCCAGCTACTTAACCATTACACCATCTGCTGGTCCCATCAGTGACTTTTTTTTTTTTTTTAAGAACTATTTTAGGGGTTGGCAGTTGGCCAGGAGAATGGAGGAGAAGGGATTGAGGAGTGGCATCCCCCCAGGGAGGGGCGATTTCTCACTTTCTGTCTCTCTGTCTTTCTGGTGAGCACATACGCCCTATAGCAAAAATCTCTCCCAAAAAAAGAATTATTTTATTGAACTTTATTTATTTATTTAATTATTTTATTTTGACCAGAGAGGGATACAAAGAGAGAACAAGAGGGAAAGTGAGAAAGCCAGCCGCCAGTTCTGGGACTTGAGCTGCAGTCGGCCATGTGAGAGTCCAGTGCCTTTAACCACCATGCCACCTGCCAGCCCCACCATCAGTGACTTTTTAAATACAAATGTCTTTGTATTCTCTTGGATAATAGCAAAGGGTGTCTAAAAGTCAAATGCTCAAAAATGTCAGCCTGAAGTGGTTTGAGTAAAGGAACTTAAATTTAGCGATGTCTTTGTTAACAGTATTCAAATTATTCTGATTTAATTTAGATGCTGTTTACATATATCCCAATAAATTCATATTTAGTAATCAATATATCTTGTAATTTTTTTTAGAGAAGTACTAGTTATCAAATTAATAAGCCAAGGGACAATTGAAGAATCCATGCTAAAAATTAACCAACAGAAATTGAAACTAGAGCAAGACATGACTACAGTAGATGAAGGTAAGCTGTTTGTGAGCAGAAACTTCATTGTTCATTCATATAGACTAGACATCAAATTCGTCATTGTAAGGGGGTAACAACGATGCCTGAGTCCAATACTGTCATCCGGTTTCGGGATGAGAAGGTAAGCATGCTTATATCAAAAGTACAGCAGATAATAATTAAGATCCTCTTGTCAAAATTTATACAAACACTTTGATTTGGGAAAATTCTGTCCCTCCATCCCTTATCCTTTTTCTGCCATCAGAATATCCCAGAAATACAATTTTTAAATTTAGATGTACCATTTTATCCACAGATTTATGGCTTGCTTACTGTAAAAGTACTATTTGTAGACCCAAAGCTTTACAGTACATGACATAATATATTTTATGACATGATTAATCTTATTAAGAATTCTAATATTTTCATTGACTTAATTTTAACTGGTAAACATTTATTTTACTAGTGCTTGTTTTTTCTTTTTTCCTTTTTTATTAGAGAGTTTTGCTGTAGGGTACATGTGCTTATGAGAGAGACAGACAGAGACAGAGAAACAGAAAACAAGAAATCACTCCCTGGGGGGATAGCTATGCTGCAATCTCTTCTCCTCCATTCTCCCCTTGGTATTTTGGGCATCCGTGCATACATGCCCGGGGTGAGTTTCAAATTGCAGGTCCAGGACTTGAACCGCAGTTGACCATGTAGGAGTACAATGATGTAACCATTAAGCCATTTGCTGGTTCCAAGCTTTTTTTCATTTTTTGTGAAATTAAAGTTTTTTTGCACTTTTGAATATTTTGAAAATTTAATAATTCACCTTTTTAGATTGAAGTAGTTGTCCAAGAAAAAAATCTTCAAAGAAATGACTCCCCTTCATCCTGTAGAAAAGAATTACTTTGAACGTTTATAAGTTTACAGGATGAATACCATGATCTGTTGGGTAAGGGAGTCGGATCCCACATGGCCAACTACACAGATCAAGTCCTAGACCTAGCAGCTTGAGAAATATGCCAGGTCTGCATGCATGCGTGCCCCAAATCCCGATGAGAGGGAGACATGGAGGAGAGGGGATTGCAGCATGACCGTACCCACAGTCGTGGTGGGGCAACTTTCCTTATCCCACTCTGTATCTCTGGTGAGCACAGGCACCCTCTGGATTATTTTTAAAAAAAAAAAGAAAGAAAAAAAGCATGGGTCTGGCAAGTGGTGTGGTGGTTAAGGCTATGGACTCCCACATGGCTGACCGTGATTTGAGTTCCGGACCTAGTGGCTTGCTTTCTCACTTTTTCCCTCTCTCCGTCTCTCTCTCTCTGGCCAAATTTTTTAGAAAAGAGAAAAAAAATGAATGAGCAAGGGGATCTGCAGACTCCCTAGCCGTGTCTGCCCTCTTCACAGGGCAGAGTGGACGAAGTGCTCTCCCTGTTGTAGACTGTAACCAGGGTGTGTGTGTGTGTGTGGGGGGGGGGGGATGATTTCATTCACCTCTGGTTTTAAAACTAGTCATAGCTACAGTATAGTCAGCACGTATTTATGAATTGCAGGCTGTGTCATTTGTCAGTAACCAGTAAATTAATAAGTCAGTTTATTTAAGAATATTCTAAGTGTTTAATTGAAAGAATCAGGGATGGCTCTATTCTTTGCTACCATGACAAACACTGGGTGTTGTCATGTCTGAGGAAATCCTAAATAATTTTTTATGAGTTCCTAGATGTTGGAATCTGTTGTCATTGAAACTGTGGGGCAAATATGAGGTACATGAAAAGTAAAGTGGTTGATTTAGTCCTCAACTTGAATTCTCTACTCAGAATTTTGTTTATTTGGATGGAGTGGGTATAAGTTAGTGATTATAATTTAGAGCAAAAGTAAGGGTGTAGATCAAATTAGAATTTTGGTTTGGTTGGGATTTGGGGGCTTTCTTGTCTGTGTTTTGCCTACTCAGTTTGTTACATAAGTGTTTTTCTTCTGTGTAGCAAACATGAGAAGTATCATGTGCTATGTATGAATTAGTTGTAATCCAAACTAGCTGTATGCACGTACCTTTCCACACCTGTGTGAAGTCAGCAAACCAACCTTCGAGTGCGGTGCTGACAGTGTGAGCGAGAACACTGAGGAGTAGCCCTGACTGTGGGGGGCTGAGGGAAGTTTATAATTACAGGGGTGGACACCGAGGCGAACTGGGCCTGGGAAGGTAATAGGATTCATTCGTAAAGTATTTTGATGACACTTGCAATGCCACTGTCTGACCTGCAGGCGATGAAGGGAGCATGCCAGCAGATATAGCCACTTTACTGAAAACGTCGATGGGCCTGTGAAGGAAGAGCCGTGAATTCCTAGCTGAGGAGGAAATATCAACTTGGTGCACTCAAGGACATTTACATTATGATGACCATGGGGTTTATGAGCATTTATAACTTTTTATAATTTCCATATTGCATTTCTCATAGTACGGACAACTTTTTTGCCATTCACTGAATTCTCCAGATGCTCACTCAAGAAATTTCCAAAAAAACAAAAAGCCACAAATATGTAGTCCTGAAGATGTTGAAGAATCATTTTACAAAGCAGTTTTCTGAATGGGGATTAGTTGGTGATTGTTTGTAACAAATATGCTAATGCTTTAGAAATGTCAGTATTTTTGTAATTATTTCTACCTCCAAATATATATATATTGTCTTTCACTGGATAATGTGTGTAGATTTTTACATGTGCCTTATTTGACAATGCTTACGTCTTGTTTTGGCTCGTCTCATTTGAAGGTCTTTTTGATTATGTTAGTTTCAAGATGCAGCTGTATAGATTATATAGCTTTGATTTTATTGCTATTTGAAGCAGATGTTCACCAATGTCAACAACAACTCAACCTGAACTTTAAGGTGGCATTTCATGTTCTGACACCCCCCAGGTCTTCTCAAGTACTTCTGTTAAGACGAATTACTTTGGCTCAGCACTAAGTTGTTTTCCAGTGACTAGTAACTCCAGCAGCCCTCCCCCACCCCCACACTCTCCGCAGATTAATTCCCTCTTCGTTTCCCGGGGCACTGGTTGTGCTTCTCCTTCTGTCTGTCCTTGTGCATGTTTTGTTGGTTTCCCACACCTGGCTTTTGCTTCTCTTGACACTGTTGCCCGGTCACTTCTCCAACTGTCCTCCTCTCTGAGCAGTAGTTCCTGCCGCCTCTCCATGCGAAGTGTGGGTGACGTTTTCCTAGCCCGGCAGAAGAGGTCACTTCAAGCGATTTCACTTCAAAGCAGATCAGATGTGACTTGATATTATGGCAGCATTAGGTACTGCATGGAAATAGGTCAGTGGCTTTAAACTCCTACCAGAATCTCATTTACCAGTGTCCTGGAGTTGAGGACCGCCTGGAGAGAGCCGTTGTTCACTTCAGATTCGGTGTGGGTGAGAAAGTGAAAAATAGAAGAAGTAAAGTTGTCTATTTGATATTTAACTCTTTATTAAATCTTACGTTAAATTTTTGCCTGTCAGTCTATATTGCTGTTTTTTATTATACATCAGTTTCTTTGTATAACTTGTGAGTTTCATGTGTTTTGTTTTTATTATGTAAATATCATTATAAATAAACTTATTTATAAATCAAAGATTTGTTAATTATTGGAGCTCAAATTTTTCAAGGCATCCTAACCTTCCTAACTTGCTAAGATGCTAGCCTTTGGCTTTAGAAGGTGAATGAAGCTCTTCAGTGGTTCTTTAGCTGTTTTGGATCCTGAAAACTCATTGTTCAGTAGACTTCCCAATCTCGAAGTTCCAGTGAACACACAGAATATATCTTAGTGCTAAAAAGAATCTGCGAGTGTTAGTACTACCTCTTCTTGCGTCAGCGTACCCAGATCGCTTAGTCAACGTGTTGAGAATATTACTTTTTAAAATCTCCTAATGGATTTCTAGAACTTTTCTGTAATCGTGTCTCTTCAGCAATAGGCTATTTCTTGGTCGTCGTCATCGTCGTCACAGCCTTATTTTTATCTAATGAATAATGTAGTTGATTTTTCCCTGTATGCTCTGTTATGTCTCGGGCTTAATAAAAATATTTGTGATCATCATTTGTATTTTCACACCCTTTTTAATAGTTTCTAACCCTCCCTCCCTTTACTCTTAAAAATAATATATTGAGCAGGGACCAGCAGTTGCTGTAATGGCAATGTCGCTGGACTCCCATGTCAGCCATGATTCGAGGCCCAGAACCAGTGCCTTAAACTCATGCCGGACTCGAGTGCGTGCGTGCGTGAGATCCCAAGAGGAGAATTGCGGCATCGCCATCCCCCCTGGGGGATGATTTCTCATTTTCTGTCCCTTTATCTCTTTCTGGCGAGCACATGTACCCTATAGCAAAAACCTCTCTCAAAAAAAAAAAAAAAAAATTGAGCACAATAAGCTAATCTGATGTGCTTTGTATCGTCTGTCTGTTGATAAATCGGAATTTATGACTGTGTATCCTCGGTCCCTGGATTAGGCTGATGCCACGCAAGCCATTTTTGAGGGTCTGGCCTTTAGTAATCCTCTGCCCCACCCTGCTTCAGCTCTCCCTGCAGGCGTTCTCTGCCATGCCTGACTTGGCGGGGGTGGGGTGGGGGTGGGGGGGGGTCGGGGTGGGGAGGGGTCCTGCGGGGTCAGCCTCACGGCTGCAGTGCTCATCTCTTACACCAACCTTGCTTGGCCGGGCCAACCTTTGGTTTGATTTTTTAATGCAAGTCAGGGATGAAGACAGTCCTGCTGTCTTTTCTCAGTCATTCAGCACCCAGTAGGCCTTCTGCTTTGTCTGTAGATACTTACTTTGAAACATGAGCTGCTGTTTTTTAAGTGTATTTTCTAACAGATGGTGTACCCGAGATTAGATTTTAGAGAGGTGGGGGTTTCAGGGCGCTTGCGATCTGTGTGATCTTAAGTGCATCACTAGCAGTCCATAAAATTGATTTTTGTGTAACTCTTCTTCCTAGGACAGTTTTTATTCTGATAATGCCTCTACCTCCCCCCTTGATCTTCCTTTTTAAGCAAGACAATGTTTAACTTGGGTACAGATGGCATGATGGAATGTGATGTCTTTCAGTACAAAAAGTTCAGGTGAGCCTGAAGATGTCTTAGGAGACCTGCCATTTTAGACTTGTTGTAATTTGTGTAAACACAGGATTGACCTTTTTCTTTGTGTTAGTAATTTTGCCTCAGCTCTTATTTATCACTTTTACTAAATTCTGTTGGAATATCTTCATTGGAATTTGCCAGAATGCAATAAAGTGGAAGACAATGGTGACATAAAGTTACTACCTTCATGATCTACTTTTATTGTTTAAAGTTGATTTTATTCATGAGAGTGTGTATGCACACACTGGAGAGAGACAGACAAGCATCCCAGACAGGGCCCTGTCGTGCTGCAGTCCCCTCTCCCAGCCCTCCAGTTGTGCATGTGATGTGTTTTTAGATCAACCAGGAATCTGAACCTGTGGTAGGCCATGTGGCTTCCTGCTCTGCTGTTCTGTCTGCTGTCACTTGTGCCACCCAACCTGGCCAAGTCTAGAGTATTATATTTCTTTTGTTAAAGATGATTGTATTTTTACCTTTAGAATGCCTTGATTACCATCTGTTTTTAGAGATTTTTGCTATAGGGCATGTGCACTCGCCAGAGAGAGAAACAAAGTGAGAAATCACTTCCCCACCCCTGGGGATGGCCATGCAGCAATTCCTGTCTCTGTTCTCTTGGGATTTTGGGCATGCATGCACATGTGCCTGGCATGAATTTCAAGCTGCCAGGTCTGGGACTCGAACTGTGGTTGGTCATATGGGAGTCCAGTGCCTTAACCACTATGCCACCTGCTTGCCCCACCATTTATTTAACAGCCACTGATTAAAAATAATAATAATAATAATAATAATTTTGGTCCAAAGAATAATTGTTTTATTTTCTGAGAGAGGGAGACAGTTACCCTCAACAGGGTGTCGTCATAACCACAATCCCCTGGCCCCAACTTTTCCAGCCAGCTGGAGTCATGGGTTTGTACATTCACCTGGTGTGCGCAGATTGACCTGGTACCTGAATCTGTGGCCTGTGTGGGGCTCCAGCATTGCAGAGCAATGTCCCAGCCTGTATCTCCAAGGCTGGGCCACACTTCATTTTCATGGGTAATTCTTAATTTATAGGTTGACATTTTTGGCCCAATTCCATAGAACATTGGCAAGAAAGAAGGACTTCAAATAAGATGATACTTAGCTAACTGGACTTCACTGCTCTCACACATTCCCCTGTGTGTGTGCCCACGCACACGCCATGGCTTCTTAACTCCTCTCTCGCCTCTGCACTGCATTTTAAGTGTAAGGCTCGCTGTTCATTGGTCTGTTTCCTTATATGATGGATGATACTAAGAAACTGAGATTTATAATACTGACTGAGGCCTGGTGTGCTAGGGTTGGCCCCTGAGCACAGCAGTTACATGCTGTGCATAAAAAGCTGGATCCCCTTCCTGTTTCCGGTCTGGAGCCACTATATAGAATTTAAACCTTTCAGAAGTGTATGGTGGATCTAAGAAGACGACAATCACCCAAGGTCATAGGAAGTTGTAATTGGCTCAGCAATAATCCCAGAACAGTTAGAGATCATCACTCAACCTAAGGTAGATGATTTTTAATCCCGGCTGAATTAAAAGTGGCTGGAAGTATACCCATTCCCTACCCAGTTTTCCTAACCGCTATAAGGATGTTTGACATAAAGGCTTGGGCTGAATATGTCGTGGAATGGGCTGCAAAGGACCCGTACAGCTTCCTTACAACAGTTATTCTGGCTCTTACTCCACTGTTTCTAGCAAGTGCTGTACTGTCCTGGAAATTGGCCAAGATGATTGAGGCCAGGGAGAAGGAGCAAAAGAAGAAACAAAAACGTCAAGAAAATATTGCAAAAGCTAAACGACTGAAAAAGGATTGAAGGACTGAACAGGTTCTGCAACCAGCGGCAAATCATTTGGGAAATTATACCGCTTTGGAAGGATCCATTATAGGTTTTTTTCCTTTGGATTTCATGACAGTATTATTTAGTAAATGAAATCTGATTGATCAAAAGGGAAAATCATGTTCTGACCTCAATACTGTCTCTAGTAACTTTCAAGCTTGGGTGTAGTTTGTTGGCAGTTACTGTAAATTAGCATTTATTGTGGCACAATGTCTTTATACTGCCTGGGTCATTGCCATTTAGCAGCTTGCATACTGAAATGAAAATATCCTCTGGAGAAAAAGACAAGATGATGAACTCCATTCAAACAATGGTTTAAAATGGGATCCTGTTCTGGACAAAGGATATTAAGAATGTAAAAGTCTGAATTGTCATCTCCAAGGGGGAGAAATATGCTTTGGCTTAAAAGAGATACAGTACATTAATCACATCTTTGGTCATTATTGCTTATTTCTTTTTTTTTTTTTTTTTTTTTTTTTTTTTTTTGGAGAGGTTTTTGCTATAGGGCGCGTGCGCTCGCCAGACAGACAGAGAGAGACAGAGAGACAGAAAGCAGGAAATCACCCCCCAGGGGGGATGGCCACGCCGCAATCCCTTCTCCTCCATTCTCCTCTCGGGATCTTGGGCACGCACGCACACGCGCCTGGCGTGAGTTTAAGCCGCCGGGTCCGGGACTCGAACCGCGGTCGACTACATGGGAGTTCAGCGACATAGCCATTACGCTAACTGCTGGTCCCCATTATTGCTTATTTCTTGAAATAGCATCATTTCTGCCTTTCGTAAAGTAAAATAATATTAATCAAAAATACTTAATATTTTGTGCATTTTTCTTATTCTAGCCTTTGAGACAACTGGTAATTAGCAAGACATTCTACATTTTTTAAACCTAATTTTATAAAGAATTCCCTTGACTCTGTACAATAACATGTACTAGAGACAATACTTTTGTACTTAGGAACACTGCCACTTTCTTAGAGATGACTTGTTGAGAAGAGTGACACTGTGATTTAAAACTTGTAGTAAAAATGCCAAATGCTGTAAGTATCTTGGAACCAGTTTATTCTTGTGCTTAGTAGAACTGTGAAATAGTTAAAATGTCTTAATCAGGTTATGTGCTGATATAAAGGCACCTCTTTTGTGTTTCATTCTTTTCTCTCACATGGTAGTGATTGATGTCTTACACTTTTCATCAAGTACGTTTAATGTGAAAATTAAAATTTCAGATATCTCTTAAAGGACTCTTAGTTATACTTTGCAGAGGTAAGGGAAGACTTAAATTTGGAAAAATTTTGTTGACCATAGTGGTGATTATGACAAAATGAATATGTGTTGTACTTCAAGGTAAAGAGCTTTGAGTTGTGAAAGTGGAACTTTTTACTATTAAACATGACTTTTATAAAAAAAAAAAAAAAAAAAAAGCTGGATCCCAATGTGGCCAACCATGGTTCAAATTCCAGCCCCAGTGGCTTAAGAGAAAAAAAAAAAAAGGCATGTGTGCATGCCGCAGGATGGAGGGATGAAGGAGAAAGGTTGCAGCATGACCACACTTCGTGGGGGGTGTTTTCTCCCTCTCTTCTTCCCAAGCACACATTCTCATTGGCAATTAAAAATTTTTTTGATGTTCTAATAATTAAAGTTTAAAATGAGCTTCTAGGGAGACCCATCTGCAGAGGTGTGCACTGGTAAGATCGCTCTTCAGGCTGAAACCACCTGGGAGGCCCAGGTTCATTTCCCAATCCAGTGAGAACCAGGTGTGGTCGTCCCAGCTACCTGGGAAGCTGAAGCAGGAGGATAACAGAACAAGACCCCATCATTAGGAAACAAAAGGATGGGACCAGCAGATGGCGTTATGGTTACGTTGCTGGACTCACAGTCCACCACAGTTTGAGTCCTGGACCTGGCAGCTTAAAACTCACGCCAGGCACATGTGCAATGCGTGCCCAAAATCCCAAAAGGAGATTGGAAGAGAAGGGATTGCAGTGTGGCCATCACCCCAGGGGAGTGATTTCTTGATTTCTGTCCCTCTGTCTCTCCAGCCAGCACACACACCCTATAGCAAAAAAATCTCTCCCAAAAGAGAAAAGAAAAGGGTTTGTGAGAGATCATCTAAATGCTGCTATTTGGAAGATTCTACTAAAATGGATTTTTAAAAGAGTTACTTGTTTAATTGTATTTATTATTTAACTTGAGCAAAGAGAGACAGAAATAGAGAAAGGGAAAGTGAGAAAGCAAACAGCCAGGTGCGGTACTCAAACCATAGTTATGTGGGAGTCCAGTGCCTTAAGCACCACACCACCTGCTGGCCCCCCAAAATGGCTTATTCCGTTCAGGCAGTCCTCGCTTGGCACAGTGGTGTGGAGCTGTGCCCGTGACAGTACATGGAAGTGCAGAAGGGCTGTAGCCATCACTGGGACCTTACGATTACCCGTGACCTTCAAAAATATTTGTCAAGGGGACTAGCAGTTAGCATAATGGCTATGTCGCTGGACTCCCATGTGGTCGACCGCGGTTCGTGTCCCGGACCCGGTGGCTTAAAACTCACGCCGGGCACGTGAGCGTGCGTGCCCAAGATCCCGAGAGGAGAATGGAGGAGAAGGGATTGCAGCGTGGCCACCCCCCAGGGGGGTGATTTCTCGCTTTCTATCTCTATGTCTCTCTCTGTCTGGCGAGCGCACGCGCCCTATAGCGAAAAACCTCTCCAAAAAAAAAAAAAAAAAAATAGTGAAACATTCATTTAGGACTTGTAAAATATTAGAAAAATTATCAGCATCTTTTTTTTTTTTTAATTTGAGCATCTTTTATTTTTTTCCTTAATGCCTTAGCAAATTGTCATACTAAGTAGATCAGCCGCCAACATTTTCCTGCTCTTTCAGTGATGCGAAATACCTCTTACTTTTAATAGGCTATTTTGTAGAGCCGTTTCAGTTCACAGCAAAGGTGAGTGGAAAGTACCTTTTTCATATACCTGGTCCTCCACATGCACAGCCTCTCCCCGTCAACATCCTACACCCGCCTGGTGCATTCATTCCGCATGACGAACCAACACTGACCTGCACTGTCCCCCAGCTTCGCATTCGCTCACTCTTGATGGCGTACTTTCCGCAGGTGACAACAAATGTGTAGGGCTCGGTGTCCGCTACTGCAGTTTCAAAGAAAAATATTTTTGCTGCCCCAAACCCATGAGCCTTCTGTTTATCCCATCTTTCCCTGTAATCCCCAGCAGTCATGGACCCTTTTTATTTCTTACAAAGTTTTCTCTTAAATTTGTTTATTTCTCCTATGAGTGAAGGAGACAGAGAGGCAGCACCCCCAGCACGGTCTGGATGGTACGACCCACCCAGCCTCAGCCAACCCCAGATCATGGGCTCACAGGCCCATGCCCACTGCACTCAGGGAGGTCTCCATTTGCAAACCTAGAACTTTTTGATCTCTTTCTGTTGGGTCAGATTCTTGGACACCACATTTTACCACAGAAAGAGATCAAAAAGGTTCTGGGTTTGCAAATGGAGACCTCCCTGAGTGCAGTGGGAGCTGGACAGTGTTTGCATAATATGCATTTCTCCATGAACTTGAAGACTCCTCCTATATTGGGTAACAGTTTTCTGGGGTTTTTTTTTTGTTTGTTTTAATTTCCAGAGGGCATGTACACTCACCAGCAAGAGACGGAGAGAAAGAGAATTAGAAAACATTCCTCAGTGTGGCACGGTCAAGCCATAATCCCTTATCCTTCCGCCTGGGAGGTTTTTGGCAACCACACACAGGTCTGGCATGTTTTTCAAGCTACCAGGGCTGGGATTTGAACTGCAGTCAGCTATGTAGGATTTGGCTCTCTTAACCACTAGGATATAGGGCCAGCTCTCAGTTCTTAATCAGGTACGTGTTTCACCAATATTTTCTCCCAGTTTGTGACTTGATCTCTTTTTGTTTGTTTGTTTTTAAATCAGTGCCCTTTGAAGCATCTACATGTTTGTTTTTGTTTTCGTTTGTCACAATTGCTTTCCTCATTTCTGTTGCTAAGTCTTTCTGGCTGTCCGTCTAGAGCCTTTCGTCTGCAGTAGTGTCAGGTTCTCATGGGTAGTTCAAATGTGTCTCTCTGTTTATGTTTGATATGAATTTCACCTTGGTATCATCATGCATTCTTCTGCTGAACTTCCATCTTTGTTGGTGAGTCTCTCCTTTGGTTACCCATTTTTTTTTAAATGACTCAAGCAGGCAGTGTCACCATGCATGTAACTGTGAGTGGGTAACAGGTGAGCAGTGACCGGTCACTGTCCTGAAAAAGTGATAGAACTATTGTTGGTCATGATGTGCATTTGTTATTTATATTGTGATCTGTGGGCTGGACTACCAGCAGCAAAATTGGTATTTCATGCAATTACTCTCAGTTAATATACTGTGGTAACTGAAGTCCAAATCATTTGGTGGGGAGGAGGTGTTGCTTAAACCATTGTGACTGAAATTTATGCACGTCAGAGCAGGTTGTGAGGTCTGCCTGGAATGTAAGCTACTTTTCCTTAATTAGAAATGACGGAAGCCATTCTGAAAATAAACAAACAAACAAAAACCCCTAGAAACTATGGCATTTTTTTCTTTTTAAAGCAGAATATGGCAAAAGTGAAAGTCATGGGCCAGCAGGCAGCCTGGTGGTTAAGGTGCTGGACTACCTTGTGGTTGACTGCAGTTCGAGTCCTGGAACTGGCAGCTTGCTTTTTCACTTTCTCTGTCTCTCTCTGGTGAGCGCATGTGCCCTACAGCAAATTTAAAAAATAATAAGTAAATCCTTTAAAAAAAAAAAGTGGAAGTCTTGGTGCTGGGGCGGAAAGTGTGTGGATAACTAGCAAGCTGACATAGCTGTCTTATCTGAGGCAGAGATGCTGTGAGAAACCGTGAATCCTGAAAGTGGCATGACTCAGCTAGAGTTTGGTGGTGGGCCTCCGCTGGATCCAGTCAGCTATGGCAGGAATAGCTTGGACTTTCTTCTGCAAGGCCTTCAGCCTGGGGTGGACGTCCAGCAAGTCGGGCTTGAGGACCAGCAGCGTGGTGCAGCAGATGTCCCAGTAGAAGTCCGCCCATGTTACCTAGTTCAAAGGGAACGAGAAAGCTTTTTCATTAACTATGAAATAGTAACTTTATCAGCACTCCACAATTAAGCTTTATGTGTTAATCTAAAAGATCGTTTCTTTTTATTCAAAATAATCTTTTGTTATTACAAGAGCAGAATGTATATAGGACAGGAATTTAGAAAAGTACAGCTAACACCATGCTCTCAACACAGATTACTGCTATTAACGCCTTCCTGTATTTTTCTATGCAGACGGGAAAACAGAAATAAAGGTACACAGATCGATGTATTTAGTTTTGCTAACGGAGACCTGAAAGTACACATGCTCTTGGAACCTGGTCCAGTCTCCTCTGTGACCATACATTTTCATCGTATCTAACACCTAATCCATGTGCACATGTGTGTGTGCATGTGCACTGCGATTTTTAAAATGGAAAACATACTCACAGAGTTACCAACAAACCACTCTTTTTCCCCTAAATATGTGTCCAAATCTTGCAGAAGGTGAGGTGCATCGTACGTGAGCAATTCATTAAACATTCGATCCTAGGAGAGGAGAAAAATATCACCTTAAGAAACATGAGAAGAAAAATAAATAATATGATTTTAATAGGAAGTTGGTGTTTTTATTCTCCCTCATACATTCAGAAAGGAAGAGAAGAGGCTGCGTATATTTTTTCAAATACCGCCTGTGTACACAGGTACTCTATGGTTCATACATTCTAGTTGTACAGAACACATCAATGTGAGTCCTTCTGCCAATTTCACGAATTTATGAACCCAGAGCCACGTGCCACTTGGCATGGCTCAGCCCAGTCGGCTCAGCGTCAGTCACAGGAGGGATGGTCACCATGGCTGTGGTAGAGAAGCTGGGAAAGAAGGCAGGGAACAGAACAGGGCTCCGTGGTGGACAGCTTGCCACAGATGCCTGTGTGCACTGAGTAGTTCTGTTCCCGGCGCTTTTCCACAGTTCTGGGTGTGCCGGTGCTCAAGGGAATGCAGAGCCCATTAACAGTCTTACGTAACTGTCCTACCGAAGTTGTAGCCAGGTTCTCTCTCATTACAAACCGGGTGAATTTTCTGTCTAATGGAATGTAAACTAGGAAACAGCATACTCATTATTATTTAAGACTCATTTTACGCACTCACCAAAGTAATATAATGAAAATGAAATTTGACTCTATGTTGTTTATTTCCTATGTATTTTTAATAATTATTTATTTAATTATATTCATTATTATTATTTTCACCAGAGAAAGAGAGAGAGAGAGAGATTGAGAAAGCAAGCCGCCGGTTTCAGGACTTGAACCACAGTCAGCCATATGGGAATCCAGTGCCTCAACTACCATGCCACCTGCCTGCCCCCAGATGTATATTGTTAAAAACGCATTTCCTGGGGCCAGCAGATGGTGTAATGGTTATGTCGCTTGACTGCCACATAGTCGACCACGGTTCAAGTCCTGGACCTGGCGGCTTAAAACTCACACTGGGCCCACGTGCATGTGTGCCCATAATCCCAAGAGGAGAATGAAGAAGGGATTGCAATGTGGCCATTCCCTCTGGGAAGGTGATTTCTCACTTTCTCACTTTCTCTGTCTCTCTGGCGAGTGCATATGCCCTAAAGCAAAAATCTCTCTTAAAAAAAAAAAAAAGAACAAAATTTAAAATGACAATAAAACAACACAAATTTTAAAAATAAACCATGACAACTATTTATATAGCATTTACATTGTATTTGATATTATGAGTGATCTAGGATGTTATTGAAAGCTACAGGAGGGGATGTGTAGATTATTTGCAAATACGACATCATTTTATTTTATGTATTTCTTAAAGAGATTTTTGCTATAGGGCACATGTGTTCACTGGAGAGACAGACAGAAAGCAAGAAATCACTCCCCATTCTCCTCTTGGAATATTGGGCACACACATACACGCGCCCGGTGTGAGTTTTAAGCTGCTGGGTCTGAATTCAAACCATGGTGGACTACATGGGAGTCCAGCAATGTAAGCGTTATGCCATCTGCTGGTCTCAGCACATCACTTTATAAATGGGTCTTGAACTTCTGCAGATTTTTATTTCCTCAGGGCTTCCTGGGACCAACCCCCACAGATACCAAGGGACGACTAAACACCTGGACGTGCTCCTGTCCTTAGGTAAAGGTGGTATGATTCCAAAACCCAAATGTACTTCTGTAAAGATATTTCCAAAGGGGGGCTCTTGCGCATTGTTGATGGGTATTTAAATTAGTTCAGCCATTATGGAAAACGGTATAGAGGTTCCTAAAAATAGCACCACCATCTGATCCAGTGTTAGGCATATGATCCCTCTAAGTACAGCAGAAGGAAAGGAAGTCTGCCTGTCATGGAGACACCGCACTCCACGCTGACGGCAGCCCTGGCACAACAGCTAAGATGTGGAATCTTCTAAGTAGCCGGCATCTGACGAATGGATAAAAAAATGTGGCATGTATACAATAGCAACTTAATCAGCTGTGAAAAAAAAAGTTATGAAAATTGGTGAATTCCTGTCATTTGCAGCAACATGGGCAAACCTGGAAATACAGTAAGTAAAATCAGCCGGGCATTGGCTCTACATCCTCACTCCCTGGCAGAAGCTCAAGATTCAGTTGAGCAGGAGTAGGGAGTGTAAGGTGGGTACAGGGAGCTGGAAAGCTGAGGGGCATGGAGGGAAAGGGAGAGAACTTGCTTAACAGATCCAGAGCGTGTGCGGTGGCAATTCCATATATATTTCTCAGTGACTAGCAGGGTGATCTTAAGTGTGCGCTGCACAGAGCCAAGATGCGTGTTGGAGACCAGACCTATTACTGCCCTGATTACTGCCCAACTGATGTTTTTAAAATCCCCTGTCCCCCATAAATATGTACAACCAGCATATGTAAATTAGAAGCTACAAATTTTAAAAATATTTAATTTTATTTATTTATTCATTTATTTTAATTTGACCAGAGAGAGACACAGAAAGAAAGAGGGAAAATGAGAAAGCAAGCCACTAGGTCCGGGGCTCAAACCTTGGTTAGCCATGTAGGAGTGTCCAGCGCCTCAACTACCACATCACCGGCTGGCCCCGAAGCTACAATTATTTTAAAAGGGCCAGCTCCATATGGTTAACTGCTGTGCATTGGGAGCCAACTATGGGTTTAAATCCCAGCCTCAAAAACACCGGGCACATGCATGCATGCTTCCATCCCACGGGGATGGAGAATGGAGGAGAAAAGGTATGACCAGACACCTCTGGGGGATACTTTCTCGACTCTGTCTTGCATGCACATGACCCCTGGCAAAAAATTAAAAATAATAAAAAGAAAATTGTTGGGCCAGGTCTATGGCCTGGTGGTTAAGGCAGCCAGATCCCACATGGACAACTTCATGGTTTGAGTCGTGTACCAGTGGCTTGAGAAACTCACCAGGCGTGTGTGCGTGTATGTCTAAAATCCCGAAAGGAAGGAGAGAAGCAGGAGCATCAGGAAATGTAAAGATGTGTATGTCTTAAAGAAAAAGCTGAAAGGATTTTTAAAAAGAGAGAGAGGATTCTATCTGGAGGTGGGCTGATGTGAAAGGGCAGGGCAGAAAATTGCTATTGATTATTTTTTTAAAGAATATTTTATTGGGAACCAGCAGTTAGCGTAATGGCTATGTCGCTGGACTCCCACGTAGTCGACCGCGGTTCACGTCCTGGACCCAGTGGCTTACAACTCACGCCGGGCGCGTGTGCGTGCGTGCCCAAGATCCCGAGAGGAGAATGGAGGAGAAGGGATTGCGGCGTGGCCATCCCCCCTGGGGGGTGATTTCTCGCTTTCTGTCTCTCTGTCTCTCTCTGTCTGTCTGGCGAGCGCACGCGCCCTATAACAAAAAACCTCTCCAAAAAAAAAAAAAAAAAAGAATATTTTATTTACCCTTATGTATTTTATTTATTTATTTAAATTTGATCAGAGAGGGATATAGTGAGAGAGAAAGTGAAAAAGCAAGCCACCAGGTCCGGGACTTGAACTACTGTCGGTCATGTGGGAGTCCAACGTCCCTAACCGCCACACCACCTGCTGTCCCCAATCACTGTTAATTATTTTAAGCTTTTTTTTTAAGAGTTATTTTATTTTAACTTTATTTATTTATTTTCCAATTTGACCAGATTCAGACAGACGGAGAGAGGGAGAGAGGGAGAGAGGGGGAGAGAGAAGGCGAGAAAGGAAGCCACCAGGTCAGAGACTTGAACTGTAGTTGGCCATGCAGGAGTCTAGCGCCTTTAACAACCACATCACCTGCCAGCCCCCATTTTAAACTTTTTAATAAAGTTTAATATTTTTAAATTGTGTGCACGTACTCCTTTGATAGAAATGAACTTGTTGGGACCAGCAGATGGTATAATGGTTATGTCATTGTAGTAGTCAACTGCAGTTCGAGTTCCAGACTCAGCGGCTTAAAACTCATGCCAGGCGCGTGCACATATGTGCCCAAAATCCCAAGAGAAGGGATTGCAGCATGGCCACCCCCTGGGGGGTGATTTCTCGCTTTCTGTCTCTGACTCTCTGGTGAGTGCACACACCCTATAGTAAAAATCTCTAAAAAAAAAAGGAAAAAGAAAAAAATTAAAAAAAAAAAAACTTGTTAAAGCACCTCACACAACACCTGGCAAGTGGTGTGCGATGAATAGTGGTAATAACAAACTGGTCACTTTACTTTTATATCCTGCGTTTTCTCTGCCCAAGGAAAACGTGACATGAAATCATCCAATGTGTCCACAATGGCATCAACTTGGCATTGTTCCACTTCTGTTTTTCCAGACAGATCTATGGAGTAGAGAGAGGCACACCAACATGCACAATTTAATTTACAATATTAAAAACTGTATTCGCTTTTGAAAGCTATGTATTCAAATGGTTGAAAACTCAAAGCATTATAAAGCAATGTCCAGTGCAAACCAGCTTCCACTGCAGCCGGTCCACCTCATTTGACTCCTGTACCTATCTCCTCTGTTTGCAACTTCTTTTATTAATTTCTTTGTATGCATTCATTGTTTCTTTTTCTTATTAAAAAATTTGCCAGGGGTCATGTGTACTCACCAGAGAAAAAGAGCGAGCCAGCACCCCCATGGGGCGTGGCCACACCACGATCCCTTTTCCTCCATTTCTCCATTATCCTGGGATTTGGGCACACATGCACACACACCCAGTGTCTTTCAAGCCACCAGGGCTTGGATTCAAACCGTCAGTCAGCCATGTGGGACCTGGCTCCTTTAACTACCAGGTTAAATGATCAGGCTGGCCTGATAATTCAGTTTTCTAACGTGCCTCCCTGTGGGCATGCCAAGCAACCAGGAAGTATGACCATAATGATCGCCCCGCACGCTTAGCTGTAGATACATTGCTTTTCTAGGTAAAACCTACAATTGCTTAAGGAACGAAGGTCGTACTCTGAATCTTTCTAACCAGATCTAACCTGTTTCTAAGAAGTTTTCTTTCTTTTTCTCTTCTACCCTGCAAATTAGAAGTTCATTTCTCTCACACCATTTCTCTGTGCCTGGAGTGTTCTAGCCCAGTTATTCTCAATGTGAGATCCATGGACCGGCTGTATTAGCATCATCTGGGAAATTGTTACGAATGTAAATACTTGGGACCAGTAGATGGTGTAATGGTTATGTTGCTGGGCTCCCATGTAGTCGACCGCGGTTCAAGTCTCAGACCCAGCAGCTTAAAACTCAGGCCAGGCATGTGTGTGTGCTCAAAATTCCAAGAGGAGAATGGAGGAGAAGGGATTGCTGTGTGGCCATCCCTCCGGGGGGTGACTCCTCACTTTCTGTCTCTCTGACTCTCTCTCTCTGGCAAGCGCATACACACTATAGCAAAAATCTCTCTAAAAGATAAAAAAAAAAAAAAAAAAAAAATTAAAAAGGGAAAGAAGTAGGCTTTAAAAGAAACATAAAAGTAGCTCTTTGCTTTTTAAAAAGAGTGTGAGCGGAGGGTGAGGGCCGAGGGCAGGCCGTGGAGCACGGGGCTGGAGAAAGGGCTTCAAGCCAAGGCAGGGCTAAACAGTCCTTCAGCTTCTCATCAACATCATGGGAGCAGCGTGCTGAAAACGGTCAGAAGCCAGCTACTCACTTCCCAATGCCTCAGATGGTACTGGGGACGCAAAGATGCCCTTTCCGTTCTTAGGATGAGAACTCCATGGAGTACCTGATGTCTAAGGGATTTCGACCCCCATCTGTGTGTTTTTCCTACTAATTGTTTTTCTCCATAATTTATGATACGCACACTAGCAAACATTTTAGTTGAGACATATCTGTCTAATTTTTCAGCTAACTTTGTAAAGACTTTTGGGAGGGCAAGGAGAGACAGGGGGGATATAAAATAAAGCTGTCTAACAGCCTAGAGAATTTATGGGAAGTTAAGCTAATACAGACGTGTGTGTGCACTGCACGAGCATTTAATTCCACTCTTATGTACACTACAGTGTTTACGATAAACTTATCTAATGAATATTGAACATATTTCATGTTATTCTTTTCAATGATCAAAATCCTTAAACATTATAAATACATTACCTGTGTTTTTGGTCAAGTATCTCGCTATCGCTAGGCTCTGGTGAAGGATAAATCCATCGACTTCCAAAATGGGGATTTTGCCAAATGGAATTGCTTGAAACAAAATTAGCATAGAATTAATTTTATAACAAAACCACGTGTTGGAATACTTCAACTCGTACTGATAATAGTATTGACAAAGTGTGATTTTAAAGTCATGACATGCTTAATTTTATTTTTTTTAATTTGCCAGAGGGTGCACATGCTCGCTGGAGAAAGAGACAGTGAGACAATGAGAAAGACTCCTCATGAAGAATGGTCATGCCCCAATCCCTTCTCTATTTCTCCTTTCTGATTTGGGGCATGTACACACACATGTGCCCGGCATAGTTTTCAAGCTGCTAGACCTGGAATTTTAACTGCATTGTTAACCATGTGGGACCCAGGCACCTTAAGTACCCTGCCACTGGCTGACCCAAAATATTTTTTTCTGAAAGGGCATTTGACAACCTCTACTGGAATATTTACATTTTATAAGATTTTTTAAAAAGTTAGAAGACCCACTAGAAAGTTAGTGAAAGAACTGCTTTTGTCTTTCTTTCTTTCTTTTTTTTTTAAGGGAGATTTTTGCTATAGAGTACATACACTCACTGGAGAGACAGAGAGACAGAAAGCAAGAAATCACACCCCCCCCCCCCCCCCCCCAGGATTGATGGCTACAGTGCAGTCCCTTCTCCTCCATTCTCTTCTCAGGATTTTGCGTACACACAGTTGCCCAGTGTGAGTTTTAATCTGCTGGGTCCAGGACTCGAACCACAGTCAACTACATGGGGTGTATCCATTACGCCATCTGCTGGTCCAGAAAGAACTGTTTCTAAAACCCAGATCTACAGTGATACTAATTTATATATATATATATATATATATATATATATATATACACACACACACACACACACACACACACACACACATATATATGTATATATATATATATATATACATACATATGTATATATATACATATACACACACACACATATATACACACTATATATATGTGTGTGTGTGTATATAAATATATATATATATATATATAAAACACTATATTGCTCACACAGTACTTAATTTTAAAAAAAGAAAAACTTTTTTTAAAGCTTCATCGGGTCAGCAGGTGATGTGATGCCTAGGGCGCTGGATCCTGCATGGCCATTGGCACCTACGGTTCATGTCCTGGACCTGGCAGCTTGAGAAACACACTCTGTGTGTGTGGGTGCATGCTCAGCTTCCGAAAGGAGGGAGAAGTGGAAGAGAATGGATTGCGGCACAACCTGCCCCAAGGGGAAAGAGGTGCTTTTTTATTTACCCTCTGTCTGTCTGGCTCTGGAAAGTGCATACACCCTCTGTGAATTTAAAAAGAAAAAAAAGGGGGCCAGCAGATGGCATAATGGTTAAGGCAGCTGCATTCCCACATGGCCAGCCATGGTTTAAGTCCCTGACCCAGTGGTTTGAAAATCATGTCAGGTGCATGTGAATCCAAAATGAAAGAGAAGGGATTACGGTGTGGCCACCCCCAGGGGGGCTGATTTCTCACTTTCTCTCTCTGTCTCTCTCCTCTCTGGCAAACTCATGCTCCCTATGGAAAAAAGAAAGAAAGAGGAAGTCGTGGTCTGAGGATGAAGAGTTGGGCTGCATGTTGTGTGAAGAGTACAGAATTTAGCCTGTTCTCCTTTGATGAGGGGACAATTTGATGTGAGCATCTTTGCACAAATCCAGGACGGACTCCTAGCAGATACCGCATAGTTTATTAACATCCGTAAATATTACATTTAAAAACTACAAACCTATTAGATTTTTGTTACAAAGTACGACACATTTGCTATAGAAAAATTCTAAATTGATAAAAATAAGTCTACCACAGTTATAACCATTTTAATATTGACTCATTTTCTCATATAGATTAAAAATAAAATCGTAATGGCTACAATGGTTTCTAAAACATTTTTTTTTTCATTTGAGAGTATTTTTTCCCCCTAATTTGTTAGAAGGCACGTGGGCTTGCTGGGGAGGAAAGGAGAGAGACATGGGGAAAGTGAGACAGCACCTCCTGTGGAGAATGGACACACTTCAATCCTTTCTCCTCAATTGCTCCCTTCCTTTGGGATTTTGGAACACATACACATACATGCATGTCTTTTAAGCCACTGGGTTCAGGGATCTTACTACACGGTCAGCCACGTGGGATCCAGTCACCTTACCACCATGCAATGGGCTGGCCTGATAGTATCTTTTTAAAATGTTTCTAAATCAATTAGACACCGTCTTTTAAAAAAATAATTATTTAATTAAATTTATTTATTTATTATTATTAATATGTATTTGCTATAGGGCACTTGTGCTCACCAGAGAGAGATAGAGAGAAAGTGTGAGAAGGCAAAGGACTTGAACTGTGGTCGGACATGTGGGAGTCTACTACCTTAACCACCACACCAACAGCTGGCTCCTAGACACTGTCTTTTTTTTTCTTTTTCTTTTAAAGGTTTTTGCCATAGAGCATGTGCACTCGCTGGAGAGAGACAGAGGGAGAGAAAGTGAGAATTCACTTTTGGGGGGGGGTTAACCATGCCGCAGTCCTTCTCCAGTCTCCTCTCGGGATTTTGGGCACTCATACACACGTGCCTGGTGGGAGTTTCAAGCTGTCATGTCCGGGACTTCAACCACAGTTGGCCATGTAAGAGTCCAGGACCTTAACCGCTATACCACCTGCTGGCCCTAACAGCAACTTTTTAATGACCTTATGCCTTGTGTACTGATCAGAATTTTCCCAGAGACTTAGTTTTGGACATATAATTATAAAGGGATTTCCAAAAGTTCATGGAAAACACATATTATGAAAAAACTATGCATGGATTTCAAAAGTTTGTATACCAAAATAAATCTGTAATTTATTCCATCGTTTTAAAACTTTTTCAAATTTCCTTGAATTTTTGGAAAGAAGGAACATAGTAAAGTGTAACCTGTAATAACATGACTCACATGACTACTGGGACCAGCTTCATGAACTTCCTTCAAGTGGCTTTCATGTGTATGCTCAGAAAGTGCAGGGTGAACTACGGTTCATATCAGGAATGAAAACATCTCTGACCACTCACCTCTGAGTGTGCCAAGTACTATTCTTGGTGCCAGAGATACTGCAGTGTGCAAACCAAAGCCCCAAATAAAGCTGACATGAGTTGGAATACCTTATTTGAAGCCAAAGGAAGGTATCAACATGCCTAATAACAGTTTGGGGGAGGTGTTCTAGGCATTTACTAGATACTTATTCCTGTTAAGTCTTCTAGTACTTACAACAATCCTTGGAGGTGGGTGTTAACTATTCTCTCATTTAATCAATTAAGTCAGTGTCTTGGTCTATTTTTGCATTTCTTATAGGAATACCTGAGACTGCATGAACTTATGAAGAAAGAAAGGTTTATTCAGCTCATGGTTTGAAGATCTAGGGTCCAGGGGCTAACTTCCATGGTGGCAACAATATGGCGGAAGGCAGGCTCTTGAGCAGAGCGCCTACCTGTAAGTTTCTGTTAGTCCCGTCAGTGTCTATGTAGGCTCTGCCTGCCTCATTTCCTCCCCTTATACACACACCAGCACTCAATCATGATGACTTTATCAGACCCAAAGGCCCCACTCTGGAACCCCATGAAGGGGTTAAGTTTTTACTTAAAACCTGGACAGTACAACCAAGTCCCAGCACATGAACTTTGGTGGAGGGAGGGAAGGTTGTATCTGATTACCACTCAGTAAAATCTAATTCCAAAACATGAAACCTCCGGGGACAAACTATTATTCAAACCATAACAGAGGTTACATAGATTTTTCTATGTCACACCTCAGGTAGAGGTGATGCAGTCATGTTTGACCCTGGTAGGTCTATTAGGTCACCTTATCATTTTTTTTTTTTAGAAAGAGACTTTTGTTATAGGACATGTGTGCTCACCCAGAGAGACAGAGAGAGGCAGAGAGACAAAAAGTGAGAACTCCACCCCCAAGGAGGATGGCCACACCACAATCCCTTCTCCATTCTCCTGTTGGGATTCTGGGTAGGCATGCACATGCACCTGGGGTGAGTTTTAAAGCCACCAGATCTGGGATTCAAACTATGGTTGACTACATGAGAGTCCAGTGACGAAATGATTCCACCATCTGCTGGTCTCCCTTACCATTCTTTACACTATTTACCTCCAGAATTTTGTGCCATCATACGCAAGCCTGATTTCTTTGTCCTAATGGGCTTTTTGCCTTATTTATTTATTCTTTTTGAAGTACTTTAATATTATTAAAGAAAGAAAAAATGTAAACATATGAGCACAATTCACCAGGTTTAAGCAGAAAGATTTTTTTATTTTTGCTAAAAGATGTGTACACTTACCAGAGAAAGAGAGACAGAGAGAGAGGGAGAAAAAGCACACCTCCTTACCCCCTCACCATGGGTATGCCACAAACCCTTTTCTTCCATTTCTCCATTCTGTCAGGATTTAGAACATGCATTCACACATGCCCAGTATGTTTGTTAAGCCACTGGGGCTGGAATTCCAACGATGGTCAGCCGTGTGGGATCCAATTCCCTTAAACACTAGGTTACGGAGGCTGGTTCAAGAAGAAATGTTTAATGGACTATCTAGTGATGGAATGTGTTGATGAAGGTTTAGTTCTAGGTGCTAGCTAAAGGGATGTCAGGATTTCAAACACTAGAGAATATTGCTAAATTGGATGAGAGATGAAGCCAAATAATTACAAATATTATTGCTTCCAGTATTGTTCTTTCATTTCTTCCTCAATTACTAAAACCCTAAATTTTTAGCTAGGTAAATGCTTACCCACAATAAAGTCAGTATTTTCCAGCTCCCCTATAGCAGTTCATATGAGACCATGTAACTAAGTTCTAGCTGAGGTAATGCAAGCAGAAATGACCTATGTAACTTTCTGGTCGAACTGAAGCAGGCCAGCTTGTGGGTTAGCAGGACGGCAGCCATTTTTAAATTAAGAAAGACCTCTAATGAGAACAATCTAACTAAGTGCCAAGTCATGGGGGATGTGTTTGAAGAAAGGTTAGATGAGAAACTAGGAATGGGTATTTTAAGAAAATAGGAATCAGGATAATTGCTCAAAGGAAAGTGATTGACTTTGATGGACGGTAATGAGGAATGATTTGCATGTGCTTGTCTCTGTAAATACTGAACATATGCTGAGCTTTTTCAGCTGGTTTGGTGGTGCTTCCTGACTGTGTAATCCGGCTACAGAGAGAAACTCCCTTCTCCGGCCTCGGCCTCGGACTCTCAGCCTCTCGTTTCATTGACCTTGACTGTGAGTAGAAGCGGTGGGGCTTAATTTGCTGGTAAGGATGCTGTTAAAAGGAAGGGACGCGAGGGACCAGCAGTTGGTGTAATGGCTATGTTGCTGGACTCCCATGTAGTCCACAGCGGTTCCAGTCCCTGGATCCGGTGGCTTAAACTCACGCCGGGCGCGTGTGCGTGTGTGCCCAAGATCCCGAGAGGAGAATGGAGAAAGGATTGCGGCGTGACCATCCCCCGCTGGGGGGTGATTTCTCGCTTCTGTCCCTCTGTTTTCCGTTTTTCTAGTGAGCACATGCACTCTATACCAAACAAAAACTCTCAAAAAAAAAAAAAAAAAAAAGGAAGAGGTGTGCCTTCCCCTCCTCACAGGGCTCACTAGGTTGAACGTAGGAGAGTGACTATCTTAGAGTGTGTAAATAGGATAACCAGAGGGTGCAGGTCAAAGGAAAGAAGAAGCCTGATCTTTGACAACTTTATGGAACAAAATCGCTGTGTGAACTTGGGTATTTTGTTTTTCTGTTGTTGTTATTTATGTATTTATTTTAATTGACAGAAGGTGCATGTACTCACTGGAGAGAGACAGAGACAGAGAGAGAGAGAGAAAGCACCCTCCAGTGGGGTGTGGTCATACAACCCCGTCTCTGCCATTTCTCTGTACGGTTGGATGTGGGACGTGTGCATGCATGTCTGGAGTGTTTCTCAAGCTGCCAGGGCCAGGATTCAAACTGCGATCAGCCATGTACTGATAGGTCTGGCTCCCTTAGCCACTAGGCTACTGAGCCAGTCCCCAACTTGGGTTTTATGCAAAAGAGATTTCTTTTTTTGGAGGAGAGGTTTTTGCCATAGGGCACGTGCGCTCATCAGAAAGACAGAGAGACAGAAAGCAAGAAATCACCCCCAGGGGGGATGGCCACACTGCAATCCCATCGCCTCCACTTTTCTTTCAGGATCTTAGGCATGTTCACACACGCGCCCGGCATGAGTTTAAGCCACTGGGTCTGGGATTCGAACTGCGGTTGACTTCATGGGAGTCCAGCGACATAGCCATTACATCATCTGCTGGTCCTGCAAAAGAGATTTCTATGCTTGTTCTTTTTTTCAGTAAAGATGACTTTATTTGGCATACACTTGAAGATTGCACCAGGGCACAGCCTGGAGGAGTGTATTTCAGGTATCCCCAAACTGACTCTCCACGGTCTTCCAGTCCTCAGACGGGTTTTAAAGGAAGAGGGGAAGAAAAAAGAGGAAATTGGGGCCAGCAGGTGGTGTGGTGACTGGGTGCTGGACTCCCACGTGGTTGAAAACTGTTCAAGTCCTGGACCTGGCAGCTTGCTTTCTCACTTTCCCTCTCTCTTTCTCTGTCTCTCTCTAGTGAGCACATGTGTCTTGTAGCAAACTGAAAAATAATACTAATAATAAAATTAAATAATTCTTAAAACAGTAAGAGTTATACCAGTTATTTTGAGACAGTTAACCTTGACTACCAGAATCAGTAACAAAGGCAATAGCAGTCCAAGGAGGACAGTGTCTGGCCAGATGTCCTTGAAGAAGCAGTCTTTGCGTCTGGTTGCAGTGGTCTTTGTGCAAGGCTGTGGTTCTGGCAGAGTTGTTTAACCGTTCTCGTTACCACACGTGCTAGTTTAGTCAGGGCTGGCACAAATGACTCCATTTCGATTCTGAAAATCTTCCACATTCTCTTTGTGGCCCACGAAGACTTGATAGAGAGAATTCCACTCTTGGGCCTAGTTCCTCACCAGCTCGTGGTCTATGAGTTCAAGTGACTTATCTTCTCGGCCTTGTAAAGGGCCTAGGTATCCTGGAAAGGGACAGAACGGGTGTAGGAAGGCTGCAGCTAGAAAAATGGCTTTTCTGGAAACACACGTCTCCTGTTTTCTTGGCCTTTCCTCATTTCTCTTTCAGAACTTCCCCTATTGCTCTGTTCAGCTCACAGGGAAAGAAGTTTTGTCTTCGTGCTGCTTGTCGGTCTTCTCTCACGCGTCTTCCTCTTCTGCCTAGGGTAGTCTTCCTCCCTCAAAATGCTCCACATCCATCCCCTCTTGAAGGAAGCCTTCCTGACACTTGCCAAGTCTGGATTAGGCCCCACAGTCCCCGTGTATTCCTTTTTTCTTTTCTAAAGAATTATTTTAATTAATTAATTAATTAATTAATTAATTTAAATTTGACCAGAGAGAGACACAGAAAGAGAGAGAGAGAGAGAGAGAGGGAAAGGGAGAAAGCAAGACGCCAGGTCCAGGATTTGAACCATGGTTGGCCATGTGGGAGTGTCCAGTGCCTTAACCACCACACCTCCTGCTGGTCCCCATTCTCCCTGTGTATTCCTATGAGGTCACTCCTTACCTCTTCCATGACACTGAATCCACTGCATCAAACCTGGCTGGTGGCTCCTCTGAGATCCCAACGGCCACAGCACTTTTTTTTTTTCTTAAAGAGATTTTTGTTATTGGGCGTGTATGTTGGAGAGGCAGAAATCAAGAACACCCCCGCCCCTCTGGGGAGTGGCCGTTCTACAATCTCTTCTCCATTCTCCTCTTGGGATTTTGAGCATGCATGCATATGCGCCTGGCATGAGTTTCAAGCCACTGGGTCCAGGACTTGAACCACGGTCAATACAGGAGCGTTCGGAGCCTTAACTACTAAACCACCTCCTAGCCCCCAGATGCAGCCCCCAGCTGCAGCATATTGAAGAAGGAAACTACTTTTTTTTAATCTTTATATCTCCCTTATGATAACGGATGTTGAGCTTTTTGTCTGTTCGTATGTCTTCCTTGTAGAGTTGTCTGTTTAGTTCACTTGCCCATCTTTTAATTGGATTGATTTTTGTGCGTGGGGGTAAACTGCTTGAGTTCCCTGTATGTTTTGGTTATCAGTCCCTTACTGAGGGAGAATTTGCAAATATATTCTCCCATTCTGAGGGTTGTCTCTTCTATTTATATCTTATTACTAATATTATTATTTTGGTTCTCTGTTCATTAAAGCATTATATTGTAACTATCATGGAGTTTAAGATCCTTTAACTCTAAGAATCTATGAAAATATTAAGAAAATGTCGACATTCCATTTTTTTCTTCTTTAAAAATTTTGCGAGAGGGCATGTGCACTCACTGGAGAAAGACAGAAAAGAGGGAAAGTGAGAAAGACCTCCCCCCCCCCCCATGTAAATGATCACACCATAATTTCTCCTCCATTTCTCCATCCTGTTGGGATTTGGGGCACACACATGCACTCAAGCCACAGGAGCCCAGATTCAAATTGTGGTGGACCATGTGAGATTCAGCACCATTTATGACTAGGAGATATTTATTACTCATAAGTCAGTAACCATAATACTGTTATTGTTGGCATTATCTGTGCAAATAACTTAGGCCATGATATTAAATTGGCCTGGTTTGAAACTCAATTCTATTTGCTAGGGTTGTGAAATTAGAAAGATGACCTAAACTCTGCACACTTCTGTTATCCCAACTATAAAACATAAATAAGAATTCAACTCATGTTCATTTCCCCTCCCTGATACAAGCGGTATATTGGTTTATCATTATATTCGCTTTCTGAGGTGTTTGTGTTTTCACTTCTAAGAGGAAATTTGCTGGGACCCATATCATTTATTTAGTTTGCCCAAATTGCTGCTTCTTAATTTAAAACTATGAGTTTTTTTTTTTGTTTGTTTGTTTGTTTTTTTAGTTTTTTATTTCCCAAAGGAAAAGCAAAAGGTTCTGAAAGCATTTTTTCCCCTACATTTTCATGACTTACTCTCCGTGTCACTTACTTGATTTGATTTTGAGCCAGTCAGCTTGTTCTATTCTATGGTCTTCATATTTGATGTCCAAATAAGCAAATATGTACCGGATGATCTCTGCTCTCCCCCTCATGTTAAAATACGTGAGTTTGTAGCTTGGCATCTTGCGCTCTGGAAAGAGAAAAAGGGAAGGATTATTTTAGTAACCCTCTTGAGATGTCTCAGTATTTCTCTTCGAGGACAGTTTTTTTTGTTTGTTTGTTTGCTTGCTTTTTTTAAAAAATAATTACTCTTTAATTTAATTTAATTTATTTATTCTTAAATCTGAGCAGAGAAAGACACAGAGACAGACAGACAGAGAGAGAGAGAGAGAAGCTGAGAAAGCAAGCCACCAGGTCTGGGACTCGAATCACGGTCGGCCATGTGGGAATGTCCAGCACCTTAGCCACCACACCACCTGCTGGTCCCTTGAGGACAGTTTTTAAAAATTTTTCACAGCGAGGCCAGCACATGGCATGGTGATTTAGGTAACTGGACTCCCACATAGCTGACTGGTTCAATCCTGGACCCGGTGATTTGAAAATCACACTGGGCACATGTGTATGTATGCCCAAGGTCCTGAGAGGGGAATGAAGGAGAAAGGATTGCAGTATGGCCATCTCCCATGGGGGTGATATCTCGCTTTCTCTCTCTCTGTCTCCCTCTTGTTTGGCAAGCACACGCACCCTATGGTAAAACAAAACAAAACACTTTATGACATCTTTTAAGATCACTGGAGATACTGGGGCCAGCAGTTAGCATAATGGCTATGTTGCTGAACTCCCATGTAGTTGACCGGGGTTCAAATCCCAAACCCGGTGGCTTAAACTCACGCCGGGTGCGTGTGTGTGCGTGCCCAAGATCCCGAGAGGAGAATGGAAAAGAAGGGTATTGCAGAGTGGCCATCCCCCCTGGGGGGTGATTTCTCGCTTTCTGTCTCTCTGTCTCTCTCTCTTTCTGTCTTTCTGGCAAGCACATGCACCCTATAGCAAAACCTCTCAAAAAAAGAAAAAAAAAGATGACTGGAGATACTAAAGGATATTTCAAAGCCAAATTTATGAGTCAGTATATAATAGCATATGGGAAAATGATAGAAATAAGCTCTCCTCTGCTCTCTCTCTCCTCTTTGCCACCCCAGCACTAGTTGGGATATTCCAGTGAAATAACCAAATTCAAATTTTACTTACAAAGCTATTCAGATTGAGAGGGTACCTCCACGTGAACCTTCAGAGTGTGGCTTAAAAACTTGTCACTTTAAGATGGGTTTGCCCTGCACTGGTCATGTGTGATGTGTGGCGTTTGACATTGTGTTTGTTTTGTTTGCTCTGGTGACACCGCACGGAGTCTGTGAGGACAGCTGGTTAAGGACAGTCAAAGCCGAGGAATGCAGAGCAAGAGGAATGTGAATGGCATATCCACCTGTCCCCCTTCCCTCACCTGTGGCTTTCCCCTGGGCCTCAAAGAGAAACACTCCCTGCAGTTCGGACGTACTGAATCCAGGCTGGGGGTGCTGGGTTGCATGCACCTTATAAACCCACCTGTTGCACACTGGCTGCTGATCGTACCGCTCCACTTCCTTTGTGGAGGAAATAAACAAACTTCTCTTACATTTCAGAAAGTTTGCTGGTCTTGGTTATATCAGGGTTATTTTGTGAGTTTTCTGTGACTTGTATCATTGTATTTCCACTGTTTATAAATACTTAATGATCTGAAGCACTTACAGAGGAATGCATTATAATTTTATAATGATACAGCAGCTGAGAAAGAAACAGTTCCTTTTGAAATTCAGTTCTTCCACTTAGTTGCTGTAGTGTTGGTGCTTGTTAACAAAGTCTCCCTGAATTCCAAAGCCCATGTCTTATAAATAGGTGTGGCACTCACCTGGGTGGGTAAAGTATGCAGCACAATGCTAAACACTTAACGCATGGCTTAGATAATGGTCTGTCCCCCAAAGGTTCACGTTCTCATCCCCAGTATAATGGCATTGGGAACTGGTGAAACCTTTGAAAGATGAGGTCTAGTGGGTGGTGGTTGGATCATGGAAACCTCCCTCGGGAATGAATGGATTCTGCTATGTGAGAAGAAGTGATATTAGCTCTCATGATAGAGAGTTCCAAGTGAGCGAGCTGTTGTAGAAGGAAGGTGGTTGCCCCTGGTGGCTCTCTCCTTGCGTGTGCTGGCCGTCCCCTCTGCTTCTGTCACCCATGTTGTAACGTAGCACCAGAGGCCAACCCGCTGCCTTTGGACTTTCTAGCCATCAGAACTGGAAACCATATCAACCTCTATTCTTTATGAGAGATCCAGTCTTGGACATTCTGGTTAGTAGCATGTGTGCAGACTAAGGCACGTCCTAATGCTTAGTGTTGATAATAACAACTTTGAACTCTTGTTCTAAAGTCAAAAATAAACATAATGACTATTATTTATTTAATGTGGTGAGCTTAAAATGTTTATTCTCTATTAAAGAAAATTTTCAAAGAAAATTAGTGAAGAATTAGAGACAAGGAAAAGTTGAGGCCTAGCCAAAGTAGCTGGATGCTGGACTCAGCAGAATGAGACTTGGGTTCAATTCCCAGACCACCCTAAACACTAGGTGTGGTGGTGTGGGCCTCTCGTTCCATTAGATCGGCTGAGGCAGGAGATCTCTGAATTGAGATCCAGAAAGCCCTTGTCTAAAATGCCACACACATACCGCAGAAAAAGAAAAGTTGGGCTCAAGCCTCATCAGGTTCCACCTGAAATAACATCGCATAGACGTCAACAAGCCATACAAGGCTAGATCAACAAGGCCAACCTCAAGTTCATATATTCCTGCTCCCTGTGGAGAAGACGACCTGGACATAACCATGTGGCTGCCCGTCTAGACCCTCTCCAGGTCCAGGCAAGGACAATGATGGCATCCCCTGTTTCTCTGGCCCCTGGCCCTCCGAGTATGGCAGCTGTGCAGTGGAGCGGATGCACCTTGTCAGAAACATGAAGCCACCTGGATGTTCCTGTGAGCCCACTTTCAGCCAGTCCAGCCCCCACCCCAGGGACCTGTGGTGTAGACCACACATATGTGGGAGAATGCTCTCTGAAGAGGGAAGAATTGAGTAAACTAAAAAAATAAAAATTCCATGATTAGGACAGGCAGGTGGCGTGCTGGCTAAGGCTCTGGATTCCCACATAGCTGACTGAGGTTTGAGCCCCAGACCAGGTGGCTTGAAAATCACACTGGAGGTGTGTACATGCATGCCCCAAGTCCTACGGAACAATGGAGAAGGGACTGTGGTGTGGCCAACTCCCCCCACCCCGAGGAGTGGCGATTTTTCACTTTCCCTCGCTCTGTTTCTCTCTGATTCTCTACTGAGAGCACATGCACCCTATGGCAAAAATCTAAAAATAAATAAGTAAAAATATCTGTGATTTATAGCCCCATATTCCTTCTGGGGTGAATTATGTGGATAAAGGAGTTCACATTTGCGGGACTAAATGCAATGCCCATCAGGACAATGGGGCTGTTTTCCAGGTTACTTAGAAATGCTGAGCTTAGAAATGAAGGGTAGGAAAGATCTAAGAGTGAAAAAAGTGACACAAATTGGAGAGGCCAGCCACGGTGCAGGCGGAGGGCACTGCCCTGCAGTGTGGAAGCCATGGGAGAAACCCGACTGGACTCTGGGCTGACCTGAAGCGCATGGGTACACGCATGTGCACACACACACACCCATGATCCTGGCTAACCAGAGGCCTGGGGTGCGGGGGAAGAGCAGCATGGCACAGGCCTGCTCAGGGTGACTGTTTCCCTCTCTCTTTACAAAGGGATAACAATTTTATTTCTCTTCAAAGAAGTAAAACCAATCAACCTTAAAAAAAAGGTAAAATGAAAGATTTTTTCTGAAAAAAAAAAAAAAAGACAATAATTTTCAGATCACAATGAAAGGATCATTCCTAAGAAATAAAAAGCACAATTATTAAACTCCTTTATCCATTTGTTTCACATCGCAAACAGAACAAACAAAACAAAATCCTACAGAGTGGAAAAAGTTTCATTCTTAGTTGCAGTATCTATCTGAAAAGCATTATATCTCTTTTATATATCTCTCTCTTTTTTTGGAGAGACTTTTGCCTTAGGGCGTGTGTGCTCCTTGGAGAGATAGGGAGACAGAGACAGTGAGAGAGAAAGTGAGAAATCACCTCCCAGGGGGGATGACCATGCTGTAATCCCTTCTCCTGCATTCTCCTCTTAGGATCTTGGGCACGCTCACACACATGTACCCAACGTGAGATTTAAGCCACTGAGTCCAGGACTTGAACCCTGGTTGGCCATGTGGGAGTCCAGCAATGTAACTGCTATGCCATCTGCTGGCCACCCTTTATATAAATTTTTAGTTTATTTTTGCTGTCATTAGTCAATATTTCCACTAAAAATTACATATTTTTCATACGAGGACACAGATGCTGGTGTATGTCCTTTATGATCAGCATTCAAAAGTCATCATGTAAAGGTCAGCTCGGTGGTGCAGCAGTGGCACACTGCTCAAGTGATGCTGGATCTACATGGAAGGTCAAGGGTTTGGTGCCCCCGTCCACCTGTACATGACAGGTGACACGCCTGTGATCCCAGCCAGCTCGGATGCACAGGGAGGACCGCAGTTGCGACCCTGTTGAGCATGCTTGTCTTTCTCTGTCTGTCTTCCTCTCACGAAAGAGCCTTTTTTAAAAATTTAAGAAGGCTGGGAACCAGCAGTTAGCGTAATGGCTATGTCGCTGGACTCCCACGTGGTCGACCGCGGTTCGCGTCTCGGACCCGGTGGCTTACAACTCACACCGGGCGCGTGTGTGTGCGTGCCCAAGATCCCGAGAGGAGAATGGAGGAGAAGGGATTGCGGCGTGGCCATCCCCCCTGGGGGATGATTTCTCGCTTTCTATCTCTCTGTCTCTCTCTGTCTGTCTGGCGAGCGCACGCGCCCTATAGCGAAAAACCTCTCCAAAAAAAAAAAAAAAATTTAAGAAGGCTGCCTCCATAGTCTAATGGTCACAGGAGCCAGATCCCACATGGCTGACTGGTTGGAATCCCAGCTCTGAGGGCTTGAAAAACATGCTAGGTGCACGTGCACATGTGCCCCAAATCCGAGCAGGATGGAGAAATGGAGGAGAAGGGACTGTAGTGTGACTGTACCCCACCGGGAGGTGCTTTCTCTCTCTCCCTCTAGCTCTGTCTCCCTGTCCGTCTCTAGTGAGCACGTGTACCCTCCGGCAAAATTAAAAAATTAAACATATAATTGTCTCCTTCAATCAAATTCCACATAAATGCCAGTATCCACCTCCTGACTTCTGCAGGAGAGCAAAGGTATTGTCTTTGTTGCTGTTAATTTGCAAAATCATGCTATTTTATATTAAATGCCCCTCAAGTAAAGAAGAGATTTTTAAATTCTTCACACAAGTCGGTAGCTGTCCATATTTCTCTGCAAATATATCTTCAAATCTAAGATTTGGCGCAAGTCCACGAACATCTGACAAATGCTTATCTTTCCTCCTTTTAACGGTTGTAACTCATTAGTGAAGCTGTGCTTGAACCTGCCGTTCCTTTGTCACTTCCACAATGACATGTTCTACTAAGCAACAGCCTGTGTCTTGATTTCTACAACTATAAAATTCCAAACTTGGAAATGTTTGTTTTTAGTTTTATCTGCCCATTTTTATAATAAAAGAAAGTAAAGATAATGCAACTAGAAACGTGAACTGATTCTAAAAATTCTTGCTATATTTTATAAAGCATTTGCATAAAAACTAGCAGAAGGAATTCCAAGGAAACATTTGGATGGCCAGTGGAAACTAACAGAAATTCACAACAAATGCTCGAGTACTGCAGAGGGTGTGGTCAGAGAATTCGTCTGTCTCCTCTCACTGCATTTAGCGCTGAATCGTTGTCATCACCCCACTTTATTAAAGCACTATTTTCATCAGAATGATGGGTGACAGGATGAAGGTAAAACACATTCCAACCCCACCCAGGGGTGCATGAACACACGGGGCTAGATTAGATGGGTAGTGGAAGGGAATGTGTGCCTTGGAGTCACACCTGCCATTTACTCTCAAAGGCAAAGCCCGAGTGGCCTTGGGCCAGTCCCCTGTTTCGACCTTGAGCTTTCTCACTGGTCAAATGGCAAGGAAAATAGTGTGTATAAAGTGCCCATACAGTGCCTGACACATGGTATATGCTCAGAAAAAGAAAAACTAAAGAAAGAACAAGAAAAAAAAAGGGAGGAGGGAGGGGAAGATGGAGGAGAGGGAGTTCTCACCCTTTGGGTGAGCTTCGGATGATTTAATTGGACCCAGCTCCTCAAAATAATTTTTGACAAGCCAATCCCACCACAAAAACATAAAAATAAACACTTAAGTAATCACATATTAAAATAAAAAATAGAGCCTCAGGCAAAACAGATAAAAGAAAAAACATGAAAAGTCACAATGTTACCAACAGGGGCCGGCAAGTGGCATTGTGGTTAAGGACGCTGGACTCCCTCATGGCCGACAACAGTTCAAGTCACGGACCTGATGGCTTGCTCTCTCACTTTCCCCCTCTCTCTCTCTCTCGCTCACTCTGTCCCTCTCTGGTCCAATTAAAATAAATAAAGGTAAATATAATAATTCTTTTTTAAAAATTATTTTCTTTACCTTTAATTATTTATTGATCTATTTCAATTTGACCAGAGAGGGACAGAGTAAGTGAGAGAGAGAGAGGGAATGTGAGAAAGCAAGTCGCCATGTCTGGGACTCGAACCCCTGTTGGTCATGTGGGAGTCCAGTGCCCTTAATTACCATGCCACCTGCTGGCCCCAATAAAATAATTCTTAAAAAAAAATAATACTACCAACAAAAGGGAGGGTCATGATAGCAAATAAAATGGATGTTTAAAAATATAAGCTGGGGCCAGCAGCTGGTATAGTGGATTAAGGGACTGGACTCCCACATAGCAGACTGTAGTTCAAGTCCTGGACCCAGTGGCTTGAAACTCATGCACGACGTGTGTGCATGCATGCCCAGAATCCCACAAAAAGAATAGAAGAGGGGACCAGCAGTTAGCGTAATGGCTGTCTCTGGACTCCCACGTAGTCAACCGTGGTTTGAGTCCCAGACCCAGCAGCTTAAACTCACACCGGCTGCATGTGGGTGCATGCCCAAGATCCCAAGAGGAGAATGGAGAAGCGATTGCGGCATGGTCATCCCCCCTGGGGGATGATTTCCCGCTTTTTGTCTCTCTGTCTCACTCTGTCTTTCTGGCAAGCGCATGCACCCTGTAGCAAAAACCTCTCCAAAAATGAAAAAGAAAAAGAATAGAGGAGAAGGGATTGCAGTGTGGCCTCGCCCACCCCTGGGGGGAGTTGATTTCTGACTTTGTTTTCTGTCTCTCTTTCTCTCTTTTTGTCTCTCTGACAAGCACACACACCCTATTGCATAAACCTCTTCAAAAAAAGAAATCATAAGCTAGGGCCAGCAGGTGGTGTGAAGGTTAAGGTGACTGAGTCCCACATGACCAACGACACAGTTCAAGTCCTGGAACCCGACAGATTGAAAATCATGTAGAGTGCATGTGTGTGCATGCCCCAGATCCCAAGAGGAGCAGAGAGGAGAAGGGATTTCAGTGTGGCCACCCACCCAGGGGATGATTTCTCACTCCCTGCCCCCCGCCCTAGTGAGTGCACAGACCCTAAAGGAAACTAAAAAGAAAAGAAACTTTTACATATAAACTCATATGAATTTAGCAATCAAATTCAGATTTAACTTTTAATATGTGCTTAACAAAGGCCAGCAGGTAGCATAGTGGTTGGGGTGTTGGACTCTTACTTTGCTAACTGCGGTTCAAGTCTCGGACCCAGTGGCTTGAAACATGTTGGTATCAGTGTGTGTGTGTCCAAAGTCCCAAGAGGAGAATGGAGGAGAAGGGATTATGGCATGGCCATTCCCCCTAGGGTGTGATCTCTCACTTTCTGTCTCTCTACCTCTCTGCCTCTCCAGCGTGCCCACACACCCTATAGCAAAAATCTCTCTAAAAAATGTGCTAAATCTGTGTTAAGGTTTCTATTTTTCAGATATATCTGCTATAGGGCACATGTGCTTGCCAGAGAGACACAGAGAGACAGAAAGTGAGAAATCACCACCCTCCCCCCGACGAGGGATGGCCATGCCACAATCCCTTCTCCTCCATTTTCCTCGTGGGATCTTGGGCACGCACGCACACACACCCAGTGTGAGTTTTAAGCTGCCATGTCTGGGACTTGAACCGTGGTTGACTACATGGGAGTCCAGCGATGTGACCATTACGCCTTCTGTCCCTAGACTGGTGTTTTGAATTGTAAAAGTTAGGTTCAGATAGCAATTGTGTGAGGCACTGTTGTTTATCTTCTGGTTGATAATAACTTTTTATTACCCCTAACAGTTGATAAGGCGAGCTGGCTTCCCTCACCTCACAGTGTCCCCTGGACATGTCATTTGGTGGTCAGGAAAGTCATGACTCATGTTTGTGTAGAAAAACATAGAAAAATATGTCATGACTTTCCTGACGACCTACTAGTTTCCGTTCTGGGCAAGCTGCCAGGTTGGGGTTAGATTGTAGGACAATCGAGAAACAGGAAGAATTTTTGTTAACTGAGTTAAACACTCAATGTTTACTTTTGAATTGGCAAGCTGGGATCTCTATTTTTTTTAAATCAAATACCAACTAAATATTGTTTTAAATGGTTCCTCACATGAAAGCCAAAGCAAGAGAAAGAACTGAAATATCCTTTGGGAGCCGTGAGTTCAAATTCCCTGCCTGGGGTATATCCCTTAATCTGTCTCAGAAACCAAAGGGTAACAGAATGCAATTTTTGGCAAAACCTGGACATGCTTGAACAATATATGCCATTACACTAACAGAAACTATTACAATAAAATCTTTGAACGTAAAAGAAAAGAAATAGAAAAACCATGAAATAAAATCCCCTACAGTTTCACACATTGAAAAGAAATCACTTAGGAAAATTCTGGAAGCAGTTACAAACCCTGGTTAGGTCAAGAGTTTTCCTCCAGCATTGACTATACTTTCTATGGTAAAATGCATTTGAAAGGATCTTTAAAAATCTCTCGTATCTCTGTTTCTCTCAGAAGATACTGTTTGATTCCCACGTGGTCATGAACATAGCCTCTGGATAGGATAATGCCAACGTGAATGAAATGGTGACGATAGACCCCAAGGCCATCCCTCAGTCACAAACAGGAGGTTACAGTTATAAAAATAAAGGCCTAGCAAGTGAAGAAGATGCCATTTCTTATCTATGTGCAGGTCGGTAAGAGCACTTACTTGTGCCGGGTCTCAGTGGCGTCTCCGGTTTCTTCTGGGCCCTGGTATGTGGCCACAGCTCGGGTTTATGTGATGAGTAAGCCACGGTCACAAGCCAATGAGCGGAGGGGTGCCTTACTTCCACCTAGACGTCTTCCCTCATTTCTTAGATAAAGTAGCCACGTGGAACAGCTGCAGCCCAGAGACTTCCTGGCATGCACACACCCGAGCGTATTTGCATATGGGGTAAAGTCAAAGTTAGGTGTTTGCATGTGCCCATGGCTACATGGTCACTGGTCTTCAGTCGTACACCTGAGCCCCTGGAGGATGAGGGATTGTGAGTAAATTATATGCTCTTTACAGATACCGCACCTGGCCTGCTGCCTCAGCTGAACGAGGCCTCCTTGGAGGTCCCTGGGCTGGGGGCCCCCTGGCCAGGCTGGGCACAGTGTCCCCTCCACCTGCTGTGTGTTTCTCGTTCTGACGATATTGTGTGTGTATTTTTGTTTGTTTGTTTTCAGTGTCCCCCAGGAGAACGCAGGCTCCATGAGGACAGGCACTGTCTGCTTTTGCTTACTGTTGTCTCTTTGGTCCTAAAGGTGTGTCACAGGCACCAAGATATATTTGATGCCTGAATGGTTCTAGTTTAAATTTCTCAAAAATTCACATTTTTACAAGGATTCTAAATGTGCACCACTGCTGGTATGTTTCATTTGTCAGAAGAACCATGTTGGTTTTGTGTGTTTGAAGCTGTAAGAGAGTGAGTGTGCTCACCAGAGAGAGAGACAGGAAGAGACAGAGAGAGGGAGAGAGAAAAGGAGGAACTACCCTCCAATGGCTCAGGCCACAATTCCTTCTTCATTTTTCTCTTTTTTTAAATTTGGAGAGCTTTTTGCTATAGGGTGCATGTACTCACCAGAAAGACAGAGAGAGAGAGAGATAGAAAGCAAGAAATCACCCCCGAGGGGAGGGATGGCCACACTGCAATCCCTTCTCCTCCATCCTCCTCTTAGGATCTTGGGCACGCATGCACACACACCTGGTGTGAGTTTAAGGCACCGGGTGTCCAGGACTCAAACCACAGTCGGCTACAAGGGAGTCCAGCGACATAGCCATTATGCCAGCTGCTGGTCCCCCAGTGTTGTTTATCTGGATCCCTACTCCCACCCCATTCCTGCCAACTAAATATACCTCCCCCGTAACTGCCTGACCGGCTTTTCCTGCCAGGCAATTACACCGCCTGGCTAATCCCACTGGTGCAGAGAAAAGAGTGTCCAGTCTATCTTAACCCTGTTCCAGTATCTGGGACCCAAACCCATGCCTCTAGTCACCTGAGACTGTTAATCAGCACCTTCCTCCAGCTTGTCTGGACCTTAAATGCCACCACCCGCCAGAGAGGTGTCTCTCCCTAAATTCTAAATCTGTTACTTAAATTACTTTTCAACAAAAAAGAGAAAGAAGGAATTTATCAGACTGAGGCCACTCTAGGAATGTTCCTATCCTCTTTTCCAAGTGCCGGGCTATGACCCGGCTTCAGGGAATACACACAACCTTCCCCAGGTAGGAGGCCCCACCAGCAGCCTCTGGGGCCTGATCTGCAGAGCCCAGGAAGACCTGCGGCCTGAAGGCTCAGGCCAGTGATGTCACTTCAGTGGCCTCCGCCAAGGAGGCCGTGCCAACACCCACAGACAGACACATGATGTCCGGTCCAGGCCTTGAGCCTGCCCTGTCCCGGGTTTCAGGAGCAGGATCCAGGAGAGGGGAGCAGCCGTCCTTCTGTTGGAGGGTGGCTGTGGCACTTTCCAGGGCACAGCCTGGACGAGTGACGACAAACTTTCCAGGCACAGATAAATCAACCGCAGTTAAGCCGAGGCAACATGCAGGGTTCTGGCTCCCCACCCGCCCGGGCCCCTGAATCCATCTTTATGAGATACCTTGTACAAATTAGCCACAGATCCTATTTGTTTTAATTTTAACGACAGGCTGACTTTCAATTTCCAGAAAATTACACACCTAGGCAGCTATAGGGACCTATCAATCAATATTTCCTATTTATTATTTTTAACTTTAAAAAGTATTTACATACATTTATTATAAATATAAAAATAAACATCAACATTATTCTCTAAAAAGTTTGAGAAGGCATGAGTACAGCCCTTTACCCACCAAAAAGAAATACATGCAAGTCAAAATCGGGGGGAAATGGAGGAAGTGGAGCTATATATAATTAACTCACTGCTTTTATTGTGTTTCACTTAGTTACAACTGACACTTAAAACAATATTTCTGTCCTCACCCCAATCTTTTTTTTTTTTTTTTGAGAGGTTTTTGCTATAGGGCACATGCGCTCACCAGACAGAGAGAGACAGAGAGACAGAAAGCGAGAAATCACCCCCCAGGGGGGATGGCCACGCCGCAATCCCTTCTCCTCCATTCTCCTCTCGGGATCTTGGGCACGCACGCACACGCATCCGGTGTGAGTTTAAGCCACCGGGTCTGGGACTCGAACCGCGGTCGACTACATGGGAGTCCAGTGACATAGTCATTACGCTAACTGCTGGTCCCACCCCAATCATTTTTAATACTTATTTTATAAATGAGAAAACTGGGATATAGGAAATGAGGTAAATTGTATTTTGGGCTAGGATTAAAGCCTATGCCTTTAGATGATGTTTGTTTTATTTTATTTTATTTTTTTACTTTTTTTTTGTTTGTTTTTGAGTTTTGATAAAAGGTGCTGCACTTACCAGAGACAGATAGAGAGAGAGAGACAGAGAAAGTGAGAAAGCACCCTCCTCCAGGGGGGATGGTCACAACTCAATCTCTTCTCATCCGTTTTCCGCTTGAGATTTGGTCACACACATACGTGCTCCCAGCATGTTTTTCAAGCTGCTGGGTCGAGGAGTTGAACTGTGTAGTCGGCCATTACACACACAGGCAGTAATAGTGACTTACCAGTCATAATATTGAGATCCAGCCGCCTTAACCCCCACACCACTGGCTGAACCCACATTCTTTTTTATTTTTTTTCAGGACATGACTGAATTTATTAGGGCTGCAGTCAGGGTAGCAGTCACTGAATCAATAGATTTATGCAGTAAAGCTAATAAAAACCTCTCAGAAAGATATTCTCACCTATAACTATGAAGAAAAATGCAGCCTTTAATCAGGTACTTTTCTAATTACCAGAATAATTTTTGCTTAGTGGTAAGCAGACATCAATGTGCATGTGGGGTGAGAATACAGTTTCTTGATTTCTCAAAAATGCACGTTATTCATAAAAGTGGTTGAAAAATATGCTTAAAATTATAATTTATTTCTGTGCCTTAAGCCACATTTTAGAGAAGGTGAAAAAAGTGTACCCATTATTAGAAAATTTTCAAAAACCTTGTCACTTTCACATATAACAACCAATACGGTTTTTGTTTGTTTGTTTATTTGTTTTTTGTTTTTGCTACAGGGTGAATGCACTTGCCAAAGAGGAGAGAGACAGAGAGAAGAAAAGTTCCATCACCCACTGAGGGGATGGCCATGCTGCAATTCTCCATCCTCCTCTCGGGATCTTGGGCATGCATGCACACGTGCCCGGCGTGAGTTTAAGCCACTGAGTCCAGGAATGGATGAGATGTTTCTCCTTCCCTTTCTCTTTCTCCTCTCCACCAAGCACACGTACCCTATGGCAAAAATGTAAAAGGAAAAAAAAAAGAAAGAAAGAAATAGCATTTTCTACGTTTCCTGCCACAGTTTCCTGCTTTGAAGTCCATTCTGATGGCTGGAAGAAAACATAGTGAGAAACCACCCACTTGGCCCTTGGTCATGGACCCACACGGGCTGCCCCAGAGGTGTCCCTGTCCTGTGTGCACCGGGCCAGGACCTCACTGCCGCTCCTTCAGCATCGTTGTCTGCCACCAGCGAGACAGGTTCACCGCTCACAACGCCGCTATGACGCCAGCTGCCCGGTACCCAGCAGGGCCAGTTCTCCGTGGACTCGCCACCTCCCAGGTGGCATGGAAGGCTCCCAGGCCCCTCTGCTCTCGGGAACTCTGGTGTCCCTCCCTCTGTCTGCTCTTTTCCCAGTTCACGTGGAGATGCTCCAAACTCTCCTAGTCTACTCGCGGCTGTGGAGTTTGGGCGAGTTGCTTCACCTCTCCTGCCTTGGCTCCTTTATCTGCAGATGGGAACTTACTCAGCCGTACACAGTAACGTGTGCCTGGCCTGCCAGGTACTGTTCTGCACACCAGAGACATCGCAGTCCACAAACCCAGACAAACCCGATCTTCACGGGGCATTCTAGCAATACTAGCAATACCACCCTCTTGGGGTTTTCAGAGAGCTCACTGAGTACATAGATCCGGCTCTGAAAGATCCCTGGTGCGTCCTTAGGGACCCCTGAGTAAAGTGCAGTTTTACGTGTGATTAGCAATCACCTGAAGGGAGCATTGTTTGCCTCCAAGAGTCTAAGCTAAGAATCCTTTCCTTTTCTGTGGCTGGGCCTTTGGAACTACCAACCAGAAAGAGAAGTGGTTATCGTTTCCGTTTTTCACCTTGCCTCACCCTCTCCTGAAGAAAGCACAGAGCCAGCGATGAGAACACGCTGGGTAAAACCTCCTAAATGATTACCTCAGGACGCTGCTCTAGCCATTTCTTCATGCTACGCCCTTTATCAGCAGCCCGGGCATCTCGGTTGGTCTGCCTGAGAAATAACTGAACATGTCAGTTCAGGTGGGAGTGTCTACACTGTCACCCTCTGATGGAACATATCTTCATTTTCTCCAGTAGCTTCCTAATTGGAAAACTCGATCCTGTGGTGCGTCCTTAGCGAATTTTCCTAACTCCTGTTCAGAATCCACCGTTAAGTCAAAGCCCAGTTTTGTTCTATCTCCCTGTTACCCAACCTGTTTAGTCACGTGGCTGTACGAGGTGGTGCTGACACGTTTCAGGCTGGAGTCAGGATGGTGTACACGGAATCTCAATTCGCTATTTGCGGACTCTGGAACTTGCAACTCGCCCAAACTCCACAGTCGGGAGTAGTCTAGGAGAGTTTGGAGCATCCTCATCTGTAAAATGGTGATGATCAAAGTTCTTCCTTCCAAGAATGGAAAGGATGAAATGACAGTGCTGTGCTGAACAGGTCGCACTGCATGGTCAGTATTACACATTTCTTTTATAATGGAAAAAAGAATATAATATTACCCAGATAGTAGTTCTCTTTATTTATTTTGGTAAAAAGGAAGTATTCAGACAAAGCAGTTTCTCCTTTTCTAGCTGCTTGTTTGGCCAGGAAGGAAGGCCCAGGAGAAGCCCACAAAATTTCCCATCCGTGGCTTCTGGAGTGTTTTGGTTTAGGCTGGCATATTTTATTTAATAAAACTGTTTCCTGTTCATTATTAGTTTTTAGGACACTATAAAGATAAAAACTAAATTATTTAAATCTGAGGTTAAGAAGCAGTAAATAAACATGTTTTCCATTTTGCTTCTAACCTATGTAGGTCATTGAAATACTTTTTTTGTGTCTCCATTTCCCCAGATTTCCATAGTGATAACAGTTTTCCTTATCTGTCTCTTCAGACACTGTAAAGATCTCCAAGACTGTGAGTACATATTTCACTATGTAGCCTTTTGGCTAAAGCAGGACTCTCAGACATGATCAAATACTAACGTAAATAGCTAAAATTTAAGTTCTTGTGTGAGTCAGCGATCGCCTAGCCTGATAAAGTACTTGTCTCTCCTCTCGTGCCCACCCAACCTCACAAATGCTGTGTGTATCCTTGAGCGTAGTTACGTCACTGACTGGAACGTGTGATAAAACCATTTACAGATAGAAAAATTCCTCAAACATTTGAATCCTATTCATGAGATTTTATGTTTATCCTTCCACCAAGGACAGAGAAAACAGGGCCAGCACATGACATGGTGGTTAAGGTGCTGGACTCCCACACGGCTGACTGTGGTTCAACTCTCAAACCCTGGCTTGAAAATCATGCCGGGTACATGTGCATGTGTGCCCAAAATCCCAGTAGGAGAGTGAAGGAGGAGATTGTGGTGTGGCCATACATCTTGAGGGCGATTTCTCACTTTCTTTTTCAGTGTCTCTCTCTGTCTCTGTGTCTCTCTCGGGTGAGCACACACACCCTATGGCAAAAAACTAATAAAAAGAAGAGGGGAAACAGGGCCAGCCCCTCTAGCCTAGTGGTTAAGGGAGCCAGAACTCACATGGCTGACTGCCATTTGAATTCCTGCCCTAGTAGCTTGAAAAATACACTGCATGCATAGTGTACGGCCCCAAATCCCCACAGGATGGAGAAATGGAGAAACGATTATGGTGTGACCACAGACCACTAGGGGTGCTTTCTCCCTCTCCTCTCTCTCCTCTCTCTCTTTGTCTCTCTCGTGAGTGCATGTACCCCCTGGTAAAAAGAAAAAATAGAAAATAATAATAAAGATAATAAACACTAGAATTAGTAAGTTAACTTGTTTTCAAAAGTTTGCCGCAATCAGTTAATGTCACCTCTGTGCTGATACAACTTGGACCATAGCGGGAGGACCACGCACTAGCTCCCACCTCTTCCTTCCCCTGGACTGTGATCCCGAAAGAGTCACCTCTCTTCTCAGAAGCTCAGCTTTTAGAAAATGGAAGAGTTGACCCAGTGACCTCTGAAGCCATGTCTGTTCCATTATACAATGATGTCGCTTGCCTGCCAAAGCCATTTCTCTGTCTCATGTGACGCTTGAATGCAAGCAAGTGCAAAGGGGCACAGAGTGTGTAACAGAGCTACAGGTGTGCAAGGTGTCTGTCCCCAGGATACTCAGATCAAAAGAAGGCCACCCATAACCCCGGGTCACAGGATGAATTTATTATCGATCTTTACAGATAATGCAGACAAAAGTACAATTTAGAAAGTTTTGTTTTGTTTTGTTTTGTTTTGTTTTTTAGTTTGCCAGAGGTTGCATGCACTCACTGGAGAGAGACAGAGAGAGGGGGAAAGTGAGAAAGCACCCCCCCCCCATGGGGCATGGTCATACCACCATCCCTTCTCCTCTGATTCTCTCTCCTTTCGGGATTTTGGGCATGCATGCACACACCCATGCTTGGTGTATTTCTCAAGCCTCCAGGGCCAGACTTTGAGCTATGTAGTTGGCCACAAAATAAGTTGTTGGGGAAATCATGGCATATTTTTCTATGCAAAAATGCATCATGACTTTCCTGATGACCCAGTCGTACCCACCATCAAGGCCAGAGGATGGCCCATACACATTTCAAAAATAAATTAATCTGAGGATGTGTGTTTTCCTTATGAAATCTATAAAACGGAGATTTTGGAGGCTATGTCAGAAAACTTCCAGGACTCTACAGAGGACTAAGAATAAATAGCAAACACGGACATTTGAGCTTATCACATACCCGGCACTCAGCCGATGTTTTATTGGGTTATTGGGAAAGTCAGGACGCGTTTTTGTGTAGAAAACTATGTCATGACTTTCCCAGTGACCTAATAAGTCACCCGAGTCTCAGAACAGCAAGCAACATCTAACACCTGAACCAGCCTGCCAGCTGTCAGCCTCTGTATTACTGCACTAGATTGCCTGAAAAATACAGATGACAAGGGTAAAGGAGAAGAAGCAGGCTGCTCTCATCTGCGGAGCATATTCTTAGGATTGTCCCACTCTCTTGAGCCTACCTGAACATAGCAAGTGCATTTTAGAACTAAATGCTCTCTCCTAAGCAGGTTTGGCTTTTTTCACCATTTCGTTTTGGAAATTGGTTTTGTATGCCTTCATATTAAACACATAGGATTTCTGAAAAAAATACTTTCGGACTAGCTGTGAGGCCAGAAGAGGAAGTTCCTCAGAACAAAGGAAATCAAGACATCTTGGTTTCTGCTGACACAGATAACAGCTGCTGCCCCGCGCCTCCAGCCGAAAGGAGAATTCCACAGTGAAAGAAGAGAGGACAACAGAAATTCGATGAAGCTTCAATCCTTAAGGCACAAACCTACACGAGAGTATGAAAAAATACAGCTTTTAAAGCAAAGGAGAAGCGGTTTTTATTTATAGCTAAAGAACAAAAAGATCCAAAAAATAATGAACATAATTAGGCTCAAAATATTTTTCTGGCCTCCAGGATATAGCTCTACTGCATGAGTTCTTTGGTTCCTCAAAAGGCCGACCCATGCAGAGAAAACAATACCTGCTGTTTCTAAAATGCTGAGCCCCAGCCAAGGAAGATTAGAAACGACCTGTCTTCTCACCGTATGTACATTTCGTTAGTGTAAACAGTTTCAGTACTCCATGGGACAATACAGGCCTCAATTATAATTAACCATCAAAGTTTGAAGAAAAGATAAGATCCAGTAATGTCAGTAGGCTGGGGGTATGGGAGAATTTACAGAAATGGTTCAAAACTGCTATCTGTGAACACCAACTGAAAGATGATGAGTAAATGTGATTCTGAAATCCTTCCTAGATGTTAGCACAGACCCTAAGACCCAGTAACAAAGGTCAGCCACAACGGCCCTGGGATCGTAGCACCTTCTGTGTACTCACTGGGGTAGATTTGATCAACCTTTTGGCTGTTCCTTTCTTTCCTCGAAATCCATTTGTGGGACCAGCAGATGGCATAATGGTTATGTCGCTAGACTCCCATGTAGTCAACCATGGTTTGAGTCCCAGACCCAGTGCCTTAAAATTCACGCCAGGTGCCTGTGTGTGTGTGTGTGCCCAAGATCCTGAAAGAAGAATGGAGAAAAGATTGTGGTACGACTATCCCCCTCAGGGGTGATTTCTCGCTTTTTATCTCTCTGTCTCTCCAGCAAGTGCACACGCCCTGTGGCAAAAATCTTTTTTTTTTTTTTTTTTAAAAAAAAATCCATTAGTTTCCCTCTCAAAATTCTATATTCTTTAGTGAGAGCAACCTGCTTCAATAAGACTGCCTTTTACCAAGGAATGAAAAGCATACACACATGAGAGTAATAAATGAATGTCAAGCACTCAGGTAACATCCATGCAACCAACCAACATGTACCGAACACTGGTACCAGCTCTACATGCCGTCTCCTATAAAGATTTGTACTTACGACGTGTGCTTCTTAAGTTTTTTTTTTTTTTTCTTTTTTCCATAGGGCACATGCGATCATCAGAGACAGAGAGAGGGAAAGTGAGAAATCACCCTCCCACACACTGGGTGTGTATGCCCCAAATCCTGGCAGGGTGGTGAAGAAAGGGTTGTGGTGTGACCACCTCCCACTGGAGGGTGATTTTTCCTTCTTATCTCTTTGTCTTTTTCTGATGAGCTAACACACCCTCTGAAAATTTTTTTTAAAAAAGAGAAAAAAGTATGCCTTGATCTCCAGAAACTGAAAGTCACTATCTTTTTTTTCTTTCTTATTTTAAATGCTGAAGGTCATGAAAGAGATTGAGAAAAGAGAGGGAAGAAGAAAGAGCCTCAGTGGGGCTGGTTTCACCACAATCCTTTTTTCTCCGATTCTCTATCCTGTCAAGATCCTGGGAACATGTGTCCACACCTGTCATGAAGCCAATGGGGCCAGAACTCGAACCCTGGTTGGTCACGTGGGATCTGGCTTCTTCTCTCCTTCCTCCGCACAGCACCTAATTGAAGCAGGCCAGCTTCCAGGTTTAGCAGGATGGCAGTCATTTCGAAATGAAAACAGCCTTCTCATGAGAACAATCTGACCAAATGCTGAGTTATAGGGAGAACTCTGAGGAGTGGCCAGATGAGAAAACAGGAGTAGGTATTGGAAGTAAAATGGGAGCCAGGATACTGACTCAGGGGAAAGCGATGGACTTTGATTGTAGTGAGGAATGATTTGCACACATTCGTAGCTCGTATCTATAAATACTGATACGATCTGTGCTTTTTGGAGCCAGGCAGTGCTCGTTGACTGTCTCCTTGTAACTGGTTGCAGAAATGAACTCCCTTTTCCAGCCTCTGCCTCGTGTTCCATTGACTGTGAGAAGCAGCAAATGGTAGTTTGCCAGTAACATACCCACTGTGCTACCGTGTGTGTTTTGCAGATCCCTGTAGCACATATGGCTTTTTCTTGAAGTTTTAAAAATTGTTTTCTTTTTTAATATTCCTATCTGATTTTGTGCGATTGCTTACATTTCCAAACTGGTCATTCCCCAGGCTGCTGGTTAAGCGGGACATGACAACACATGTTAATCTACCTCCCTTCCCATACCCCACTACAAAGACAGCGAAGGTATGCAAATGTGTAACCACCAGGACACAGAGAAAGGTATGGAGTGTTGCTCTTGTTCAACGGGAGGAGAGAGTGGAGGAGGGGCTGTTGACTGAACCGTGGGGTCAAAAGTTATGTGGTGGCCAAGGCAGCTGGGTCCCACACGGCCAACTGCAGGTTTGAGTCGTGAAAAACACACTCAGTGCGCCTGCGCCTACCTGCACGCTTAAACTCCGGAGAGGAGGAGGGATTATGTGGCCGTCCCCTGGGGGGAAGTGAAAATTTGCACTTTGTTTCTTTCTCTCTTTGTCCTTTTGGTGAGCTCAGGCACCCGATAGTAAAATGATAATGATAACAACAACAACAACAACAACAACAAAGGTTTGACCTAAGTTTCCCTGCAGGGGGAGAGAATGCATACCAAGGAGACACCATTCCAAGCACCTTGAAGAACCTGGGCCCTGAAAACCACAAAAATGACTGTGAGACCTGGCACTGAAAACAAGGTTAGTTACAATGCAGCACAGAATGCACTCGACCCCCAATTACCCTATCTTCTCTCAGCCCCCACTGCCCACCAACCAACCCTGACCCCTGACGAGAAGGGAGCCTCTGGGGAAAACAGAGGCTACGCAGGTGGTAGAGGCTACGCAGGTGGTAGACTATGGAATCAGTCATCCATGCCATTTGAAAGCTTGGATTGAGTTCTTTGACAGGTTCCCATCAGTCTCCAAGCTCACTACTGAACGCTTTTGTCTCTGGGTTGGAGAAGACAGAGGATAAGGAAGCACAGACTATCTGAGAGGACTTCCGAGATTCCTGTCAACTCCGGGACTTTTACAGATTTTTCTATTTCCATTCTTTTTTTTTAAATTTATTTAGTTTTTTGCTATAGGATGGGTGCGCTCACCAGAAAGAGGCAGAGAGATAGCGAGAAATCACCCCCCCCCCCAGGGGGACTGGCCACCCCACAATCCCTTCTCCTCCATTCTCCTCTCAGGATCTTGGGCACACACACACACACATGTACCCGGCGTGGGTTTAAGCCACGGGGTCTGGGACTTGAACTGCGGTCATCTACGTGGGAGTCCAGTGTCATAGCCATTACACCAACTGCTGGTCCCATGGAGTGGGGGGGTCTTTGCTTTTAAAAGATTTATACATTCCTTACGATCACAATTATAATATAAACTGCAATAATTTTCACACTGAGGAAGTAAATGGGAAACATTTACAGGAAATCTGTAATGGAGATATGAGGACATTTTACAGATGAGAAAATAAAGTCTTAGAATGATTAAATAACTTACCCAAAGCCATACAGTTATCAAGTGATACTAGTAATCAAACCCAGTTCTGTTAAATATAACTCTCCCTTTAAATGTTTCATAAAGCTGGGGACCAGAAGTTAGCGTAATGACTGTCGATGAACTCCCACGTAGTTGACCGCGGTTTGAGTCCCAGACCTGGCAGCTTAAACTCACGCCGGGTGCATGTGCGTGAGTGCCCAAGATCCCAAGAGGAGAATGGAGGAGAAGGGCCAATCCCCCCCTGGGGGGTGATTTCTTGCTTTCTGTCTCTCTGTCTCTCTCTGACTTTCTAGTGAGCGCACCAGCCCTATTGCAAAAACCTCTCCAAAAAAAAAAAAAAAAAGTTTCATAAAGTTCTGGCTAACTGCACTAAAGGAAGGTTTTCCAGGATAAAGAAGTATCATGAACTATTCCCTATGAGTTTAGATCTCCGAGTTGTTTGCTTGTCTCATTCGATTGATGAACTTGAAATTTAAAGGTGAGGATATTTTCAAATCTCTCTTTTCCCCGAACACCACAAGTACACAAAATCCAATTTAGAAATCCAGATGAAGCTGCACCTGGTGCCTCAATCTTCCCACGTGCTTCTTATCTCTCCCCACTGGTCATGTCCTCTGAGACAGTTATCTCTGTACCAGACCTGTCCTGATCTCGTCATCTTCTGACAGTTAGGCAATTTCACCCTGCCTAACAGTTGGGCTGAAATTCCTTAGTATGTTTCTACCATGTAAATATTAGATTAGTATTTTGCATAATGTTTGCCGACCCTTATCAAATTGCCCAGGTAGCAGTTTGCACATCCAGATATTCATGCCTTCTTCCTGTTTTCTCTACATGCGAGAGGCCGAGCCTCCTTCAGGGGAGTTGGGCTGAGGCGGCTGGGGTGACAAATTGGGCAGGATGGGGAGGAGGTGAATTTGTGAGATGATCTGGAAGGAAAAACGGGCGGTGTGTCTTTTGTCCATCTGCCACGCCCAAGATTTTTAGGCAGGTTGACAAAAACAACTAAGTCCCCTTTAGAGTCTTTCCTTTAGAGCCTCGACGTCATCCAGGTTGATGAACCTTGACTGAGCAACAGTAGTGAAGACGAAAAGCAGTCTGGGCAGAGGGACGCTTCGAGTGAAGACATAGAAGGGTAGTGAATCTGCAAAGCCGGGGAACGCGGCGCGCAGGCAGGTGTGGGTCTGAGAGTGCCCAACTGTCTTGAAATACCAGGGGCTTGGGACCCGCTGGTGATATCATGGTTCCAGTGCTGGACTCCCATGTAATCAATGATGGTTTGAGTCCTGAACCTGTTGGCTTAAAACTCGCGCTGGGCACATGTGTGTGCGTGTCCGAGATCCCGAGAGGAGAGTAAGAGAGGAAGAGATTGGGGAGCAGCCATCCCCCCGGGGGTGATTTCTTGCTTTCTGTCTCTCTGTATCTCTCTGTCTCTCCAGTGAGCACACGCCCTATAGCAAAAACCTCTTTTTAAAAAAAAAAAGAAAGAAAAGAAAAGAAAAAGAAAGAAATGGCAGAGGCTTAAGCCCCTGGCAATGAGAAATCACTGAGGGAGCTTAATGAAGAAGTCACAAGAGTACATTTTTGTTTGTGAACACTCTGGCCAATAGGAATTAAAGGAGAGAATTAATTCGGGAAAGTCAGACGGCTGTGCATGAAGGTGACAGAGAAGCCTAGGTGGAGTCATGGAGCCTCTTCCACACTGTCTACACAGAGATCTGGGCCTCGAGTAACTGCACAGGCAGAGTGTTCAAGTGTTGAATTAGCCACTTGTTTCAGGGAGGACTTTCTTCAACATAGACCCCAAAATACACCAGCTGAAGAATATAAGGGCTTGGAGCCAGCAGGTGGCATGCTGGTTAAGGTGCTGGATTTCTATATGGCTGACTACGGTTCAAGTCCCAGACCAAGAAGCTTGATAAATCACACCGGGTACATGTGAGTGTGGGCCCCAAATCCCAATAAGACAATGGAAAAGGGATTGCAGCATGGCCACCCTCCCACCCCCCACCCTGGAGGATGATTTCTCTCTTTCTTTCTTTCTGTCTCTTTCTGGTGAGCGCACAAGCCCTATGACAAAAACAAAGACAAAAACACCCCAAAACCTAAAAACAAACTTAAAGAATATACTTTATAGATAATATATTCATCTTTATACAAATATAATTTTTAATTTTTATCATGGAGGAAAGGGTCTATAAGGGCAAATGTACCCAGGGCCGGTAGAAGTCCCAACGTGGTCCTGGCTGAATGGATCATGTGCTCAGGTCTAACCAATCACTGAGGTCATGGGGAGGGGCTGTGCCGATCAGGAAAACCAATAAAGACTGACTCTAGAGCTAAAACACAGTCCTCCTCCAATACTGGGCAAGGGGCGGCCTTGTGATTTCAGAAGGCGGTTTCCAGTAAGTGCAGGATCACTCCGGGTAGCAAATAACACACCCAAGTTAGCAGGGACATGCACTTTACCTTCGGATGACACAGGAATTTGTATAGTCCTTTGATACCGCCTCTCAAAGCCCTTGGCACTGTGAGAAACATTCCCATTAGAGGTAGTCCTCTCGGTAAATTCAAATTTATATATATTTTTTGTTTTACCATCTGTTGGTTCCCAGATGTACCTTTTCAAAATATAGAACCACTATGTCACCAGATCCAAAATTATTTGATAAAGTGGAATATTGACCATTCGCCGGCAAAGTGCTGTTACTATTTTTGAATTCTTACATGTTTCACATGAATAGAAATATAATCTAACGTAACCTTCTCCTCGTCGGGATGGTCTTCCATATTATTCTCAGTACGGCTATTTTCTAGTGACCTTAAGCAGAGAATTAAAACATATAATCAGCAAAGCATCCATTTGACAAATTGAACTCATATGGTGAATTCAGATATACATTTTTTTTAAGACATTATGAGGTAGTCAAAAGTTTCTTCCAAATGACATCTTTAAAGAATCAATTGGGAAGAATCCAAACCTGAATATGTTCTAAACTACCCTCCTTTGGGAGGTTGAAAAAGTTCAGGAGATGGATGGTGGTGATGTTGCGAAACAGTGAGAATGTCCTTAATATACACTTAAAAACGGCTAAAACAGCAAAGGTCATGTTATATACATTTACCACAACGGAAAATATTTGATAAAAAAAAATTGCTCACTCTGAATTAAGCCAATACTTAGAAAAGTATTCTCTAAGTCGAGTTTGGGCTTTCATTATATGTGATGTGGTTTGTGCCACGAGTGACGACCACACTAATGGTTCTTAGTTCCTGCCAAAATCTTTCGGAATCCATTTGGCTTGGTTTTGAAAGATAACATGTACTGACTACAGAAAAATAAAAACTCATGTCTTTATTGATTCATTAAAAGAAATCAATAAATACACTGTCCAAATTGAACTTAGTCTTGAATGAAAACTCCTATCACCAGCTCCAAGAAAATGCCTCTTGCCTCTTTAGCAGCATATGTGTTCAATATTTGTATTTGCCAAATAGTTATTCCCCCCCGAGATGCCATATGACTGCTATTAATTGAAAAAAATGTTGGGCTGCTTTATCTGATGTTTAAACCTTACAAAAATGTTAGTACGGAAAACTGGCTAATGGTTCATTGTCCGTCTTCAAGCCAAGGTACACACACAACTTGAATGATGTTCAGTGCTAGTCCGTTGGGATCAATGTTCAATACAGAATTCATGGGTCTATGATCCGAGAGATTAGTGTTAGATATCTCAACGAGGAGTCTTAAGCCAAGTGGTTCTGCGTTTTTTAATGTAAAATTGCCCCGTGTTTCTATCTATCATGGCCTGGGGATGTTGTTTTCCAAGTTTTTATTTATTTATTTTATAGTAAGAGAGAAACCATTCTGCAGTGAGTCCAGGTATAATGACTGAACATTTCGGTTTCATTTGGTTGAATTTTTGTTTGAACAATTTTCTGTTATGAACAATTTAATATAATTCCAGCTGGTTATAGGTTTTTAAAAATTAATTTAAATATGTATTCTGATTTGCATAAAGTGATGAATATCCAACTAAATTCCGAGTGCTTGTTACGACAGTAAACGTTTCACTTTTTTGGTCAGTGATATTTATCTTTTGTTTTTGCTTTTGCTTTTCTCTCTCTCTTTTGTTTTAGAGAGAGAGATTTTTGCTATAGGATGCATGCACTCACCTGAGAGACAAAGACAGACAGAAAGTGAGAAATCACCCCCCCCCCCCCCCCGGGGGGCATGGCCATGCTGCAATCCCTTCTTCTCCATTCCCTTCTCAGGATTTGGGGAGCACGTGCACACACATCTGGCGTGAGTTTAAGATGTCAGGTCCGGCACTTGAACCGTAGTCGACTATGTGGGAGTCTAGTGATGTAACTGTTACGCCATCTGCTGGTCCTGCTTTTGCTTTTCTCAAAGAAAAAAAATATATATAGAGAGAGACTATTCTCTTTAATACTTCAATTAGTTATTATTGAGTGACCTCTCGGCTAATAGATAAATTCTTCAGAACCTCACGTTTGCCTTTTTCTTTTGAGATACAGTAGACCCATTTTATGGTTTAAGTTACCATCCTTTATTTTCTCTTAACAATACTCATAAATAATATAATTTATTAATATCACATGAGTTTATTATTTAATCCTCACAACACTACCATGGGATGTGTGTGTGTATTATTATCATCCCTATTTAATAAGTAAGGAAACTGAAGCTCAGGCCTTGCCCGTGTTTATGCAATCCATATGGGGAAGGGTTTGGACTTGAACTCAGGCAGTCTGTCTTTAAGGGTGTTGCTCTTAATCTCTGACTATAACACAGGCCCATCTTGCTAAAGTCCCTACCTGTCTCAGGCTTCTGCCCTTGGTGTTTGCCTCTTGGTACCCCGTGCTCACACATTTTAAGGCCCTTTGTCGTTTTTGGTTCATTTTACCTTGGAGCTTTACAGTACTATCTATCTATCTATTTACTTGGTTTGTTTGTTCATGATAGAGCATGTATATGAGCATACAGAGCATGCGTACATGGGGAGGGAGCTATGGGGAGAGGGAAAGAGAGCGGGCACCTTCCACGGGGTCTGCCTACCTGCCATCCCCTGCCTCCACTCCTCCAGGCCACCAGATTTGGGGCACTGGAGCACGTGCTGAGCATGTGTCTGGCTGACCAGGCCTGGGATTCAAACCCTGTGGGATCCAGCTTCTCTTGAGGAGCACATTACTGCTGTACTATGGGGCCGGCCCTGCAATACTTACTTATTTAGGGAAATCATATGGTAGAGGGTGGGAAAATGTTCCCGATTCACTGGCTTTGCTCCGAGTCTCTGGGTCTTGGCCTCTGTCAGTTATGATTAGCAGCCAGTAAGCCTTGTCGCAGGAAACTCAGCATTTGCAGATATGCAGTAGAATAAAAGACATTACAAATTTTAAAGCATTCCCTATAGAATGACTTAAATTTCATATAAAGAATGACTTAAATTCCATATAAGGTGAAACTAAGTAAGTACTAAAAGAAAGAAGAAGAAAGCAAAGAAGCTAAGGTATAATTTGCCTGTGTTGGGACTCCGAGTTGGTGGCAGGTTGGAGAGGAGGGGCTACCTCTCCCAACTCCCCACCGACTGTTCTTCCCATTAAAGCTGGGAACACGGTGGAGTTGAACACAGAGAGGAAAATGGAATCTGAAAAGACTTGGAGATACTTTCTAAAGAAGGTGATACGGAACGTTAGAGGTAACCAGGTAAAGGGGAGGAGAATGCCTGATCCCATGTGAGCCCCATGTTCACACCCCCAGACCTGTGAGCACGGAGGACGGATTTAGAGATTGCAGCCCACCCAGATGTGTGAGAATGGGAAAGAGGAGTCTGAATAGAGCCAGGAGGAAAAAGTAAGGAATACAAGCCTAGCCAAAATTTTTTTGGGACGATATTGGAGGCTTTTCTATGAAGCTGTGTTGTGATTAGATTAGCATTTCAGAAAGAACACTCCAGAGGAGAATGACTCAGACTTTGGGGTGGGACTAGAGGGCTATAAAGGTCAAGGTGGAATGCAGAGGCTGTTCCAATGCAACAGACAGAAAAGAGCAAGTTCTAGAGACGCGAACCCAACAGTGACATTACAGAGACTACATGCCGTGGGGGTCTGTCTCCCAACACCAAGTCAGAGTACAGAGCCAGGAGCCTACTAGGACGGTCACCCTGAGGTGACTGGGAGTCATTCCAGTGGAGGTATCTAGCTGGTATAGGTTCTGTGTGTCTGGTTCAGGAGGACATTCGAGAGACAGATAGAGGGCCCAGCAGGTGGCATGGTGGGTAAGGTGCTGGACTCCTACATGGCTGGCTGTGGTTTGAGTTCCGAAGCTGGCAGCTTGCTTTGTCACTTTCCCTCTCTCTCTGCCTCTCTCTGGTCAAATTAAATAATAAGAATAATAAAATAAAATAAACTTTAAAGAGACAGATGCAGTAATTATACACTCAGCAAACACCTAGTGAGCATTTACAATGTCCCAGGGATTGTGATGGGCTCCAGGGACTCAGAGGTGAATCAAATCCGATCCCATCCTTCTCTGCTTAAGGTTTACGGAAGAGGCGAGAGATGGTGGAGGATTAGGGAAGGAAAGAAGCAGGTGCTGCTGAACATCGTGTCCTGGGCATGGCGGGGCAGCCAGGCAGGAGAAGTGAATTCTGTGCAGTGCTCTCAAGTTAGATCCTCAATGCCTTTGAAAAGCGGATTTGCACAGAGGGTGAACTGCTTACTTGCTCAGAAGTTTCCTTTGGCATTTAACCCTGGTGAATAACGTTCTCATGGGTGAGTTTATCTAAATCATGGTTTCAAGAATAGTAATACCTATTATTTATTGTCTAACTACATGTCAATTTTCTTTTATAAAGTATTGGTTTGTAAAATATATATATATATATATATATATATATATATATATATACATATATAAAAATTATTTCAGCTAAGAGAAATATTGTAATGGAAAAGTTACAATTCATTAAAAGAAAATCATGGAGCACTTACTTATAACATTCATTTCTGGCTCCCAATGAAGAACACCAACCAATAACACACAAAGCACTTAACTTGAGTGGATAAAATGGGAAAAATAAGGAAGATATATCCACGATACTATATTTTGCTAATACATTATGGTGCCATCCTTGCTTAGCTTGGTCTCCAAAGTAAGGGCCTTGGAGGTTTCCTTTTATTTTTATAATTGATTCACCAGGTAGTCCAGTATTTTACTTTGTAGTTTCACTTTTTCACAAAGCAAACACTGAAACTTTCATTTGGATTTACTTAATTGATTGAGAATCATCGACATTGTTTTGTGCCAAGAAGTAAGATCCCTTCCTGATTCCCTTGGTTGTGTTTGCTTTTGCTCACTTTTAACCTCCTAGAACAGTCAATGAGTAGCCAAGGATATGACCATCCTCACTGGTACCACGTTAAACAGGTTTAGTCAAGGAGAGAATTTTTCTCTTTAGCTTTCTTTTTTTTTGAAAAAAATAATTCTAGACTCATTTCCTTTTAGTAACTTTCTTTTATCTCTCCAACTCCAACTTTTCTATCAATGATAGCTTTTATTCCAGAGAAGAGAGAGCTCCTTAGCCACATAATCGGAATCTCATCACTGATGGTGACAAAAGTCATGCACGCTGGCATTTCTCTAGGGCTGCTCTGAGGAAAGGAATGTAATAATGTGGGAGAAGATCCAGGATTGTGACATTGAACCTAGATTTATTTACCTAACTTCAGTGCTGTGAGGACAAATAAAGTACATTTATATCTCCTCAAAAGACATGAATAGGGATAGTAAGTTTTGTGAATGAATATGAAACATGGAAATATGGAAAGCAACCAAAAAGAGGTATATTTCCTGCTTGAGGTTTCATCCTCTTAGTTTGAACCACAAGACTCTGATTACAGCATTTATAATCTCAAAATGAAACTAATTTCAATTCATTAGAATCGACTCTCTTTGAGCCAGTAGTTGGGGTGGTGTTAAGGTGTTGGGCTCACACATAGCCAACCACAGTTCGAGTCCCAGACCTGGTAGCTTGCTTTCTCACTTTCCCCTCTCTCTGTTTCTCTCTCTGGTGAGCCTACATGTCCTATTCCAAACTTAAAAATATAATAATAAATAAAATTAATTAATTTTTAAAAAAAGAATGTCCTATCTTCCAGGCCTCCTGACAGTCTTTTTTTGGAGTTATGCTTGAGCAGATGACCGATTGCTCTGGGTCATGATCATGACGCACGATAAGGCAATGCACTAGCCTGCCATAACTGGTGATAATTCTAATTTAACTGCAAGTCAGACTTTCTAAGGTTTAGAGAAACTACTATGAGCTATATTTTAGAATAGAGAGAGTCTTGTTCTTTCTAATTCATCCTGAACCTTACAATTTAATAGCAATATAGTCATTCCTCTGTTTCCAAACTTCAGTAGCTTTTATTATTTTCTAAAAGGTAGTCCACTTGATTCTAGCAGTGATGGTCAAATTTTATTTTTAAGCCACCTATGCCTAGGGCTGGCCCGTGGCTTAGTGGTTAAGGGAGTGGGAACCCGTATGGCAGGCCACAGTTTGAATCCTGGCTCCAGCAGCTTAAATAGCACGCAAGGAGCACGTACACACATGCCCCAACCCCGACAGGGTGGAGACATGGAGCCGAAGGGACTGTGTCCTGACCACACCCCGTAGGAGGCACTGTCTTCCTCCGCCCCTCTGTCTTCTTGTCTCTCTGGTGACTATGTGGGCTCTGGCCAAAAAAAAAAAATTAAGAAGAACAAAAACCCAGCTATGCCTAAATAATAAAACAAATAAACCAAACACAAATATGTACTTCCTATGTATAAAATTATGTAAGTGTATTACTGTGATTATCTAATACTTAAAATGTAACTACCTTTTAGCACAGAGTTTATTACTAATGACAGTGGCTTAACTTCGGATCTCAAATGGCCACCTTGACTGTTGGACGAATTTCACTGCACCATTTTCTCCCAAGTCTGATTAGATTATCATTTCCTCTTTCTCTGTTTTTAACCTCCTAACATAGCTGTCAAAGAAGAACAGAAGGAAAGTCAGCTTTGAAATTTCTTTGTTTGTTTGTGCTTGCCTTTTACTATTTCTTATTTATGGTTCATTTGCTGGGATTTTTAAAAGTGGTTTTCCATTTATGATTGTTTAAAATGAGCAAACACACGTACAGTAGGCAGACTTGACTGGCTTGCGAGATCACCAATCTTGACTTTCTGGATTGATGACTGTCTGATGTTCAGAGCTCTCCTCCCTAGTAGCACACAAATAACGATACTCTATGGAATACTTCCCAGTAGAATTGCTGAGTAGTGTTGGCAGAAGAACTAAGGCACGTTCAGAGACTAGGAACAAGGAAGTAGAGAATGACGACGGGGCTTTAATGGACGACCCTTGTAGCAAAGAAACAGAAGTGGGGTCCTGACTGGGATCGAGATTCAGAACGGAGATGCTGGCATAAAGTCCAGACACATCAAAGACAATAGTCTCATTGGGTGAAACAGGAAAAAAAAAAAAAAAAAAAAAAAGAACCATCCTTGTAGAGATAGCTGCCACATTCTGGGAAGACTAAAAAAAGAAAAGAAAGTTTCTCCTTGTAAATCCTAATGACAAGCCCACACTCACATGGTTTTTGTGCATAAATTCAGAATATCTTTGTTCCCACCCAACACCAGCACCCCAGAAAATACACATAGATCAAGATTTTAAAGTTATTCCAGGTTGTAATTCTCTGGGGAAGTAAGTATGTTAAACTCAGAGAAAATTAAGGAAAATCAGCTCACGGTAAGAAAAAGTACTAAATACACATGAAAATAAAGCACTTGAATAAAAGTCAAGAGAAACTACAAACTGTTGTGGTTAGATTTTTTTTTTTTTCTTTTTTTTTTTTAAGGAAAACTAAAGTTTAGAATTGATAACAAAGGAAAACATGAAGTACTGGGTCATCAGAAAAGTCATGGCACAATTTTGTATAGAAAAACATTGAGGAACCAGCAGATGGCGTAACAGTTATGTTGCTGCACTCCCACGTAATCTACCATGGTTCAAGTCCTGGACCCAGCACCTTAAAAATCATGCCGGGCACATCTTCATGCATGGAGAAGAGATTGCAGCATGGCCATCCCCTGGGTGTGTGTGTGTGTGTGGGGGGGGTGATTTCTCACTTTCTGTCTCTCTGGCAAGCACATGTGCCCTATAGCAAAAATCTCTCTTGAAAAAAAGATAGCAAAATATGTCATGACTTTCCTGATGACCCAATCCATATAGTTAGTAAGTTTAAAGATGTGAAATAATTTGTTAAAAGAATAATGAAAAAATACATTACTATCAAAATTAGATAAGTTTGTAAGAAGTGTAAAAATGAATTTAAAAAAGTGAAAAACACACTAATTGACATTAGCAAATCAATGCTTTAGTTACACAGCAGATTCAAGTGTCTGAAAAGAGAATAAGTTGGAAGATAGAACTGAAAGAATTACAGCAAATGTAAGCTAGAAAAGCAAGGATGTGGAAAACAGGAAAGAAAAAGATCAGGAACACAGAGGGTAGTGGGAGAATGTTCTATATACATCGAACTGAATTTCGACATAGAGAAAGGATAGAGAATGGAAAGGGGGGGTTTAAGGAGAAAGTGGCTGAAAATTTTCGATAAATAATGAACTATATCATTCCTCAGGTTGAGAAGACCAGTGAATCCAATGAAGAATAAATAAAGACACTCCTTATCATTCTATGGGCAAATTTCAAAATAGCAAAGGTAAAATCTGAAAAGCAGCCAGAGAGAAAATACAGCTCATCTTAAGATACAGATCAAACGAGTTCACAGCCGCAACAATGGAGGTCAGATGACAGTGAAGTGAAATCTAGACGCTGTCAACCAGGTTGTGTTCTGTCTCTAAGTGACATGTGGAAAAACCAGGAGATCTGAATTAGCACATCCAAAATACCTCGTCAGACTTGGACATAGAAATAAACTGTTACTGTGTTTTGCGATTGAAAATTTTGTTCTGACCAGTGTAGTGAGATCCTTTCCTTTTTACTTTGTAAACCTAGAACACAGCATAGATTTTATTTCAGACAATGAAAGAGAGAATGAGAGAGAACCTAGCAACAGACTTAACCATTCCTTACTTGGCCTGAAGTGATCATTCTAACCTATCTACAACTCTTATTTTCACACAGGTTTAATCCCGTTACGGAAGTTTCCCTTCTCAGCTCTCTTTTTCTTTCTTTCTTTCTTTCTTTCTTTCTTTCTTTCTTTCTTTCTTTCTTTCTTTCTTTCTTTTCCTTTCTTTCTTTCTTAATTTTTTTTTTTTTTTTTTTTTGGAGAGGTTTTTCGCTATAGGGTGCGTGCGCTCGCCAGACAGACAGAGAGAGACATAGAGACAGAAAGCGAGAAATCACCCCCCGGGGGGATGGTCACGCCGCAATCCCTTCTCCTCCATTCTCCTCTCGGGATCTTGGGCACGCACGCACATGCGCCCGGCGTGAGTTGTAAGCCACCAGGTCCGGGACGCGAACCACGGTCGACTACGTGGGAGTCCAGCGACATAGCCATTACGCTAACTGCTGGTTCCCTCTTTCTTAATTTTTAAGAGAGATTTATGTTATAGGGCTCATGTGCTCACTGGAGAGACAGAGAGACAGAAAGTGAGAAAGTCACTCCCCAGGGGGGATAACCACGCCACAATCCTTCTCCTTCACTCTTCTCTCGAGACTTTGGGCACACATGTACACGTGCCTGGGGTGAGTTTTAAGCCGCTAGGTCCAGGACTCGAACCACCATCAGCTATGTGGAAGCCCAGTCACGTAACCATTCATCCATCTGCTGGTCCCTATTTATTTCCTTTTACTTACACTCTGTACGGAAATATAAGGCCACTTTCATGGTCACGTTGGCTTTTCAGGTATTTACTGAATTTGAATGAGATCATCTATTTTTAAAATTTTTTTAAATTTATTTTAATTTTATTTATTCATTCATTTATTTTCATTTGACCAGAGAGAGACACACACACACACAGAGAGAGAGAGAGAGAGAGAGAGAGAGAGAAGGTGAGAAAGCAAGTCACCAGGTCTGGGACTTGAATGATAGTCAGCCATGTGAAAGTGTCGAGCACCTTACCCACCACACCACCTGCTGGTCCTCATCTATGTTTTAAAGAAACATTCAGAATTGTTCTTCAGACACTTCCCTTTCCAGAAAGGAAAGCCATCCCAAGCACGTCCCCCCCGGAGGTAGAGTGGAGCTTGTGCAGTGGGAGAGAGGGAGACATCACACTGGGTTTACAAATCCTGCAGTAAGACAAGCCCAGTAGCAGGAAGGACAGGAGCGCTGTCAGGAGGTGGGTGTTCCTTCCTGCTTTGCCCCAACCTTCACTTCCCACAGACTGCGCTCAGGTGGGCAGGGACGATGATATGAAGGACCTGGGCTGACGTAAGGACAGGAGGGAGAGGGAGGCAGAGAAATAAGAGATGCCTCGTGACCATCAGCTGGGAGGAAACGAGAATCTCTGTGCTCAGCACTCTGCGGTAGGTTTTGCTGTGTAAGGACACTTCGTAATTTAAGTTTAAAGACTTTGTGGACCGACCACATGTCTTAATGCGAACTTAGTGTTAATGCACACTATTAGGTATTCCCTATTTAACTTTGATAATGAGGATTATGCTTCAGGTTTTAAGAAAAGGAAAGAAGTACTTCAGTTTGTATGACCTTTGTCTTCATTTGGAAACCACACATGAATTGTTTCATTTACTGTTACTTTTCTTATATTTCTCCAAGATTCCCTTGGAAATCGCACTGTTGCAAGTTCACTGATGTATCCAGGGAGATAGTTAGAAGCCTAGTTTCAAACACATGGCAAAACAAATACATAAACGTATTTGGAAATGCATTTTTCCAATCAACATTCTTACTAATGCTTGGGAAAGGACAAAAGAAATTTTTATAGCTCTCTGGTGGTGATTTGATTTAAGATGAGAAAATGTTAGTAATCATTTTTCTCTTCAGTACTTTATAACCTTTGCTTTCTTATAAGGGGAAATATTTTCCTGAGACTGCAGCTTAAACTGAAGAAATACTTATTTTTATATATTATGCCAAACAGATTTATGTTCTGACTTTTCTTTTCTTTTCTTTTCTTTTCTTTTCTTTTCTTTTCTTTTCTTTTCTTTTCTTTTCTTTTCTTTTCTTTTCTTTCCTTCCTTCCTTCCTTCCTTCCTTCCTTCTTTCGTTCTTTCTTTTGTTCTTTCTTTCGTTCTTTCTTTCGCTCTTTCTTTCTTTCTTAAAGAGAGGTTTCTGCTACAGGGCATGTGCATTTACTGGAGAGACAGAGAGAGAGAGAGAGAGAGGGAGAGAGAGAGAGAGAGAGAGAGAGAGAGAGAGAGAGAGAGAGAAATCACTTCCCAGGGGGATGGCCACACCACACCACAATCCCTACTCTTCCTGGGATCTTGGGCATACGTGAGCATGCACCCAGGGCGAGTTTCATGCCTCCAGGTTCAGGACTGAAACTGCAATCAGTCACGTGGGGAATCCAGAGCTTTAACCACAAAGCACCTGCTCACCCTTATGTTCTGACTTTTAAAGTGCTCTTCTATCAGAGGATTTCTCATCATTTTATTTGGAATTCTTGACAAAACACTTTTTTTTTCTTTTTTGTTTTTTTTGTAGAGGTTTTTTTCTGCGTTAGGGTACATGCACTCGCCAGAGACAGAGACAGTGAGCGGGAAAGTGAGAAATCACGTCCAGGGGGGATGGCCACACCACAATCCCTTTTCCTCCTGGGATCTTAGGCACGCATGCATATGTGCCTGGCATGTGTTTCAAGCTATGGATCTGGGACTCGAACCATGGTCAGTCAAGTGCAAGTCCAGCAACGTAACTGCTATGCCATCTGCTGGCCCCAACGAAGTTCTTTTTAATACACAGATCTTTTTATTTTTTCAAATAACATTTAATTTTATTTGTTTATTATTATTACTTCTTAATTTGACCAGAGAAAGTGAGAGAGAAAGAGAGGGAAAGGGAGAAAGCAAGCTACCGGGTCCAGGACTTGAACCATGGTCGGCCATATAGGAGTTCAGCGTCTTTACCACCATGCCACCTGTTGGTCCCAATACTATAACCGTTCATAGACTTATGCTTTCATAAATTTCATACTGTCTCTTTCTGAAATGAAAACTTCAAACTAAAAAAAGAAGAAGAAAAGCTTGTTGCACCCGTCTCTGGGTATGGCCAGGGTTGCAGGAATCCATGACCTTATACCCCATTTCAGGGTCTGTGGAGACAGTTTCCTTGGCATCCTGCCAGGAACTCCGATTTCAGAATTATGAATATATATGACGTTCTTTAAGAGTGACCTTAGAGAAATGGGATAACTTGATGCAGGATGATATAAAAAGCCAGGGAGCAGGCGGGTTAGAATAGTGACTTTCATTCTCTCCTAACCTGGCCATAGGGGTGTTTTTGGTTTTTGTTTTGGGGGTTTTTTATTTGCCATAGTATGTGTGTGCTCACTGGAGAGTGACAGAAAGAGACAATGCGTGAAATCACACCCCAGGAGGATGGCCACGTGACAATCCCTTCTCTTCCATTCTCCTCCTGGGGTTTTGGGCATGCACAAACATGTATCCAGTATGATTTTCAAGCCTCTGGGTCCAGGATTTGAAGAGCGGTTGGCCATGTGAGAGTCCAGCACCTTAACCACCACGCCACTGGCTGGTCCTCTGACTAGAGGGGTTTTGAAGCTCACTAAGGAGTCTATGTGCACATTAAACACAACTTTTGTTCAGAACAAATAAAACAACTTGCAAATATCTATTAATATTTCTCAGATTTCGGTCAGTTTTGCAGAATTCATGGTAGCCCTGCCCCTTACTGTCCTCCATCCAGTACTGCCAAGTGACCCATTCCCAGGGCGCAGCCAGAAGAGGAGTTGGTCCACCTGAGACCAGAGGGATCCTGGGAGATTCAGAAATCTCTATCCTGGGACCAGCAGTTAGCGTAATGGCTATGTCGCTGGACTCCCACATAGTCGACTGCGGTTTGCGTTCTGGACCCGGTGGCTTAGAACTCACGCCGGGTGCGTGTGCGTGCGTGCCCAAGATCCCCAGAGGAGAATGGAGGAGAAGGGATTGCGGCGTGGCCATCCCCCCCCCCCGGGGGGGGGGGGCGTGATTTCTCGCTTTCTGTCTCTCTGTCTCTCTCAGTCTGTCTGGCGAGCGCATGCGCCCTATAGCAAAAACCTCTCCAAAAGAAATCTCTATCCTAAGTGAAGCAAATAATCTCCACTAGATGTTTCCTGCCTAGCTCTGAGAGTTGTCCTCGTTCTTTCTCCATATGAATGAATTTTAGTAATAGCTGAGAAGTCTCAGTGTAGTTCCAGATGACTGGAGGCTGCACGGGTAGACTCCCACAGTGGCAGTTATCTGTGTGACTCAATGAATAGCCCTGTGACCAGAGCCCTGGTCACAGGCTCTGCCAGCATGTTGGGGTATTCAGGTACTTGGGTTTGTACTAATCTCCTTGACTACCAGGTTTCCCTGCAAAACTAAGTCAGGGTCATTGGCTGCCAGCGGTGGTTCGTCTCCTGGTGTCTCTCCTGGTCTGGTGGGTGGGTTTGCCACATCCCTAGATTTGCTGTCTCAGCCAGGCCGGTGCCATACGGGGTCATGAAAGTACAGGAGTAGACACCAACTGGAAATGTTCTGTAAAGGCTTAAAGAGTTCTCCATTTAACTCATGCTGGGCGCATGTGCGTGCATGCCCAATAATCCCAAGAGGAGAATGGAGGAGAAGGGATTGTGGTGTGCTCATCCCCCCTGGGGGGTGATTTCTCGCTTTCTGTCTCTCTGTCTCTCTATCTCTCTGACGTGTCTACACACCCTATAGCAAAAATCTCTCCAAAAAAAAAAAAGAGTTCTTCATTTAGAAAAAGAATATCTTAGGGCTGGCAGGTGGCATGGTGGCTGGGGGCACTGTACTCCCACATGACTGACCATGGTTTGAGTCCCAGACCTGGTGGCTTGCTTTCTCATTTTCTCTCTCTCTTTCTCTGTCCCTTCCTGGTCAAATTAAAATAAGTAAATAAATAAATTTAAAAGTTAAAAGAAAAAAAAAGAATGTCTTTTGGCCCAGATACAGTGGCATGGTGGTAGGGTGTCAGTGTATGACCCTGGAGTTGAATGGGAGCCCAGGTTCGGATCCTGAGTGGGTTCTGTCACACCAGGTGTGACCGCACACCCTGTCACCCTGCTCGCGGCCGGGGCTGGGCTAAAGGGAGGCTCTCGGTGTGACGAACTCCTGTCTAAGGTACCCGTCTTTCTCGCTCTCTCAAGAAATAAATTTTAAAAAGGAAAAGAAGGATGGCCCCCTATTTAGTGACTAACGGAGCTAGATCCCACACTGCATACCTCAGTGAGAATTCTGGCCCAGCAACTTGAAAAACATGCCAAGTGCATGTGTGTAGAAGCCCCGGATCCTTACAGGATGGAGAAATGGAGGAAGAGGTGTTGCCATGTGATCACACCCATCAGGTGTCTCTCTCTCTGACTGTCTCTTTGGCAAGTGCATGCATCCTCTGGCAATTAAAAAAAAAAATAAAGGAAGAAAAAGCATGTCTCTTTTCTGGAGTAGCCTCAAACTACTTTTTCTTTCATTTACCCCAAAATTAACTGAACTAAACTTTAAAAAATAATAATTTTGGGAACCAGCAGTTAGCGTAATGGTTATGTTGCTGGACTCCCACGTAGTCGACCACGGTTCGCGTCCCGGACCCGGTGGCTTAAAACTCATGCTGGGCGCTTGTGCGTGCGTGCCCAAGATCCTGAGAGGAGAATGGAGGAGAAGGGATTGCGGCGTGACCATCCCCCCTGGGGGGTGATTTCTCGCTTTCAGTCTCTATGTCTCTCTCTGTCTGTCTGGCGAGTGCACGCGCCCTATAGCGAAAACCTCTCAAAAAAATAATTTCTTTTTAATAATGATTTTATTTTAACATTTATTTATTTACTTATTTCGACCAGAGAGGGACAGAGCAAGAGAGACAGAGACAGAGAGAAAGTGAGAAAGTAAGCGGCCAGGTCTGGGATTCGAACCACAGTTGGCCATGTGGGAGTCCAGCGCCCTTAACCACCATGCTACTTGCTGGCCTCCTAAACTTTTTTTTTTTTTTTTTAATATTTCGAACTGCGGTAAGTTTTTTTTCCAAAGAGAATGTTAATGAACTAGATTATCGTCAACTTCCAAGGATGAGTATCAGTAATCTGCCAATTAAAGTACACTTAAGACTTTTCATGGAGGATGAGACCGTATTAACAGAAAGTTTTAAGAGAATCGATTTCCTCATTCTCAACTTTTATGTGTACTTAAAGCTGAGGTCAGCTTTAAGGACGCTGGGAGGAAAGATACACTATGTTCAAGGCGTCTAGCCAACTTTCCTCTCCACCTTCCCTCACCATATAAAAGGGGGGTGGACAGCTTGGCCATCTGGAATCTAAATGTACGCCGTGCCAGGGTGTGAAAATCTCTGAAGGTGCCAAATATAAGAAAAGCCCCAAATACTGCTGTCGGTGAAGCCTCATTAAATGGCACCATAAACCCACAGCGGGTCTTTACCTGTTTCCTCTCTCGCACGTTTCTGTGCCTGGTGTTGGAAATGGGGTGTCGTGGTCCATGTTGGAATATCCTGAATTTAGACATGTTATAGAGTAGGAATAGCAAAAAGAAATGGCTGCTTTTGTTTAATAGCCATTTCTTTTATCCTCTCTCATTATACACCAAAAATAAAAATGTATTTCTTTTTTTAAAATTTTTATTCATTAATTTTTTTTCATTTCATTTTCTTCCATACATTCAATCACATTATAATTTGTCTTACAAAGTGGATATTTCAGCAGGTGAACATTACTCCCTAGTACAGTTGATAAAACCACAAAATATCTTCAACAGATAATACCACACCTCTTTGTGCCATTAATGATTTTCCTCCCTGTCCCTCCCCAAATGTCCTTCCTCAGACCCTCCTTGTTCACACACACTATATCTGGTATTTACATCTATATACTGTGTTTCTATATCCTTTAGTCAATTAGTTTCAGTCATAGAGTGCAGACACTCGGTATATATTAAGTGGGGACATACAATGCCTCTCCTTCATAGCCTGGCTTGCTTCACTCAGCAGTAAGTCTTCCATATTCATCCACTTCCTGTCAAAAGCCAGGTTTTTTTTTTATGGCTGAATAGTATTCCATTGAGTATATGTGCCACGGTTTTTCTACCCATTCATCTGTTCATGGGCATTTGGGTTGTTTCCATTACTTAGCAATTGTGAATAGTGCCACAATAAACATCCATGTAAAAATGTATTTCATTTAAGGGAGTGTGCAATGAAAGCAAAGCAGAGAGCCCCAGAAACGTGTTCTAAAGGTTATAGGTCTTGAACTCTCTCCAATGACCTGGTGCTTCGCCCTATCTCAGGCATTAAGTTCCAGGATTGTAATTGTAGACAAGACCTTGTTGTTTACAGTGACTGTAACACCACAGGCAACTCCCCACCAAGAAATGGAACCATAGACACTTTTGTTTTCATTTTCTCACCTGTTGGTGTAGATAACTATTATGCTATGATCAAAAGCCAATTCTCAACCTGGGCTCATGTCTCATCCTACTCTGCTCAAGAACTGAGAACAGCAATTTCACTCCTTTTTACAGCATCAGTTCTTCATCATCAATATTTCCTATCAGTATCCAAACATGCTGTCATTTTCCCTATCTTAAAAACATCCTTGGGGCCAGTAGATGGTGTAATTGTTACATCATTGTACTCCCATGTAGTCGACTGCAGTTCAAGTCCCAGACCGGTGGCTTAAAACTCATGCCGGGTGCATATGAGTGCATACCCCAAATCCCAAGAGGGGAGTGGAGGAGAAGGAATTGTGGCATGGCTATCCCCCTGTGGGGTGATTTCTTGCTTCCTATCTCTCTTTATCTCTGTGTCTTTCTGGCGAGCACATGTGCCCAATATCAAAAATCTCTCTCTCTCTAAAAAAAATAAATAATAATAAGAATTCTCTTCTGGGGTCAACAGATGGCGTAGTTGTTAAGGTGGTTAGATCTCACATGGCTGACTGTACAGTTCAAGTCCCGAACCTGGCAGCTTGAAGGACATGCCATGCACATGTGTGTGCTGCCCATAACCAAAGAAGAGAATGAGGGAGAACGGATTGCAGCATGGCCATCTCCCCTTGGCGGGAGGGGGGGGGGGGGTGGGGGGTGGGGGTGGGGTGGAGTGGGAAGGGGGGGAGTGATGGGGTGATTTCTCTTTTTTTTCCTGTCTCCAGACAGCACAGGCACCTTATAGCAAAAAAAATAAAAATTTTTTTAAATTAAAAAAAAATTAAGCTTCTTTTAACCTGACTTCCTCTAAAGATGACCATCCCTTTTTTGCTCTCATTTCCAAAAAAGAAGTCTCAAAGGAACTGTCTATACTTACTTTCCCAGCTACCTCTTCTCTGTTGTCTTTAATCCATCAGATGCTACAAAGTTAGGCTTTTACCCATCATTCCACTAAAAGTCCATTAGCTGCTTTCTTTGTTACTCAATCCGGTGGTCAATTTATCTTCCTTCTATTTGATCTATCAATAGAATTTTATACGTAGCATTGATGAATGTTTCCTTTTTGGTATAGATTTTTCAGTCGGATGCACGCTTGGTTTTCTTGCCCCCTCAATGTCTCTTTTTCAGGATCTTTTGTTTTTTCTTCCTCTTTACTTCAGGCCAAAAAATTGACCTGCCAAGTGACTTGGTTTTTTGATGTCTTCTCAATAGTCATTCCCTTTGGAATCTCATTCAGCTTCATGTCCTTACATAATAAAGTCCATATGCCAATGACTCTCAGATGTACATTTTTAATTCAGCCCACTCTTCTGAACACAGGTATATGTATTATACCTATATATGTATATATATATATATATGCATATATATTTATATATCAAAAGCTTTGCGTTATTGCTTATCTCTTCTTTCTCTCATGTTGTATCCAACTGCATCTTCAAAAACTCCATAATCAGACCACTTCTCTTCCACTTGTTCTGCACTATCATCATTTCTCGCTTGAATTATTAATTATCTCCTTAGAAGCCTCCCTACGTCCACCCTGGCCTCATAATAATCTTCTCTCAGCAAAGCAACCAGAGGGATCCTTTCCAAATGTAGATCAGATCATTTTATTCCTCTTTAAAACTCTCCACTGCCCCCACTTCCACTTCATTCAGAGTAAAAGCCAGTCTTCCCTGTGGCCCCCAGTGCTTCTCACAATCTGGCTTCTCATTTCCTGTCTGGCTTCTTGTCCCCTGCTGCCCCCTCCCTGCCATACTCCCTACCTGACACGCTGGCCCCACATGAGGCTGTGCTTGGCTGTTCCCTTGGCAATACCCTTCCTCCACAGGGCCCATCTTCTCCCTTCTTTTAAGGCATTGCTCACCCCTTATTAGGGTGACAGACGATATAGGCCTCTCTCTGTACTTCACGTTTGCATTCCTAACTTCCTTTTTCTCTTCTACTTTTTCTTTTCCCCATAGGACATACCACTTCTTTACTTTTTTTTTTTTTTCTTGTAAAAAGACTTTACTCAACATGAAATACTTCTCTAACCTGTCCAGTTGAGAATACCATACACGTCATCATCAACAGGTAATAAACCATATCTGAATCCCACTAATGTTATGCCTATTTGTTCTCTTGCTATCCTTCTCCATACTCCTCTCTTCTCCTGTCCCATTCCACATTGCCTTCCCCCCCCATCCTTGATTCCCTATCTCCCACCCTCAGCCATCTCCCATTCTCCTCCCATGCTGTCTCTGGTATCTAAGTTTGCCCTCTATACTGTTTTTCCCCCACACCTTATTGAATCGCCACCGACTCTAAGCAATCCAAATACCCTCATAGCAAACACAGGTGAATCACACATTTCCATGAACACAAGTCCAACTCTACACATCCTATAAATTAGCACCTAACTGTAGCTACATGTCCCCCTACAGTCATTGAGTGGATATATATATATATATTTTTTTTTTCTCCTGAAATTTCTTTTCTTTTTTTCTTTTTTTTTTTTTTGTAATTCGATTAACATTCCTTCCCTCAGCATCATCACATCATACAAAATGCAATCTCACATCCAGTACATACTGCACAGTGATTCAATCATGCCCATTACAAAAAAAAAAAAAAAAAATTTTCCATTACTAGTTCCTAGAATCACTTCCACCCCTCTTTCTGACCCTCTGTCCCGTCCCACCCTCCTTAACAATAGGGAACATAGATTCTGTTCAGGGTTGGATTAAGGGTGGGTCTTGTACAGTTCTGCAAATGTAGGTGGGTCTCCATGTAATACCGTTGCAAGCGGTTTTGGTAAGCAGAGATGATTATCAGTTGATGTGGCACAGCATCTATCTTGTGACCACCGGGAATGGTGTTGTGGGGATCCATAGCGTGAGTTATCCTCGGGTATCTGGCTTCCTTAAGAATGGTGGAGTAGATCTCGTTTTTCCCTGAGGTAATGTAGGGCTGGTAACCATCATCTTCTCATTGTCCATAGGTTGAGAAAATCCTCCTATACAATACATTTCTCAAATTGGTTTAAGACAGCTAAGTTTCCCTCTGTTGCTTATAGTTGCAAGTTCTCGATCCTTGTCTTCGGCTTCAGCCTGCCGCCCATGGTTGGTGGCCACGCTAAGGCACAGGGGCCACGTGCCGGCCCGGCGGCCGTGCGCAGGCACAGGCCTGGTGGCCACGCGCCGTCCCGGCAGCCACGCGCAGGCTCGGGGGCCACGTGCAGGCCCGGCGGCTACACGCAGGCCCGGTGGCCACACGCAGACCAAGGTCCGGCGACAACGCATGGACCTGGCGGCCACACGTAGGCTCGGGGGCCACGCTCAGGCCCGGCGGCCACGCTCAGGCCCAGTGGCCATGTGCAGGCCCGACTGCCAAGCTCAGACCCAGGGGCCACGCACAGGCCCGGGGGCCACACGCATTTCCGGCGGCCACGTGCTGGCCCAGGGGCCACGCACAGGCCTGGCGGCCACGTGCAGACACCAGTCCAGCTGCCACACTCAGGCCCGGCGGCCATTCTCAGACCTGGGGGCCACGCGCAGGCCTGGCGGTCACGCCCAGACCCGGCGGCCACGCACCGGCACAGGCCAGGCGGTCACGCACAGGCCTGGGGGCTGCGCGCCGGCCTGGCGGCCATGCACAGGACCGGCAGCCACCAGCAGACACCGGCCCAGCGGCCACGCGCAGGCCCGGCGGCCACGCCCAGGCCCCGTACCACGCGCAGGCCCGGCAGTCACACTCAGGCCTGGCAGCCACGTGCAGGCACAGGCCCGGCGGTCACACTCAGGCCCAGGGGCCAAGCGCAGGCCCAGTGGCCACACGTAGGCACAGGCCCGGCGGCTGCAGGTCATCGCCGGAGAGGCGGCTGGGGCTGGGCAGCACAGGCCATGGAATGCGAAGCGACGCCCGCACAGCGGGGCTGGCGCCCAGAGCCCCCACGCACATGCGGCGCCCAGGGGCCCAGAGCCCCCGTGCACTCGCAGCACCCAGAGGCCCAGAGCCCCCGTGCACTCGCGGCACCCAGAGGCCCAGAGCCCCCGTGCACTCGCGGCACCCAGAGGCCCAGAGACCCCGCGCACGCGCAGCGCCCAGAGACCCCAGAGCCCCCGCACACGCGCGGCGCCCAGGGGCCCAGAGCCCCCATGCACATGCGGTGCCTAGTGGCCAAGAGCCCCCGCGCACGTGCGGCACCCAGAGGCCCAGAGCCACCCGCGCACATGCGGCACCCAGGGGCCCAGAGCACCCGCGCACGTGCAGCGCCCAGAGCCCCCGTGCACGTGTGGCGCCCAGGGGCCCAGAGCCCCCACGCACGCGCGGTGCCCAGAGGCCCAGAGGCCCAGAGGCCCAGAGCCCCCGCGCACGCAGCGCCCAGTGGCCCAGAGCCCCCACGCACATGCGGTGCCTAGAGGCCAAGAGCCCCAGCGCGCCCGCGGCGCCCAGAGGCCCTGAGGCCCAGAGCCCGCACGCGCTGCGCCCAGAGGCCCTGAGGCCCAGAGCCCGCACGCGCTGCGCCCAGGGGCCCAGAGGCCCAGAGCCCCGGCGCACGTGCAGCGCCCAGAGCCCCCGCGGACATGTGGCCCCCGGGGGTCTAGACCACCCGCGCGCGCGCGGCGCCCAGGGGCCCAGAGCCCCCACGCAAGTGCGGCACCCAGAGGCCCAGAGTCCCCGCACACATGCGGTGCCCGGAGGCCCAGAGCCCCCACGCACACGCGGGGCCCGGAGGCCCAGAGCCCCCATGCACATGCGGTGCCTAGAGCCCCAGGCCCCCGCGCACGTGCGGCGCCCAGAGCCCCCGCGGACATGCGGCGCCCGGGGGCCCAGAGGCCCAGAGCCCCCACGCACGTGCGGCGCCCAGGGGCCCAGAGCCCCCACGCACGTGCGGCACCCAGGGGCCCAGAGCCCCCACGCACGTGCGGCACCCAGGGGCCCAGAGCCCCCGTACACGCGCGGCGCCCTGGGGCCCAGAGCCTCCGCGCACGCGCGGCGCCCAGTGGCCCGGAGGCCCAGAGCCCCCCCTTCTTTACTTTTTTAAAGAGAGACTTTTATTATAGGGCGCATGTGCTCACCAGAAAGACAGAGAGACAAAAAGCAAGAAATCACCCCCCCCCCCCTCACCAGGGGGAATGGCCATGCCACAATCCCTTCTCTTCTGTTCTCCTCTCAGGATCTTGCACATGCACACACACATGTCTGATGTGAGTTTTAAGCCTCCAGGTCCAGGACTCGAACCATGGTTGACTATGTGGGAGAGAGTGACATAATCATTCTGCCATCTGCTGGTCCCATAGTTCATACCACATCTTTTTTTTTTTTTTCCTTTCTGAAGAGTTTTTTTTGTTATAGGGCACATGCGCTTGCCAGAAAGACAGAGAGAGACAGAGAGACAGAAAGCAAGAAATCACCCCCCAGGGGGGATGGCCACGCCACAATCCCTTCTCTTCCATTTGCCTCTCAGGATCTTGGGCACACATGTACATGTGCATGGCATGAGTTTAAGCCACTGGGTCCAGGACTCGAACTGTGGTTGACTACATGGGAGTCCAGCGACATAGCCATTCCACCATCTGCTCGTCTCCCAGTACATGTCAGTTCTAACATACCATCTAATTTAGTTGTTATGCTTATTACCGGTTTCTTCTCACTAGAATGTAAGGTCCTTGAAGGCAGAATCTTGGTTTATTTTGTTTACAGATGTCTCCCAAGAATTAAGAATAACCCGTGTGCATAGCAAATGCATTAAACAAAAATTGTCAAATAAATGACTGAGAAATCCTTTATGAAGACCCAGCCTCGGGGCACAGACAGCGCAAACAGAACTGCAGTGCTGGGAGTCACATGGCCAATGGCAGGTTTGCAGCCACAGGTCAGCCTGAAATCAGGCCAGACCGTGTGTGCCCGCAATCCTGCTGAGTGGAGGGCTGGGGAGAAGGGATCTTGGCATAGCCCGACCTTTCCCAGGGCGCATCTCTCTGTCTCTGTCTCTCTCATCAAGGTGTGCCCTTTCTTCAGCATGAATAAAATAAACAAATTAAAAAAATAATCTTTTATAAGCTAGGCAAGCAAACAATTTTAAAACCTACTGCTATGACTTCCAATTTTATAAAGATATAAGTTCAACTAAAGCACATCTAAATGAAAACTTAACTTCAAGTTACACATTTTTTAATTCAATAGTTATTCAATTTGGAAACTGTTTTAAGTCCTTTTTTTTTTTTTTTTTTTTTTTTTTTTTAGAGATAGATTTTTTTGCTATTGGGAGTATGCGCTCACCAGAAATTATCCCCCATGGGGGATGGCCACACCACAATCCCTTTCCTCCATTCTCTTCTCAGGATCTTTGGCACACATGCACACACGCCCAGTTGAGTTTTAAGCCACCAGGTTGGGGACTCAAACCACAGTCGACTACATGACAGTCCAGTGAGATAACCATTATGTCATCTGCTGGTCCCTGTTTTAAGTTATTTTTAAAAATGTATTTCTGAGGATCAGCAGGTGGCGTAGAGCTTAAGGTGCTGGACTCCTACATGGCCAACTGTGGTTCGAGTCCTGGCCCTGGTGACTTGAAATTCACACTGGGTACATGTGCATGTGTGCCCAAAATCCAGAGAGGAGAATGTAGGAGAAGAGATTGTAGTGTGGCCATCCCCTCACCTCCACCACTCCGGGGGTGATTTCTCACTTTCTGTCTCTCTGGCAAGCAAGAATCTCTTAAGAAAAAAAAATGTACTTCTGAATGAACACTAAAAGATGTGAAATATTTTTGGATTCAGAACACTAAGGATCAGATTAACAAAGGGCATTCTCTGTATGTCTGTGTTTAGAAGAAAATGGAGAACTACACTGGAAATTTCCATACCATGTGGGTGTTTTTTTTTTTTTTTTTTTTAAGAATTATTTTATCTAACTTTATTTATTTATTTAATTTGACCATAAAAGGACAGAGTGAGAGAAAGAGGGAAAGCGAGAAAGTAAGCCGTCAGGTCCGGGGCACGAACTGCAGTTGGCCATTTGGCCATGTGGGAGTCCAGTGTCCTTAACCATCATGCCATCTACTGGCCCCGGGTGTTTTTTGTTTTGTTTTGTTTTTTTAATAGACAAAAATTAAAAATTTGTCTTAGTGCCAATTTATTTTTAGTATTTCTTCATTAATGGTGAATTTCATTAGTTAAGAGCTTGATGTAGTGCCTGTCTTTTTTAAAAAGTAAGGGGACCTTCAAAAAGTTGAGTTTAATATCTGTTTCTTCCAAATGCTCCTTAGAAACTGTAGAATTAAAAGTCCAGCTTCTCTTCCCTCCAAACAGCTCAATTTAATCATTATAAAAATCAATTGGCAAACATCTTAGGAACAATAAAATAATAAGCAGCATGACTTGTGAGACCAGTTCAACTTTTTTGCAGACCAGAATGACAGCACTGGTTAGAACAGGTCTAGTTTCTCTTGAACTGACTAGGATTACTGAAGGAATGGAAATCATGACCCCAGGAAAATACAGTGGGTCGGCCTCTCCTTTCACTGAGTTTCTAGCCAGAAACGCCATGGCCTAGTCAGGCTGGTTGTCTTTCTAGCTGCACAGGAAGCTGAAGCAGGAGGATCACTAGTTCAAGGCCAGCCTGGGAAACAGAGTGAGAGTCCATCTAAAATAAATAAATAAATCATGATTAATCTCAGAATGAAGAATAAGAGAGTTGCCATTATACAGTGGGTGTTTGGCTTAGTCAGAAAATACAGAATTTCATTCAATTAAATTTAGTAATGAGATTCACGTTCACAAAGTGACCCAAATATAGAAGGAAGAAATACGCACGATTAAATGCAACAATGTGTACTTAGGGAAAAGAAGATAGTAATCTTAGAGAACACAGGTAATCATATTAATGTATTAGACATGCCGAATGTTGTTTAAAGGCTGGGATACCAGGATCTTATGGACGTAGATGTCACAGAGAAAAGAAATTGCTCTCAATGCCGGTACAAACACTGAAGTGTCCTGTACACAATTTATGGGAAATCCAGAAAACTTCAAATTCACAGGAATGAATTAAAATGATTTAGGGTTTGAAAATAGCTGATAAGGAGACCAGCTAAATAGATGGGATCATTTCTAGTAGAAAACGGCTGGAAGGGACCAGCAGTTGGCGTAATGGCTATGTCGCTGGACTCCCAGGTAGTCAACTGCAGTTCGAGTCCTGGACCTGGTGGCTTAAACTCGGGCAGGGCGGGCGTGCGTGCTCAGGATCCCGAGAGGAGAATGGAGGAGAAGGGATTGCGGCGTGACCATCTCCCCTGGGGGGTGATTTCTCGCTTTCTGTCTCTCTGTCTTTCTGGCGAGTGCACGTGTCCTATAACAAAAACCTCTCCAAAAAAAAAAAAAAAGAAAGAAAGAAAAGAAAACGGCAGGAGGACCTCAGCCTTCTATTGGGTTGTTGGAAATGTCATGATGCATTTTTACACAGAAAAATATGTCATGACTTTTCCAACAATCCAATAATTCATGAAGGAATATTATGCAGATAACAGCCAGCTGCTCTCCCTCCACTGAGGACTGAACCAAAGTTAATAGGTCTAAACTCTGACTCGGTGGTTAGGTCGAAGATGAAGAATGGTTTCCTGACAGAAAAGGTTGTAAAATACTGACAGATTCCTGGGAGGCCTTGTGGCTCTGGTTCCTGGTTATCTCTCAAGAATGTGAAGTACTTTGCCATCAGCCAGCTGTCTCGGCCGCGGAGTGACAGGGAGAGAGGACAGACTCTCAGAAGCCTGTCTCCATGAGTCAACACGACTCCATGTGAAATGTCCACCCAAGATGTTCATGCTTCATTTCTTTCTTGTTTTTTTTTTCTTTTTTTTCTTTTCTTTTTTTGGTGGGTTTTTGTCGTTTTGTTTTGTTTTGTTTTGTTTTTGGAGAAATGATATCTTAGTGATTGAGAATTATACTGTCAATAACACATTTTTCTAAATGTATTATTAGAATGTTAAAGCAGCCCCTTCTACTTCACTTATAAAAATATAAGTGGCTTATTTTTACTGATCCCTAAAAGTGGAGCCAGCAGGCCATTCCCACGTGGCCGATCATGATTCAAGTCATGGACTGCTGGCTTGAAAATCACACGGGGCGCATGTGCATGCGTGCCCAAGGTCCTGAGAGGAGAGTGGAAGAGAAGAGATTGCGGAATGGCCATCTCCCCTACCCCCCACAGTGGGGGTGGGGTGGGGTGGGGTGGGTGGGTGATGTTTTTTCACTTTCCCTTTCTCTGTATCTCTCTGTCTCTGTCTTCTCTGGAAAGTGCACACACCCTGTGGCAAAAATCTAAAACAAAAAAACAAACAACAAACAAAAATGAACTCTAAAAGTAGTTCAAATTCATAGGTCTTTTATACATAACTAGCTATACTACCTTACACATCACTCTAAAGGAGGTATTAGGTGAGTGGACAGTTTTTGCCTCTTTTATTTTTTTTAAGGTTTTTGTTATAGAGTCTATGTGTTCACTGGAGAGAGACACAGAGAGACACAGTGAGAGAGAAAATGAGAAATCATCCTGCAAGGAGGGATCCCTTCTCCTCCATTCTTCTGGGATCTGGGGCACGCATGCACATATGCCCAACATGAGTCTCAGGCGCCCAGGTCTGGGACTCGAACCGCAGTTGACCATGTGGGAATTCAGCGCCTTCACCACAACGCCACCTGCTGGCCCTTGCCTCAGGGTTTTTATCAACCTGTTGTTAAAACACAATTTAGGAGACATGGATCTATATATTTTCATATAGAGAAAATATTTCAATGTCCATAAGACAGAGATTTGAGAGTGACTCTCAGCAAGAAAAATCATGGCGTGTTCGCTCACATATTTAAGCCTTTACTTTTCTCCTGAAAGAAGAGAAGATAAAACCTATCTTCTCTCCCCGGGTGTAAGAGATCAGCTGGCACATCTGCTTCTCTTGTAAATCAAGCAAGGAAAGTAAGTATGAGGTTTATTATCATTCATTCGTGCTCATGCAGGAAAAATGAGCAGCATTTAATGCAATTCTAAGCTTTCTAAGGAGGCAATATCTATTGGCTCTGTTATTGTTTTTGCAAATGTTTTTATATATTTCATGACATTCATAGGGTACTGTTTTTGCTTATGCAAAAATGTCAGATTTAGGGGTTGCAGAGTGGTATAGTAGTGACTTAATATCCTGCGAGGCTGACCCACAGAAGGTTTCAAGTTCGATTCCTCAGACATCCCTGATTATGCTGGGCATGCATGTGCCCCTAATCGAGAGCTGGCCAAGGCTGGGGGTCGACTACGGCATTAAAAACTTGTTGGGGGGGTCTTTGTCTCTGTTTTTCTCCCTCTTTCTCTGTCTCTCTCACACATGGAAGAAAGAAAGAAAAAAGATTTTAATGTTATGTTTAGGGGCAGCGTGTGGAGTGGTGGTTAAGGCAGCTAGATCCCACATGGTCAACTCCGTGGTTCAAGTCCCAGATCCAGAGGCTTGAACATCACACTGGGTGTATGTGCATGTGTGCCCAAAATACAGAGAGGAGAATGGACAAGAAGGGATTGAGGCATGGCTGTCCCCCCTGGGGTGGGGAGTGATTTCTTATTTTACCTCTTTCTCATCTCTGCCTCTCTTTGGTGAGCACATGCACCCTACAGCAAAAACTAACATAAATAAATAAATGTTATGTTTAACATTGGCTGGTAACAATTTTCCATATACCTATTACCTTGTTCATGTATTTGAGAACTAAGGTTGCTATTTTATTGTATAAAATATATCCCTAATAGGTTAGGTAATTTGCCTATGATAACACAGGTACCAACTAGAGAGTCAGAGCTAGATCTCAGAAATGCCATGGGTAGAAATTTACGTAGGACTCCTTTCCCAGGAAAACATCCTCTACCCATCAATTTTTCTCTTTTTTTTTAAGAGACATTTTTCCTTTAGGGCACGTGCACTCCCTGAAAAGAAGGAAAGAGACAGAGACACAGAAAGCGAGAAATCACATCCGGGGGATGGCCACACGGCAACCCCTTCTCCTCCAGTGTCCTCTTGGGATTTGGGGCACATGCATGCACATGCCCAGTGTGAGTTTCAAGTCACTGGGTCTGAGACTCAAACCATGGCCAGCCACGTGGGAGTTCAGCCACATAACCATTACGCCATTTGCTGGTCCCACTACTTATACATTTTTACAAAGCTAAAGCTTGTGTCTCCCTTCTCCCCTGCCTTCCAATCAGGATACTATAGCATCACTTTACTCATGATCCTTCCAAAATGATCTGAATTCAATCATAAAGAAATGCTTTTTAAAATGAGAGACATTCGGGAACCAGCAGTTAGCGGAATGGCTATGTCGCTGGACTCCCATGTAGTCGACCGCAGTTCGCATCCCGGACACGGTGGCTTAAAACTCATGCCGGGCACGTGTGCGTGCATGCCCAAGATCCCGAGAGGAGAATGGAGGAGAAGGGATTGTGGTGTGGCCATCCCCCCTGGGGGGTTATTTCTCGCTTTCTATCTGTATGTCTCTCTTTGTCTGGCAAGCGCACGCGCCCTATAGCAAAAACCTCTCCAAAAAAAAAAAAAGAGAGACATTCTATGAACTAACTGGTTATAATCACGTAAGGTGTCAAGGTCATGAAAATCAAGGCAGATTGAAAGAGACTAAAGAGGCAACCAAATGCAATATGTCATTCTGGGCTGCCTTGTTTGCTATGGACGATGTCATTAAGTTAAAGTGTTTCCATGTCTTAGTGGGGAAAGAGGTTCTTAGTGGGTATGGGTGCAACACTGGCACCCAGGTATGTATTAGTAACACTTCCTCGGGGTGCCAGAACTCTTCCTCCAAATGCCACCGACAGGGGCCAGAACTGAGCACAGTATCTCTAATCTCTGATGTCTGTTCTTTTTAAGAATTTCTATGTAGTGAACAGTTTGGAAAATAGAGTCACCTCTGGAGTGAAAATCAGGTGTGCTTTCTCCTTAGTATAAAAGATTCAGGGGCCAGTCCCATGGTCTAATGGTTAAGGGAGGTGGATCCCACATGGCTGACTGTGGTTCAAAGCCTAGCCCTGGTGGCTTGAAAAACACTCCAAGTGCATGTCCACGCAAGTCCCCAATCCTGACAAGATGGAGAAATGGTGGAGATGGGGTTGCAGCGTGACCACTCCCTATGGGGGACTGCTTTATTCCTCTTCCTCTCTATCTCTCTATCTCTCTCTCTCTAGCAAGTGCACACATCCACTGGCAATTACAAGGAAAAAAAAAGATTCAGGTTCAGTAAGTTTAGGATTCCTTTCCCGTAACATCACCCACGGCTTGTGTTGATCATCTGGCCCTCTTTGAGTTGTTCTGTGAGAATTGGGGCTCAGGGAACTGGCACAAAATCATGCTTTCATAGTCTGTTCTGTGGTAATAGCAATAATCTTTCAAATATAAATGTTGATGACAAAGTAAATCACAGAAAAATTAATATAATGTGATGTCATTTATACCAAAACTAAGCAGTATATATTTAGGAATAATATATATGTAGTAGTAAAATTATAATGATCAGAAAGGAAATGACAAAAATGATAAATGTGAAAATCAGAACAGTGTTACCTTTGGGAAGAAAAATATGTTCACATAAGCTTTAAGAGTTAGATGATCTTGGGCCAGCAGGTGGGCTGGTGGTTAAGGTGCTGGATCCCACAAGGCCCACTGTATGGTTTGAGCCTGGACCCAGAAGCTTGAAAATCATTCCTGGGGGAACCAGCAGTTAGTGTAATGGCTATGTCGCTGGACTCCCATGTAGTCGACCGCGGTTCACGTCCTGGACCCGGTGGCTTAAAACTCACGCCGGGCGCGTGTGCGTGCGTGCCCAAGATCCCGAGAGGGGAATGGAGGAGAAGGGATTGCGGCGTGACCGTCCCCCCTTGGGGGTGATTTCTCGCTTTCTATCTCTATGTCTCTCTCTCTCTGTCTGGCAAGCGCACACGCCCTATACCGAAAAACCTCTCAAAAAAAAAAAAAAAAAGAAAAAAAGAAAATCATTCCTGGTATATGTGCATGCATGCCCCAAATCCTGAGAGAACAGAGAAGGGATTGTGGCATGGCCATATTTAAGGGGTGATTCCTCACTTTTTTTCTTTCTCTCTTTCTCTCTCCCTGGCAAGCACATGTGCTCTATAGCAAATTAAAAAAAGAAAAAAAGTTAGATGATCTCTATCAGATGGAATGGATGGTGTACACAGAAATTTATTAATGTTTTATGATTATAAGGGGCTTGAAAAAGTTCATAGAAAACATGCATTAGGAAAAATTATGCATGTATTTTGATTTTTTGTACCAAAATAAACTAATTTGCAATTAATTCCATTTTCTATGAACTTTAAAATCCCATCATATTTAAAATCCCTATCTATTTGTTGGACATAAGAATAATATTCTAAACCTTTTTCTCTAGTCCCAGAAGATCAGTATAAAACAGTAGTTCTTTTTCATGTACTTCCCATTCTCTTCCCTGTTTATATTTTTGAGCATATTAATTTTAAAAAAAGGACTTCCATTACAGATTCAAAGCACATTGAAGCTTATTTGAAATCTTGATTTATTTTACTTTTTGTTTCTTCATGACTATCCCTTTATTTTCTGGATAGTAAGCAACTATCTAATAGAAACTATGAAGACATAGACAAAATATGTAGTAGTGGCTGGGACCTGGGTCCAAAGCTTAGATTTTACTTTCACAATTTGTATTTCTAAGTTTCCCTTTTTCTCTTTTTGACATAGAGCCACCTGCTGGCAGGAGGGTGTTAGTTAACCTTGAAAATACTTGAGAATCCAATCAGGTTCAAGTGTATAGGAAAAGTAGCTTTGCTGAGGCTATACTTTAAAATGGTTTACAAATGTTATTCATAGTAAGAGTACTAAGGGTGGAGTCAGCAGGTGGTATGGGAGGTAAAGGCAGTGGACTCCCATATAGTCGACCCTGGTTCGAGTCCTGGACCCGGTGGCTTGTTCTCTCACTTTCTCTCTCTCTCTCTCACTTTCTCTCTCTCTCTCTCTCTCTCTCTCTCTCTCTCTCTCTCTCTGGTGAGCACACATATCCTATGGGAAATTTAAAACAAAATAAGAATAAAAATAAAATAAAATGAATTATTCTTTAAAAAAAATAGAGTACAGGGACTGGCAGTTAGCGTAATGGCTATGTCACTGGACTCCCACGTAGTTGACCGCGGTTCGAGTCCTGGACCCGGTGGCTTAAACTCACGCCGGGCACGTGTGCATGTGTGCCCAGGATCCCGAGGGGAAAATGGAGGAGAAGGGATTGCGGCGTGACCATCCCCCCTGGGGGGTGATTTCTCGCTTTCTATCTCTCTGTCTGTCTCTGTCTGTCTGGCGAGCGCACGCGCCCTATAGCAAAAACCTCTCCAAAAAAATAAAATAGAGTACAAAGGATATTGGAAACAGTAATGTTAGAATATACCGTATAGTTGATCAAAGATTTTGTTTGTTCTTACTTACTTACTTACTTACTTTATTTATTTATTTATTTAATTTTAATTTGTCCAGATTAGGACAGAGCAAGAGAGACAGGGTGGGAGAGAGGGAAAGTAAGAAAGCAAGCTGCCTGGTCCAGGATTTGAACCACAGTTGGCCATGTGGGAATCCAACACCCTTAACCACCATGCCATCTGCTGGCCCCAGGTTTTGTTTGTTTGTTTGTTTGTTTTTTTAAAGAGAGATTTTTGCTATAGGCCACATGTATTCACTGGAGACACAGAGACAGAGAAAGTGAGAAACTATACCCACAGGGATGGCCATGCCACAATCCTTCTCCTCTCAGGATTTTGGGCACGCATGCACATGTGGCTAGCATGAGTTTCAAGCTGCCAGGCTGGGGACTCAAACTTCAACTGGTCATGTGGGAACCAGTGTCTTAGCCTCTAGGCCACCTACCAGCCACAAGGATTATTTATTTTTTTTAAGTTCAGCTTTCTTAAAGATCAAATTGAAATTTTGAAAAGAAAAAGTCATTAAGAACAAAGAGGTTCAAGATAAACGGAGGAAGGAGAATCCATTCTGTCAAGTTCTTTTTCTTTTTTCCTTTTCTTCTTCTTTTTTTTTTTTAGTTTGCCAAAGGACACGTGTGCTTGCCAGAGAGAGACAAAGAGAGGGGGAGAGGAAGAACACAACCAACAATGCAGGGTGATCTCACCACAAGTTCTTCTCCTTCGCTTCTCCATTCTGTTGGGATTTGGGAATGCACATGCAACTTGTATGTTTTCCAGGCTGCTGGGGTTGGGATTTGAACCAGGGTTGGCCATGCGGGATTCAGCTACCTTAACCACTAGGTCATGGAGCTACCCCATTCGGTAAGGTACTTGAAAGGCAAGAGTAGAAGGATTCCTGGGCACAGGTGAAAAGCTGATTGAGACGCTAGAAGGGGGCATTCTTCCTACGCACCAGGTGAGAAGGGAGGCAGATGAGAGGTGAGGAGACAGTGGGGAATTGATTCTTTTGAGTTGCTCTAGGCTGAAAGGGAAGATGAGCCGTGGTGTAAGGCATAAGACAGGCTAGAGAAAATGTGAAATAGTTAAGCAAATAAAAAAGCAAGTTGCCTAGGAAACAGAATTTCAGGACCATGCTGACAGTCCAGTGGAAGTTGGTGATTGTAAATTTCTGGTAGAGCTGATATGTCTTGTCCTGGGATTTTTGTCCAAAATTGTTCTATTGTCCTGGTAAACATACAAAAAAAAAAAAAAAAACTAAATTGAGATCACACTGAATTCATTTTACTTTTTTTTTTTTTAAGAGAAATTATTGCTATTGGGTGTGCGTGCTGGCTGGAGAGACAGAGAGAAACAGAGAGACAGACAGAAAGAAACAAATTACTCCCTGGGGGATGGCCACACTGCAATCCCTTCTCTATTCTTCTCTTGGGATTTTGGGCACACATGCACATGCACCCGGCATGAGTTTTAAGCTGCCAGTCCAGGACTCGAACTGTAGTCGGCCACGTGGGAGTCCAGCTCTGTAACCATTACACCATCTGCACATCCCACACTGAATTTGTTTTTGTCAGACAGAAGAGATAAGGCAAAGAGACAAGACAGTATATGGCACCGACAAAATTATCCTCGCAATATTGGAGCATGGAATATAAGCTAGTTAGGAAGAAGATGAAGCACGTGGGGAACATAGAGAAATGAGGACCCTCACTGAAAGAGCATCAAGATGGAAGTAGTTGAAGAAAGTCAGAAAGTGAGAGATGATGGTGGGACTGTTCAACATCTAAGCCATTGATTTGGAACATTGATAATTTTGTTGATTAAAAAACCCAGAGTATCAATCAGTTGATGGCATGGCAGTTAAGATGTCAGAATTCCCTGTGGCTCATTGCATGGTTCAAGTCCCAGATCTGGTGGCTTGAAAAACATGCTGGGTATATGTGCGTGTGTGCCCAAAATCCCGAAAGAAAAATGGAGGAGAAAGGATTGCCGCAGAGCCGTCCACCCTGGGGGTTTCTCACTGTCTCTCTCTGTGGTGTCCACATTATTTAATCCCATCTGATATTGACATTGGCTTTTATCGACTTCCTTGGCCATCTTAGGTTTTCCTCAGGTCTCTTTGGACTTTCCATCTGTTTGTTTTGCAGATTCATCTTATTCAAATCTGTCCTTTAATGTTGATCTCCTTCATGGTTACGTTTTAGGTCTTCACTTCTTTTAATTCTACATTTACTCCCCAATGGTTCAATTCATGTTGAGGATTTGAGTTATAATCTACATGCTGGTGACATTCAAATTGTCATCTGGAACTTGAGTTTCTCTCCTGCATCCCATACCCAAACATAAACCATATACATTTGGTTATATAATACTGTCGAATATTGCCGCCGTCCAATTGCTCTGGGAAGAATGATGGCATTATCTTTTACTCTCTCTTCTCTCTTTCTCCAGGTAATCATCAAGTTTTTTAGAGCCCACTTTCTAAATATTTCTCAAATCTGTCACCAAATTTCTCTCCATCCCTTGATTTCAATCTCTTGTATTCTTACTGAGGTCATTGCAACAGCTTCTTAATTCTATTTCTTCAGTGTCTCCCTGCTCTGATCCATTACAAATGCAGACAGTGGTCTTCATATTGTCTGTCTCCTACTTAAAAATCTACAGTGGTGGGGCCATCAGGTGGCATGGTTAAGGTGCCAGTGTCCCACATAGTTGACCAGGTTCGAGTCCCAGACCTGGTACTTTGAAAATCATGCCACTCACATCATGTATGCCCAAAATTGTGAGAGGAGAATGGAAGAGAAGAGATTGCAGTGTGGCCATGCACCTTGGGGGATGACTTCTCACTTTCCCTCTCTCTGTGAGTGTATGTGGCCTATGGCAACCCACCCAACCTCCCCAAAATACCTATAGTGGCTCCTTAGGCTCTCAGGGTAGAACTCCAGATCCTAACAAGGAAGAGCATTCCTTCCATCGTGACATCTCCAGCCTCACGTCTTCTCACACCCCTCCAGCGTCGAGGTTCCCATCAGGTCCTGTCCACACTGCGGGGTCTTATTCATATCGCTCATCAAAACACTCCCCGCCTTTCCTCTGCCCTCCCTTCCATTCCTCCTTCATTTCTCCTCCATGTCTGGTCGTGATCTCCTAACTCCTCGCTGTCCTTCAGTTCTCTGCGTAAATATTACTTTCTCGAGGAAGTTTCCTGGTTCCGAAGATCAGCACTTCTACATGCTTCCTTTGCACCTGTTACTTAATCTCATCCTGGAGCTATCACGCTCCTTCACGGGGCTGTGTCATATCCACCTAAGACACAAATGGCATGGGAGTAAAGCTTGCGTCTTCATTTCTGTTACTTCTCAGTAAATGCCTGGCACATGGCACATAATATGTATTAGTGATATGAAGAATGGGTGGGCCAGCCTGTGGCCTGGTGTTTAAAACTGCTGGATCCCACATGGCCAACAGTGCAGTTCAAGTCCCAAATCAGGTGGTTTGAAAACAGATGGGGTACACGTGTGTGTGTGTGTGTGTGTACGTACCCAAACTCCCAAAAGGAGGGAGAGATGGAGAAGAGATTGTGGCGTGACCGTGCCCCACAGGAAATGCTTTCTCTTTTTTTCTCTCTCTCTCTCTGTCTCTCTTTCTGTCTCTCCCCAGCAAAAGCATGAACTGCTGCAAATTAAAGAAATAAAAAGAGAGAGAGAGAATGACACAATTTGGAGATCAATATGACACTTCAAAATGTTCAAGTTAATTTAGATGAATCCTTTTTATTTCATTCAAATGGCAGTGTACATTCTAAGCCCAAGAAACACATGAATTTAGATAGTAAAATAGAATGTCTCTTTCTTTAAAAAAAATTTTTTTTTAATTTTAGTTTTTTGTCATAGGGTGTGTGTGCTCACTGAAGAGAGAGATAGTGAGACCGAATATGAGAAATCAGCCCCAGGGAGGATGGCTATGCCATAATCCCTTCTCCTCCATTCTCCTCTTGGGAATTTAGGCACGTGTGCACATGTGCCTGGTGTGATTTTCAAGCTATGTAGTGGACTCCAACTGCAGTTGATTATATGGAAATCCAGTATCTTCACCACCACGCCACCTGCTGGCCATCTTTCTTCTGAAATAACTAAAAATATAAAATTTAGCAATTAATACTTTTTTTTAAGCAGATTTTTTGCTATAGGGCATAAGTACTTATTGGAGAGACAGAAAGCAAGAAGTCAACCCCCCAGGGACAATGGCCATGCCACAATCCCTTCTCCTCGGTCTCCTCTCAGCATTTTGGGCACACATTTACACATGCCTGGCATGTTTTAAGTTGCCAGGTTCAGGACCCGAACCACCGTCGACTACTTGGGGGTCCAGCCCCTTAACCACTATGCCACCTGTTGGCCCCAGCAATTAATAATTAAGGTTGTAGTAGGAGGCAGGTGTGAGCTCCCTGAATAACAAGGACATACTAAACTTCATTTATTTAGCAATTATTGAAAAGTTCTTATTTAATAGGCAAGATCATTTGCCTCTGCTTTCATAAGACAATGCTTAGTTGATAAATAGAACTTGATTAATAAAGAAAGGGAGGTTCATGAAAAAGCTCCTCGATCTTTAAGTTCACACGCAAGCCTAGAGCTTAAAACTCTCACTGAAGCCCTGACTACCCTAAGCCCCATCTGTCATTTCTGGTCATCGCCTCTGTTCTATAAATAGGAAGACACCGAGTCATGCCTCATCACTTCCAACCAAGGGCAGGCCGCGGTGCTAGGAGTAGAGCCAACCCAGGGCCGGTACAGTGTGTGGAGTCTGAACTCAGAAAGGGAAACATGTATTTTTTAATAACAAGCATTACAATCTAGTCATTTCAATGTCGGGGCGGGGTGGGGGGGAATGTAAAAACTTACAATAGATCAGAGTATCTCCAGGGAAACATATCCCTCCTCTACCCCAATTCAACTTACAATGTACATTTTTTTTTAAGAGTTGTTTTGTTTTTGTTTTGTTTTGCTATAGGGTACACATTCTCACCAGAGAGACAGAGAGATAGAAAGCAAGAAATCACTCCCTGGGGGGATGGCCACACTGCATTCCCTTTTCCATTCTCCTCTTGGGATCTTGGGCACGCACACACACGCGCTTGGCATATTTTAAGCCAGCAGGCCGGGGACTCGAACTGCGGTCCACTATGTGGGCCAGCGATGTGAGCATTATACCATCTCCTGGTCCCACAATGTAAATATTTTCAGAATTAAAATGGGACACTTTTTTTCTCTCTTAAAAGAGCTTTCATCTTTGGCTTCCTGATCATGGCTGCTTCTCATCTGCGTACGTGACCACGCTGGTGTGCGCTGATGACGGTTTCGCCAGCTGCTGCGGAGAACTCCGCTCAGTTGAAAGCCGCGAGCCTTTGTGCTTAGGGCGCTGCATAGATGGGGACGAAGCGGGAAGGTTTTCTCTTATCTGAGGCCACGTTTTCCATCGGCAACAGAAAGCTTCGTATACTTTCAAACAGAGTTCTCCTTGAACCAGAATTTTTGCTCTTTAACCTTTAACAACTTTATTACCAGGCTGTGAATTTCTCGTAGTCCCCCCAATTGTGTCAATTACAATGAAGCGATATATTTCTATCTTTGAGTGTAATGCTTTTCTTTAGGAATGAATAAGGAAAAGGGTCACTCACTTTAACGAGTCCAGTGTCTATCATACATACTGATGAGCTCACCTTTCTAAGCTGTACTTCTTACCAAAATGAATACTTGGAAAAAAAAAAACTTTAAATCAATACCGAAAACACCCAGACAGCTAGAACTAGGTGTTTAGAGCTTAATTTCAGACCGTTTTGCTTGGTGCATTATTTACTTGGTGTATAAGTAGTATCTTTAACAGCTTGCCATCAAGGATTAAAGTTTCTATAAAAAAAAAAAAAAAAAAAAAAAAAAAAAAAAAACAGACTTGAAATAGCAAATATCTCAAATTAGTCTGTAACATTCCAGAGTCTTTCCAGATAGTGGTGGGGTGGGGTGTTTTTTGTTGTTGCTCTTGGAACACAAATACTAAAGAAGTCAGGGCATGTTAGATCAATTCTAGCTAGGGTCACCGTGCTAAATTCCTGAGGATCCCATAGCTCAGTCCGTAGAGACGTGTGCTCTAAACACTTAGGTGATCGCTGAATGGCTTAAGTTTAAATTCTGGGCCTCCTCTCCAAATGGAAAAAAAAAAAAAATGGCAGTAAAACCTTTCTTGTCTTCTATCCCTTATTAATTGCAATAGTCCTCCAATCAATAAGACGTCCTCTTAGTAGGTCAGCACTTCAGTCTTTTAGGAATAATGGTGGAAATAATTTGTTCTTAGAATCTCACAGTAAATTTTATATACATTAGAAGATCTGGCAGGACTGAAGGTTCCCGTGTTCATTTCAGCCACTCAGTCTGCATTGTTCACCGAACCTGTCTCCTGATCCCCCATCCCTAATCCTGTACTGTGCTGAATAGTCGATTCCTTAATTGATGATGACATCCTGAATGATGAGGACACCCGACTTCATAGGGTAACTGTCAGTTCTTTCTTAGTGCCCGATAGACCTGTATTGAACAACAGTGACCTAGATCTGGATTTTCCCTTTTTTTTTTTTTTTTTGGAAAAGAAGGTGAAAAAGGCTATATATATATATATATATATATTTTTTTTTTTTTTTTTTGAGAGGTTTTTGCTATAGGGCGCATATGCTCACCAGAAAGACAGAGAGAGGCAGAAAGTGAGAAATCAACCCCCAGCGGGGATGGCCACACCGCAATCCCTTCTCCTCTGTTCTCTCAGGATCTTGGGCACACATGCACACGTGCCCAACGTGAGTTTAAGCTACCAGATCTGGAACTTGAACTGTGGTTGACTACATGGGAATCCAGTGACGTAGACATTATGCCAACTGCTGGTTAAGTTTGCTATAGGCCCCATGCACTTGCCAGAGGGAGGCAGAGAGAAAGAAAGTGAGAACTCACTCCCCAGGGGAACAGCTGTGCTGTAATCCCTTCTCCATTCTCCTCCTGGGATTTTAGGCATGCATGTATATGTGCCTGGCTACACTGAGGTCCAGGACTTAAACCACAAACTTAAGTCATGTGGGATCTAGTAGCCTTAACCTCCACGCTACCTGCCGGCCCAACAGAACTATTTTTGACAGGGTCTCACCACGCTGCAATCCTCCTGCCCTGGCCTCCAAGTCAGCAAGGATTTCAGGTGCAGGCTACAGTCCCTGGGGTGTTTAGGTTGGTCTAAGATCCAAATCCAGCTCTTCCATAATCGCAGTGACACCTTAGCACTCGTGCCACCAGAGTGGGCTGGGGCTGGCCTGAACTGAAAAACTGAATGACTGGGCCCGGGTCTCCATCAGGCGAGCCTAAGCTTCCTCATGTGGGACTCTCAGGTTTACCACGAGGGCCAAGAGAAGGCAAGCACCAGCACACAACGCTTTTCAAGTCCTTTCCTAAACCACATTGTTTGTTTGATGACATTATATCAGATGGCTGAGTCTAAAGCCTTTATAGAAGGTCTATCCAAGGCATGGGTACGAAGGGGAGAGGATAAATTACTGCAATAATCTACAGCCACAGTGTACAACTTGACTAGAAGAGGACTGAGGAACAATGTCATGCAATCAGTATTAGCTTATAACTATAAGTTATAAAAAATTAAGTAATGGAGCCAGCAGGTGGCAGAGTGGTTAAAGTGTTGTACTCCCATGTGGCCCACGGCACTTCAAGTCCTGGAGCTGGCAGTTCAAAACTCACACTGAGTGCGTGTGCATACGTACCCAAAATCCCGAGAGGAGAATGGAGAAGGAATTGTGGTGTGGCCATCCCTGCTGGGGGATGATTTCTCACTTTCTCTCTGTCTCTTTCTGTCTATATGAGCAGTTAGTGTTTATTCTGTGAAATCAACTAAATGCTTCAGAAATTTTACAAGGGCATTCAAAAATCAGGCTTTCTTTTTTGTTTTCTTTTTCGTTACCGGAGGGTTCATGCACTAGGAAGAGGGAGATAAAGTAGGAGAGTGTCCGCCAGTGGGGTGTGGTCACACCATAATCCTTTTCCCACTGTTACGCTGTCCTGCTGGGTGTGGGCACATACACACATAGACGTGACATGTGTCTCAAGCTGTCAGAGCTAGGACTCAAACCGTAGTTAGCCATTTGAGATCTGGCTTCTTTAACCAGGGGCTATAGGGCCTGCCTAAAGTCAGGCTATCTTCTAAATTTACCTTCATATTGGGGCTAGCAGATGGCATAGCAATTACATTGCTAGACTCCCACGCGACCAACTATGGTTCGAGTCCCAGACCTGGTGGCATGAAAATGATGCTGGGTGCATGTGTATGTGTGCCCCAGATCCCGGAAGGAGAATGGAAGAGAAGGGATTGCAGCATGGCTATCCCCTCTGGAGAGTGAGTTCTCGCTTTTCCTCTCACTGTCTCTGTCTCTGTCTCTCTCTGGTCATCATCTGCACACACCCTAAGGCAAAAACCTCTTAAAAAGTTACACACAAGGACCAGCAGTTAGCGTAATGGCTATGTCACTGAACTCTCATGTAGTCGACCACGGTTCAAGTCCTGAACCCGGTGGCTTATACTCACGCTGGGCTTGTGTGCGTGCATGCCCAAGATCCCGAGAGGAGAACGGAGGAGAAGGGATTGCGTCGTGATCATCCCCCCTGGGGTAGGTGATTTCTCGCTTTCTGTCTCTCTGTCTCTCTCTGTCTCTCTGGTGAGCGCACATGCCCTATAGCAAAAACCTCTCCAAAAAAAAATCACACACACACACACACACACACACACACACACGTATATGGTTGTCAGAAAAGTCATGACACAGTTTTGCATAGAAAACCAGAAAAATACATTGTGACTTTTCTGACAACCCAATATATGCCTATTAAAATTTAGAACACATTTTAGACATAAAAAAATTTTTAACAAAGGAGATAAAAGCAGCTTTTCATAATATGAAGACAGGATCGACAATAGGTGGCAAGCTTTTATTTATTTATTTATTTTTGAGGACACTTTACCTAAATAAAAAAGGAACCTTCCCAGGGAAATGTTTAAAGCACCTTAGGTGAGAAATACAGAGGGCACCACTAGAGGGCGGTAGCCCCCTCGCTCATTGTAGCTTGATCGGTTCACTTGAGCGTAACTTCTGTTTACAGCTGTTCACCTCATTCTAGCTATTTCTTCCAGATAATAAGTAATCATTTTCTCCTCCCCCCGAAAACATATGTTATGTAGTTTCACTAACTTTGGAATCCCTGTAACACACAGGTGTACGATACCTGGGAGTGTGCACCTGGATAGAATATTTACACTATGTTGTGGTTTTTATTGTAATTTTGGTCAAACAACTTTGAAATAAGGTGATATCTTCGATTAGTAAAAGAAATCGTTTCTCCCATCGAGAACTATGCATACAAGTAAAATTTAGTCCATGGCCAGGCGAATGCTGATGAAAATGGAAACTCAAGGCATGCTTTGCGGGTTACACTAGCATACAGGCAGCTGTAAGGAGAGCCCGTTTGCCCAGAATAGCTCTGGACCAGGTTGTCGCTCCACCCGGAACCCATTCAGGTAGTGGTTCCCAACCTTTTCAAAGTACAGCCCCTTTGCAGGCACATTTTACAACACCCCCCCCCACCACCACCACCACCACGTGATGATTCTTCAGCTCTTAAAAGCAGTAGATTAAAATGCAGGTGATATCAAAAAGAGTCTATGGGGACTGGCAGGCGGTGTGGTGGTTGGGGGCACTGGACCCCCACATGGCCAACTGCGATTTGAGTATTGGACTTGGTGGCTTGCTTGCTTGCTCTCTCTCTCTCTCTCTCTCTCTCTCTCTTTTTCTCTGTCTCTCTCTGGTCAGGCTTAAAATAAATAGATAAATGAAGTTGAGTGGAATAATTCTTAAAAAAAAGAGAGAGAGAGAGAGAGACTGAAAAAGGTCTATAACTTCAGTAACACTGTTTACTGAATTGGTATTGTGTTAACCACAACCCCATACACTTAAACAATAGCAGTACATGGGGCCAGCAAGTGATGGTGTTTAAGGTGCTGGACGCTCCCACATGGCTGACCATGGTTCAAGTCCGGACCTGGTAGCTTGCTTTCTCTCTCTCTCTCTGTGTTCAAATTAAAATAAATAAATGAATGAATAAATAAAATTAACTAAATAATTCTTTTAAAAAAGATAGTGTAAATATACAAAATATGGGGCCAGCAGATGGCATGGTGGTTGAAATGCTGGACTCCCACATGGCCTACTGCTATGCAAGTCCTGGACCTGGCAGCTTGCTTTCTTACTTTGCCATTCTCTCTCTCCTTCTCAGGTCAAATTTTAAAAATAATAATAAATAACTATTTTTAAAAACCGACAAATATACAAAAGATATCATTTAATCAGTCAACAAACACTTAAGGTTCATTGTCTCAGTGGATTTGTGAGCTCCTGATATAAACCCATAGTCTACACCTTACCCAGAGCACAAGTCTGGGGTCTGTAAGGATGGGAGCATTGACTTTATGTACTAGCTGTCAAACCTGCACTATTAAGATGGAAACATCTTATTTTCTGGTTAGATTATTTTTAAAAACCTTATCAACTCCCTGGGCATGTGTGCTTGTGTGCCCCAAATCCTGAGAGAATGGAGGAGAAGGGATGATAGCACGGTCCTCCCTCCCGGGGGGTGGTTTCTAACTTTCTCTCTGTCTCTCTGGCAAGCACACATACCCTGTGGCAAAAATCTCTCTTTAAAAAAAAAGGAAAAACCGCATCAACTCCTAGAAATTGAGGCCTGTGTCTGTCTGCGTACAGTTAAGGAAGGCCACAGTTCCAGGCAGTCACCGACAACCACACCTGCTGTAAGTTCATAGGTAGCTGCTACAGGTAATCGGCTTGTGCAGATTTCCCAAGGTTAAAGTTTTCCAAAATATCAGTGGAAGTTTGAGCTCTCAAAGACATCAACTCCAAATGCAGTTTGTTTGCACAACCAGAGCGACTTTCTCTGGCGTCCTACTGAGTACGTACCGTATGCTCTCCGCTCAGGTTTCCTGCGAGTTTTGACATCATGGACGAACTATCTCCTGGCACTGGGAAAGAAGCCCGTGGCCTCGCGTAGCTCTGAGAGCCAAGATTCCATAGCTCGGGTAGGCTGACGGCGAACACCACCACTCGGTCCTGCGGAAAGTCGAACTACATCTTTTATAAAAGGAACTTACTACATACTCTGCTCCTGTTGGAATTTACCAGCCAAACGACAAATGGTTTTTTTTTTTTTAGTTTTTCATGTGGTCATAGTGTACGTGTGCTCACAAGAGAGGCAGAGATAGAGAAAGTGAGGAGTAACCCCCCAGGGGAAATGGCTATCCTCTAATCCCTTCTCCTCTGTTCTCTTCTTGGGATTTGGGGCACACACACGTATGTGCCTGGCGTGATCTTCACGCCGCCGGGTCTGGAACTCAAACCACACATCAGGTCATGTGAGATCCAGCACCTTAATCTCCATGCCACTGGCTGGCCTAAAGGACAAACTTGTAATGAAACAAAATACATAATCATACACATGTTTAATTGCTATCAAGGTAAATGAAAGGTCTCAGGATAATAAAGGGTTCTAAACTGAATTAAAACAAACTCAAATTAGAAAGACAATATACAATTCTTATGCCAGTTAAGAAGCCTTCATGTTATTATGGAGAAACTCATGCTATTGTATTACAAAGCTGTTTTTCTTGTAAAACTGAAATGTCTTTTCTTTTGTTAAATAATTCTGCTCTCATTAAATGTAGGAAAGGGGAATATGGGTCAGGCTAACAGATATTCTATCCTAATAGTTTCCACCTTTTTTTTTTTTTGAGGTTTTTTACCTTAGGGTGCATGTGCTCACCAGAGAGAGAGAGACAGAGACAGTGAGACAGAAAGTGAGAAATCACCTCCCCCCCCCAGCGGAATGGCTATGCTGCAATCCTTTCTCCTCTATTCTCCCCCAGGATCTTGGGCGTGCATACAAACGCGCCCCGCGTGTGAGTTTCAAGCCACTGCGTCTGGGACTTGAATTGCAATCAGCCATGTGGGAGTCCAAAGAGGTTACTGCTATGCCTTCTGCTGGCCCCACCACCTTTTAAAGTATAAGATCTTTTTCTGAACGTAACTGCAGTGTTTCACATGTGGTGGTGGCACTTAGACACACACTTCTTGTTTGGCATGTATTTGTGGGCCCTCAGCAGTGGATAGAACCCCCCTGGAATTTGGGGCCCATAGGTTGGGAGTTGCTGATGTGAGTTAATCCTAATTTCTGAGGTGTAGCGTGGTTAAGTGGTTTGTGTGACATTACCCAATCAGCGATGGTCTGAGAGCTGAAATGCAAGTCTCCTCAAGCTTTGCCTCGTACAGTTTCCACTACTCCCAATCACAGGGGAAGGCACACAGAATCAGAGAGCTGTACGTTCAAGGAAATTCATCAGCCAAGTACTGAGAGCGCACCACACTTTCCATCTGGAAATTCAGAAGGGTGCTTGGGAAATTATAAATAGAACAGTTACGAATGCATTGATGTCAGTCTTAAGAGCATAAATAATGTTTAGCAGGTGTCAAACCGAGGCCTGGTTCTGTTTGATATTTCCATCAGTGACCTAGATAAGACGCTGGCAACCAAGAGAGCCAAAATCTCACAGGCGAATTTTACGTTATGGAAAGACTTCTAGTGTCTGCTCCTACAGCTTGTCACTCCTCCGGCAACCGAGTTCCACTTCACTCCCATAGTTCAATTGGTCTCACCTAGGAGTTCGATGATTTAAGTAATTACCTCTAAGTGATAAGTGACTGATACAACAGTTCTCCCAAATGTCTCAGAGAAGTTTAATCATTTAAAAGATGAGTTTCAGGACCAGATGATGGTGCAGAGATAACGCAACACTCTGAGAGGCCAAGCCATGTGGACAGGTTCCATGCATGTGGGCAACCTCCGTGATGGATGGGCAGGGCACACACGTGCTCATGATTTGGGGCTGGCTGAGTCTGGGAGTGGAGCACAGAGTGAAGATTCTATTGCGATCCATCTCTGTCTCTCTCATGGAAGAGAGAAATAACTAAACTTTTAAAAAAATTATCTTATTGGGAACCAGCAGTTAGCATAATGGCTATGTCGCTGGACTCCCACGTAGTCGACCGCGGTTCGCGTCCCGGACCCGATGGCTTAAAACTCACGCCGGGCGCGTGTGCGTGAGTGCCCAAGATCCTGAGAGGAGAATGGAGGAGAAGGGATTGCGGCGTGACCATCCCCCCTGGGGGGTGATTTCTCGCTTTCTGTCTCTATGTCTCTCTCTGTCTGTCTGGTGAGCGCACGCGCCCTATAGCGAAAATCTCTCCAAAAAGAAAAATAAAATAAAAATAAAAATAAAAATTATTTTATTTAACTTTATTTATTTATTTATTTAAATTTGACCAGAAAGGGACAGAGAGAGAGGAGAAAGTGAGAAAGCAAGCTGCCAGGTTCAGGACTTGAACCACGGTTGGCCATGTGGGAGTCCAGTGCCCTTAACCATCACTCCACCTGCTGGCCCCAGAAATAACCAAACTCTAAAAAATGAGTTTATCTAATAGAAAAAGAAAAAAGGAAAAGAAAAAAAAAGAAGAAGAAGAAAAGAAAGTCATGATGTGTTTATTTATGCAAAAAATACATCATGACTTTCCCGACAACCCAATATATTCCTGTTGAAAGGTTGAAAATGATAGAAACGCTCAAAAACACCCGTATAACTCATTTACTTAGTTTTAGAGAGTTTTTTGCTATAGGGTGTGTGCACTTGCTGGAGAGACAGAGAGAGACAAATAGGACAAAAACAAGAAATCATCCCCCGGGGGGATGGCCACACCATAATCCCATCTCCTCCATTCTTCTCTCTGGATTTTGGGCACAGATGCACACATTCACGGTGTGAGTTTTAAGCCACCGGGTTCAGGATTCAAACCATGGTTGACTACGTGGGCGTCCAGCAATGTAACCATTATGCCATCTGCTGGTCCCTAATTCTATTTATTTATTTTTTAAAGTTGTATTCATTTCTTTGTTCGCCACTCTTGGTTTTCTATAAAGTGTGGTGAAGTTTGAAGTAAAAGAACACGCCGGCGGCTTCGATTTTATCAAAGGGACGGCAGGTGCCTTAGTTCGGATCACTTGGATCTAAAATTTATTTCTGGAAGAAACAAAATTGCCTATAATAGCATGCATGGAATTTTTGTTAAGTGGCATTTTAGTCATATGTATAACAAATATACTACGACACCTTTTATTTCATTTTTTATAAAAATAATGCCAATTGGGGGAAAAGTCCACAAGGACCTAACAAACGAAGCTACCTCTAAGAAGCCCCAAGAATCTGACAGGTCACGAAAGTAGACAGTCTCACACAGACTTTGTTGTTAAAAATATTCCAGTGGTGTATTTTTATAGGCGGGCGAGGAAAATGTCCATAAATAGCTCCAGGAAATTTAGCCAAGAACTGAAGTTGCCAGTAAAAATATTAAGTGGACCACCATTAGACATATTTCAAATGTAGTTAATACTTTAAAAGGAAAAAATAAGAAGAAACAGAATTAGAGCACCCTTAAGTTTGTACAATGACTTTGTTCTTTTCTGTATTTTTCCCGTTTTTCATTGTTTCTTTCTCCATTTTCATATCCTATGATTTTCTTTATTTCAGATTTTCTTTTCATTCACTCATCTAAGTGTTTTATACTTTTTGTTCCTGAATGTAGTTCCGTTCTGTTCTTTCTTTCTTTCTTTCTTTCTTTCTTTCTTTCTTTCTTTCTTTGCTATAAAGTGCCCGTGCCCCCCCGGAGAGTGGGAGGGGAGTGAGAAGTCACCCCCTCCATACTGTCCCTGTCGAGGGTGGCCATGCTGCAATTCTTTCTCTATTTTCTCTCAGGATTTTGGGAATTCACTCACATGCACCTGACATGATTTTCAAGCCATTCGGTCCAAGACTAGAACCCCAAAGTCAGTGTGTGGGACCCAGCCTCCTTCACCTCCACGCCACCTGCTGGCCCCCAAATGTAGATATTTTTTTTAAATCTTATTCTAGAAACCTCCTTTTCTGTATTCACACCATCCCTGTTTAAAAGTCAACTTCTTAAAATAATAATACAAACCTTTCAATGCGTATGAGGGCTGGGGAGGGAAAACTTCACCTACCTGGCCCTGGGAATCGTATCAATGAGATGCCCTTCACTTGGGCGTTAGCTGTGGGCCCTCGGCCATGAACTATGACTTGGCAGCTGTGGTGTCTCCTGCGAACTCAGGTTTGTGAAGTTTCACAATGTTTTCCCTAGAGATCAGCCAGTGCCGAGCTGGCACCATCCCACTCCACACAGATCTCTACTGAGCACCTGTGCGAGTCCTTCTGAGGAGGGTGGCTCTTGGTCGGGGAGGCTGAAGGAGCTGCTGGCCCTTCTTAGTTCCATAGCAGCCATGGCGCGAGGACAGAGCTTGGAGCCTCCCTGCTGGCCTGCTCCCACGTCACCGTGAGAGAGCGAGCTAAGAGCAAACCGCGATCCTGGTTGGCAACGTTTTAGAACGGAAGTCGGAGTCGTGGGGGCTTCCAACTCATTAAATGAAAACTATTTACTTCAAAAACCAAAGAATGAGAGTTACTTATAAATGACACAAATGAAGTAAGTGGTAATAAATGTCAACAGGGAAAACTTTAAGTCAGTCTTCCATGTTTCCCCTGATGAATTTAGAGGAACTTAGGAGAGCCATCTTATTGTTATTTTTTATTTTGCTAGAGGGGATGTACACTTGCCAGAGAGAGAGAAAAGCATCCCCACAAAGGGTCATGGGTCTTAACTACCCATGTCAGAGGACACATTATATTTTTACCTTAAAAACATCCTTCTTCGTATTCCAGCAAGTGATCCATGTCTTTTCTTCTGCCATTGGAAGTCACAGAAGAGGCTAGGTGGCAACAACAGCCCACTTTCCCTATTTGCTTCCGTTATTTCTCACTGCGAATTCTGACGTCAGCAGGAAGCCCTTTGCAATGGTTCGCAGACGTGTTCCTTGAAGCCTCTGCACCTCGTCCTCATCTCTTGGTTTACACAGAGCTAGAGAGAATGGCCACCAATGGACTCCATTTGTTTTCTCCTTCTTTTCATAGCCTAACTTAACCAGTTTGAGGTTTAGGGACATGGAAAACTAGCCACACAATTTGGAAACACTGATCAAATGGCACATCCTCAGCTTAAGAAGGCCGTTTCATACTCACTGATGGTTATTTCAGGACACAGCTGATAACTTCAGTGAGCTCTGTTGGTCTATACCACAGCGTAAGGAAAAGTTACTGCTTCGTTTTTGGTCAGATGAACTCATCTGACTGAGTGACAGGAGGGGAACGAGCGAGCCTCCGCAGTGTAGGTTTTGACTTGGGCGAGTATGACAAAGGTGAACAGAGCCCTTCGGAATTTTAACTCCAAAACACTGACCGCATAAACTCAGCGCTTCCAGCTGATTAGCAAGGGCACTATCAGGTGTGAACCCTGCGCATTTCACATGCCAAATGTGTCCTGCAAACAATACTGGGGACAGAGCCAAAAGATGTCATTTCTCCTACTTGACACTTCCAGAATAATCTCCGTCTCCACATGCTTTTCCCTAATCCACCCACTCGAAAGCTTTCCTGTTTACACTCTGAAAGCAGGCTATTTGAAAAACCTTTATCCCTAGTAGAAATACCCAACAAAAAGTCTTGTACATAGGGACATGCACTAAATGTCATTTTAAAAATCTATTAAAGGCCAGCAAGTAATGTGGTGTTTAAAGTGCTGGGTCCTACATAACTGACTCCATGGTTTAAGTCCCAGACCTGGCAGCTTGAAAATCATGCCGGGTGTGCGTGTGTGTGTGTGTGTGTGTGTGTGTGTGTGCATGTCCAAGATTCCGAGACCGGGGATGGTAGAGAAGGGATCGGAGCATGGCTATCTCTCCTGAGAGGGTGATTTCTCATTGTCCCTCTTTCTCTCTCCCAGGAAAGCACACATGCCCTGCAGCAAAAACCTAACAAACAAAAATACCTTTTAAAAGAGATCTCTAGGAATTTCACAGATCAGGAAAAAAATGATAAAAGAAAACTTAAAGCTAAACTCAGACATGTGATTCTCCATTCCGGAAGTGCTACTGTCCGAGAGCATCAGAGCCTGAGTGCAAGATTCAGAGTCTTTAAGATCGTGCCTTCCTTACCACACATCAGTCCCCTCTAGTCCACAGACTCAGTACCCGCCCTTCTGCAGAGTTCATCCCGTTCTGGAAGTTCTCCTCACTTTTCTTAGCTCGTGAAATTGATCCTCTCCCACTAGATTATTGAACTTTGTAGGAGTCCTTATTAGGCATGAGCAACAGTTTATTTCTGAAATCTGAATAAAAAATAAACATTCGCTCATGTAGTAGATAACAATCCTTGCTCATTTCCCTTAGATACACAAACTGCCCTCAGCTAAGGAGTTCAAAAACATCATGAAATGCTAACCACCTGCGAAAGGTCAACTACTTAGAGTTTACTTTCTTCCCTTTGTGGAAATTTTTTAATTTTTTTTTTTTTTTTTTTTTATGTCGGAGGGTGCATGCATGAGAAGGGAGAAAACACCTCCCGAAGGAGTGGTCACATCACGATCTTTTCCCTTCAGTTCTTTACCCAGTTAGAATTAGGGACGTGCAGGCACCTGGCAAGTTTTCTAGCCACAGGGGGATGGGACACAAACCCTGGATGGCCATGTGGGATCTGGCTTCCTCTGTGCAGAACAGAACCACTGCACTGTGGTGGGCCTGGCCCCATCATATCGTTTTTAAAAACCGACTTTATGTGGCTGTCCACAGTCAGGAATTGTATGGATGTCTCTTCAGAGGATCGCGCTGAAGCGATGACATGCAGTTATATTGTCTTCACTTTCCTTCTCTTTTTCTTTCTTTCTTATTTTTATTTATTTTTTTTTTTTTGAGAGGTTTTTGCTATAGGGTGCGTGTGCTCGCCAGACAGACAGAGAGAGACATAGAGACAGAAAGCAAGAAATCACCCCCCAGAGGGGATGGCCACGCCGCAATCTCTTCTCCTCCATTCTCCTCTTGGGATCTTGGGCACTCACGCACACGCGCCCGGCGTGAGTTTAAGCCACCAGGTCCGGGACTCGAACCATGGTCGACTATGTGGGAGTCCAGCGACAGAGCCATTACGCTAACTGCTGGTCCCTTCACTTTCCTTCTCTTGAGAGAAGGATTGTCATTCTCTGGTTTCAATCAGTATTTCGAAAGATAGTCAAATAAATCTGCTTGCCTTCTTTTTTATCTCTGACAATCCCCAGTTCTGCGAGGTAAGTCATCATTGAGTCAAACTAGTCATGGCAAGCACAAACTTTGTGTCCGTTCGGTTCCTCCCAAATCTGCCCCTGTCTATGGTCACACTTGACAGTTATGTCGCTGCTCCGCCATTACCCGTTATAACCTCAAGGTCGCTGTTGACTGCTCCTCGTATTTTGCCTCGTAGTCTCTGTGGTTACCAGAGCTTGCTGGTCCTCTTTACAGGCATTTCTCTGACACTCACCAATTTCCACTCAGAGCAGTTCCTTTTACAAGCCTTTGTAATTCATCACTTGACTATTATTAATGTAATCTTTTGCCCTTCAGCGTCTCTCCCCTTTAATCAGCCTAAATGCTATTTGCCTGGTAGTAACATAAAAGAAAACAGTCGTAACTGTAGGCTGCAGCTAAGAGTGAATGCAAGGTGTCGCTGTTGGAGAAGCCTCCTAAGTAGTTACCTTCAGCTGAGCCCCCTTCGGCCTCACTGACACTCAGCACACTGAGGCCAAGGCTTGGCTCCCAGGCCAGGCTGCTGGCTCTAAAAGAGGAATCCCACGAGGAAGTGCATTTCGGGAGTCACACGGCCAGTGGTCACTTATGACACGGTGCTGAGCCAGGAGGGAGTCCGGCCATGTGTCTGCTCAAAGAAGTAAGGAGGCACCCCCAAGAGCTACACACAGAAGCTGGAGCTCAGGCTTCAGCGAGAATGAAGGCAGGACGATGAAGCAGGGGGTGAGCCACGAAGCAGGAAACGATGGATGGTACCGGCCAGTCTGCCCAAAGGAATACCCTACTACTCTGTGACTCTTCTAGATCTTTATTCCACTCACCCTGGATGCTCAGCTCCAAGAACCGTGATTCTCCCTCATTTCCTTCTTTCATCCCTCCCTCTTGTTTATCATGTTGGCCAAGTCAGCTTGTCTGGCCTTTGGTTGGCCTTACCCATTCTCCTGACTACCCAAGCTAAACCCAAAATTCAGTTTTGCAAATACATATCTCTTCTCAGAAGGAAAGGAGGAAGGAATGCTGAGAGTCCTTGCTCCCAAATGGCACATGCGGGATCTTGTCCTCATATCTTTATTACACTATTCTTGAACAGTTTCCCAATCTTTCTTTCTTTCTTCCTTTTTTTTTTATTTTTGAGAGATTTTTGCTACAGGACATGTGCACTTGCTAGAGATACAGAGAGAGGCAAAAAGCAATAAATCACTCCCCAGGAGAGATGGCCATGCTGCAATCCCTTCTCCATTCTCCTCTCAGGATTTTGGGCACACATTCACATGCACCTGGCATGAGTTTTAAGCCACCAGGTCCAGGACTTGAACTTTATTCGACTCTGTGGAAGTCCAGCGATGTAACCATAAGGCCATCTGTTGGTCCCAGTTTCCCAATTGTTTTCAAGTGCTACATATTAAATTTTTTTTTTTTTTTTTTTCATTTGGGCTGGAAATTCTTTGAGTAAAATGAATGTCTTACTCTTCTTACTTTTTTTTTTTCTCTCAATGGCAGGCATAAAATGACCATGCAAAAATGCTTGTTGATCAATGAACATGTTAGATGGATTTGTATGATTAATGTGTCAAAATGTTTTAGAATAATTTTGTTATACATGCTACTAAACATTTAGCAGGAAAAGATTTGGAGAAAGTAAAAAATTATGGGTTTATGTATGAAACTTAAAAAGTCAAGTATGGGGCTGGTAGGTGGCATGGTGGTTAAGGTGCTGGACTCCCACATGGCTGACTGTGGTTCGTGTTCTGGACCTGGTGGCTGTTGTCTCACTTTCCTTCTCTCGCTGTCTCTCTCTGGTCAAATCTAAACATAATAATAATAAATAAGATAAAATAAAATATTTTTTTAAAAAGTCAAGTGTAAAAGACAGGAGAATACATGAACCAATATATATTTTTTTTTGAGAAATTTTTGCTATAGGGCACATGCACTTGCCAGAGAGACAGAGAGAGACAGAGAAAAAGAAAACAAGAAATCACCCCCCGAGGGGGTGACTAGGCCACAATACCTTCTCCCCCAGTCTCTTCTTGGGATTTTGGGCTTGCACACACATGCACCCGGTGTGAGTTTGAAGCCACTGGGTCTGGGACTTGGACTATGGTCAACCATGTCAGAGTCCAACAATATAACCATTACGCCATCTGCAAGTCCCCAATAATTTCTTTAAAAGTTTTATTTCAATTAATTTGGTTGTCTCTTCATGCTGTTATTTGCTTCCTCTGTTATGTGGAAACTTTTTAGTTTAATAGTCGTATTTGTCTAATTTTACTTTTTTGCTTGTGCTTTTAAAATTTATTCAAGAACTTTTTTTCCCATAACAATATTCTGAAGTGTTTCCCCCATGTTTTCTTCTAGTAGCTTTATAGTTTCAGGTTTTATGTTTATGTCCTTCATACATAAACATATGGATTAAAGTTGATTTGTGCATATGGTGAGAGATACAAGTCCAGCTTCATTGTTCTATAGGTGAATGTTCTATTTTCCTAGCACTATTTATTGAAGACTTTCCTTTTCCCAGTTGATATTCTTGGCACCTTCGTCAAAAGTCAACTGGTGGGAACCAGCAGTTAGCGTAATGGCTATGTCACTGGACTCCCACGTAGTCAACCGCGGTTCGCGTCTCGGACCCGGTGGCTTACAACTCACGCCGGGCGCGTGTGCGTGCGTGCCCAAGATCCCGAGAGGAGAATGGAGGAGAAGGGATTGCGGCGTGACCATCCCCCCTGGGGGGTGATTTCTCGCTTTCTGTCTCTATGTCTCTCTCTGTCTGTCTGGCGAGCGCACGCGCCCTATAGCGAAAAAAAACCTCTCCAAAAAAAAAAAAAAAAAAGTCAACTGGTTGTACGAACATGGGTTTATTTCTGGCTTCTGTAGTCGGCTCCATTGGTCTATGTGTCTATCTTCTTTATTTACTTATTGCCAGTTCCATGAAGTTTCCGTTATGATGGCTTTATAGTACACTTGGAAATCCAATGGTACAATGCTTCCAGTCCCATTCTTTCTGTTTAGGATTGCTTGGGCTAATCAAGGTCTTTCATGATTCCATACAAATTTTATAATAGCTTTTTATATTTCTGTAAGAATGTCACTGGCATTTTGATAAGTATCATATTAAATTATATCTGCTTTTGGGAACCAGCAGTTAGCGTAATGGCTATGTCGCTGGACTCCCACGTAGTCGACCGTGGTTCGCGTCTCGGACCCGGTGGCTTACAACTCACGCCGGGCGCGTGTGCGTGCGTGCCCAAGATCCCGAGAGGAGAATGGAGGAGAAGGGATTGCGGCGTGACCATCCCCCCTGGGGGGTGATTTCTCACTTTCTGTCTCTATGTCTCTCTCTGTCTGGCGAGCGCACGCGCCCTATAGCAAAAAACCTCTCCAAAAAAAAAAAAAAAATTATATCTGCTTTTAGCAGTATAAACATTTAAAGAATATTGGTTCTTGCAATCCATGAACATGAGATGTCTTTGCATGTCATGTGTGTCTCTTTCTTCAGTGTCTTTCAACAGCGGTTTAAAGTTTTCTTTATATGTATATTTTACCTCCTTAGTTAAATGTATTACTGACTGTTTTCTTTTGTTTGTAGTTTTGTAAAAAGAATTGCTTTTTTTTTTTAAGAGATATTTTTGCTATAAGGCACTTGCAATCACTGGAGACACAGAGAAAGACAGATGGAAAGCAAGAAATCCACCCCTGTCCAGTGACCACGCCACAATCCGGTCTCCTCCATTCTCCTCTCAGGATTTTGGGCACACACGCACATGTGCCCGGCGTGAGTTTTAAGCTACTAGGACTTGAACCGCAGTCGACTCTGTGGGAATCCAGAGACATAACCATTATGCCATCTGCTTGTCCCAAAGGATTGCTTTTTTAAATTTCTTTTTTAACTATTTCATTATTGGTATATAAAAACACTACCAATGAGCAAATCATGGCACATCCATACAATAAAACACTATACAGCAATCAAAAAGGTAAAAACTACATATGTATGCAAAGACGTTATGCTAAGATAAAGTATCATGCTAGGTAAAGAAACCATCCACAGAAACTACATTTTATATGAGTCCACTTATACAAAATACTAGAAAGGCAAAATTATAGCAACAACCAAAAAAAGGAGTTCACTCATTCCCAGAAGCTGAGGAGGGCAGAGAGGATTAACTTCAGAGGGAAAAAAAATGAAAGTAATGGGAGTGATGGTATTGTTCTGTTACCTAGACTGCGAGAGTAGTTATACAACTGTAGACACTCGTCAGGACTAATAGAATTTAGGAATAAAATTACCTCTCAATAAAGCTGACATTCAAATGAATTAATGATTTGACAATCCTGTCTTTAAAAATAGCAAGTTGATTATATAAGTGAACTAGCAAACACCCCTGAAACAAGACCCCTGGGTGGGGAGAAGAAGGGTAACTCACTGGAGAATGTGAGTGGGAAAGATCAGTAGCATAGCCCCACGTTCCAGGAATCCCAGGACTGAGCATATTAATAGCGGCCATAATCCCTTCTCTATAGAAGTCTGTCAAAATGTCCCTGAGAACTTTGGCTACTCTCTTATCTAAACAGAAAAAGTGACTTCATTACAGCTAGTACACTAACTGATTTCATGTTGAAGGCATTGGGTAATATAGCAAGTTGGAATACCCTTGTATTTGCTACCTAGCTCCAAAGAGCAAACAAACAGGCCTCGTTTAGCTAATCGAGGCCAACTGGTTTTGGTTTTAGGCAGTCACCGGATTAGGGACAGATGACAAATGCTTTTGAGATGGATGCGTATAAACCATTTTAGAGCATGAGGCAGGGCATATCATACTACCAGTGGAGCAGTGTAAGACATAGCTGGAGAAAGAAAGCAAACTTCAAAACTAAGGAGCAAGTTGAAGTTCCTGCCAAACACGGTGAGGAGGAGGCACAGAAGATGCACCTGTCTGCTTTTAAGGCTCATTAAAGGGTTTAGAGTTGGATAGTTTAAAAATCTCTCTAAGCAGATAAGTGCAGATGACTTTTTATTCTGTTTTACTTATAGATAACCTCTCATTCAGCCACTTAATTCTAATTACCCTATAATGAGTTATAGGCACATTAAATACTTTTTACATAGCAATACATGAACAAGTCAAAAGAAAAACTTGAACAGGTGCAGAAATGTTTACAAAAGAAAATTGAAAGTATCTCTTCATTGTGTTTATGCCTATTTCCTTCTAAACATGAGTTATGTTCATCTGCTGACTTCTACATGATCATCTTTATGCTATAACACTTAAGATTTTTTAAAAGGCTAATTTTATTTAAATTTATTTATTTTAATTAGATCAGAGAGAGACAGAGTGAGAGAGAGAGAGAGGGAAAGTGAGAAAGCAAGCTTCCAGGTCCAGGACTCAAACTGTGGTCAGCCATGTGGGAGTCCAGTGTTCTTAACCACCACGCCACCTCCTGGCCCCAACACTTAAGATTGTAAGACTTGTTACTTATAATTCATTTTTTATGTTTTTAAAAATTTCTAATTGTTGTACATGTTCATGTCGGCAAGCACCACTCTGATTTCCCCTTAGAAACTTTTCCCTCTCTTTCGCCTTCACCGCTGTCTACAATAGTGTAAATGGCACCCCCCCTTTATTCATATGCCCAAGACAAAAATGGTGGGTTATGCTAATTGTTTAATAATCACATCTTGACATGTAATGCATAATATTTTGAACCCCTTGGATATGAAGAAGCCAGGCCAGCAAAAATGGACAGACCAAAAGCTGGGCTGTAAACTTTTGTTTAAAGCATAATGAAAACCTGTGTATAAGGGTAGTAGGAACTGCATTTGGGGAGGCAACGGTGACAGAGTTGAGAATCCAAAGGGATTACTTGCAATGGGCTTAAAAGCAATAATAGTAACAATTTAAAAAAAGACTATTTTCTGGATATAGTTGTTACATTTGAGGGCTAGTCTATTGATCTGAGTCAAAATTCATGTCACGATAGGACTTGATATTAGAACTCTGTTTCATCAATCTCTCTCTTTTTTTGAAGAGAGATTTTTACCATAGGGTATGTGCTTGCCAGAGAAACAGAGAGAGAGACAGAAAGTGAGAAATCACCCCCCTGGGGAGGATGGCCACACTGCAATCCCTTCTCCTCCATTCCCCTCTCGGGATCTTGGGCACACACGCACACACGCCTGGCATGAATTTTAAGCCACCGGGTCTGGGATGTGAACCGCAGTCGACTACGTGGGAGTCCAACGACATAGCCATGATGCTAACTGCTGGTCCCACAAAAACCTCTTAAAAAAAAAAAAAAAGAATGGCCAGATCCTGAGGCCAACAGGTGGTGTGGTGGTTAAGGGTGCTGGACTCCCACATGGTCAACTGTCGTTTGAGTCCCAGACCTGGTGGCTTGCTTTCTCACTCTCTCACTCTCTCTCTCTTACTTTGTCTCTCTCTCTAGTCAAACTAAAATAAATAAATAAATAAATAAATAAATAATAAATAAAATAAAGTTCAATAAAAAAATGTTTTTAAATAGAAAAGGTGCCAGCAGGTTGGGCATGGTGGTTAAGGGCACTGGACGCCCATATAGCCGATCGTGGTTTAAGTCCTGGACCTGGGGACTTGTTTTCTCACTTTCTCTCTCTCATTCTGTCCCTCTCTGGTCAAATTAAAATAAATAAATAAATAAAGTTAAATAAAATAATTCTTTAAAAAAATTTAAAACTTTTTAAAAAAGGGCCAGATCCCACATGGTGACCATGGCGCACATCTTTGCCAGGTCAGTCTGAAACTTGCCAGGCATTCATGCCATCTGACTAAACCCTGTGATGGGTGCTCCTTTCTCTATCTCACCTGTGCACGTGGTCTATGATGAATAAAGAAAAAAGTCTAATTTTTTAACTGCCAGAGGGCACACCCATTCATCAGAGAGAGAAAAAGAGAAAGAGGGAGAAAGCACCCCCAAACAGGGCATGGTAATGCCTCTATTCTTTTCCCTCCGTTTCTCCGTCCTGTCAATATTTTAGGCACATACACACATGTGCCCAGTGTGTTTTTCAAGCCACTGGGTTGGGGTTTGAACTGAAATAGACCATGTGGGATTCAACTCCCTTAACCAGTAGGCAGCATGGTCAGACTGAAAAAAAATCTTTAGGGGCTGGCAGGTGGCGTGGTAGTTGGGACGTTGGATTCCCATATGGCCAACTGTGGTGCCCGTCCTAGATCTGGTGGCGTGCTTCTTGTTTTTCCTGTCTCTCTCTCTCTGTATCTGGTCAAATTAAAAATAATAATAATAAGTAGAAATAAACAAATAAATATATTTTTTTAAAAATTTAAATAAAGAAATACCAGACTGGGGTTAGTTGATGGCATGGTGGTTAAGGCAACTGGATCCTACATGGCCAACGGTGTGGTTTGAGTCCCAGATCCACTAGTTGGAGAAAGCATGCCAGGCATGGGTGCATGTGCGTCCAAAATCTTGAGAGGGGAATGGAGGAGAAGAGGTTGCAGCATGGCCATCTCCCCTGGGGGTGCTTCCTCAATTTCTCCCTCTCTCTCTCTCCCCAATGAGCATATGTGCCTTATAGCAAAACTAAAAAGAAACAAAAAACTATTTTCTGAATTTCATTGTTATGTTTGGAGACTTGTGAATTAATCCACGTCGAAGTTTATGTTAGGTCTTGACACTAATTAAAGCTGTGTTCTGTAGTGTTTACTTGGTCCTCTGGTTTGGTACGAGTTTCAGCATGGGTGTCTGCTTTACTTCTCTCTCCTGGCTGCAGTCTAAGGAGACTTCCTGAAACCAGAAAATGTCCTGGGATCTTGCTCCAACTGTGCAATACAGCGAGGGGCTTTGCCTGAGCAAGACACACCCAGACGCACAGTCAGTCCCATTCACTTTCATTTTCTATGCCCTGCTGTCTTATTTCGGAAATGAGGCTTGCATTTACATTGGGAGGCCGTATCGTATTGTATTATAGTTGGTAGAAAGTACCCTGAAACAAACAGAACACGTAGAAAGGCTTTATCTTTGGGTATTTTGCTTACCACATGTATACCTCTCCTTAAGAACTTGGTTATAACTTTCAAAGGAAATAAAAGGAAAAATTACTCAGGGAATCGTGGTAAAGAGACAATGGTGGGGCTGGCGAGTGGAGTGGTGGTTAAGGGTGCTGGATTCCCGCAGGGCCGACCAGGCTGCGAGTTCCAGACCTGGTGGCTTACTTTCTCACCCTACCACCCCCCACTCTGTCCCTCTTGGGTCAAATTAAAATAAATAAATAATAAAATAATATTTTTTCCCTTTTTTTTAAAAAAAGAAGACAATGATTTGAGCATCAGTTACATGCCCTTTAGAATAAAAATAGATGCGTGGGGACCACCAAAAAAAAAAAAAAGAAGACAATGGAAAAACTCTTGGTATTATTGTGAAGAACAGTTGTAATTCCCCAGTAAAATCCCCTCAGGTTTGGCCCAATTAAATGGCGGCTTTCCACTGTGTAGCACATTCTCTTTCCGTAAAGTTCTGTTGTTCTTAACTCAAAGGATCTTGTAGATTCTAGAGATCAAACAGTGGGCGCCACTTAGAATTCTTGGACAGGCCTCCGAAGAAGGAATCAGACCGAAGGAAAAGAAAAGTTTGGTTTTGTTTATCTATGATTTTTATCCCCCCCATTTATTTAAGGATCTATGGACAAAATTTGAAAATGACTTCCATGAGTAAACGGGATTGTACTATTTATTAATTTGAGAAACGATTCACCACTGAGGGTTTTTTTTTTGTTTGTTTGAAAATTGAGGGAGGGAGAAATGAAAATTTGTTCAGTTGGCAAAAGGTTTTATTCATGCAAGATGAGTAAGTTTTAAAGATCCACTATAGTGTAATGCTTATTGTCAAAGATACTGTATTATATATTTATAAATTGCAGAGGACAAATCTCATGTTAAGTGTTCTGATCACAAAATAACAACAACCAAAACATCAAGGGACTCAAGAAACTTCCTAAGGGAATATATATGTTTATTCCCCTGAATATGGTGGTAGCTTCATAGGCATATGCCCAAACTCATCTAACTGTATACACTAAGTTATATAAAGTTTATTAAAACACAAATAAATATTCCAGAATAAAAGAAAAAAGAATCACTTCAAATGATTTTTTTGTTTTTAGAAGTTGTTTTTGCCTTAGGGCACGTGCACTCTCCTGAGAGAGAGACAGACAGTGAGAGGGAAAGTGAGAAATCACTCCCCAGGAGGGATGGCCATGCTGCAATCCCTTCTCCTCCATTCTCCTCCCAGGAACTTGGGTGTGTGCCCAGAGAGATTTTGAAGCTACCAGGTCTGGGACTTGAACCGCGGTTGGCCGTGTGAGAATTCAGCGATGTAACTGCTACACCATCTGCAGGTCCCTCAAATGATGATTTAATATAAAGATCTTTTTAGTTAAATTAACACGTATTTATTGTGTACCTACCATGTGGCTGATACCCTTCTAAGCCCTGACAATACAGCAAAAATAGAAAGTCCGTGTCCTCATAGAGCTTACATTCTCATGCAGGAAAGACATCTTAACCCTACTCAAAAAAGTTTAGTTACTGAACTAAGTAAAGAATTTCCATTCGAATCTCAACCAAGCTTTCTAGCAGTCTCCGAAAAATAGGTGTGAGGTTCCTATAAAAATATAGCTTAATGGTTTAAGTGATTCAATGAGTCTTATCCTCGTAAAACAGATTCCAGGAACAAAATGAGCTGGTTGGTATGAAAACTGTAGATCTTGGGACCAGCAGATGGTGTGGTGGCTAAGGCGCTGGACAATCCTACATGGTTGATCATGGTTCAAGTCCTGGACCTGGTGGCTTGCTTCCCCCCACCTCTCTCTCTCTCTCCCTCTCTCTCTGTGTCTCCCTCGGGTCAAGTTAAAATGAATGAATGAATAAAATTAAGTAAATACTTCTTTGAAAAAAAAATTTAAAAAAAGAAAACTGCAGATCTTTGCCTCAAAAGAATGTGGTAACTAAGAGTTAAGAATATAAAATAGGTCTGTACACAACACTGAGTATTAATAAGAAAGTAACTTTCCAATGATTTATTTTTAATCCATTAGAGGGTGTGTGCACTCACTGGAGAGGGAGGAAGCGAGAGTATGCAGTACTTTCCCTGGCTGCTAACTGCCTTTTCTGCTGCCCCTGGTTATTTCCAGTTAATACTTCTCTGTTTTTCTTTGCACTTCGAGGAAAAACAACAGAAATGTCATTTATGCTTTTGAACCCAAAGAAATTCAGATACCATTTAAAATAGCTGGGTAGGTAAGGCATGGAAATGGGAATGAGAAGTTTGAAGTCTTTGGTTTTAATCTATAGACATCAGAACCAAAATGATAGGAGTAGGAACTGTTAACACAGGAGTCAAATTGGAAGACTCTGACATGTAGCAATTATTAGGAAAAGCGGTGTGTCCCCTTCCCCCACCTCTTCCAAAAAGAAAGGAGACATTGCTCTAAAAGTGTAATTTCCTTGCATTTAAAACATTTCGTAAGTTCCTGTATGGGTCAAGCTCCAACCCCTCACCAGGCGATGTTGGACTAGCCCATCGTTCTGAACGTCAGTGTTCTCGTCTGTACGTGTGAGTGACTTCACAGGGGTATGGGAAGACATGTATGCAAAGCACCCAGCCTGGTGTATTGAACGGGGTAGGCACGTAATGAAGAAGTCCATCATTGTTTGTTTTTCCTCTTAAGCCAGGTATTGGAAATATGTCGTAGTTATACTGAGAAACACATACATTTGCTTAGTTTAGTAAATAATTTCTTTTTTAGAGGTTTTTGCTACAGGGCGCATGCACTCGCCAGAGAGAGAGAGAGAGAGAGAGAGAGAGAGAGAAAGTGCAAAGTGACCCCCCAGGAGGGATGGCCATGTCGCAATCTCTTCTCCTCCATTCTCCTCTCGGGATCTTGGGCACACACACACACGTACCTGGAGTGAGTTTAAGCCACCGGGTCTGGGACTCGAACTGCGGTCGACTACATGGGAGTTCAGCGACATAGCCATTACGCCAACTGCTGGTCCCAGTAAATAAATATTTAATGACTACCTGCAGTATGCCCCTCACTTGCCAGGTACTAGGGGTATGTTAATGAACCAGACAAACAAACTCAGTCCTCATTGTGCTTACGGTTTCGAAAGCAAGAGTGACATGAAACGATAATTACTCAAATTACTGTGTAATTACTATCATAACAGGGACTGCGAAGGAAAAGCATGGGTGCTATCAAAGTGTAAATACAGGGTGTGGAGGTGGGTCATTTTCCCCGAAGAGTCAGAGAAGGCTGCCACACGGAAGTGATGTTTAAACTAAGATCTGAGGTCAGCAAGTCAGACTCGTAGGGTGGCATGAATAGAACACAGGGAATGCACGTATAAACAAAATCACACAAAAGAACTCATTTTGGCTGAAGGCATTTCTTGGTTTTTTTTTTTTTTTTTTTTTTTTTTTTTTTTTTTTAGGGGTTGTGCTTGCTGGAGAGAGATAGAGACAGGGAGAGGGGAAAGTGAGAAATCACCCTGCAAGGCAAATGGGCATACTGCAATTCCTTCTCCTCCATTCTCCTGCTGGGATCTTGGGTACACATGTGCACGTGCCTGGCATGAGTTTCAAGCCACCGCGTCCGGGACTCAAACCATAGTTGGCCTTGTGGGAGTCCAGCAACGTAACTGCTGTGCCACCTGCTGGCCCCGGCTGAAGGCATTTTTATTTTAAAAAATGACAGAAGAAAACTTTCTAAGGATTCTTACAGTTTGACACTGTTACTGTAGGTTATTACCAGGTTGCTAGGCTTAATATAAACATTAATAAACTTTTATTTCACAAAATGCATGGGGCCGGTGTGGTGGTTAAGGGCGCTGGACTCCCACATGGTCAACCGTGGTTCGAGTCTCGGACCTGGCGGCTTTCTTTCTTTCTCTCTCTTTCTCTCTGTTCCTCTCCAGCCAAATTAAAAATAAAATAAAATAACAAAGATAAAAATAAGAAACAATTCTTTCTTAAAAAATTTTAAAAAACCCAAAATGCATTAAAACAGGTTAATCTGTTACAAATTCAGGTCTTACATGTTTTAAAATCTGTGAATTAAAAAAATTAATCTTACTGAATTAATTTAGGCCTCTCTGATGTAGCTACAAACATGGACGTGAAGAGGGTTCTATTTGCTCTGGGGAGTTTTTTGTTTGTGTTGCAGGCATCGTTGTGAAGGGAAAAGAACATTGAAACTGACGTCAAAGGTCTGGGTTCTATTTCTGACCGCCGCTCATTCACTGGGGAGCAAGATGAGGCATTTAAACTACCATTTCCTATTTAGGAACAGGGGATTTTACATGTAAAAGCCTCAAGTCCCAGAAGCCCAGTGATAGAGCAATGTTGGTTCAGAGATGATGGTATGGACCGGGGTCACGGGTTCCTCTAACCTCCTTCTCTGTCACCTAAACATCCGTTTGCTCTTCGTTACTGTCTTTATGACAGCAAAAGACTAGGAGCCCCATTATCTTAAGAGTTTAAGGAAAGGGCCCCTTGGTGGCATGGAGGGTAAGGTGCTGGATTCCACTTGGGAGACTGTAGTTCAAGTCCCAGGCCCAGCAGCATGAAAGCAGTGAGTGCATGTTTAGGCGTAAGTACAATCCTGAAAGGAGACTGGAGGAGAGAAGATGGCAGTGTGGCCATGCCCTCCCCCCACAGGGAGGATTTCTCCCTTTTCTTCTCTGTCTCTCTCTGGTCTCTCTAGTAAGTGCACATGACCTATACCAAAACTTAAAAAAAATAAAAGATGGTAAGGAGAGAAACAGAAAGAAAAAAACCAACAATTTTAGTTAACGATAAAGGACTAAATAAGTTATAGGACCAATAATTCATTTTGGAGTAAAAAGGTTACAGTGGGAATTAAATATTTACCACCTTGAGTTTTGTAGGAGTCTTCTATCCCCTCAGTGACACTTTGGGTTTTATTGCCGGAAATAATTGCACTACAAGGAAAACCAACCGAACGGGGCCTCATTTTCTCAACATCCCTCTCGGTCATGCACTTCTTCCTTAGTAACCATTTGCCTTCCTGCATCCATTCTCCTGTCTTCGTTCTTTCTTTTTTGTTCAAGTTTATTTATTTCAAGAACCAGAAAGAGACAAGCATCTCCAGCAGGTTCTCACCACACCATGACCCTCCCCCAGCTGTCCAGCCAGCCGGGGTCACAGGGACATGCACAGGCACAGCCAGCAGGCCCCCACTCCCTGCGTCACTATGACGAGGCCTCTCTTTTTAACTTTCATTTCCTTGTCTCTTCCTTATTTTCCTTGCCTCTCTCTTATTGCTTCTTTTCCCTACTAACTCTGCTTTCCCCTTTCTATTGCTTTATCCTACAAGGACCCAGTCACGAGTTAAAATCCTTAATAAACAACCACAACCAGCTGCCGTGGCACAGTGGTAAGACAATGCTCCGCGACACTGAGACCACGTGGGAAGGTCCTGGGATCGTGTCCTGAGGTCTGCCTGGGCATGCTGGGTGTGAGCGTGTACCCCTGATTCTGGTTGACTGAGGCTGTGCGTGTCCCTGTGACCCTGGCTGGCTGTGCCTGTGCGTGTCCCTGATGGATCCCAGCATGAAACTCTGGTGGGAGTGTCTGTTTGTTTCTCTCGTGGAAGAAAGAAAAGGAACTTAAAAAACCAAAGCAGTCAAAGCAAAAAAGTATCATGATGAAATACTTTAAAAATTATAAACAGTTCATTCTAACAATATAGTGCAGAACAAACTTGCCGACAAATAACATTCGAAGGTTATTTCTCATGTCACCCAGTATGCCTTGCAAGGATTCCTTTTGTAAGACAGTAGTATCCTACCACTCACCTGCTGCCACATAGGATTTTGTTTGTTTGGTTTTAGATTTTTTGCTGTATGGCAAGTGCACCTGCTGGAGAGAGACAGTGAGAAGGAAGGTGAGAAAATCCGCCCCCCCCCCCCCCCAGGAGGGATAACCATGCACAATCCCTTGTCCTCCATTCCATTCTCCTCTCAGGATTTGGCCATATATATACACACACACACACACACACACACACACACATGCACACAGTGTGATTTTTAAGCCACCAGATCCAGAACTTGAACTGCACAGTGGGCCACGTGGGATCCAGCACCTTAACCTCCCTGCTACCTGTTGGTTCAGCACGAAGGATTATTTTAAGAGAAAAAAGGATGAAGAATGATAAGCATTGTATTTATGTTTAATGTGTAACCAACTTTGAGGTAATATGTCAAGCTTTGACATCGTCAGATGATTTTATTGTCATTTTGTATGAGGCTTATCAAAGAAATGATGGCACTCCCTGCCACCCATGTTTTCAGTGACTCACGGTCAAGAGCAGTCTAAAAATAGGTGAGGATAGTAGAGTAGGATATTTTTTTTTAAATAATTATCTATTTAATTTTATTTATTTATTCATTTATTTTAATTTGGCCAGAGAGAAAGAGAGGAAGAGAGAGAGGGAAAGTGAGAAAGCAAGCCACCAGGTTCCGGACTCAAACCATGGTCGGCCATGTGGGAGTGTCCAGCATCTTTACCACCACACCACCTGCTGGTCCCAGAGTAGGATATTTTGATAGAGACGACATTCACATAACTTTTATTACAGTATGTTATTATAGTTGCCCTATGTTATTACTGGTTATTGTCCATGTCTTACGGTGCCTAATTTATAAATTAAAGTGTGTTATAGGTATATCTGTATAAGGCTCTGTCCTGTTCATTGTTTCAGATGTCCACCGGGGGTCCTGGAACTTACGTCCCATGGATCAGGGGACATAAGTGACTGTACTTGTCAGCCCATATAGCTGTGACTATGTGGCTAAGAAAACAAGCACATGCAGATACATCTGAAGGAAAAAAATAGAAGATTTCCTTAAATTTTGTGGAACTCACCAGGAGAATTTTTTTTAACTTCAAAACTAAAAAGTGAATGGTTTTTGATGAAATTATGTATACCCACCATTATATTTGCACATAATATAACTAAATGTCATTATTTCAAAGATGTTACTGATTTCTAAATGCTACAACAAGGAAATTCCTTGGGCCCCTAGCATTTTTGTCACTATATAGCCTAACAGCTCTCTTAGAAGGCACTAATAGATAAAGAAATTACTCTTTAAAAATGCCAGCAACTCGTGACCAACAGATGGCATAATGGTTATGTTGCTAGACTTGCATGCAGTCGACAACAGTTTGAGTCCCAGACCCAGCAGCTTAAATCTCATGCTGGGCGTGTGTGTGTGTGTGCCCAAGATCCCAAGAGGAAACTGGAGGAGAAGGGATTGCAGTGTGGCCGTCCACCTGGGGGATGATTTCTCACTTTCTGTCTCTCTGTCTCTACGGTGAGTGTACATACTCCATAGCAAAAATCCTTCTCAAAAAAAAAAAAAAAAAAAAGAAAAAAAAAGGCCAACAACAAAATGTGTTGTTAATCATTAAGGATATAAGTAAATGGGGGCCAGCAGGTGACATGGTAGTTAAAGCATCGGACTCCCATATGGTTGACCACAGTTCAAGTCCCAGACCTGGTGGTTTAAAAATCATGCTGGGTGCAAGTGTGTGTGTGCCCAAAATCTCAAGAGCAGAATGGAAGAGAAGGGACTGAGGCATGGCCATTCCCCGTGAGGAGTGATTTCTCACTTTCCCTTTCTCTGTCTCTCTCTGGTGAGTGCAAGAGCTCTGTGACAACCCTCCTGCCCCCTCCCCCCCCCAAAATAGAGTATAATAAAATGCTCTCCAATATTATTCTTTTGGTTGGAATTGATTTTTAAGAATTTGCATCAGTAGACAGTGATGAGGCTCGGGACATGCTACCCCCAAATATGGCACCTTGGCATTGGACACAGCAGAAGCAGCAGCAAGGTCTCTCTGACCTTCTGTCATTCCCTCCTGAGCAGGCCACAGAATAATTCTCTGACCTTCCTCTGAAGCAAGTCATAATACCCTCCTGTGAGGGTGCCCTCTTAAACCCAGAGGAAAGGAATGTCCTTATCTTTGAAGACAAAGGTACACAGAAAAGAATCTGAACATTTACTAATTGTGATTTTTCAGTCTTACTTCTCTAAATTATTCACTTCTTCATCCAAAAAATACACTCATTTCCTGATGTCTTTAGGTCTTCATTGCTGAAGGCTCCAATGTCACATAAAAAAACTAAACTTGTGTGCTTTTTCTCTTGGTAAGTTGCCTTCTGTTACAGGAGCCTCAACCATGACTCCAGTGATGGGTGGGAAAAGAACTTTTTTCTCCCTTCAACAGGATGGTTGATCAAATCAGATTCTTGAGGGTTGGGTTAGACAGGAAGCCGCTTAGAACAAATGAAGGAAGTCAGGAACCTCTGGCTCTGTTGACTAAAGCTTCACATTATGTTGAAGTAGTATGAGCGAGAACTAATGAAACAGAAATTCTCATCATTTGAGAACTCTTGTAATTGTTTCACTTTGATAAACAAAAGCTAATATAGCCATGATAAATTAATAGCATGTGTATGCACAAAGGAAGAGTCTGTTTTATTAATCTTACAGATAAACCAATATTTACAGCATTAACAGCTTGCAAAAGGTGAAAACAATTTTTTTCTGATGTTCAACTTGAAGATCTAAGCAAGAATTTGAATTCTTTGGAAGGACATTCCCTATTGGTCGCATTATGGGCCCATCTTTCTTTAACAATCTTAGAAAGACGCTAGAGTCTTTTTTGTAAAATCAGGAAAAATCTGTATTGTGTTTTGCCAATATTCAGGTCCAGATGACCCGAGGGATAGAGAGAGCACTCCCAGGAATTAGCAGTTGCTCAGTAGGTCGGATCCTAAACTGCAGCAAGGAGCCTGGGAGAACCTTTAACATGGAAGACATTAGAGTGGTTCTCATGTGGGGAAACTATAATCTTGGGAAAATTTTAATCTTCATAACAAAGTGTTTTAGTGATGGAAAGCGATGGAAATGAGTTAGTTAACGTTGGCAAGGAAGAGTCTGAAGCTCACTCCCTAGGGGCGCTTTCCGCCCCTGGCCTGGGGTGCTGTGTTCCCAGCGTTCTAAACCACTTTCTGAAGGATTCATACTCCAAGGGAAGAGCCCACTGATTACTCCCAAAAGATGAGGCTTCTCCTTGGGGCCAGCAAGGGCTGTGGTGGTTAAGGTGCTGGGATTCCCACATGGCTGACCAGTTCGAGTCCCGGACCTGGCAGCTTCCTTTCTCTCTCTCTCTCTCTGTCTTTCTCTGGCAAAACTCATGTGAAAATAATAATAATAATAAATAAAGTTAAATAAAATAATTTTTTTAAAAAGATGAGGCTTCTCCTTAACTTCATGCATCTCTTTTGATTGGTTTTGTATTTGCTGAGCAAACTTCTAACCTAATTTTATTTATTTATTTATTTATTTATAGAAATTTTTGCCTCAGGGTAGGCATACTCTTGTGCGGGAGAGACAGAGACAGTAAGAAATCACCCTCCTAGGGGCGATGGCCATGCCACAATCCCTGCTCCTCTGTTCTCCTCCTGGGATCCTGGGCGCACACACACACACACACGCACACACATCCAACATGATTTTCAAATCACCAGGTCTGGGACTCAAATCATGTTCAGCTATGTGGAAGTCCAGCAACCTAACCACTACACCATCTGCTGGCCTGTTCATTTTATTTATTAATTAGTCTTTCCTGTAAGTAAAATAACCTGAAGATTTCAGATTACTTCACAAGTATTCCTCCAGCATAAAATAACAGATTGAATCCCTGAGTTTTTTGCAGTTTCTAGGGAGCTTCGTTATTAGCAGAGTGAGTCTCTGAGAACCTGTCCATTCTGTAGTCAAAGGAACACCAGTGATTTTCTGAAGGTGTGCAGACTTAATCAACGGAGACCACACAATGATTTATTTGGCCTGATAATTTCAATCTAAAAACAAAAGAAAATATCTGGTAAGCCTTCTCTTTCTCTCTCTCTTTTTTTTCCCCTTTTTTTTTTTTTTTTTTTTTTTTTTTTTGTCATAGGATACATGCACTCGGCTGAGAGAGACAGAGACCGAGAGAGGGAGAGGGAGAGGGAGAAATCACCCCTCATGGGGGATGGCCACACTGCAATCCCTTTACCTCCATTCTCCTCTTGGAATTTTGGGCATACGTGCACACACACCCAGCATGATTTTCAAGCTTTGGAGTCCAGGACTTGGAGCATGGTCAGCCATGTGAGAATCCAGCACCTTAACCACCACCTGCTGGTCCTCAAACCTCTTTTTTTTTTTAGAGATTTTTGCTATAGGGTGCATGCCCTTGTCAGAGAGATAGAGAGAGACAGAGAGACAGAAAGTGAGAGATCATCCCCCTGGGGGATGGCCATGCCACAATCCCTTCTCCTCTATTCTCTTCTCAGGATTTTGAACACACATTCACACATTCTCAGCATGAGTTTAAGCCACTGGATCCAGGATTTGGACCATGATTGACTATGTGGGAGTCCAATGATGTAACCATTATGCCATCTGCTGGTCCCCCACAAACCTCTTTTCTTTTTTAAAGAATTATTTTTATTTAATCTTATTTATTTTATTTATTTATTTTAATTTGACCAGAGAAGGACAGAGTGAGAAAGAGAGAGAGAGAGAGAGATGGAAAGTGAGAAAGCCAGCCATCAGGTCACCAGGTCTGGAACTCAAACCGCTGTCAGTCATGTGGGAGTCCAGCACCCTTAACTACCATGCCACTTGCTGGTCCCATCCCCCAAACCTCTTTTTACCAACTCTTTAACCGCAACAAGGATGAACTAAGATCCATGTTTCTTCCTTTAACCTGGAGGATAATTTGTAAAATCTTGTCCTGTATAGTATCTACATTTGTTTCAAGCTATGTATATAACCTTATTTAAAATTACATTAATGACTGTAATTATTAAATCTAGGTAATGGATACAATGGAAATATGTTGTATTATTATTCTTTCTACATTGCGCAAATCTGAAAGTGCTAGAATAAAAAGTAGAACCAAAACAAAAAACTAACAAAAAAGATGTATCAGGAGTTTTAAAATCCCTCTTCAAAGAACATTTAAATTCGAAGTAATGAGATTTGGTCTGTGTCTGAATTTTCAGTGTATTTGTCTCCAGGACAAGCAGAACCATAGCTCAAGTTACTTGGGCAATGCTATCAGGTGTCGGCCTGCCCTGCCTCTTTCTCTGTGTTATTGCTTTGCCAGAGGCGCTATATTTGGATCTGTGGGTAACAGTTGATACTTTGGCTCAAGTTGTAAGGAACCAACTCATTTCTTTTCTAGGAGAGACTGATAACTTTTTGTCCTGACTGATCATATTGAAATAGCTGTGAGATAGAAAAGATTTTGTGTGTGTGTGTGTGTGTGTGTGTGTGTGTGTGTGTGTTTTCCTTAGGGGCTGTTTCTCCCCTCTTTTTAAAATTTTTCTACTTATTTATCTGTTTATTTGTTGTGATTTTCAAGCTGGGTCTGGTACTTGAACCACAGTTAGCCATGTGGGAGTCCAGCTCCTTACCCACCATACCACCTGCTGGCCCTGTTTCTAACCTATTTATAGAAGAACTAAAAGTCTCTTCTTGTACAATGAGGTCTCTATCCCTTAGCATGCCAATAGAATCTCTTGTTCCGACATTATATATGTTCTTGTCTTTGTACCAGAAACACGGCAGTATTGCAGAGCCTAAGTTCTCAAATGATAATGCAGAGATAGAGAGACGGAAAGTGACAAATCACCCCTCAGATTGATCTGATCTCATTAATAATAAGGATATAATAATAATAATGATCTAATGGTCATTACTAATATAATGTATAAGTAGGATACATTTAATAATAATATAATTTAAAAATAATATAAAACTATAATATATTAGATATAATAAGACCACAAAAATTTGTCAAGGATTCTGACCAGACAGTGGGTTGTCACAGAAGTCATGATGCGTTTTTGCGTAGTAAAAAGTACGTCATGATTTTTCTGATAACCCAATAGATACAAAGTAAACTAGAGAGCTCTTTAGTGTTTTGCTTTTCCCCCTAAAGATTAAATCCTATTTAGAGAGATGTGTTAGCCTAGCACGTTTCATTCCATGAGATTTAAAGTAATGTTAGTTTGGGAAATGTGGTATTCACTTTGTCTATGTTTTTCGTAGTACGTTTCTTGTTGTTCTTGTATTACTATAGCTAGTGTGTTCAGGGTGCTTCTTTTAAAAATGATCAAACTGTCTTTTAACATTTAATACAATTTTGATTATGACTCTACTATTAAGGTTGGTTAAAGTGTATGTATATCAAACATGAGTTAAATTTTAAAATAAAATAAAATTACACATATTAAAATATCCAATGATTTGGTTTTACCTAGACCAAACTTGTGAGTAGCTTATTTGTCAGATTTAATCTGGATATTTGACTTTGCATTGATGAAACGACAACATATATGTTTCCCTAGTTTCTTTCTTAAAAGAAATTCATACAGAAAAACTAACATTCTGTTACTTTATTTTTTTTTAATTTCCAGAAAGGACATGTGTAGTCTCCAGAGAGAGAGAAAAAGAGAGAGAGATAACCCCAGAGGGGTATGGCCATGCTGTAATCCCTTCTCTGTTCTCCATCCTGTTGGGATCTTGGGCACGTATGCAAACATGCCCTGTGTAGCTCTCAAGCCACCGGGGCTGGGACTTGAACCACAATTGGTCATATAGGATCAGATTCCCAAACCACCAGTCTACAAGCTTTGTGAAGATTTAAATTTGATTTATTCACTCTTTCTTACACACAGAAAAATAAGTTATTATTTTCAAGAGGGAAGGCTTTATTTTTAAGCATTGTTTTATTTAATTTTATTAATTTATTATTATCATAATTAATATTTTAAAAATTTGACCAGAGAGAGGCAGAGAAAGACAGAGAGAGAAAGTGAGAGAGAAAGAGAAACCACCAGGTCTGGGACTTGAACCATAGTTGGCCATATGGGAGTGCAGCACCTTTCACTACCACACCACCTACCAGCCCCTGCTATAAATCTTAATAAAAATAATTATTTCACCTTGAAATAGTTGAAGGAAATAGTTCCTTAGCTAAATTTGGAGATTTATCTTTTCATCTTAAAATGACTTTTTATCATGATCAATCTTATTTTATTTTATTTTGGAGAGGTTTTTGCTTTAGGGTGCATGCAATTGCCAGAAAGACAGAGAGATACAGAAAGTGAGAAATCACTCCTCCCTGGGGGTATGGTCATGCTGCAATCCCTTCTCCTCCATTCTCCTCTTGGGATCTTGGGCATGCACGCACAGGTGCCTGGCATGAGTTTAAGCCACTGGGTCCGAGACTCGAACCATGGTCTACAACATGAGACTCCAGCGACATAGCCATTACGTTAACTGCTGGTCCCATGATCAATCTTTTTATTGTATTACAGCTTACTCATCTAATCGTCCATGTCCTTTATGCAAAAACATAAAAATTGTCAACAAAGTTTATCATCCTATATTAGAACTATGTTGGGACAGATCAAACTTAGATAAAGAAAAAAGAAATTCTACAGATGCAAACTTTCACAGTGTTTTCTATAAAAGCAGTCACATACTTTAGTACATGAAGAGAGGACTTCAAAAGTTTGTAAAAAATCACATTAAAGTATGAGTTTATTTTAGTGCAAAATATTTTGAAAGCTATGCATAGTTTTATAAAATGCGTTTTAAAAAGTTTTGTCCCTTGGGACCAGCAGATGGTGTAATAGTTGTTGCTCAACTCCCATGTAGTTGACTGCAGTTCAAGTTCCTGACCTGGTTGCTTAAAACTCACACCTGGCTCATGTGCATGCCTAAAGATCCCAAGAGGAGAATGGAGGAGAAGGGGTTGTGGCATGGCCATCCCCCTGGGGACTTGATTTCTTGCTTTCTGTTTCTCTTTCTCTCCAAAAAGTGCATGCACCCTATAGCAAACATCTCTCTCAAAAAAAAAAAAAAAAAAAAAAAAAAAAAAAAAAAAAAAATTGCCCCCTCCAAAAACAGAAAATTTGCCATGGGCATGTGCTCTTGCTAGAGACAGACAGAGAGAAAAGAGAGGGACAGAAAGTGAGACTGCACCCCCATGGGCAGATGGTCATCCCACAATCACGTCTCCATTTGAGATTTTGGGCACACATGCGCATGCCCTGAAGGTGGTTTTCAAGCTGCCCCTCCAGGACGCAAGCCAAGCAGCTGGCCATGTGGGCTCCAGGTGCTTTAGCCACCAGGCCTCCAGCTGACCCCATAATACACATTTGCTATGAACTTTTGAAGACCTCTTATATATATAGGCAGATTGCCTGTTGATAAAACCAGGTTTTTCCTACACTAGTGGGCTGTACAACTGCGTACAAGTTACATCAACTCTCCACTTTCATTTCCTTATCTGAAAGTAACAGTACCTAGTTAATAGGCTTGCTGTGAGGATGAAGTAAGTCAATACAAATGAAAGATTCAGAAGGGTATTTAACTATTACTGTTTAATAAATAATCATTATTCAAAATTTTCATTTCGTACAAAGGCATTTGTTATATGCATGCATCAGTATATATATATATATATTACAGTAGGTATATATAAAAATACTATTTATATTACTGTGTACTAATGATGCTCCTAATTTTTAGTTTATTATAAAAGTAAATATTTTATATGAAATTTGGAAAGTACAAAGAGGAAATAGAAGTAGAATAGAATTCTATCAAGTTTTACCACCATTGATGACATTTATATCCAGACCTTTGCTATGACTTTTAAAATGTAAGCTTTCAGGGCCAGCAGTTAGTGTAATGGCTATGATGCTGGACTCCCATGTAGTCAACCGCGGTTCGATTTCCGGACCCTGTGTCTTAAACTCATGCTGGGCGCATGTTCGTGCGTGCCCAGATCCCTAGAGGAGAATGGAGGAGAAGGGATTGCAGCGTGGCCATCCCCTCTGGAGAGTGATTTCTTGCTTTCTGTCTCTCTGTCTCTCTCTGTCTTTATGGTGATCGCACATGCCCTACAGGAAAAACCTCTCAAAAAAAAATGTAAGCTTTCATGTGTCAATATTTACTTAGAAACTTAAAGATTTTGTTACATATACATAGGAGAACTACAGTTATTTTGTTAATGCTTTTATGTTCTTAGAAGCAGCAGATGTCAATCATTGGCTAACATAGGTTAGAAAATATTTTAGGGGACAGGAGATGGCGTGGCCCCCAAAATATTTAAGGCACTGGATTACATATGGCCAACTTCATAAATCCAGTTGGACCTGGTGGCTTGAAAATCATGCCAGGCACATGTGCCTGCATGCCGAAATCTTGAAAGGAGAATGGAGGAGAAGGGATTTCTGTGTGGTCAACCCCTTTGGGGAGTGATTTCTCACTTGTCCTCTCTGTCTCCATCTCTTCCTTTCTCCAGTGAGGGTACAGGCCCTATTGCAAAAAACAATAATAATGATCAGATGGACTACGCAGATTATGATAAAATAATATTTAAAGATTCTGATTTTGTGTCTAGTAAAAATTTTTTAAAATGTTCTGCTAAGATTATCTTTTAACCTTTCCACAACTAAGAGAAAGTGGATTTGAGGAATTTTCCAGAATTGATTTTTTGAAATGAAATACCAATACATATTACAAGCCTGGCAGAAATTGATGTAATGTGTGAGATATTATCAGTAGAATTATTTATTCTTTTTTAAATAATTATTTTCTTAATTTTATTTATCATTATTGATATTTTTTAATTTGACCAGAGTGTGACAGAGAGAGAGAGAGAGAGAGAGAGAGAGAGAGAGAGAGAGAGAGAAAGCAAGCTGCCATGTCCAGGATTCGAACCATTGTCAACCATGTGGGAGTCTAATGTCTTTAACCACCACACTACCTGCTGGCCCCTCAGTGGAATTATTTCTAGTTATTGATCTATATTCAATTCTTTATATTATTCCTATCTTAAGAACAGTTCTATGTTTTAATCAGATTTTTTTATTAATTGATTCATCACCCTCAATACTACGTTTTGGCTACGAAAGACATGCCTGAATGCATTCCACTGTGAATAAGTATGGGTACCTTCCAACCAAAATATTAGTTTCCTTGCTTTTCCCAGAATATATAAAGGGAGTAAAAAAAAAAAAGAAATCTTAGTGGAGGTACTATCTTTTGGGTGGAGAATTTTACTGTAAAATGAAGCATGTTAAGATTAGATTTCTCCAAGAATGTTTCCAATCCAAAATACCACGTGTTTTTAAGGCCTTATTTGTTCACTAACCATGTTGTAATGATGTTGTAACAGCTCTACTGTTGATGGAGAGATGCATGAAAAAGCATGAGAAACCCTAAGCCCACATGTGGGAAGCTAATGAATCAGTGGAGATTACATCAGTGGTTTGAGGCATAAAGCATACAAAAGGAAATTGAAAATTAAAAACCAATTAATTTAAAATTAATTTGGGGCTAAAAAGCTTATATTATCATTATGAATTGAATCAATTCATGTAGTTTAAATAATCTGCATTGTTTTATTCTCGTTATACATATAATGTATATTCTCTAAAAATATGAATACCCAAAATTATAAAGTAAAAAATGTTTAGCCTCATAATCCCACCTTCCAGGGATAACTACTATGAGTGTGTGTGTGTGTGTGTGTGTGTGTATGCACTTTACTATAATATACTTAGATAAGGTCTAGAGTGTTTTATTTGTGATTCAGAATAATCACAATAGTTTCTAGTCTCTTATTGGTTAGAAAGTTGATAATGTGAAAAAAAAGACATTTATTTCTAGATTCTGAGTGATCACATCACTTTAATATACTGGAAATGCTTCTATAAACTCTATTATGCCTAATTTAAAAAGCCATCAATTTAAAAAACCCAAAAATGAATAATTGCAATATTTTTCCAAAAAATGAATTTGTCTTTAACATCATTTATATTAAGAGTTTGTGGCATGGTAGACGCTCACTAAATAAGACTGCATAGTATTTTAATGACTTACACCAACCTGTTGATGGTTTAAAAAAAATCTCCTATACTATATCAGGATCCAAGAGGAAACACATGGTCTAATTAAAAGTGTTTAATTGAAAATAATTTAATAAGGGATTATGTACAGGGGTGTGGGCAGAGTGTCTTCTCCAAAAATTACTTGCTACCTTTTATAAGTAAGATTTTCTGAGTGAACACTCTCAGGGTGAGTATTTTAAGTCTTTTTTTTTTTTTTCCTCACATTTTCTTTAACTCATGAGTAGAAATATGCAAGAAATTGTGACGGGTACACAAAACGTCAACAATCTCTTTATTTACCTCTTTTTGGCTTATTAGTCCACTGCTTCTGAACTCTCCATCGACGTCAACATGAAAACTGGAAAATGGATGAGGTTTTTTTACTCCCCGTCTCCTCTGCCTCCCAGGATGAAAAGATTAACTTCCTGGCACTTCCCACTGCTTAGGAAATTCTGCTCCGGCCCGTTCTTGACTTTCTGCAAATAACATCTCCATATACCAAGCTTTTTGGATTGTGGACTCACATTTTGTTTCCATCTCACCTCCAAAATCACTCCCACGTATTCTCTGTTCTCTCAACCAGCCACCAGGCTCCTCAGCGAATTAACTTAATCTGAGTAAAACGTGGAACTGGCTAAACCTTGATCTTCCCATGAGGAAGAGCCCTCCTCTACTGAAATATCAAACTTGGAGCTCCGCAAAACTTTTTAAGAAGTCTTTCCTATCTCTACTACTACTACTACTACTACTACTACTACTACTACTACTACTACTACTTCTTCTTCTTCTTCTTCTTCTTCTTCTTCTTCTTCTTCTTCTTCTTCTTCTTAATAAATTGTGTTATGAGCAAACTATCTTTGTTATTATTTGTTTAATTTTATTTATTATTATTTTTTAATTTGACAAAGGTGACATATATATATATATATATATATATATATATATATATATATATATATATGTAGAGAGAGAGAGAGAGAGAGAGAGAGAGAGAGGCGGAAAGTGAGAAAATAAGTTGCCAGGTCTGGGACGCAAACCATGGTTGGCCATATGGGAATCCAGTACCTTAACCACCACATCACCTACTGACCCCACTATGTAAGCCTCTTATTCATACTCCTCTTTCCTCCCCTTACTAGAAACTGCCAGTGAAATGCATAGTCCCTTCAAAATCTGTTTCTCTTTTTTTCAGTATCAGTTATCATTTCAACCCCTAAAACAGAGACTTGAATCCCTGAAGCTGGTTTAAACGTCTCCTCTGTCAGTCACAGTCACTCAGTCACCTAAGTTTTATGGCTCCGCTGTTAGAATTCTGCTCTTCCTTCTCTCAGAATTTCTCAGTAAGCTTGGAACAACACTGCCTTCTTCCTTTCTCCCTTTTCCCTGGATTACCAAGCGTTTCTTTTAGTATGAGAATAGTTAACACTAGATTTTAAACATTAAATATTCATACCTAGGAGTGGTTTATTTACTGGATTAGGACTTAAAAGATAAATGGACTTAGAGTGATGTCGGAACTTTTAAGACTGGCACTTTATAGTTTATTGGGTGCAACTGTAATAGCGCATCACAACCATGCCCTCTTGTAATTAAAAGTTTCTGTTATTTTTGAAGCACTGCAAGAGGTTCTGAGTCATCCATTGGGGATACAAATGTTTAGCAAAATATTTGTACACTTAGGTAAATACTGTGTTTTGATGGAATATTTTTTAACACTGTTTTTGCTGAGCTGCTAAGGCAGTTGATCTTTTAATTTCCTTTTTTTTTTTCTCTATACTCTAGCAGTGGTTATGATAAAGTGAAGCTTTTAAGGGCCAGCAGTATGGTGGTTAAGGTGCTGAACTCCCACATGGCTGACTGCGCAGTTCGAGTCCTGGACCTGGCAGCTTGAAAATCATGCAGGATGCATGTGCATGCATGCCCAAAATCCAGAGAGGAGAGTGGAGAAAGAATTGTGATGTGGCCATCTTCCCCCCAACCCTCCCAGAGGTGATTTCTCACTTTTCCTCTATGTCTCTCTTTCTTTCTTTTCTTAACTTAAACTATTTGAATTTTTAAAAAGAATTATTTATTTATTTTTTATTATCATTTTTATTCTTTAATTTGACCAGAGAGAGAGAGACAGACAGACAGACAGGCAGAGAGGGAAAGTGAGAAAGTGAGTGACCAGATCCAGGACTCAAACCATGGTTGGCCATGTGGAAGTCCAGCACCTTAACCACCACACCACCTGCCGGTCCCTGTCCCTTTCTAGCATGCACACGTGCCCTATGGCAAAAACCTGAAGGAAAAGAAAGTGAATCTTTTAATATGGCTTCCTCTGTGGCCGGTGCCTCATTGCTTATTCTTGCAGTCACAAGGACAAGGAGTAGAAACCCCATCTTCCTGCTAGTCTGTAGTCACAGACTGTTCTTCAAACCATGGCCAGCCATTTCGTAAATGTTAGTCATGAGGGAGATGGGGAAGGAGAGGCAGAGTCGTTCGGTGGCAATTAATTATAAAACAAGGCACATACCCTACTGGTAGTGCTTTGGGGGTTTCATCTTCCTTCCTGTACAAGTAATTATGTTATTTCCATAATTTGCTGCAGAACGCACGTTTGTGACTCTCAGTGGTAGCTGATATAGCTGTCCAGCTTCTTTTTCTGATTTTTAAGCTGATTTTTAAGGCTTACAGAATTTACTAAGAGACAGTATATTGTAATTAAAAGGACAGGATTTTGGGGAGCAGCAGATGGCATAATGATTTCATCCCATATTAGTCGACCGGGTTCGAGTCCTAGACCTGGTGACTTGCACTCATGCCAGGTGTGCGTGGGTGCATGCCCAAAATCCTGAGAAGAGAATGAAGGAGAAGGGATTGCAGTGTGTCCATTCCCATTCGGGGGTGGGGGGGGTAATTTCTCACTTTCTGTCTGTCTCTTTCTGTCTCTCTGAGTGAGCACATGTGCCCTATAGCAAACATCTCTCTTAAAAACAAAACAAAACAAAAACAAAAACATGATTTTTCCAGTTAGGCTCTGCTCTATTTATATCACTAACTAATTCTGTGCCCTTGGTTAAACTTTTCAGTGCCCAGGTTTCTGCTTCTTCCTCTGAAAAAAATACCTATTCTATGTGGTTGTGAGAGTTAAATAAGATAAAGACGTAAGTACATAAGACACCAAGAATATAGTACATGCATAGTGAATGCTAAAGTTCTCGCTCTAAAAAAAATATATATATGTATGTATATATATATATAATATATATATATATATATATATATAAGCCTAATAGATTGGTTAGCAAAGTTTTGTTGGCTAACGTTTGTTTAACATCCACGTGTTGCCAAGCACGGTGTGGGTTGCTTTATGTACCTTATTCTAGAGACAGTACACAGCCATGCGTCGCTTAAGGGTGACCAAGATACGTTCTAAGAAATATACCACTAGGCAATTTCCTTGCAGTGTGAACATCGTAGCGTGCTTATACAAACCTAGAGCTATAACCTCCTGCAGACTTACAGACCTATGTAGGGAATAGCCTATTAGAATCTGATAGGACCGTCCTCCTTTGAGTGGTCTGTTGGGAACTGAAATGTCCTTATGCAGAACAAGGCCGTATATTACCTCTGATTCTCATAATACTCTCACGAGGTTATTTATAATGTTCATGCCCTAAAAAGATGAGGAAACTGAGATCAATTGCTACCTGGCATGCATAGTTCTCGCGTAAGCACAGAACACAGTAAACTGTGGATATAGGGCTATTTCTAGGGAAGTAGTTTTTAATTACCTGGAAGAGGGCAGAAAATGTTTGTTACAAAGGCAGTTTCTGGGGACCCACTTCCCAGGATTCTGTGTCTGGATAGGACTGAGGAAAACACAATTTTAACAAGCAGTCCATGTCATTTCGATGCTGCTGGTCCTGTGGAGCACACTGGGATAAATATCAGCCTAGGGGCAGATGGCAGCAAGGTGGTAATGCAACTGGACCCACTGGGGAAGGTCCCGGGATCATATCCTGAAGCCTTACTATGTGCACCCTGCCCATGACCTGGGTTGGATGGAGCTGGGGGTGGATTGCCATAAGAAGATTCTTTTGGGGTGTCTGTCTGTTTCTCTCTCTCTTTGAAGGAATAAATGTTTTGTTTTGTTCATGTGTTTCAGGTTTTTGTGTAGGGTGTGTGTGCTCACTAGAGAGAGACAGAGAGACAGTTAGAAGGAAAGTGAAAAGTCACTTCCCAGGGGGGATGGCCACACTGCAATCCCTTCTCCTTTTGGGATTTGGGAATGCATGCACACAGGCCTGCCATGATTTTCAAGCCACCAGGTCCAGGACTCAAACCATGGTTGGCCATGTGGAAGTTTGCCACCTTGACCACTACACCAGTGTTGGCCCCAATACATAAATGTTTTTTAAACAATCAGTCTATGCAGAAGGCTTTAATTGCATTCATTTATTCTATACCCCAGGCTTTAGACTACAGTAGAAAGAGGAGGTTGAGAGGGAAGATAGCAACTCTGGGCTAAAATTGAATTTCAGTAAGTTAGGAACACTGCTCTCAACTCTTCCTCCTCACCTCAAGATGCACAACCTTTAGTAATACCTCCATAGACCATAAATAACCTGCACTTTATTTATTTAAAAATATTTTCTTTTTTTTTTTTATTTTTAAGTGTCTTTTCTTCCATGAGAAGGGTGTCAAGAGGAGACAGAGTGAGAGAGAGGAAGAGAAAGACAGCGGTCCTAACATTCTTGATGCTGTGATCCACTCCTAGTCTTTAACCAGCCCAGGATCATGGGCACGCATTGTCTGGGTGTTCATGGAGGTTGCTAGACTTGAACTAGGAACTGTTCTGTGTTGGATTGCCTCAGAGCATCACTTTTTACTAGAGCACCAGGATCTGGCCACCTACTGGCAGTTCTTGGTATTGTTAATGAACCTTGGATCCAGGCTCAGTTTAACTGTATCAGCAGCACACAGATGTGGAGGTGCAGAGATGGGTCTCTCTTTTTATTTAAATATATATAGTGATTTTTGCTATAGGCCAAATGCACTCATCAGAGAGATAGAGACAGAGAGACAGAAAGTGAGACATCACCCCCGGGGGGGGGGGGGGAGGGGTGGCCATACCACAATCCCTTTTCCTACATTCTCCTCTTGGGATCTTGGGCATGCACGCACACACACCTGGCATGAGTTTCAAGCTTCTGTGTCCAAGACTTGAACCGTGGTCAACTATATGGGAATCCAGCAATGTAATCATTACTCCATGTGCTGGTCCCAAGATGGGACTTTTTCAGGGTCACTTCGGCCATGATCCTCTGGAACTATCACAAACTACAAGCTTTTGCAAAATGAATGTTCTATACATGGGGATGCCATTCATCTTGTGAAGTGATTTTAAAGATTTACCACATCGCCTAGCACATTGCATGGTAGTTTTGTGCTGTTATTAATTTATTTAGTTTCAGGGTGAGATGTTAAACAAGATAACATAAACCATTTTGAAAACCAGTTCTCACACTAGGAAATCCTTTCTCCCAAAATAATCTTTTTTTTTTTTTTTTTTTTTTTTTTTTTAAGAGGTTTTCGCTATAGGGCGCGTGCGCTTGCCAGACAGACAGAGAGAGACATAGAGACAGAAAGCGAGAAATCATCCCCCAGAGGGGATGGCCACGCCGCAATCCCTTCTCCTCCATTCTCCTCTCAGGATCTTGGGCACGCACGCACACGCGCCCAGCATGTTTTAAGCCACCAGGTCCGGGAAGCAAACTGCGGTCGACTACGTGGGAGTCCAGCGACATAGCCATTATGCTAACTGCTGGTTCCCCCAAAATAATCTTTTAAAGAATGTGATGAAAGCTATAGACCAGCGCTGTTCAGTGAACATACAGTGCGAGCCACATATGTATTCATACTTCAAAATTTTCTAGTATCCACATTAAGAAAACAAGTGAAATTAACCTTAATAGTGTATTTTATTTAGCCAAATATAAATGTATTATAATTTTAGTATGTAGCCAATATACAAATTATTAATGTATTTTTTTTATTTATTTATTTATTTACTAAGTCTTTGAAATCTGGTTTCCATTTTACGCTTCCACCAAATCTCAGCTAGGGCACTAAAATTTCAAGGATAAAATGAAACGTAGTCCTACCCAAAGTTGTGTTTAATGAAATATGTTAACCTGATTTCGTTTTAAAATTTAAATTAGTTAAAATCACATAAAGCAAAAACATTCAGGGCCTCGGTCACAGTAGCCACATTTCAATTGTTCAACAGTTACTAGCTATGGTTGAGGAAGAGGCGCTTTGGACATTCTTCTCTAGAACCGCTTGAACTTCTAGGGAGCTCACGGACCTCTTAAAGTTCACCTTTGCTCTCTCTGCCCCTTGGTTAAGAATTGTTCTTTTCACATTTTACAAGCCAATACACAGTGTAAACGGGCCAACAAGTTACTTTCCGTATGTTCAGGGAACGTTATACACGCTTGCTTATGGATAAATTCCTTGGGCTAAACCAAACAGTCCTTGGGCAGCAGGCGAGTGAGCGGGCCACTGATTCCAACTTTTTAAGATAATCTGGGGGTATGCCAGTGGTCTTCCTAAAGTCCACGGAACATGTTCTATTATGAAAAAACGATGACTGTATTTCAACACATTTTTGCACCAAAATAAACTCGTACTTTTGAACTTCTTGAACCGCCCTTGGAGACGATTGGAACACTTTTGGCCTCTGCTTTCAATCACTGTCTGTGGCATGATGACAGGACTTAACTTCCACAAAACAGGGTTAACGACAGTCACCATCCTGAGATGCAAACGCCAGGGGTCTGCTGCTCAGAACCTTTGCGACCGAACGCGCATAAATAGGGATTCAGCCCAAGTGCCCTTCTATTTTTAGCCAGAGCAACTGCTTGCCAACTCAAGTTTCTGGAGGGAAAAATGCACCCACTATGGGCAGGCACGCGGAAGGATAGACCTTTGCTCGAAATCCACAGACTACTCCCACCGAAACTGAGCAGAGCGCACACTTTCCGCCCAGCCCGGCGCGCCCCAGCGCGTCCTGGCGCTCGGCTCCCCCGCAGCCTCTAGCGCCCGGAGCGGCTCTCGCGGTCTAGCCCGGGTCGGGGGCGTGGCCGGGCACGGAGGGGCGTGGCCGGCGCGGAGGGGCGTGGCCCGCCAAAAGCGGGGCGGGGCGAGCGGGAGGCGGAAGTTCCCGCGCGCCGGGGGGACGCGCAGGCACTGCGAGTCACTTGTCAGCGCTCGTCTGAGGCGGAGGCAGCGCCGCGCCGGACCCGAGGTGAGCGGCCGCCGGCCGGGCGCGCGCGTGTCGGCCCCTCGCAGGGAGGAGGGGAGGAAGCGGTTTCTGTGCGCAGAGGGCAGCCCGCCGGGAGGAGGAGGGGCGCGCCTGGCGCAGCAGGGCAGCTTCAGGTGCTTTCCGGGTGCAGGGAGAGGCGCGCGGGGAGGAGGGCTGCGGGGCGCAGCGTGAGGCCGGAGGGCGAGCACCGGGGTCCCTGCAGCCGCGGCTGCCGGGACCAGCGCGCCGGAGAGGGCGCCCGGAGGTGGCGAGGACGATGCCGGCACCCACCTGGGCGCCTGGGAGACCCCCGTCCTGCGCGAGCCTCTCGGGGCTGCGGGGAGGAAGCGGGACCCCGCGGGAAAGGCGTGCTCCAGTTTGTTTGCTGGCTCCCGGGCTCCTGCCAAGTCCTCGCTTCCCCCCTGCGAGACTGACCATCGTGTAACCTGCTTGGGGGCAACTTCCGTGCGTCCAGAAATAAAGCTCATCTCAACTCTCAGTCTGCCGCGGACGCCAGATTTTTTGATACTTGCGTCCTCGCTGGGGCTTTTTTAAGAGTGCGTCTTCGGTGCGTTTGACAATAAGTGGAAAAAGGAAGGGCGTATGGACCGGGCAGAGTTGGAAAGAAAATCCGTGGTTGCGCCGGGCAGGGCAAGTCTAGGGTGTGATCGCCGGATCCTATCCCAAGTCCGCCTTCCTGACCGTGAGGACGTCGGAGCCCGCCTGCCACGGAAACCGCCCGCTCGGGAGCCTTATTTGGCAAACAGGGTTAGGCGTGAACCTCCTTCTGGAAACCCGTCTCCTGGCTGCTCCCATCCTGCGCCTGTGGCTTTGGTTCCCCAGCCCTAGCTCCAGTATCTCTCGGGAGACTGCTCTTTAATTTCAGACCCTTGTTTCTTGGTGCAGGTCATCACCCGTTTCCCCCACCCCCTGCACCCACCGAAGGAGCTGGGGTACAAGTGTGGGAAATACCAAGCTTCCTTCCCAGAACGAGACCGAGGACATTGTTTAGTCTTAGAAAACCCAGAGTTGTACAGAGATGCCAACATTTTGTGCTTCTAGAGCAGAGTAGGCTGCCCACTCTTTCCTGCCTGCTTGGTATTTTAGGAAGGTTTGGGCACTTATAATAACCAGATGGAGGAAACCCGGCGAAGGCCAATAAAAACACTGCCATTGCTTGGGTTCAGAATGTTTGAGGGCAAACGAAGCTAGCAGGAGACTCCAAAAATGACATGGCACTGTTTCTGTCGTGTGCCCGTGGCCTCGCCAATTCTAGAAATGTTAATACCAAGCAGAAGTCAGGAAAGGAGTCCCCAAGTAAAGGGAAGCTGCATGTACGTGGGTTGATGTATAAATGAAATACATTTTTTTTTCCCATAGTGAAGAGTGGGGCCAGAGGAAGTTGAGCCCTGACACAAGTTAAAGATTAAAAAGAGGGCAGGCTGCCTGTGAAATATCAGTTGGCTTTACCCACTTCTGATCTGTGTTGTGTGCCAGGTCCAGACTTTCTCTACTGGTTTTGAGGAAAAGTTCCCACATGACGGTGGGAACGCAGTTGCTCCTGATCACGTCTCCACTGTTGGTTTCTTCCATGGAGCAGTTCGACCTCTGGCATGGCCTTTGGGTGGTTTTTAGTGCTCTGTTCCTATTACTTCAGTACTGAAGTAATGTGTTATTGCTTAGCAGTTCAGAGTACTACCATGGCAGTGGAAAAGCTCACTTAGTTTCTAGGTAGATGCAGAGCAGATTTTCCCTGATTTAATTTTCCTTTTACTAAGGACCAGGCTTGTTGGAAAGTTTTGTCTCATTTTCCCTTTATACGAAGGAGGAATTTGTTTGCATATAATGTACGGGGTGATTTGAATATCTACATCTACTACTGTGAATTGGGTGTTAGTGGATAGAAATTTTGAATGGGTTAAAAAAATGGGAAACTATTTTAAGACTGATTATATAAGGTGATTTGGTTAAACAATTCAGATTTTAGTGTTACATTAAAAAATAAAATAAAACTTGGGACCAGCAGGTGGCGTAGTGGTTAAGGTGCTGGACATTCCCACATAGCCAACCACAGTTCGAGTCCCGGACCTGGTGGCTTGCTGTCTCACTTTCCCTCTCTCTCTCTCTCTGTGTCTCTCTCTGGTCAAATGAAAATAAATGAATGAATAAATAAATAAAATTAAATAAATATTTAAAAAAAAAAATAAAATAAAATAAAACTCCATTTCTCCCAATCTGTCTTACCACCATAACAATGAATAGGAAACTCAAGACAGACTTTTTTTCTTTCCCTCTCCAATTGGTTTTAGTCCTTTTTAAAGTTACTTATTTATTCCATGAGTAAGAGATATGTAGGGGGAGGGGACATAACATGCCCCATCGGGGTCTTGACCCATGATCCAGCCCCCACCAGCCTAATTATGGGCACATATAGCTCCAGAGTACTCAGGGAACTCTCCCCATGTGCACTGGCAACCTGCCCACATGGGCCGTGGTCTGGCTCCTTGCTTTTTTTGCTTTAAAAAGTATTATATAGGGACCAGCAGTTAGCGTAATGGCTATGTCGCTGGACTCCCACGTAGTCGACGGTGGTTCGCGTCCCGGACCCGGTGACTTAAAACTCACACCGGGCGCGTGTGCGTGCGTGCCCAAGATCCCGAGAGGAGAATGGAGGAGAGGGGATTGCGGTGTGACCATCCTCCCTGGGGGGTGATTTCTCGCTTTCTGTCTCTCTGTCTCTCTCTGTCTGTCTGGCGAGTGCACACGCCCTATAGCAAAAAACTCTCAAAAAAAAAGTATTATATAAAAGTATTACTGTGATAGTCATTATGGACACATCTACAGGAAAATACAAAAGAAAGCATGAAACTCTCATACTTTTCTAAAGCTGCAGCTCAATTTCGTGCATTAAGGTCAACCTTGTATTTCTTCCACATACTGTCATAGTGTATCCATTGGATGCTAAATACTTGCCCTCTACTTTGCCTGATGAGCTGTGTTAAAAAACAAAATTGGTTCTGGTTAAAATATTACTATGCCTAGAGAGTATTGCCCATCATTGGCTTACTAAAGGAAAAGTAAATATAACTTTAATTGTGGAAAATACCATGTCCTCTGGGCCAGCCCATGGTCTAGTGGTGAAGGGAGCCAGATCCCACATGACTGACTGCAGTTTAAGTTCCAGTTCTGCAGTGTAAGTGTGTGTGTGTGTGTGTGTGTGTGTGTGTGTGTGTGTGGACACACCCAACATCCCAAGAGGATGGCGAAATGAAGACGAAGGGATTGCAGTGTGATCATGTCCCAGTGGGGGGCACTTGCTCTCTTCTTCCCTGCTTCTCTGTCTCTTTGGGGAATGTTGCACCTTCTGGCAAATTTAAAAAGAAAGAGAGAAAGAAAGAAAGAAAGGTCCCTGTAAAAGGAATAAAAGTTATAGTTTATGATTGGAGAGAATGGTTTTTGTACTTTAAAAACACCTTTTCATTTAGAATGCATGAATGGGGGGACCAGCAAGTGACCTGGTGGTTAAAGTGCTTGACACTCCCATATGGCCGACCATTGTTCAAGTCCCGGATCTGGTGGCTTGCATTCTCGCTTTCTCTCTTTTTCTGTCTCTTTCCGGTCAAATTAAAATAAATGAATGAATAAATAAAATTAAATTTTTGGGGGCCAAAAGCATGAATGGGAGTCTGCTGATTTGTAGTTCCTTTCATAGAGTAACTTAGAACTTAAGTAAGTGAAATTGAAGGACTCTTGCCAACTGCAGGGAAAAAAAAAAAAAAAAGAAAAAAGAAAAAGGTAGAGAGAAGGGAAAAACCATTCATAATTAAACCTGATATAAAATCTTGTTCTTTCTCATGTACCTTAATGAAGTGTTATAAAGTACTTTGAGCTTAAAATTTGTATGCAGGAAGTCACACAATTGGACTGTAGGATGTTGTAAAACTGATCAGGCGTCTAAAAATATATTCTGATAATGGAATTTTTATACTGTGGAAACGGGCATGAGTGTAAAAAGAGTGTAAAAAATAGCTCGCAGATTCTTCTTGTGCTGCAGTTAAGGAAGAACTTAGTATAGACCACCCTCTGGATCTCTTTATACCCCAAACCAAGATACTGCATATAGCCTAGTTGATTTTATATTCAATACATTTAACTATCGAATAGGTTTCATGTAAGCATTTATGTTAACCAGCTGATTTTCGTTCACAGCTCCTTTCATTTTCTGGCATTGGACTTTGAGCCGTCAGAATCATGAGCAACTACAGCGTGTCCTTGGTTGGCCCAGCTCCTTGGGGTTTCCGGCTGCAAGGTGGCAAGGATTTCAACATGCCTCTGACAATCTCCAGTGTAAGCGAACTTTAGCTTTTATTACAGATGTTCATTCAGTGCTTGGTTCAGAAAACCTCAGGGCTGAGTTGTTGAATTCTATGTTGACTTACACTCTGCTTATGGGATTTGATCTTGGCAAATGTCATTATCTGTAATAAAGCATCGGGGAAGGGGATTTAGCAAGGATAATTGACTTCAATTTAACTTATTTTTGGTTTCTCCCTGTATTATTAGTAATCAAATGGAAAAGCATTAACGAGGGGCAGGCTCCAACTTTTTGAACTGTTTCTAATTTGAGGAATTTTCTGGACTTTCGTTTGTTCACATGTAATTTTAGATAGTTTCTCTGGGCTTTTAATGGTCCTTTTCAGCTCTACAAACTTTTTTTTTTTTTTTTTTTTTTTTTTTTTTGAGAGGTTTTTGCTATAGGGTGCGTGCGCTCGCCAGACAGACACAGAGAGACAGAGAGACAGAAAGCGAGAAATTACCCTCTGGGGGGATGGCCACGCCGCAATCCCTTCTCCTCCATTCTCCTCTTGAGATCTTGGGCATGCACACACCCGCCCGGCATGAGTTTAAGACACTGGGTCCGGGACGCGAACCGTGGTCAACTGCGTGGGAGTCCAGCGACATAGCCATTACGCTAACTGCTGGTCCCTACAAACTTTTTCTTAAAAACTGTTGATAGAATTGAATAGAATGACCATTTTCGATGTCATATCCTCAGCTCATTCTGGTGGAGGTGATAGCCAACATTAATGTGGCCCAAAGGCTCCTTACCTATGAAGAAATGAAGCACTTGGATCTCCAGCTAGATGGTTAGCCTATGAGTAATTGCGATTTATCTTTTTACCTCATTATGGATTTAGTTTGAATGTATTCTGTGTACATATTTTAATGATGTATTTTCATAGTGATGATACTGATGAGAGGAATAATTACAGCTTCCATTTATCGAGGCTTGATTATGTGCAGGCATTGTTTCACTCTCATTGCCAGTAGGTAATTATTACTATATATAATATGTGTGTGTGTGTGTGTGTGTGTGTGTGTATGTGTGTATTTTTTTTTTTAGAGTGATTTTTGTTATATAGCCCATGCGCTTGCCAGAGAGACAGAGAGACTGAGAGACAGAAAGCAAGAAAACATGGGGATGGCCGTGCTGCTATCCCTTCTCCTCCAATCTCCTCCCAGGAGTTTGGGGACACACACACACACACACACACACACACACACCTGGTATGAGCTTAATCTCCTGGGTCTGGGACATGAACCATGGTTGACTGCGTGGGAGTCCAGGGACATAACCATTACACCATCTGCTGGTCCCGACTACATATATCTTTAATGTAAGATGGTGCACACAAGTGCAAGAGAGAGAGAGAGAGGAGAGAAGAGAAAGAACACACTCCAGTGGGACCTGGTCACACTGTAATCCTTTTCCACCAGTTCTCTATCTCCTCAGGATCCTGCTCATGGGCATATGCTCATGCACCCAGGGTGTTTTTGAACCTTTGGGGCTGGGACTAAAACCTTGGCTGGCATGTGGAATCCAACTTCTGCACAGCACTTCCCTGCCGCTCTGTTGGGCCAGCCCAGCAATTATCGCCATTAATTACTTGTAGGGCCAGCCCCCTGGCATAGTGGTTATGGGATCTGGATTCCACAAGGTCAACCATAATTTGAATCATGGCCCCACAGTTTGAAAAACAATAAGTGTGTGTGTGAGCAAGTGTGTGTGGATGCCCAAATTCCTGATGTGATGCAGGAATTGGAGGAGAAAGGAATGTGACATGACCACATCCCATTGGGAGGTGCTTTCTCTCTCTCTCTGGTGAGCACATGTGCTCTCTGGCAGTAAAACGAAATTACTTACATAACTTTTAGGAGGTTTTTTTTTTTTTGTATATTCAAATAATATGAATAATTCAATAACAATACTCAAATAATACTCTTCTTTTTTTGGAAATTTGCAATAGGGTGTGTGTGTTCTCTGGAGAGAGAGAATGAGAGAGAGATAGCACCCCCACAGTGGGGGATGACCATACTGCAATCCCTTCTACTCTTAGGATTTTGAGTTTACATGCACATGCACCCAGGGTGTTTTTTTCAAGTTGCCCGTTCTGGGACTTGAACCACATAGTTGGCCACGTGGGATCTAGCTGCCTTAACCACATGGATGGCCCAATAAGTACTCTTTTAACTCAAGTGGTTTTATGCTGTTCCATACCTGCTTTTATCTCTACAATTTATTGTGGAGAACATTGTCTAAATGAGTGTAATTTTTAACAATTATGTAATATTTTCTTTTTTTTTTTTAAGGTTTTTGCCATAGAGTGCGTGCACTCACCAGAGAGAGAGAGAGAGAGAGAGAGAGAGAGGCAGAGACAAAGTGAGACATCACCACGCAACAGGAAGCGGCCATGCCACAGACTTTTCTCCTCCATGCTTTTCCTGGGATTTTGGGAATGCATGCACATGCACCCAGTGTGATTTTCAAGCCACTGGGTCTGGGACTCGAACTGAGTCAGCCAAGTGGGAGTCCACTTTAACCACTATCCTGTGTGTTGGCTCCATCAATTGTATAATATTTTCTTAGAGGGAAGTAACATTTAATCAGTCCCCTACTAAAGGGTATGTGTGTTGTTCCTAGTATTTCTATTACAGTGATGCAGTGAATATCGTATATACTTACATATGTAACGTGTGTGTGTGTGTGTGTGTGTGTGTGTGTATAGTGAGGAAGTTTAGTAAGCTCATGGAAAATGTGTATTAAGAAAAAACTGCATGAATTTTAAAATTTTTACATCAGTGTTCATATTTCTTTTTCATTTTCTTTTTTTTTTTAAAAGAAATTATTTTAAAAATTTGCCAGAGGGCATGTGCACTCAGCCTCATGAGAGTGAAAGAGAGACAGCACATCCCCTCTGGGGTCCGGTCATGCTTATGCTGCAGTCTCTTCTCCATTTCTTCCTCCTTTTGGGATTTTGGGCGTGCACACATACATGCCTGGCATGTTTTTTGAGCTGCTGGATCCAAGACTCAAACCGTTCAGTTAGTCAGGTGCGACCCAGTCACCTTAATCAACATGCCACCAGCTGGCTCCTCTTCTTTTTTTTTAATTGTTGGGGGGCCGTGTGTGCTGGCGAGAGAGAGAGAGAGAGAGAGAGAGAGAGAGAGAGAGGAAGAAAAAGAAAGCATCTCTCAGTAGTGCGTGGTTACGCCATTCTCTCCATTCCTCCTCCCTTTCAGGATTTTTCAGGCAAGCATGCACATGTGCTAGATTTGCTTTTCAGGCCGCTGGGTGCAGTCTTTGAAACATGGTCTCCATGTGGGATCCAGCTCCCTTAACTGTTATACTGCAGAGCTGGCACCAGAGTATACACTTTACTTCCATTTCCCCCTGAACTTTGACAAGTCTTCTTGCATATGTGCCACTTTGATAGGTTGTGCCAAGTTATACTTTTGCACAATGCATGAAGATACCTATTTTGTACTGCACTCCTCTGTCTCCAGCCCTAGTTTTGGATTTTCCAAAGGGCTATAGATGCATCATTTTATTTATTTCTCATATTTACCTGTGAAAATGCAATTTTTCCCATTGCACAAAACTCTGCTGTAAATTCACATAAGTGGTGTGGATAAGCTGACTTCCAAGCAATTATTCTATGAAGCCTTCCTTATAATTCACTTTACCTTAAAATTTAGTTAGCTTGTTTCTCTGATCATATTTTTAGAAGGTTACATTTTGTTTAATTACATATGTGTATATATATAAATATACTTACTTGTATGCACACAACACTATGTATCTTATAGTACATATATATACAATTGAGTTTGGAAGATTAAAAATAAGTTTGTAATACCCATGTATTCTTATTAAAATACTGCAAAGAGTCTACCAATGGAGTTTCCTTTGCTCTTGGCGGTTGATTTTAAAATCGTTATTTAAAATGTATGCCCAGTTTCTGTCTTGCTTCCAGTGAATCAGATTTTATAAGGAAATATGTGTATATATTCCAGCCTGCAGTTTTTAGGACTTTTTGTGGTTAGATGAAATTTTAAGTGCAAAGCATCTGTGTGAAAATGTGTCTAATGATTTATTCCTGTTTGTGGGAGGTGTGGTCCCCCCCCCAACTGATCAATGATGAGTCAGAAACTGAACATTGTCTATGTTATATTAACAGTATGTTACATTAAATTTGAATACCTTACATGATTTTAATTGATTAAAGAAAGTTATTGTTTAGTTTAAAATGCTTCCATTTTTGCTGGGGAAAAAAAAAAAGTCCAGGGACAACTTGACACCCAGATGAAGCAGACTTCATCAGCACTGTTGTTTGGGAATGGAATGCAAATGGTATGCAAATTCTGTGGTGCCATGCCTTTAAGAAAGTGTTGTGCTTCAGTGCCCTGGCAGACGGTTTGAGGCGCTAGCTCGGTGTGGTGCTGATACAACAGAACAGTGTGTACATACATTGGTGCCCTTCCCTGGCACAGAAGAAATGCTTTCGCTGTGTAGACAGAGTGCTAATTAAAGGATTTCAAACCTACTGATTAAAAGAGACTACGGTAACAAAGCTGCTGAGTTATTTCTGTTCTCTTACAAAAGTCTCTGCCATCTCCTGTGACCTTTTTGGGCCTTGTGCACTGGGGCATGCAATTCATTCTGGACTAGAGAGGACGGGAGGGGGAGGGGGAGAGCGAAGGGAATGTTGGTTCAACTGGGCTGAGGCTGCTGGCCTTTCATTGTAGTTATTTTTAACCCCTTCCATGATTCAGTTTAACCATGCCTAGTAACATTATCTCATAAGATTCACGCCTGATAGCTAGTTTATATTGTGGTGGATTATTAATTAGTTCTCCACTTGACTTATTCCACCGTAATTCTGTAAACTGGGATATTTTTCAGTGATCATCCAGTTCTTTAATGGTATCAGAAAACAATGAAAACCTGAAAGCATGCCTTCAAACATGTAATTTAGTGGTTCTTTTTAAATAATGCATATGAAATTCCCAGCAAGGTCTGACACATAGTAGTCTCTAAATTGTTATCTTTTGTAATATAACATTAAAAAGAAAAAAAATTATTTATACACTTGACACATTAACTCGCCTATAGCTGTAGATAGCATAGAAGTTATAAGTTTCTACTTGCAGCCCTTTGAAATTGAAAGAGAAAAGAAATCAGAAATGTATGCTTACTTGAGAACCTGCACTTTATATTTGGAGGTCAACAGTATACCGTTTTTCCTTTGGTCAGGTGTTATGGTATTGAACTCAAAAGGGCTATTTACATTCCTTTATAATATTGGAACTCTAGCTGTCCAATTGTGTTTTGAGATGGACAAGCCAGTGACAGGGACTTAAACATTCTGCTTGCCTGAGATTTTGTTATAGCAGCATAATGAATGTGCCGAATATGACTTTTATCTTAAAACAGTTGAGATAAAATTTTTCTAAAAGAATTTTTTAACTTTTATTTATTATTGCTGTTATTATTATTATTTTTAATTTGCTATAGGGCATACACACTCACCCGAGAGAGAGAGAAAGAGAGAGAGAGAGAGAGAAAGTAAGTGAGAAAGCAAGCCACCAGGTCCAGTACTCAAACTGTAGTCGGCCATGTAGGAGTCCAGCACCTCAAACACCATACCACCTCCTGGCCTGAGCTATAAAATCTTAACATTTAACTCAGGTTCATTTATATTGTATGAATTTTATGTATTATTTCATGGGTAGATTGTTAAGATAAAATTGGCGATTCCTGCTAACTTTAAAAAAAGATGCACAGCTTGCTACAACTGTGATTCCTTGTTATTGTCTTCAATTTCCTATCCTTCAAATGGTGTGCTGGCTAAGGAAGTTTGCAGGCTGTCTTTTTATGACCCTATATTTATGGAATTGCCCTGAAGCCATGGAATGCGGGGATGGGTTTCATTGTAGCAATGTGGGTTTGCTGGTCTTTGCCAGTATATTTTATAAGAAGAAATTGGAGACCTGTTGCACAACTCAAGGCTATATTTTGGCAAGTTGTATTCCTCATGATGGAATTGCAAGAAGGATTATATATTTGTGAGTAACATCTTTTAAGTACAGCATCCGAAAGTTGAAATGCCATTTATGTGTTATTTTCTGATGCATGATGTTAGTTAGAGGTATTTTCTTCATTGTCAGTATTTAGATTTCCTGAAGATGATCTTTCGATTCTCCATAAACACATTTTAGATGTTCCTTAGCAGATGAGAATGTGGTCAAACTTCTTAGTAGCCAAATAATAGTGACTTTGATTCTCAAGAGTTGAGGAGGATATAAATCATTATAAGCTCAAACAACATTTTAGTTGGATTTGAAAAGCAGAAGAAATGGACTGTTCCCTGGAATATGGAGCTTTGTTCTGAAGTGTAACACAGAACAGAGAAACAATTGTGAAACACTTTGCAGTGAACTCATTGGTTTAGCAGTTACAGGAACACTTCCCAAAGCCATGGAAGAAGATACAGAGTACTAAGGAGCATGAAGGTTGAGTAGAAAAGAAATGAGCCCTGTTCTACAGTAATAGGTGGTAGCGTAAGACCTGTCACAAGGCAGAAACTTGGACAAGATAAAATGACAAAATGATGGATAAGTGTGTGTCTTGGTTTTAGTGGGCATAGATCTTTGTGTTTTGGGGGTTGGCTTCCCTGGGGGAAATTGACACCGACCTCAAGGATGAGGTTAGAGGACTTCCACATCAGCCTTTCTCCGTGTTGGTCTTCAGAGCAGAGTGAAGATGAAAACTTCTCTTGCTGTTGCTTGACTCTCATACGCTGGGGCTCAAGCTGAGTGATTCTCCAGACAAGCAGCCCGGAGGCTCTCTCCTAGAAGACAAAAAGACTTTCAGTCCTCCCAGGCAGAAATGGGAGAAACCATCCTACCTTGAATAAATGGGCCCATTGTTCATTTTAAACTGTTGAGTATTTTCTTTTTACATTCCCTCCCAACTACCCTGTCATTATGCCAAGTTAGAAAGTTAATTTAGTTCGCATAGCTATATAATGTATGTTTCATGTGTGTATTCACTCTGCTTGTAAAACAGTAATTACCTTTTGTGTGGTGCTCAGAGACCTGTCTCTTAGTGGCAGTGCCTCATCTTTTGTGGCCATAGGTGTCAAGAAGCTGAAGATAATTTTGGAGATACTTCTTCTGGCTCATCATTTGTAAAGAACTGCAAACCTTGAGGCCAGCAGATGATATAGTTGGGTTTGTTGCTGTGCTTCCACCTGGCCAACTGCGGTTCAAGTCCTGGACCTGGTGACTTGAACTCATGCCAGGCACATGTGTGTGTGTGCCCAAGATCTCAGGAGGTGAAATGAGAAGGGATTGTGGCATGGCCATCCCCCCACGGGGGTGATTTCTCACTTTTCTTCTCACTGTCTCTGTCTCTCTCTCTCTGGTGAGTGCCCATACCCTAAGGCAAACAAACACTTCTACCCTAAAAAAACCCGCAAAACAAAAAACTTACTGGCATGTTTTATTGCAGATTAGTCTTGGGAAAAAAGAGTATAGTTACTGGATTTTAATGAATATTGGCATTTTGGAAAGTTCTTTCTTTCTTTTTTTTTTGAGAGATTTTTGCTCTAGAGCACGTGTGCTCACTGGAGAGACAGAGAGACACAGGGAAACAAAGTGAGAAATCACCCCCTCCCAGGGGGATAGCCACGTTGCAGTCCCTTCTCCTCCCCTCCCCTCTTGGGATTTTGGGCATGCACACACGTGCACCCAGTGTGAGTTTTAAGCCACACTAATTTAAAATTAACGCGTCCAGGACTCAACCTGCAGTTGACTACATGGGAATCCAGCTAGGTAGCCATTATGCCATCTACTGGTCCCAGAAAATCATTTCTTAAGAGGAATTTTATTGGTAGGCGGGACATTTGTATGTGATGGAGAAAATAATGCCATAGAGTTTGAGTCAAGTAAGAATACATGTTAGACTTAAGATTTTCATACTACCAGGTCACCTGCTCATGAGGAGGTATATTTCTGCTTATTTGACTTGAGACTATTGAAGCCTTTCAGTTGTTTCTGAGGACTCCCCCAGCTCTTTATGAGGGCTGTTGGTGAGTCCACCTGTGCACGTACAGTTAACCTGTTGTCTGTGTGGCATTCTGAATGCCTAAGTTCTGACCAGATTCCCATATATCACAGGGCTAACCATGTCCTGTCCCCCATTTATAACTGCATGGAAAAGAAACCTGATAGGATTTATTAATAGTTAATCTAGAAGCAAGCTTTGCTCTGGACGAAAGAAGGTGATTCCCTGGGCCTCTTTTAAGGGATACGTATATTTCAGCTTTGGTAGATGGGATTCTAGGCCTTTATTTTCGTTTCTGAGATGTGAAAATATCAAGTCTGTCATATAAACCTTGACAACATGAGATACTACCACATAACATAATGGAAAGATAAAACAGGTTATGTAGTGCAAGGGCAGTGACAGGGTATTCACTGGGTCTTTAGCTATTGCAGGTGCAGAGTCACTGTTGAGATGGTAGGGTTGGTTTTTAAATGAACAGAGGAGGAAAATAACTTTTCTAGCACAAATACGTTGTTTATATTAAGAATTGTTTTGAGGTGATAGACTATGAAAGAATAAAACGGAGAATTTTAAATGTTGTTAGAGTTAAGCTTGGAAGAACTTTCATAATATTGTTAAAAGTAACCCGCTGTAGTAGTGCGTTCTGGTTGATGCTGCTACGTGACAGGCGGAGGCCACAGGGCGTCCAGGTTCTATCCCCAGCCCACCCTGGAAGCCAGGTGTGTTTGAGCGCACCTGAAATCCCAGCTACTCGGGAAGCTCGGGCTGGCGCATTGTAAGACAGAGAGACCTTATCTAAAACCCAAACCCACATTCCCAAATTTTATATTTACTTCCCTCATCTTCCATCACTGTATATCTTTCTTTCTTGTTACGAGGTGGAGACCTCTGTTCTCTGAATACTCAGAATTCTTTTATAGCCCATGTTGTTACCTCTTTTGGGTGACAGTTACTGGAACAAAGTTCATCCACCTCTTTGGCATTAAGCAGTTGCAGCAGATATCCCTGATACGGCTGAGTGGAGGAGAGTAAAATGAACGGGGTGTTAGCAGGAGAGAAGGAAAAAGAAAAAAGTAGATGGGAGGAGAAAAGAAAGAGGCAGTTTTTTAAAGGCTATAATGGTATCAGTTATTTCCTGCTAAATTCGATAAAGAAATCTTGTTTAACTCTTCACTCTGCCTTTAAAAAAAAGAATTATTTTATTTAGCTTTATTTATTTATTTATTTAATTTTGGAGAGATTTTTGCTATAGGGTGTGTGCGCTCGCCAGACAGAGACAGAGAGACAGAGAGACAGAAAGTGAGAAATCACCTCCCGGGGGGATGGCCATGCCGCAATCCCTTCTCCTCCATTCTCTTGGAATCTTGGACACGCACGCACATGCACCTGGCATGAGTTTAAGCCACCAGGTCCAGGACTTGAATAGCAGCCGACTACATGGGAGTCCAGAGACATAGCCATTACACTAACTGCTGGTCCCAGTATATATATATAGATAGGTAAGATAGTCATAGTGTTCAATTTTTTTTTTTTAAATAGGGTATTGAGGGAAGTGGTTTTTTCCTTCTCTCTAACTTTGCCAGAGAGCACATGTGCTTGCAGGACAGGTGGAGGAGAAGTGAGAAAGCGCCCCTCATGGAGAATTGCTGCTCCTCAGTCCCTTCTCCATCTCTCCCTCCTTTCAGGACTTTGGGCATGCACACGCCCTCCGGATGTTCACAAGCCACCGTGTCGGGACTTAAACCAGGCAGCCATGTGGGATTCTGTCATCCTGACCACCAGGTCACGGGCTGGCCCGAAGTGTCTTCTGAGGACCTGCTGTTGGTTTCCTCTTCCAGAAGCACCCCTGTTACAGCTTCTTCTGTGTATCTGTGTCGGTGCAGAGCTGCTACGTGCAGATACGTGCACATCAGCATACATTCTCCCCGCCCCCCCTTTTTAAAACTACAAATATTATCCTTACAGAAATACCTATTTTTGTACACATTGCTTTTCTTACTCAATACGTCAGTAAACATAGCTTTCTTCTTCTTCTTTTTTTTTTTTTTTCCTTTTTTTAAGCTACATTGTTTGCATCTGTCATTATTTAGCCAGTTCCACTGATCGGGAGTTAAGTCCTTTGTGGCCTTTTGCTTTCGCGACACCACAGTGTAATCTCACACATTCATAACTAGAAACGGAACTGCTGAGTTAGAGGAGTGTGTGTATTCTTTTTTTTTTTTTTTTTTTTTTTTTTTGAGAGATTTTGCTCTAGGGTGCTTGGGCTTGCTACAGAGACGAGAGACAGAAAGCAAGAAATCACCCCTCTCAGGGGGATGGCTGGGCACAATCACCTCTCCTCCATCGTCCTCTTGGGATTTGGGGCACGTATGCATAGCTCCCGGCTTGAGTTTAAGCTGCCAGGTCTGGGATTCGAACTGTAGTCAACTACGTGGGAGTCCAGTGATATAACCGTTATGCCACCTGCTAGTCCCTAGGATTGTATGTATTACTGATTTTGATGGATATGGTCAAATACCTCTATAGAGACTGTCCTACCCGCACTGTGAGAGTGCCTGCTTCCTCAGGCCATGCTGGGACGAGTTTCCTACAGACTTTGAACTTTTCCAATCAGATGGGCTAATTTCCACCTGTCTCCTTTTATGGGCCCTAATCACAAGTATTCTTCTGAGAATTCTCTGTGTTTTTAAGTGGTTAGTTGCTTTCCATTTGGCAAGAGATTATTCGTAATAATGTGTTCTCCTTTAAAAAGGATATCATTCATTTCTTGGGGATCCTACTTTTGAATTCTTTAATCTAGAGTTTTTATTAATAGTTATCACTATCATTTATTTCCTATCTCTAAATGGATTTCCTCTCTATGTTAACATGTTACTTCAACTTACATGATGAAAGATTTTTTTGTTTTTTATGGAACGGTTTTTGGCATAATGTCCCGTCATAAACTTTTTGAAAAATTACGCAGATCCTATTTAGTAGATTCGAGGTTGTTGTATTTGGAGTGTCTCCAGCAGCCTGATACATTGTCCTGTGGTTCCAGATCTCCCTCTCTCGGACTCCCTTTACATGATGTGACAAGGACCTGACCATTACGGTCCTGGGATGTAGGAAAATTCACAACAGGCCTCACTGTGTTTTCACTCTCCGTGTTAATGAAGCAGCGGGGCCTTGCTGAAGTGAAGGTTTGCGTGGTTTTGCAGGTTTCACAGCATCGCGCGTCAGTCCTGGGAGGGCCGGCGAGTGTGTCAGCGCACATTTCTTTGTTTTAGCCAGGTGCAAGCAGCAGAGTATGTGTCGATAGCCATGGCAACAAAAAGAGTAAGGATGCCGGAGATGTTCATATTTTATGTGGTAAATATGGGGGAAGGAGGAATTTCCCTTTAGTGTGCTGCTGTACCTTTTTATTTAGTAAAAAATTATTATTTCTTCCATGAGAGAAAGAGACAGAAAGACAGGCATCCCCGAGAGGGTCTCCGGACTGCGGTCTGCCCATTGGCTCTTGGGTAGATAGGAGTGTGGACACGCATGCAACCTGTGTGCAGGAAGACCTGGGCGTGCAGACCTGGGACCGTCCTGTGTGCCTTCAGCTTCGTGGACCACCGCGTCACCACAGCCCCACCCCTGCTGGCCTGTAATACTTTTTAAAGTTTATTCATTTCTTTCATGATTGAGAGACACACAGAAATAGTACACCCCTAAAAGGGTCCTGACACTGTAACACACCCCCTCCCCCCAGCTTTACCCAGCCCTGGACCTTGGGCGTACTCGTGCTTGGGACGCTCAGGAAGGTCTCCAGACGCAAGCCCGGACCCTTCCCATGTGAGTCAGCCTTGCAGAGGGCCGTGTTTCGCCCCTATGCCATCATCCAGACTCTGGACTATAACTTTTTTAATGTGATGAGAAGAGTTTTGAATTAGATAAGAATTTCTACCATTTGTTATTTTTTAAAAAGAATTATTTTATTTATCTTTATTTATTTTAATTTGACGAGAGAAGGGCAGAGAGCGAGAGAGTAAAAAAGCAAGCCACGGGAACCAGCAGTTAGCGTAATGGCTATGTCGCTGGACTCCCACGTAGTCGACCGCGGTTTGCGTCTCGGACCCGGTGGCTTACAACTCACGCTGGGCGCGTGTGCGTGCGTGCCCAAGATCCCGAGAGGAGAATGGAGGAGAAGGGATTGCGGCGTGACCATCCCCCCTGGGGGGTGATTTCTCGCTTTCTATTTCTCTGTCTCTCTCTGTCTGTCTGGCGAGCGCACGCGCCCTATAGCAAAAAAAAAAAAAAAAAAAAAAAAAAAAAAAAACCTCTCCAAAAAAACAAAAAACAAACAAAAACAAAACAAAACAAAAAGAAAGCAAGCCACCAGGTCTGGGACTCGAACCGTGGTCGGCCACATGGGAATCCAGTGCCCTTAACCACCATACCACTTGCTGGCCCCTACCATTTGTTATTTGAATCCTATGAATTCTAAGATTTTTTTTCCCAAGGTCCATAATTGATTTAAAAATGGCTACTATGCTTAAAGATAATTGTCCTGGGTGAATTTTGATTTACCCGAAAAAGTAGCAGTTGTTTAAATAACATTAACAATTGAACTACATTCGCCATTGATTGGATCAGTGTTCGAAGGTTTGATTTGGTTCTACTGAGGATCTGATTCAGAGTCTAGTGTTTTTCAAATGATTTCTTAGGTATTACTTTTTAGAAGTGGTAAAATGAAGACATTTTGTAGTTAGATAATGCTAGCCAGAGGGGATTGTGGATGTGTTCCAAGTATTTTTCTTCTTGAGGAAGCATACTGGAGGACAAATATTCTTTAGAGAACAAATGTTTTATTCTTTAATGAGGACCACTAAGAGATGTTCTGGAGAAAGAAATCTATGTATTAATGCCAGCAGTGTTGTACATATAATTTTCATGATTTTGGCCATTCTTTTGAATGATCTCTGTGCAACTAATGCACAAACATTCCACAAATGATTGTTTTGATCTTTTGATTCTAGATGTTTATCTTTGTATATATTTCTTTTTCTTTCTTTTATAATTTGCCCGAGGGCATGTGCACTAGTTGGAGAGATAGAAAGTGAGAAAGTACTCCCCATGGGGCATGGTTATGCCACAGTCCCCTCTTCTTCATCTCTCTCTTTGGGATTTTGGGCACACATGTACATGTGCCTGGAGTGTTTGTCATTTTTGTTTGTTTGTTTTGTTTTGTTAAACTATCGGTATAGGGTATGTGTGCTCTCTAGACAGACAGAGGGGGATGGCCAGGCTGCAGTGCTGTCTCTATTCTCTCAGGATTTGGGGCATGCACATACACACATACTCGGTATGTACTTCTAGCCTTTAAGTCTGGGGCTCAGACTGTGGGGTTAGCCATGTGGGACCCAGCCACCTTAACCACCATACTACCTGGCTGGCCAACACCTGGCATGTTTTCAAGGCCCTGGGCCCAGGACTGGAACCACACAGTCAGCCATGTAAGTTCCGGCCTCCTTCATCACCACACTACCCACTTGCCTGGCTATAACAGGTGTTGTTTCATGCCTCACGATTTCGTTAAAGTGCGTAGTCTTTTTAAAGACATCTGCCAGAGCTGAGTTCAGAGTTCTGGTCTCCATATCACATTTCATAGCACAACTGTTTAAATCCATGTAAATAGGCCATATACTTGGTTAAGTCCATGTAAATAGGCCATATACTTGGTTAAACCGTGAGCTTCTCTCACATACAAAAAACCTACGCTTGAGTCTTTAGAGCACATCAGCATCCTCCCATGTGCTCAGTACACATGGACCCCTGCTCATGGAGATCATAGAGAACACATGGGAAACAGGGTTGCAGTGGCAATTAAGTTTCTTCTAGGTTTGTTAGTGTATGTAACTATTAAAATAACTAGTAAAACATTCTGATGAAACATTTTGGTTTTCTTTGTTTATCATCCTAGTCAGTGTTCAAGTTTCTAGGACCTGCCCCTAATTGTTACATTGTTTAATAGTTGTTTCCCAAGGCTCAGCCTGGCTGTGTGTCAGAGTCCGCTTTCTGTGTATTTGCCCCAGTGGTTCTACTGAGTCCTGCAGGGTCTGGCACAGGAAACATGCTGCTTTGCACATCAGGGCCGTTTGTGTAGGTGCACGAGTTACATTGCCCTTCGAGTCTTGGGGGTATTCTGTAGGAGGCCATTTCTTCAGCCGTTTTCCCATGACTCTCCCCACTTTCATACCCCTTTGCATTTTGTTGCCTTTGAGTAGTTCCATTTCGAAATGTCTCTTCATGTTAACTCTTAGAGCTGAACTTCACACTGCAGATTTGTCAAGGTCAGTGTGGAAGTTTAGTTATTAAGTAAGCAGTCAGATGTCAGTGTAGTGCATAGTGAGGGGTTTAGAAGCTGCTCTGAGCTTGCTGGAACCTTCTGTAGTTTCTCTGTATACTTCCATTCTGTTCAGAAAAGAGATAATTGAGGTGTGTTCAAGCTTGGTCCCTAGAGATTTTATTTATTTTTCGTTACCGTATTTTAGGAGTGGTAGGTCACTCCTTAGTACAGTGGTTATGTCCTCTTGGTATGGTCTTCTGGGCCTGCCCTTCTCCTGAGTGACCTGTGTCAGACCCCTGGGAGAAACTATTAGCACATATTTATTCGTCTCTTAGTATTTTTCTAGGATTCGGGCATAGAGGGTGATTTTTCATTTTCTGACATACGGCACATGGCCCATGATATGGAATATAGGAGGAAGCTTGGAGGTAGGAGAGGACACCGATGTAATCAGACCTAGGAAAGAACAAGACATGTATGCTGACTACAGCCCAACTCGGTAGCACAGAACTTTTAGGCAGGATTGGCAGACCCTATGGAGGAGCCCCAGAAGTAGCAGTGGCAGATAGAATTTGCTCTATCTTCACCTGAGGAGGCTGTCCTTTACTCGGCACTTTTTATTGAGCACCTACTACATGCTCAGAACTGTTCTAGGCACTGAATATACAGAGGTACATAAAAACAAAGTTATGAACCTTATTCTCTAGTAAGGGTATTGATACGCACAAGTAAGTAAGTAAATAAGCCAGGTGTTTATATGCTGATGTGTTAGAGACCAACTGGGGAAGGTGATGAGTATCTGACAGGCCCTTCTGAATGAGGAGACAACACTGACTGGAGAATAAGAACTGAATATGTCAAGAGCCAGGGAACCACCTTGCAGCACAGAGGAACAGCAAGTGCAGTGGCCTTGAGGCAGAGGAGAGCTTAGTGTGTGCCAGCAATAGGGAGAAGGCAGGGTGGCGGGCCTGCAGGAAGCAGGGAGGAACGTGGGGTGAGGTTAGGGCTGGGAGGGACCTGCAGTGCCAGAATGAGAGAGAGAGGTTCATGGTAGTGGGGAGGACAGTGCTGGCGGTGATGGTAGGACGGTTCCTGGGGTTTGGGGACTGACTCATTCCTTTGGATTAGAGCTGAGCTAGAGAGAGTAGTGTGATTCTCCCATAGCTACAGACTGGAGCCTTTATGAATATTGCTTTCTTTTCTTTTCTTTTCTTTTCTTTTTCTTTTTTTTTTTTTTGAAATGGCTTTTGATAGAAATTCCAGACAAAGCATTCCAAAAATATTTTGAGCAAAGGAATAAGTGTGTGTATATATATATATATATATATATACACTTATATATAATAAGTCACCTTCCAAACGGTGACTCTAGCACATACATGGATATTTTTTCTTGTTACTTGCACACCAATGACGTTTTTCTATTTTGTGTTCTTTTACATTTTTATTGTAGGAAGCAGTTTGGTTCGCAGATGGCTTCTTTTTTCATTGCCTTGTGATGCTATGACCTCTCCTACTTTAATGGAGAAATGTTGCATACAAATTCAGAAGTAGTTTCCAAATTACGCTGGTAACACATGAGTTAGAGTCAGCCTCACGGACAAAGTGTGCGTTAGGATGTTTATTTTAGGTCAGATTTGTTGAACAGGAAAAGGTTAATGTGCCTATTTTAAAAAAAGAATGTTTTTATCCTTTTGGTTAGTTAAAACATGCAATGCCAGGTTACATTTTGTGACCCTTTTATTATTTCTAGTAGCAGGTACTCAAGATTTAGTAAGCTTCTCATTTGTGAGCTTTCAGAGATTGCTTTATTAGGATTAGCTTCTAGTAAGAGGGAGCTGACTGACAGTCGACATTTGAGTGCATTCAGATTGTTGTGCCTACACACTTTGTAATGGATAGAAGTGTCATCAGTATTAGACAGTTGTAGATCTGCAGAGATAAATCACAGTGCCTATGCTACGTAGTAAATTATGTAACTTCATATGTCATATTCAAACTCAGCTTTGTAAAAATTCAGGGAAATAAGTTTTTAAAATGAGCTTTGGAGTAGAGTATATTTGCAAAATGCTGCTTTGCAACTACCTCCTGAATTATCTTTATTATGTTAAATACAATAAAATACACTATTAAAAAGCATGGCTTTAAATATTGGTAGTGATTTTTTAAAGCTTATTTTTTTATTTCTTGAGAGAGAAAGAGGGGGAGGTACCCTGATAGAGTCCACAGTGTGCCCGCCCAGCCACAGTCAGCCAGGGTGGCAGGCGAGCACTCCCCCCGCCCCCCCTCACGTACAGGGAGGCCTCAGGATGTGAACCGGGCCCTTCCCATGTGGGTCCAGTATCAGAGAGGTGCATGACGGCTGCACCACCCTTGGCCCCCTTTTTCTGAATAGTTTAAAGATGTAAAGTAATCTAATAGTAATGAATTTCTAGCCATTTGAAGCACTTCAGGGGCCTGCAGGTGGCATGGTGGTTAAAGGCGCTGGACTCCCACATGCTGACCGTGGTTGGAATCCTGGACCTGCAGCTTGCTTTCTCACTCCTCTCCACCCCTTGCTCTTGCTCTTATTCCATTCCTCTCTGGTCAAATTAAAATAAGTAAGTAAATAAATAAAGTTAAAATAATTCCTTAGAAAACAAGCACTTCAGGTCCTTGTGATTATATGTTAAATGGCCAAAATCTGTGAATATGTTGTTATCAAAACTAATGTATTAGTATTGTATTTTTATTATCATTTTTTTCACGTGATCTTTTATTTCTCCCAACATACCATTTTAGGATTTCATTTCTAGTGAATTATATTCTACTTGTTATTGAAAGTAACTACTTTTTTTTTTTTTTTTAAGAATTCTTTGATTTTACTTTATGTATTTACTTATTTTGATTCGACCAAAGAGGGACAGAGCAAGAGCGAGACAGAGACAGAGAAAGAGACAGAGAGAGAGAGAGAGAGAAAGTAAGTGAGAAAGCAAGCTGCCAGATCTGGGACTCAAACTGCGGTCCGCCATGTGGGAGTCCAGCACCCTTAACCATCACACCACCTGCTGGCCCCTGTAATTACTGTTTAAGTGCCAGGTGTGGAGCAGAATCCCTGTATATGAGTCCTGCCACTGCAGGTTACCAGCACTGTCTGCTGGGACAACTTACTTTACCTGGCCCCCAAGTTCTTACCTGTCAAATGGGAGTAAAAATGGTATTTACAGCCTAGGATTGCTGAGAGAATTCAATAAATTAACACATGTAAAGGTCTTAGAGAAGTGGCACATAGTAGGACCTCAGGTAAGGTTACCAAATAAAAATGATAATGATAATAATAGTAATACTAATAAAGGTTACCTTATAATAATGCATATTTATTAGCAGTAATATCTAATTGAGGTAGTTCTGAAACTGTTATTGAAATAATATTTCTAGACCCCTCACTTCTGAGATGTTATTTTCAAAATTCAATTCTGGTTTTCCTTTTTTTAGGTTTTTATATAGGAGTCTTTAGAAGCGCTCTTCCCTTACCTCTGCTGAATGCATATGTACCCCTGCAGTTTCAACTTAATTACTTTATGAAGTATCTTCGCGCTCTCTCTCTCTTTACCATAGAGCACGTGTGCTTTCTGGAGAGAGATAGAGAGAGGGAAAGTGAGAAATCACTCCCGGGGGCAAAGGTGGGGGTGGGGATGGAACGGCACACCACAGTCCCTTCTTCTCCATTCTTTTCTTGGGATTGTAGACATTCACACAAACATGCCCAGTGTGATTTTCAAGACATCAGGTCTGGACTTGAACTGCAGTTAGCCACATGGGATTCTAGCACCTTAACCTCCATGCCACCGGCTGGCCCTGGTGTGTCTCTGTAGTAAATACATCATAAATAGAATAGACATAGAATTAGACATTCCGCACTAATTGCCATTCACTGTAGTTGTGTTGTGGTTTTCGTTTTGTAAAGTAGCATGACGCACTCCATTGCTGGTAAGAGACAGTTGCTCTAGGGGAAAATTTTCTTCTCCGTGAAGAATACATTTGATCATAAGAGAGAATGTCCACGTGGCTTGATGCCGGGGCTAACTACCAGGAGTTTGCAGTGTCAGTAGCCTTTATGTGAAGGGCCCGCTGCTCCTCATCTTGCCCTCCCGCTCCCAACCTTGGCCGCCTAGGTGGGGGTGGATGCCTGACCTGCATGCAGCCTTTTATAAACCACGCTGGGAGAGCTGCATGTGACCCCCGCTAGTCACAAGTGCGAGGAGTTCTAGGAAACGAAAAATGTAGCAAGTCCTTTGTGCTCATTCATTGATCTGTTTACTTATTCCTCAAATATTTATTGAACATTTGCTACATGTTAGACATTGTCCTAGGAACTGGAGATACTGTTAATAAAACTAAGTCCGTGCCTTCTCAGATATGTGTTTTAGGGAGGTAAAGAAGAGATAGCAAACAAAAGTAGTTGGTGATAAAATGCTGTGGGCTAAAACGGAGGCCTGTGGGGAGAGTAGTGGTTGAATGTCCTTGGGGATCAGGTGACATTGGAGCAGACACATGGGTGGGGTCCTGAAAGAGCCTTCTGGGCAAAGGTAAGGCCCCAGGTGAGATTGGTTTAGCTATTCAAGGGTAGCAAGGTTTCAGGGGCTGAAGCAGCCTGAGGGAGGGGAGAGGGGTGGGACATGATTTTAGTCTTCTAAGAGTAGTCGTGCAACGATCCTGCAATGTGGTTACTTGTTGGAACAAAAGTGCTTTTGCCCCAAATTAAAATAAGATCTCATCCACATAGTGAGAGTTGTTTGTTTTTGGTACACAGTAAATATTTTCTCTCCGGTTTGAGAAATCCACTGATTGCAATGCTGTTTTATTCAGGACTAAGGCTAATAGTTTTGAAGTTTAAAGAGGTGTAACCATTGGTGTTTGCTTTGTTAGGACTGTCGTTTCCATGTAGGAAGAGTAACTAATGATCATTGGTATGGATGCTGTGACTGATCATATTAAGATTTTTTTTTTTTTTTTTTAGTTTTTTTGCCATAGTGTGTGTGCACTCTCTGAAGAGAGACAGAGAGACATAGAGGGAGAGAAAAAGTGAGAAATCACCCCTGGGGAGGATAGCCACGCCGCAGTCCCTTCTCTTCCCTTTTCCTCTCGGAATTTTGGACACATACACCCATGCTTGGCGTGATTTTCAAGCTGCTTGGACTTGAACCATGGTTGACCGTGTGGGAGTCCAGCACCTTAACCACTATGCCACATACTGACCCCAGTAGAGGGATATTTTAAAGTTTTGCCCAAGCATCTACACATATCCCTTCTCCAGTGTTGTGGCTCTTCAAAAGTTTGTAGACCCAAGTTTGTCTGCTGGATGGCCCGGGTTAAGGAAGGGAGGTGGAGGGAGGGCCTCACAGACCCCATGGCGGTGCTGTTGTCAGTTAGCCACACCTTCCTGGCCACGTTGCCTTTGGCATACCTTGGGTGGCCTTTGATTATAGCTGCTCTGAGTAGAACCAGCCTTGCTGTATTCTGGAATCAAGGGGATAGTTTTTAAAGGGTTTTCAACCCAGGGCCAGTAAAAGCCAAGTTAAGTTAGTGTGATTTAGTGGACGTGGGCTTGCCGTCCGGCCTGCAGATGCACTAACCTTACTGAACATTTTCTGATCTGTGTGTTTAAATGTTCTCAGAGCATCAAAAGTGGCCCATGTTAACTCAGAGACTTGTTTACTGAAATTGGCTTTTTTTTTAACTTCACTCTTTTTTTTTAAAAGTTGAAATTTGGAGGAAAAGAGCAAGGTTGTGGCTTTTAGGTTTTCATTTTAAAGTGATGTTAAAGGATGGCAAGGGCCTAGCCGCTGCGTGGTGGCAGAGGCTGCTGAGGAGGCCGCGTCCAGTTCCTGCCTACCAAGGGCGGTGCCGTGTGCCGTGGTCCTAGCCAACCGCGAGGCCGGGGCAGGACAATCACCACGTAGTGAGACCTGTCAGAAATATCTCACCCCCTCTTCGCCCTCTTCTCTTTCTTTCACATGCATGTGCATTTTATTGCTCTCTCTCTCACACACACACAAAAGTCAGGGATTGAAGAAATGTAATGAAAATTTTAAGAAATACAGAGCCAGTGAAAGGCAGGGCCGGGAAGCAGGTAGCTGGATCCCACCGGCCAGCTGTGTGGCTGAGCCTGGGGCCTTATGGCTTGAAAATCATCTGGATGGGAAAACTCATTTTGTATGCTGCAATGATTGATAGTGAATTAATGTAAAAAAATAAATTTAAAAAAAAAAAAAAAAAAAGGAAAATCACACTGCGCTGTGTTCATGCATGTCCAAAGTCCCAAGAGCAGGATGGAGAAGAAGGACATGTGGTGTGGCCATCCCCCTGGGGGAGATTTCTCACTTTCTCTCTGTCTCTCTCTGATGAGTGCACAGGCTCTATAGCAAAAAATCCTTCGGCTTGTAGCTACATGTATTTGTACAATTTTATTTTAAAATAGTTTCATATGACCCTTCTTTAAAGTCAACAAAAAGTTAAGGAACTCTTTATTCTACTTATCTTGGCTTCATTCTTTTTGCAGTATACTTTAAAATATTTGATTTTCTGACCGTTGGTTTCTATGTATATTTGCTTCACTTTTGATAGCAAGTCAGAGTCGTAAGAAATGAAAGCTTTCATGACCAGTAGAACACGGTTTCAGATGTCACTGTGGGCGTGCAGGTGTCATGGTGAAGCTGTTGGGCTTGCAGAGTGAGGCTTTGCGAGGAGCATGAGGCCACTGGCTGGAAGTCATAGGGTCATTCATTTCTAGAGACAGCGATGTCTTGAGCCAGCTGGTGGCTTGGTGGTTGAGGTGGCTGGATCCACATCAACAACTGCACAGTTCGAGTCTCAGACCTGGTGGCCTAAAGAACACACCGGGTATGTGCGTGCCTAAAAGCCTGAGGAAAATGCAGAAGGGTTTGCAGCATGGACATCCCCCCGGGTGGGTGTTTTCTCACGTTCCGTCTCTCTTTCTGTCTTTTTCTGGCGAGTGCACATGCCCTGTAGCAAATAAAAGAAAAGACAACAATGTCTTTCATTTCGTGAAACACACCAAATGCACTATTTCTTTTTCTTTTCTTTTCTTTTTAAGGTTTTTGCCTTAGAGTGGGTGCACTTGCTGGAGAGAGAGAGAGACAGAGACAGACAGAGGAAAAGTGAGAAATCACCCCCCAGGGGGCATGGCCACACCACAATCCTTTCTTCTCTCTTATCTTCTTGGGAAGATGCAGAAAGGGGAAAAACACCAAGGCTTTTCTTCTACACTTCAGACATCCGCCATTGCCTCTTACTGGTGAGACTTACCAGAAGCCAGAGAGCGAGGCAGCCTGGGAAATGAAGTTCCCTGCCACACAGAGAAGGCAAAGAAGGGTAGGGCGTAGGTCCACAACCACAGAGAAGATGCACGGCATACCACAAAATGTTACATAGTTATGTATATATTTTCTTGAAAACTGATGTTATCAATGCTTTTGTATTGTAAGACTTTGTTTTTCAGGATCCCTTACATAAGAAGGAAATAATTATGTGCTGGCAGGTGGTGTGGTGGTTGAGGTGCTGGGCTCCCACATGGCTGACTGTGGTCCCACATGGCTGACCGTGGTTCGAGTCCCAGACCTGATGGCTTGCTTTCTCATTTTCGCTTTCTCTCTCTGGCCAAGTTAAAAATAATAATACTAATAAATGAGATAAAATAAATAATTCTTCATAAGAAGGAAATAATCATAATGTATATAGTTTTGTTTTTCACGAGCCCTTTATATTTAATGGCATAACTACATGAAAGCATTATTTGCTGCATATATTCCTGCCAATCTCTGCATCTTTATCTGACATCTTAACCACCATGCCACCTGCTGGCCCCTGATTATGTTTTTCTTTTTCTTTTTCTTTTTTTTTTTTTAAAAAAAAAAAGTTCTTACTTTTTGAGATACATACTGGAATATTTGAATGAAATTATATGATAGCTAGAATGTGCTTCAAAAGAATCTGGCAGTGGGACCTGCAGCTAGTGTATTGGCTATGTCGCTGGATTTCCATGTAGTCGACTGCGGTTCGAGTCCTGGACCATGGCTTAAACTCAGTTTTTTGAGGGATAACTATTTAAAAGATAGAGATGTTCAACGTGAGTGTTTCACAGATATGTAACTTGTTTACTATTTATGATTATTGCTGTATCCCAGATTTGTTTTTTTGCTTACTACTTTCATGAGTATTGCCGTTTGTAAACCAGAATTTATACTGTATTATCATCCTAATTCTTTACATTTATGAAGCCATGGATTTGAAGTCTTCATTATGTTTATCTTAATGTAACTCTCAGTATTAAGATAGAGCTGTTCATCCAGGTACTGCCGAAAGGGAACATTGCTGTGCTATCAATGCTACCGCATCTCCTCATCCCTCCACGAACTTTCTGTGTTGAAATCTAATCAGTGACCCTGGGAGGGAAGGATTTGAAACCTTGGATACGTTTCCCGCGTGTCTCTAGAAACAAGGTACATTCCGTGCGAAGGATGGTCTTACTCGCACGCTGCCGCTGAGGTGCGTTAGCAATCTGAGCTCACGGTCTGGCCAGCTCAGCGTTTGTATATTTCAGGTTCAAATTCCATTACGTGTGATGTGCATTTTTGCTGAGGAAGGAATGAAAACAAGACCCTGCTTCTGGATTGTCATTGAAATCTTTGGTTATAAATGAAGTTAAGTAATAGTTAAACATTTTTCTTTCTGAATAGGATTTAATTTCTAGGGCAAGTTAACTTTGAAGATGACAAAATTAAGAAGAAAATAGTGATTTTTTTTAAGAAATGTCTAAACATTTTTGAGGATGGTATTTCAATTAAATAATTGAAAATATGAAACTCGGAGGAAATCACGTTCATTAATTTCCTTTGTATGGATCAGTATAATTAACTATATTATATAGAGAGATTGCTTTGGTTTATATGTAACAATAGAGACCTGCAGGTGGAGTCATGGTTGGAGTGCTGGATTTCCACATGGACGACTATGGTTCAGGTCTTAGATCTGGCGATTTGAAAATTACAACATAAATAGGTAAATAATTATTTTTTAAATTAAAAAGAAACCAAGTCTTAAGAATAAACAAATATATTACAAATAATTCTAAAGCTCTTTCACATAATTTTTAAAAATAATTATTTACTTATTTAATTCCATTTGTTGTTGTTATTATTTTTTAATTTGACCTGAGAGAGACAGAGAGAAAGGGGGAAAGTGTGAAATCGAGCCACCAGGACTTGAACCATAGTCGGCCATGTGGGAGTTCAGTGCCTTAACCATCACACCATGTGCTGGCTTCCTTTTTTTTTTTTTTTTTTTTGCCGTAAGGCATGTGCACTTGCCTGAGAGAATTAGAGAAATATTGAGAGGGAAAGTGAGAAATCTCTCCCCAGGGCAGTGGCCATGCCATAGTCCCTTCTCCATTCTCCTGGGATTTTGGGTAGGCACGCACCACATGCCTGGTGTGAATTTCAAGCCACCAGGTCCAGGACTCAAACCACAGTCAACTGTATGGACTCCCACTTGGCCAACCACAATTTGAGTCTTGGACCCAGCAGCTTGGAAACCATGCCAGGCATGTGTGCATACGTGCCCAAAATCCTGAGAGAAGGGAGGAGAAGGGATTGCTGTGTGCCATCCCCCTGGGGGTGAGTTCTCACTTTCCCTCTCACTGTGTAGTACCTGGTGGTTGAGGAAGGGTGAAAGGCAGTGATGTTATCCTTCAGCGGCCTTGAACTGCTTACCTTGGCACTTCTCCTTACATGAAGAAAATTTCTCTGTTTTGAAACTTCTGTAGGAGGATTTTCTGCCGAATGTAATCCTGTCTTTGCAGCATAGCATTATGTCATATTGTCTCACCCCAAAGCCTTCGTTACAAAAGCTGTTAGGAACCCCCAGGTACAGGTTTTGTCAGCGAATCCCTTTGGACCAGTGAAGAACTTGACCAATGAAAATATTATGAGAGGAACCAGCAGATGGTGTACTGGTTATGTCACTGGACTCCCATAGTCACCGGGTGCGAGTCCTGGACCCGGTGACTTAAAAACTCACGCCCTGTGTGTATGCCCAAGTTCCTAAGGAGTGAATGGAAAAGAAGAGGTTGCGGTGCGGCCATCCCCCAGGGGGTGATTTCTCACTTTCTGTCTCTCCGGCGAGCTCATGCGCCAATAGCAAGACTCTCTCTTAGAAGAAAAAGTTAGGAGAAAAAGCATAATTTTTATGTAATTAGACAGATCAGAATCAAGTGATTGAAGATTCGTGTCTTGAACACTAAGTTGCAAACCTTCAATCCAGACGTGTTCTCAGTTTGGTTTCTGTGCACTATTGGCACCTTTCCTACCTCCTGGAGCCTGGCCGTTCTTAAAAAGATGAAAGGCGCTGAGCAGGGCCGTGTATCACACGGCGTCCGGAAAGTCACCGTCTGTCCTTCCTGGCGCTAGCCTGGCTGCGAGCCCTTTATCATGTTCAGAATCAGGAAGGGAGGTGCCGCTGTGGATATCGGTCAGATGCCGCACACGTCACAGGGTCCTTGACTGACTGTAACGGTCGGTCCCGCGGTGGGGGCAGTGTCCAGGCTTTCCCCTCGGTTCCGGTGCCCGTAGGGGGGCTGTCCATGTTTCTCCAGAAGCCTGGCAGGATGTAAGAGTCTGAGGGAGGCGCTGGGACAGTGATTCTCAGCTCGCCTGCATCAGAATGACCTGGACCTCTTGGGACCTACAGATGGCGGAGCAGTTACATTGCTGGACTCCCACATGGCGGACTGCAGTTTGAGTCCTGAACCTGGTGACTTCAAAATCATGCCAGGCATGTATGCGTGCATGCCCAAGATCCTGGGAGGAGAATGAAGAAGGGGTTGCAGTGTGGCCATCCCCCCCACCCCCCGGGGGGTGATATCTCACTGTGCCTTTTACTCTCTCTCTCTCTTCAGCGAGCACATGTGCCCTAAGGCAAAAACCTCTCTAAAAAAATAAAAAGAATTACCTGGACTTCTTAATAAAAATACAGGTTTTTGAGCCTCCCTCCAGACTTACTCTATCAGCGTATCTAGGAGTGGACCAGGAATCTGTGTTGTTAATGAGCACTGCCAGTGATTGAAGGGCGAAGCGCTGGGGGAATACCATCTCCCAGTCTTTCTGAGTCCCCTTCCTTCCTACCAGTTCCCTAGAGTGTGTGTTTTGGAGTTGAATTAACCCGTTGCTTTTGGTGAGAGCAGCCTTCTGGGGCAGCTATTATAGACACTTATGCCTTCCAACTTGCTGAATGTGAACTCAGCCTTAGACTGATTTTATATGAGTGTTTCATGTTTGAAGAAAAGTACTTTTTTTGGAGTGATTGGTATTATTCTTGAATTGAAGCAGTCCGTTTTTCTACATATAGCCAGGAAATTGTTTTTCTTTAACGGTGCTTGCAAGATTCAAATTCAGGCTTTCCACCCATTCTTATTATCTTCATTTTATTGGGAAAAGTATTTTTTTCCCATAGATGTTGATGTTTTAGTCATTCTTTCCCAAAGCCCTTTATAAATGGGAATGTAATTTTTTAAATTAAAAATGCATGTTATTCTTAAGTTACTTATACTTTGAATAGTTTTAGAAAATGTAGTGTTACTTCTAAACTATATCTTTGCCTTTACATGTGTACTGTAAATAGCCACAAAACAAACAATATTTTTGATACAAAATTTTCCCTTTTAAATAAAATACATGAACGAACACATCTTTATTTGGGGGCTTCACAAAGTTAATGGAAAATGGAACTAAAGTATGCATTTATTTTGGTGCAAAAAATGGTATCTATACCTATTAATTTTTCATAATACACATTTTCCAGAAACATTTTGCAGACCCTTCAGCTATGATCCTGAATCTGTGCTTATTTGAAGGAGAGCACTTACATTTGCAAGGGTTCTTACTTTTCGAGTCAGTTCTTCAGCAGTACCATTTGCAGTCGTTCAGCTGGTTGGGTTTTGGAGGGCTACTAGTTGAGCATATGTTTTGCATTCCCCCTTACTCCCCCTCACCACTCCCTCTGCTTGTTGAGCTGTTTTAGTCATTGTAAAATGTTTTATTCTTTACTAAAGCAGATATCATAAAGGATTTGCCTTCAGGGCAATTATTTCTCTGTGAGTAAGGTGGAGTGAGAGTCCTAAGGAAGTGAGGTAAACAGTGAGTGCAGCTCCCTTCCTTTTTTGGAAAGTAACTTTGCAGGAAGAATCACTCTGTACACCACCCATTGAGTCAGACATTCCCTTTTGGAATGGTCATAAAGGTGTGAGATACAAGGAGCCCCAGACCTTGGCAGTCCCTGGCTCTCGGGTGGTATGTGGGCTCTCTTTAGTCATGGGGTAACAGAATGGCTGATTGGGACAAGTAGCCCATCCTAGCAGCTGGGAACCTGGCCTGCCTCCGTCTGGGACACTCTGTTCCGGTTCTAGAACTTTATAGGCTGTGGGAATGTCTGATCACCTCAGGTTACAAAACATGCAGTTCCTGGGAATGCATATACGTTTTCATCATACGTACTTTGGAAAGGCACTCGTATATGAATACAAATAACGGTAAATGAAGGAATTTGAGGCTTCAACTATAAGAAAGTTAAAACTGTTGCTTTATGGTTTGGGATATGAAATGATCCTCACTAATTAGGTGCATAATGTTCAGAATATTGAATAGTATATTCTAACATTTCTTGTAAAACATATCATTTACTGAAAATGAAAGTTGAATGGTATTACAAAATAGTAAAACAATATAGAAGCATACAAAGTATAAAGTAAAATTTCCTTAGCTTCGTCCAGCCTCTTTCCTTCCCAGATCTTTGGAGTGTTTTCTTTATTTCTGTGCTCTACTGTTGTTCCTCAGCCCCAGGAATATATGCCCTGTTAAAGGGTGCTTTCTCCCGCGCTCTCTCGGGCTCTCTCTGGTGAGCACATGTACCTTCTGGCAAATTAAAAAAAGAGAAAGAAATGAAATGAATCTCTTTACTTGTTTTGTAGGTAAAAACAAAAATGATTATTTTATTGTAACAGAATCTCATCTAAGTCTTATTAAAGTGATGAATATAAGAGAGATAATTTTTATGAGGATCAGTTCTAGCTTTTTTTCCAAATGAAGTCTGGGAAAATATTTTATTCTTCTTGCAGCTTGAGGAGCTTCAACTTACTAATATAGCAAATTGAATTAATTGGGGCTGCCTTGACCACAGACTGGTGTTCAGAAAATGTCTGGACTGATGGCTAGCCAGATGCAACTCACTGCCCGTTCCAGTTTCCATTTAACTTAATCCTAAGAATAAAAGCATAAATAGCAGTCCACAGATTCAGTTAGTTCCAGGAAAATCAGATTGATGTAAAATTATTTTTCTTATTATAAAGTAGTTCCTCTATAAATTTTCATTAATGACAGTACATAAAACACGAAAGTTAATGAGTTTTCCTGGTTTTGGAAGATTTATGCCAAGCAGGTATGACACTTTCAAGCTCATACCAAATGAGTGAATTGCGATTCAAGAATTGCTCAAGGGACCAGCAGTTAGTGTAATGGCTATGTTGCTGGACTCCCATGTAGTTGACTGCGGTTCAAATCCCGGACCTGGTGGCTAAACTCACGCCGGGTGCATGTGCGTGAGTGCCCAAGATCCCGAAAGGAGAATGGAGGAGAAGGGACTCCAGTGTGGCCATCCCCCTTGGGGGGTGATTTCTCACTTTCTGTCTCTCTGTCTGTCTGGCCGAGTGCATGTGCTCTATAGCAAAAACCTCTCAAAAATATAAAAATAAAAAGAATTGCTCAAGACTATACTTGAGTGTAGGCTTCCTTTTTTTGAAGACTGCTTTATATGTGATTCTTTCTAAAATCTGTTATTTATCCCAAAGGAAGGTATTGTAGATGAATTTACTTAAATTAACACTTTTCCTTGATGTTTCTGTGTCTGTAGAAATGTTGCTTAGTGTTATAAGGGCATGTCTTAATAATATATTGACCATCAATAAAATATTTCTGCTTATAGTTTTAACATTGAGAAGATAATTGATTTTTAAATTTAGTAAAATTTATTATTATTATTGCAATTTGCTATAGAGTACATGCACTCACCAAAAGAAGACAGAGAGAGAAAGAGAGAGGGTAAATGAGAAAGCAGGCCATCAAGTCTGGGACTCGAACCGTGTCTGGCCATGTGGGAATCCAGTGCCTTAACTACAGCATCAGCTGTCGGCCAATAATTGATTTTTTTATACTACTAGTTAATGACTACTTTTTATGTAAAGAAGTAAAAATAAAAATTCAGACAGCTAGTAGGGGTAAAAAACATCAGAGGGAATGGATTTATATACAATGAACTATAAAAATATGATATCATGATAGAAAAAATGTGATTATCAATTTTATGATACAGAATTCATTTTGGAAAGATATACTGACTGTTTTCATTTGTTAAGATATCTTTTTGAGGCTGCCTTGACGTTACTGTTAGGAAGGTGAAGGGGGAAACAGCTTAGTGGCTTCTTTTGGAATTCAGGCTTAAAGCATGTTTGTAGTTTGGCTTGTCCTGTCTACATACATAGTGTCAAAAACACTGATGTAGAGAGCATACAACAACCTCATTTAATAAAACAGGAATCTGTTTTGTATTAACTACATAGGTTATTTTATTTATTTATTTTGGAGAGGATTTTGCTATAGGGCATATGCACTCTCCAGAAAGACAGAGAGAGACAGAGAGTGAGAAATCACCCCCCCAGGGGGATGGCCACACCACAGTCCCTTCTCTTCTGGGGATCTTGGGCACGCACACACATGCACTGGTGTGAGCTTAAGCCACCGGATCCGGGACTTGAACTGTGGTCGACTATGTGGGAGTCCAGCGATGTAGCCATTACGCCAACTGCTGGTCCCACTACATAGGTTATTGCATAGGAGAAGAATATGTATTGAGTGGCTATCCTGTAGTTCAAATGATAAATTTGGGGCCACCATTAGCTTCCAGCGTTTTTCATTTGAAACTCCCAGGGTGTGTAGCTACCTGCTGGACAGTGTGTAGCTGTCTGAGGAGACTGCGAATTTCAAACTTGAACTTCTTTGTCTGGGAAGTTTTAACTTGCTTCGTGACCTGAAAAGGAAAATTACATTTTAAAATAGTGTATTTATTTCTTCCGTGGAAATGGAGACAGAGATATAGGCACCTTCAATACAGCCTTCACACTGTAATGCACTCTCAGTTTAAGCCAGCCCAGATCATGGGCATACGTGTGCCTGGCATGCACAGGAAGGTGCCAGGGTGTGAACTTGGGACTCTCACATGTAGGTCTAGAGGCATTACCACTATGCTATTGTCTGGCCTGGAAAAACTACATTGTGGCATCTGCTATTGGCAAATCCTTCCCCCCACAAATTTTATTTATTTATTTGTTCAATGAACAAGAAAGACGTAGACAGAGATAGACAGCACCTGCAACAGGATCTTGCGGTCCTGGCCCACCCCTAGCCAGCCCTGGATCACTGGCACACACATACCCAGCATGCTCAGGGCCGAACCCAGAACCCTGGTGTGTGGTTCTGGCTCACAGAGTCTCGCATTTACCACTGTGCCACTGTCCTGCCCCTGGAGAACTAATAGAGTTATTTTGCCACTGCTCAGCTAAACCTAGTACAGCCAGTAATGCAAATGAGGATTGACTCAGGCTTTTGGATTAGATAGAGCTAAGAAACCAAGGGGGGAGGGTGAAAGGAAGGGAGTCCAGGGGATAAAGAAAGAAGCAAAACCTTTAAGGGGCACAAAAATGGAAAATGATCTGTTGCTGGTCAGGTGTATGTAATACCTTTAACTGGACTAGTATAGAGCATAGTCATGCTGGGAAAATTCATTTTGCAAGCTGTACCGATTTACAGTGATTAAATATATATATATATATAAATATATGTATATATATATATATATATATTTATATATATATACTAAAAAAAAGAAAAAAGGTGTGTGCTGGAAAAAGCAGTCTCATCTGGATTGTTCTTGTGAAAAAAGACACTGATAGAACTTTCTTCACAGTAATCAGTGGCTACATTTCAAATTGGAATGTTCCCAGGAGTGATTTCAGAAACCTTTCCCCCATAGGTTTAAATAAATAAATAAAAATAAACAGAGATACTTTTGTGTTTTCACATATCTCCATATGTATACACTATTGCAATGACATAGTCTCAACTCATGACCCTTACACATGTGGATCTTCTTGAAATTCTTTATGCCTGGCTAATACCTTGGTTTTCTGAGTAACTAACCTGGTGACTGCTAGACTAGATGAGATGCCCATATTATGTATTCTCACAGTACTTAATGTCCGTTTTTCAAAAGAAGTGAAAACAAAAATGATCTTACAGACAGAAAAAAAGCATGCTTATGAGAATAATACTTAAGTCCTATAATTTTACTCATTTTTCAAAAAGATTTATTTATTATCATTATTTTTCAGTTTGACCAGAGAGAGAGAGAGAGAGAGAGAGAGAGAGAGAGAGAGAGAGAGAGAGAGAAAGCTGCCAAATCCAGGACTTGAACTGTGATCAGTCATGTGGGAGGGACCAGCAGTTAGAGTAATGGCTGTGTTGCTGGACTCCCACGTAGTCGACCGCAGCCCAGACCTGGTGGCTTAAAACTCACGCCGGGCGTGTGTGCGTGCGTGCCCAAGATCCCGAGAGGAGAACGGAGGAGAAGGGATTGCGGTGTGGCCATCCCCCCGGGGGATGATTTCTCACTTTCTGTCTCTCTGTCTCTCTCTATCTGTCTGGCGAGCGCACACGCCCTATAGCGAAAAACTCTCCAAAAAAATAAAAAATAAGAGTCACGTGGGAGTCCTGTGCCTTTAACTACCATGCCACCTGCTGGCCCCAGTTTTACTCGTTATTTTATTAATATACTTTCCATACTAAATTCACAAAGGCAGACATGCATTTTGGTCTCTGCTCTCTTTGTCCTCATCTACGCACATCCAAGTAGGCAAGCTCTTTTGTCTTCTGTGTGCCAAGTCTCCAAATCGATAACATGGTTAATAATTTTTTTTTTTTTTTGAGAATCCTTTTAGACATTTTTTTTGCATATGGAAACAGATGTGAATTTGTTTATTTCTCCCCATGCTTGTATGAATGGCAGCACATAATGTGCACCATTTTTTCTTTTTCTTTTTTTCTTTAATTTCCAGAAGGCTGTGTGCTTGCTGGAGAGAAGATACTAGAGAAAGTACCCCAGGGGGACATGGCCATGCTGTAGTCCCTGCTCCTTTGTTTCTCCATCTTGTTGAGATTTGGGGCACAGATGCACACACACCTGGCATGTTTTTCAAGCCATTCTAACGGTTGTTGCTCTTGTGGAATCTGACTCCCTTAAACACAAAGCTAAGGGGCCAGCCTTTGCCTTGATTTTTAACAATTAGTGCTATATATAAATCTTGTCATATCACTTGAAAGCACCCTTTTTTTATTTTACAATTGCATAGAATTTCACTGTGTAGATATTACATAGTATTATTAGCTACTACAGACGCTATATACATTTGAGCTCTGTTACAATTCTTGTTTCAAAAACTTGAATTTGTTTTAACATGAACATGATTGATATATTGGGGAACAATTTGAGCATGAAGTTTGGATTTTTATGTATGATTTACTATGGAAAAAACAGTAGGTCAGTGGACAAAACTGTACCCTGTTCAACCAAGCCATGTAGAAATGCACAAAACACTCTTCACGTATCTTCTCCGTTCATCAAGCATGTTATGTTCTAAGCCGCTCCATCCATGGGTAGCATTACAACTTTTCATCTGATTTCAAATAACTCACTTGAATCATACTCACAACAACTCTCAAACTGCAGCCAGTTCTGCAGCAGACATCTGCTCTTTTTTCAAAGCGAATTTCCAGAATGGTGTGTCTAACCTTGCAGCTTTTATTGTATGATATCGTGTAGTGCAGTGATTTTTGTTTGTTTGTTTTTAAGAGAGATTTTTGCTAGAGGGCACATGTGCTTGCCGGAGAGACAGAGACAGAGAGACAGACATTCAGAAATCACCCTCTGGGGGGGGGGGGGTGGCCACACTGCAATTCCTTCTCCTCCATCCTCCTCTTGGGATTTTGGGCATGCGTGCACATGCGCCCAGCATGAGTTTTAAGCTGCTGGATCTGGGACTTGAATCACGGTTGATTACATAAGAGTCCAGTACCTTAACCACTATGCCACCTGCTGGTCCCAAGTACAATGATTTTGGTCATGAGTTGGGGTCTGGAATCACACTGCCTGGGCTTTAGCCCCAGCCCCTTCTCACGCTGTGACCTTTTTGCACTGTGATCTTATTTATTTATTTATTTTCATTCATTTATTATTATTATTTTTTAGAGGTTTTGGCCTTAGGGCATGTGCACTCTTTAGGGAGAAAGAGAGGGAGACAGGGAAGGTGAGAAATCACCCCTCAGGGGTAGTGGCCATGCTACAGTCCCTTCTGTTCCTTTTTCCTCTCAGGATCTTGGGCACATGTACACACACGTGTGGCATGATTTTCAAGCCACTGGCCCTGGGACTCAAACAGCAGTCGGCCATGTGGGAGTCAAGCGATGTAGCTGCTGTGCCATCTGCTGACCCCACACTTTGACCCTAGACTAGTCATTTTTGCTCTATTCTGTGTCCTCAATGACAAATTGGGCATAAGAGTATCTACTGCACAGGGTTTTGTGACATTCAGTGAGTCTGTCCATGTAATCATCTAACCCTGCGGTGTAGTTTCCCCTTTCTTCTAATTCCCTATGTTAACGTGAAGACCGTACCCGGTAGCATGTTAAATAGGCGTCTCAGGTGGTTGCCCCGGTGTAGGTACTTGTGCAAAGTATTTTGCAGGGTGGGCGTGACGTGAGGTTTATTCCTTCCTAGTTTGTCATTTTGAATGTTTTGTTGGTATTTTTTTTTAAAAGAATTATTTATTTAATTCCATTTGTTATTAAAATTAGTGTTATTATTTTAATTTGACCAGAGAGAGAAAGGGACTCAAACCGCGATAGACCATGTGGGAATCCAGCGTCTTTAACCACCATACCATCTGCTGGCCCCAATCGTTAGTATTTTTAATCAGCAAACAAGAATGTTTCTGATAGATATTATCTTTCTGTTTCAAATTTGGAGATATTGATGTTGGGTATTATTTGAATTATTTCTCACGTTCCTAAGGAACTTATAATCACAAAACAGAGGAATAAAAGGTAATTTCTTGAATGTTAATTCAGAATTTAATTTATTACCTCAAGAGGATGGTGTAAGCTATCTTTAGTAGAATTTTTTTTTAAAAAAGAGAGATTTTTGCTATAGGGCACATGCACTCACCAGACAGGGAGACAATGTGAGAAATGAACCCCCACGGGGATGACTACACCGTGGTCCTTTCTCTTCCATTTACCTTGGGATCCTGGGCACACATACACATGTTCTTGGCGTGAGTTTTAAATCACCAAGTCTGAGACTTGAACTGTTGACTGTGTGTGGGAGTCCAGCAGCCTAACCATTACCCATCTGCTGGTCCCAGTAGTTGAATTTTTAATTGAGTAATTTGGATATTTCTCATCGATCTCTCCCCAAATAATATTATTTTATAAATAACCTTTTATTGCGTAGGAGGAAGATGTTTTTGGTTGTGCAAATTCACATTGGGAAGAGAATAGCAACCATATTACCCAGGTCATTTCTGTCAGAATTTTCCATGAACCTGTTTGTACCTGCCACTTGGCCATCGAAAAGATTTCTTTTATTTCCCCTTAAATCACTCAGTCTCTGATCATAGACCTGTTTTAAAAGACCCTAACGTCTCATTACCTGTATTGAGCTTGACACCTCAGACTTGCCTTTTCTCTATCAAACCAACAAGAATGGTCATTTGAACATCTGACAGAGTTAGCCCCCTTTGTATTCTGTTGTGCTCTGTTCTGCTTATTTCTGTGAGCTCCTGCATAGCCGGACGCAATTTTGGCTAACACCAACTTATTTCACACAAGGCCTTATATTTATTATGTATAGATTAATAGGGACATCGACTGTTTAACTCTTACAGCTATTTTTTTTTAAATTCCTGTTTGAAGCAATTACTGTTACATATTTATGACACAACTTAAGTATCCTGTCTAAAAATAGTTCACAGTACGTTGAATAATTAGAATTCTGTCTGGAGAGCTACTTTCCTTTACCAGTGTCATCACAATTTAATAGGAAATTACTTTAGTATTTTCCTTGAAGCTGTGTTTATTGTTTAGTAATGTAAATCCAGGTACTCTGAACTCTAGCTAAATTGAAACTCACATTTCATTTTATAGTATTTTCTTTTGAAAGAATTATTTATTTAATTAAATTAATTAATTTATTTTGACCAGAGAGAGACAGAGAGAGGGAAAGTTAGAAACAAGCACCAGGTCTAGGACTCGAACTGTGGTTGGCTACATGGGAGGCCAGTACCCCAACCACCATGCCATCTGCCAGCCCGATTTTATAGTATTTTCTACAAAAACAAAAATGTTTACAGTCTGAATCAAATGACTGTGATGTGTAATGAGAATCAGAGCTTCATGGCTTTATTACTTTTATGGAGAAAAGTCATTTACAGTGTGTAACTAAAATTGCTTCGTGGTGTGTCTAGTCATTTATGAACCAATAATTTATTGAGTATATACTGTTTCTCATTTTCAGATTCTCATATCTCTTGTTTCATATCCGTGGCATGTGGTTGTCTGCCTTGTGTTTAGAGACACCCAAGAATAAGAATCTGATTTCTTTGCAAGGAAACCTATCTGCCCCCGTTTAGTTTATCCCCCCCCCCCCCGCCCCCGGCACTCCAGATTGTTCTAAATGTGTCCAAGCTCCTAACTATGCTGTTCTTTCTGGAATTTAACTTACAGATTCTACTTCCAGGAGGGTTATTGTATTCCTGGGTCATCACTCAGATTTTTCTAAACCAGAATCTTTTGTACTGAGTCTTTATTGTCTGTATTTGATAAAAATTCCCCGAGATTTTACAAAAATAGAGGAAAAAAAAAAAAAAAAAAACACCAGAAGCGAAGTATTTTTTTCTACTCTCCTCTCACACCACTTCACACAAAATTCTGTCACCAGATATGTGTGGGTTTATTCACCTCACACCATGCAGTTAGTTCTCCAGTGACATCAGATAAGTATCCTTCAATTCAGTTCTGACGCTGTCTACCAGAGAGTGCCAGAGCCTATGGATTGAAGGCTCAGGCCCACAACACTGGCCCCCTTCCCCCACCCCCGCCTTCAGGTGACAGTTGAAAGCAGTACTACCCATGCGTCTACCGGCTGACTGTAAATTGGGAGCTCCACAGCCTCCTTCTCAGGGTCAACTAATTTGCTAGAGTGGCTTGCAAAACTCAGGGAAACACTTTACTTACACTTACCCATTTACTATAAAGGATATTACAGAAAACACAGGTAAACAGTCAGAGGGAAGAGGTGTATAGGGCAAGCAAGATGTGGGAAGGGGCATGGAGCCACTCTGCCCTGTGGGTGGGCTGCCCTCTACGTATCTCCATGTGCTCAGCCATCTGGGAGTCTCTGAACCCAGACCTCTGGGTTCTTATGGACACTTCATTATATAGGTATGGTTGATTACATCACTGATCATTGGTGGTCAACTCAAACTTCAGTGTCTCTCCCCTCCCTGGAGGTTGGGGACAGGGAGAGTAGGGCTGAAAGTCCCAACCGTCTAATCATGTCTTGATCTTTCAGGTGGCCAGCTCTGACTCTGAAGCTATCTAGGGCCCCCAACCAGCAGTCATCTCATGATCACACAACAGACACTCTTATTACCATAGAGATGTTAAGGATTTTAGGCATCATATGCTAGGAAACAGGGAGGAAGACCAAATATATTTCACAGTATTACAGATTTTGATCATCCAAGTATGGGAATCACTGCTCTGTAGAATAATTTGTAAAACACTGTACAATTAGTCTTCAACATAATTCATTTTTAAAGTAATTCCTAGTATGATATAATTTCTGGATCTTTCACTGTTTAGATTAAGGTGGTTTTTCTGGTACTGAATTACAAGTAGTATTTTTAATGTCTCAGCTGAATAGACTGATTCCCTAGGGCAATTTATAAGTAACTGAAACTTACTGTTCACAGTTCTGGAGACCAAGAAGTCCAAGATCAAGTTGCCAGCAGACTCAGTGTCTGAATCTCACTCTCTGCTTCAGAAATGGCATCTCCTGGCTATAGTCTCAAATTGTGGAAGGCAAAGGGGCTCACAGCCTCCCTTAGGCTTCTTTTATAAAGAAACTAATCCCATTTCTGAGGATGAAGCCCTCATTACCTAATCACAACATAAAAGCCACACCTTGTAATACTACATTGGAGATTAGGTTTCAATGTATGAATTTTGGGGGAGACACAAACATTTGGATCATAGCATTCTGCCCCTTGTCCCCCCAAATTCATATCCTTCTTAAATGCAAAAATACATTTATTCTGTCGCAGTAGCCCCAAAAGTCTTAGCTTGTTCCAGAACTGGTACAAAAATCTAAAGTCAAGAGTGTCACCTATATATCTAAATTAGATATGGGTCAGACGTAATGGGTTTAATTTATCCTGAGGCAAATTGCTTCCAGCTGTTAACTTGTGAAATTAAACAAGTTATGTATTTCCAAATTACAGTAGTAGAACATGTATAGGATAAATATTCCCATTCTCAAAGAGAGAAGTAGGAAGAAAAATGGGGTTGCTTGTCTCAAGTAAGTTCAAAGGCCAACAGGGCAAACAACATTAAATCTTAAGGCTTGAGAATCATCTTCTCTGACTCCATTCTCCACCTTCTGAACACACTGGGCAAGGGTTAGGCCATAAAGGCTCTAAGCAGCCCTCTTCCATGACTTGGCTGGTCAGAGTCCCTCTGCACTCTCACAGGTTGGAGTCTGGTGCCTGCTTCTCTTCCAGGCTGGAATTGCATGTCCTGGGCTCTCTTCGTCTGTGGTCCTTTCTGCACAGCTCCACGGGAGATTGCCTCAGTGGGCACTTTCTGCAGGGCCTCTGCCTCATGGTGGTGCTCTGCCTAGGCCCTGAGGCTCTTCAGGGCATCCTTTGAAATCTAGCTGGAAGAAGCAGCCATGCCTCCGTAGCTCACATGCTCTGTGCACTGGGGGAAAGGGCACTGTGCAAATGCTGCCAGTGTTTTCTGCTTCTGACCTGGGCCCACTGGAGCCACAACCAGAACTGCTGAGAAGCACCCCAACCAGAAAGCAAGGAGCAAAGATTTGAAATCATCGTGCCCCAAAGGTCTGGCAGGTTGTGTACCTTTTTCCTCTACCTCTTCATCTTTTTGGGATTTGGGGTACACATGTGTGGCCGGGCACATTCCCAGAATGCTTTTGAAGCTGGCAGGGGCTGAGACTGGCACTGCAGTTACCATGTGAGAGCCACATTTTAACTGCTAGGCTAGGATGAGCTGGCCCAGTACTGTAAATGTTCTGTGTACCCCTATCTAGATCCTAGATTTGCCTGCAACTTCTGGTAGTGACTTCTTATTTTCTCTGACAATCATGACTTTATCCTTATCCTTACATTTGAGTGAGTCTGGGCTGTCAACTCTGAAGGGCAGAAATGAATTGATTCATCAAAACACTGATGTAACGGGACCAGCAGTTAGCGTAATGGCTATGTCGCTGGACTCCCACGTAGTTGGCCACGGTTCACGTCCCGGACCTGGTGGCTTAAAACTCACGCCGGGCGCATGTGCGTGTGTGCCCAAGATCCCGAGAGGAGAATGGAGGAGAAGGGATTGCGGCCTGGCCATCCCCCCTGGGGGGGTGATTTCTTGCTTTCTATCTATCTGTCTGTCTCTGCCTGTCTGGCGAGCGCACGCGCCCTATAGCAAAAACCTCTTAAAAAAAAAAACAAAAACCACTGATGTAATGAGTGAGAAACAGGCGACACAACGGCAGACAGTGCAGCAGGTCTACTCTACCAGGCAAACCAACACCTTCGCTCCTCGGCTGTCTCACTCCCATCCCTGTGTACAACTGGGAACAGTGACATTGCTTAACAGACCTTCCTTAACTCTTGTCAGCACCTTGTCCCTGCCAGGTCCAGTATTAGCCAGAGCACAGAAACACATGGGCACCTTTACACCGGAACAAGAACCAGTCAGTGTTGCTCCCCTTTATTATACTCTTAGTAAAGAAAAAGAGTGCACTGACCTAAGAGTGATTCCTTTCCATTTCTAGGAGTTGTTTGTTATCATACATCTTATTTTTGTAGAGGAAGTAAATCATGCACAGTAAATCCACGCTTTGTGATGAGAGAGTGCTAGAAGCCGTCTCCCATTATTTGGTGGTGTCTTGATAAAAGCCAGCTGTGAAGGCCGGTTCATTGGGTAAAAAATAAAATGAACTTGGGACTTCAGGAAAGGGCACAGGAGACCAGGAAGGGGTACTGTAGACTGTTGTGACCTGAGAAAGAGAGCTCAAGTCTAAGGATCCCAAGGATACCAGAAACATGGCTCCTTAGGTCACATGTAGTTGAGACAGGGCTCCGAAACCTCCATGTGTTTGAAGGAATCCGTGACTGCTTCTTGGAGCTGGCAAGGGCTGAACACTTTCCTGTCTTCTCTAAAGAACAGGAGAACGAACACGTGTAGTATGAAAAGCTCTGGAAGGAACCAGGTGGTAGCAGGCATGGATCTCTTGGATATAACATGACCTCCAGGAGTGATGGCTGAATTTGTTATAAGGAATAAAATCACACTAAATGATATCAAAGCAGCTTATATACTTAGAGTCTTCAGAAGTTATTTATTGTTTCAGAAAGTATGACTTCGTTATAGGCCTTTGGGCAGCTTCTCTATCCTAAGTTCCAGGTTCTGCTACTTTCTCCCTATTCTGTGGACAGCCTTAATTGCTTGCCATTCCCTGGACATGGTAGGATAGCTTAAATATCCCTTACCCCAAATGTTAAGAACCAGAAGTGTTTTGGATTTTGGAATTTTTCAGATTTTAGAATATTTGCATATTACATAATGAAATGTCTTGGAGGTGTGTCTAGTCTAGAAACAAAACTTATTTATATTTCATGTCCACCTTTTCTTTATGCATACCTTAAGGTAGTTTTTTTTTTTAATACTTAATTATTTATGTATTTATTTGTCACAGTTTTCAAGTCATACAGGCTGTGACTTGAACCGTAGTCAGCCACATGGGAATCAGCACCTTAACCACTATACCACCTGCTGGCCCCTAATAGTACTTTTAAAAAGTTTATGTATTTATTTATTTCACTGGGGAGGAAGTAGCATTGATGGGGGGGTGAGATAAACCCTTGACAAAGTCTTGCCATGCTGCAGTCCTCCCCGCACTTCCTAGCCAGCCAGGATCACAGGCTCACGTAGGCACGCCTGCAGTGTTCAGGTCCAGGCCTGAGCCCCCACGTGGCTGCAGGTGCACACAGACAAAACCATGGTTTGTCCATTAATTTTATACAATATTTTTGTATTGCAACATTTTCACTGTGATCTATCCCACAAGGTCAGGTGTGGAATTTTCCACATTCACATCATGTTTACTTCTGAAAAGTTTCGGATAATGAAACTTTCTGGATTTTGGAATTTTGGATTGGTGATGTCGAACCTGTATTTATTACCATGACATCTGTTCCGTGATTTTTGTTTTTGCTTAGAGTACATGCTTCTCTCCTTTTTTGTTTTGGCAAATTCCAACCCATATTTCAGCAGTTGTCTTTATCTCTGAGAAACCTTCTTCATGCCGCCTAAGTATATTAATTCCAGCTTTGAGTTATTGGTAACTTTCATACATGTCCTCATATTCAGCAGTAGTCTGAGCCTTTCTCTTTGTTCTTCTGCCCGAATGCTTTCCTTCTAGACATCTACCTGGCTCTGTCCTTTGCTTGTACTCTTCTCTGTCCAAATGTCATCACCCCAGGAAGTCTGCCCTGACCACCCAACATTAAAAGTGCACCTCTTGGGAACAGCAGTTAGTGTGATGGCCATGTCACTGGACTCCCATGTAGATGACTGCAGTTTGAGTCCCGGACTCAGTGGCTTAAATTCACGCCAGGTGCGTGTGCGTTCGTGCCCAAGATCCCGAGAGGAGAATGGAGGAGAAGGGGGGCGTGGCCATCCTCCCTGGGAGGTGATTTCTCACTTTCTGTCTCTCTTTCTGGCTAGCGTACGTGCCTTATAGCAAAAACCTCTCAAAAAAAAAAAAAAAAAAAAAAAAAAAAAAAAAAAATGCATCTCTTGGCACTTTCTGGATCTTTTCTCTGCTGTTTATTTTTTATAGCACTTCTCGCTTCTTGGTGTTTTATAATACGCTGTATGTTTGTTGACCGTCTCTTACTCATGGCTGAATTTAGGTTCCATGAGGGCAAGGACTGCATGTAGTTTATTGCTGTGTCAGCGTGCATAGAAGAGCTTGGCATGTAATGGCTACTTAGCAGATGTTTGTTAAATGATGGAATGAATGGATATTTGCCTCCCCTCGTGGTGTAGTAATTCATCCCTACAGTCATTAGTATCTGGCCCTCATGTACCACTCCGTAGATACATGATGAATGAATAAATAGACAATTCAGTAGGAAATGCCTGAAGACTCAGCTGCTACCAGTGGGAAAAAAAATCTTGTCTTTTAGGGAAATTTATTCCAAAGAAAAAAGTCATTTGAGGTCTGAAAAAGTAGAAAAGCGGAATTCTTTCCTCATGAGCTCTGAAGCCACAGCTTTTTTTTTTTTTTAAAGAATTATTTATTTATTTATTTATTTATTTCCATTTGTTATTTATTTATTTTTATTTATTTGATTTGATGAGAGAGAGAGAGAGAGAGAGAGGGAAAGTGAGAAATCAAGCCACTAGGTCCAGGACTTGAACCATGGTTGGCCATGTGGGAATCCAGTGCCCTTATCCACCACACCACCTGCTGGCCCCAAGCCACAGCTTTTTGAGTTTCTAACATTGATACGGTTTTAGTGTTTTTTTGTTTTGTTTTGTTTTGTTTTTTTTTTTTTTGATAAGCACCATGTTTGCCAAAAGATATAAGAGGAAATTATTTATAAGATTTGTTTAATTATATGTACACCATTAAAAAATTCTTTGTCTAATAGCATCCTAGACTTTAAAAAAATTTCTGTCCTCATGTGTTGAGAATAGTTCTTCAATCTCTAATTCTTAGTAATTTTTGAGGCTTTACTATGATGTTTATATCTTCCTGTGTATTATATTACTGGGCCCAAACTCAGATCTTTTAGCAACATCCAGCTTGTTCAAATTTATCTTGACTCCTGTTCATCTGATAGTCTTCATTCTGTTGCTGTTTTAATCACTGTGGCAGTGATCTTGTCTTTCCCATCTTAGACCCAGAGCTGGTTTTAATCATTTTAGGCTAATTTCAGGAATTCTCCCAAACATTGTAGCATTCTGTAATAAGAAAAGGAAAATAATATATATGAAGCAATCAGAGAATACTACAAAATTTATTTTAGTGCCCAAGTGAAATATGGAGAGTAGTGGTAATGACTTTTTAGACAAATAAAAAAATTGTAAAGCCTTAGGAAGTACTTATGATTCCTTAGAGTTAAAAGAGACTCACGAACATTTGTCCAGCCATCATGTACAGCTGAGCACAGTGAGGTCAGATGTGAGCGTGACCTCATAGGATTTGCAGTGGGAGAGCTGAAGTTGCCCTCAGGTTGTCCTTGTAACACTAAGATTCTACGGATGTGACAGGATGTCAGGCAGTTTCATGCAGTTTGTGGACTTACAAATGGTTACCACTGTTCTGGCTGGCATCTCATTCATAGAGCAAACATTTAAATGCATATCTATTTTAAGAAACAATTCCTAAATACAAAGGCAGATAAGTTTGCCAAAATAAATGTATAGTATTGATTCATCATATTATGTTTAACAGAAGAGAATAAAAAATACTTAAATGATTAAATAGTAGCCTATTTAATCGTTATTTTTGGTTTGTAGCATGGTAACTCATCAGCTGTTGGTGGAATACTGTGTTTAAGCCCATGTACAATGGACCTAAAGAGGGATAAGTTGTAGTCATTGCCTCAAAGGGGTGTCCCGAGAGTGGTCTGAGGATCAGTGAAACTGTCCTCTGAGATGACCTTCCGAGATGAAATATGATCAGAGATGGAAAGTATCCAGAAACATTTACAGAAACATTTACAGTTTGAGAGATAATTTTATGTCTATTGAATCTGATAAAGAAAAAAAATCTGGATATTGGGGTCAGCAAGTGTCATGGTGGTTAAGACACTGGACTCCCACGTGGCCGACCATGGGTCGAGTCTCAGATCTGAAGGCTTGAAAATCATGCTGGGCTCATGTGCGTGCATATCCAAGAATCCTGAGAGGAGAATCGAGGGGAAGAGAACGTGGTGTGGCCATCCTCCCTGGGCGCCGATTTCTCACTTTGCCTCTGTCTCTCTCCAGCGAGTACCCATTTATGGCAAAAACCTTAAAACAAAACAAAAAGCTGGACGTATGTTTTCTATGGTTTCTTTACATTTTATTTTTTTAGTATTTTATTAGAACTTACAGAAGAATTGGTACATGGTAGATTGGGAGGAAAACTAACTTTCTTCACAGATAGTTTGAGGAGCATTGCTTCATGGATAATTACATGGACATGTAAAGAGTGAAACAATAAAATAGCAAATGAAGGCAGGGCCATGCCTGTTCTTGCCTACTTTTTCTCAGAATTGAAGGTAATGCCTTATTGACATAGGCGCCTACTGAGTATTGGTGATTAACACTGTGAAGATTATAAAAGTTTTTTCAGTGAATCTTTGTTTTGTTAAGCTATACTTAATTATTCTTAACATGAGGAATCGTGATTTTTGCAGCACTTTGAATAACCATTCTGCTTCAAGAGTTCTTTAAATTTTCTTAAACTAATGGAGTTTTGTTTGAAGCATCTTTAGCTTGTGGGTTTTGAGAGGCTTGGGATTTTTTTTTTTTTTTTTTTTTTTTAAACTCCTCTTGTAGAAATGTGCTTCTACTGGTGGTTAGAAACCACAGTTTGAGAAACTCTGTTCTAAAGTTTCATTAAATCATAAGTTAAAAAAATGTTTTTTGGTGATAGATACCTTTGAGAATTTGGGAAATGTTATGAATCCACTCAAGGGAAAATACATGCATTCTTGTAAACAATTTACAACTTTAGAGGGTTCAGTTCATCACTGGACAGAACCTAGTGGAGAGGGAGGGTTGAAATGTGGGGTTACCAGTGTTATATCTTCCCAGGTGTTTTAGTGTGTTCTTAATCTATATGATTACCTGTGACATTTCTTACCTTTTCCCTTATTATTTCAGTCTGAATTACATAAAAACAGTGATTTCAGCATAATTAACAAATCTGTGTGATTTTGAGATGTTTGTGAATGTGTTGTTTTTGCAAACTATCCTACTCTTCACATTTCTGGTAGAATAATATTCACACATTAACCAAAAAACACATTAATTTTTTTTGGTTAAAGCTACATGGATTTAAAGAACTGTTTTTTTTTTTTATTATTATTATTATCATTATTATTTTTAAATTTGACTGGAAAGAGACAGAAAGAGAGAGGGAAAGTGAGAAGGCAAGCTGCCAGGTCTGGGACTCGAACTGTGGCCCCCCATGTGGGAGGGCAGTCCAGTGTCTTAACCACCATGCCACCTGCTGGCTCTAAGCTACATGGGTTTAGCTAGAAAATGAAAATGTTATGTGGCATCTCAATGTGAATCAGAGTCTTTTGTTTCTTTGTTTGTTATTTTTACAGACAGAGTCTCTCCGTGTCTCCTTCTGCCTCTTGTCACAGTACCCATGCTTCAGCCTCCCAGTTGGGACTATAAGTACATGCCACCATGCCCAGCTCTTTAAATGTAGCTGAGTCGTGGTTGTAGAGTAGTTAAAGTGCCAGTGTTATCTAACAAACGGTGCAAGACAGAGCAGTGGTGAGTGCTGAAGTGTGATATTATAGGCTGGGTTATTAAGCGCTAGGTGACAAATCCTCCCTGTATTGCTCATAATCCTCTTACCTCAGGCTCCCGAGTAGCTAGGACTAGAGACGCGCACCGCTGTGCCCGGATCTCGGAGTGCCGGGAATCTAGCCCAGGCCTCCTACGTGACATCAGCCTCCGGAGTAACATTGTCTCCCAGTGCAGTATTGCAGCTGGGCCTGGTTCACAGTTTAAGAAGACAGCTCTGGGGCCAGTCAGTGATGCGGCGATAAGGCAACTGGGCCTACATGGGAAGATTCCCGGTTTGTTTCCTGGGGCTTCCCTGTGTGTGCCAGACACACGTGTATGCCCATTATCTGAGCTAGCCGAGACTGGGAGTGAATTGTTTATGAAGGCCTTGCTGGGGTGTCTCTCTTCCCTTCTTATTCTCTCAGAGTATGAAAGAAAAAATTTCTTTAAAAAGGATATATTTCTATTTTATTAGACTTTTAATAGAGTAGATTAAGATGGCATTTTAGTAATATGTAAGGGCTCATTGTGAGAAACACAGATCACTAGAACAGATTTTAGCAGAAACCTCGGGTTTGAACTAGATAGCTTAGTGGCTACACTTAAAAAAAAAAAGAGGTATAATTATCCTCTTCTGGTGGGCAGAATAACACATACTTTGAGCTGGTCTCTTTATTGCTGCCATATAAGGTATATTCTCTAACTTTGAAGTAAACTGATTGCAGTTTGACTCATAAATGAAAAAATCAAGGCCTGCAATTTCATTATTGCTCACGTGAGTCAGAATTTACACTTTTACTTGCAGAGAGTTGTCAGTGATTGCTCGTTTTATTGCTTTACCATCTAACCTATAAAAAGTTAAATCATCTCATTTTGTAGAAAAAGGTATTCAATGCAAAGAAGCTTTGGGCTTAAAGGGGCATGTTCACCTTAGATAACCAAACCAGAGACTTGCATGTTTTAGAAGCATTATTTAATTTAATTTATAATCATAAATTATTATTATTTAATTTGCCCAGAGAGAGAGAGAGAAAGCAAGCTGCCATGTCCAGGACTCGAACTGTGGCTGGCCATGTGGGAGTCCAACACCTTAACCATCATGTCACCTACCAGCCCCAATACTCGCATTTTTTAATGTAATTTAGTAGTAGAGTGGTCACAGAGTGGTCAAAGTGCCAATGTTATCGGGAACCAGCAGTTAGCGTAATGGCTATGTCGCTGGACTCCCACATAGTCGACCGCGGTTCGCGTCTCGGACCCAGTGGCTTACAACTCACGCCGGGCGCGTGTGCGTGCGTGCCCAAGATCCCGAGAGGAGAATGGAGGAGAAGGGATTGCGGCGTGACCATCCCCCCTGGGGGGTGATTTCTCGCTTTCTGTCTCTCTCTCTCTGTCTGTCTGGCGAGCGCACGCGCCCTATAGCAAAAAAAAACCTCTCAAAAAAAAAAAAAAAAAAAAAAAAAGTGCCAATGTTATCTAACAACAAATCGTGCAAGGCAGAAGAGCGGTTAAGTGCTGAAGTGTGATATTGTAGGGTAGATTAATGAGCACTGGAGTGACAGTAAACAAATTAGGACTTGAAAACGTACCCTTAATGGATATGGTTGAAGATAGATGAGCACTGCACAGGTTGTCTTTACTTCTCACTTCACTAGTCCCCCAGCTGCTAATAAAAGTTCCACCAGGATTTTGTTGGTTTGTGATATTTGGTGGTGATTGGGTAGCCCCTCTGGTTGGCAGGAAAACAAGTTTTGTGTAAGGTGTTTATTATTGGTGTAATGCTCATACATTCTTAATCTTTTTTTTTTTTTTTTTTTTTTTTGAGAGGTTTTTGCTATAAGGTGTGTGCACTTGCCAGAAAGACAGAGAGACAGAAAGTGAGAAATCACCCCCTAGGGGGGATGGCCACTCCGCAATCCCTTCTCCTCCATTCTCCTCTCGGGATCTTGAGCATGCATGCACACGCGCCTGGCGTGAGTTTAAGTCACTGGATCCAGGACTTGAACCATGGTCGACTACATGGGAGTCCAGTGACATAGCCATTATGTTAACTGCTGTTCCCAATTCTTACATGTTTTGGATGGCTTGGTGATAGGAAAGGTTACATTTAAAGTCCTCCGGGAAGTACGTGAGGCAGAGATACTTGGAAACTTTCTGTCAGACGCTCATGTGTCTAGATTCAAACTTTTTATTCTATAGCAGGTACTGGAAAATTGACTTTAAACCAAATTAAAGATGACTCAATAATTGTTTAAGTAACACTTTCCTAGTGCTTTCTCTGCCTTCACGAAATCCTATTGGTCAGGTTGCTACCATTTTAATAGCGCATTTCTTCAAAGTTTGGTAACGGCATTGTTAGAAAAAACAGCCACTTTTATTTTCCCATGATTTGGTTCCCAGGGTTTTTGGACATGGGAAATTTCTGTCAGTGTTTCTTTCTGTAACTGTCTTATTTATATGTCCCTTTTTTACATTTACTAAGTCTGATGGCATTCCTGCCATACCCATGGTGTTAGGGTCATGCATTTCCAGGCATTCCATATTTGTTGAAAATATGCAGAAAGTTGAAAACTTGCGCTTTGGTAATGGCTAATTTTGTAGGTCCCTGTCTCCTCCTTGTTACCCGTAGGATGACTAGGGTATAGGACACTCAGTGAAGTAAGTTTCTTGTGAACCAGCGTTTGTTGTTTTGTGTAGTAAATGTATGACAATTAAAGTGTTATAATCTCTATTATAAAAGTGATTTCTGTAAAGTCCTTGGGCTTATATATTTTTGATAATTTATTTCTATCACTGACACCCTTTTTCTGAGTTTTGTAGCAGCTGGATTTTTTCCCAAAGGACAGCGTTTGAAGGTTTTAGTGTGCATAGTGAACCTTTTCTCTTTAAAATGATACATTTCGCTGGAGAACTCTAGGCGTGTCAGAGTCACTGCTCAGGCTAACATTTTGCCTGTTTATGAAAAAGCCTAAGGCAATACAGCAGCTGTATGAAATGATCGTTTTTACAGAGAAATTTTAGGTAGACTTATTTAAAGTGGTATCTGGTACTGGCCCTGTTGGGGGCCTTATCCTCGTGGATAAGGCAGCTGGATACCACATGGCCAACTGCATGGTTCAAGTCCTGGAACTGGCAGCTTGAGAAACATGCCAGGCATATGTGGTGTGTGCCCCAGATCCCAACAGGATGGAGAAATGGAGGCAGGGATCGTGATGTGACCACACTCTATTTGGGGTACTTTCTTCTTCTCCCTCTCTGTCTCCCTGGTGGGCTCACACACTGTGATAAATCTTAAAAATAAATAAATAAACTGATATCTGCCATAATGGGTTATAATTTTTTTTGAGAGGTTTTTGCAATAGGGTGCATGCGCTCGCCAGAAAGACAGAGACAGAGAGACAGAAAGTGAGAAATCACCCCCCAGGGTGGATGGCCAGGCCACAGTCCCTTCTCCTCCATTCTCCTCTCGGGATCTTGGGCACGCACGCACACGTGCCTGGCATGAGTTTAAGCCACCGAGTCCAGGACTCGAACCACAGTTGACTACATGGGAGTCCAGCGACATAGCCATTATGCTAACTGCTGGTGCCAATGGGTTATAATTTTTAGAAGGGAAAGCCCTATTGGTTTATTTCTGTGGTAAGGTGCTTTCAAGATGTAGTGGCTACAGGAAGGAATGGTGAGTATAATGGGTACATCTAACTCCATTGAATCCCAAATAGCGTAATTATTATAGATAAAATAAAATTTCTATTTAGTGCATTTTTCATATCCACGTCTAAGAGATCTGCTGCCTTCTGGTATTCGTATTTTGTTTTCAATGGTATCCTATTAAGATGTAAGTTTATTTTTCTCTTTTGTTAAGTTTTAGAAAGAAATACTGTTGAAATCACACAATTGTATGAAGGCTAAGTATTTTAGGGAATTTTAGTTATAAATTTTGAAAACAATAAATACATGGCATCTTTAATGACACACATAAGTATTACAGTGAGAAAATTATCTCAAAAGCATAGTGACTAATTACAGTCGTATGTTATTTTACTAATGTGAATCAAAATATAAATGATCTCTTCTATAATTTATGATTATTTTGTTGTTCTGTTTAATTAAATATTTCGTGCTTGCATATACGGATGTACAGCACACCCAGAGACGAGGCCTGGATCTAGCTTTCTAAAACTGGTATTCACGACCTTTCTCCCTCACAGTCTTGGTTCCCTTTTCTCTCTCCTGTTTCCCGTGTGTCCTCTTGTCTGCTCTCATTCCTGTCCTTCTCTGACCCCCGACTCAAAGCTTCTTCACCAGCATCACCTTACGGATTCTTGTCCTTTCACCTCTTGGTTACAGTGGCAATACCAGCCTCTCCTGGGAAATGGTGACATGAGTTCACCCTCCTGGGGAATGGAGATTGGAGAATGCAGACGTGGATGGTGTTCAAGCAGAGAAGGGGATGCAGCAAGTTAGGGTTCTGATCAGTGGGATATCCTGACCTGTCGCTGAGTGGGGGGAACATTTGGCTTGAAGAAGCAGACAGAAGAGAAGGAAAGAAGGAAGGAAGGAAAGAGAAGGAAGGAAGGAAGGAAGGAAGGAGAGAAGGAAGGAAGGGGAAGAGCAGGAGGAGTCTGGCCGGTTTGCAAAGTTGACTTCTCTACTTTGTAAGCCCTTGACATAGGCTTGCAGCCTCTGTGAACTCGTGGCATAGGGTAATAAGGAACGATAAGAGAGCACAGTCCCTGTGCATTTTGCGGTGTGTGCGGTGCTGGTGTCTCAGTAAACCTGCTCAGCAGCCCTGTGAGGCGTGTGGAATTGTAGCTCCTGTTTTCAAAGAGAGATAGCTAGGGCTTAGGCAAGCTGGGCAAATACAGGTCACACACCAAGTAAATGGGAGGGCATGAGTAGAAACTGAGTTTGCTGATCAAGGTCTGTGCTCTGGGCTGTGTTCTTACTTGCCGTGTGGACGTGGGTTGACCATTTAACGACTTTGCAGCTGTGTTTTCCCACCTGTGAAGCAGGCTGAAACTACCATGTGTTAGGGAGGAATGAGGAAGGGTCCCTACCGTCCCTTACTTACTGAGGGTGCTCAGTGAATAGTACTGAGTACTCTCTCCAGGGCGTTACTTCTCAGGGCAATGAAAGACCATGTGAGAGAAGCTGCCTTCCTGAAATAACGGACGGCAATTTACCTTTGTCCGTTTCCTAGTCAAAGTAAAATGGGGAAACCCAAGGCTCTGACTCACTATTCTTTTACGTTCTCCCTGCATGCCCTCCCCCCACACACACACACCCAGTCTCTCTCCCATTTGCTTGCTGAAAACTGGACTTGTTTTTTTAAAAAATTTTGCTATAGGGCACATGCGCTTATTACGGGAGAGAGACAGAGAGAGAGAGAGAGAGAGAGAGAGAGATGAAAAGCACCCTCCCCCCAGAGAGATGGCTACGCTACAATCCCTTTTCCTTCATTCTCCTTTTGGAATTTTGGGCTGCATACACCTGCACCCGGCACAGTTTTTCAAGTTACCAGCTCTCAGACTTGAACCGTGCAGTCGGCCATGTGAGATCCAGCTGCCTTAACCACCACACCACTGGCTGGCTGTGGACTTAGTTTTCAGGAGAAAATATCTTGTAATCCATAATTACAGTTGAAAGACTTAACACGCAGCATCTCCCCGGGAGAGTTTTAGTACACGGACAGGTGACCCTTTCCTAAGGTAACAGGGGCCCAGGCAAGGCCCGAGGAGCATATGGTTGTCCTGCATTACCTTCACTTCAGCATCGGTAAACAGAATCGAACCTGGACGTAGTTCCATGCGCAGCCATGTCTGTTTGCAACTTCAGTAGACTAGGAAGTCATGTTTTAAAAGAAGCGTACAGCTGCAATTAGTTCTTTGGAAAACCGGACAACAGTACTGAAAAATGCATTCAAAGATCAAAGGAGAAGCATTTGCTTGTGATTAGCTTGATTTATACTGAGCTGGACCCATGAGCCTCCCATGGCGGCTTCCTTCTTATATGTTGTGCATTTGTGAAATGCACACTGACAGCTGCCCTATAGTATGTATAAATGTAATGAAGACAGAAAGTTAAGACTGTTCCAGGCACGTGTCAGCTCTTTGGACTCGCAAAAACATAAAAAATGAGCCATGTGAATAATGAACGACTTGTAGTCTTCCCGTGGCTGCTTACAATTTTTAATACTGCTACATGTTACCCAATTAAGAGAAAAGAAGCATTTATCTTTTTAATGAGTGAACAGCTTGAGGGAGTGGTAGTGGGGTCGATGCAGCCCGTAGTAATACAGGAGTCCTTCCTGTCTGTGGGGGATGCATTCCAGGCCTCCTCGGAGATGCTTAAACCGCAGAGGGTACTGAAGCCAGTGTTATACACACCTGCCTATGATAAGGTTTATAAATTAAGCACCATAAGAGGTGAACAAAAATAGCTCATCATAAACTAAAACAATTAAAGCAGCATATTCTAATGAAAGCTGTGTGAATGTGATGCCTCCTCTCTTGCAAAGTATCTTACATATTTTTGAATTTTAGATCGGAATACTTTTTCTTATGTACTGTAATTGGCTTTCTTTGGTCATTATGTTTAAGGAAATAATTTGATAATTGATGGTAATCAGAACCTACCTGAACATAAAATGTCCGTTATGTTTATTGTTTTACCTGCAAATTATGAAACCTAACAGTCAGTTCTTATTCATGGAGCTGAGTGTGTGTGTGTGTGTGTGTGTGTGTGTGTTTTGTTTTTAACTGAAAGTAATTCTAGTAATATCTTTCCTGAAGTTGTTAGATTTTAAACTGTGGTGAAATATATGACATGTCACATAAAGGTTAACCATTTTAGGCCCAGCCGTGGCGCTGCAGGTGGTAGGACGCCCCGTGCAGTGCTGGAGCCACGTGGTATACCTGGGTTTGGATCCCGGGTGGAGTTGAACACACACTGCGCCTGGATCCTGGCTGACTGGGAGGTTGAGGGCATGATCAGTGTGTGGCAAAACCCTGTCAAGGATACCTGTCTCTGTGTGTGTCTCCCTCCTCCACACACATAGGAAGGAGATAAACTTTAAGAAAAGAGGTTGGAACTAGCAGATAGCATAGCAATTATGTCACAGGACTCCCACATTGCTCACCATGGATCGAGTCCTGGACCTGGTGGCTTCAAACTCATGCTGGGTGTGTGCGTGCACGTGCACGTGTGTGCCCAAGATCCCAGGAGGAGAACCAAGGAGAAGGGATTGCGGAGTGGCCACCCACCTGGGGTGATTTCTTGCTTTCCATCTTTCTGTCTTTCTCTCTCTGTTGAGTACATGCACCCTATAGTAAAAATCTCTCTCTCAGAAAAAAGAAGTTAATCATTTTGAACATTCTTAGGTGTACAATTCAGTTGTAAGAGCTGAAGACCTCCACAGTGTTGTACAGTCATCAGCTTTTCATCATTCCAAACCGAAACTCTGTATAAAATCTTTAGTTTCAAGTACTAAAGGAATACTATTATAGATAGTTTGTTTCTTTTTTAGGCTGAGGCTCACCCTTGTTCCAACAGCCCAATATTCAAAGTGCTCTGCTTATCCTTACTGAACGCTGAGCTTGTCACTGGAGTTAGAATGGTTGCTTTCCATTTGGACTTGTTTTGTGTTTCTAGATTGCATCATTTTTCATTTTATTGTAATTTTATATTTGCTTTTTTTGGAGTAATGAAATATGTACACATGAAATTTGAAGGAGATAAAAGCGAATGATACAAACACACAGAAAATTTTGTTGCACAGAGGAAGAAAGATTGGGGATTAAGGGCTGTGTACACAAAAACGCCTGGCGGTCTCAGATACTCGTGTCCTTCCCCTCCTCAAAGTTCGGAGCAGGAAGCACACCCACTCGGAAAGATATTTGGGCCTGTGATCTGAAAGAATTCAGTCCCCAATGCCGAATATAAATTGAACTCAACAGGAAGGATTGTTCAGTGGATCCTCCCTCTGTATAACTTTTGTGCTCAAACAAAAAATACAACTGTTTAAAGAGTTTTAGAAAATTACTTCCAGTAGAGTATAAAAACCCTCTTCAGGGCCAGCTTGCAGCATGGTGGCTAGGCAGCTGGATTCCATATGGCCAGCTTTGCAGTTTGAGTCCTGTACCCAATGGCTTGAGAAGCATGCTGGGTGGGTGGGTGTGCATGTATGCCCAAGCCCCTGTAAGGAGAAATGGAGAATGGATTGCGGAGTGGCCATGCCCATGGGAGTGCTTTCTCACTTTTCTTCTCTCCGTTTGTCTGTCTGTCTCTAGGGAGTATATGTGCCCTCTGGCAAAACTGAAAACAAAACAAAACAAAACAAAAACCTTTTCAGATTATATTCTTTTTCTTCTGCTAAAAGCAGTTTTCTTGGCTGCTTCACTTCCTCATTCATAAGAACCACACAAAAACAAAATGGAGAGATGATCAGGGAGCCTTTCTTAGAAAGTTATTTCAGTTTTTATAGAGCAAATAAGAACTCCAGAAAGTAAATGTGGGGCCGTCTGGTGACTTGGTGATTCAGGCAGCTGGATCCCACATGTCCTCTGCACAGTTCAAATCGTGGACCTGGCAGCTCGAAAAACACGCCAGGTGTGTGTGCTTGCATGCTCAAAATTCCCAAAAGAAGTAAAAGAAGGGAGAAATGGAGGTGAGAGGATTGTGGAGTGACCATCCCCCATGGGCGGTGCCTTCTCACCCCCATACTCACCCCTGTAAATGCATACACCCTCTGGCAAACTAAAAAAAAAAAGAAATGTGATTTTGACTTCATCAATTACGCGTGATAATTGTGTTATGTTAATAGCATATTATACTCTGTTCTTTTGGTATAAAGAAAAGTATAATTTTGTCTGTGTTTATTATTCTTTATTTTTTAAAGACTGACATTCCTAATGAAATATATTTCTTACAGCTAAAAGATGGTGGCAAGGCATCCCAGGCAAACGTAAGAATAGGCGATGTGGTCCTCAGCATTGATGGAATAAGTGCCAATGGGATGACTCATCTGGAAGCCCAGAACAAGATTAAGGGCTGTGCTGGCTCTCTGAATATGACTCTGCAAAGGTAAATTGCTCTTTCTTTGGCTCTGACAGAGAAAACAACTGACGAGTGTGTGTTCTTGTGTCTGATTCACGGTGTTAACTAAGAAGCAGTTTCTACGACCATTGTTTTAGGTAGTTAAATAAAAAACGTCATGGTATTTAAGTCGGATAATTGAGCAGTTACGAGAATTGTTGAAAGCGGGGGATTATTTCCCCATAAAAAGGCACATGTTTACGTACTCATAGAAATTATGTGTTTGGTTTCATAGACTTCGAGAATTCCTGAAATTTCTCAATGGGGTGCAGGCCAATAATTTTTTTTTGAAGAATTACTTTTTTATTTAATGTCATTTATTATTATTATTATTATTTAAATTTGACCAGAGAGATCCAGAGAAAGAGAGAAAGTAAGAAAGCAAGCTGCCATGTCTGGGACTTGAACTGAGGTCAGCCAAGTGGGAATCTAGTGTCTTTATCCACCATGCCACTGCTGCCCCCCAGGTCAAGAATTTGTATCATAGGGTAGCATTCTTGTCCTTCATATTCTGAGCAGTCTCTTAGAGGGTATTCTCCTAGGGCGTGGTTTGGCTTTCTTTATTTTTTTTTCCTGAGTAGAAAAATCATTTTTAATATATTCATTTGAAAGCTGGATTTTTTTTTTTTTTTAATGAGAGAAAGAGAGAGAGTGAGAAAGAGTGAAACACGACACATATGAATGGATAGATAGAGAAAAAAGAAGAAAAAGAGAGAGAGAGATTTTTGACAGGGTGTTGGCATGTCTTGACCCTCCTGCCACAGCCTCCCAGGTAGCTGTATTTGGTTAACTTCCCCATGGTTATTTTAAATTAAGAAGTTAGCATCACTGTAGTATCTTGGGGCTGAGGGGACCAAAGGGTGACTGGATGATAGCTCTGAACCTGTGGCCTCCTAAGGAAGGTAGCATGACCAGGCATCACCTAGTTACAGAGGGGTTTAACAAGTCTTGATGGCTGTAAAAATTTTGTATCCTTTTACATCGGAAAACAGCATTTCTCACCTAGAACATCTCATAGTCTTCCATAGCTTGTCATGCATTCCATGAATCTTAAAGAGGGGAATCAAATCTGTGCTGTCTCCCAGATGTGTTTGTTCTTGGAGCCTCTCCTGTGACTGGTCCTGTGGAAAGCCCTGTGGAAATGCTGTTCCCTTCAGGCCACTACTGTTGGGGGGGTTGCTGTGACTGTTCAAGGGGTTGGTATTTAAAAATTAATACAGAGTGCATCATATTTATTGCCTTGATGAGTATCAATTTGGTCTTAAAACCAAACTTTTTTTCCCCCACTAACTTAGACCTACTTAGACTAACAAATCTGTTTTGTAACCATTCCCCTCTTTAGTTCTCTTTTTTTTTTAAATTTTTAGTGGTGGTGAGAAAATTGTTTTCAGTGAGACTGCTACATCCATAGCTATGTGTACTTTAAATTTCGATATTTGAATGCATAAAAAAGTCAATGAGAAAAAGATATATTGCATAAAAAGATTCATGTCAGTAATATCCTTCTGTTCTATTGAGACATGTAACACAAAAGTTGTTACTACTCAAATAAAAGTAGTTATTTTTATTTATAGATATTTTTACCAAGTGTAAGTTTTGAAAGGGAACAAAGAGGTCAAGAAGCTTAACTTGTCTGAGATATCCATAAAACAAAGCAAACAGGATGATGGGCAGCCCTTCACATTCTAAAATGGAAAGTTTACGTAGGGCATACACTGTTTTCCGAGGCCGTGCATCCCCCGCCCCCCATACCAGTCTGCTTGTTTTCACATTGTGCTCCTTATTTTATGACCCAGGACCCAGTATCTTATTTTCTATTGAAAACACTCTGGGGCCCCTTAAGAACAGATGAAAACCAGATGTTACCCTTATTCGGATGCATTTCCAATTTAAGCAATCTGCTACTGACTCTAATAAAGCTTCTTTTAAGCTACTTAATATAAAATCTAATAAAGCAACTTTACAAAACCAAGTGGATATAAACATTCAGAGATACTACTTAATCTGACCTTCATATTTCTGTATATAGATACTCAGGCACCCAAGATAAGAGGAAGACTTTTAGAGTCTTGTTGTTCATTGTAATTCTCTTTGTGTTTTGGAACAGTTCTTGTGTTCATACTGTCAGTCTGTTTTGAGAGTGTGTGCGTTTGAGAGAATTTGTGGTTTAACATTGACAGGTATACTAAAGAAATACTTTTGCCTTTTAAGGAAAAAAATACAACTCTGAAGAGTTACCTTTGATTCTCCCCTGGGTCAGAGTTAGTGTTCTCTCCCTAAGTTCTGTCTCTTTCACCTGTCCAAGCAAATATTTTTCTTCCCCGTGTTTCTGCATTTTCACAGCAGCTCGGCTGGCCTCCTGTCACACTTTATCCCACCTTTTACTGAGCACACTGCTCTCAATTCTCCTTCCAGGTGGAATCGGCAATGATACTGCTTCCTTGTACACCTGGCGTCTTCGTAAACATGTGGTTTTCTTCATGGATATTTCGTACTCTCTTTTACCGACTTGTCTCACTCCCAGTTTCCCTAGAGGCAGAGCGTGAGGAGGGGATGCTTGTACAGTGGTACAGTAAGGGAGTCCTGTCAGCTGTCACCTGCAGGGGAGTCAGTGAAGCGGGATTGGAAGCCCAAGAAACTTAAGATGAGCAAAGATCTGATTTCAGAGGGTGTTCTGCTTCACTTGATCCATCAGGGAACTTGGAAATAAAACTGCACCATAGGTTCTGTCTTGCCCCGAGGCCACAGAACTGGACTTTAGTACCCCGCCCCTGCACTTGCTAGTTACCAGTGTCCAGGAAGAGGTGTGTGTGAGAGCTCCCAGAAGAGGTCCAGGAAGCAGTTTCTGTTGCTGTCACAGAAAGTGGCATATGAGCCATGAGTAGTAACGAGGAACCTCGGAGCTGGGAGTACCTCACCAATAGAAGGCTGCCAGGGGACCAGACTGGGTGCCACTGACATTGCTCTGGGAGCTGTCTCTGTAACCTGGTCCCGCTCCAGTTGTCCTGCCTAGGTCACGACTCACTGTGGAATGCCCGTTCCCACTTACAGTAGGCTTCTCCCCAGGCCTACAGGCCACGTGCCTTCCCACAGCACCGCTTCGTTGGGATTGCCCACGTTGTGCACCGCCAAGGCACGTCCTCACGTCCACAAAACCCACACTGAACCTTGTCTCCCCCTATAGACTTCCTGCTCCTGACCCCATTCCCCTCCTCCTGAACTTGTATGAAAAGCTTTTACTATTCAGTTTAGCATTTAATTATGTAGTAAGTATAATCAAGAATACCGAGGCTGATTCCGTGAGTCATGTACAAATAAACCCAGTTCATTATTAGTCAGACCTAATACTATGTTAGTAATTGATTAGTCCATGCAGTTAAGTGTTGTTTCTCTTACTGAAAGCAAAGAACATGATTTTGTACTTATATTTGAAGCATCACATAGAGCTTTCTTTTTTTTTTTAAAATTTAATTACTAGAGACCACATGTACTTACTAGAATGAGACAGAGAGAGAGAGAGAGAGAGAGAGAGACAGAGACAGAGACAGAGACAGAGAGAGCAAGCGCACACCCAATGGGATGTGGTCATGCCACAATCCTTTTCCTCCATTTACCCATCCTGTTGGAATTTGAGGCAGGCATGCATACACGCTGGGCACATTTTTCAAGGCCAGAATTTGAACCGCAGCTAGCCGTGTGGGATCCAGCTACCTTAACCACTAGGCTACATGCTGGCTCTAGTTTTCCATTTTTGATGTCCATTAAATAATTATTTGAGAGGTACCAGCTTTGTTTCTCAAACTTGGAATCATTTATTTATTCCACAAGTAGCTATTAAACTCTAACTGTGTGCCAGGCACTGCTCTGAGTGCTAGGTACATAGCAGTTAACAAGAGAGACGGAAATCCTGCTGTGGGTGCTGACGTTCAGGTCGGCAGAGGCAGTCCAGGAGTAAGCAGAAGTATCGTGCGTCGTGTGCTGATGGGGCAATGGGAGAGAATAAAGCTTGTGAGCGGTAAGAAGTACAGGGGTGGGAAAGGTAATTTAAACTTTGAGGGTCTTTAAAAAGTTCATGGGGTCCAGCAGGTGGCATGGTGGTTAAGGCCCTGGACACTCCCACATGGCCAACCACGGTTCAAGTCCTGAACCTGGTGGCTTGCTTTTCTTACTCTGTCTCTCTGATCAAATTAAAATAAATGAATGAATAAATAAAGTTAAATAAATAAAAAGTTCTTGAGGGGACCAGCAAATGGTGTAATGATTATGTCACTGGACTCCAATGTAGTTGACCATGGTTTGAGTCCTGGACCCAGTGGCTTAAAACTCACACCGAGTGCATGTGCATGCATGCCCCAAATCCCAAGAGAACAACAGAGGAGAAAGGGATTGTGGTGTGGCCATCTCCCCTGGGGAATGATTTCTCTCTTCCTGTCTCTGTCTCTGTGTCTCCAGTGAGCATACACACCTGTAGCAAAAATCTTTTTAAAAGAAGTTTATGGGAAACATGTATTTTTAAAAAATATGTGTTTTAAAATGCAGGCATTTTTATTTTCTTCTGCACCACGTTAATCTAGTACTTTAATTCTATTTTTCCAGGAACTTTTAGAAATCTTCTTATAGAGTGAGTGATAAAGACAGTTACAGTGAGAAGCTATTCAGTGTCTTGGTATGGGTGTCCCACAGTGAGATTATTTCGTATCTTGGTAGGGGTGTCCCAGGCGGAGGGCAGAGCCTTGCAGTGGCCTTCGGTCAGGGAGGCCAGTGTAGCTGAAGCGGAGTGAAGGAAGACAGAGACTGGTAAGAGATGAGGTCAGAGAGAGAGCAGGAGGTCGTTGTGGTAGGTGGTTGTAGTACTGGCAGTTCAATTTCAGTTTTCCTGGGATAAAATAAGAACTGTGAGAAAGCTTTGGAATCTGCTTGGCCAGATCAAGGATGAAAGGCAGAGGATGGATGAAAACCTCTAGAACAGGGTTTGGAGGGAAATGACTTCATCGTTGAGCGAGGAGGAAGCTGACGGCCCTCTCCTGGGCTTCGTCGTGGTGTCACCCCCTTTTCCCGCTGGCACTGCAGAAACGCTGGCTGATCGTCACTGCTGCCCAGTGTCCCTCCAGCCGAGACTCCCCAGGGGGAGGAGGAATGTGAGAACACCTGTTGTCATTTTTGGAATGAAAATTGCCAGCAATTTTATTCTGAGTTGTTTTCTTTCTTTTTTGGCATTACATGTTACTGTTTTAGATCCATTAGTTTTTTGTTTGTTTGTTTTTAAATATGTGTCTGTGTGTATTTTTAAAATATTTGATCTCGGGACAGTCCCATAGCCTGTTGTTAGTTAAGGGAGCTGGATCCCACATGGTCAACTGCAGTTGGAATCCTGGTTGGGGCAGAGGCTTGAGAAACACACAGGGTGCGTGTGCATGTGTGCCCCAAATCTTGATGGAGAAGTGAAGGAGAGGGAATTGTGGTTTGACCCTGCCCCGTTGGGGGATGCTTTCTGTTTCTCTCTCTGACTCTTTGTCTCTCTCACATGAGCACATGTGCCTTCTGGCAATTAAACATTTTTAAAAAAATTGATCTCATCTTTAGACTCAACCTCAATATTCTAAAGTAGATAAGTTAAAATGAAGGCAATTGCTTGATTAAGGTGTTTTTTTTTTTTTAAAAACTTTGTTTATATTTCATCTAATTGGGAGCATAGAATAAAACAAACATGTCCTGTGATTGGCCTAAAAAGTAAGACTTGACTATACTCCAGGTAACAGTGAATATTAAAATGTAGACGTTTTAATGTAGTAGCGTTTTAACTACTGCACTGTGGGACCAACCTTGAACAATTTTATCTACAATTATTTTTCCTCTTGGAGAAATCAGACAAATAGCACTGTGCTTATTTTAAAATATCAAATGCATTTTGCCTGTGATTTTGATCTAAGTCAATGTGGGTTATTTTAAAAATTACATGATTTCAGCTAATAAAAAAACATTACTTGTAGAAGCTTTAATGTGAAATAACTATTAACTATACAGCTATTTCATTTATTTGAATAATTCTGTTTATAAGACATAGATAAACTTGCAGCTAACTTACTGTGTGATTGGGGGCAAAACTTCTGGGAGTTAATTTTCTTGACTGCAGATAAGGTCAGGGCGATTTTTAAATTCCCTTTTTACAATAAAAATGCTGGTTCTTTTTCTGATTTTTCAACTATAAATGGATAAGTTCCCTAGAGCTTGCTATTAGATCAAACCAACTTAAGTTTGCTTATTTTGGCTGAACAAATCAGGAAATTGGACTTTCTTCATTGGATTATCTTAAACTGTGCCAAGTTAACAAAGTACCTCGTACTGCCCTGCCTTTGAGGTGAAAGGTAGGTCAGATGGGTATTCAGACAGCATTTAGTCATCAGAAAATACTCCATATTTTTATCTTTATGTTTTCAAATTAATTCTTTCAGAGAAAAAAATATATATAGCTTTTCTGTTTTTATCACATTGTTTTTCACATTATTGGTTGTGGCATGGTCTTCAGATTTTTGTTCTTATTCTTTAAACTTCATTGAGCATATAACTTGTTATGATTGGAAGTGAAAGATCTAGAAGCGCAGAGTTTTGAAAAATATTGATGTACTCTCTTTGTGCCTCCCTCCTCCTCTTCATCCTTCAAACAACAAAAAAAATGGTGAACGGTCCAGTAACTGCTCGTAATGAATGACAGATTGGAATAATTCAGTAGGCACATCAGGTTATAAGAAAAAGGGAAAGTGGCTGTTGTACCAGATGGAAGCTATTAGCCATCTTTTGTTTTATATTAACAAATTGCTTAATATCTTATTGTCATTAGCTTTATGGGTTCAACCGTGCTCTTTCTTTTACTAATAGCATAGAAACTAGGGTTTAGAAAAAAAAATTATTTTTTTTAATTGAAGTTTTCAGTTCTTTCTCTGGGACACTCCAATTTATGTGAATTAAAAGACATTTACGTAGATAATTTTTTCTTTTAATAATTAGAATTATACATCATCCCAATTGATGTTATGTTTTCCTCTTTGATATTTCACATGCTTTTATAGTGTCTAGTCTACAATTTAATTTTTCCCTTTTTTTCCTCTCTTTTTAAATGAAAGAAAGCAAGAGAGAGGGAAAAATGTGAGAGGGAAGGAGAGCGAAGATATTTAAAAAAAGGAGATAGAGAAGGGAGAGAGAGAGGTATTTTTCACAGGTTCTCATGGTGCTAACCTTCCATCCCAGTCTCCCAGCTATCTGGACTCTGGGTACACGTCACACACCCAGCCTATTTAGGTTGGGCAAGGAACCAAACTTGCCACGTGACCTCAACCACCGTGCTACCTTGAATTCCCACTTGCGCCATCATAGCTGGGCCAGTTTTGCTTGTCAGTGCGTAGGCTGACAAATGACCATCGTTCAGAGTAACTGAGTCTGGTTGTATCCTCACTCTTCCCTTGCCACCATTTAAGTCAGAAGTGCGGCTTAGGAAAGTAGAAGAGAGCAAACATATTGACATGAGTTTCCTGCATTCCTTTTCATCTATATTATTTAATCCTTATGTCAACGCATTGAGGACGGATTCAGCATACCCACTTTTCAGATGGGTACATAATGGCTTAGAGAGTTTATGTGATTTGCATAACAAATGAAGGTGAGTTCAAAACTATGCCCCTCCCAGTTTTTTTGTGTTTTTTGTTTTCTCTGTAGCAAAGGATGTAGTGACTAGTCTCCCAGTACATATTTGATAAGATAGGATAGTAGGGCACTAGGGGACACTCTTTGACGCCTCTACTTATACGCCACAGCTTCTTTCTTTAAAATGTGCTTTTCACTTTTATTCTCTGCTGTCAATATTCTGTCATAAAGATGATATCTACCCTATTTTCTATGTGCTTTAGAAAGCCCCTAGATAGTAGAATGAAAGGAAAATGGAAACGTGGCTAAGTAAGTTAGTGAGCCATGAGCTGGGAGCATCATTTGGGTACTGACCGACGTATATAGATGCCCACCCTAAATCACAGTGTCCTCTCTTACTTTTCCCTCCCAAGGTTGTAAGCCTGGTGACTATATTTTCTAATTTATTTCTAAAGTAAGATTTGAAGACTCAGTGGTTTATTAAGCTTCTGTGGCTGTATCTCATTAGTGACTAAGGATTTGGGTACTTTGAAAAAATATGGTTTAAGGACTGTTTACTCAGTATGCCACTCACTGGAAAAAGAGACCGTAATGGTCCATCAACAAATGAGTCAACTGACATAGAGAAGAAGTGTTTACTTCATGTATCTCCTTTACCTCTGTTCAGTAGGCATAAAGATTGTTCCAAATGGACATGGAGGCTCAGTTCAGTTCCTTTCTTTTGAATAGTCTTTAGCAATTTGACAGTAAGTAAGCTGATTTGGTAAATATGGTTGGTTATGGTGTATACTGAAATACTTCACGTTGAATTTTACATGTTGAAGGGAGGCATTTTTCTCACGTGCAAAAGTCTTATTTATTTCTCTGAATAAGAAATTATTTCCATCTATAATCCTTTGGGAAAATGAGCTTAGGAAATAATATACTGAAAGACCTATTTAAATCCCTATTGCAAAATTTTTTGGGGATCACACCTAACATAGTTCTTATGAAAGAAAATTTTAATATGTAGAATTTTTTATACGTGCAAAATGTTTAAAGAAGGCCTTGAAATAGAAATGTGAAGAAGGTGAATGGCAATAACGTTGACTTTGAAATTGGGCTACCTTGGTACCAACCCTGTCATTACCACTTCCTAGCTGTGTGACCTGAGGTGAATTGCATAACTGGGTTTCAGTTAACCTTTGTAACTGGGCATAGCAGTGCGTGCCTTCTAGGGCTGTCATAAAGGTTAAACGAAACAGCACATGTTTGACTCTAGACTGGGACAGAGAAAAGTTTCTCTCCTTTCTTTCTATGTCTCCCTTCAATTGATAAAAGTATGAATATGCTATCTGTTGTAAAATTACTTCTAGGTTGTATTTGTTTTGTTTCTTAGCAACAGAATGGGTGTGATTTGGAGAGAGGGAGGGAAGCCCGGTGTGGGGAGCTGCCTGAAAGACTCCGAAGGGTGCTGCTGCAAGTGTCTCAATCAAGGATTGTCTAGTCAGATGAGTGATTTTTGATGTGTCATTACAGCTTCTTCAGAGAGTATAATGGATAGAAACATTTGTTTGCTGCCAGCTACTATTGCTTTCATTCAAAATTATTGTCTCAACCAATAATTTATGGTCCATCTGACAGGAAAAATAATGGGAGCCAAGAGAAACCTTTGTACACACTTTGTCTTGTTTTATTTCGCCAACTCTTATTTTCCCTAGAGAAACAAGACAAATGTAATTCTCTTTTTACTGTGGGTTGAGGTAAAAAGACAAACAAAAAAAGGTGAGTTTTTCTCTCACTCCGCTGTCCAAATTCACATCTATTCCTTTAACATGATTTTTTGAGTAACATCTTAAAATTGAGTAAAATCAACTCCTTTTTGGAGGAATCATGGATTCCTCGATCGAACAGGGTCAGAACTGAGCTGTGCACCCTGTGTGGGGAATCGGCTCTGTAGCTGCTGAGCTCATCTTGGTGCGGGTCCCCACCTCCCACCTGTTACCCAGGTCACGGAGACTCATTCCTCACCCGAACCTCCCACACTCATCTCTGACCACCTGTTCATCGGCCTTCACTGTGTGTCAAAACAGACTCTCCAAGAATAGAGTAGAATAAATGAGCGTGGCCTCAGTGTGGTGGGGGGAGAGGCACAGCTCTTTGTCACAGAGCGTCTGTCTTCCACAGGAATGCTTCGGAGTCACATGTTCAGTATACTCGAATTAAACACCTGCTCCCTGATCCCTGGGGTAGAGAGGAAGTCCTATACCTGCTTTCAAGGAGCTCACGGTGCAGGGCACTGCTTCTCGCCTTTTGCATAGACCTCTTTATTTTCTGTCAGACGTTTCATGGACAACCCTTCCACCACCGGGTTTAGAAGAAAACTTTATTTTTAGTAACTGTTAGGTTTTATAAATATTGTATTGCAGTTTTAAATGAAGGTGTTGATTTTCTGCACTTATGTACAAGAAACTACATTTATTTAAAAACCCGCATGTATCACATGATTTAAGTAGACTTTCTTCATGGATCACTTGTGAAAACTTAACTTACCGCCATCTGCCAAGGTGTGGTTCAGGCTGGTAACCACTGGTCAGAAATGTTTCCAGTGGGACCTGCAGTTGGCGTAATGACTATGTCGCTGGACTCCCATGTAGTCGACCGTGGTTTGCGTCCCGGACCCGGTGGCTTAAAACTCACGCCGGGCGTGTGTGCGTGCATGCCCAAGATCCCGAGAGGAGAAGGGATTGTGGTATGGCCATCCCCCCTAGGGAGTGATTTCTCACTTTCTGTCTCTCTGTCTCTCTGGTGAGTGCATGTGCCCTATAGCAGAAACCTCTCCAAAAAAAAGAAATGTTTCTGGCCATCCTTCAGAAGAGAGCCAGAAAGCACAAATACCCACAAAGGAATTAATGTGCTTAAAGACCTGTTTATAGATATTAAAAATATCGTCCACAAAGAGAGGGACTGATGGGAGGTGGCATGAGGGGGAGGAGGGACGCCGAGACAGAAAGACCGTGGGACAGAGAGTCTAGTAACCCAAGAAGGTTCTCTTGGCCACACCTGCTTGTTAGCAGACTAAAAGGAGGAGCATCACTTCATAGCACTGGAAATCACCAAATCAACCTAGCCTTTAGTATCATTTAAAAAGGAAAAAAGTGGGACAGCCAGGCTGTGTGGGGGTTAAGGTGCTGGATTCCTACGTGGTCAACTCCAGTTTGAATCCCAGACCTGGCAGCTTGAAAATCATGCCGGACATGTGCACCTAAACTCCTGAGAGGAGAATGGAGGAGAAGGGAGAGTGCCCATTACCCCGGGCAATTTCTCACTTTCTCTCTCTGTCTCTGGCAAACCCAAGCACCCCATGACAAAAACATTTTAAAAAAAAAAAAAGAAAAAGCTTAATTTCAGAGTTTTCCTTGCTGAATGAAAAAAATATCTGAATAAGCTATAGCATGCTTAGTGATTAATGGGAACAAGATCCCACCCAACTCCTAAAGAACAAAGGCAGCGAATAATTCGTTTTGCTGTAGTGGCTATCACCACCGTGGATTGGACATAGACGATACTGTATTTATTGCCTTGAATTGTAGAGAATACTACTTTCATAAATATAGCCCTTTTTGCTAATTTGCCTGATAAATGTAGACATCATTCACAAGAAATTATTTGTGAGATAGAGACAAAAACTAGTCATTCTTCTGTGTCTAATGGCAGCCGTCTCCTGATAGTTCCAAATAACATTTTTGTTCATAGCTTCAAGAGCTTTTGAAAGGATTGAAATTCAAGTCATTCCCAACTGCTGCTGTTGCTATTATGGTCTCTCAGTTTAGGCTTTATATGAGTTGAAAGGTAAATGGGATTGATTGGCTGTGCAAAACACGTATGTGGCAGAATACTTAGACTGTCAAACTTTCTGCTGAATGTGTTCTAAGGCCTGAATTTTCACAGTAAATCAGTTTTATAAATAGATTTCCAAATGTTCCTAGTCCAGCCTAATAATTTTTTTTAGCTGCCCTGATCTCTTCTGCTCAGTCTTTCCGTGTGATCAAAAAGTATATAGAAACAGTCTTTCATTCTTTTTTTTTTAATGTGTATATATGCATTTTAATTTCTTGGGTATTACAGTAAGGGTTCATTTTCACATTATAATAAAAATTCCGTAGATGATTATCCTGAATTCCAAAAGCTCTCTTCCAATCGAGGCTGCCTTTAGCTTGGCTCTTTTGGCTGAAGTTTATAGCACTTTTCCTGTGTAATTCATCCTGTTACAGCGAATGGAAGGGACTTTCCAGAGCCTTTTGTTTTACTGGAATTATGTTATATTGACTGAGCTTTGAAATAATGGCCTATTTATTAGTCCAGAATGTTTTTGTTTTCCTGTGAATAGGTTTGGTCACCCATTTTTTTTTTTTTTAAACTAAGAAAGTTGTTTTTACATTAGAAAGATAAGCTCGTTAGCTGCCTTTTTCATTGTGATCTCTTTGACTCATGAGAACAATACATAGAAAAATAGCACTTTGCCAGAGTTCCACGATTCTAAAATGTTTGTATCGATTTCATTTTCTAATGAGAAGTCTGTTCATTGCATTATGTGATGTCTCCAAGGGGTCAAAAGTGAATTGTTCCTTTAGTGCAACTTCACTGTGATTTTCTTTTTCCCCATGCAAGTTCTATTGCTGTATACTGTTTACAGCTGAAATTATTTTAGTATTATGCAGGCAAGTGTTCCTTTTTCATTTGTTCATTTGAAGAAGCTTATATCCGTTCTAACAATATTCTTGACTCCAAAACCTTTAGAAAATAGTTTTTCTACTTTCTTCTGAGACACAAGAGTAAAGTGTTCAAGTTGTTCCAGAAAGTTTCAGTGTTACTTCTTACTTTGCAGTGGGAATTTAGTAAGTACACCCTATCAGAGGAATAGAAACATACGCTCTAAATTCCTACTCTAACAAATACTGAGCTAGGAATTTAAATTCACTAACCATTGAATCTCGATAGCAGCTTATGGCAGATATTATCATCTACCTTTATAGAGAGTTAAATAAAAACTGCATCTTATAAGTAAAGAAGCCAGAATTTGCGCTCGGGTTTGTTTCTTTCCTGATGTAATGGTTTTTCTATATCATCCCACTGTTTCTTTAAATACAAAAATGAAAATATGTTTATTTCACACTCATTAGAAATGCTTCTTGTCTTGAAGTCCCTTTTTGCTCTTGCAAATATACCACAACAATAATTTTTTGCCATCACATTTCTTTCACAGGAAGCAGAGAAAGAGGCAATTATGGAACCGTTTGTTTGATATTCTGGTAATTTCAAATTCCATGGAAAATACTAGCAGGGAGTCAATATTTGAAATATTTTGCTTTTTTTAGAAGCTCACATTCCGGCAGCAGTGTTACCTCATTCATTCCCTTAATAACTCCAATGTATATATTCTCTGAATAAATTAAAGCAGTTTTAATGCTGGCTTCATCTGTAAAAAAGTTTTTCGATTGAATTCAGATGCATGACTAAATGTAGGTATAGAGAGCAGACTTGATAGATTCATAGCATTTCAGATTTTTTTTTTTCTTTTTTTGGAGAGGTTTTTGCTATAGGGTGCGTGCGCTTGCCAGACAGACAGAGACAGACAGAGAGATAGAAAGCGAGAAATCACCCCCCAGGGGGGATGGCCACGCCGCAATCCCCTCTCCTCCATTCTCCTCCTGGGATCCTGGGCACGCACGCACACGCGCCTGGCGTGAGTTTAAGCCACCGGGTCTGGGACTCAAACCGCGGTCGACTACGTGGGAGTCCAGTGACATAGCCATTACGCTAACTGCTGGTCCCGCATTTCAGATTTTTGAAGACACCACAGTTCTTAACCAGGGAACCTTTAGCCTCCTGATTTGTTTGTCTCTGTATTTGTTTTTATTTATTTATTTATTTTTTAATCTGCGTAAGAGAATACCTGTTGTGCCAGCTCTGTGCCTGTTTAGTGAAACTGAAATTGAAGTTGTGCAGAGGAGGGAAGGATGAACAGACGGGTGTCAGCCTGAGCCTACCCTCCTGCCCTGCGTGCCTCCTCACCTCGCTCTACTGCCTGCTGTATCTATTTCGTGGCCTAATTTTCTTCTAGATGTTTCATCAGTGACTGATGCTCAGAGTGGGAATGTCTGGATTTAGTGGTAGATTGGTTTATGGAAATTACTTTAACTGTTAAGGACACAAACATGTTTTCCTTTTTTCTTAATCCTTTCTCTTACTTTCTGTAAGTTCATTTTTCTGCATTTCTTTTCTTTTTTTTTTCATTTTCTTTCTTTTTTTTTAATTTTTATATAATTTAGAGCCTTAAAATCCTTCCACTGGACTCAAAGGTGCCAAAATGTCATCCCCCAAATATGTTTGTCTGGAACTTGAATAAACCATATGTAACTGAATTACAGAAATAGGAAAAGTGTTTTACCTTCCTTTTTTTTTAATTGTCAGAGGGTGCATTTGCTTGTCAGAGAGAGAGAGAGAGAGAGAGTCAGAAAGCAACCCCCCAGTAGAGTGCAGTAGTACTGTAGTACCTTCTCCTCCATTTTTCTGGCCTGTCAGAATTTGGGGCACACACACATGCATGCATGCTCAATTAGTTTTTCTTTTCTCTTTTTTTCTTTTGTTTTCTTTTTTTTTTTTTTTTTTTTTCTGAGAGAGATTTTTGCTATAGGGCACATGCACTTGCTGGAGAGACAGAGACAGAGACAGAAAGCAAGAAATCACCCCCACCCCCACCCCCTTGGGGGGGTGATGGCCAAAGAGCAGTCCCTTCTCCTCCATTCTCCTTTCAGGATTTCTGGTGCACATACACATGCGCTGGCGTGAGGTTTAAGCCTCCAGGTCTAGGACTTGAACCTCAGTACTCTACGTGGAAGTCCAGCAATGTAACCATTACTCCAGCTGCTGGTCCCCCATTCAGCTAGTTTTTCAAGATGCCAGGACCAGGATTCCGAACACATTCGGCTATGTGGGATCCAGCTTTCTGCGAACGATGATTAACCACTGTGCTGTGGGCCAGCCCTGTTCATGTAACTTTAGTGGACACAGCAATACTGAAATGCCATCCCTCCCACAAAGATCGAGATGGATCATGATGGCAGGAAGGGGCAGAGTAGCATCGTTCAGTCACCTGGAATCTGACTTTCTGAAAAGAAAGAATCTTCAAAGCTAGGGATAATGAGAAAGTTTGTTGGGAAACGAGAGAAGTCCTACTTCAGAGGGGTTTCATGAAATGGAACACACAGTTTTCCCAGGAATCAAATGAGAAGAGTTAGGATGACGCATAAATGAGGAAAAGAAGCATGAGAAGTTGTGAGATCCTTAGTACTGTGTGAGCGAGGGACAAGGTGAACTGAGTTCTCCAGACTCAGGTATCTGTGTCTACACACAGTATATAATTCATGCCCCAATTTCTTGGCAGTGTAAAAAGCGATGTATGTGCTTTAGGCGAGTGATGTCAAATATGTTGGCATAAGAGGATAAATGGGAAATGGAAGAATGCGGGAGACTGAGGTGACAGAGGCCATGATCTTCCTTTCTCGTTTTCTCCCTGTCTTCTGTGGTCGTTTGTCTAACTGCGGCACAGGCCCGTCGCTGTGCTAGCATCAGAATAGGTAGACAAGTCTGTCTACTTCTTAGTTCAAGAAGCCCCTGTGGGAGGAAGCAGACACACAAACGGACTGTTTATAATGCAGATGGATGGTTCTCAGGATGTGCAGGTGCGCACGTAGCAGCCATGCCACTCTGCCCCTTCCTGCCGTCATGATCCATCTCGATCTTTGTGGAAGGGATGGCATTTCAGTATTGCTGTGTCCACTAAAGTTACATGAACAGGGCTGGCCCACAGCACAGTGGTTAGCATACAGGAAGGAGTTTGGAGGGGTCAAAGATGTCCCAGGAGATAATATGTAAGTGGGGTCTTGAGTACAGTATAGGGACTTCTTAGGTGGACGATAGTAGGGGAAGGAGGTTATTCTAGACAGAGGGTACCCCTTAAGTAAAGCCCTCTCAGTTCTGAGGACTTGTCAGTACTTAGTGGGGCTGAAATGGAGTTGGAGGGTCAGTGGGGTGGGGGTGAGGTTCAGATGATAGACGATCTTGGCTACCATAAGCAGCGTTCTGATTTTTGTTTCTTAGTGAAGGGAACTGACAAAGAGGTTTTTTTTTTTTTTTTTTTGCCATGTAGTAATGAAAGATGTAATGAAGACGATGATATTTATTGAGCAGTTTCCATGGATCAGAGATTCCAACAAATATTTTACATATAATTCCTTCAGTCCTTTCAAGAACTCTGCGAGGTGGTGCTGAACTAATGTGCCTAAGGTCACACAGCCTGGATTTAAAACCCAGGTATTCTGGCTGTGTATTAGGAGGAGGGTGGAGAAAGAGGGAACTGGTTAGGAGACTGTTTCACAGATGTGGGTGGGGACTGGTGTGGGCCTGGACTGGGGTGGAGGTGGGGTGGAGGAGTGAGAGTTTGGGTGGGGAGGGCTGAAAGTCCCAGAACTGGTTGAGTCACTTTCTGTGGAGGGGCCGTGCTTATCCATGTCTTACTGCCTCCTTTCTTCTGCTAACCTCCCAGTAAAAACCCTATTCTGCTCCTTTTGTTCTGTTTTTCTCTTTTCTCATTTTCCATTATTTGCTTGTTCAGGTAGCGCATCTGCTTGTCAGGATTTTGTTGGTGTGTCTCCATTATTTGCTGGGAGTTACAGAAACCAAGAAGCATTGCTACCTTTCAGGAGCGCTGGCTATGGTGTGACAGCGGAGACAGTACAAAACCTGTCCTTCCAGTCAGCCTGAGAGGGATCCGGACGACACAGACTTCATGTCACTTACCTGGATATTCATCTGCCTTTTGTATTTCTGGAACTATCTGCAACAGTTTCACCTGGGCCGGTGAGGTTGCCAGCTCCCTGGTCTCCCTAAGGTCGTAGCTGGGCCCCGTTGAAGTGTCCCTACCCCTTCTCTCTTTAGGAGTATAAATACTTAGTCTCCTAACATATAGTCCTCCCTAACATCTTGGCCTTCTGAAAAGGAGTATGTAATTCTTGTGAATCGTCATTCAATCCGCCACTGAACTATCGATTCTCTGAGGACAGAGGCCATTCTGATCTTGTTTTCGGTGGCATGTGCTGATATCTCCTACAGGTGACCATATCTGATCTGTTAGAATATGTGTTGAACTGAGTGTGTATCTGAGGGTGAAAGCTTCCTAAAAGTTTCTTTTATCAAAAATTAAAAAACTGAAGTATAGAAATGAATGAGGGAAATGGGCACCCAGTTGCGATTCCAAATGCATACTCAAGTGTAGCTACCAGCTGGCAAGTGAGGGGAGGCCCACAAGCCGGCCGTATTCCTCTATGGGGAAGTAACGCAACAGCCCAGTTTTAGATCTCAATTTTGTACCCAGCCCCTTGTTTTGTCTGTTTTGTCTAGGAGTAAAGTAACTCTTTCTCTCCCCTTTGGTGCATTGTGAGAACAGGACCTCATCTACGTCTTCCCTGCCCACCCTCAGGTGTCCTGTCACCCGGGTCAGCTCCTCCCTGGGAGTCTGTGCCTCATGGGGCCTCACTTGATCTTCATTGGCTCACATTTGCCAAGGATGGAGTGCCTCTGCCTTAACAGGGTCGCAATCTCCGAGCTCTGCTTCGTCCCCTTCCATCCTCAGGTGTGACAGGTGAAAGGCCTGCCACTCTCTCTTGTTCCTTTTTTATCCACTGTTTTGATAAGTGACTAGATTCAGAGAGACGGGAACTTAAAAACAAGAGGTCACTGATTGTTCCAACACAAGAATGAAGACTTGCATTTTGGGCTTAAAGGAGGCTTATAGTTGTTAAGGGGTGATGTTTATTTCTCATTTGCCTACCGGTCTTTGGTAGGCCCTCACCCTGCAGAGAAGGTGGTGTTAGTGACTATCTAAGTGAGAGAAGGTTGGGGATCCTGCCTGGTCAGTAGATGAAGAAGTACGTGCCTCCTTAGTGGTTGATGTGTTTCTTCAGGTCAGAAGATGACACTGTTGTACTTCAGTAACTGCGTGCGGACTCTGCAGAACGTCAATGGAGGGCCAGCTCCATAGCACAGCATAGTTAGGAGCTATGCAGGGCGAGCTGGAGTCCACAAGGCCCACCTTGGTTCCAGTCCTGGCTCTGACGGCTTGAACACGTGGTCAGCACATGTGTACATGCCCCAGATCCTGACAGGAGAGAGAAGGATTGTGGTGTGGCCAGGTCCCACTGGGGACACTTTCTTTTTCTATCCTTTTTTTCTCTGTCTGATAGAATGCTATCACATCCCATAGCATTAAAAAAAAAAGTTTATGGAAAATACATATTATGGAACAACTATGCATGATTTTCTGAATTATTTTGCAGCAAAATAAATTTTTACTTTAATTCCATGAACTTTTTGAAGTCCTCTTGTATTGTCACCATGTTGTACAATAGATCTTTTGAAATGATTCCTTCTATCTAACTGAAATTTTGTATTCTTTAACCAATGCCACAAACTCCTCGCACCTCTTCACTCCTGTTCCACCCTCTACATCCATGAGTTAAACATTTTTAGAGTCCACGTACAAAGTGAGATCGCGGAGTGCTTGTCTTTCTGTGCCCGGCTTACCTCACTTCATATCACGTCCTCCGGGTCATCCATTTTTCACAAACGACAGGATTTTCTTCTTTTTTTAAGGCCGAATGGTATTCCATTGTATGGACTTACAAAGTGTTATCTGTTCACCCTTCGACGGACTCATAGGTTGATTCTGTATGTCGGCTACTGTGAATAATGCCACAAAGAACACGAAGTGCAGACACGTCCTTGACATACTGATTTCATGTCCTTTGGATATATACCCGGTAGTGCCTTTGGGGGGCCATCTAGTAGCTGTATTGTTAATATTTTGAGGAATTTCCATTCTGTTTTCTGTACTGACTGTACTAATTAACATGTCCACCAGTAGTGTACGGTTCTCCCTTTCTCTGTCTTCTCGCCAGTAGTTGTTATCATGTTGGCATTTGCTAGGGGTGTGGTTGTGCAGCAATCCCTTCTCTCCCAGTTCTCCATCTTGTCTATGCTCTGCTTTCATCATCACTTTCTCCTCTCCCTCTTCGTACTCTGTAACGCCACTTCTCTTATGTGGACATATAGATAGTTGTCACTGAATTTAGGGCATACCTTGGTAATCCAGAATGACCCCATCTTAAGATCTTTTTTTTATTTTTTGGAGAGGTTTTTGCTATAGGGCGCGTGTGCTTGCCAGACAGACAGAGAGAGACAGAGAGATAGAAAGCGAGAAATCACCCCCCCAGGGGGGATGGCCACGCCGCAATCCCTTCTCCTCCATTCTCTTCTCGGGATCTTGGGCATGCACGCACACGTGCCCGGCGTGAGTTTAAGCCACCGGGTCCGGGACTCGAACCGTGGCTGACTACATGGGAGTCCAGTGACATAGCCATTATGCTAACTGCTGGTCCCTTTTTGTTTTGTTTTGTTTTTAAAGCTTTTCATTATAGGGTGCTTGCAAGACAGAAAGAGACAGTGAGAAGAAAAGTGAGAAATCAGCCCCCGGGGGGATGGCATGCTGCAATCCCTTTTCCTCCATTCTCCTCCTTGGATTTTAGACATGCATGCACATGCACCCAGCTTGAGTTTCAAGCTGCCAAGTCTGGGACTTGAACTGCAGTCAGCCATGTGGGAGTCCAGTGCCTTAACCACTATGCTTCCTGCTGGCCCCTCATTTTGTCTTTGAATGGCCAGATTATTTATGTGTGTTCATCAGAGAGTGAGAGAGGAAGAGGGAGAAAGCACCCCACCCCCCCAGTGGGGTGTGGTTATGTGGCAATCCCTTCCCTTCCAGTTCTCCATCCTGTCTGGTGTTGGGCAGGCATGCACATGCACCCCGTGTGTTTTCCACCAGGGCCAGGATTTAAACCATGTTTGGTCATGTTCAATCTGGCTTCTGTCACCATCAGACCACAGGGCTATCCTCTAACTTTATTATATCTGCAAAGAGCCTTTTTCCAAATAGGTAACATTCACAAAATCTGAGTATTAGGGGGAGGGCAATGAGAGACACATATAATGATTTTCCCCACTTTACAGGGAGACATTGAGTGAGTAAGTGGTGGGTCTGGCCCTGCCACAGCATTAGGATAGGAGCTGTGCCTCTCCCCTAGTGCACTGTGATGCCAGGGTGATGTATTCTGCTCTTATTCGTACAATGGATGGTCTGTTTTGAGGCATTATCTTTACGATATCTAGTCCTTTATTTAGTTAAGGATGAATTTACACCTTGTCAGCTTTTGCTACTGGTTGCATAGCCTCTGTGTTGGGAAGGTATGTCTGAGATTCACTGATGAATCTCTTGATGCAGAGATTGGTGTTTCTTGCCATGGTATCTCCAGAATAGGCAGTTCACTACTTTGACAACAGCATAGACTTGTTTTTCTCATTTAGTGAGACTGTTCAGAAACTGATCAGAGTTCTAATAATGACTCCGTCACTCACTAGTGAGCAGATTACTTCATTTCTTAGAACTGCTTATATACTCCTTAATTAGGAATCCCTATTTTGTAGTTAGGTTTAAAAAGTTAACCCTGAGCATATAAGTTGTCTTCATAAATCAAGCATATGAATATTTAAAAAAAAATACAATTCCAGGTCTGTGAATTTCTTCAGACCTAGCTATGCCTCTAACCTAGTAATAGAAGTTAACATTTTTCAAAAGTTCTTTACAAATGATGTAACTTGCTCTTTTGAATTGTAAAGATTTTAGTAGGTCAGCATCTTTCATTAACCATGTCCATATATGGTGTCTTTTCAGAAGCCCAAATATTTGCTCTGCCTCTTTGTGGTATCTCCCTCAGCACACACATCGGTTTTATTGTTTGTGTGTGTCATCCACCCCCAACTAGAAAAAGGTCATTCCTCTCACCCAGTGTCTGGCACACATACCAAAAAAGAGAAAAATAGTAAAGAAAGGATGTTGCTTAGATCACGTCGTCGGATGCTATCCTTGCAGCGTTCTGTGAGTGATAGCTCTCTTCTGAGAGATCTTCTTGTTAGGTGGGTGGCCACTGTTTCCTTCGAAGAGCACTGCATTCCAATTTGAATAATATTTCCTAGACAGGAAACATGACCATCTTTCACTTTTATTGTCATTTATAGTAGAGAATGCTTGATGCTGAACCAAACAGACCGCCCCAGTCTAGTTCGTTCTTACTTCTGTCTGTTCTTCATAAGCCTACGTGATAAGATCGTGGTGATCAGATATGTTTTGTACCTATTTAACAATGGAAAGACTGACCTTTTTTTCCCCCCCAATTCTGTTTTCTTGTCCTGTTACTGACAAATTAGCAATTTGCAAAAACATGTGTGTTCACCAGAGAAAGAAAAAAAGAGAGAAAGCACCCCACAATGGGGCATGGTCATTCTGCAGTCCTCCCCCCTCTGTTTCTCTACCCTCTCACATGTACATGAGCCTGGCATGTTTTCCAAGTGTCCAAGGCCAGGATTTGAACCACGGTCGGCCCTGTGGAATCCAGCTCTTTATACACCAGGTTCAACTGCTGTGCTAGGGGACAGCCCTCAAAAATGCATTTTTTAGAAAACAGTCATTTTTTTTGAAAGATATTTTATTTCTTGGCATTTTATAACAATGTAAGACAGTAGTCTTCAAGTGACCTGCCTGTCTCAGATGGAACTATTGATTATATAGTGTAGAAACCTGTGAAATGAGGAGTTGCATTGAGCAGCACTTGTAAATACTTGTTTTCTGCTTTGTACAGATGAACGAATGATACATACAAATTAGTATCTTAACACTTGCTTTGGGAAGGGAATAGTCTCATAGAACTGAATGTAGGGATGGATTTTTAAAATATTCTAACCCAAGTGATAATGTATCACCAGTGCTGGTCCTGGGGTAGAAAATATTTTGTTCCCTACCACAACCCATTTAAAATCTCCCTTGTACCCCTCCTCCCCACACCCCAGGTACACAGGCCATACTTCTGTTCCAAAAGAAGAATTTCAGATTAGAAATACCCCTGTACAAAACGAAGATAAACTGCACTTAGAGAAGTGTATGTCAGTAGTTTTGTTTTAGCTCTCCTTGTATTTACTTTTAAATTGGCGCGCACGTGCACACACACACACACACATGCACACACACACACACACAATCCATCTGGAAATATTTGAAATTTACTTTACAGGAGATTCTAGACAGGTTGTCTTTCCTGCTACTTTTATTTACTATTTAGGGAAATAGCAGTACGTTAATGATCTAATTATTTATCTGATATGAAATTCAAATTAAATTTACCATCATCAATAGAAGATGTTTTAAAATACATGTAGAGGTTCTTGATTTTTATAACATCCCATTCATAATTAGAAGTAATTTTTAAAATATAAAGCTAAATTAATTTATGATAGGAGGTACAAAAAGCTCGAGGATATTCGAATTTTAAACTTTAAAGTTTTATATACACACACACACACACACACACATATATATGTAAAAAATATATGTATCGGGACCAGCAGTTAGCGTAATGGCTATGTTTGCTGGGCACCCGTGTAGTTGATCACAGTTCGAGTCCCAGACCCAGCAGCTTAAACTCATGCCGGGCATGTGTGTGTGCGTGCCCAAGATCTCGAGAGGAGAATGGAGGAGAAGGGATTACGGTGTGGCCATCCTCCCTGGGGGGTGATTTCTCTCTTTCTGTCTCTCTCTCTCTCTCTCTCTCTCTGTCTTTCTAGCGAGTGCATGTGCCCTATACCAAACACCTCTCCAAAAAAAAAAAAAAAAAGATATCTGTCTATCTATCTATCTATCTATCTATCTATGTGCCACTGGATTTTAAAATTATTAGAAATTGTATGTGAATTATGTTGATTTTCTCAATGAAAGCTGTAACATTTAGGTTTTACACTGAACTGTTAATGATTTTAGAGCTTAAGGGGGAAAAAACCCATTTATGTAAAGTTAGTGGTAAAATTTCAGTTATCCCAGAAACTTCAGGGCCCAACTAATTCTAAATAAATAAATTTGCTAGGTCAATTGCCATCAAATCTCTCAATTCTAAAAAGAGTTAAACGTTTTTATAAAACTCTTTCAAAAATTATTTGCATATTAGTTTCCTATTGTGGTTATAACAAATCACCACAAACTTCATGGCTGGGAAAAACCCACAAATGTATTATCTTGTGGTATGGAGTCAGAAGTCTGAAATATGCCTCACTGAGTTAAAATTAAGGAGCCGTCAGAGCTTAGTCAGCAGGGCTGTCTTCCTTCCTGGAGGTTAGAGGGGAGGATTCCTTCTCTCGCCCTTTGCGGGTTTGTAGAGACCACCTGCTTTCCTTAGCTTGCCGTCTTCCCACCATCAGAGGCAGCAAAGGCTCACCCCTTTATTTCCTCCTCACTTTCTTCCATCTAAGGACCCTCATGATTGCAGTGGGCCTACTGCGTAATCTAAAATAGTCTTCCTACATTTTTTTTTTTTTTGGAGAGGTTTTTGCTATAGGGCATGTGTTCTTGCCAGACAGACAGACAGAGACAGAGAGACAGAAAGTGAGAAATCATCCCCCAGGAGGGATGGCCACGCTGCAATCCCTTCTCAACTCCATTCTCCTCTCGGGACTTTGGGCACGCACGCACACACGCCCGGCATTAGTTTTAAGCCACCAGGTCTGGGACGCGAACCGCTGTCGACTACGCGGGAGTCCAGCGACATAGCCATTACGCTAACTGCTGGTCTCCGAACTTTGATTTTGAAATCCATTTGTTATGACATTCTTATTAAGAGATCTTTACAAAGAGAAGGAAAATCCTTACTTTGGAGATAAATTTAGTTACTAGCAGGAACATTAGAGTAGGATGAATAATACTTTCGCTCTCCCTCACCCCTGTAGAGGGCTACAACAAGAAATGGGAGGAATATTGGCTATATTTTAGTAGATTCGTTAGAAAGAGCTCACATACATCCAGTATCCAGTTCAGTAGGAAATAAGGAATTGGACTGTTTTCATGACATTCTTCTAAGGGCAGATAAGAGGAAATACAGGGGTGAACCAGAAGACATCAGATACTAAGTGCCTGTTTACTCCCTGTGAGTGACTCACATTATTCTGTTTTAAAAACACGTCAGGAATTCGTCTAATCTTCTTCAGTGCACACCCACTTCCCTCTAAGCCTAGTACAGTTCACAGATAAATTGCTCTTTCTCGGCTCACCATTTCTGCTGCGCAGCTACCTTGCCAACGGTGATTTGATGTCCCATGGCTGGCCAAGCTCTATGCTGCCTCAGTTTCCTCCTTATATAAATAAGTCGCTGCCTGACAAATATCTTACCTAATCCCGACGTTCCCATTGCTCTAGCAGTATTTCTTTGGGGTAAGAATCGAAAAGTCATCCAAGTAACCAAGTGCCCACATTAATGTCAGCTTGTCTTTTAATTCCTGTTTTCCTTTAACTGGCTGCACTTCAGTTTCCTACCTTCTTGGGTTCCCTACATCATTTTTTGCAGAAACCCCAGTGTCGTGTGCATGTGCTCTGTGTCCTGAGGCTGAGAGCACGTGTGCAGAGCCCCTCGGCCTGCATCGCAGGCTGGCGCTCCGGGGCAACGTAGATTCCTGCAGGCATCACTTGGTCTGTGTGAGGAGGTTCTATCCAGAGAACATGGGGCGTTGCCCACTAACCCTGCACTCTTTGACCTCAGCCTTCATATAAGACTTCAGAAAGTTCGTGGAAAATAGAATTTAAAGTGTGAGTTTATTTGGGGGTTTAATTTTTGAAATCCAGGCACTGTTTTTTCATTTCCCATAAATGAGTTGCAGACCTCCTCATGGACGTTTTCTCATTCTCCTGTTACATTGCCGTGTGCACTCCCAGGGAAGGCTTCGGATAGACATGGATTCTGTGGGCTCTGCTCCCTTCCAAAGGTGAAGAATGGGCATACCCTATGACTTACCAGTTCTGCTTCCAGAAATCTCTCCTGAGGTGTATCCACACATGTGTGAAATGAAGCATCAGGTACATCGGTAAGAGCCGTCGGTGTTCATCAGTAAGAGATGGAGTCCGTGTGTTTTGGGTGCCTCCATATAATGGAACAACGAGTATTGTTTTTTAAATGTGCAGATTTTTATTAGTGATAGAGAAAAATCTCAGATAAGCAGACGTTTACAAAGTTAAAACAGTAAGATGTAGAACGCTATGCACAAGTATCAGAATGCTATGTAGGTAAGGTGTGACATGTGCTCAATTAACATCGTCTCTCTGTCTCTTTTGTCATCAGTAGGAGGGCCCATTATGCCCCAGCGTTGTTTTCTTTCTTTTTACATTATTTTTTATCTTTGCCACCATCTGTTACTTAGCAGTCTTTAGAGGCTGGAAACTCATTAAAGTAACCCCTCTCTTTAGGCACAGTAAATTGAGCAATTGTGTGGTCACTTTCCTTTGTTACATTTATCAGCCATAATTGTCAGATGTGGCTACTTTATTAAAGAAGGGGTTTTCCCCAGCTAATTCATGAATTTATTTAAAAAGTTACTAAGCATCCCTGAGCCAAGTAGTTTTAAACTACTAGAAAAACAGAGGTTGGTAAATTGTAGCATGAGCAGAGGGCTTGGCTCTAGGGTGACATTATACATATCACAATGTTAAATTTCTTGCATCTTGTATAAATCTTCAGAAAAATTGTAAAGATGCCTGTGCTTCATATTTGTATATTGATATGCAGAATATAAAGCTTCTCTTTTTATATGTACTTGCCAAAGTTAGCAGTATAATACCTAGCAAACACACAAATACATAATAATTATATGGAAGTTATATAATAATGTAATGTTATATAATCATGTGATTCAATATGATTATCATCAAAAACATTTTCTTGATTACTTTATAAGGTTGGGTTCAAGACATCTCTTTAGTCTTAAAATTCTTGCTCTAATCTATGATTCCATATGAATTTTTTTCCCTACATAAAACACATTTTATTCTTTTTCAGATTCAAGGTTAGGACATTTGAAAAAGATTTATGCATTATCTATCTAATAGAAATCTTTCAATTACTTTTTAATATGTGAAGATTACATGAATCACCAAAGATAGGGTATTTGAAAGACAGGAAGGATTACTATGTGCTATTGTCCTTGTAAAATTATTTTAAGCTCTATCTGTTGTCACACACTGAAAGAGGCAAGGAAAGAATGTGGCTTTGGCTAGAGCTTATCATCACTTCTCAGAATAACTGGGGTATGTTATCTCTCGTGGCATTTTAGCTTGGTTGGCACAATGTAGCGTATCCATCAGAGGCACCACGGATTGACTGAAGCTTTGATGACGTGCTGTTCCATAAATGTCTGCTTCTGGGAGTCTAAAAGTTTGCAATTCTAAAATTGTAATTTCATGATTCTATGTTATCTAGCAGCAGTTCTCTGTACTTAAGGGGCAAAGAAAATAGTTCTGATATTTGCAATTCATGATTTGACCATTTCTCTTATTAAAAATGACCTATTATAATGTTTTAGCCTCTTCTTTGCATAAGTATTCCCAAGAAGAAATTCATGAAAATCGTATGTAACTGAGCTAGCCATGAGGCATAATGGTTAAGGCAGCTGGATCCCACATAGTTGACAACACATTTTGAGTTCTGGATCCTGTGGCTTGAAAAACATACTGGGCACATATGCATGTGTACCCAAAATCCCAAGAGGAAAGAGGAGAAGGGATTTTGGTGTGGTCCTTCACCCTAGGAGGTGCTCTCTCTCTCTCTCTCTTTCTCTCTTTCTCTCTGAGACCTTGCACCTTATAGCAAGAAAAATAGTATGTAACTTTTCTTAGAAATACACTCTATCTGGACTGAGGTTGAGGTCTTTATGGGAATAAAATTAAATAGATACAAAAAGAGTTCAGAGAAGAGGAAATGCTAAATAATAAATAAGAAGAACAAAAGCTCGAATTGACATACCCATCTAAAACTTCAAATGGAGACGCAAAGACCCGAGAAGAGTTGAGTGAATTTTGAGGAACACAGTGAGAAGATTACCCTGTCATATATCATCAAACATAAGGCTAAGATCAGTGGGACACTGGTGATAGGACCTACATAATCATTTTTATATTTCTACTAAAAAAAATTCATCGTTTTCCAGATAGTATGACTCTAGCTCACTTAAATTCATTTTTTCAATGAAGCTATTTACTTTAACATTTATTTAATAATGTTATTATATAATTGTTCTATGTTGATAATGCTGCCAAGAGTTAAGGGCAGAAAATGTAGTAATTTGAAGGCTGCTATTTACTCTGTTTGCCAAAGACCCTATAAATCACTTGTGCTAGAGCAGGGCCCCAATTCATTTATAACTATGCAGTAAAATCATAGGGTATCCCTTAGATTCTCCAAAATGAAAGTCCTGGAACTTTATTGAGCTTAAGAAGCTCAAAGCAGATTACTAGGTTCTCATGTGAGATGCTGATTGTAGAGTCTAGTCTTTCTCGCTTCACAGTCTGACATTTAATCATTGCTCCATTGTGCTCATTCATTTCATCTCCCCAAATAAATGTTCATTTCCTTTGGGACCAGCAGTTGACGTAATGGCTATGTTACTGGACTCTCATGTAGTTGACTGCAGTTCAAGTCCCGGACCCAGTGGCTTAAACTCATGCCAGGCACGTGTGCGTGCGTGCCCAAGATCCCGAGAGGAGAATGGAGGAGAAGGGATTGTGGCGTGGCCATCCCCTCTGGGGGGTGATTTCTCGCTTTCTGTCTCTCTGTCTCTTTCTGGTGAGTGCACACGCCCTATAGCAAAAACCTCTCAAAAAAATAAATAAGTAAAAGATTCTTCAAGGAAGGATTCATTGCTTAATTAGCCACATTTCTCTTATAATATCCATAACAAAGTCTTGACACATAGATGATGCTAAATTACTCATAAACTTGAGGGATTAATCGAGACACAATAGTAGTTACCTAATCAGCCGCTATATTCAGTATATGATAACCCATGAAGGAAAAAGTGATCAGGTCAGCTCAGAAAGAAAAGTTGTCCTATGTAGCCGAGCATAAATTGTTCGCTAAGAGGAAATAGAGGAATGAAAGAAGCTTTCTTTTATTTTTGTGTAGGGAAGTAATGTTATCCATCCTCTCCACAAGAACTGATCGACTTATTTCTGTGTATGGACTCATAATAGCTTTGTATGGGGGTGCTTCAGGAAGTTGGTAGAAAAGTGGAATTAAAATACAGTTTATTTTGGTGCAAAAACTATTGAAATCTATGCATAGTTTTCCATAATATGCATTTCTTACATTAAATAGGCAACGATACTATGTAGTACAATTATTGAAATCTGTGCGTAGTTTTTTTGTAACTCGCATTTCCCTTAATATGCATTCCTTATGTTAAATAGGCAAAGATATTGTGGAGTAGTCTAGGGTAAAATCTTTGATTCTGCCTAATGATTTTGATGTTTGCTTACATCACTGTTCTCAGTAGCCACCTCAAGCCGAACAGTGTGGTTCTGTGATTCTGTAGCTAAGATGACCTGTGGATATGTACGTGTGTTTTTATTACTGCAGTTCTAAAACAGACACTTAGATGAGATTTTTTTAACTGTACATGCCATCAAAGTTAAGTACTCTTAGATTCTGAGGAGCTTAAATAGCTTTTGTAAATTACATATTTTATTTAGTGACAACTGTTTTTTGACAGTGTAATTTTACTCTGATAAATTTTTAAAATATCCACAAGTTCTCATGTTGTGTGTCTGACAGATTTGTTTAAAGAAATGTGGGCAACATTCTTGTGGTTGGAAAAAAATGGGAGGAAAATGAAAGTATTGTTTAAAAGCTGTTTTCAAAGCTCATATTATGAAATGGATTATATCTTAAAGTCTTTTTCAAATAAAAATGAAACAAATTCTTACTCTGTAGCTATTTCCTATTTATATTCAAACATCCTGAAGAGAGAGTATTAAAATTAATGTCTGGGACCAGCAGTTGGCGTAATGGCTATGTCACTGGACTCCCATGTAGTTGACCGCAGTTCGGGTCCTGGACCCGGTGACTTAAACTCACGCTGGGTGCGTGTGTGTGCGTGCCCAAGATCCCGAGAGGAGAATGGAGGAGAAGGGATTGCGGCGTGGCCATCCCCCACGGGGGGGTGATTTCTAACTTTCTGTCTCTGTCTCTCTCTGCCTTTCTGGCGAGTGTATGCACCCTATGGCAAAACAAAACAAAACAAAACAAAATAAAAACTCTCAAAAACAAACAAAAAAAGAAAACAGTTAATATCTGGAGTCTGACCATGACACAGTGGTAAAACATGACGTTGTGTTAGGCACTTCCACATGCGGAGCTTCTCGGTTCAAGTCCAGAGACTTCCCTGAGTCCACTAGGCACTCATTTCCTGTGACCTGGGACTGATTGAAGATTGCGTCAGACCCTGGTGGGGTTGCGCCCTCTCTTTCTTTCTCTAATGGTAGCAATAAGTACATTTAAAAAAATAACCTATGATTATACATGATATGATCGTGTAGAGTGTTTACTGATGAATGGGCATCGATATAAAGTCTCTTAAATACTACAAAGTGTACACTAGATAAAAACCACATTTTAACATATCTTAATGTTTTATAAATGTAGGGCTAGAATGTGAAATTCTCCGTAAGAGAATAAAAATAAGAAAGGGTGGAATCATAAAGAAGGAAAAGATCTTTTCCCCTTAGATTTTGTTTCGTAAAATAGTGGTATTTGAACTTCACTAAAAGAAAAGGAATCTCTTTGCGTATGGTAGCAGTAGGGATGGAAGTGCGCATCGGGTAACATCAGGCACATCTCTGATGTCAGGAGTCTGGACAGGGCCAGAAAGACAGATGCCTCTGGGCAGCTGAGCTGTATCAGTGAGTCTGAAGCAGGAGGGAACTAGCTGGAACTGTGATGCAGATGTGGTTAGTAGAAATGTGTCTTTCTGTGGGTTTACTTCATTTTGTTTTTTTCTTTAGTAAACCTAATCTTCTCTTTCTGTGATGTTAGAAAGTATTCACCATAAATTCTTTATGTGTATTTGTCACTAGTGTTACTACCTTATTTCAAATCTTGAGCCACCAAATGCACTTCTTAGAAATGAGCTGTACTCTGAACCAGCCCTGCAGCACAGTGGTAAATGCTGTGTCTGGGGTGCCGGATCCCACATGGCCGACCACAGTTCCAGCCCAGCCCTGGAGACTTGAGAAAACGCCGGGTGCATGCGCCTGCATCCCTCAAATCTCAGCAGGGTGTGCTTGTTGGTATTGCTCCTCTGTGTTGTTTCCACAGATATCTTTGAGAATCACTTGATCATTAAAGTCTTTGCTAAAAACCAGGTATTCATCCCCCTTCTGGTTATAGGACTTAGAATCTTCCTATTGTCTTTGTACATCTCGTCCTTCTGTTGTTTAAAAACTACTATAGCTAACTGATTTCCTTTGTGGTATCCCTTTTCCTGAGTACATGTGGTAATCCCTTTAGAGGCTACTTTACATCAACAGATTACAAAATCGTTTGAGTTTAAGTAGTGTTTAAACCAGTACCGTTGATTTTCTTGTTTATCTTTTATTTCATACACGTTTCTTTTTGAAAAAAAATAAGTAGCGGCAATTTTCTGTTTGTTAAATAATTATATGTATATTGAACAACATTTGCAAGATACAGAAAAAAGAGAAAGTCACGTACCATCCAGAAAGAAAAGCAAACATATTTAATATATATTCTTCTAGTTTTTTTTTTTTTTTCCTCTTTAGGGATATTCTTCTCTGTGTGTCTATATGCATACATACATTTATATATTATAAACACACAGATTACACATCCTTTCTACATAGTCTTCAGGAATACAGGAATGCATAAGAGAGATACAGTACCTGGCATCATGAAATTGCTACACTAGCTAATAAAGGAGATATTCAGTGTACAATTGCATAATTATTCAGTTAAAATTTTGACAAATATGGACATGGTATAAAAGTATTTGAAGTTTTAAGGAAGGAGTAGCATCAAATTGTGAGCAGGTTTTGTCATTTCTTTTAAAAAAGCTTATTGTCAAAGTATAAAATAAAATGCTTTCGTGATATGTAAATATATATGTGTGTGTGTGTGTACACTCATATACACATAAAGGGAAAACACATGTATATTGAGAGAAGACATACATGAAGGGACTTCAAAAAGTTTGTGAAAAAATAAAGTACAGTTTATTCTGGCACCCAACAGCATTGAAATCCTTGCCTAGTAGGGCCAGACAGCAGGGCCACTCCCTGTGAGGCGGACACATGGGAAGTTGACTCACATCCGGAGACTTCCCAGAGCATGTCAGACACACATGTGCCCATGCGCTCAGCTGGCCGAGGCTCGGGGTGGACCATGGCCTCGGGACCCCTTGTCAAAAGTGCTGTATCCATCTCTGTTTTCCTGTCTCTCTCATTTATGGAATAAATAAACTTTAAAAGTGGAAAGAACTCCGTGTATAATACACAGGGCCTGAGAACTTTCTGAGGACCCTTCTTCCAACTACAGAGAAAAACTTAATCACAGTTTCAAATCACAGTGAAAATTTGTCAGCTATTATTTCATTAAGAATTATGATCTGGTAGAATTGAATATTAGTGTGAAAAGTTCTGCTTTTCACCTTGTTTTGTTTGTAAACTTTCTTATCTGACTCTTATTTCAGCTACTACTGAAATGCCAGTGTCGTGAGATACGTTGTTAATCATGCGTTTGCCCATGAGAGTACCCTGGGATGATCTGTGACCAAGGTTAAGCAGATGTATTTTATAAATACCTGGAAATGCTATACAAATTGGCTACTAAGCAACTACAGTCCATAGAATGGAAGATCGTTTACATATCCGACCTCATTTCATTCTCAGAATAAGCAGTGAGATGGGTGAGACTAACCTTTTATTTTCTTGATATTGTACTGTCCCTGTGTAATGGTGAGGCAGCGGAGTGAAAATTATGATGCCCATATCTCAAATGAGAACCCGAGTCGTGGAAAAGGCTAGCTGTTCATGAGATAACAAAGAGAGAGACAGAGACAGAAGGGAGAGAGGGAGGGAGGAAATGCTAGCATTCAAGTATAATGGAAAGGGCAGCAATCTTGTGGTCCGTCTGTCCTGTGTGAACTCAGGTCTTCCCATTCATTTTCAGGGTAAGGGGCCATCAGACTCTCTCCTAAAGTGTCCCTGGGGGTGGGTGCCAGGAAGCCGGTGGACTCCATTCTGAGGTTTCTGCCTGTAGTTGTACTTTCACCAGAGAAGCTGTGCATTTACTTGTTTTATATACTGGATCTTGAAATATATTCAGATGTAACCAGGGATTATAATACTAACCTACTTTGAGAAGAATCATGTGCTCATTCAGGTTTGGTTTGCTGCTTTTATTTTTATTCTAGATGAGATATTACGTAACTCAGTTTCCTGTTCCATTTCTCTGTAAAACAAATTGTCACAGTTATTTTTGGGGGAGTAGTAAATTTAGTGAGAACTAAGTTACGTAAATGGATGTTGAGCGTGAATATTTTTTTTTTTTCTTTTTTTTGGAGAGGTTTTTGCTATAGGGCGCGTGCGCTCGCCAGACAGACAGAGAGAGACAGAGAGATAGAAAGCAGGAAATCACCCCCCAGGGGGGATGGCCACGCCGCAATCCCTTCTCCTCCATTCTCCTCTCGGGATCTTGGGCACGCACGCACACGCGCCCGGCGTGAGTTTAAGCCGCCGGGTCCGGGACTCGAACCGCGGTCGACCACGTGGGAGTCCAGCGACATAGCCATTACGCTAACTGCTGGTCCCGAGCGTGAATATTTTGAATAAAGCCATGTGTTGGGTCACCTCTGCGAATAGTGATGATGAATTTTTTGTTGTTGTCGAGAGCATTTTGACTGAAGTAGGATAAAGTTGTCTGTGTAGATTTCATGCCTATTGTTTTTGTACACTAAAGAAAATACATTTGTACTATAGAATGATGACTGATTAGATTAGTAGGAAACAGATACTTTGACAGAGACCAACTTACTGTTTTCTATCATGAAACCTGGAGAAATAAAAGATTTTATTCTGATTTTGCTACAGGTACTGCATAAAATCAGCCTAGATGACCTGTCAAGGTAGAGGAGATTCTTGGTTTATTAAGGTTAATGAGGATGTGATCAAATTTCAGAAACTGGGCCAATGTTCATATCGAACCTTCTTGAACATAGGCTCCAGCAAATATCTATGTTACAACAAATATTTTTGGGTGACTCTGAAATGGAAAGTTGTAATTGTTTGAACCAGATCTTCTTTTAGTGCAGTTTTTACAAGGCTGCTCCTGCTCCATGACTGTTCCTTCCAGATAACTGGCTTCTTGTAGCCACACTCACTAACATTGTAGCGCATTCACTCCGGATCGCTTTCTGCAGAGCTCCCATAAGGCACATAATGCAAGGCCAGTGAATCCTGCTGCATCTTGTTTTCATAGGAACTCCAAAGCATAAGCATGTGCCAGTGTTTGCTTTGGGGTCGGTCTTCCTAGAAAACAGATCAATGAGATGCGAAATCGTAATTTTATGTGGCAGACGGCTGTAAATAGTCACGGGTGAAAACAGCCAAACTCTTAGATGTTGTGCATGTCAAAACGGGAACAAACCTCATAGCGCACGTTCAGTTTTCCTTCGATATGGAGCCCAATGTTAATTGAGGTATGCAGCTTACCCTCGGCCCTGGGTGTGGTCCATGAATGCAGCTGCCACTCCGATCTGTAATTATCAGATTTTATTGCCACGTATGACGGGGCCTCTGAGTGATAAGCCTTGATGCAAGTGGAAGCAGAGGAAACTCACTGGGCAGAGAGTAACATACATGTTCTTGGCATTGGCCACTTGTGTCGTCGTCGTCACTGTTTTGCTTATGGAACTTTAATAGCTGGAAGGACTTTTGGAGGAAACTTGAATATGCTCAGTTTCTTTGTGGGGATTGGGAGCATCTGTGTTCTCTGGCTGATCTGCGAATAATTTCTTATCCATATGGACTCCATCACCCATCACTGATGGTTTCAAAGGCACCCAAGGCCCACATTGTCCCCAGACAGTGCCTCTGAGAGCAAGTGCATATAATTAATTGTATGCTGTGGGGAGCTTGGGTTGTCCTTTTTCCTAGGATTCATTGAAAGGCTGGAGGGCAGTTGAGAGAAAGAGTGGTCGGATCGGCCTCGGTGATTCAACACATAACTGTTTTCTCCTCCCTAACTGCAACAAGTAATGTAGCCATCACCAAGCTCTGTGGTGTTTGTTACTAGTGAAAAGAAATGTTTGAAGACTAGTGGAGCCTAATTCCACCTTGGGGTGCGAGGGGGTGATTCTATATGTTATGGATGACTTGGGACCAAGTTTTCCATTTTCCACTGTTCCCTACTCCTCATTATTACTGCAGCCTAGAACCCGTATTTCCTGAAGTAAGACTGGCAAGGTGGCTTCCGTGAAACTAGATGGAGTTTAGTGTTAGACTCTTCTCTCATGGAAGCGTAGAGCCTGGAAGAAGAAGATAACTCCTATTTGAGTGTAGTTTTTTAAGTCATGGAGGATGATAAATACTAGAGCTGACACTGTGATGTTGTCTAATTACATGCCAAACACTATTCTAAGTACCTTACAGACTTTTTTTTTTAATCACTTAGTTTTCCCAGTAACCTGTAAGGTAGGTAAGCATTGTTATTCTCATTTTACAGGTAAGGAAATGGAGGAGCTACGGTGAGAACGGGGGCAATCTGCTCTTTACCCTGTGGAAAACCGGTTATTTTAGAGACTGTGTTACACTGCTTGTCAAATCAACAAGCTAATAAGGCTGCAAGGATTTTCTCAAATTGACCTGTAGTTTGCGTGTCTCTAAAACCAGTGTCTGTGCGAGGTAGATTTGTCAGTCTGATTGGAGCTCCTCCCACCTGCTCATAAATAATATATTCATGAGAGAAATGAAATCATTAGTTAATACAGACATATTTTCAGAATAAAAAAGAATGTGGTGTGCTACAGACTGTGTGCTAGAGTCATTCATGTTCCCGCAAGTTCGAGGAGACCATGTGGGCCACATGAACTAGCCATCCCCGCACAAGAATCCCTTGGTCAGTGGGACAGGTCCTGTGTGGGCATCTCTGTTAGGCAGCCCTTCTAGCTAGACAGTTCTAATCAGACAGTTCCTTAAATTAAAAAGTCACTGTTGGTATTCTGCAAGAACATTTTAGCAAAGCAGCTAAAGAGTTAAAAATCAAAATGTTCTGGAAGAAAAGAATCATTATCATGAGAGGACTTGAACTTTAATGACAAAGTTACATGAATGCGTCCTCATTTATTGTGAGTAATTCCCTAAAGATGACAGCATATTGTGTATTTTTTCTATAGACTAGTTGTTGTCCTTTGGGAGGTCTCCTATCCTTCCATGAATCTAGTAAAAAGAGGAAATTAATATGACAGGAATGTCCTAGTCCCATTCTCCAGAGGTCTTTTAGTGGATTCTTAGAGTCAATCTAATGAAGACGTGAGATTAGAGGGTGTGTTTTTCTCCCACTAAAGAACCTAATACATTGCAGGTAATTTATTTTAAAAGTTAGGCATTGGCATTTGGTTTCTTTACACTTTCTGCTATTGTCAGTAGGCGAAATCTCCATTGTTGAATTCAGATGTGTAAGTTCTTGCTAGAGGATGTTATTGTTGGAACAATGTGTGTAATAATCTATGGCCAGCATTTCATTCTTCTTGGTGATTGTAATATGTCAAAAACAAATTTGATAAGGATGGACTTTACAGACACATCTTAGCCAAAACACTGTATTACATATTGTTTCTAGTTCTGCTTATTTTCTGCCTTTGAGGCTATCATTGTATTCACTTTTCAGAGTTAAAGCTAGCATAATACGGTTTTATGAATGGGCTCTTTCCATACAATTCAGTGAACATGTGTGTGACCACTATTAGCCATCAATCATGTTTATTATATGACTGATGAAGTCTCCAGACCTTTCTGCATTCTCTGCCTTTAAGTTCAGATTAGCCTCAGTTTATCAGACTGATGCGCGTTTAGTTTATTAGGTCGGGACCAGACCCAGCGTCTCCCATTCCTCTCACTTTTTTTTTTGTTGTTGCGTAAATGAAATGGAATAGGACCAAATATATCAGGTCATCGGGAAAGCCATGACGCAAAAACGTGCCATGACTTTCCTGATGACGCGGTATTCAGTGGGTTGTACGTGATTCTGTATTACATTGTGACAAAGTTTGAGCACAGTTGTCTAGGGCAGTGCTGCCCAGTTTGTGCTACCTAACCCAATGCTAGTCTGAAATGTTCGTTTCTGGTCTGCAGTGCATAAGTACTGAAACCGAGAATTAAGCGTTTAGAAACTTCTGTAGCATTTTGACATTGCTTTCAGTTTGTTAACTTTCCATGTGGCTGTGCCGCATTGAATGGTGTTGACCTACTCTGGTACCGAGCTTCCATGGTAAGTCACGTATGTTGTGAGTTGTGTGCAGCTAAGCACTGTTCCAGGTGATGTCCTGCTACAGTAGACTCAAGCGTTGGTGGAGAGAAGGTGTATTAGTTCTCTTAGGATAAGTAAGTTTACCTTACGGTGAATTAGGCATCATGCTAATTTGCTATAGTTTCAGATTTTTTTTTTTTACCTGTAACATAGAAAAGTATTAAATTGGAGAATGTAATTTGTTTCATACGGTTCCTTTGTAGGTATGTGTCTTTTTTTTTTTTTAAAGATACTAATACTTTGTGAATATTGAAAAGCTTTCAAATTCTAATTTAGCTTAATCTATAACCCATTTATTACCAACCTATATTGTTTCCTTTGATTAAACAAAATTCAGTCTCTGTAACAAAAATAAAATTTCTTAATAAATAAAAGAAATAATTGAAGGGGATTCAGTTTCTTTTGTGTATGGTATAAATGCAAAGTACATTTCAAATAATAAAAGAATTTTATTTATTTATTTATTTATTTTATTTATTTATTTATTTTTGGAGAGGTTTTCACTACAGGGCGCTTGCGCTCGCCAGACAGACAGGGAGAGACATAGAGACAGAAAGCGAGAAATCACCCCCTGGGGGGATGGTCACGCCGCAATCCCTTCCCCTCCATTCTCCTCTCAGGATCTTGGGCATGCGTGCACACGCGCCCGGTGTGAGTTTTAAGCCACCGGGTCCGGGACACGAACCGTGGTCGACTACGTGGGAGTCCAGCAACATAGCCATTACGCTAAGTGCTGGTTCCCAATAAAAGAATTTTAAAAATAAACTATTTGAAAATTTAGTTAGCTTTGAATTTTTCTTTTTCAGATTTAGATATTTTCATGTTGAATGACTTGAACTAATATTATGTGAGACTCGGTAATGAAATTGTTAGATGAGATTCTGTTTCTTTACTGAAAACTGTGAAATTTAGGGCTCATCTTGGAAGTTTTTAAAGATGGATAGACCTGTCTTATCTATGGCTAAAATAGCCACATTTGATAATTAATTTTGAAATTCCTTGTCTCTGAGTAATTTCCTTCAAATTAAAGGAAAGGAAATCTAAACCCAGCCAAAATTATTTTCAAGTGTTAAATAAATGAGAGAGGAAGAAACTCTAAGTTGAGACTATAAATAATGAAAAATTCTCGGTTCATGTATTTTTTATGAAAGACAGCAGACCAACTTTGTTTTCCTAAGAAGGCTATGTTAAATGCTAGAATGCTTATCCCCTTAAATTTTACTAAAAAAAAAAAAAAACAAAAAAAACTAAAAATGCTCACCTTACAAAAAGAAAAGTTTGCAATTTAATGTGTTTAGCCTACACAAGAATAGAAAGAGATATGCCTGGAAGATTGCTAGTGGCCAAATGATGCCTCCAGTATTAGCACAGGGCGGGTGCATATACGCATGTATCTCCAAAAACATAGCTCGTACTTTGGAAGCATGGAGAACAAATGAGAAATTTTGCTGTTTATGGTTTGTATTTTCGTCATGATTTTAAAAAATTGGAGTCGTTTTAGTTCTCTGCCCTCTCTTTCTTAGTAAGTAAGATTATACGGTTTAAACATATATGTAGGCTAATTTTTTTTTTTTTTTTTTTTTTTTTTTGGAGAGGTTTTTTGCTATAGGGCGCGTGCGCTGGCCAGACAGACAGAGAGAGACATAGAGACAGAAAGCGAGAAATCACCCCCCAGGGGGGATGGTCACGCCGCAATCCCTTCTCCTCCATTCTCCTCTCGGGATCTTGGGCATGCACGCACACGCGCCCGGCGTGAGTTGTAAGCCACTGGGTCCGAGACGCGAACCGCGGTCGACTACGTGGGAGTCCAGCGACATAGCCATTACGCTAACTGCTGGTTCCCTAGGCTAATTTCTCGCTCAGTCCTGAGATGTGGATCGAACATTCGTCCACAATGAAGTGCTGTGTTTAGGAATACTCTCCTACCTCACCATGTCTTTACGGTGGCCTTAAGCACCGGTGTCCTCTGGCTCCCAGCTCTTTCTCCGGGTTTACCTCTTACTTCTCTGTGCGGGCTTTCCTGGAGCCATTCTAGCACAACTGGCCCAATATCTGCCCCAGGAGCTTTGCTCTTGCTTGGGATTTGTTATTTCCGATCCCTTTTCGATTTCATCTCATGTTAGAAGTTCTCTCTGACTTTCTACTTCAAGTGGGGTGCCCCTCCCCAGGCCTGCGCTGTTACATTCCATAGCATTCATTCCCTTCTGGCACACTGCGCTTGTGTTCAGTCCGGCGCTCCCCAGAAGATATAAGCGCCTTTCAGAGTTTTACCTGTTCTTCATTACTGCTGTCCCACCTTCTGCAACAGAGCCTGCTCTAGGGGGGGCTCAGTAAACATTTGTTGGTTTAGTTAACAATAAATGAATGAAATCAAGTCACTTAAGAAAAAGACATAGCGTTGGTGTTGCCCTTGAACTTGATGTGACCCTGGGTCTAAAGAATATTAGTCGGAAATGAGAATGTGCTTGGTTAAATGCTTCGTGGTCCTGTAGGAGACCATACCGATTGTAACACATCTGGGCGCTAATAGGAGCTAGAGTCTGACCATAACAAAAGGGTATTTGTCAGGGCCAGCAGTTGGCGTAATGGCTGTGTCGCTGGACTCTCATGTGGTCGACTGCGGTTTGAGTCCTGGACCCGGTGGCTTAAACTCATGCGTGCATGCCCAAGATCCCAGAGGAGAATGGAGGAGAAGGGATTGCGACATGGCCATCCCCCCCTGGGGGGGTGATTTCTCACTTTCTGTCTCTTTCTGTCTTTCTGGAGAGCACACACACTGTATAGCAAAAACCTCCAAAAAAAAAAAGGGTATTTGTCTCTTTATTCAAGTACAAGTTGATTCAGGAAGAAACATGACGAAAAGTGTCTTATTCAGTGACAGGTATACATCAAGTCAGAATCAGGTGGTACAGGAACCGTCGTGGTTATTTCCGTAATCTGACATGTTCAGTATGCGCCCTGCTGTGCCCCATCACCTCTCAGTCCTGAGTTCACGTTCTTTCTGAGTTTTTGGTGGTGTGTCGTCATCAGTAGTTGTGATGGGACCGTGGTTCTAGTTCCTTTAGTCTTTCACGACTGTGAGGAAGAGGAGATATAAACAGGAGGTTCCTGATACAGACCCACAAAACGGTCACATGATATAGCGTCTTGGGATCTACGTGGCCACTCATCGTAAAAGCTGGACGCTACTGGGTCGTTGGGAAAGTCATGACTCATTTTAACATAGAAAAATATGTTATGACTTTCCAGACAATTTAAAGTTTTGAACAGACACTCAGCACTATAGGAAACCTTCATTAAGGAACTTGCAGCCTCATCCTACTGGAAGGTGAAGTTATCAGAGAATTCTGGTTGTTATGGGGGGAAAATAGTCCTTTTTTCTGAAAAGATAAAGAAGAATAGACTAAAGCCTGTTTCTGTTTTGTATCTGTTTATTAAACTTTGGCAATTTTCTGAAGAACTTCAAGTTTTATTAAGTATGTATTTTTCAATCTGTAAAATGTGTATCCTGTGGATAGACACCCTGTTATCTTTCTTAACTCCCTATAGATACATGCGTGTATTATGTGCATATTGAATCCAGCAACTTTAGTGTATACCTGCATCAAAACCTCTAAATAACATGTGGTAGGAATGAATAATTATTAGTTAACAGAAAGTTAATTCAGTGTTTGGAACCATTACTGTCTGAAGCTCTTTACTACAGTTAAGTTTGTAACTTCCCTTTTAATGTTATTTCTTGAAGACAAGAATATTGAGCTGCAAATGAACTAACTGGAGGACTTGGGTTCAAATTCTGGTTCTGCCACTGAAAAATTCTAAATTGCGATAAAGTTACATAGTCTATCTTGAGCTTCTGTTTTCTATATTTAAAATGAGAACAGGGAGCCAGCAAGTGGTGTGGTGGTTAAGGGCGCTGGACTCCCACATGGCCAACCAAGGTTTGAGTCCCAGACCTGGTGGCTTGCTTTCTCACTTTCTCTCTCACTCTCGCTCTCACTTTCGCTCTCTTGCTCTGTCCCTCTCTGATCAGATTGAAAATAAAGTTAAATAAAATAATTCTTAAAAAAATGAGAACAGTGCTACTTTTATAGGGAGAATAAATGAGATAATTTATGCAATGGGCCAAATGAAATTGTAACAGTGTGTAATCAGAAACAGAATAATTTCCAGAGCACCAGAGTCAAGTCTAAGGGGAAATGCAGTTTCTGTCCCTTGATTGCTTTTTGTCACGCACCCTGCAGGGTTCGTTAGGTGGTACAAGGCCTCATTCTGCCTTGAATCAGCTCTTCAGGAATGGCATTACTGCCCTCATTATGCAAACCAGGAAACTGTCTAGCACCTAATTTCATTTTTTGGTAATGTACACTCGCAACCTTTAATTACCCATTTGTCCTATTCCTCAAAGAATTCCTTTACCACCTAAGAACTCTCTAAGAGAAGGCTGAATACGAATGACTGGATCTCTTACTCTCTTTAAGGCTGGAAGCTTGTCCTAAAAGAAAGAAAAAAAAAAAAAAACAACAAATAAACCAAGTGCAGGTTCTGACTTGTGTCTGTTTATATTCTCTTTATCCTGCGTGTGGCCCTCTTCGGCATCTGACCATCCTCAAAGTTCTCCCAGAGCAGTTCATTCTGCACGCCCTGCTTGAAGTCTGTGGCAATCGCTCGTGAATATGGCTTTGACATCGAGTTTACTCCATTCCCGTGAACTGCAATCATATTGATGTTAAGGCCATTTTCACAGTGTCACAAAAGAGCAATAATTTGGGGGAACCAGCAATTAGCGTAATGGCTATGTCGCTGGACTCCCACGTAGTTGACCGCTGTTCCCATCCCGGACCCGGTGGCTTAGAACTCACGCCGGGCGCGTGTGCGTGCGTGCCCAAGATCCCGAGAGGAGAATGGAGGAGAAGGGATTGCGGCATGGCCATCCCCCCGGGGGGTGATTTCTCGCTTTCTGTCTCTCTGTCTCTCTCTGTCTGTCTGGCGAGCGCACGCGCCCTATAGCGAAAAAAACCTCTCAAAAAAAAAAAAAAAAAAAAAAAAAAACAATAATTTGTCTCAATAGAACTCCTAATTTTTCACAAGGAGATTTTTGCTTTGCAAGTCCTGTTTTTCCATATTAATAATGAAGTTGATAGAAATGTTCCCCCCACCCCCACCTGATTGGAGCTGGAAGAGAAGATATAATAAGTAGAAGTAATTGCTATTGCGCCCAAAGGAAGATATCAAACTAGTAAGGTTTTAGAAAACGAACTGTGTTGTGGATTGTTTGCCGGATAGGAGGTAAAACTTAGGAGTTTTTTTGGAGAAGTTTTTCGCTATAGGGCACGTGAGCTCGCCAGACAGAGAGAGACAGAGAGACAGAAAGCGAGAAATCATCCCCAGGGGGGATGGCCACGCCACAATCCCTTCTCCTCCATTCTCCTCTTGGGATCTTGGGCACGCACGCACACGCGCCTGGCGTGAGTTTAAGCCACCGGGTCCGGGACGCAAACCGCTGTCGACTACCTGGGAGTCCAACGACATAGCCATTATGCTAACGGCTGGTCCCAAACTTAGGAGTTTTGATAGGAAAAAAAGTATTGATAGGAATGGGATTAGACTTGTCAGCCTCTCCTCTTAGTGAAAATGCATGGCACACCCTTTTTTGCTTGTCCTTTTAAATTTTAAAGGAATAATTACATTATTAATAATTCCCTTTATAGTCTGTAGAAGCAGGAGAGGGGTGTTTTAGTAGCCTTTATCATGTGTTTGCAAATGAACTAAGGTGCCGAATAGCAGAGTTAAAAATAGTGCTGAAAATTGTTACTCTCATCCAAGAATATTAAACCTGTCCCTTTTACCACGTTTCGGTGTCAGTGCTGTGTGGTAGGAATTTCATCTGAAGAGTGGTTTGGAAGTGTAGCTGGATCTGGACTTGCACAGGGAGGTCCCCGATCTTTCCATGTGAGTCCTGTGGCATTACCATGGCACCACCACCTGGGCCCTGTAGAAAGTTTTATTGGACCACGGCCTTGCTCACTGGCCTAGGTTTTGTCTGCTCTTTCTTTCTTCAGTGGCAGGGTGGAATAGTTGAGTCAGAAATCATGTAAACCACAGAGTCTAACGTACTTACTGTCCAGAAGGACCTTTATAGTCAAGTTTGCCATTTCTAACTAATGGGGCATATAAAATAGGCTCTCTCTATAAAACCCTCTATTGAAGTGGTATTTTCACTGTACAGAAATTTTGCCCATCGTAAAAATGAGTTATTCTGAGCTTTCAGATTCCTTTTATTTAACCTCAAGCATGTCTAAATTATTTTATAATGTCTTTAACATTCTTTTTGATACAAACATTTCATAAATACTAGTTGGAAAAATCCAAGAAGTTTTTCCTTAAATGATTCTGAGGTGATTTTTGAATGTAGACATGGAGCACAGTAGCCAGATGCATTTTTCCCCTCGTAAAAATGTTATATATATAATATATATGATATAAAATTTCTTCCCTACAAAAGCAAGTAGAATATTGTGAAAATCTGCACATAATTTGAAAATAGTTTTCAGGAAGACATATGGAAATAAATTATAGAATAGGTGAACACTTAGTCTTAATATAGATTAATATTTGTAGGTATATGTGCCTAAGGATAACATATTAAGTTTGTATCTTTTCTGGAATACTCAAAAGCATTTAGGCTCTGACCAAACCAATTTATGTGGAACAGTACAAAATCACTTTGGAGTATGTTCCACAGTTTTGTCTTGTACTTTTTTCCTTTTTGCATATTGAGTGGAATGACATTTGAGTTTATTCTCATTTTTTCATGACACTATTTTCTATCAGTTTGGATTCTAGTGATCTTTAGAGGTAACTGTATCCATATATTAATAGTTTAAGTGCTCCTTCTACAAAATGACCATTCCCTGGGTGTGGGGTTAGAAGAGAGGGTGTTGCCTGATACCTTTTTGCTTTAGTCAATTCTGATTTTAGAAATGGTTATTTTCTCTCTGTAGGAAAAAAGAAATGTACTTTGGCATATTGTAAGATAAGAGAAGATGCCAAGGAGGTCAGAATATGTTCATGAGTCCACGTGTAAGTGGTGAAAACAGGATGTTATAAATTACAAGCTGTTTTATCATGTGGCTCTAAAACCATTTTGTACTTTTGTTTATAGGAAATGTTGCTATCTATTCCCAAATAATTTAGAAAGAAGCCACTGATACATTGCTATAAGTGATCTAAATGTTTAAGGTCTGAGTTTCAGGAACAGACAGACAGCAAGCGCGATAAAGTCTGGGGAAACTTTGAAGAGACATCCCTCTGCACGCCAGTGCTCACTTTTTCTCCCCCGGAGTTGCTTTGTTATTGCAAATTGACAACTTTGCAATTAAAATGATTAATGATGGACCCCAGTGTTTATGGGTCCTAAGGTCAGCGGGCCCAAAGATGTCCATGCTGTGGGAAACTTAGATAGAGCTCGTCTCATAGAAGATGAACCAAAACCCCAGCTCTCTCCCGTATGATTGTTTACGAGTTAAGTCTATTAGATATGATTGAAGGAGTCGGCAACATGTAATGAGTGCTCTTTATCAGTCTGGTTCTGTTGCCTCATTCCTCATTCTCCAACACTACTGTGAATGTTCACTGCCTACTTAAAACATGTTATTTTATAAAGCAGTATTAGAAAAACGCGTTAATAAGTTACAAGTATAACACCATTCATTGGGTGTTCGTAAGATGCAGTTTTCCTTATTCTTTTGACTCTCATTCTGAGAAGAGCTGCTGCTATGTCTGGCATGGTTTCCCTACAGGTTATTCTCGTCAGGACAATCCATTGCAACTTAGAACTCCTTTCAACTGCTCAGCTAGAAGTTCTGAAACTGGCTATAATACTCCAGGGATTTTTATTTTGGGTACTACTTTCACAAAAATTAATCAACTTTCAATGGATTGTACTAGCCACACTGACGGCTTTGTTCTTTAGATTCCAGGAGCTGAGGAAAGGACTGGGCCAAGCGCCGGTATCTCAGCGTCATGGTTTACTCCTGCACAGTGGCTTCACACCAAGGGGGGTGGAGAACAATGGGTGGATTGTCGAGCCATGGCACTAAGCCACTGCCAGGATCTCTGCTGGTGTGAGACTCGCACACTGACAGAAGCGACTCGTGATGGTCACTGAGGTTCAAAGGGAGCTGTGTTATGCCCTGGCGTGTTTGCCAGGATTTGCAGAGAAAAATGTGGGAATAATTTTTTATAGCGTACCTTAGTTTTCGAAGCTGTTTATTTAAACATTCTTTAAAAATTACTTATTTGCTGCCATGGAATCTGTGACATTAAAGGTGATACTCAGTATAGTTGTCTAAAGAAGGGAATGACATTTACACTCATTTTGATTCTGAGAAATGGTTTTCCTTGTTTATGTATTAGAATTTTCTTCCCAGAGAATATAGAGATGTTTATAGTCCAGTTTGACAAAAGAAATAGAATTTCTTTCCCTAAACATCGATTATGTTAGGCATGTAGTCTTTGGGTGCCTTATTAAACATAAAGTTCAAGGAAGTAGTAGTTTGGTAAAGATGATAATTCATACAATAAAAGGTTTCAAGAATTTAAGGATTGTAATATTTCTTCCCAATAATTTTTTTAGTCACTTGCGAGTCTTAAGTAAACATTGCAGACTCAACAGAGATTTGTTTTCTCTTTAAATATTTCTTTAAATACAAAGATTTGCTTTTCCTTTAAATATTTGCTTAAAATAACATTTCCTAGAAGGTTTTTCTCCTTCTCACTCCAGTCTTGAAAAATGTCTTCTAAATAATAATTTCTCCTTTAAGTCAGTGTGGGCAGCAATTCAGAGACATTTAAAGGCACTAAGAAGTCCAGTGGCTAAGATACTATGTGATTGTAGCTTCATTTTTTTTTCCAGGTATGAGAGTACTCCAAAAGTTCATGGGAAAAATGGAACTAAAGCATGAGTTTAGATTGGTGTAAAAATGTTTAAATCCACACACGCATAGTGTTTTCATTTTACACATTTTCCACAAAGTTTTCGAACACCCTTTATGTCCTCCACGGCAGCACTTTGTCGTTTCACTTTTTTGAAAGTCGTTTTACATAAAACATGCTTTGAGGAATAGTTTAGAGTAAGAATACTGTACAAGGTAGTACACAGAGCTAGCTCTGTGGCGTGGTGAGTAAGGCAGCAGGATCCCATATGGCTGACTGCTAGTTCAAGTCCCAAGCCCAGAGGCTTGAGAGACATGCCAGGCACGTGTGCTGTTCCCATGAGAGGGGGTGTTTTCTCCTCCCCCTCTCCCTGTCTCTTTTCCTCTGGCTAGTTCACATGCTCTGTTGCACAGATACACGTGCACACGCACACACACACACTCACACAAATAGTACATGTACAATGTATAAAATATGGAAAAGAAAACACATAACAGAAAAGTTAAATAAATATTCAGAGTGAATCTCTTCTAAAAATTTGTGCTTTTACCCCTGCACTGAGCAGGCTGTATATGTTATTTTATATCTTTTTATTAACTTGATATCACAAAGTGTTTCATCAGGCAATACAGAATTCTTCCTAAAAATGATTTTAATTATTATATAATGTTTCATCATGTAGTTATATTACAACTATGTCTCTGTTGTTGCATATTTATTACAGTGTTTCTGAAAATGCATTACTATAAATTATACATTCTTGAATTAATATCTTTATATTAATGTCATTTTCATATATCAGATTATTTCCATAATTATGATAGATGCCCAGAAGTTGGTTATTAAATGAGCTTTCTTTTTTTTTCTTTTTTGGAGAGGTTTTTGCTATAGTGCGCGTGTGCTCGCCAGACAGACAGAGACAGAGAGACAGAAAGCAAGAAATCACTCCCCAGGGGGGATGGCCATGCTGCAATCCCTTCTCCTCCATTCTCCTCTCGGGATCTTGGGCACGCATGCACATGCGCCCAGCGTGAGTTTAAGCCACCAGGTCCGGGACTTGAACCACAGTCGACTATGTGGGAGTCCAGCGACATAGCCATTACACTAACTGCTGGTCCCATAAATGAACTTTCTTAAAGGCTTGTATTTTATTTATTAATAAATGTCCACGTGTTTTCTAAAAGAGATATACTCATATATTGTATATTATTAATACTTGATTTTTTTTTTTTTTTTGAGAGATTTTTGCTATAGGGCGCGTGCGCTTGCCAGAAAGACAGAGAGACAGAAAGTGAGAAATCACCCCCTAGGGGGAATAGCCACACTGCAATCCCTTCTCCTCCATTATCCTTTCGAGATTTGGGCACACATGCACACGCGCCCGGTGGGTTTAAGTCACTGGGTCCAGGAATTGAACTGCGGTCAACTATGTGGGAGTTCAGCGACGCAGCCATTATGCCATCTGCTGGTCCCGCCTTCCGATCTTTTAAAATGTAACTGATACATGGTATAGATTTTATGATATACTGTGTGTTAAAGATGTTTTTCCAGGGGGCAGGCCAGGTGATGTGGGTGGTTAAGGTGTCTGGATCCCACATGGCCTAATGTGTGGTTTGAGTCCCAGACCTGGCTGCTTGAAAAGCCTACTGGCCACATATCCATACATGGCCAAAATCCCAAGGAGAATGGAGAAGGGATCATGGCATGGCCATCCCCCCTGGGGGAGTGATTTCTCACTTCACGTTTTTCTCTTTCTTGCTCCTTCCCTCCCTCCCTCTCTCTCTGCAGCAAGCACACATACTGTTTAGAAATCTAAAAAAAAATTTTTCCAACTATTTTAAATGTGGACAAGGGCTGCAGTTTGCTCAAAAGACCAAGATAACATCCTTAAACAATGTACATTTTAATAGAAAGCTTCAAGATTAACATGGCTGAAATCTTGAGCTCTATAAATATTCAAACAGAAGTCAGACAAACCCTGATTGGCTTGTAAGAAAGTAACTCTAAGGAACCTTCTTAGCTTTCAGTGATTGTGTAACTCGTTTGATGGTCATTTAAATACTTTAACCAGGAGAACTTTGTAGTTTTGCTATAGGATTCTTGCACTTGCCAGAGAGTGACAGATGGAAGAAAAAAGTTAGAAATCACCCCCTTGGGGGGATGGCCACACTGCAGTCCCTTTTCTTCTGCTCTTCTCTCAGGATTTTGGGCGTGCATGCACATATACCAGGTGTGTTTTTCGAGCTGCCAGGTTCAGGACTCAAACTGCCCAGTTGGCCGTGTAGGGTCCAGCCACCTTAACCTCTGTGCTATCTGCTGGCCCTGAGAACTAGCTTCTAATGCATCTAGTGTCAGCTATTATTTCGTTTGACATTTAATTATAAGTCATTTTTATTTATTTATTTATTTTTTAACCCTGTAAAAGGATGTATTTTTAATGTGTATTGGAGTCAACCCTAGCATTTTGAGGATCTGTAGTCTTCTTTTCCTGACTGATTCTTAGTTCCCGCCATTGCTCTTGAAGATTTTCTTAGATGCAATCTGGACAGACATTCATATTTCATATGGAAAATTTTGTCTTGTGAATTCAAAATCTCACATTTTATATCAACTTTCAATTGATAAAGTATGTTAGAACTTATTATCATTCTATGCTTTATTAACAAAATAAGATGTTGGACTCCCAAATTAATGAAAACTAGCCATTACAGGATTTTTTGTTGTTGATGCTAATACTCTTTAAGTAAGTGCTAACACCTATAAAAACTCAGGGGTTTCTTTTCATTAGATGTGTGGCACTTTTATTTTCAGCTTAGAAACCTGGTGACTATTAAAATAACAGCATGTTCTTTTTTACAAATTGGTTTTATGTTGCTGGAAGCGCTCTAAGCACCTTGAAGTGTTCAGGAAAAAGAATATCATCCTCTGTTTTCGGCAAACTTTTAATAATGCCTTGGGTGGTTTTAATAAGTAGGTCTTCTGGGATTACATCTTATTGCGAAGTTTCATTGAAAGGAGGATTCCACTGCTCTGTACTTGAACCTGTGTCCTTTGCTTATTGTCATAACTCTGTAAGCAAAAAGGAATCGTCTGTCGGAGAGGACACATGGAAAGTTGTGCAACCAGAGTGTAACCTGTATTGCAGGCACTGAGTGTGAGCCTCCACGGTGGCCTCTCATCAGCTTAGCCAGTTGTTCAGGCAGCGCCCGCCCTCGCTGGCCACATTCGTTGTTACTGGAAAATTCCATCCATGTTAACGATGTTGATCTAAGTTCATTACTAGGTTATGCTTGTAGAGGCCCAATAGCTTCTGCTAGTGTCTTCTATTTGGGAGCTGTTGTCTTTATGAATAAAATGATCTCATGGGTCATAGCTTGAAATGATCAGTATTTACTTACTGTACTGATGTTTCTTCCATTCTACACTTGCTGTCCTGCAACTTGCTGAGAGGAGTCTGATTGCTTCTGGCATACTAAACAGAACTTGTACCTTAATATTACAATCACTTAGTTATATAGTGAGTATATGATATGTCAGAGCCATAGGCCTTAGCTCCATCCTAAGCAGTTTACTTAGTGAAATTTTGAAGTTCCTTATCTGAAAAATGAAAATAGTAATAGTTTTTACTTTAGTTCTTGTCATGATTATATGAGATAATTTCAAACCAATTACTGTCCAAACTAACTAAAGGCACCATAATAGCACAGCACAAAAAAAGCATATACTTAAACAAATGAATTGGAATTTGGAAACAGATTTTGAGTATGGATTTATGTCTTGTTCTCTTCCATCTTCGCTCTTTATTGATGGCCTGCTACATGCCAGGCACTGTGTTGACAAACATGAATGGGACATGGGCATGACCTCTACTGAAATGATAATGTGGTGGAAGGATAGACAGTTTAATTTAGTGTAACAAAGACTTGAACTTGCATAAGCATTGAAGACTATAAATACAAACAAACAAAAAAAAAACCTGTTCAGTAACCCAATTCAACAGAATTTGCTGCCTTCATAAAGAGGCCCAGTACCCTACGGTCTCGTTCATATATGTTAGGAGAAAAGGCAAATCCTATTTGTCTTATTGCCTGTTTTTGTGTTGCTAACAGAAATACCTAAAAACTAAATGAACTAAAGAAAATCGATGTTTTCTGTCACTCATGGTTCCGTTGTCTGTGAAGTCCAAAGGCATCACCAAATGGAGGGAGGCAGAACTTTTAGCAGAACAGAGCATGGTCCGTACCCCTGTGGGCTTCTCCTTCATCTCACAATACGTATGCAGTTCTTCTATATTTTGCTTTGAAATCTCATGAGCCAGTTTCTCATCTCTCTTACATTCAAAATTCCACAACGCCTAGGACACGAACATTTTTTTTCATCCAAATTCCTTGTTAGAAGGGTATAACATGGATATGCTTCTCCAATTTCTAAAAAAATGTTCTCATTTTTCTTTGAAACTTCCTCAGAACAGCAATTTTCACCCATATTTCTTTGTGTCCTGGTCACCACCACATAACCAATCTCTAAAAAGTTCTAGTTCATTTTCCAGTTGTTCATTTGAACTTCCACCGGAATCTAGGCTTTACCTAGCCTTCTCCTTATTTCTGCACGTCCCTTGGTTCTTAAGTAGTTTCCACATTTTCCAATATCTGTAGCAACACTGCCGACTATGCCAATTTCTGTCTTAGTCGGTTATTATGTTGCTAACATATGCCTGAGCCTGGCTGATTCTGTAAAAGCAGTTGTTTCATTACTCACATTTACGTTGGCAGGAAAGCCGAAAGGTATCAGTAATCAGTAATGTAGGAAGGGAGAACTTTTAGCAGAGCGGAATATGCGCTGTGTACGCATGGTCTTCTCTTTGCCGTTTTGTCTCATTCTCTTTGCCTACAGACCCTGATGGTGCTCGGTCCTAGGAGACACCACAGGACGCCATGAGGGAATTAGTCACTTAACACCTAAGTAATACAATCAGTATGATCAGATCCCAACACATTTCTGGGGAACGTCTAATCACCACCCACTAAGAAAAAATTCCAAACATGGAACTTTGGGAAACAAACCATTTTGGAGATGGAAATCCACATGAGTTGGTTGGCAATCATTCAGGGATCAGAAAGTCATCTTTACTATACTTTCCCCTTTTGGGTGGGACTAACCTTAACTCAGAGATGGTAAACATGGGCGCGTTAGCAAACTCAGTCTTTGTCTTTCCTCAGTGGAGTTTGCAGGGTAACGGAGCCTGCCAACCAGTACCTAGTGTGTCCTTACACACTACTGATCTTGCAGTGTGTGATTTTGAACATTCGAAGAATGTAAATAGTCAAAACTGTAAGTTATGAAATGATAAATTCTGATGATGTATTCTATGAAAGTACACAGTAAAATAGTAAAAAAATCCCATTAACGAGAGACTTGCAAGTTTGCTAAAATTCATGTTCTTTTTTTCTTCTTTTCCCCAGAGCATCTTCTATACCCAAGCCTGAGCCTGTTCATGTTCAAAAGGTTTGTAACCCAGCACCACTGGGGGGCCATTTGATTGTCCCTCTTGGGCCACTGTAATTTCCATGGCTGTCTCCCACCATATTTGTGTTTAATTAGTAGTCTCAATCTAGTTTTCCTCATAATTTTTTTCCTTAAAAGGTGAGGAGGAAATGGAAATTAACATATACAGAATTACCATTTGTAATTATACTTATGTTATAAAACATTATTTCCAAAGGTATACATTGTCTGTAACTAATGACCCCTTTTTTTATATTTATGCATATTTACTTGTAATTTGCCTATTTTTATTTTCATATTTTCTAAAGAGAATGAATAAGTGTTTACCAAAAATTAATATCACAATAAATCTTTAATAACATTTTACTAATAGTATTTAATTATATTTCAGAGTATTCTTGGATTAGTTATGGACAAGTACCCCCTTTCTGTCATATATATCCTTAAATTACTCCAAATCATCATTCAGAAACATCTGGTTATGCTTTTTGAGTTTTCCTCATAATTTTCTTTGTATCTTTTCATTGAATTATTCATATATTGATTTGCCTAAGCCTTAAACTATTTGTTTTTCTCAATTATTTTTTCTTATTTCTGTAAGATTACATTAGATTATCCTTTTTGCTTAAAATTAAACATCATGGAGCCACCAATCTAGTGATCTTTTAAAAATTTAATTACTTTTCTATGGTGGAATAGGACAAGTAGGCATTTAATTTATTCTTGAATGTCATAGGAACTTAATCTGATTTTTTTTTTTTTTTTTTTACTCTAAATAGGCTTTGGAATAGGATTTGCAAATTCAGAATTTTGTACTTTTAGTTGGAAATGATCTTTCTGATTAGTTACTTATTTTCTTTTTGTCTGCTGCCAGTGAAGAAATATTTAATTTTTTTCTCATGTAACTATTAAATATTTATTTTGGAAAAGGCAAAGAATTTTACTTTACCTCTGAATCATATCTTAAAACATTCAGAGAGGGAAACAGAGATGGATTACAGGAGACAGAAAGGATCAGTTTTGTTTTGTTCATTTGTTTGCTTTTTCAGTCTTTTCAAATTCTTGATTCAAGATAATTATCACGTGCCTATTTATGAATTAGATGAAAATTATCTTATATTCCACATTATTTATTTATGTATTTTTAATCAGAAAGTTAAAAATATGATTCTGCTTCTATCCAAATCAAATAATTGCATTCTGGAAACAAATTAAATTTGTAAATAATGAAATTATAGTTGAGTCTCTGGCTATTTTAAAATATAAAACATTTCAACTAGCAGTGTTTTGCTTATTATGGAGTATTACAATTTTTTTTTCCCTTGGAATATGTCTAAATTGATACTTAATGATGGTATTTCTGGTAGTTTTCCTCCTCTGTCTTCTAAATATTTTGAAACTCCTTCCATTTTTATAAAAAAGTGCATATAAATTATTGTGGGTAACTGGACCATGCATGCTGGAACAGGTAGCATGCACATTGTGCTTTATCGATTCATTGTTTTTTTCCTGGAAACATGCCAATTGAGCTGCTAACATGATTGTGTTTGTCTTTTAAAAAATCAGCTGTGTGTTCTCTCCAGTGAATATATTTTGCATGTATTTGGTGTGTTTTTGTATATGTTTATTTTTATTTTACATAGGGAGAACCTAAAGAAGTAGTTAAGCCTGTGCCCATTACATCTCCTGCTGTGCCCAAAGTCACTTCCACAACCAACATGGCCTACAATAAGGCACCACGGCCCTTTGGTTCTGTGTCTTCACCAAAAGTCACATCCATCCCATCACCATCGTCCGCCTTCACCCCGGCCCATGCGACCACTTCATCACACGCTTCCCTGCCACCTGTGGCTGCTGTCACTCCTCCCCCGTCCGCTGCATCTGGACCGCATGCTCACGCCCATCTTAGTGCCGACCAGTGCTCCTCTGCAGTGAGCATTGGTAAAACTGCAGTTAATGTCCCACGGCAGCCCACAGTCACCAGCGTGTGTTCCGAGACTGCTCAGGAGCTAGCAGAGGGACAGAGAAGAGGATCCCAGGGTGACAGTAAACAGCAAAATGGGTAGGTGGCTAAGGGTGCTTTCTGCTCTTTTCAGAACTCTTCTTCTAGATGATTTCCAGCAAACACTTGATCTACTCCCCCTCTCCCCCCAACACCAACTAGCTGTTTTTTGAAGGAAGGGAGATGAGGTTTATTTGCTTCATTAACACGTGGCCTTTATGTTATGTACATACAGCACCCTCTGCTAAGCAATTGCAGGTTATTGGAAACCCCATTACGTGTTCTGACTTATTACAATCCATGTGACATACTTTGTAACTCTTTCTCCAAGGCTCAGCAGAGCACTGAGCAGCTGGCACTTATAATGCAAGGCAAATCTTGAATCTTTCTTTCTCAAGTTTTCCATTCTTTTATTGGCCACCGAAAGTTACAGAGTGATTACAGTTGTCACCATATGTATCTCATCCTAAGGAGAGAGGAAATGAGTTTGTAAGAAGCTTCCCCCCCACCCCCAAGTAGTTTTAGGAAAGCAGAAAACAAGTCTACTTTATACTCAGACTCCTGTCTATAAAGGAAGCCTTAGCACATAGCAGATAGCTAACTTTTCAGATAAAGTCGAATTTGTTCTCTAAAAACTAACATTAATGGAAAGGCAATAACAAGGGATGTCAGAAGCAAATTCAAGAATATTTTCATTGTAAGATTTTTTTCTAAAATTTAACCCAATGAGCACGAAATGTACCATGTTACCAAAAGTTTTCAAAATCTTTTTTCACTTTTTCTTTTAGAACATTGTAGTAATACATTCATTTGAACGACACAAAGTTATGAGTGCATATCTATTTTCAGCCAACTTCAATTATAGATGGCCATTTGAGTCCTTTTGGAATTCAGTGACAATTCTTCCGAGGCAGAGTCATCTATGTAAAATCATTCAGATCGATTCATCGTGACGAAAATGTGCTTTAAAAAGAAAACAAAGGGAAATAACTTGCATGCCTGTTGTTTTTTAACCAATGCCAGCTCCCAGGAAAATATAATTAAAATAATTGTGCGGATAGGTCCTTTCTATGAGATAATCCCTTCCGAATGTTAATTCATGTAATGAAGAGCCCCTGCTCTCTGGAGCACTGCTACCATGGCAACCTGGGCTTTGAAAGAGGTGGTGGCTGGATTCCAGGCTGCTGCTGAGAGCAGTGGACACTGGAAGAAAGCGACCAGGCTGGACATACGGTCTGTGGGTGTGGTTTTCCTACGTTGTGATGAACATCGTAAGGAAAGTGAGTGACCTTCAAAGAATGTTGTTTCTTATTTCCTGTGAGGGAGAGAAACAGTATGTAGTGTTAAGACATATTTGGTTGTAATTTTTTTTTTTTTTTTTTTGCTATGTCTACTTTAAGACAATAGATTTTAGAGTAATCGTAATCGACACTCTGAAAAGAAAGACACTGCCATTCAAACACTGGCCACAGAGAAAACGAAAACAGAAGTTCTCTATATTTCCTAAATTCCAAGTTCGGTAGGGAAAACATCCACCGAAGGAAGTGTCTTAACTCAAATGTTTTCCCCGTACGCTTCTTGAAGTTTGCTGAGAAAGTCTTTTCAATGTAGAGGTAAAAGCAAATTGAGATTATGGAAGACTACTTCGTTTAAAACATCTGAAGCATAGCAAGCTTAAATTTTGTGTTTCATAAGCACAAGTTTGGTAGTTAAACGTGAAATGATTTAAAGCTTACGATTTTCAAAACAAAAGTAGACTATTGTATCTAGAGATGTGTAGTGGCTTCTTAATCATTCCATCAACAAGTGTTAATTAAGCACCTGCCTACTGTCCACCACTGTGCAAGAATTAAAGAGAAAAGGGATTATTACATATTTTACATCATCAACAAGTGAGTTACTACATTGTATTTGCAAGCTGTTTGCCTTTTAAATAGCTTGATTTTTGAATGTTGTCCAGATGTTAAGACAGTGAAAACTTGATTACTCTGAAGACGAAGTTGGTGTCAATGAAATTATAAAATAAACTTGTCTTTCTCTCCCCACATTTAGATTAGAGAAATCAAAAATAAGTCACACATTTTGCTAGTCAAGGATGTGTCGTTTGACAAGTGTTTTGAGAACTAATGAATGCATTTTCTGTATCAGCTGTCGAACTTTTTCTGAAATCAGTATCCAATATTTTGCTATTCTATTTCCCAGATCTTTATAATGTTGCAAAAGATCTGCAGCAAATCTCTGTCCAACTCGAGAGCTACTCTTATTAATTCCTTTTTATTTTAAAAATAGTATGTATTGGTGACCAAAAATTGAGGAGTGCGGAAAGATGTAAACATAAATCTGTAAGTTGTTTATCCCCTCAAATCTCTAGAAGGAGCGTTAGTTTTTAAGTGATTTAAAGTGGGTAGCTAATTTGATTGACATCCCCACCCAAATTTTTATAGGATTAATAAGCAAAAGCCTATTAAACATCACTACCAAAGGATAATTATTTATAATTAATTGTGTGAAATTTGTAGAATATCTTGATTTTTTAGAATATTTTTAATACTGTATAAACATTTCCATTTCTCCTTATAAATAATAATGATAAAAGCATTTTAAGAAATTTGACGGACCAGCAGTTAGCGTAATGGCTTTGTCGCTGGACTCCCATGTAGTTGACCGCGGTTTGAGTCCCGGGCCCGGTGGCTTAAACTCACGCCGGGTGCGTGTGCGTGCGTGCCCAAGATCCCGAGAGGAGAATGGAGGAGAAGGGATTGCAGCGTGGCCATCTCCCCTGGGGAGTGATTTCTTGCTTTCTGTCTCTCTGTCTCTCTCTCTGTCTGGCGAGTGCACGCGCCCTATAGCAAAAAAAGCCTCTTCAAAAAAAAAAAAAAGAAATTTGAAATCTTTCTTATATACATACAAAAAGTTGGTCCAGGCTTGCTGTTGCCTTTCCTAGACTCCTTATTCTCCTAAGAGCAGGATGGGGCTTTATGAAGGGAGGCTATTTTGCATTAAGCACTTTTCCATTCCATTTTTCCTTGCATTATAATGTGCCACCGCATTCAGAGGTAAGTCTTTTAAATTCCTTTCCTTCCATTTTCTTGGACTGCAGTTTCTTCTAACAGTTTCTATACAGTAATTGAAGAACCTGAGCATGGCATATACAAAAATAATGATGTGGTAGTAATATTATAAAATGATTTTCTCGTTGCAGAAAACACAAGTGACAAAGTTAGTATCCACATTACTGGAGAGGAAATATGGTGATTTATATATGAGTAAACAGCATGAATGGCTGGTTTTTGCAAAATTAAGTTAAATTTTGCAAAAGTTATATTAGAATAACCACATTGAGTGTTTTCAATAAGTTTGGTTTGCATTGCTCTGTTGCGGTGAATTGCTTTACAGTAATGAGTAGTAGCGCTTTTAACTATGTCATAGAATATATGTGGAGTTTGCTATGTAATGGTTTGAAAGAAGCAATGCTTGGGAGAATGCAATTTCTATTCATTGGGACTATTAGAAGACAAAGAGATAAAGAGAAAATGTAAACTCTTACACCATAGTGGATAGCATTTATAAAACTAAGTTAATGTCTATATTAATATTAGAATTCTCTAAGAACCTTTATGGTTTTTCTGGAGAGCTTTAATTCATAAAATGTTGCTAGGAGGTTGAGATTGCTATCTATGCAGTTGTGTGTCAGTGAATTTCAGAAAGTTCATCTACCTTGGGAATGAGTTAAGAGAAGTAGTTACCAACTTACCAAGTGTCAGAGTTAGCGGTGTGGACATTGCAGATCGTTGTGGTACACTTTCAAACCTTGCTTTTGTGTTCCGTTGTATACTAAACTGCCTAGTAATTACTAAATTTCAAAATAGATAAAATTATATTAGGCAGCACTTAAACTGAGTATAATTTTGATTATTCTGAGCATGTGCTGAAATTTATTTAGCATCACAGTGTAAACTATAATGGAGTTGGAAATACAGCCTGTCTATCTTCAGACACACCGTAAAGAATTAGCTATTGAATTATTAGGGCAGCTTCATCACACTGTGGCTATGATGTCACTGACTGAAGAGTTTATTACATACCTAGGAATATTACACACTCATGTACTTAGCAAAACATCCTCAAACCCTGACTTGTTTTTCTATTTGAAATTGAATTCTTTTTTTTTTTTTTTTTTTTTTTTTTTTAATTTGCCAAAGAGAGACAGTGACGGAGAGGGATAGGGAAGAGGGAGAAAGCACCCCTGTAACTCCCGCCCCACCCCACCCCCCGCCTCTGCCATGAGGTGGGGTCATACCACAATCACTTCTCCTCCATTTCTCTATCCTGCCAGGATTTGAGGGCACGTGTGCACGTGTGCCGGTGTGCTTTTCAAGCCTCCAGGCCTAGCATTTGAACCAAGGTCAGCTATGTGGGATCCAGATCCAGAAGGTTTGGGGGCCAGTTTCTAAATTAAATTCCTACACATGAAAAATTTGACTAGTTACTGGATTCCAGAGTAACGAACAGTGTGGCTTGTAAAGGGAGACAGTGGGACTTGGAAAAATAAATTGAAATATTTCGGTTAACTATTGGATTTTTAAATTTAAGATTGAGATTCATTCATTTATTAGTCATTACTATGCACTGGGCTAGGTGCTTCTCAACGTATTATGGGAGTTAATTCTCATTCAACCTTGAACAACAGGAGATCACATAGTTTTTTCAAGTCATGCATCTAGGAATTGCTAGAGCTCAGAATTGACCCGGGTCTTTGAAGCCAGCTTTTGATGTACCTTCCGCTGTATTGCCTGCTTGTGACTTGGGCTTATTTCTGTTACTTCGAATTAGTGTACGTTCCTAATTACTACAGAGTTAAATTGCGATCATGTGAATGAATTGAGATTATACGGGAGAAATGATGTGTAGAAACTGCAATTGGGTTTGATCCTACTTTTATTTTATTTATTTACTTTTTGAGCAGTTGAGGGATCTGTCCCAAAATCACACCTGTGTTTGTATAGTTTACAAATTGCATTCGGTTATGTTAAACTGAGTCCTTACAAGAAGCCGGAAAGGCAGAAAAACGTTGTTCACTCTGCAGAGACCTGAAGCTTCTGCAGAGGGCAGGTTGCCCGGGGCACGGGGGCAGCAGTGCATCGCCAGGGTTAGAAGCTGGTCCCTGGCTGGCATGCTGGCACTGCCCATTGCTGTGTGTGATAGGCTGTTCCATTCGGGCACCTTTCCTAAAACATGTGAAAATATTTGTTTGACATATTCAAATAGCATCTTCCTATTGAAATCAATTAACCTTCCAGTTGCCGCTTCTCACTACACCATAGACCCTTTCCCCCGCTAACTTCGCGCTGACGTAATATTTTACTTACACCTTAAAGTGTGTAAGTACACATCTAAAATCCTCCTCTATTCGGGGAAGGATATATTGTAAAAAAAAGTTTCCCTGCTATTTAAAATAGCCAAGGAGAGAATGCTTTGCATTGTGGCCAAAGAAGAGCCGTTACCCGCAGACAACGAGACCAGGTTCTTGCCGTGTTCTACCCTCCCTCAGTGACACTCAGCCCTCTGTCGAGTTTATGAAACTGACTTTGACATGTGGAAATAGAGCTTCGTTCAGTCTTAGCATTATAAACTGTGTTTGTAATGAATTATGACTTACTGTGATTGAACATCAATGCAGAATTGAACACTGCAATGTGTTTAACTTTAAAATTCAGTCTTCATGACAAAATCAAATGTCTCGGTTTTTAGTGGATCTGTATTTAATAGGCCACGTGAGTGAATTATGTTTCGTGGTTCTCCCTCTTTGGGTGTTACTAACTTCGTTCTTTTGTTGTATCATTTCAGACATGCTTTCTGGGCAGTAATTATGTTGCCGATCATGTAGAACTATGGTGTTCTCACAAATCACTTCTGAAGTTGCTAGGACTTGGTTGTGAATGAGGGTGTGTTACTGAGGGACGGGGGAGCATATGAAAATTCAGTGATTGCCCATTATTTATGAACCACTGTGCTGCCCACATTCTCTGTCATAATCACTGCATTGTAAGAAGTGAGAAATTTTCAAATAGCCTCTCATTCCTTTGTAAGATATGACTCAAGGTCATTTATGCGAGATTACACTTGCCATTAATGTATATTTATACTTCTATTATGTGAGACTGAAAGATTTTCTTTCTTTTTCTCTTCGGGTTTTAAAAGTGATTCTCAAATGCTTTGTTTCTATATCTTACATCTTATTTATTCCCTGGCCTTTTATTAGGAACATAGTAAGACTTTGGATCCATGTTAAAATGCATTTGTGAAAACCTAGACATTTAAAAAATACAGCCTTTCTCTTGATATTTAGCAACTTGAGGTTTGAACTAGCATTAATTCCTAAAATAGTTTTCCGTTTGGGGGGAAACAAAAGATAAAGCTGTTGTCCTGAGAACAGTGTAACAGAATTTCGCCTAACATTTGTTCATTTTTCCTACGTGCATTTGATTATTGTGAAGCATGCTGTTTGTGTAACATCGTCATGCGAATTCATTGTTTTGAGTTTCATAATTTCATTTGATCTTTTCCTCCTTTTCGCCTCCTCTTTGTCCCTCATCATTCTGGGAACATCACTGTCTTCTCTCCTCTGACACGTCTTTCTTGTGTTCTGCTCCCTCTTCAGTAATCCTGGTACCATGTAAGTACTTAACCAACCATTTGTTTTCTCATTTTCATCCCTGTCTTTTGGTAACTTTCCATCTTGCTTCAGCTCAACACCTCCTGCACATTTTAGTAATGTCTCCTCCTCATCACGAGAATTCTCAAAAATGTTAAGGAGCATAAGAAATGCTAGGGAACTTTCCTGCGAGGGAATGTCTTATGAACCAATGGGTGTGTTTAACACACCCACGCTTCTATGGCGGAAAAACTTTGTAAGTTAATAACCTTCAGGGTAATAAATGAGTATTATAGGCAATGTAGACTACAGTTAAAGATGTAGTTTGAGCCTCTTTTCTTTAGTGTTTTTAAATTTTTTGAATGAAGTTGCTAATGTTGTCTATACTTTGAAATAAAATACTTGCTCTTGAGAGTTTAGTTTACATATTATTCCAAATACATTTTTAAAAAATAATTAAAATTACTCTCTTTAATCATAGAGATTAGACTTCGAGAAGTTGAGTGAGTTACATAAAATACACACTGAGCAGGGGCTGTAATGCTTGGAGCCTTATCCGTCTGACTCTAAAGCCAATGTTAATTTAATTCTATCACCATCTTCACTGGGGAAGAAACTCTTCAAATGTACAAAGCCAGTTTTGATAGTGCACACTGTTAAAGACAGCAGTCGGTGGCTGGAGGAGAGCGCTGTGATTTCTCTAACAGGGAGCTGAACCTCGTACAGGTTGCCACCCACATCTGGCCACATTCAGAGCACTTTCCTGGGAGGTCTTGTGCCAGTCGTCTGCTACTCTGGGCTCATGTTCCTTTTTCTCTTGTAAATTAAACTCCTAACCTCCAGAAGCTTGCATTTGTCCTATTTTTTTTTTTTTTTTTGGAGAGGTTTTTTTCGCTATAGGGCGCATGCGCTCGCCAGACAGACAGAGAGAGACATAGAGACAGAAAGCGAGAAATCACCCCCCGGGGGGATGGTCATGCCGCAATCGCTTCTCCTCCATTGTCCTCTCGGGATCTTGGGCACACACACACACGCGCCCGGCGTGAGTTTTAAGCCACCAGGTCCGGGACGCGAACCGCGGTCGACTACGTGGGAGTCCAGCGACATAGCCATTACGCTAACTGCTGGTTCCCGCATTTGTCCTATTTTGATGGAGGGGAGAGGTGAGGAGAAATACTGATACATATTAGTATTATGTTCAGTAGGTCTTAAAGAGTTAAAAAATAACGTGTATTGCAAAGTCTTTAACATTTATGTTTTGTTAGTAGAAAAACGAATGTTCTTAGCAAACTCAGAGTACCTGAACTCTAGTTTACAAACCACTTCACTGTGTTATTTCCTTTAATCCTCAGAACAATACTATTTCATGATAGTCTTGCCTTATAAATAAAGAAATCCTGATGCTTATGTAGTGACGGTGACTTTTGCAAAATCACACAGTGGGAAAGTCATAGGGCCAGCATGTAAATCCTGGTCTTTTGATAAATCTTCCAGTGGTTTCTGAGAGACCGCAGCTCTTCCCAGGGCTGAGGCAGCACTGCAGCTTGTGTTTGGGAGAAGGGATACCTGCACATATTCGTAAGAAAATGCAGAGAGCAGCAGTCTGAACCTTCCCCAGATGGTGTCTGGGGTGCCGGCCTCGCCTGTACCAGACCTTCCCAGTTCCCAGGCCTGGTGAGGACGTGGCCATTTAACTCTCTGAAAGCCAGTGCGTTCTAGCAGTATATCTGTATTTAGCTGTGGTTAGGGATGTCGTTCAAATCTGTTTTGTATGACTCATGATGAAAAACACAAGTTATTTCAAATGGTTTGATTCTGACTGCTGTGGACTTCTCGTTTTCTAGTTTCTTTTTGTTCTTACTCTTTTCTTTTGCTTTTCTTCATGTTGGAAATCTCTCTCCTGCTGCCTTCTTCTGTCAATTAAAAGAAAAGTTCCACCTAAACGGTAATTTTTTCTGTTAAATACATTCTTGTAGCATGACTTTAAATGGACATTATGCATGCATTTTTTCTCCAAAACAACAAGAAAAAAAATCTGTTTTTAGAAAGAGATGTTTTGTAAGAAACCGGAGCCGAGTATACTTGTAAAATCAAACTACATAAAGGAAATAGCAAGGGTTAATTATATACATTATAAATAATTCAGGAGAGGCTATTTTATTCTTTCACTGTAATTATAGATTTACCTCTTTTTTTTTCTTCTCTTGTTAACCCTAGCCCGCCAAGAAAACACATTGTGGAGCGCTACACGGAGTTCTATCACGTACCCACTCACAGTGACGCCAGCAAGAAGAGGCTGATGGAGGACACCGAGGACTGGCGTCCCAGGACAGGGACAACTCAGTCTCGCTCTTTCCGGATCCTTGCCCAGATCACCGGGACTGAACACTGTAAGTCAACGCTCAGGAATCCAGATGGGTTCTTTGCCTCAGAGAGATTGGCAGATTCAGACTGCTTGGTGGTATTGAAAAACAAATCTGGGGGACCAGCAGTTAGCGTAATGGCTATGTCGCTGGACTCCCATGTAGTCGACCGTGGTTTGCGTCCCACACCCGGTGGCTTAAACTCACGCCGGGCGCGTGTGCGTGTGTGCCCAAGATCCCGAGAGGAGAATGGAGGGGAAGGGATTGTGGCGTGGCCATCCCCCTGGGGGGTGATTTCTCACTTTCTATCTCTCTGTCTGTCTCTCTCTGTCTGGTGAGTGCACGCGCCCTATAGCAAAAACCTCTCCAAAAAAAAAAAAAAGAGAGAGGGGAAAAAAAAAAAGACAAGTCTGGGACAATTTGCTTTTCAGTTATGCTATGCGTAATATGGGTATTATAAATACCACACCTGCCTGAGAGAGTCGCGCTGAAATATAATAGAAGTGGTCTGATGCTACTGGTAACATGATACGGATTTGTGTGTGTGTATGTGACTTTATGAACAGTTGATATTGGATGGTACAGATAACTGCTAAAATGATTTTGAAGTCAGAGAGAAACTAATATTAGATATTGCTTATTCTATTTCAGTGACAGAATCTGAAACTGATAATACGAAGAAGGCAAAGTAAGTTCTTCATCTTGTAAATTGAATGCTTTTCTTTCATGAATGGTCTCAATTTGGTTTTTGAGGTTTTCAAGTGTAATGGTATGGCATTTTGTCTTATAACTGGAAGCTACGCATTTAACTTTGGTGCCTTTTGTGTGACTTAAATGTACAACTTACTGATTTTTAAAATGAGGAGATACTGTCTGGGTGCTGTATCTAAGTCTTATTTTCTTTAGTGTTAAGATACGTGGGCCGAAGGATGTATTTGGGGGTGCTTTGCTAACAGTACGTATCTCTGTGAATGAGCTCACATGTCCCCTTGAAGTCATTTTGGTGATAAAACAATTAGTGTTTCCGAGAGGGCTCTATAGATTAATTTCTATGTTTCTTTATCTGCTCTATCCTTAAAATCTTTGCTTTGTAATAAAACAGCCAAGTGAAGCTAAGCTTTTATAAGGCATGTTTTCTGCATGATGGAGTTAGTGTAGAATCTTTTTCTCTTTCTTATGACTCTTCTATCACTCTTTTTTTTTATTTCCACAGGGAAAAGATACCCCTTCACGTCTTTAGTCCCAAATACACAAAATTACGTGACTGGCATCATGAAGTTTCAGCACGTGCTCTTAACGTACAGTGATTTATGAGCCTTGCCCCCACAAACAGCCAGCACATACCTTTTCATTCATTCTTTCTTTCTTTCCAACTTCACAGCAAAATCTGTATGAAATTTGCCTTATGAAAAATAGAACCTTTTCTATACTTTTCTAACAATTTCCTATGGTTGTGAAAACAAGGAAAATAAACATGCTTTGTGCTAGTCGGTAGCTCATAAATGTAAAAACCGAAGAAAGAAAACTAAGGGGTTAGATCTGCTCAGTGGATTTATGGGTAGCAACCTTAGAAAAGGAATTATTGTTGTAAGTTGAATTTGGTTGGTTGTTTGAAGCAGAAGCAGATGAGCAAATAATTCCTCATCTGATTTGGAAAATTCTTCTTTTATATTATTACGTTTCCTAAGTTTGCTATTAAGTTCAGTATTAGGTGACATTCAGATCTGTAGTAAATTATTCTAAGTAAGCAAATATGAGGTTACAAGATTCTAAAAAAGGCTGTATTAGAGAAGAGTTCACGGTAGGTTTAAGTATCTTTTAAAGTGGGCACTGGGAGGCCCAGATGTGGCCCCTCAAAAGGAAAGAAAAGAATCTTGTCCCTGTTTGCAGTGGGGACATACTGTTCTTTTGGTTTGGTTTGATTCAAATATCCTATTTTCTACCAAAGGAAATATTTGTAAGCTGGTGGGTCTTTTTAGGGTTATAGACAACTTCCAGGCCTTGGCTAGTGGGATATAGATAAGATAGCTTTACTTTGTTTTCAAATCAGAGGAAAAGAACATAAAATAAGTTGTACTATGAATGATTTTGAAACATCAGAGAAACATTTTTACTTGCTGAAATAGAAACTACTGTGCATTGCTGATATTTATAGGAAGCTATGTTTCGGCCAATACATGGAAGCTAAATCTCTGACCAGAATTGCATTCTGCCTTGTAATATAATGTATTATATATTAGAGCTACACTCAGTAATAAATGCATTTTGAAGTTTGGAAAAGTCTTGTAATAAAGTTGCCTTTGACTTAGCTTTGTACTTTGTTTTCCTGAGGCTGGTAACATTGCCGTCTAGGATTTGGTACAGTATCACGTGGGTGAAATAAATGATTCTCTTGACATTTCATTTGGAAAACGTTCTTAATTTTATGAGGTTACTAAAATGTGTGTGTACAATACGGCAAGGGCACGCGTTGGACTTTTTGCCTTGAATTTTGACCTTATTAACATCCTCTGTGAGTAACATGTAAGATGTTAGGTATGACACAACCGAGAATTATGATTTGTGCAAAATGATTGCAGAAAGATCTTGTCTGCATTTAAGGGTCCATATTTATTTTTCAAGGTTTTCTTCACTCAAAGTCTTAATAGTACTAGGACAGCTGTACTCATAATGTGGAAAAGCTAACAATTTAATTAAATAACAGGTTACCATAAAAAATTTGGCCTTTCAAATATACTTAAAATATAATTTCAGGATTTGTCAATGCTCATTTCCACTATTCTTTATTATATATATCTTTTTTTTTTTCAGAGAGAGAGATTTTTTTGCTATAGATTGTGTGTGCTTGCTAGAGAGACAGAAAGTGAAAAATCACCCCCAAGATGGCCACACCTCAATCCCTTCTCCATTCTTCCCTCAGGATTTTGGGCACACATGCACACATGTCCAATGTGAGTTTTAAGCAGCTGGGTCCAGGACTCAAACCACAGTCAACCACGTGGGAGCCCATTACATAACCATATACGCCATCTGCTGGTCCCAGGATTTCTTTCTTTTATTGCTCTGTTTCTTCAGATACTCAGAGGCCTTACCTGCTTGTGTTTTGTGGTTATGACGTCAATCCCAGTTATCACTGTGTATCTGGCCTCTGTAAGAAGATCTACTTTTTTTACAACAAGCTTTCTCATACCTAATAGTTCTCCCTTGAGCTCAAAAGGTGATGTCTGAGATAAGATAGAATTAAAATTATGTAAAAATAAACCATGTGGTAATCGTGGTGTTTTCTACCAAGGACTAAATTTCTAGAATAACCCCAGAATTGATAGAACTACTAGAAAGACTTTTAGATAAATAAATGAATTTTTCCCTGAATACAGACAAGAGGACATATATAAACTTTATGACTCAAAATAGGGACCGTGGAGGATAAGAACGAACACCTTGCCTAACTACCAGTAGAGCAGTAAACGTGCCATGGGAAACACAGGCTCACGGCGCCGGGCTGATCCACACGGGAGTGTGAGGGTGAGGGCTAAACCCAGAGCACAAAGGACCTTCCGTCTGACCTTGTCAGAAGTTGACTTCCTGAGCTCAGCGACTCTCCCAGGACATTATATATTCCTAGCTTAAAAGCTAGCTAAAAATGATAAAAGCTACTTGCAATAATATTATTTTAATCTAGTGATCTAATTTATGACTTGTTTATGTTTGTCTCTTACAGCTATTCTTCACCATAGGCTTGTTTCTTAATGTGAAATTAGGAAGTTACCCTTAAAGAGTTTTTTAGTATTTTTTTCCTCATGAGAATAGAATGTTTTACACATAGTCAAATATATTTTTGTAATCTTGAAAACTACAGTGGAAATAGAAATGCTTATTTCCCAAATCATTATGTCCTTTAGGAATATATTCAGATATATTAATATTATAGCCTTTTAATAAACACTATGATATTAGGATATAAAATACTAGTCCCTTCTTTTATTCAAAATTACTCAACACTTTAGAATGAGTTCTTTTTCCTCCAGACAAATAGTTTTGCAATTTTCATGTTTCTGATGTGTGTATAAAATCTTATGAATAAGGACCAGCAGGTGGCACAGAGGTCAGACAGCTGTAGCCCACATGGCTGAGTGTGGTTCAAGTCTCAGACCCAGTGCCTTGAAAATCATGCAGGGCGTCTGTGCGTGCGTGCCCCAAGTCCCAGAAGCAGAATGGAGCAGAAGGGATTGCATCATGGCCATACCCCTAGGTGGGTGATTTCTCACTTTCCCTCTCTGCCTATTTCTTGCTCTTTCCCTTTGAGTACACGTGCCTTATAGCAAACTACCCCTCAAAAAAGGAAATTATTAAGCCTGCAGATGGCATAGCTGTTATATCGCTGGACTCCTACGTGGCCGACTGTGGTTCAAGTCCCAGACCCGGTGGCTTGAAAATCATACCTGGCGCATGTGAGTGCATACCCAAGATCCCAGGAGGAGAATGAAAGAGAACAGATCATGACATGGACATCTACCCTGGGGAGGTGGGGGGTAATTTCTCACTTTCCCTGTCAATCTCTCTGGTGAGTACATGCACCTTTTATCAAAAACATCTTAAAAAAAAAAAAGAAAAGAAATAATATAAATGATAAATAGTAATGGCCTATTTTCATTCTTTCAAATGAATAATTATTAAATACTTAAATTCCAGGCACTAATTTTTGTGCCAGGGATAAGGAGGGAACACAGATAAACACATAAGCAAAATTATCTGAAGTCATTGCATTACCAAGATAATAAAATAAGTTTATATAAAAGATTATTTGGCTAAGTTGGCTTAGCCAGGGAAAGATGACATCAGACTTTGTGGCCCTATGAGGAGATGATCTTAATGCCGACGCTGGGAGAGGAGAAGGAGCTAGCTATGTGGTGACCCCGGGGCTGGGTTCAAGGCAAAGCCAACGCATGTGGCCGGGACGCAGCTCAGAAAGGTGGGTGAGGCTGGGACTTGGTGCCCCAGGGAGACGTGATTCTTAGGCTTATTGGAGATACCGTGTACTCCCATTGCCATCCATAGCATTTTAAAGGAAGTTACCACACGATATCTAATCACTTACAAGTAAAATTAGAAAATGAAGAACCAGGCGATTAGTCAGCTTGCTAAATCAAGCACATACCTACTTAGTGCCAGCCCCGCTTATTCCGAGTTTAATGTTTTCCCTCTTGAGATCCAGTAAACACCTAGACCAGGGAGACATAGCTACAGTATGTTTCTGTTTTACACACACATACACACATATATGTATGTGTGCTTATAGAGATCAGAAACAACGGTATTCTGTGAAGCAAACATAGTCACCCAAAAACAAAACTCGTGTGACAATTTGACACATGTATTCATAGTTTAGTCATGAATTTGATGACTTAGTCCACTCTGGCTAGTTTTGTTTGGACTCACTTGTTTATGTCATTCATGAACATTTCTTTCCTTCTTTTTGCATTTTTTTTTTTTTTTTTGAGAGGTTTTTGCTATAGGGCACGTGTGCTCGCCAGACAGACAGAGAGAGAGAGATAGAAAGCGAGAAATCACCCCCCAGGGGGGATGGCCACGCCGCAATCCCTTCTCCTCCATTCTCCTCTCGGGATCATGGACACGCATGCACACACGCCCAGCGTGAGTTTAAGCCACCGGGTCCGGGACTCAAACCGCGGTCGACTATGTGGGAATCCAGCGACATAGCCATTACGCTAACTGCCGGTCCCTTTCCTTCTTTAAACTTGTCTAAGGGCATGTGCGTTTACTAGAGGGAGAGAGGGAGAAAGTGCCTCTGGGTGGGGCATGGCCACGCTCACTCGGCAGCCCTGCCTTCATTTCCTCGCCCTGCCCGGATTCTGGGAGAGCGCACGCCCACGCCCAGTGTGTCTTTCAAGCCACTGGGTCCGAGATTCAAACTGCGCAGTCAGTTCTATGGGGTCTGGCTCTCTCAACCTTAGGCCACAGGGCTAGGAGCCTCAGGAACGTTTCTTAAACCAGATGAGTATTTTCTTGATCATTCTTTCCAAGACAGGAATCAAAGCTTTTTCATTGTTGTTAGAAATAGGGGGTTGTCGGAAAAGTCATGACGCATTTTCTCTATGCAAAAGTGCATCATGATTTTTCCAACAACCCAACAGTAAGAAGGGAATGATACCTTCTGGTTTTTAGGCTCAGATTTGTAATTGACCCAGCACTTTTGCCCCTGAGTTTCTACTTTAAAATATGAAGCTAGGGGCCAGCAGGTGGTGTGGTGGCTAGGGGCGTTGGATTCCCACATGGCCAACCATGGTTTGAGTCCTGGACCTGGCGGCTTGCTTTCTCACTTTCTCTTTCTCTCTCTCTCTTTCTCTCTCACTCTGGCCAAATTGAAAGAAAGAAAGAGAGAGAGAAAGAAAGAAAGGAGGAAAGGAAAGGAAAGGAAAGGAAAGGAAAGGAAAGGAAAGGAAAGGAAAGGAAAGGAAAGGAAAGGAAAGGAAGGAAGGAAGGAAGGAGGAAAGAAAGGAGGAAAGAAAGAGGGAGGGAGGGAGGGAGGGAGGGAAGAAAGAAAGGGAAAGAAAGAAAGTTAAATAAAATAAATTCTAAAAAAAAAAAAAATGAAGCTAGATTCTGTGGAGGGCACCGTGACGCCCACCTGGACACCAGCCAGTGGAAGACTGGAAGTGCGGTGGGCAGACAGCCTTTGTGTGTCAGTTCTTCTCGAATCACCTCAGCTGGAGACACCCCTTCCCCAAAGGCTACTGCCCCATCAAGACTGCCAGCACTGAGTGAACTGATCAATTGGGAGGAAGAGGACTCAGAGCTTTGCCCTTTCTGCCCAGTGAGGGACAGCTCGGGCCTGTCCAACCCCGAGCTGCTGCGGAGTCAGCAGAGGCTGTTCCGAGTCCTGTTTTGCACCTCAGTTTCTCCTGCCCGCTCCTGTGTTCTGTGCTCTCCTTTTCCTTTCCTTTCCTCTCACAGGTGTTGGTCCTTGAGGCATTTCTTGGCGCATGGATCCCCAAAGCGGAACAGACAGGAAGAAGGAGAAAGCACCCACCAGTGGGGTGCGGTCACACCGCAGTCCCTTCTCCTCCATTTCTCCATACTGTAGGGATTTGGGGCATGAACACACACACACACACACACACACACACACACACACACTGTGTTTTCAAATATCCAGGGCTGAGATTTGAACCATGCGGTCAGCCATGTGGGATCCAGCTCCCTTAACCTGTCAGCCACAGGGTGGGCCCAGGAGCACTTCTTAATAAGCATCCTCCATGCAGAACCCTGTCTGGGAGCCTGCTTTCTGGAGAACCTGATCTGTAATAGAATCACCTTTGAGATTCCAAATGGCACCTCAGTTGCATGAGGACCTGTTTCGTGTGCTTTTCTTCATCATTCTGTCTTTACCACTTCTCGTTTCTTCTCCTTGAATCTTCAACCCAGACCAAAAACTTTGTTTTTGTTTTTGTTTTTTTTTTTTTTTGAGAGATTTTTGCTTTAGAGCATGCACATTTGTTGGAGAGAGAGAGAGAGATAGAAAGGGAGAAATCACCCCCTCAGGGGAATGGCCGCACCACAACCCCTTCCCTATTCTCTTCTCAGGGTTTTGGGCACTCACTTGCATGCGCCCAGTGACCACAAACACTATTTAGGACGATCTTACATAAAAGATCAGTTAAGAGCAGCTCAGAGGAGTGTGGAAGCCCAAAGGCAGCTGCATTTACTTGGCCTTGCCTCAAGCATCAGAGGCAGCCCAAGAGTGAAGAGACACCAAATACAGTCAGATCTACGTGAATTAAGCAATGAAATGAGAAGTTTCAGAATGAAAAGTCAGGGTTAACCAAGTAAGTGGAAGCAGCACTTAAAATAGGAAAGCAGGACTTAATAAAATACCATTTTGCATGTTACAGTTTTCCATATGTAGCATTTTAGAATCATGTATCAGCCATTTAATCTGTCACTTAATAAACTTTATTTGGAATACATCTGCTGTTTTTCTTCACTTTTTCTTTAAGGTTTTTACCATAGCGTATGTGCACTCTTTAGAGAGAGAGACAGTGAGAGGGAAAGTGAAAAATCACCTCTCCCGGGTGGGTGGCCATACTGCAATCCCTTCTCTTCCATTCTCCTAGAACCTTGGGCACACACACATGGGGTGTGATTTTCAAACCGCTAGGTCCAGGGCTCGAACTGTGGTTGGCCATGTGGGAGTCCAGCACCCTGACCACCACGGTACCTGCTGGCCCCCTTCACATTCTTTCAAGTTTACCTCTCATGTCTCCTGGGGCAGAGACTGCTACTGAGCAGCTTTGGAAACACGCAGGGAAACAGACATTATAGGGTGAGGAGGGTGCTGCATGGGGGGTAAGGCTATTGGTGTCTTGTGGTGCACTGAAGAGTCCCACAGAATGAGAATCGTCAGCCCCAAGTGCCAGGAGTGAGGTACTAAGAATGCAAATATGCCCCCAAATTTCCCATTCCTTCCCACAACTCCAACCCCGGTTGAGTTCTCACCTGTGCCACCCTCTCTCTACCACCCAAACTGGAAATAATCTTACTTTTAAACTATAATACTGTATAGTTTTTAATCCCACTCTTCACACCTGTTCTTCTCATTTCTATCATGAACATTTGTCTACATGTCCTAAATTTCCAACTAGAGCTCTTTGCAGACTGGAGTACTAATGGGCATGGTTTTCTTCCTGGGTGCAATTGTAGCTAGGTAAAAATTTGCACATTCAATGCCATGGCTCATCTTGAAGGTGGATCCTGGGATTGTACAAGCCATCTCTGGCACACCACTTAAATTAGAAACGTGATAACAAGGTACACACTGGGTTGCTTAAACAGTGTAAATTAATTTTCTCCTAGTTTTGGAGGCTAGGGGCCCTAGGACAATCAGGGTGCCAGGAGGGTTGGCTTCTGGTGAGGTTCCTCTTCCTGGCCACCCTCTCACTGTGTCCACATGGCCTGTTCTCTGTTCAAGCCCAGAGAGCGAGCAAGCATCGGTGTCTCTTTCTCTTCTTATAAGAAACCAGTGCGCTTAGATGAAGATCCTACTCTTACGAACTCATTTAACCTCAATTACCTCTTTAAGAGCCTGTCTCCAGATACAGTCATGCCGGGGATTAGGACTTCATATTAGGTTGAGATGAACTTTGCAGGTGAGGTGTTTTTTTTTTTTGTTTGTTTTTTTAGGTTTTTGTCAGAGGGTGTGCGTACTCACCAGAGAAAGACAGAGTAAGACAGAAGGAGGGAAAGTGAGAAATCACCCCTCAGGGACTATGGCCACACCGCAATCTCTTCTCCACACTCCTCTGGTTATTTTGGACACACATGCACATATGCCCATTGTGGTTTTAAGCTGCCAGGTCTGGGTTTTGATCCACAGTTGGCCATATGGGAGTTCAGTGCCTTAACCACAATACCACCTGCTGGCCCCCGAATCATTTATTTATAACTTAAGAATTTTAGTCCCCCTTGACCACACCATTTTCTTTTAGTTTGTACTATATAGTTGTATTAATATTAATCTGATATGCAGTTTTAAATTTATAGTGCTCATATGGCCTATACAAACAAGTATAAAGTAGCGTTTTAGTTTAACAAAAAGATACCTAAAACTATCCTGATCAAAACATAACTTTTTTCAGTCTTTCATCTTCCTTCCTTAAGGAATAGTATGTTTTGATTTTTTACATATTATGGTTAAGAATTGAATACCACAGATTCCACAGCATAGTCTATTTCAAAAAAATTAAAACAGTCAGGTGGAATCTCTTAGCTAATACAATCATAAACATTCCCACAAAATATGGTTGCCAACTTGGCAAAAAGACTTTATGTCAAAAAAGAAAAATAAGAACAGGATCAAATGATTTTTGTCTGTTGAAAAATACAGAATATTTGTAGTTGATCTCTTTATTTTCTGCTGGTAGCATGTACTGTTTTATGCCAATGCTGATTTGGTGATGACAGTGTAAAGATCGCCATCTGTCGAACATAAGTAATTACTACACGTCAGTTCCTGGTGAGGACAGTACTTCAATAATTATTGAAACGGGAAGTGTTTCTATTTACCTTTGTATTTTCATGCAAAACTGTTCAGTTCTTGATTGGATTATGGATGTGCTTGCCTATTTGTGGCAATTTACACTTAGAATATTACTGTTTATAAAGAGCTTTCATTTATAAAAATTGGCATTTGTAATATACAAAATCAATTTTCATAGTCCAGACTGTGCACCAGGTTCCTTAGAAGCAGAATTTTATCAGACCAGTTACCCTTCTCATGCTGTTCTTTAAATAAATTCTGTTTCATTTTTAGAGAATGAAACTACGCAGTAAAATTATTTTATTGAATTCAGAAAATGAAAGGAACTTAGCAATATTAAATTCAATATTGAATAAGGTGCCTGGAGTATAGTATTTTTTTTTTACTTCAAATTATAACTTTTTTTAAAAAGAAACATATATAATAGGTAAGCATGGGCCAGCTGGTGGTTACGGTGGCCGGATCCTTCATTGCTTATTATATAGTTTGTGTCCTGCGTTTGGAGGCTTGAAAAATACTCTGGGTACGTGTGCCTGAATGCCCAAAATCCTGAGAGGAGAATGGAGCAGGGATCGCAGTGCAGCCATCCTCCCTGAAGGTGCTTTCTTATCTTTCTCCCTTTGACAAGTGCCGGCGCCCTTTAGTGAATTTTAAGAAAACGGGTAAGTATAATAGGCAGTCTTTACCTTGATGAAAGGCTTAATTTTCTATCTTTGCTGTTGTTCAGTTTTACATCTTACTCACATAAGGTTTCAGAAATCCATTTTTTTTTCTATTTTTATGTTATGTGAAAATTTATTATAATAATGTGATTTTATAAAATAAAATTGAACTGATATACTACATGATGTAGTATAAAACATACGATAGGTAAGGATATTTTAGCCATCCTGATTTTCTTTTCCTTTAAAAAATTTTATTTTGCTAATAGGACATGTGTACTCACCAGAGACAGAGACAAAGAGAGAGGAAAATTGAGAAAACACCCCCTCAAGGGAGATGGCCACACTGCAATCCCTTCCCTATTCTCCTCTCAAGATCTTGGGCACCCACGCATACACACTCAGCATGTTTTTCAAGTTGCTGGGTCCAGGACTCGAACTTCACGGACTGCTATGTGGGATCCATTTGCCTTAACTTCTACACCATCTGCTGGCCCATCTTTTTCTTAGTCAAATAAGAGAACTCTGTCTTCAAATTACATTTACCTTATAATCAGTTTCAATCGTCTGTGTATTCTCTTTTGTATTTCCCTATCTCTGGTATCCATCTAAAAGGAATTTGTTCCTCGTTGAGGGCTTACTCTGGTCCAGCTCTGTGGTAGGTGTTCATCTTACGGATGCAACTACGCACTCCTAGGAATCTGAATAACTGCTTTTCTCTTACTGTTATTGTTTTTAGGTTTTTGCCGTAAAGTATATGCACTCACCAGAGAAAGAGCTAGACACAGAGAGGAAAAGTGAGCCCCCCAACCCCTGCCGGGAGGATGATGACTCCTCAATCCCTTCTCCTCTGTTCTCCTCATAGGATTTGGGGCACACCTGCACATGCGCCCAGCATGATTTTCAACCACCAGATCTACGACTTGAACTGCTGTCAGCCATGTGGGGGTTCAGCCCTAGTATTAGGAGCATGAAAAAGAAAATAGTATATTTTCTATTATGGGAAGAGGTAAATACGGTACTGATTTCTAAAGAATAAAAAATGAACTTCTAAACTTTTAAACTAGCTTGGACTTGAGGTCATCTGGAAAAAAAATCAACCATATATATAGATATAGATATAAATTATACAGGGTGCATACATGTGCATGACAGAAGAAGGGAGGAGGCAAGGAAGAGAGAGAAAGGGGGAAAAAAAGAAACCCTAATGGGATATGGTCATGCAATAATAATTTTTCTTTCAATTCTCCATAAAATCAGGATTCTGGGCATGTATATTTGTTTCTCAAACTGCCGGGACTGGAATGGAAACCCTGGCCAGCCATGTAGGATCAAGCGTCTTCTGTGTGGTGCTTAACCGCTGTACTTCTGGGTGGGCACTAGAAGGGATTCTTAAAAACATGTCTAGTGAGCACTGAGAAAAGAAAGAGAATTGCTAAGACCCAGAATAAGTTCTCAAGAAACAGATCACATCTAACTTGTCACATTTTGGAAGGAATGGGGGATGCTAATTTTAACAAGTCATCAAAGATTTAAGATCCCCTTGAATTTAGTGATGAAATGAGGTCGATGAGTATCGTGTTGTTAGATTAATAACAGGTTGAAGGAGTTTAACCAAAGGATATTGTTTAAAGGATCAATCAGTGACAGATTTCAACCTCTACAACTTCCTAAACTTGTGGCTCTCATAAATAAAGGAGATAATGGTATACACATGGTAGAACCTATAGCCAGATCATCCTTCAAATATATATTGGGTTGTCAGGAAAGTCATGACGTATTTTTTTCCATTTTTCTATGCAAAAATGCATCATGACTTTTCCAATAGCCCAATATGTTTGGAACTTAAGGAAATGGTCCAAATTTAATAAAAAGTAGAAGTGAAATTTAGTATGGTTATGCGATGATTTGGATCAAAACACTTTACTCTTTTGGACACACGAGATGGGAGAAATAAAGTTAGCAAAACTAAAGATTAGAAAACTAAACATTTTCTTAAACAAAAGAAGGATTTTCAAAGAAAATAAACCTGATGTGATTTAGTTACAAAAATGGTCAGACAAGCAGTTCTATTCTGCATTAGTGAACCCCACGGGGCATATTATGTTCAGTCCTTGGCATTAATCTCTGACAGTCTGTAGATGATCCCAAGAAAATCAGCTGCAAAATCGTTGGGACAGTGAAGCTGTCTTTGAGTCAGAGGCAGTTATATGTGTAATTCATTAGCTGATAATAGGGGCTGGCTCCTTGACATAAATCCTTGGCTGTGTCGTCTTCTTCCCTGAACGTTCTCCCTCAGCCTCAGGCCTGGAAGGTCCGTGGCCCCTGCTCATGCGTCCTGTGTATCATAGACAGTAAATTAATCCAGTGAATGCTAGGGAAATGCTTGTGTGCCATTCGCTGTCCTGGGTGCCGTCATGCACGTATAGTCTAGTGGAGCAGACAGGCAATGAGAAAGCAAGAAAATACAGCTTTAGATGGCAGTTTTGCATTTATATTTTATAAAGAAAAGTAGGACAATGTAATAGATATAATGGGAGGGGAAGAGTAAAATCATTAGATAATAGGGTAAAAAAAGTATTTGAGCTAAGATGTGAACCAAAGTCAGTCTTAGAGATACAGAGGAGGTACGGGTGCTCTTGAGGCAGAGCATCTGCAGAGAACAGCAAGTGTGGAGACCCCAATACAGGGATCAGCTTTGTGTGTTTAGGGAACTGAGAGAAGTCCATTATGAATGGAGCGTAATGAATAAGAGAGAGTGGTAAGAGGTTGAATGAAGTAGCCAGAGGGCGGCACATCAGTTCAATTCTGTGCATGTGGAGCCGGATCCCACATGGCTGACCATGGTTTGAGTCCCGGATTTTGTGATTTGAAAAACACACCACACACATGTGTGCCCAGAGTGCTGATGGGATGGAGAAATGGTAAAGGAATTGTGGCATGAAGGTAGTAGTTGGTGTGGTGGTTAAGGCACTGGATTCCCACACAGTAAACCAGGATTCGAGTCCCAGACCTGGTAGTTTGAAAATCACACCAGGCACATGTGAGTGTTTACCCAGAATCCTAAGAGGAGAATGGAGGAAAAGGGATTTAAAATAAATTATTTTTATAATACCATGATTATATTAAAACTACAGAGTGGTAGGGTTTTGTGCCTGGTTTGAGATTTAAGCCTCCTGGTCCTGGTCTCGAACAACTGGTCGACTATGTGGAAGTACTGTGATGTAACCATTATGCCCTCTGATGGTCCCCCCCCAAAATTTTCTTTGATCAGTTCTTCTTTGCTCTCACAAAAAATAAGACTCATTTTGGGTGGTATTTTCATCGTTAATTTACTTCCTAACCTTTTTTTTAACCCCCTAACAGTCAGTCCTTCCTGTCCCCCATGTGCAAAACAAAGATGTCTCTACTTGCTGATTTTTAAGTTTTCTTCAAGATGCCATGTATAATATCATAAATAGAGAATTAAAATGCACAAGTAATGTTTTGGGGCTGTTACAGAAAGAAAACTTGTTGAAATTGATTCATAAATGTAGCTGCGATGGTAAGGGCCAGACATTTCCTCGTGAACTTTTCGTTGATTTAATTTTGCAGAAGGGAGATCATAGTTGTGAGCAACACACTCGTCATATTGATTATAAGAAGGCCAATAGGAGAGACTCGTTTTTTCAGGTGACTAGCAGTTTCCTTGGCTAAAATAAATAGCATAGCTATTCACAGAACCCCAACAGGGCAGAAGCCAGATGAGAAAACATTTTCTGTTATCATTAAAACATAATTTATATCAAAGTTAAATAATAAACTAAAATGAAATTAATAATACTATCAGTGACCAAGAGCCTGAATTATGGAAGAACTTAATTTGTTCAGATATTGAAAAAGTCGTCTAACGTGGGGCCAGGGAACCGTGAGGGGAGGAACAGCCAATGAAATAGGACTAAATAAGACCAAGGTAGTCAAGGCACTGAAGAGATGAGGAGTGGTCAGTTGGGTCAGACACTGAGACTAAGTAAAATGAGGAATACACACCCCAAAAATACTGTATAATTCTACTTAATATGAGATATCTAAAGTAGTCTAGTTTGTTGAAACATAAAGTAGAATGGTGGTTACCAAGGGCTGGGGAGGGGGGGATGGGAGTTAATCCATGGTTATAGAGTTTCAGTCGAACTTGGAAGATGAAAACGTTCTGGGGATCTGTTTTGCAATAATGGGACTATATTACTCAACCATACATGGGACATCACTGATCAATACATTTAAAGTAACTAAGATGATACATTTTATGTGTTTTGGCCACAGTCAAAAAAGAAATGAGGAATGCAAGTTGTTCATTGAATTTAGCCATGAGGAGGTCATTAGCGACCTTGGCAAGAAATGGTTTTATGGAATATGGGGGTTTAAGGTCCAGTTGAGGTGGCTGGAGAGAGGATGGGTAGGTGAATATACAGTGATTTCAGAGTTTCACTGTTAAGGAAAATAAGAACGTTGAAGGGAAAGGTAGGTGTTTTTCATTGTTTCATTTTTGAATGGGGACTCAGGACACCCAGCGAAGGGGAGATGGATCAGTTGAGGCCCTTGAGAAGAAGGAGGGACAGAGATGGAGTAGACAGCATAAGGCGTCGCTGTCCGGCTGCCGCCAGGACTGGACATAGAGAAAGTGTTTCTTTCACTGCAGGATGGCGGGACTTAGTGACATGGACAACCTCATGCCTGATTTGCCTGGCTAGATTATTAAGAAAAGCGTAGACACAGAGCAGAGACTGCAGAGAAAGACACGGTGCACAGATGGTGCTGTATTCATTCTCCCCGAGGAAAGCAGGCCAAAGACTGCAAGCCCAGCTCTACAGACAGACCTGGGAAGGAGAAAGTCTTCATACCCCTCTCCAGTGAAAAATGAAAACCCGTGTGAGCAACAGACAAAACAGACTTTGGCTGCTGCAGGAGGACTATTAATCAGGTCTTCTTCCAACCTAAAGAAATAAATATTAGGGAATGTCAAAACAAGAATAGGTATTGATGTCTGTTTCATATTAAATGAGGTCTTAGGTCTAGTCTTAAGTTCAGTGTTTTTAGATTGGCCGAATGACAATCAGGTAATCAGTGTGCAGAGCACATAAGAAATCTCCCAAGTGCACTTGTTTGGAAACTTGAAAATCTGGCTTTTAAAGGTATTTCTTGAGTTATATGAACTTAATTCTCAGGCGGCTTTCAAATATTTTCGGTCAACAAAGTTCATGGAGATGGAAGACTCCACTTCTCCGGCTCACTTGCTTCCCCTTTGTTACCCGTCCTCATTATAAGTTAACAATTATATATTAACAGTTCTTTTTTTTTATTTTGAAATTATTTTAAATAGAAATAGAAAACATCTTGGAAAAAAACCCCACAATATATAGGCACATTTTTACTCCTGGGCTTCTCACACTCTCACTGTTCACCAATCCCCAAGATGAAAAACACTCTTCAGTGAAGTATTCAGCCACCAACAATGATATTATTAATAGGGCTATGGATCAGTTTCACAAAGAAACCAATGAATCCCATTATAGCAAATCCTATTGCTGTTGCCATGGCAATTTTCTGGAATTCTTTTCTATCAGGTTTGGTGCATCTTTTTACCAGCTGAATCGAGTCCTTTACAAACTGCTGACTTGGCTCAACGAACTGCATTACCTGATCCAGGATTGCCAGACCCACTGCCATTTAAGATGCCAGGGACAGGTGGCACCAACAGTTCTTTAAAACTATACTTTCGGGACCAGCAGTTGATGTAATGGCTATGTCGCTGGACTCCCATGTAGTCGACTGCGGTTCGAGTCCCAGGCCTGGTGCCTTAAACTCACGCCAGGTGTGTGTGCGTGTGTGCCCAAGATCCCAAGAGGAAAATGGAGGGGAAGGGATTGCGGTGTGACCATGCCCCCTGGGGGGTGATTTCTTTCCTTTTGTCTCTCTGTCTCTCTTTGTCTTTCTGGCGAGTGCATGTACCATATAGCAAAAAAAAAAAAAAAAACAAACACTATTTTCTTGGGGCCAGCAGGTGGTATGGTGGTTAAAGCGCTAGACTTCTACATGGCCGACTACGGTTCTTCTACATGGCCAACTACAGTTCAAGTCTCAGACCTGGTGGCTTGCTTTCTCGCTTTCCCTTTCTTTTTCTCACTAGTCAAATTAAATCATAATAAAGTTAAATAAAATAATTATTTAAAAAAACCTGTAATTTTTTTTCCTAAAATATCGACAGTTCTTTGTATTATAAAGGACATTGTTAAGGTATTTTTTGGAGTTCTTGGTCATTTTTTCACACTTAATCACGTGTCCCTCCTTACATAGACATTCTGTCTAGCTAGAATTGTCACACAGTCTCTAGAAAGTACACGTATGTTCTAAGAATACCGAGAGTTCTGTATTTGAAAGCAGTATATTTCATTTATGAACTTAATAAATATTTATTTTTTTACTTTATGGCAAGCCGTTATTATACTGCTTTATATCAGTAACTATCATGTCCCTGACCTCAGTGGTGTTCTGGTTTACTGAGGGAGCCTGGACTTAACCCCCACAAGTGTATAATTACAATAATACAGACTCTGTGAAGAAAGTGCAAGGGGCTATGAAAGCATCTGGTAGGGGCAACTAAGGGGGTTGTGGAACCGAGGAGGCCTCCCTGAGGTGATATTTAAAGTGAAGCCAGACAGATGCTTCAGAATCACCCAGTGAAGGTGTGATTGAGAGAGAGCCATGGAGAGTGAGAAGTGGACTACGCAGTGGCCTCAAGGTGGGGAAGGGCCGGACTATTTCAAGAACACATGGAAGGCCGAATAGACTGAAGTCAGCCAGAGGGAAAGGACATGCTGTGTGAGATGGCGCTGAAGAATGGGTGGCCCAAGGTCACAGCTCTCCTGAGAACACTGCAGAGGGGTCTAAGCAACAGACATTGACCAGATTTGTGTTTTCAGAGTTCACCCTGGGAGCTACGTGGAGACGTTTCTCTCTGGGACAGGGGTCAGCAAGTTATTTCTAGAAAGATTCAGATTGCGAATCCATTCTGTGGGCTTGGAATGTGTCACGACTGCTCACCTCTGTGTGGTATGAAAGTAGCCAGTGTATCTAAATGAATGAGTGTGGCAGTGTTCCAGGAAATCTCTACGGGTGCGGAAATTTGAATTTCATTCATTTCCATGTATGGCGTCGTGTGTGAAATATTCTTCTTTTGATTTGTTTTAATTATTTAAACATATGAAAACCATTCTTAGCTTATAGGGCATACAAACAGGTGGTGGGCCAAACCTGTGGGCATGGTTCAATAACCCCATATTATAACACTTTTCTTATTTTTTTATTTTTATTATTTTTTGGGAGAGGTTTTTGCTATAGGGTGCGTGTACTCGCCAGAAAGAGAGAGACAGAGAGATAGAAAGTGAGAAATCACTCCCCAGGAGGGATGGCCACGCCACAGTCCCTTCTCCTCCATTCTCCTCTCGGGGTCTTGGGCACGCACGCACACATGCCTGGCGTGAGTTTAAGCCACTGGGCCCAGGACTCAAACTGCGGTCGGCTACATGGGAATTCAGTGACATAGCCATTACATTAACTGCTGGTCCCAACTTTTCTTATTTTTCAAAATGTCTTCTGTCTCCCTTGAATTATATTTTAGTTCTACCATGACATTTTTCTTAAATTGTCTATTTTTTTTTAACACTTTGGTAAAAGTAGGACCAGTGCTAAATAACAAAGAGGATTATAACCTCTATTTTTATATTTTTTTGAATCTTTGTATTACATTTTGCATTTGAAAATCAGTGTAACATGACAGATCCATTTAATTCTTTTATTCATAGGCTTTTTTTTTTTTTTTTCCTAGAGAGAGATTTTTGCTATAGGGCACATGCACTCACCAGAAATAGAAAGTGAGACGCCAGGCACATGTGTGCATGCATGTCCAAGATGCAGAGAAGAGACTGTGGCATGGCCATCCCCCATGGGGGATGATTTCTCATCACTTTCTGTCCCTCTGTCTCTCCCTGTCTTTCTGGTGCGCACTTGCCCTATAGCAAAAACCTTTCAAAAAAAAAAAAAAAAGAAAGAAAGAAAAGAAAGAAAGAGAAAGAAAAAAGAAAGTGAGAAATCACTCCTTCCCTGGGTGTGTGTGTGTGTGTGTGTGGGGGGGTAGATGGCCATGCTGCAATCCCTTCTCCTCCATTGTCCTCTTGGGACCTTGGGTGCACATACACATGTGCCTTGTGTGAGTTTTAAGCCACCAGGTCTGGGACTCAAACCATGGCCAACGATGTGGGAGTCCAATGATGTAACCATTGTCATCTGCTGGCCGCTTCATAGGCTTTTTTTTTTTTTTTTTTTTTTTTTTAAAAAAAAAGCATAATTTTGTGTTTTTCATGTTGATTTCTTTTCCCCCAAGGTGTTATACTTGGTGCTTTCTTCTTTTGAACCCAACAGTGAATTTTTCATCTTTACCTGGTAATGGTTCTTCTAGCATTTAACTCTGGCGTTCTAGAGAAAATAAAATGGTACAGACATCAGAAAAACAAAGTTAAAAAGTAGTCCAAGCACCACAATTATATGTAACCACTAGTTAGTTGTGTGACTAGATACAAGACTTGTATTTACATCAAGATGGACAATACTGATACACTTTCAGATCTACAGACACAACATTATAAGTTGGAAGGAGATTCCCATCTGCTTTCCTGTAGCACTGCTCAGGCAACTGCTCCGGATGCTGGAGGGCACGAGGCAGTGAGACAGACAGGCTTGGGCGAGTTCCACCTGGCCTTACCCATGTATGGACGTAGACAACTTAATTCATTTCTTGGAGACTAAATTTTCTTAAAACATTCAAAATATGTGGGATCAGCAGATGGTGTGGTGGTTGATGCAGTGGGCACTTCCACATGGCCAATGGTGGTGCAAGTCCCGAACTTGGTGGCTTGCTTTCTCACTTTCTCTCATCAACTTAAAATAAATGAATGAATAAATGAAATACAACAACAACAAAAAAAGCCCATAGGGCCACCCAGGGAGTCTGGTGGCTGGACCCCATATGGCCATCTGTACAGTTTGATTCCAGACCTGGCAGCTTGAAAAACACTCCAGGCACATGTGCATGCATGTCCCAAATCCCACGGGAATGGAGAAGGGATTGCAGTGTGACTCCTCCCCTGGGAGGGTGCTTTCTCTCTCTTTCTCTTTTTCTCTCTCTTTCTCCACCAAGTGCACATGCTCTATAGCAAAATTTAAAAACAAAAAACAGAGTGGGAATTTCCATCAATCTTTTCCCTTTGAATATAAACTTTATCACATGTAAGTAGTCTTGTTAAAGGATTTGGGAGAAAAACAACCCATATATAATGGTGGTGGGGGTGATGGTTTTGGTTTTAACCTTTTGAAGATATGAAGTTTAAAAACTAGCAGTATTTCCATAAATGATGTACATCTAAATGATGATTTACATGATAAATGTGTCCGATACGTTTCATTAATATTTCCTTTTTATTTTACTTCTGAAAAATTTAGATTTGACAGTTCTCTGGAAGACTTACCTAGGAGTGGACCTCACCCACCTGCAAGCGCTCAGGTGTTAAACATGGGTGGCCATGTAGCCACACTTTCCATAGTAGCAACTCCTTATACTAGGTAGAGTTTGCCTGTGTTGGCGTGTCTCAATTTCAATGCTGATGGTTAACATGAACACTAAAACTGTCTGAAAAGAAAAAAGTGATTGGGAATTACAGAACTGTGACATCATTAACAGAAACACACAAAAACCTGGCCGTCAGCCTTAACACACTGCCTTTCACTACTTTTCTGTATTTTGTTTGTTTTGTTTCTAACGACTAATGTAGGTCCGGAAATCTGTGTCTTTATTCATACACTTTGTGATTGAGAAAGTCAGCTTTCCAAATTTGTCATCTTTTTAAAATTTTCCTTCTGAATTAGGGCATTTACTTCTAAAAGAGAGACCATAGTATGTTACCAGATGCCCAGATTTATTCTAAAGGTTTTCAAGTAAATAGTTCAGCTTATAAGATGCTATTAAGCTGCCCTGATACTAAGTCCTCTTATGTTATTTGTGAAACAATAGAATGAAAGAAGCTCACAGTTTTCTTATTGCTAAAGAATGATAATTTAGCTCATTTTTGTAGCCGAATTTTTTTATAGACCAAATTTCTGGTTATTGATATTTGCCATTATTTACTTTCCCCACGTAGTAACCCTTGCCTCAAAGTTACAGAGTGACTCAGAAGCCCAAAAGCTGAGTGGCTTTGTAACTTTATTCTTCTGTTGACACACGCCGTCCCTTGTCCCGCTTTCGCTGCCATTGTTCTTTGCCCTTTCTAGGCCCTCTGCTTTTGTAACCATTCTACAGTTGTTAAAACCATTCAATGTAATGGATGGACTTACAAATATATATATATATATATATATATACTTGAGGTTAAACAATTCTGTATAATTTTTTTTTTTTAAAGAACTGGCTTGCCACTTCCTTTAATGTTCCTTGTAGAGGTTTATAAGGTTATATCTTATGAAACTAGGAATAAAATACCAGATTTGTCCAGTTCTTTAGACAGGAAGAGGAGACTCATGTCAGTCGCACAGTGTCAGACATCCGAGCTGTAGTTAACCTGGGTTGAGCTTGGCACGCGGTTACTTTATGGAGAAGGTCATTGTCACAAACTTCTGGGCAAAGTCTCCATAATGTGGTGCTGATGCTCATTCGTCACTCGCGCCCATAAGTGAAGAGATATTGCAGGTTTCACACGAGGCATTTCCGGCTTTTCTTTTTTTGTTACTTTATGAACAGGAAATTCACTCTTCCATTTTGATAGCCAATTTGGAAATCATTACAGTCCTAATGATGGCCTATTAATGACTAATCAAGGGAAAATCAGTATTTTAAGTAATGATATTTCCAAAATAACATTTTATGCCAGCATTGTTAGATCTTTACAAAGTTAACTGAAACTAGAAATATGGATCTTCTGCAGAAAAGGTGATATTTTAGTCATCGTCACGGTAACTACAATTCATTTTTGCAGGTGTTGCCCTAAAGATAGCTTTACTGTCAACATTTTAAATCGTTGCTTCTTGATCATGTTAATATACATCACTGCTCCTGAATGGGCAGCCAGTTGTACCCGTGTGGTCTGAAAATGGGCTCATTAAAATGTCAGCACTCGCAGTGTGTATTTTCTTTAAGGTAGAACTCTGCATAGAGACTTTTTTGGAAAAAAAAAAAAATGTCTCAACTGTCCTTTCTCTGCTTATAGAAAGTCAAACTTTGTGTTGAGGCTTGTTTTCTACTTAGTAATAACTATGTGGCAAGATGGCAGTCCTTCAAATGTGTGCTATATGACATCTTTAGAATTCTAATAGGATAGACAGTAGTAGCCTTAGATACCTTCAGGAGTGTTTGTAGATAAACACATCAGCTTTAGGGGGATTATACATCAGATTTTAATTTCTAAGAGAAATCATAACAACATCTAAATAACCTGAAACTCCTATTCCAGCTCTTTCACACCTGTGTAATATCTAAATATTAACGGGGGGGTAGTGGTGGTGGTGGTTGCTGTCTTGTGTTTACTATGCTACCCTTTCTCACTTTCTGTTCCTCTCCTCTGTTTTTCTTTTCCACCCTATCAGTGTAAGCAGCTCCATAAGAAATGCGGAAGGTCCTTTGGAAGGTTCCCGAAAGTTTTCTACCTTCTCTTCTCCTGCTAAATATAGCGCGGCAGTGCTGAGCAGTGCAGCTGCTACTGTCTCTGCTGTGGTTGCTGCAAAGACCAGGTAGAACTGCATGGGCCGTGTCTGGGTGATGGGAGGCCAGTGCTCTACACTGTCTTCCAGGCCGCCTCGAAGAAAACACACCCGCCCCAAACAGCCACCGCATGGTTATGAGCTAGTTTATCCAAGTCATGGATAAACTCCATAGTATTTGAAACTGATTTTCAAAAACGATCATCCCTTTATTTCTTTCCTTTGCTGCCATTTATCTATGACATTTCCCAGTTGTATGGGTTAGGATATGTTGTGTGCCTGTTGACTTTCGGATTTTACAACTATTATTAGAGTTTATATTTGAAACAGAATCAAGTGTAAATAGATCAGCTTAAGTTTCTGTTGATTTTTGTCTTTTCTCAAAACCTTCAGAGGGGTTATCTAAAGTCTAACTACTCTCCCAAACACTTCTTCTGCATAAAATGAGTAAAATGATTTTATTTTTTATAGTTTTTTAAAAATGTAAGTTCTGTAGTCCTTCTAGCTTTAAATGGTTTCTAAAAGGTGGCTTTGCCAGATTTGAATGAAAATGTGTTCGATTGCATATTAATAAGTGAAACAGTATAATACACACTTAGCTCTTCTTATCCTTCTGCCCTGGGCTTCCTTTCCCTCCCCTGCTCCCAGACCCCCTCTCTCAAAGAAAATGTTTCAAATCATGCACCTCAAAACTACTTCCTGCTGTTTGGTAGTGCCAGCTTTGACTTGAAACTTTCTAAATGCTCTCTAGGCTCTCCACTCCGGAAAGATACCTCCCTATTTTGGATGCACTTTGCATCAGTCCTGTTTCCAAGCCTTTAGTTTTTTCTTCTCTCCAGTCCTCTGGGAAACCAACTGTCTCTGTCCATGTGCAGAAAGCAAGGTACCGTGGGAGCGGGTGCAGCAAGTGATGGTTTGCCGTTGCGAGTGGTCCCTTCTCTAACACAGCACCCCACATTACCAGGCTGATGAGAAGGCCCTGGACCCGATTTCCGCCCACGTGAGTCACCTGTAATCTCACTGCAGCGCTAATGCACAGCCCTTTGTGTTGCGTGATTTTCGATTCACCATGAACTCATCGTGACACAACCACCATACTGGATGCTTGGAATGAAATGATGAGTAATTGTGCAAATATTTAACTAAAGTAAACTCCTCTCTCCTATTGCATGGATGTAGCTGTAGTAGAATACTCGAGTGTTTGGTAAGGCATGCCTTTTAAACAAGAGTAATAGGGTAATTGATTTTGACTGGTTACTATATTATAGGTTATAGGTCTTCAATGTGAAGGTTTTCTTCAGAACAGCAACGTAATTTTCAGTATATCTGGGATATACCAAACCACAAAAATTCACTTTTTTCCTACACATAGCAATGAAGCCAAAAGTTATTAGGCATAATATGAAAAATAGAACTATCCTAACTGTTTACTGAAGTATAATCTCAATGAAATACGTAAAAAATCATTTTTGACAGGACACGGCATCAGTGGCAGAGTGTACTACTGCGACTGTACTAGTACAAGCCTGATATAATGAAGCCGTCTATAGATTAGGTATTTGTATGCTATCCGTCATCATGGAGGTTTTTCAGTATGCTTAATTATAATTCTGGGTTACATTTTTTTGGCAGAGGTTTTCACTCTAGGGCGTGTGCGCTCGCCAGACAGACAGAGAGAGACATAGAGACAGAAAGCGAGAAATCACCCCCCAGGGGGGATGGTCACGCCGCAATCCCTTCTCCTCCATTCTCCTCTTGGAATCTTGGGCACGCACGCACACGTGCCTGGCGTGAATTTTAAGCCACTGGGTCCGGAACGCGAACCGCGGTCGACTACGTGGGAGTCCAGTGAGATAGCCATTACACTAACTGCTGGTTCCCAATTCTGGGTTACTTTTGAGGGAGGTATTTAAACAGGGTTAGAGAGAGTGCAGTACATTTTGCACTGTGGGAAAAAAAACCCCTGAAATTATTTTACATTTGATGAATTGTGTTCAATGAGCAGAAACCTTTGATCGTCAGGGCTAAGTTTGTCCATAGATAGGTTATGATCACCCCAAAGTCCACTTTGAGTACTTGAGAGCACTGGGCCCACATTTTGAGAACCTGTTGGAATGCTAGGTCCTCTCTCCAGAAAAGTGTCCATGTTCATGGACACACACAAGAGTGCCTGCAGTGTGATTGAAGTTTCCTGTGGCCCCTCATCAAGAGAAGTTTAGTAGGCATTACCATTGCTTTACTGTGAGAATAAAGTGACACCAAACTTGTTTCTATTGCAGTGTATTTAGGACTTTTAATTTTGGTGTAAAAACTAAATTAAAGAACTTTGTTTTAGACACATATAAAATTTTTTCTTGTAAATATAGAATTCTGGAAAGAAGGACACTCTGGATTTCTCTCTATGTCCAGGTCCTTGTATAGAGTTTTAACCAAAGAGTTTTTATAAAATAATAAGTTGCTCTTACTTAAGGTCCTTCCAGAAATATTCTTTCTGTACCATTTCAGAATCTGTATGTTAATATATCATTTTTGTAAGACCTTAACTAAAAACTGTTTAGCTTAATTATTGATAATTAAACCTGTGATGCACGGTTAGTTTTTTAAAAAAATTTACACACATGTAATTGAATTGAAAATTACTCTGGAGAGTATTTTGCAAGTAGGGTTTTAACTTTGAAATAGATTGAAAATTTTCAGTGTTCCCAGTTTGTACCTGAACTTCATCTGGTATGATATTGGGTTGTTGGAAAAGTCGTGACACATTTTTGCATAGAAAAACATAGAAAAATTTGTCATGACTTTCTCAATGACCCAGCAGTTAAACAAATGTGGGAAAGGAATGTACACTCAAGATAAATCAGACTGCTGACACTGAAGGTTAACTTCTCTTCCTCTTGTTTTTTCCCCCTTCATTGGTTCAATCTTGAAAAGAAATCTGGACTCTGTTACTACGCTTTTCTCCATTTCCAGTTTTAAAACATGAAACTAGAACCTTTGTGTTCTGGAGATACAAGTTATTAATTTATCATTTCATGTCCGTCCTTGCTTATTTTGCAACTAGTGAAAATGACCATATTTTAGTCTTAATCTCTATATTATTAATCAAAGGTGTTTATGGATTTACACGAATTTCATCATTGGAATCCCTTAGAAAGCATTTTAAGTTAGAGTATGTTAAATACTTTATACATTATTATCTTATTTTTAAGCTTCATGGAAATCTTAAAGCAAAGTATTGTCCCCCTTTAAGGTTAGGTAACTTGGACTTAGATAAAATAATCTGTCCATCATAATGCTTTTAAAAGGTGCTCATATCCACTATCCTGTAATGTTTGAACTATTTTTCCTTTAAACATTTTTATTTGTTGCCTTTACTGAAAATTGTGTTCAACTTTCCCATTAATAAACAATCTTCCACTCTATTTGTGATAAAAATTATCTAAGTGCTTAAATTTTTCATTGTGTAGTATTGGATCATTGGACAAGTCATGACATATGTTTTCTATGCAAAAATGCATCATGACTTTCCGATGATCAATACGTTTAACATTAAACAGGTTTTAGCTTTTCATTAAACGGATCACAAACAAAAGAAGATAATGGCTATTGAACTTGAGTTTGAGAGAACAAGAATAGGGAATACTATTTCAAGAAAGTTAAAGCAACTTGAACATGCTTTTTTCCAAAACTGTTCAGTGTCAGAGGTGCCTCAGGACCCCTGTCAGCTTTGATCTTTCCCTAGAAGGACTTCCAGGACTCAGCATCTTGTCGTACTCAGGGTGAGGATGTTCCACAACAAGAAGAACACAGGGCAGAATCAGCAAAGGAAGGCCGTGCGTGGGGCCAAGTCTAGGGGCAGGGCTCGGGTTCCAGAGGCCTCTCCCAGCGGATGCACAGGGTGTGCTCAGCTCCTTCAGGAATGAGCCAAGGGTTGTCTACCAGAGCACCCAAAAGCTCAAGTACCCATGGTTTTATCAGGCTTATTACATGGGCTCCCTGTGCTCAGTTGTACCAGAATGCCAACTCCGAAGGAAAGCAGGTGTTCAGCATCAACCATGTTGTTCATGCGCATTGCTGAGGCCCAGTGAGCTGCTCCTGTCACGCAGAGAAAGTCCTGTCCCTGTAGGAGCTTATCAGCCAGTTCCCAGCTGCCGGTCAGGGGCCAGCTTTGTGAGTCGGCCGTCCCGAGGGTGGTCTCCTGCCTCCTGTGTGCAGTGTCTTCTGAGACTCAGGAGGTATTGGGGAAGTTGTACTCTTGTTCATTTGGTAAAAGGAGGGGTCTTCAAAAACTACAGAGGGACCAGCAGATGGCATAATGGTTACATTGCTGGACTCCCACGCAATCAACTGCAGTTTAACTCATGGTTTTAACCCAGCGGCTTAAAACTCACGCCGGCTGTGGGTGCATGCATGTCCAAAATCCTGAGAGAAGAACGGAGAAGAGATTACAAGGATGGTGGCCATCCCTCCTGGGGGCGGATTTTTCACTTTCTGTGTCTCTGTCTCTCCAGCGAGCACACACACCCTATAGCAAAAATATCTCAAAGAAAAGAAAAAGAAAAACACTTTATGGAAAGAGCATATATGAAAAACTATCTGTGGATTTAAAAACTATGCATCAAAGTAATCTCACACTTTAATTCTGTTTTTCCCTGAGCTTTTTGAAGTCATCTTATATGGTAGACATGATTGAATCTGAAATTTATTTTCATCAACATAGTTTATGCTTAAACAATATAATTAAGGGTATTTGTTTTACTGAAGTCATTAATATAGTTTACTGTTCAGCCGTTGATTTCTTTTATTGATAGAATTGGGTTTCTTTGCATGGAATTATCTTAGCACCCAGTATTGAAAAGTTAAGTAGTAGGAAGTAGTTTTTATTGTTATTATCATTATTATACTTCATTTGAGAGAAATAACCCCTTCTATAGTATTGTATAATCCCAAAGCATAAGGCATAGTGGCTTATAGTTTGCGATACTTCACAAATTATTATTTTTTTTAAAAATGTGTGTATGTGTTCACTCATGCATGTGCACAATTGTAAATAACAAATGACTCAGTAGTAAAAACTATATGACCTTCTAAAACAAACTGGAACCAGCAAAGATCAAAGGCCTGCAGTTAAGCAAATAGCCCTGGTTGAGAAGAGATTTTAGGCATGCACGCATCAGGCGTGGCGATGGCCGTTGGCATGTGGGATCCAGCTGCCCGTGTCCTGTGCTTACCTACTGCATTACGGGGACCCCGTTGGCTCTGTTATCACCGTCGGGGCAGTGACAAGCACCAGGTCTGGCATGCGGTAGGTGCTTACATAGCTACTGAACGAGGCAGTGTGCAAGTGACAAGAGTAACTGGTGAGGTGTCAGGGAAGCTTGGGTCATAGAATACCAGAGGAGGGTAGGAAAGGGGAAACCTCTCTGCCAGTTCATAGAGATTACTGGGGATTCTTCAGTAATTTACTATTTTAATTGAGATTAATCTTGAAAATATTGGGATAGAGAGGAACAGGGAGAGGAAATCAGCTTTGCCTATCAAGGGACTGGCTGCATGGGCTTCTCGTGGACCTTTGAAAGTGTAAAACAAATGCAGTCTTGACTCCTTTCATTTATTTCTGTTTCAAAGAGAGGGGATCCCTCAGTTATGGTTTTAATTTTTCATTTTTTCCAAAGTCAACTAATACTTCACTTTCCTTAAAGATTTAATAGCTTTTGAAAAGAATCATGTAAGTTAGATTGCTACCACTTCACCAAAGGTGTTTCCCTATTTCCTTTACAGTGACATTCAGGGGCCTCCCCCAACATCAGCTTCCTCGGTGGCTTCAACCCGGAGTGGAGCTGAGAGTCTGGAGAGCCCGAACTCCAGCAGACCTGGGCCCGCCAGCCTCCCCACTGCGGTCGCCTTTAAGCCCGTGGGCTCCACCAGCGTCGTCAAGTCGCCAAGCTGGCAGCGGCCAACCCAAGCAGGTATTCCTTATGCTTCGTACTTCTTTAAAGTGAGGACGATGAGAAAACTGTGCTGTGGGAGGTAGGCTAGAACTCACTGGTGAAAGTTATCCGCAGCCATCGAAGATTTCGAAGGGACTGGGAAGAAACGCTCCATCTGTTTTTCTCTTCGAAATGCCTCCTGCACGTCCTCTGCGTGCGTTCATAGTCGCCATCGCTATCCACGCCGGGGAGTCAGACAGTTCCTGTTTCCTCGATCACCCAGGGAGCGTGTGTGGACTTACAGGCTTATTATGGCTCTGTTTCCTAGAGAGCTGTGTTGTTGGGAAGTTGTCTTTGATAATACAACTTTTTTTTTGTTTGTTTACTATAGAGCTTGTGTGAACATCAGAGAGAGAGAAATACCACCCCCTAGGGTACGGCCATGCCACAGTCCCTTTTCCTTAGTCTCCTGGGATTTTAGGCAGGCACACACACCGGGTATGATTTTCAAGCCACCAGGTCCTGGACTCAGACTTCGCAGTGGGCCATGTGGGATCCAGCACCTTAACCCACACGCCACCTGCTGGGCCAGAAGCACATTACAGTGTTGGTAATATGTACAGAGTAACAACAGAGGCCTCTATTGCCAGCACACAGTTAGGAAGAAAGGATCTTTGAACTCTTGGTACCTGAAGATTTCGGAAGCATCGGGAAGAAAGAGCCAGTGCCCCCAAGGCAGCCTTTGCATGGCAGGGTGGAGCCGCGGAGGCTCAGCCGGGAAGCCTGAGTTCGCACTCGCTTCTGCCGATGAGTGACTTCAAATAAAGTCGGTAACCTCTTTGCCACTCAGTTTTGATTTTCAAAATGAAGGGAGACAAAATCACTTCCTGTTTCTCCCAATATGAACGTTTATGACCGTGTTAACAGGAAGCGAGGGCTGTCCTTCAGTGTGGCCAGTCCCAGACTCGCCCTTCATCCCCTCACTCTCTGACTGCCTGGTTGATTGGTCTTCCGGGCTCCTGTTCCTGCCCAGCCACTGGCAGTGTGGTCCCCTTTCCTGGGCTCTGCACCCTCAGACCCTGATGGATGCACTTGCTGTATCCTGGGACACCTCAAATGCAGCGTGTCTGCAAACACCATTTCCTGTCTCAAGAATGGCACATCCCTGCAGTCACCAAAGCTAGAATGTAAACATTGCACTCACACACACGCACACACGTCTTCTCTCTCATTCTCTCTAATACTCACTGATTCTACCTAATGATGTGGAAACTTTGTCCTCTCCCCTCTGAGAGCAGAGCCTTGCCTTGGCCCAGGCCCTGGTCACTGCAGAGGGCTTCTGACTACTTCCTGTCTCCTTCCCCCCTCATCCTCTGCCCTCCACGTCACTGGTGCTGCCGATGCGTCATGGTCTCACCATTCCTAACTTCTCCTTGACAATCCCTTTTACTTAGTTCCCTCCTGACTTCTCAACCTCGCCCCTGCTTCTCCTCAGTCAGGACCTGCGCTTGGCCTGCTGAGCCATCCTCAGTCACCAACACGTGCCAGCCACCACACTTTTGCAAGTTCCTGTCCCTCTGCCTGAATGCGCTTCCCCACCTCACCCTCCAGTTTCTAGCCCTCCTCGGCAGCTTTGGGTGGATTGGTTTAATACACAGGAGCTAGTTCTGAAAATGTAATAGCTTTAAGAATTGATCATTTGTATTATTATTTATTTTTCTTTTGCCTGAGGGTGGGTGCACGCACTCACTGGGGAGAGAGCGGGGAGAGAGCGAGGGAGGAAGCACCGCCTGTGGGGACTGACCACACTGCCGTCCCTCCTCCTGTTTCTCCTTCCAAGACCCCAGGCATGCACGCACATGTGCCCAGCATGTTTCCCAGGACACCAGCTTCAGGACTCACACCGTGCACTTGGTCGTGTCGGATGCAGCCGCCCTGACCACCATGCCACAGGCTGGCCTGCATTTATTATTCTTTAAAAATTCTTAAGCTGTGTAAGTGGATTTTTTTCCTATTTTAATGAAGAGTCTATTTTGTTTTCCTATTTTCCACATAATTCGAACACATTAGACACTAAATCCTTTAATACAAATAAATGACCACTTTTGAAATGGTGCTATTTATTTTTAATTATCTTTAGAAAAGAACTAGTCGTACAGCTCATTTCACAGTGGCACGTTACATATTTATTGCTGATTTTGGAAACAAAGCAGAATTGCTTGTGCTGTGGGAAGGACTATAGGCCCTTGCATATGATCCAGGCTATTTTAAGAAAAAGAGTCTTTTATTACTTTTAAAAACTTGAGGGCTGAGGCCGGGGGTGGTGTGGTGTTTAAAGAGGTGGCCATGTGGGAATTTCCTGGATCTGGCGGCTTAAAACTCTTACCAGGTATGTGTGTGTGCATGCCCCAAATCCTGAGAAGAGTATGGAGGAAAAGGAGTTGCGGCACAGCTGTTTCCCCAGGGGGTGCGATTTCTCACTTTTTGTCTTCCCGTCTCTGTCACTCCAGTGAGTGCATGAGTCCTGTAGCAAAAATCTAAAAAAATAAAAAATAAATAAGCTGTAGGGCCTACTCCATGGACTGGGGGTTAGGGGAACCAGATTTTATATGGCTGACTGTACATATGGTTTGAATCCTGGCCCCAGAGGCTCCAGAAACACACCAGGTGCCTGTGCTTAGATCCCTCAAATCCCCACAGAATAGAGAAATGGAGGAAAAGGGATTATGGCATGATCACACCCCAATGGGTGGTGCTTTTTCCCCTCTTCCTCCCTCTCTGTTCCGGTTGGGCACATGTGCCGTCTGAAAAAATTTAAAAAAAAAAAAAAAAAAAAAAAAAAAAAGTAGGGCCAGCCGATGGTGGAGAGTTTAAGGCAGCTGGACCTCACATGGTGTGCGGTTTGAGTCCTGGACCCAGCAGCTTGAAAAACATGCCTGGTGCATGTGCGTGCCCCCAGAATCCTGAAAGACGAATGGAGATGGAATTACAGATCGGCCATCCCCTGGGGGCTGGTTTCTCTATCTTTTTCCTTCTCTATCTTTCTGACTAGTGTAAGTGCTCTATAGCAAAACAAAACAAAACAAAAACGGCCATTCTGATTTCTCTATCTTTTTCCTTCTCTATCTCTCTGTCTTTCTGACTAGTGTACGTGCTCTATAGCAAAACAAAACAAAACAAAAAAACCTTGAAGTATTCAGACTAATAACATTAATCTCTGAAATTTCTAATGTGTTTCATACTGAGCAAGACCCGTTCTTTTCTGGGGGAAGTGCTGACAAAATTCAGCCCCTCATATTTTGAGTTACTTCCATTCACGTAAAGGCTCCGTGTGACAATAGGGATTGTTGTAAATATTTGGCATGTGCATTGAATGCAGAAACTCCTTTTGTCCGGTGATCAGAAGCTAGCGGGCGCGTATTTTGTAAAGTAGCAAGGAAAAGGCTAAATTTCTGAGGTACAACTGAAGAGAGAGCAGAGAGGGTATCTAAGCAGAGGTCATAAAGTAGAGGCTGCTTTGGGAAGTCCAGAAATGTGTGGTCAAAACAGCACTCTGCCTCTGAAAGTTTTCTTTGAAAATTCCAGTTGATGTGAAACTCCTGGAGGCCACAGTACAGCACAATTACCACAAGAGGGCGACAGACTCCTTTCTTCTCTGAGGCCGATTTAATTTGTTCTAATAAATCAAAGCAGGGAAATATAGGACTTTAATCCTGATTCACATGGTTGCTATTTAAAACATTGTGTATTTTTTCCCCAAAAACATAATATACATTTCTTATGAACAAAACTAACAGTGTAAACATTGCAGATTATATAACATTATAAAACAATGTTACAGGAGGAAAATGTTCGTTGTGAAGGCACAGTTGAGTTTCATTGTAACCCTTAGTTCAAATCAGAAAATACGTGGTGGTCTCCTGCTGTTTATCTTGCTCTAGGTACTGTAATAAGTTTTTGATTGTGTGAAAGTTATTTATTTTATACTGTTTTGTAAAATTGTAAAATAAATTCAAAATTTCCAGCCATTCATTTTTTTTTCTAAGAGAGATTTTGGCTACAGGGCATATGTGCTAATTAGAAAGAGAGAGAAAGACAGAGACAGAGAGACAGAAGACAAGAAATCACCCCCCAGGGGGATGGCCACACTGCAATCCCTTTTTCTCCAGTCTCTTCTCAGGATCTTGGGCATGCACGCACATGTACCCAGTGTGAGTTTTAAGCTGCTGGGTCTGGGACTCAAACTGTGGTTGACTACATGGGAGTCTAGCGACATAACCATTATGCCATCTGCTGGTCTCACCAGCCATTTTGTCTGTCTGTCTGTCTGTCTCTCTCTTTTATTTAGAATATTAAAAAAAAAAAAAAAAAGGTAAGAAAGCCTACCTAAGAATTTCCTCTTAGTGTTTGATAGTTTCTAGAGCTTCCTAATGCAAATGAAAAAGTTTTTTTGGTTTAGAAAAGGGTGGGTGTCTTATTACAGTTCTCACATTTATCGTAATTCACTGTGGAAATGACAGTACCAACCAAAGGGACATAAAAGCTAGAAAGGTGACAGGCTAGTGTGGGTTCAGGTGAAGCCCTAAGGCAGGTGGCTTTGCTTCTTTCCTATTAAAAGGCTGCAGAGTTCTTTCTCTTGATAATTCATAGCTGTGATCTACTGTTGGTGCAGAAAAAGGAAAAAAAAAAAAAATAGACCTGATCCCCCTCTCAGATAACCAGAGAGTGATCATTACCAGTGATATCACTTAAAAATATTTCCTGCAGTAGGGTATGTGGGAAGGGATCAGTGACTGAATTGTAGATGGGGATCTATTTAATGTCTAATGGATTGTACTGTGCACTAAACAAAAAATGAAAACCAATAGGATAGAGTAGATAATATCAGAGTATTTTAATATTTAAGTATTTAATGTATTAAGGGTACATATCGTTTTTTGAAAATATGGTTTCAACTTATATATGAAGAAACTTCAAAAAGTTTGTAGAAAAATGGAATTAAAGTGCAGCTTTTTTTGGTTCAAAGAAAATTTTAAATGCATGCATAGTTCATTCATAATATGCATTTTTCATGAGTTTTTTGAAGACTCCCCCCATATCCATATGCTTATCTATGTACAAGATGGGTGTTTGTATGCACATGTTTGAACATTCATATGTATAAATGATAAAGTGTATTTCTGTGATTTAGGGTTTAACAAACATTTGAAAGTCATCGGTCTAGACAAGTATTTTAGTCATACTTTGGTCTGTCAAATAATGACTAATGTAGTTTTGAAATCACTCAGGGCAGGATTGAAAATTGAAATTTCAAGACCTCGCAGTGTATTCTGAGCCTGGCATGGATTTCTATTACATCCACTGGAGTCCTGACTTTCGAGCTTAGATCATTTCATTTGCGGTGTTATTTAGCCCGCGTTACCCAGAAATCTCTCAACACCGTAATGCTATACCTATACGTAGATACATAAGAACGAGGTGTGTGTGCAGCAGCATTGTATTAGCAGTGTGGATCGGATCTTCTTTTTCTCAGGCATATAGGTTACATGCACCACCACACACACGGGCCCAACGGCGACCGGCAGAGCTGCAGACTGTGGGATGTAGAACTTTCAAAAGCGCGTTAAGAAACAAGAGGAGGAGGAATGCAGGCTTAAGTTGTATGTAAGCTAGCAACACTATTGCCTACCTTCCCTGTGTCTCTGGCAACAGTTCCTTGATTAATGTAATAACCCCTTCTAGAAATACTGGCTTATATCTAGGGGGGAAAAAAATTATATATATATATATATATATATATATATATATATATGTAAAAGATGAGATTTTTGGGGGGGTTACTTTTAAGAATCAGATTTTATCATTTTAAAACTTGTATTTAAGGCTGGCCCCGTAGCCCGGTGGTTGGCTAAGGGAGCTGATCCTGAATAGCCGACTACAGTCTGAGTCCTGGCCCTGGTGACTTGGGCGACGTGGTGGGCTCATGTGTGCGTACACAAAATCCTGACAGGTTAGGGAACCAGCAGTTAGCGTAATGGCTATGTCGCTGGACTCCCACGTAGTCGACCGCAGTTCGTGTCCCGGACCCGGCGGCTTAAAACTCACGCCGGGCGCGTGTGCGTGTGTGCCCAAGATCCCGAGAGGAGAATGGAGGAGAAGGGATTGTAGTGTGGCCATCCCCCCTGGGGGATGATTTCTCGCTTTTTGTCTCTATGTCTCTCTCTGTCTGTCTGGCGAGCGCACACGCCCTATAGCGAAAACTTCTCAAAAAAAAAAAAAAATCCTGACAGGTTGGAGGGGTGGAGAAGAGATTGCAGTGTGACCACGCCCCATGGAAGGGGTACTTTCTCCTTCTCTCTGTCACTCTGTCTCTCCCTAGCAAGTGCATGTACCCTCTTGCAATTTTAAATGAATGAAAGAATGAATGACATATCTAAACTAACTACATTTGTATATTTACACATTTTTTGATGCTTAAAACCTTCATAGTAAGTGGTTAGATAAGGATTTTCAAAACCTTTGTTTATTTAATGGTAAAAGTTTGAAAACAGGTCCCGGTAGGTGGCACAGTTTACAGTGCTGGGAGCCAAATGGTGACCTCGGGTTCGGATCCTCCTCCTGGTTGACCCGAGATCCGATCAGCACATGCATGTCCAAGACCCTTACCAGCTGGCGGGTTGGAGGGAAGGGTCGTTGCGACAAGGCCCTGTCAGGGGTGTTCCCTCTTCCTTTCCTCTCTGTCTCTGTTAGCTCACATGGTCTCTACCATAACTAAAAGAAAACTCTAAAAAATGGTTCAAAATATATTCCTGTGCTTAAGTAGATGACCTAATTTGCTATATAGTGTTTTCCCCAGATTCTGTTTAAGTTATGGATACCAGATTAAGTAAATTTCGTTCTTTAGATGCAGATAGCCCTCCGACATAAAATATTCTCTTACCACAGATAGTTAGGGGTTTTTCACAAGTCCCACCAGAAAGTCAAGAAGGGCCATTCTGGTTTGGAACACTAAGTTTTCTAAAGTTTAGTTTGATCATTTACAAAGCGTCAGTAATTCTTTAGAATATAAGCAATCCCTTACTAAATCGGGCCCTGTGGAATCTAGTTTTAGGTCTAGTGGCAGCCCTAGAGAACAGGAATGCCTGCCCTTTGGGGTATGGATTTTACGCTAGTATTTTTGTGAGCCTTTATTTTCTTTATTTATAAAATGAAAGTCTAGGGTATGTCCTTCACAGCACTGTGATGATCGCATGGTCACTGCTGCAATGGCATGGATGTAGAGGAACCTCAAGTAAGGTCTGGTTTCTACCCCGGGCTCCTTTCTCAGGGCAGCATTTATAACTCGCTCTGTTACCGTCCAACGAAACTGGTCTTCTGTGGCTTCTCTGTGTGGAGACATTCTGGGCTCTCGGGTGCCCACAGGTGAGACGTTTGTCTTCGTAACAGGACTTGTGGACCCCTGCCACATTGTGCCCACAATCCCCAGCCACGGTTCCTAGCACTGTTTCCAGTAGTTGGGCCTAACGTCCGGTCCACCCCAAAGCCTGAGTCATCCCATCCCTCGGGCACCCACCTCTGTGCTTTTGTGTGAGCTGCTCCCTTCATTTGAGATCCTTTCCGCCCCTTCTTTCTCACAGACTTCTGTCACCCCTGAAGACAAGAAGTCGCCTCCCTGGTAAGGCTTTCTCAAGCCCTCCGGTTTCCTGTTCTTTCTCCATGCTTCTCTAAAATTGTGGTAATGTCCTTATAGTAGCAGTCATCGTGTTCATTGTTTGCATATGTGTCTGTTACCTCTGTTCTTAGACCCCCTTATGGACAGGGATGAAGTCTTACTAATCTTTGCTTTATAGCACCCCAACCGCCCCGGCCCGGTTTACAGGCCCTCAGTAAGTGTCAGTGAGCGAGCGAGCGGGTAGATAGGCCAATTCGTCTCACTTTGGACATCTTTTTCGTGTGACCTGAAGGATATACAATTTATCTGCCAAGATATTGTTCTGCCATCATACCAGACTTGAAATTCCCACAGCAGTTATTGGACAAAGGTGGGAAGACGGTCTGCCAAAGGCGACTGTTAAAAATAAACCCATTGCCCCAGGGAAGGGACTCCAGTCTCCCTGAAGCATTAAGCCCCCTGTAAGAAGTAAAGGTTGTGAACATACGCAGTACCCTAACTGGTACTGGTTTCTTTCTGGAAATTAAAAAACATGACCATGTTAAGCCCTATGCTATGGATTTTTTTCCTCAAAAACTATGAGTTTATTGCACATGAAGAGCCAAGTATTGGAGTGCAGAGGGATTGCTGGGGATGTCTCCGTTTCTCACTGTAAACACATTAACCTGGACATAGAGCACTGGCTAGAACAGAATTCGGCAGAAAGGTACCAAGAAGCCTTATAAGGCACAGACCCGAAGGCGTGGAGGTCTGGCTCAATGGGAAAGGGAGAAAGGGACCTGCAGAAGGTTTCCAAGGTTACGGTCTGGAGGTAGAATATGCATTTGCTTATAGCAAACCCCTACTTTATACAGTAATAAACTTGTAATGTTCTTGCCTAAAGCAAACTCACATATCATCAGTGACCCTTGAGCTTTGTTACGAGAGGGGCCGAGGTGGAGAGGGAGCCGCACACACAAAATCTCCCAGAGAACTGGGCTTCCCGAGGAGGGCCAGTGGGTCGGTGTGCTCAGGGCTATCTAATGGCCACCAGAAAGCTGATGGCTTGATGTGGTCTTTGAGTGTAGGAGAGTGTGGGCTTGGTGCTGAAAGGGAGCATTAAACGATTCGTGAGCCAACGTGGCACGATCAGCTTTGCTTTATTAAAAATGATTGTAGTGTTAATCTATTTAAAGGAGTATTATGACTTCAGTGTAGAGATTAAGATATAGTCTTGCAGAGCTTGTAAAAAGTGGACAAGGTAATTCAGTCTAGAGGTGACGATAATGAGTATTACCCTGCGTCTGACACTGAGCGGAGAGGATTCAGGAGCAAGAGAACGAACTCAGGGCTTACACTTCACCTGACTGGGAGGCACGTTTTAACCATGTCTGCTCCAGAGAGCTTGAGTTCCTACGGAATACTTAGCTATCATTTGTTAAAACACTGGTAGAGGGGGCCGGCAGGCAGTGTGGTGGCTGAAGGCTCTGGACTCCCATATGCCGACCACGGTTCAAGTCCTGGACCTGGTGGCTGGCTTTCTCACTTTCCCCCTCTCTCTTTTTCTGTCTCTCTCTCTCTGATCAAACTGGAAAATAATAATCATAGTAAATAAAAATAAATAAAATAATTATTTTAAAAAATAACACTGGTAGAAAAGTGTTTTCTGCTGGGAGAAACTCTACTTAGTTCTGGCAAGCCAGACCATGACACAAAAAATGGGTTGAATATATTTTCATTTGTTGTTGTTTTTGTTTTTAAATTTGCCAGAGGATGGGTGTAGTTGCCGGAGAGCACACACGTGAGAGAGAGCACCCCCACTGTGGCATGGCTATGCTGTAATCTCTTCTCCTCTCTTTCTCCATCCTGTCAGAATTTGGGGCGTGCACGCACACACACACCCAGCTTGTGTTTCAAGCCGCCAGGCTGGGATTTGAACCACTTGGTTGACCATGTGAGATACAGCTCCCTTAACCAGGAGGCTGTGGGGCCAACCTCTAGTTGAATATATCTTTAGATTTTTTAAATGTAATCTATGAAGTTATATCATATAAATCGAGTTGATACCATCTTATACTGTACTTGAAAAATTTTTGTAACATCCCCCATGTAGCTTTTCCTCAGGTGAGAGGGTTTACTCCCTCTAAATAAACATTTCCTAAGTGGCGACTCGTCTCACGGGTTTACAATGGCGAGTGTGGGAGATCTGCATTCCTGGCCTGCTGTCCCTCGCTGTCCCCCTGTGCGGGGAGCACCCGCACACGTCGCCGTGGACATAGACAGTAAGAGACAGACGTTCCTTCTGAGATAGAAAATCGACAGAGTGCCGCTGGCCGAAAATGAAATAATTCATGATGTTTACTTGAAGTTCAGAAAATTATCATTCCACAGGTTTTTAAACTTAAAAACAAACAAACAAACAAACAAACACAGGGCTTTTTGATCTTTCAGAGCATCTATAATGCTACTCAATAAATGAATTCACATTATAACACATACTTAGTAAATAACTTAGAACGTCTTACTGGAAAAACAGTGAGCTGTACGGTATTAGCTAAAATCTAACGACTGTTTTCTGTAGAGAAAGTGACACTTTATTTCATGGAGCCATTTAACATAGAAAGCTTTGTCGGCTTTTCTTGCAGTCGTCAGTGCTGTCAGTGCTGTCGGTGCGTGGGGCGTTCTCTGTTCGTGGTCTCCACCAGCGGTTCTCTCCGCAGCGAGACTGCTCCTTCCTGGTGGCTTCCGTTCTCTGTCCTTCTGCTCCTGGCCGAGCCCTGTTCACTCTCACACCTCTCAGTCTGGCAAGAAATCAGGGGGCTTCTTCTTGTTACACTTGCGTTCATGGAGACAGGCATCCGACCAAGGAAAATAACGGCCTCTGGTTGATATTGTGGCGATGTCCACAATACACAATAGTATTTTTGTCCTTTAATATTAGACGCTCTTAACCTCTGAGGCTTGAACAAATGGCGAGCAGATGTCGGTTTCCCTCCATTCTTATGATAAGGCAGCATTCCCTCTGCGTGGGTCGGTCAGTCTGTATATCGGCGATTTATCAGTGAATCGCTTTTTTCTCCATGAAATAGTTTGATGTGTCACAAAGATAAAGGCTCTTAATTGGCACTGATGCAAAAACGTAAATCTGGGTGGTTCTTTTTTAGAGTGTAAATTTTGTGCTTTGGAGAGACCAGCCCAAGTGAAGGGTCTGGCTACAAGTTGTGATCATTTGGAGGTCTTTTAGAGACGCAGTAAATTTCCTTCAATCAAATGAAAAAGAGAGACACACACACTGGCCTTTCTGTTGGAATGTTGATTGACTTTAGTTTCCGTTGCTCTCTGTCATGAGGAAGTCTCACTGTCCCCACTTGGGGATTAGAACTCGGGAGTACTGTGAGCAGGCCTAGAACAGCACAGGCCACTTCATTTAACAGTGAAACGCGGTTATCCTTGATTAGTAATAAGAGTTCTTCTGATGCTTTCCGCTTTAAAAATCATCTTTACCCACAATGTACGATAAGGTAGTGTCATTGAAATTTAAAATTAAAACAGGCACCTTTTTACCAGTGAGGGAACAGAGCCTGAGAAAAGTCAAAAGAATTGACTTAGTGTTAGAGTCCCATCTTCCTGGGTCACAACAGCGCTGAAGTTAACTTATTTAAGGAGGAATGCGTCTCTTAGGGAAGGGGATCGAAAGGATTACTGCCTTAGAGAGGATAAACTAAGCTCTCTGCTGAGAGCTGTTTCAAGTAACATCTTTGCAGCTAAAGTCCATTTTTGAGATTTGACCATTTAGCTAAGATTCAATTAATAGTTAAATAAGATCCTTTATCATATCCTGCCTCTAGTGTGTGCTACGTTTTAACCAGAAAAGCCCATTTACTTCATTAAGGATAGAACTTAGGAGAAATCTGATGGATTCTTTTTTTTTTTTTCCCCCCAAGGAAAACTCAGATTATTTGTGAGATTTGATTAGATCTATGACTGAATAATGTGCATCTCAGTTATAAGTGGATATAAATTCTATCTGTTATTCGAAGTCTAAAGGAGATAAGAGTGAGAAAGGAAATGACCATTTCTACAACCAACCCAAATTTCATTGTAGGCTTTGCGCTACGGTAATAAATCGAGATAACTAGATTTGCTTAGCAAAGATGGATAGATTTATTGGTTCCATTTTTAAATTTTTATATGAATAAGTAAACTGCTACCAGTTGCATGTATTTCATCTCATCTAATAACATTTTATTGCCATCTGCCTCTCTGCAGTTTGACATCATTAAACTGAACAGCGCATTCACCATGAAGGCCTGACTAGAGCTGTCCATTGTTAAAGCTGGGGTGTGAAACATGTAAACAGGTTCTAGTCCTTAAATAACAAGTAGCTACTTGTTTAGAGTTATGATTCACAGAGAGGAACAAACCAAGAGACAGCCATTAACCGCCTGCCCTCTTTTCTCCCAAGTCGTCTTTCATTGGAGTTTATTTCCATGTTGGAAGCTTTCCAGTGCTGATGTAAGCGCACATCTGGGAAAGCTCGTCTTTCTCCCCATTTTCTTTTCCTCTCAAGATTAAAACTGTGAGCCTTTCATAAGGAAGATGTCCACATTTGTGCATAGATGCTTTCCATAAGGAATTATCACTCCAGGTCAGCCCCATAGTGCCGTGCTTATGTGCTGTACGTAGGGAAGCAGATCCCACATGGCCGAGCACAGCTTTAATCCCAGCCCTAGTGGCTTAAAACAAAACAAAAATCTTCCAGAACATATGTATGCCTAAAATTTTGCTGGGATGAAGAAATGGAGGAAGACGGATTGTGATGTAACCACGTCCCATTAGGGGGTGATTTTTCTCTCTTTTGCAAGTGCACATGTCCTCTGACAAGGAAAAAAAAAAGAATTATTCTCATAAATTGATGTATGTCATTGACAAACTATGGCCCTTGGTCCTATCTGGCCCACCACATCTTTTAGTAAATGAAGTTCTATGGGTGCACAGCCATGCTTACTTGTTTACACACGCTGTCTGCTTTCATGCTACAGAAGCAGAGTTGAGTAGTTGCAAAAGAATGCATCAGACCACAGACACTAAAATACTTTCTCCCTGGCTCTTTATAGAAAGAGTTAAGCTCTGTGATTAAACCATGTGAATAAGAATTATGCTTGATAATTCTGGACGGTAGATGCACACTCTGTTGGGGGTCACAGCACTCTAACAGCGTCAGTGCAGTATCTTAGCTAAGATGCTGCCAATTACCCATATCACCCTCAAGAAGATAAACTCTCTTATCCTTGGGGGGCAAGTATCTTATCCTTGGATCTTTCATACCAGAGTGTTCCTAGATATGAAACTTTGTATATATTCTCGAAGTAGTTTTTGAATGGATGCTTTATATTTTTAACCATGTGAGATCTTTGCCAGAATGTGATAATTGACATTTATAAAGCATTTCTTTCATGTTGAAGGAAATGTGAGTAAATATTTATAGTATCTCATATAACTTGGTCACACTTTGAGATAGTCATTATTGCTATCTTACAGAGGACACCAAAACCCAGAATAATGGCATTTTTTCCCCCCATAAGGTGCATACGCTCAGTGGAGAGAGACAGAGAGGGAAAGTGAGAAATCAACCCTACCCCCCCAGGGGAGATGGCCACACCATAGTCCCTTCTCCTCCAACCCTCTCAGGATTTTGGGCATAGACACACATGTACCTGGTGTCTTTTCAAGCCACCGTGTCTGGGGCTTGAACTGTGGTCGGCCGTGTGGAAGTCCAGCGCCGTTACCACTATGCCACAGAATGATGACGTTTCCAACTGCTAGAAAGTAGCAGGACTAGGAGTCCAAGTGTATCTCAAACATTTGATAGTTATACTGGATATACTTTTCTTTCAGGCAAAAGAGGAGAGCAGTGATCTCTACTTTTTAAAAATGTATAATGGAGACATAATTGGAGATAATAACGATAGGGTTTATTTCAGAAATGTAATGACTTTAACTGAAAAAGACATCTTCAAGAATTTGTGCATAGTAGAACTAACAATATAAGGAGGATCCCAATTTAAAACTTTCATAGTAGTTTGCATTCATCATTAGAGATAGTGTGGATATTGTTTGCTATCAGGAAATCTCAATTTTTCTTTCCTGTCCTGCTTCAGTTTGTATGTATATGTGATGAAGAGTCTATTGCTATGGATTGTTCAAGCCCTAGGTACCTTTCTCTTTTATTTCTGAGATTAGGCAGCATTCTCATTTATATAAATAGATGAAAAATGGTGAGAAAATGGGAAAAGCCAAACCCATTTGGCTTTCATACTACTTGGGAAATATGACAGATCAGAACTGTAGATATGATGTGATCACAAAATGCTCTTTTTTTTTTTTTTAGAGAGAGAGAGGTTTTTGCTATAGGGTATGTGCCCTCACCAGAGAGAGAGAGACAGAAAGACAGAAAGTGAGAAATCACCCTCCCATGGGGGATGGCCACACTGCAATCCCTTCTCCTCCAGTCTCTTCTTGGGATTTTGGGCACACACTCATGCATCTGGCATGAGTTTAAGCTGCTGGGTCCAGGACTCGAACCGCAGTCAACAATGTGGGAGTCCAGCAATGTAACCATTATGCCATCTGCTGGTCTTTATAAAGTACTTGTAATGTGTGTCTTTATGGTTTTTTCACTCAAATATGAGCAAAATTCTTCAAATTTAGTATTTTAAATAAATTCTTAGCTTGCAGAGTCTGTATGAGCTTATTATCAATGATCCTTTTTAGTATTCCTGAGGTCATGAGTTATGTTGGAGTTTTGGTTTTTAAATTTTTTTATATGAGTTTTTAAATAGTGTCTTTCTTTCTCGTTATATATTCCTTTTTAAAAAAAAAACATGAAGCATGTTGGTTTCCCACAATTATAATGTGGACTCATCTTCCTATTATAAAACTACAATTGGGACAGTGAGATTGAAGTTATTTAGAAAATCTTGTACATATTATGATAAATAAAATAAGTTGTTGAGTTTTAATTGAATAATGGTGAAGCCGGATACGTTTGATTTTTTTTTTTTACTTGTAATTCTGACTAAATGGAAACTTATTTTATGTAAGTTCAGTTAATACAGAGAAAAAGGCAAGTCTGTGTGAACCAAATTTTGATGGTGTATGATGTATGAAAATAAAAAGAGAACAAAACCTGATGCAGAGGCCCCACACTCACTTTAATTAAGACACTCTAGATCCAGTTTAATCTGGGTTCTTAAAGTTGAAAGGCTGGTTGCTAATGGAAGAAACTGACCTCTTGAAGTTGCAGAAATATTTGGTACAGAGCCGTGGGTGCACCTGTTCCAATTCTTTATGGCATACATACCAGCGTTCTCTACTGCCTGGAGAAATGATAATAATTTAATCTGTCTAATTTTGCTTTTAATCATTGAGTTAAAAAAAAATCCTTCATTCCACTTAATAAAAATTGCACAGATCTTTCCAGAATGTACTTTCTTCTAATCCTGGATCTTGGCTTAATTTTTTTCCATTTCTATCGGGTATCATTTCAAGCCCGGATTAGGAAAGCAGACTGCTGTTTATGCTTTCAACATAAGGAGCTTGACAGACGAAACGCACAGATTCTGTGCCCCCATCTGTCTGACGTGGCTGGAGAAAGGGCAGAGAAGAAAGCTGCACACATAATATGCAAGCTTGCTGCCACCAAGGCTCCCGATTTAGGGTGTGTAAAATTTCTGCCATACCTTGGAGAGCATATTCTCTGAGATGTTGAATTACAACGCTTCGTCACTCTCCAAGAGTGTCAGAAGGCCGCTTTGATGCAGTCCAGTTATTTATACAACACAGGCCTCTGTTTTTAACTGGAACACCCTCTGCAGTTGAACCAATTGTTTTTCACACTATAAAATCCCACATATGACTTCTGCCGTGTTGGGGCTGGGGGGGGAAACATTTGTCTTTTTTCTTCTGGGGTGGAACATTACTACTCGTTGATATTTTTAATGTCAACCTTGCTTCTGACTTAATGAGAAGGAAATATTATAGGATTTTAAAATAAGGAAACAAAATAATATTTTATGGTTATCCTTGGATTTACACCCCCCCCCCCCCAAATGCTTTCTTTGTTACTTTGTCTTAATCCAAATGTAGTGGCTGAAATATTAACACCGATATGGAACTTGGACAGCTCAGTGGATTGAGTGCTTCAAACCTGTTGGTCCTCAGCAGAAATATTAGATCTGTAGTTGCATTTCTCTGCTGAAGCAATTTATATAAAAGCGATCATCTGAGCTCTTGGAGCACCACGGTGAATACAAGATAATGCTGTCCTGCGTTATTTGTGAATGTATCTTAGCATGTCCAGTGAATTATCTCAGTTATCACTGTCCCCTCCTCTGAATGGCTCCAGAGTTAGTACTTTCAGGTTTAGATCACATGGGACAACATCTTTTATGCCTTCAGTTTACAATGATCAGGGCAGTGCCTGACAAAGAGCTTGGCACATGTAGGTTTGTAAGAAATATTTGATGAGTGAATGCATAGTAACATGGGCTTTAGAGTCAGACAGATATGATTTTGGGCAACCAATTCTTCACTGTCCTCCATTGGTTTCCATTATATCCTGCTTTTCCCCCCGCCTCTCTCTGTGTCCCTACAGTATGTGTGTTATTTGCTTTTCCACTAAGGAGTTGTGTTTTCATGCTGCACTTCCCCTGAACAATTTCATTTTCTCCCACAGACTTAGATGGTATCAACACACTGAGGCGTCTTAAATAGATTCTCTAGCTCTGATATTTCTCCTTAGTGTATATATTCAACAGACTGTACTGGGATGAACCACAGGCACCTCCAACTTAAAAACAAGCACACACACAAACAAACAAAAACTAGCTCTGTGGTCTGCCCAGGAAAGGACCATGCGTACTCTGTCCCCTATCGAGTGTTCATGCACACTGCACAGCGCCTGCCCTGTCACGGTACATACGTGGTGAGCGAGTAAGTGTCTGTAAGTAAACTCATTAGCTTTCCATCTTTCAGGCATTTACCCCTCGATAACATCATTGACTGTTTACTGGTCAGTGAGCTTCCTTAAACTCCATATGGGCAGAAGCCGGGTCCGTCCTGTCCATAGTGGGAAAGCCCAGAATACAGTCCTACCTTCAGTAACATTTGCTTCCCTTTGTTCTCCGTGTCCTTAGGCAAGTTACTTAGCTTTCTAAGCTTTACGTTCCTGACCCGATTGGATTTAGTAGTAATAATGCCTTAAATATTACCTTATCATGCTGTAAAGATGTAACAATCCAGTCTTCACTTTTTCCTTTAACTTTTACTATAGAAAAAGCTCACTATATTGGAGATGTGGTTTCTTCTACTTACATGTTGTAAGGAGTAGGAAGATGGGGGACTTACAGATTAGATTTAAAAGACATAAAACCGAGTGTGACGTGTGGATCTTACTTGGGCCCTGATCAATGTTGTGGAGGGAAGTGTGTGTCCACCCGCACCCTGGAAGGTGTCCATGGGCCAGTGCACGAGCCTGCAAATACGTTTTAGCAGCATCCTGTGTCTATATCTGTCATACCCTCTCACTGTCTTGTAATCCTGGAATTTTTTCTATTCATCTTGGAGTCACACCTTAGCATTTGGGTCATAAGTATGAGCAAGTGAGTGAATGAAAAAGCATTTCCTCATTATGTGATTATTAGGAGGTTTATATTTGGCTTATACTGATTCTGATTTTCTCTGTTTTAACTCCTAGGACCTCCCACTGGGAGAATCTCAAACAGTGCGGCTTCCTCAGGAGCAGGGGCACCAGCTAACTCAACTGCGGGGCAGCCCCAGCCGAGTGACCAGGACACGCTGGTGCAAAGAGCCGAGCACATCCCAGCAGGGAAGCGAACACCCATGTGTGCCCACTGTAACCAAGTCATCAGGTCAGTGGCTTATTTTTTGGAATTTTCTTAAAAATGCTTAATCCCAATGTTGACTTTTTAAGAATTCTGAAATATTTTAAATTTTTTATTGGGAAAGATATTCTTGCCACAATCTTATGTAATAGTATTGACATGGATAAATATGAATATTTATCTATTAGAATTTTTTTTCAAGTTTTCGCCATAGGGCACGTGCATTTACCTGAGAGAGACAGAGAGAGTGAGAGTGAGAAATTACCCCTCAGGGGAATGGCCACACGGCGATCACTTCTCTCCATTCTCCTCTTGGGATTTTGGACATGCATATACATGTACCTGGCATGATTTCAAGCTGCCAAGTCTGGTCAACTGCATTGACCATGTGGGAGTCCAGCATCTTAACTACCATGCCACCTGCTAGCCCCAAAATTTTTTTAATGAAAAATAATTCTGGGCTCTTTAAAAATAAAAGTATCAGTTGTATCACTCATTGATTCATATCAGAACTTTTAAAAAAAGTGATTAATGTGGCCCTTCAGAGAATAATAAAATTTTAAGACTTGAAGGGATCCTAAAGATCATTTATCCCATACAGCTTCGTTATTTCACAGATTATAAAAGTGAGGGCTTTCATTTAGATGAAAAATAGCTCGTAGCATAAAAGAAAGAACTTCAGTCCCTAGAGAAAAGCCTGGGTTTTGAAACACCTAAGCACTGGAAGATAATTATCTTCCGATCTTTTCATGAATGTCTCGTTTTAGAATAGGTCATAGCCTGCTTCTTGAAAATGTCTTTTGTCCAAATCTATTTTATTGTCTCTCAAACTCCAAGAAAAGAAAACAGGTCCAGAGATCTCTGGTGAGTGTCGTATACTAGAACTTACTGAGTCTTTGAGCGTTTTGTAGTAAGTGGCCTTTTTTGTATTGTCTTATTTTCTGAGATTTTATTTTTTATTTTCTTAATAAAATGTTTACCCTAATAATTAGTATCATACTTGATACTAAATGCCTTTCCACTTTTGTCCAACAACATCTCAGATGATTGGTTAGTAGTAAGTGGCTTTTTAAATGCATGAGGTATAGGTGAGAAGGCTAGTTGCGTCAATCCCACCAAAGGGACCCTGTTGCTTCTGTGTTGGTTGTCTTGTTGGCAATAACAAATAATCTTCTAAATAATTGCTCTACTCTCCTTGTTTTATATTATCTTATTTTGAAATTGTTGAAATCATGGCTTCTCTGAAGTTGAGTAAGATGAACACTTTTGTTTTCCTGTCCTCTAGTATATAATCACTGTTTAGCATAGTGCTTCTTGATCATTCTTAACATGGAACCTAAGGGACCAGCAGTTAGCATAATGGCTATGTCGCTGGACTCCCATGTAGTCAACCGCGGTTCGCGTCCCAGACCCGGTGGCTTAAAACTCACACCGGGCGCATGCACGTGTGTGCCCAAGATCCCGAGAGGAGAATGGAGGAGAAGGGATTGTGGCGTGGCCACCCCCCTGGGGGGGTGATTTCTCGCTTTCTGTCTCTCTGTCTGTCTGTCTGTCTGGCGAGTGCACGCGCCCTGTTGCAAAAATCTCTCCAAAAAAAAAAAAAAAACATGGAACCTAAGAAGCCTCATTACTTTAAGAACCAAATTTAAGTTCTCCTTTCCTTAACTTACTGTTAAACAATATATGTGTCAAGAACAGAGCTTTTCGGTACTCAGGGTTCATTATGACATTTAAAAAAATACAGAAAAATAGAAAAACAAATAAAGTTTATATATAATCCTACCTCCCAAAATAACTGCTGTTAGCATTTCAGTATTCACACTTTAAAAACATAACACACATAAGGACAGATACCACTTTGCAGAAATGGATCTGTAATACAGTGTCTTATAAGCTGTTATTTTTCATGTGAATTCCATTTTTGAGGATAAGTACCTGCTTAGTAAGAACTAGCCATGGCTGTGGTCCTGGGAGCAGTAGCAGTGGTTATGGAGAAAAGGGGAGAATCAGGAGAGGTTTCCCAGTGTCCGGCATGCAGAAACATCCAGTAAAGGTTTAGCTGAACAGGTAATGCGTGACTCTGGACCCATTTGTTATTAAGACCATTAATGTCAACTTGGGTGGAGTCATTTTCCTTTATTGGCAGAAATAACTAAGTTAATATAAAATCTGGCATGGTGCTGCTTTACCCCAATACATAAAACTTTTCTATTACTGCCTGCATTTAGGTGTTATATTTTTAGGTTTAATATTGATAAAAATAAAAACATACTTTGACTGGGCCAGCAGGTATCATAGAGATTAAGGCACTAGATCACATGTGGCCAGCTGCACAGTTTGCGACCCAGACCTGCTAGCGTGAGACTCACACTGAGTACATCTGTGTGCATGCTCAAAGGCCCAGGAGGAGAATGGAGAAGGGATTACAGTATGGCCATCCCCTCATGGGAGGATGATTTCTCACTCCTCTCCCTCACTCCGTCCAGTGAGTGCATGCTCCTAATAGCAAAACCTTAAAAAAAAAAGAGTGTGTGTTTGTGTGTGTGTGTGTGTATGTGTGTATATATATATATATATACACACACACTATATATGCTTTGACTTATTATTTCTAAAAGTTATAGTACTTTGGTTACCTAGACTGATAGTAAGGAATATTGTTCTGGATAAAACACCTCTTCGTGGAAACAAGAATCACTCCTGTTGTTTTTATGCATCGTAAGAAAGTAATTACTAGATGAGTTGACAACATGTCAAACCCCATCAGTTGCTGATTTTTGTTATCTTATTACCAAATTCTGTGATACCCTGTAATTACAACTACCAGCACTTCTGAAAACTTCCTTAGTATGGAAAAACTATGAAGCTCCAACTAGAAATTCCCTTTCTTACTGTCTACCTGTGTAGGTTTAAAATTTAATGCTAGACCAAGATAAAATTTTAATGTACAATCACCCTGCCAGGTGAAATAAATATGTATTATGCTGATTAGATCAATGGCCATCACTTTTCACCCCCTCATCTGTTAAATTCTGTATTGTTTTGGATTATCCAGCACCAGTTATCACGTAAGCATTAAAGCTTCCTTTACTAAGGAAGTTAATAGGAATGGGGATTAGTTCGTGTCTAGATCACGTAACAGTAATTAACATAGCACATTGGCCCGGAGCGCAAAGGCTAAAGCAGCTTGAATAGATTGTGGCCAGTGCAGAGACCTAGTCAAGGCCTAATTCCAGTTCCTGGCCTCAGAGTCCGGATAGCTTACCAAAGCCAGGAGGCAGTAGATCAGGTGACACGCTCTTGGACACCTGTTTTAAAAATGAGCTGCAGTAAAAGGCTTGATACTTTCAGTACAGAAGATTAAACCTTGGCAAACCCTGAGGCATTTAAAATTTATTTTGCAATTTGTATTCATAGTTTTTTACCATATGATGTATAGCATTCATTTATAATTCATAGTTTTGTTTTATGTTTACTTTTTCAATGATGCAGTTATATTTTTTTTAATAATTTCTTATTTATATCTAATTATACATCTTTATGGTGTACAGTATGGCTTTTCAAATTGTACATGCAATGTGTGATCATCAAACCAAGAATATTACCCTATTACAATGCTTTCAACAAAGAATCTTACATTCAAAATAATCTTATATTCTTTGTCAATAAGCCCTTTTTGTTCCTGAGCTTCTCCCATCCAGCCCCCTGCCATACAGTTTCTCATATCTCTACTTGTCCTCTCTACTATTATATCTTTAGATCTTTCCATTTCTGCCACAGAGTGCAGATGTTAGGTATATATTGAGCGGGGTTATGCAGTGTTTGTCTCTCACAGTGTGGCTTACTTCACTTATCATTGAATTTTCTATACTCATCCACTTTGTATTAAATGAAGGGTCTCGATGTTCCTCCTGTCTAAGTAAATCCCACAGTGTACATGTGCTACGTCTTAAAACCACAGCGAGATACTGCTTAACCCCAGCAAGCAGAGCTTTTTCTGGCTTTGTTTTCTGCCTCATTACCTGTTTCTCTAACGATGCCTAATACATACACATTTAGCACATTTTTGTTTAATTGATGAACCCCCCCCTCCCCCTTTTTAAAATTCTTGCTATAGGGCATGTGTGTTTGATGGAGAAATAAAGAGAAAAGAGAAGGAAAGTGAGAGATCACCCTCTGGGAGGGGTGACTATATCACAATCCTTCCTCCTCCAGTCTCCTCTTGGGATTTTGGATATGCACACACATGCACCCAGTGTGATTTTCAAGTCACCAGGTCTGAGCCTTGAACCACAGAATTGGCCATGTGGAATTCAGTGCCTTAACCTCCATGCACCTGCTGGCCCGATAAATTAACTTCTTCACAATATTTGTAGGATGTATATTAGTTGCCGAATTGAAATTATATCCTCCTTTCTTATTGTTGAATGATATTTCTCCAGCTTTGTTTATTTTATTATGATCTCAGTGTGAAAGAACTGACTATGGAGTCATCCCTCAGTATTTGAGGGGTATTGACTCCTAGACCTCCTGCAGGTACTAATCTGTGGACGCGCATGTCTCTGATATAAAATGGCAGAGTATTTACACAAAAGCTAAACTCACCTTCTGTATACTTTAAATCATCTCTAATTACTCATAATACCCAACACAATGTAAGTGCTATGTAAATAGCTGTTAAACTATATTTTTAAATTTGTATTTTTTTAATTGTTACTATGGTTTGGGGTTTTTAATTTTTTTTTTTTTTTTAGTCGCAAAAGGCTGCGTGCATTCACCATAGAGGAGAAAGAAAAAAGACTCTCTACCCCCAATTGGACATGATCTCATCACAATCCTCTCTTCTTCATTTCTCCATCCTGTCTAGATATTGGGCATACACACATGCCTGGCAGTGAACCACCAGGTCTGAGATTTGAACTGCAAAGTCAACTATATGGAATCTAACTTCCCATGCACAGTGCTTAATCACTGCACTATTAGACCAATACTATTGTTTTGTTTTGTTTTCAAAGATAATAATTATTATTAGGGACCAGCAGTTGGCATAATGGCTATGTTGCTGGACTCCCATGTAGTTGACCTTGGTTTAAGTCCCAGACCCGGTGGCTTAAACTCATGCCAGGCGCATCTGCTTGCGTGCCCAAGATCCCAAGAGGAGAATGGAGGAGAAGAGATTGTAGCGTGGCCATCCCCCCTGGGGGATGATTTCTCACTTTCTGTCTGTCTTTCTTTCTCTGTCTTTCTGGCGAACACACATACCTATAGCAAAAACCTCTCCAAAAAAATGTTAATATTATAATTATATTTGTTTTGTTTTCAAGGACTTTGCAGTGATAGGGAAGTGATATGCATTCAGTTGTATCTATAACCCTGTGTAAGTCAAGGGATTTGTGACTTAATCATGGTTTCAATTTATGAAGCACTTTCAACTTAAGATATTTTCAACCTAACGAGTTTATCAAGGTGTAACCCCATCATAGTAAAGCAGCTGTCAGTTTTAAAAGGCCACAAGTTAAATACTCAACAAAAGTCAACTGCTTCTTTTTTGATGTTGTAAATTGGAAAGTTTGGATATAAGCCACTGGAAATGAAGAACTGAATGACAAATACATTGTTTCCACTGTGTTGATTCTGTTCTACCTTCCTTCTTCCTGTGCCTCTGTGTATTTGCAAATGTGTCTGTGTGTCAGTTTCCCCCAGGTATCTTTTCTATTTCCTCTGTTTGTGCTACTCTTGGGCTTTTTGTTCATGCCAGGCCCTTTCCAAAAGTTGGTTCATTAAAAAATGTAAAACTGGTTTTATATATTTGTATTATTTATTATATGTAATTATGTGGCGTGCCTGATTCCATTTCTTTTATTTATTTATTATCATCATAATCTTGTTTATATTACATTGAATTGCATATAACTTTACAGTGTATTACATTGCTTTTTCAAAAGGGATTGCCATGCATGTCAGTCAGTACAGAGACATTCAACTCCCACTTCATCATTCAATATCTTTTCATTGTTTTTTCCGATCATTATTATCATTATTCCAATTATATTTTTTTAAACAATCAGTATTTCTCATTTTTCTTGTAAAAAGACTTTACCCATCATGAAATACTTCTCAGACCAAACCAGTTGATAATACTATACACGTCATCATCAACAGGTAATAAGCCATTTCTGTGTCCCACTAATGTCATACCTATTTGTTCTCTTGCTATCTTTCTCTATCCTCTTTTCTTCACCCCCCCCCCATTCCACACTGTCTTATTCTCGTTAAGTATTTTCACTGCTTTTATGTCCTCCAATATTTCGCCCTCTACCATAGAGTGCGGATAGTTGGTATATATTAAGTGGATACATACAATATCTTTGTTTTCATAGCCTGGCTTACTTCACTCAGCAATAGATCCTCCATATCTGACCACTTTCTATCAAATGCCAGGGTGATCCCATTTCTTTTCTGAGCGCACGAGTTTTGTTTTGTTTTTATGTTTTTGCAGTGTGACTTTGGTAGACGTATGTTTCTAACTTCTAGAAACTGTTAGTCAATTAACACTTTTAACCTGTCGAGGGCCTTGGGAGATTCCAGCTTTACCATTCATCATCCACATGGTCTCAGGAAATCTGGCCACACTTTTTTGCTGTTTCCTTCGTCTTTGTGAGTGAATTTCTGTCACTGAGACTGTTGTGAGAATTGAATAGCCAAGGGGGCCAAGAAGTACGCTTTTGGTTTTAACCTAAATCCCTGTTAGGTTGTGCCTCTCAAAGTTTGCAGTTCCTTTTGCCTTTCTGTTTATAAACATTTCTTTTTCTCTGAACTTACCCTTGGCATCCTTTCCTACCTTTTCTTTTTCTTCTTCTTCTTTTTTGTTTGCCTTTTTGGCCTCAGTCTCACAGAAGATAAACAAGGTAAAAAGTTTCATGCCATAGCTTTTCTCTCTCAGCAAATCAAACGCAGCAATCGCTCCCCTCCCTTCATTTGTCCATCAACGGGTATTTAGTACGGGCTCGGGTGCGGAGGACTAGAAGAGGTAGCTGAATACCTAATTCCACTGTGCAGTGTGCAAGCCTGTCATTCCAGTTTGCACATGGAAACCCAATCCTGTCTGGAACAAGAAGAACTTCTTCAGTGTTAATCCTGTGTTAATGAATTTGTTAAATTAGTCTTTGCTGACACAGAGGAGAGATACTTTGTTATGTGGAAGACGTTTTATTGTTTAATCTGTACATAACTTCAAGGTATTATGGGGGAAAGATGCTCTTTCATTGCAGCTGAGCAGGATCAGGTCAGGCCAGTATTTGCCCTGAGCGAATTTGTTTAAGAAAGAAATCTGGCAGGAGCAAGGGTCAATTTCAATTCAGTTTTTAAAGGTACAGAGTAAAATGCGAAAGACGTTTTATTTTCCAAAATGGCTCTCAGTACTATTTATTTTAAAGAATAAAATATCTGTCATTATTCAGAGTTGGAAAAAAAACTGATGAAATATTTTTAAGTGATCCTTTAAATGGGCAATACTTTTAGTTTATTTATAATGAACTTTATCTAAAAAAGATTTTTGGTTTTGTTTGTTTGTTTTGTTTTGTTTTGTTTTTAACTGCTAAGAATACATGAAGGGACCAGCAGGTGGCACAGTGGTTAAAGTGCTGGAGTCCCACATGGCCAAGTGGGAGGTTCAAGTCCTGGACCTGGTGGCTTACTTTCTCAATTTCTCTTTTTCTCTTTCTCTCTCTGGCCAAATTAAAAAATAATAATAAACGGAATTAAATAAATAAATAATTATTTAGAAAAGAATATGTGAAATACAACCTAATATTCAAAATTATCAAAGAGAGCAAAAGAATAAAAACCATAGATGGAACCATGAAAAATGAAGCTAGTGTTGACTCTGAACACATAGTGACCCGTGTACTTTCCTGTGGTTAGGCTGCAGGTTTGGCTTTAAGTCTCTAGTGATCTACCGAAAGAGAAAGTTTTACAATTTACCATACAATAAGTTTAAAATAAAGCCATTGCTCAGGGGAACAACTATTCTTGCTACAAAAATCATCCAAGATGTCCATCTGAAAGTGACCCTGGGGGCCAGCAGGTGGCATGATGGTTAAGGCTCTGGACATCCACATGGCCAATGGTGGTTCAAGCCCTGGACCCAGCAGGGGCTCACACTGGGCATGTCATATGAGAGAAGCAGGGATTGTGGTATGGCCATTCCCCAGGGGGTGATTTCTCATTTCCCCTCTCTCCATCTATCTCTCTCTAGTTAACTCAGGCGCCTTATGGAAAAGAACAAAAGAAAGTGACCCTGCGTGAGCTAAATTTTCTCTTCAATAGCAACTTGTAGGGAGAGCAAGGGTAAATTTCATAGAGTCGTTTCCTGTAACATCTGTCAGTACAGGCCGCGGTGTCACGCCAAGCGCTGTTTGTAAAAGGAGCAATTTTCTGAACTAGGTCAGGCCCTACATGCCATGATTTGTAGGTCTGACTTGATCTTAACAAACATTTTAGAAACTCTGGAAAGTGGATTGTGTGTTCCTTAGTTATTCTGAAACGCCACTTCTTTCATTAGATGAACTTCACTAAGTGTGTGGCAGCTCTGATAGATATGTTCTACCAGAGGGTGCATTCACTCACCAGGGAGAGGGGGGGAATGGGAGAGGGAGTGGGAGAAGCACCTCCAGTCACACCGCAATCCCTTATCCTCCATGTTTCCATCTGTTACCCAACACGAATCAAGTTTGCTCGCCCAAGCACTAAGCGTAGGCACACGGAGTGATGAAGGAGACGACAGCTTTGTTGCGGTGTGAAAGCACGGAGAGCCGGTAGCTCATGCTGAAGGAGCCAGGTCTCCCCGGGGCGTTCCCCACATACGTTGGAAGGGGTCTGCGTGCCCACAGCCTGCGGTTTCCACCCAGCATGAGGTCCCAGTATTGAAGTTAAAACCCTGTCCTTCCTTAGTGGGAGTTGTAGAGTCTCATGGCCTCATTCATGGCCAGTGTGGCCTCACTGTCATAACCAGAGCCTGAGGTCTAGCCCTTCCTTTGGGCCATTACGATGGCAATGACCTTGCCTCCCTCCCAAATCCCTTAGTAAGACATTTTACTTTTAGTTCAGCCCTTATTAATTTTTTAGTTGGTGAATTTTCTTTTTTTCCTCAAAAGAAGGGCAAACTGAGGACCTATCTTTTTTCTTTTTTTCTTTTCTTTTTTTTTAGTTTTTTTGCCTTAAGATATGTGCACTCAATGGAGAGAGACAGAAACAGAGACAGTGAGAGGGAAAGTGAGAAATCACTCCCAGGGGAATGGCGACACCACAATACCTTCTCCATTTTCCTCCTGGGAGCTTGGGCATGCATGCACACACACACACCCAGTGTGAGTTTTAAGCCACTGGGTCCTGGACTTGAACTGCTTTTGGCCATGTGGGAATCCAGTGATGTAACCTTTATGCCGTCTGCTGGCCCCCCAATCCATTTTTAGGAGCCCCTGCTCTATTTCATATCCTGTTAGGATTGGGGACATGCATGAACACACATGCACATAGTGTGTTCCTAAAGCCACTGGGGCCCGACTTGAATTGTGGTTGGCCATGTGGAATCTGGCTCCCTTAACCACTAGGTAGTGGGCTGGCCTCAGCTTTTATTTTTATTCCAGTGGATACCAACACTTATGCTTTAATAGAATGTAAAGTTTGAGGTTGGATTAACTTGGTTCCTCGAGGAGCCAAATAAGGATACTGGCTTCAAGGGTCCATCCGGCCTATAGAGGAGCTGAAGACAGACCCTAGCAAGTGGTTTGGAATCTCTGTTAATGTGTGGACACCTAGTAGTATAGAACTCCAAAGCTCTACCATATCCGATGGATGGTCACAGTCAATTTCAGCCTGGGTCATTTTTCATGCATGTAGAGCCAGATACCCATCTGGTGGAAAAGCTCAGAGCTCTCAGAACTTTATCTCGCTTTGAGCAGTATGACTTCCTGGTTTATCTTTAAAGGTAAACTACTTGCCAAATATATCCTGAGAAAATTAAATGAAGGGACTTATTGGGTAGGACTGTTACTTATAAAGCTGTTAAAAATTGAGGGAGAACCTAGCAAAAGTGAAATATTGGATTACAGACTAGGTGATCTGTAACCCTGTTCTGACAAGAATTAGTTAACCAAGCACTCCTTATTAGTCATAACAAAACTGTAGTGCCCTGAAGTTGTTTTTAAAATAATAAACTATTTATCTCATTCATCAGAGAGCTGTATTCATTAGTGTGTACAAAATAGCATCATATTATCAATGAAAAACAAATGAAAAGACTAGAAAATATCTTCTTAGGCCCCCCAAAAATGTTCAGTCGTTCATCAAGAACCTTTCTACTTTCTTGACTCTTGTGGAAGTGGGAAAGTTCTGGGTAAACATCATTATGTTTATACATTAAAAAATTTTTTTCCCGTGGAAGGTAGTTACTGAATGGCAAGGTTTGTGTTGTTATCACAGGAAGAAAAGTGCTGTGATTTGGGCTGGCATTGTTGCCTAGGGTTAAGGGAGGCTGGATCCCACATGGGCCACTTGAAAAATAGGCCAGGCCCGTGTGCATGCGAACCCCAAATCCTGACAGGTTGGAGAGGTGGAGGAGAAGGGACTGTAGTGTGACCATGCCCCCTTGGAGGGTGCTTTTTTCCTTCCCCTCTCCCTCTCTCTCTCTCTGGAGAGCTCACACACTCTCTGGCAATGGGAAAAAAAAATTAATTTAAAAAAATGCTGTGACTCTGTGATGTGCATTTCTTTTTCTGTTAATAATCTGCCCAGAAGTCTGGTGTCTGAAGCTTACTAACAATTACCATGTGGTCACTAAGTGATTATAATTGACAGTAATGAGGTCAAAGGCAGAATATTAGTTGACTAGGGCATCCTTGAAATCAGGATATTCAGCTTTTGCCCTTGGTGCAGTCAGTGATTTTATGATATTTGTCATATTTTTTTTAACATTCTCTATCTCAGCTTCCTCATCTGTTAAACTGAATTCGTAATAACTGCCCTGGTCTATCTTACAGGAATGTTGTGTGGACAAATTAGATAAGTGTAAGAGTGCCTGGGAGGGAAAGTCACTTATGAATAAAAATTAGTGTGATTTAGCTACTGAAGAGTATGTTGCAGAGGCTAGACTGTTAATCTGTGCAGGCTTCACGGCTAGATAAAGCCTCATAATGGATTCCTGTCAAACCAAGCCCGTCTTATCAGTTCATGACCATATCGTATCGAATGGGAAAAAAAATCTTTATAAATATTTGTTACCTTGATACAAATGTGCATTCAAAATCAGTTATGTTTGGAAAGGGGAGAAGAGGAAGTTGTTAAATAATACGTATAAAATTTCAGTTATTCAAGATGAATAAGTTTTAAATATCTTCCATACCACGTTGTGCCTGTAGTTAACAGTACTGTACACTTAAATTTTTTTTTAAAAGTTTTGTTTATTTATTTTTTCCATGAGGCAGAAAGACCGCACCCCCTATAGTGTCTTGACAGTGTTATCCACCCCCAGCGCCATGCAGCCCAGGTTGTGGGCATGTGTGTGCCTGGAATACACAGGAACCTGGAACTTTCTCGTGTGGGTCAGCTTGCAGAGCATCACATTTCACCCCTCTGCCACTGTCCAGCTTCTTCATAAAATTTAAAAATTTTTAAAATAAGTCATGTTCTAGGGCTAGCAGGTGGCATGGTAGTTAAGGTGCTAGACTCCCACATGGTTGATCACACTTTTAGTCTCAGACCTAGCAGATTGAAAATCACCCCGGGCACATGTGCGTGTGTGCCCAAAATCCCAGGAGGAGAATAGAGGAGGGATTGTGGTGTGGCCAATCTTCTCCCTCCCCAGGGATGATTTCTCACTTTCCCTCTCTGTCCCTCTCTGTTAAGCTCATGCACCCTATGGCAAAAACCTAAAAAATAAAATAAAGTAAAAATTTAAAAAATAAGTCGTTTGAATTAAATAAAACCTTTCCAAATATTCCATAATATGCACTTTAGTGTCTATGGTCATTGTGGAGAGTGAAGGATTTGATGAGTTTAATAAAGTTGAAAATAAGTATATGAACAAAGTGTGGAAAAAAGAAATTAACTAGAATATTTTCTCTGCTAATAATTATTACTGTTTTTTAAGACTGACATTACCAAATTGAGAATTTTCTTTTGTTTATTTTATGGGAATATCAAACTCTCCTTTCAATTAAAATCACGTATTATCTTTTCTGGTTGCTTCATTTTCTGTCATAGGCAACATCTTCATTTCAGTCCTAATGATGATGTAGACAGATCAACTCATAGTGGCTCAATAAAACATATCTTGAAGGCAGAAAAGTCCTTTCTTGGAGAACTTTAATTACTCTCAACCCTGTCCCCTTTTCTCTTCATGTAAATAGACAGAGAGTTGCTACATAAGTTCACAGCACCATGCATTCAGGCTTAGAAATGGAAAAGTGACCACATGTCTGATTGCATAAAAGAGATCCTAGCCAGGCCTGACTTGAGAAACTTTACTAAGAAGCCACTTTGATCTCTTTTCTTCCGACAGGGGACCATTTCTAGTGGCACTGGGGAAGTCCTGGCACCCAGAAGAATTTAACTGTGCCCACTGCAAAAATACAATGGCCTACATCGGATTCGTAGAGGAGAAGGGAGCCCTGTATTGTGAACTCTGCTACGAGAAGTTCTTTGCTCCCGAGTGTGGTCGATGCCAAAGGAAGATCCTGGGAGTAAGTACTGGGAGCTTGTGGTCCTGAGTGTTTTCAAGCAGAGTACTTCCGCATTATGAAATTCTTCCATCAGTTTTACTTCTCACTTTCTTATCAACCTCCTCTGCTTTCATCACTATTTATTATTGTAAAGCCAGCGTAAATGGCCGTCAGTGGCAGTATATCGGACTCGGGGTGGGGGGTGGGGTAGGCCAGCTTTGGTTTTGTCTTACTGAGCACTGGCCCATCTGCTGAAAGTCCTCGCCTCTGTGGGGGAAACATAATTTACAGTGGGTGTGCTACCTCAATAGAACCCTGTTTACTCAGGAATGAAGAGGTCGCCCAGGACCACACACATCAGAGCTCTCAGAGCTGACACCTTCCCTGTTTTAAATTAAATTCCATAGCTTTTATAGGAGCAGCATTTCCCTACTTGTCAAGGTTCAAGCACAGGACACTGATCTCATGAAATATATAAAACATGAGACTTTTAGTTGATATATTTTCCTTGAATATATAGAATGTTTAAAATATAACCTCAGTTTTATGAGTATACATGTGATGGAAAAATAATTTCAAACCACACCTCTTTTTTTCTTTCTTTTTTTTTTTTTTGTGACGAGGGAATAATTTGGGAATCAGATATATAATAAGTAAAGATGAATTTCCAGCTCTGAAATATCTAGTTTGCAATGACAAAGTAAGTGTGAGACATTTATCATGGGTAACTAGGATCTGGAATTTGATTTTAGAAAGACCAAGGTGTGTGGCCTTATACAGAAGTTAGACAGGGCCTTACTGAATTCTCATACTCTCAGCATGAAAATATAATAATGAAACTTTAATTCATATTAATTAAAAGAAAAGTTGGTGTGAATTATTGCATAGTCTTAATTTTAGGATCTAAAATTTTGAGGATCTTTAAAATCGTAACCATACCACCTGGAATCTTACGTGTTCTTCATTTACACAGTATCCTGGTAACAAAGAGGTAGTGTGGCTCAGACTGCACCTTACCAATTGATGAAAATAATTAGTAAAATATACATTAATACTGTTTTAGTGTATAACTAAACCCTGTGGATTCCAGAATAATTATGAAGACGTAGTAAACTAAGTCTCAGAAGGAAATGAGGCCCTAAGAAGTGGAACTCATACGCTCATTATATGACATATGGGCCAGAATGTCCTTAAAGGGACAGAATCTCAGGATTGCATTTTAACTATTTGCCTGTTAAGAAAGAATACTGGACCAGCAGAGGTGTCCTGGTTATGTCACTGGACTCCCGCATGGCCAACTGCAGTTCAAGACCTGGACCTGGTGGCTGCAAACTTACACCGGGCACATGTGCATGTGTGTCCAATTTCCCAGGAGGAGAACAAAGAAGAAAGGGTTGTGTCATGGCCAACACCCTTGGGGGTGATTTCTCACTTCCTGTCTCTCTCTGTCTCTCCAGCAAGATGCTTCCTCTTGCAAAAATCTCTCTCAAAAAAAAAAAAAAAAAAAAAAAAAAAGGAATTTTAATCTGACTCAAGAATGGAAAGGATGTGACCAGCAGATGCATAATAGTTACATCACTGGAGTCCCATATAGTTGGCCATGGTTGAGTCCCAGACCCGGTGGCCTAAAATTCTCGTGGGGTGCAAGTGTGTGCATGCCCAAAGTCCCAAGAGGAGAATGGAGGAGAAGGGATTGCAGTGTGGCCATCCCTGCTGGAGGGTGATTTCTTGCTTTCTGTCTCTCTCTGCCTCTCCAGTGAGCCACACGTCCTATAGCAAAAATCTCTCTCAGGAAAAAAAAAAAAAAAAAGGAAAGGGAAGTATGTGCCGGAAGCCTAAAAAATGATGTTGTACAATATACACTTGTTCTAACTGTTCATGGTTATCTTTTTTTATCTAAACATCTGCATTTCTTCCCATTGTCCTACAACAGTGAATATGGCCTTTTCATTTTAAATTTTTTCTTCTAATTGCCAAAGAGCACATGATATTTACCAGAGAGAGAGAAAAAGCACCCACCAGTGGGGCGTGATTACGCCCCAGTCCTTTTCCCTCCATCTCTCCAACTGTCAGTAATTTGGGCATGTACGCACATGGCCCCCTTTGTGTTTTTCACGCTGTGGAGGCTGTGATTCAGACCACAGTCTGCCATGTAGGATCTGACTCCCGCTGCACAGGGCTTAACTGCTGTGCAGTGAGGTCAGGCCTATGGCATTTTCGATGCCTAACAATTTTTCTTGTTTTTTGAGAAAATAAATTTAGAAGAAAGTATTTCACATGGCTATAAATTTACTAATCACTAATAATTACTGCTTACCTTATGACATAGCTTCTACCACTTTGCTCTTTGTAAGTATTCATTCACAAAATTGTAGCCATACTTATGTTAATATCAATTATTTTGTGATAAATGTTATGAAAGAGTAAACCATTCACTAACTCAGAATGATTTTTCATTTCTTGAAAAGTGGTGTTTTTTTGTTTGTTTGTTTTTTTAAATAAGAGAGCACAGAGTGGGGAAGAGAAAGGAGGGAAGAGAAAAAGAGAGAGACAGGAACCTTTGATAGTATCTTGCCATGTCGCGGTCCCTTGCTGCAGTCTGTTAGCTGAGACCACAGGTGCATGCCCACATCTGGCCCATTCAGGCTGGTCTGAAATCCAGAACCCAGTCTCTCGTGTGGCTCTGGCCTTCGGCATAGCACCCAGTAGCACATCATTATCACTGGACTCCAAATGATGTTCTTTTATTTGCTGGAGGGGCATGTGCACTGCCACTACAGACAGAAAGAAGGAGAGAAAGAAAGCACCCCTGTGGGGCATGCTCACCCTACAAACCCTTCGCCTCCATCTCTCCATCCTGCGCAGATTTGAGGCACACACATACACACATACACTCACTCAGCGTGCCGCCGGGGCTTGGATTCCAACCACAGGCTTGGCCTTGTGAGACACAGCTGCCTCAGCCATTAGCCATGGGGCCAGTCCCCAAAATGATTTTTAATGACTCCATCTCTTTTTCTCAATCCACAAAAATAATTCCTTGCAAAACCAACTCCCAAACCTTTTTCACTAACTAAAATCTGGCCAAAATCTTTAACATTTGTTCTGGTTAACCATAGGGCCAGTGTCGACTAGAAGTCATGCTTCAAATTTTAGACACTCATTTGAGTGAATGCCGAGTGCAGTCTCAGCTGATTTCCAGAGCCCAACGTGTCCAACTAATTGGCTCACACTGATTTCATTATTGCTTCCATAATGCACCAAAGCAGAGGTTTGTTTTAGTTTTTGAATGCTTCCTCCTTTCTCCATGATATTTTCAAGATAATACTATGAAACGTTTGTAAGTTAATGTTTCCTGACGCCTTTGGAGGAAAAGCAGAATGTATTGTAGCAAGCACTTACTTTATTCACTATATGTATAGTATCGAATACTTTATTCTTTAAAGAAATGTGTTGATTTGCATTTGTTAAAAACACACATAGTACAGTACGGGTCCAGATGATTCGTGACTGTCTTTAAGTATCTCATTACCTTAGAAGACTAGCACAAGGCCATGTACGTGGCCTGAATCACCTTTACGGGTTGCATTGGGATAGGGATTAGAACAAGCATTTGAGCGTCTGATGTCATCTATATTTACATCCAACCACCTTTCTATAACAGGAAGTCATCAATGCTTTGAAGCAAACTTGGCACGTGTCCTGTTTCGTGTGTGTGGCCTGCGGGAAGCCCATTCGCAATAATGTTTTCCACTTGGAAGACGGTGAACCCTACTGTGAGACCGGTGAGATCATGGAGCCATTAGGCTCTTGAGTATTGAGCAAATGTAAAACAACCCTTAGGTTGTTAGGAAGTTTAAAGACTGAGTTAGGCAAAGTATTGGGTTGTCAGGAAAATCATGATGCATTTTTGCATAGAAAAACATAGAAAAATATGTCATGACTTTCCCAACAACCTAATCGTTTTCTTGAGTGTTTGGGGGGCATTTAATGTTACTCTAAGCATATAATAGACAACTATTTGAACTTTTTCTGTGACTTTGTCTAAGCAGATATTCCCAACTTCATTATGAGAATTGAGAATGCAAGCACTACTCAGTAGGAAAATTATATTGTAGGAATCTCCAATAACATATGGGTATAAATTATACCAAATCATGTAGCTTAAATCTACCTCTAATGGTCTAATAATAAATTTCGAGTTGTAATAAACGTGAGAAATGGTCAGCTTTAGAAAATGATATTTATTTGCTCTTTAAGACAACTGCCTTGAAAATAAACGTGAAATCCGTTGTTACTTTTACTGAATAGGTGGGCAATCCTGGCTTGAATAGCTCCCTTGGTAAAATTATTTTTAATACATATAGCTCTAAGAACCTCCCTACTACTGTCACCTTAATAGCGGAACTGTGAACACTTCCGTTTCCTTCCTAAACTCTGTAAGTGAACTTTCGTAACACTTACTTAGTATCGCCCTTACTTGGATACTGCTCCCACACAAACATGTTTCAAAATATTAACTAGTTTTCCCATATCGTACCCCTACTCAACTACCACTATATTCTCATCATTGAGTTTATTTTTCTCAAAAGTCAAAGTGTGGTATATTGGAAGAAGTGGGGATGGAGAGTAGTCTGATTAAAGGAGCAGTCAGCTTCTAATCTGATGCTGGGTCAGCATCATCCCACCCTTCTCTGCCCCCTCAGTAGTCTCTTATTTTACCTTACTTTTGGCTCCTTAGTTAGGACCAACCTGGATTTCTTCCAGACTATCAGGTGGCCCGAGAAATTCCAATGAACTACTCCCATGGGCTGTTTTGGGACAGATTAGCTACAAGCTGTCTACCCTGATTCAACCAGAATAGTTCACATTTTGTAATTCCAATTACATTTTCTGAAGAGTGTTCACTTCGGCAGCACATACACTAAAATTGGAACAATACAGAGAAGATTTGCATGATCCCTGCACAAGGATGACACACAAATTTGTGCAGCATTCCTTTTTTTTTTAAAAAATAGATCGAGATTTTTGCTATAGGTGCATGTGCTCACCAGAAAGAGCAAGACAGAAAGCAAGAAATCACTCCCTTCCCCCCCACCCCCCCCCCAAGGAGGATGGCCACACACAGTACCCTTTCCTCTATTCTCCTCTTGGGATCATGGGCACATGTGCACACATGCACAGTGTGAGTTTAAGCCACCAGGTCCGGGACGCGAACCATGGTCCACTACGTGAGTGTCCAGTGACGTAACCATTACGCCATCTGCTGGTCCCAGGATTCCATATTTTTATACCTCATGACTTGATCAAGTTAATAAATGAGTTCCACATACATACTATGGATAAAGGTGTAGAAAACATACATTAAAAGCTTTGAGAACTAAAAAGACTGGAGATTTGGACTAATACTCTATGTTTATTTGTGTCTTTTTCCTGTGTAAAGATTATGATAGACAATCATGAATAAACAGTCAAATTTTTTTTCTTCTGAAGAAAGAGCTACATTTTCTTTGGTTAGTTGGTTGGTTTTAGAAGCTTCATAAGGTATTTTGACTAACTGGCAAATAGTCCCCATCTAGCCAAAATACACATCAAACTAGCCTTGGTATTATTTTTATGTATTGCAAGAAGTCATATTTAAAAACTCAAAAATTGCTTATAGAAAGGGAAAAATATTCTTGGAGATTGAATTAAATATTACTTCTAATCAACTTAGTCTACTTTTGTTCTTTTTTCTATAACCTCCCAAGTTAGTTCTAACCTCCCAAACTAGTTCTTAGCCCCCCATCTTTCTCATCCAGTAAGTGGCTTCTCTATCCAAAAATTCAGGAGCCATTTGGATTCTGCTTTTCTGCTGGCTCTTCCCATACCCGGTCTAATTGGTACCTCCTAGCAGTATGTTGCATTCTTTCCTTTCCATCCAACCATCACGACTAAATCCAGCTTGCTCTCCCTGTGTCTGGACATTGTAATCCCCACCTCTGTGGTATATCTTCCTCGATCCACCCCCAAGTACAACTGCAGAGCAGCTCTCGTAGTATTTCTTTAAACCCGAAATCGCCTTGTACCTGAAATCCTTTAATGGCGTCCTCGAGAACGAACTCTGTGCTCCTTGCTGGTGTCCGTCTTGCCAGCCTCATCTCTTGCCACCTTACCTTCTGTCCCTGGATCCTAGCTATACCTTGTCCCTTTGGTGTATCTGAACATGCTGAGGTTCCTTTGGGCCTCAGGACTTTTGTACTTCGAGTTTCTTCTAACTGGAATGTTCTTCCTCAGATTTTCTGGGCTTATTCTTTAAGTCTCTCCACTACTGTCCCATCCTCAGAGAGGCCTTCCCTAACTCGCCTAAATATTGTTGTGTACCCCTCCATCATTCTGTGTCACTGTTGGCTTTGCGTCATGACACTGATCACAATCTGAATTACTTATTGTAATTTGCTGTTAAAATTTAGTAAGTGATGACATCCTGTTCCCACAGAGCCCCATGCTGACAGTAGCCACTTCTGCCTTCTTCCCCACTGCTCCCCCGCAGCGCCTAGAACACCGCCTGACACCAGTAGGACGTGGCGGAGGTGTGGAGGGGTACTGGGGTTTGAAGACAGCTAGGAGAGGGGAATGAAGCTGCACATGATAGCCTTGCTCGTCCCTCCAGCCCCAATTGGTTTGACAGTGTCAGATGAGTCAAAACGGTGGGAGTAGCTGTGTAAAAGCAATTTAAAACGCTGATAAATTCGAACTTTGGAACAGAGAAACATCTTGTCCACACCTTTTTCTTCAGAAGGAAGTCCCGTTCATATTTTATAACTATAGTCTGTGTCAAGTAAATGGTTTCTTTGGCCAAGGATCTTCAACATGATGCTGTAAAACAGAGAAAAACATAACAGAAACCCTGTGGCTGGTAAGGTTTGGGCACACTTCACCTAGCAACTCTGCCGTGGCCCTTAGGATAGAGTTTTCTTTCTTTCTTTTTTTTTAGAGAGGTTTTTGCTATAGGGCGTGTGTGCTTGCCAGAGGGTCAGAGAGCGAGAAATCACCCCCCAGGGGGGATGGCCACATGGCAATCCCTTCTCCTCCATTCTCTTCTTGGGATCTTGGGCACGCATACACACGCGCCTGGTGTGAGTTTAAGCCAATGGGTCCAGGACGCGAACCGTGGTCAACTACATGGGAGTCCAGCGACATAGCCATTGTGCTAACTACTGGTCCCTAGGATGGCGTTTTCTATATCTGCTTCCGGTGACTTTATTTTTCTTCCTTACCCAGTCAGATACACTGTAAAATTTGCCAATTTTAGACATTTGTTCTCACTTTACATTCATTCCTCTTATTGTTGCCAGTTATCGAAAGTCCTCTTGTATTTCTCTGAAACAATCATGTCCACCAATACTTTGTCAGAGAACAGTATTCTTTTTATTTGGACATTTTTAAGTAGGTGGAGAGAAGTATATAACACAGACACTTGTAATGAAGAATCTTGGTTGTGTAAATAACATTTACTTGGGGGAAAACTGAAACATGTTAGACGTATCTCAAGCCAAAAATCATGCCGTCTCCTGAAGTTTTAAAATTATGAATATCTTTATCTTCACCATGTTATTTAAAGCAAATTTTGTAGCTGCTTTCTCGGGTGTGTCATTCTAAGCCTTCATGCTGGGCCGTCATGTCTCTCTCCCCCACCCCAACACAGATTATTATGCCCTCTTCGGTACTATCTGCCGTGGGTGTGAATTTCCCATAGAGGCTGGTGACATGTTCCTGGAAGCTCTGGGCTCTAGCTGGCATGATACCTGCTTTGTCTGCTCAGTAAGTAAACCATTATTTCCTAGCTAAAATTAGCCCTAAGTCCATTAATTGCATTTAACATGCAATTAAATGAATTGCTTGTTATTTTTCTTTTCAGTATGGTTCTAACCTAAGGGCTTAATGGAAATAACAGCTCTTACCTCGTTCAGTGCTTCAAACATAAAGAGAAGCATTTTTTTACAGTAGCTCTTAAGGTGTTTATTAAAATTTTTGATACTTTTTGAAATTATTTTGCATACCATAAGATCTTTACCCCTTAGAGAAAATACTATTTTTGATACAGTTTTATCTGTTAGAAGAAGCTATGTATTTAAGACAGAGTTTTTTTATGTTTAAAAAAAAACTTAATAGATTATTTTTAGTAGCTTTTGGAAATAACTATTTCTTTTTTTTTTTTTTGAATAGTTTTTTGTTTGTTTGTTTGTTTGTTTGTTTGCTATAGGGTGCATGCATTCACTGGAAAGACAGAGAGACTGAAAGTGAGATATTATTTCCCAGAGGAATGGTCATGCCGTAGTTCCCTCTCCTTCATTCTCCTCTTGGGATCTTGGGCATGCACATACACACACCCGGCATGAGTTTTCAGCCACCAGGCCCAGGACTTGAACTACAGTCAACTATATGGGTATCCAGCAATGTAACTATTCCGCCATCTGCTGGCCCCTTCAGAAATAGGTATTTCTTAAAATAGAAGTAAACAGTTATAAAAATCTATTACTGAATAAACACAGAATAAACTATATATTGATTTGTTTCCTTCTTTTATGGTTGCCCATGCATATTCTTTTCTTTTCATACTATAACAAACATGCAATGTTTAGAGACTAATACAGATTCAGAGATAAACATTAACTTAAGATATACTTAGGGCGTGTGCACTCGCCAGAGAGACAGAAAGCAAGAAATCACCCCCCAGGGGAATGGCCATGCCATACTCCCTCTCCTCTTGGGATCTTGGGCATGCACGCACGCACACACGCACGCATGCCCATGCGCCTGGCGTGAGTTTTAAGCTGCCAGGTCCAGGACACAAACCGTGGTCGACCATGTGGCAGTCCAGCAACACAACCATTATGCCATCCACTGGTCCCACGATGTATTTTTTTGAACTTGACAGTAAGTATCCAGGAAAAGGACTTTACTTGGATGTTTGGCTTTTTTTCAATTAGATTTAAAACAGCCAGCAGTTTTCAAAATTCAGTGTATGAAAGGGGTAGGTAGTGTTAATTGAAGTAGATTGATTTCCCCGTTCGTTTCCATTGAACCCTTCCTTGCGCACCTCATTCATCTCCTAGGCTTTATAAAGTCTGTAACAAGTAACAGCTTTAGCAGCTTTGCCTTCTAGAGCATGGTAGTCAACAGAAGCAGTAGGAAAGCCCAGAAGGCGAACATGGAGTTGGTAACGGCTTATGTCGCCACCCGCAGCCAGGTGCTGGCCAGGGTTTCACTCTAAGAAACAAAGAAAGCACAGAGAAGTCTCAGATATTCTATGCCTGCATGTTGGGGGCAAAGTTGGGCTTTGAAATGTCTGACCAAAGCAATTGACTTATATTTTCGTTTTTGAATGCTTTGGTTCTCTACAACAAAAAGCAGATTTAAAGCATTGGCTGGAATTTGGGGGGAAAAGTATATTTAATGTCACCTCTTCATGTATTAATTTCTTCATTAGGGCTAAATGGTTCCCTACCAATAAGGAAAAGTAATGAGCAGTGATTTAAATCAATTATAATATATTCCAGGAAAAAAAATCATTCTACATTGCTTTTTAAAAATGACATGAAATAGCATAGTTTTGTGAAATGTGAGGGTGCCTAGTTCAACGAATCAAAGTGCTTTGTCATGTTATCGATCAGGGGGAACATCACTTTCCCCTTTGCTACCATCCTTGATAAAGTAATGATGGTTTCTTAAATAATACCTCTTTTTCAGGTGTGCTGTGAAAGTTTGGAAGGCCAGACCTTTTTCTCCAAGAAGGACAAGCCACTTTGCAAGAAACATGCTCATTCTGTGAATTTTTAAAAGTAACAGTTAAAGAGAAGATAAGATATTTGAAGAGGAAGAAAAGAATTAAAATTACAGATTAATTTTTAAATTTAACACTTGAGTTTTGAAAAATAATGGCCCTGAAGGAATAAATTCCAGCTTTAAAAAAACCAAGTCAATGAGGAAATATTTGGCTTTATAAAGTAAAGAGACAGTTTGGCATTTATTATTACTTTTTCCTGTATTTTCTGCCCATAAAATAACTTTTATGAAAACCAATTTCCTGGTTGACTATTAAATTCATCTTAGAATAAATTAGTAAAGAATTAAATTTTAGAATAAAAATTCAACTTTTATACTTAAATAATTATTCTCGTTAGGTAGTTATGAGAAAATCTGCAAAAGGCAATGTAAATGTCATACATTTTATCAATAAGAGAATCATTGCTTTTAACTAGTGTTTGTTTGCAAAACACTTAATAGGAGTTTAAATAGAAGATTTTATCAGTAGTAGTTGTCAGTTTATTAAACACTGTGTCCACATTCTATTTGTCTTACAGTGGATGTGGTTCAAGCAGGAAAAGCCAGTGAGATCATTGATCAAACGTGTCATGCCAAGGTTATAGTCTTCTCTCATTTCCCCCAGACAGATCCTATGTTGGCTTATACATCTTGAATGTTTGCCTTTTGTTAAAATGTGACTATTTCTATTCATTTTGTGTGCATTATAACCTAAGGTAGTCAAACTCCATTTCGCCCCTTCCCTCATACTGAGATAAAGAGCTAATTAAGTACTTCTGGGCTCTGACAGTTTTCTTTCTCTTTAAAGAGAATAAGTAGGAGACAATAAGACAATTGTTCCTCTCCCCCCAAAAATCCCCTTTTTTGGATAATGAATCAATTAAATTAGTTTCAGAGTTGTGTTACTGACTGATGAAGATTGGAGAGCTCTCTTGGCAGAATCATTTTTTTTTTTTTAATTCTACGTTAGAATAATAAAAGATTGGCTTGGGAGTGTGATAAAAATTTAGAATTTAATATATTTTTAAATTATGCCAGAGGGACATATACCTGTGTCTGAGGGGTAAGGGCGACAGAGAAAGCACACGCCCCCACCCCTAACCGGGCCTGGTCACGCAGCAACTCTTTTTTGTCCATCACATCAGGACCCTGGGCACACGTACACACGTGCCCTGCATGTGAGCTGCCAGGGCTGGGGCTCAAACCCTGGTCAGCACATGGGATCTGACTTCCACTGCCCAGTGCTTAACAACTATGCTATAGGGCTGGCCCTTATGCCTGTGTGTGTGTGTGTGTGTGTGTGTGTGTGTGTGTGTGTGTTATTTTTTCAATAATAAGTGAACCACTTGCAAATGTGTGATCAGAGTTTGGAAAGCTTTTACTCACAGCTGTTCCATAGTATAGTAGATAACATGATTAATTACTCAGATTGGCCTATTGTTTTCCTCATTCGGGAAAAGAATTCTGTAGATACACGTGGAGACAGAGAAACAATTGTGGTAAAACTGGATCCTTTGGTATTTACTTAGTGAGAAAACAGATTATGCCACTTGATAGTTTTTCCTCTGTTTCTAGGATGGACAAAAGCCCATTATCTCTTGTTATAATTTAAATTTGTTTGGGACAAGTTCCTCTAAGGTTGAGACAGAGTCCCAAGTCCTTCCTGCCCCATCAGTCACTAAGGACTTCATTTCCATTGTGTGCATGTTTGTTATAGAGGAGATTTTAGGCTACAATATTTGTTTAACCTCCCTAAGAACTTTCAAGGTATTTGTCTTGAAAGCTGTTAATTTATAGTCTAGCAGATTTATATTATATGCAGATAATAATTAACTGGGGATGAAAGAATGGGAAGGGGTGACACAGAGTGGCAAAGTGAATGCTTCTCCAATAGCAACCCCAGACTACCTCCTCACCCTGCATCTTGCAGGGAGGCAGGAAGTTGCTTTTGAAATAAAGTGCTGGAACTGAATCGTGCATTTTATCTCATTGCTGCTGCAACGGCCTAGAGACTGAGACTGGCTGGCCAAGGTGCATGGTCACTATCCGAATGCCAGCCTTGCTTTATACAATACAAAATACCTTGGTGGTTTTGTTCTGGCGTGGTAGAACTTCTGTTGTTGTTTAGTTTTGCCTTTATAGATTATAGGCCAAGATAGTTTTTGGTAGGCCAATGGGATTTAGGTATTTTCATTTGACCCGGATTTCTTAGAAAGTTATCTTACATTAAGGATATCATTGTTATTAGACCTTTTTTCCCCCTGCTTATTATTCATGAAACATAATGTTTTTCCAAATTTTATTCCTAAAAAGGTAATCTTGCTTCTAAATTTATCGTTTTTGTCTGCGTGCTTTGTCCTCCTCTTCTGTGGCAAAGTTTTAAATCTCTTCCTAAAACAGTTCATCCTATGAGAGAAATAGTGAACAGAACCCAGAAGAATCTCTATCTTCCAGCAGGGGATGCCGTATTTAAGCATCAGTAGCAATCTTTTCATAACTGGCAAAGCACTTTATTCTTCTGGTGAGCTCCCTGAATATTTATTTTTCTGACTATAAATATTCCATGTCAGTAGCTTTTTTTTTTTTTTTTAATGATTACTTTTTCACTGTAGAGCAATTTATTTTTAGTCTCTATAGATGTATATTTTGGAACACTGTCTTTGGTGTAACACAGATTAACATTGTAGCATGTGACTCAAAAAACTCCCCTTCCCTGTCTTCCCATGTTCAGAGCCATGTCTACTCTTCTCTAGCCTTGCATGGCCGGGATGTTGACTGCCAAAGTAGCAACCTACAAATTATCCTCTTTGCTTATGTTTGAAGTAGCGTACATATTTCCTATTGATTAAGGTTACATTTAGAGTCTAAAACCTAATCATTTGGTCACAGTGGTAAAACAAACAGAAGCAACCATTTAAATCTGCAGAATGTTAGTGTAGCACTTTGTTATGTTTAAAATAATCTACAGCAAAGATGTACCATTTTCAAGGGGTTCTGTATTAGAAGCACTTTTATACGAACTAATTCCTTTCTTTCCCGTAATTCAAGAGTGAACCTGGCATTACAATAATATTGTTATGATGAGTGGGCAATTGGGGCTCCCTATTGAAGAGGCCTTTCAGACATAAGGGAAGGAAAAGCAAACTGAATAGTTTTACACAGACCACATCTGGCTTCAACTTGACCCCCTCACTCCCCAAATGTGTAAAGGGTATTGGGTTTGGATTCTCAGTGTATAATTTTGCATTCTCTGTTGATCTCTGTCTTTAAGTGTTTAAGTGTGTATATCTGCTATTTTGCTTTTGGATACATTTTCTAATTAAAAATCACATGAGAAATATAATCCATATAGTAATACCTTAATGTGCACATACTTGATAAATAAACGACTGCAGTCATATGGACAAGCTCTCCTAGTTTTTCTTTTGTGGTGGCAAGTAGTTTCCATTAAGTCGTCATGGGAAAAGATCGTGTTCTGTAGTCGCAGGATGGGATAAGATGTACTGATGGTCAGAAGAATTCTTCTTTTAAGGTATATTTGTCTATCGGAATGTCTCAGAAACAAAACACTTGAAAGTACGGTCATACTTATTCTATTTATCCACGTCTGTGCTCTTCCTGTACAATGTACACAAAAATATTTGTGAATTAGTAGATAAATAAGTTCTATTGTCCTAAAAGTATTTATTGCCAGAATTGTTTGCTGGAATAACCTATCCTATCAAAGATTCTCTTATGTCATAGATCACAATCAAAGCTCATAAATCATCACCTGCATTTTCAATTTGCATTAACCAGGCTATGTTGCTCATTCTTCACTCATCCTGATCTCATTAGCTAACTATTCCGTAACTAGGTAAGTTCACCTCTTCCTCGTTTGTTTATTGGTTTGAATGAGATTTTTTTTTTCCGATCGTATAAAGTTAAGAGGAATGTTTCTGTTGCAGGCTGTATATTGGGAATAAAAGAGAAATTCAAGTCTATTTGCTCACAGTATATTAAACTGCAGAAGCCAAACTTTTAAGGGCATCAAGTCTGCATCTGACATTTTAATAGCTGCTGTTTGGTTTCTATCAGTCACGTCATTGCACATTAAAATGCACCGACCAAATAAGAGATCTGTCATTCCTTCGTTAAAAAACAGTAATCCAGTACAAGATTTATAGGCTTAAGTCTCAACTGTGTGTTCACAATAAATCCCCATTCAGTGCTCAGCCCAGAGCAAGCCTCCCTGTCGTTCAGTGTTTTCTAGTCAAAATGTCCCCAATATAAGATTATCAAAGGTGTTCTTACAGAACTACATATAAAATCCTTTTGCCAGCAAAAGCTTAATTTAGGCTGGCGGTTTCCCTTTCTGAGTGCTCTCAGACAAGATCTTGGTTATATCAGAAACACTTGGTCCTGATGTATTATTAGCAGGCCTGGTGTTAATTAGAGAGAATTACCAGAAAGAGTTTGCTTCGTGGAAATTTATTGCAGAATCACACTTGACTGATGGCAGAATAGGAGTTGCTGAGAGAGAGCAGCTCCCACTCATAACCGCTAATTAATAGGGTGCCAAAATTCCGCAGAGAAAGTTTCATCCCGAGTGTGGGAGCCTCACAGGGAAAACGGTTCCTCTGCACTCTTTAAAATTTAACAGAGGAAAGGGGTTACCTACCAGGAATCTCAGAGCAATGTGGCTCTGTGTCGTACACACGGAGACGGTTTAACTCAGCACCGAGCCCCAGTGCAGCCTGTGTCTTTGCCATGCTGAGGAGAGAACGCATGTCTTTTAATCTGCCAAGTGTCTGGTTTGCCAAACTGTTCTTTTCACAAAGAGAATTCAAAGCAGCCATTTGCCTATGGTGTTATATTGCTGAACTGCTCCTCTCGATTCGATGATTTAGAAGCTGTCCAAGTAGGTGGCAAGATTGCATTCAGAACTAATAAGAAATGTGTGGTCCCTCCACTTTGGCAGGGGGCAGGGGGAGGCGAGGTGAGTTCGCGATGGGCATTAAGGCCGAGCACTCAGGGAGTCCTGAGATGAAAACCTGCCAAGATACCAGGGTTTCTTTCCTGTCTGTGGTGCATGTAATCACACACAATAAAGCCCAGACGTTGCTTAGTATAGAAGAATAAAACATTCCCGTCACAAAAACACTGATCGCTGACCTCAGAGGGAAACATTAAACAATTTAGAATTCACAGAAAGTATGATTTTTCACTTTCTCAAATGTGGCAAGTTTTGTTCCCCAGGGAAGCGACTTCCGTGGCAGGCCCGTGACTTGACTGATGTGGGCCCTCATACATCTGTTCCAAGGACGACGTTTCCCAGTTAGGTTCCAAATTAGTTTTCCCCCTTCATATTCTAAGCTCACATGTGCTCGCTAGTTCGGATATAACTAGGTTTCTTTTTTTCTCTTTTTTTTCCTCTTCCTTCTTTTTCGTTTGCTTATAAAGCATACACAGCTGGTACAATTCTTTTTTTTTTTTTTTTTATTTTTTTAAAGAATTATTTTTTATTTTAACTTTATTTATTATTATTATCATTATTATTTTCCAGTTTGATCAGAGAGAGACAGAGAGAGAGAGAGGAAGTGAGAAAGCAAGCCACCAGGTCCGAGACTTGAACCGTGGTCGGCCATGTGGGAGTCCAGCACCTTTAACCACCATGCCACTTGCCGGCCCCCACAGCTGGTACAATTCTAACGGACTCAACACCCGCCGTTGTTTCTTTGTTCACAGTATCTCCATGAACTACAGAATCCTCAGGTGGGGCTTTTGATTTTTCTCCCCTCATATGTCACTGGCAGGCCCAGCTGTGCCCTTGGTAAGTGGGGGAGCTCGTGAAACTCCAGTGATGTCATAGCAATGGGAGTTCATGTATAAATAGAAGTCAGCTTGGGTGATGGCATCTGGAGAGTAACCCGGAAGTGTTCTCTTTCTCTGTTTGAGAAGAACACGTGCCCGGAACCCTAACGGCCCAGGCCCTCGGGAGATTGGCCGCCTCCCCCACCCTGCTGCAGGTGGCCCAGCGTCCTGAGAACTCCTGGCCTCTGTAGTTGAGGCCTGGAGAGGGGCAGAATCTGTGGAGCTTTTCAAGTACGAACTTTGAAACATAAGTTAATTCTGGCTTTATGAGCTGAACCTGACCATCTATTCTGCTCTGCTAAATGATTATGCGATGCTTAATAATTTTTCTGATACCGTTAGAAATACTTTGAATAAAAAAACTTGACAGGTTGAAAGTCACTGAAGTAACCTAGGACTTCTGCCCTGAAGACAAATATAAATCCAGGTGAGCCTGTTAGCGTTTGCTTGTGCCAGATCTGGGAGATTCTTGATCCTTACAATGTCAGCATGGATTGTAATGCAGAGCACCGATTAGGGCTTTTGGGGGGGACTGTGCTTGGCTGCTCCTGGTAGGTAAGTCTAACGGGGGCAAAGGCCACATAGTAATGGAGAAGGTCAGTATGGAGAATGATCACACCTGTGACAGGTGAGCAGCTGTGGAAATATAAAGAGGACTTTAAAGGGTGACTTAGAGTTGAAATAGAGGACCCAAAGGAAGACACCTCGAAGGAGGTTCCCCTTCCCCTGTGGTCAGACCTCACTGGGAAAAGCGGTTTCAGCCCAGTGTAGAGGTTCTCTGGGCGGCTGAGGCCAGAACGAGCGCTCGGTTGCTGCAGGCCGCGGTGGAGGGGGGGGTGCACAAAGGGCGCCGGCCTGGGATTCACGGTATGCATGTCGGGAGGGCCCCACGAGGTGGTCACCAGGCCCTGGCCAGGAATGGGAAGTTACTGAGGGACTGTGTCTGCACGCACAGCTGGGACAGAACACCACCAGGTGTCTCCACAAAGCACGTCAGGATGGACCACGCAGAAAAAGCAAGAGGCAGCACCGGAACCCGGAAGCGAAGCTCTCGCTCCCGCAGCCGCCGAGCTCCGCACCGTGGTCCCTGGAGAGGAGAGCTGCTATGAGCCGGTGCACTGTCCCCGAGCAGGTAGGTTCAGCACGGCGGGGATGCACTCATAGCTGAAAGCCACCAAATCGAGAGTTGGCACACCTGGGGGAGAAGTAAACCTTGAGATTCGCAACTAAATAGAAACCTCTTTATCCAGAAGCATCATTGGCATTCTTGGTAAATTAGAAGAAAGTCAGACAAGAGAGTCTTCTAACTTTGTTCTTCATTACCAAATATCCGCTGGTAGTTAATACTTTCAACATGCAAAGTAAATTCAGTGTCGCGCTGATTGTGTTTTCCAAGGTGTACCCCTTAAGCATCCTGTTAACTGAATAGTTGTGGATATGTAGGAGATTACTTAGATGTATACTGAGGTATACCCAAAGAGTTTGCTTTTGTGTTTTGTGAGTTCATTTTCTTCTGCCGTAAGGCTTTTGCTATAGCTAGAGTGAGTAAAACATTCTTCTGCGAAGGTTATACTAATTAACTCAGTTCCTTGGGATTTCATTATAGGTTTTCTGTGTAAACCCTAATCCTAGTCTATAGAAGAGAGAACCATGGGGCCAGCAGGTGGTGTGGTTAAGGTGCTGGATCCCACATGGCCGACCACTGTTTGAGTCTTGAACCCTGTGGCTTGAAATTCACTCTGGGCACATATGTACCCAAAATCCCAGGAGGAGAATAAAGGAGAAAGGATGTGGTCGGGGTGGGGAGAATTCCTCACTTTGCCTCTCACCATCTCTGTCTGTCTCTGATGAGTGCACGTGCCCTATGGCAAAAACCTGAAGAAAGACAAGTGAAAATCATTTTCACATTCAGGAGCAGAAAGCAAGGTTTTAACAGTTTTCCTTTAGCAAAAGACTAAACCATGAGAGGATCAGACCCAGCCTGTGTTTGGTGGTAATTCCATTCATTGTGTAATCCTTGTTCACGTGGTAGAGGATCTGTTGCACTAGGGTACACTAGTACCCTGTAAAGGTCTAGTAACTGGAGAAAATCTGAGAGTCAAGTTTTTTGTTGTTCTTTTGAGAGGTTTTTGCTATAGGGCGTGTGCACTTGCCAGAGATAGAGAAAAAGAGAGACAGAAAGCAAGAAATCACCTCCTAAGGGGCGATGGCCACACTGCAATCTCCCTTCTCCTCCATTCTCCTCTCGGGATCTTGGGCATGCATGCACACGTACCTGGCGTGAGTTTAAGCCACCGGGTCTGGGACTCAAACCATGGTCGACCACATGGGAGTCCAGCGATGTAGCCTTTACACCAACTGCTGGTCCCAGAGAGTCCAGTATTTTTAATCCACATTTTAGAGATGAGAAAATTAAAACTCAGAAATGATTCCCTAAAAATATCTAGTTATTAATTGGAAAATCTGAGACTAGGAGTTTCTAATAGCCTGGGGGGAAACGTGTTCCTTTACTCACATCGCCGTCGGAGTCCCTCTTAGTAGTAGGGGACAGTTCCCATACCTTTGGCTGGTTAGGCGCGGTGTTCGGGAGTGGCTTGGAAGCAGCTGTATCCGTCTGACTTGCAGTTGCCTGCCACAGATGTCGCTCTTCGGCAGGCGGCAGGTTTGCATTTGGGTCATCTGTTCTTCCAGGGTATTTGTGAGGGGACAGTTTGTACCATTTGTTGTTCTTCATGTTTTCACTCCATTTCACGGTGCGCACACTGCAGATACAAAACAAAACCCCATAGAAATAATGAGAGAAAGCTGTTCTGAAGTGCAGACAGCACCTAATGTGATATCAAACAAATGGGGAGACTGAAACAAATACAGGTGAAATGACGTCCCCACACAGAGGTCAATCGTATGTATTTATAACATGTTGAAAACAGATCAGACTGTTTGACACCTGGTTAATTGTTACTCTTTTATTTTTTGGGGGGAGAGGTTTTTGCTATAGGGTGCGTGCACTCTCCAGACAGAGAGAGACAGAGACAAAGTGAGAAATCGCCCCCCAGGGGGGGATGGCCACGCCACAATCCCTTCTCCTTCATTCTCTTGGGATCTTGGGCATGTACACACACGCCCGGCGTGAGTTTAAGCCACCTGGTCCGGTACTCAAACCGTGGTCGACTACATGGGAGTTCAGCCACATAGCCATTACACCAACTGCTGGTCCCAATTGTTACCTTTTCAATATGTTACCAGACTGAGTCTGGAGAATGAGAGATGGAGAAGGTGAGGCCACAGTGAGCGTGGGGAGAACCAGCATGTATGTCCACTATATTGACAGAGTTGCCTACAGTTCTTGGTTTGATTCCACTGAAACAAAACCCCTCTGCTCTTTGGTAAAGGCAGGCACCACTGGTCCGTGCACTGAAGCATGGCTGGAAACTCCAGCTGCCCTCACATGTGTTTCGGGTGACCTTTCAATCATCAGCAAATACTTCTGCCAGTAGGAATGGAAGGCTGGGCAGGATGTGGCCATGTGACTTTCTAAGCTCTCGCTGTGGAAAACATACTGAACACAATTCACGCATGCCATGCGCTGTGGCCAGAAATTATGGACCTGTCTGGGCGGTGGTAAGGATCTGACCTGTCAAGGGTGCTCGCACCTGCTTCGTTCATTCAGGTTGTTAATCCTTTGTTCAGAAAATGAGACCTGTTATGAAATATGGGAATGGACTGCTATGACTAAATCTTAAGTGTGTAGGTTCTTAAACTGGTTTGAACTAAAATAACATGGATGAAATAGAGTGTGTTTTAGACTTCTCCATTTATTATGCTTCAGAAACCTGGGTCACCGACTTTTATTTGAGATGGATGACCTGGTTAGAGTGCTTGCTTGAGTTCCAAGTTGTAACAAAGTGTTCTGAAAATATTTAGTTACCCACAGTTTTGAAAAAAAAATCACTAAAGAATCTCTTGACAAGATTCGTAAAGCTCACTTTCCTACTAATAAATTTCATTCTCTCACTAATGTGGTGGGGAGCCAGTGGAATATGTTCAAGAACCACAGTTCACTTATTCCAAGACCAGCCTGAACTGCTGTTATAGTAGAAGCGATCACCAGCCACACTGCGGCATAGCAGTTCGGTGTCAGTGGACAGCGATGCTCAGGAGAAGACCTTGTTTAGAGAGAACACAGGTGCTGGTAATCAAAAGACCTCCCTGGGTGTGAATCTTGTTTATACCAGGTTAAATTTACACATGGGGCGTCACAGACTAGCCAAGAATTTGGATCACCTTGAACTCAATAGTGTTGCTTTGTGAAATGAGCGTTCAGCATTCATAAATGCTGGACCGTGCACTTTGTTGGGCCGGATGAGGAGGAGAAGGACTCCTGGAGGTGGTCCTGCCTCGGGTCCACTGAGACCCGCTTCGGAGTTGTCCACCCTCACCCCCATCTCCAGCTCCACTCCCCATGACTCAGCAGAGCAGCTTTGGCCAGGAGTTACCTGGCATGGTCCAGAATCTGCTGAGGAGTCTCTGCCCCTGACTCTAAGCTGCTTATCAAACTATCATATCTGACCCTACAGAGTTCTGTCCCCAAGAATCGGCGCAGTGAATTGCAGTGATCTCCATCTCATTTGTTTCTAGCGATTTTTTTTTTTTTTTGAGAGATTTTCACTATAGGGCGCGTGCGCTCGCCAGACAGACAGAGACATAGAGACAGAAAGCGAGAAATCACCCCCCAGGGGGGATGGCCACACCGCAATCCCTTCTCCTCCATTCTCCTCTCGGGATCTTGGACACGCACGCACACACACATGCCTGGCAGGAGTTTAAGCCACCGGGTCCAGTACTCAAACCGCGGTCGACTACACGGGAGTCCAGCGACGTAGCCATTATGCTACCTGCTGGTCCCTTCAGGCGGGGTTTCTGTGGCGTTGGCGCAGAGCAGAGGTAAGAGATCTTCGCAGGCCATGTTCTGAGCCGGAGCCCTGAACCCCTGAACGCCAGCCGTGGATTGAGCTCTGCAGGTGTGGCTGGAGGGGAGTAAAGCCTCAGATGGTAGATTCGCCGTCATTCCAGATGGGGAGTGGTGATTTCCCTGGCCTTTAATGATAAGCTTCATCCCACCGAGAGAGTCACAGAGGACCGGAAGCTGAGCAGGAGTCACGGATGTGGGTCTTTGGCCTAGTTGGTCACTAATTATTTTTCTGACCCTGGAAAAGGCACTTAACCAGTTTTGACTAGAGCTTCCCTCGCTATAAAATTTAACTAGGCCAGTGGTTTCCACATTTTGTTTTAGTAACTCTCTTCTAAAAACATCTTCCTCAGAATCCAACACATAAAACACACGCGACCATCAGGCCCTTTAATTTCTTAATTTCTTAGCAGAAGGTACTTCGAACTCGCAAAACCACCAGAGGAATCCTGGATTCATTCCTCAAGGTATCAGGAGTTAGATCTGTCACTCCGGCGCTGGAGGGCCTCCTGCATTTCTTTGTCCATCGTGAAACCCATCGTGGGGGTGGGGATCTGGCCGTCTGATCCACCTCCATTCGGATTCCTCACTAGGACTGTGGCTTCCTAAGGAGTAGTTCAGTTTCTGTTTTTATTTTTAAAAAATCACAATCCATCTCTTCAGTGCTTTGCTCCTGGAAGCTAACGAGCAGATTCCCACCCCCTTCTTCCAACTATTGAAAACCTCACTCTGGGCCGGGGAGGTAAGAGGAGAGGTCCGCCCGGGGAGGTCTGGGAGGTGCTTTGTTTTCTTAGCTGTGCTGTGCAAATGAACTGAGGGTTTAACACTTAGGTGCTGTTTGAAGATATTATTCTCCGAGCCCTGAGCAGGGCGGCCAGGAACGCCACTGCGGCCTTGCCCAGGGCCCTGCCGGCCAGCTGTTCGGAGAGCGGGAGGTGCAAGCGCGTTGCCATGGCTCAGGCCTAAACAGACCCGGCCTGTTCTGGTATGTAGATTATGCTCCAGCACAGCCCTGCTCCCTCCTTCCGACCATCTGGGGGACACACGCGTTGCAGCCACTCCTCCACCGGCTCCCATTCTCAAGCTGCAGCGTGTTACATGATCCAGTGCCTGTCACGGAGCGGCAGGCCCCGCGGCGCTGCAGCGGCCTCCTCCTGCTACACTGGAACTCTGTCCCCCGGGCCCTCGCCGCAGGACCACCTTGCAGGCGCTAATACTTTTCCCACTAAACCTGCTTGGACTGAGGCCAGGGTGCAGGCCGCACCAGGGATTTCAGGATATGCGCCGAGGTCCAGGCCCAGAGCAGCACTCCCCTCTCGTCGCTGGGCCTCCTCTTTTCATTCCCACTTTCCCTCTCTGCCCGCACTCTGGGAGGTGACGCTCCTTCCGGTTTATTCTCGTACGATGATATTTGGCCCTGTTCTTGTGTCCCCTCCATCTCTGAGGACTCGAGCCATGTTCAGAACCAGGAGGTCTCCTAGGAGACAGTAAGAGGCCATGACTCCTGAGACTGTGCAGCAGGCTAGCCCGGTAGAATGCATAGGTTCCCCTGTCACTAACAGGATGACCGGCAAGTGCGAAAGCACAGATTGTCGTCATGAGAACCCTGCGTGTCTGTGTGCACACATGTTCCATGACAGTAACTACAGGGGTCTTCAGTTATTTTCCTAGCTGCTGAGAGAAGAAGGTGTTACGTGCTCTGCACAGAATAAAAGATGCAAATAGGTATTCCTCCGAGGAAATCTCCAAGCCCTGGACTCTTCATTTGTTGTGTTGATCCTTACGAGAGACGTTGGGTACCAAAATGTTGCATGTTTGTGAACTCTGGTGGCTAGGAAGGACCACTATTTGCATAGTCACGTTTCCTGTCAGCTTTTTAATTTATTATTTTAAGAGAGATTTTTGCTATAGGGCATGTGTGCTCGCTGGAGAGACAGACAGAAAGCAAGAAATCACCCCCAGGGGGTGGACATGCCATAATCCCTTCTCCTCCATTCTCCCCTTGGGGATTTTGGGCTCACACAGACATTCACCCCAGAACACATCTCTGCAAGGCCTTTAAAAGAATGTGATCAGCACGTGCAGGCACGTCATTCGTCCTTTCACACCTTCATTTATTGAACCTTGCAAGATGTAGCAGGACACCTAGAATTTACCAGGCACCCTTTTGGACACTAGGGATTTACAGTAAACACAGCACAGGTCTCTGCTCTGCGAAGCTTATGTTCCAGTCAGAAGAGACTCCAAAATAAATGAGCAATTCAATCTATCCAGCACCAGATGGTAAACATCAGTAAAGAAGGGGGAGGAGGAAGACGACCAGTGGGTGGCATAGTGGTTACATCGCTGGACTCCCAAGTAGTTGACCTCAGTTCAAGTCCTAGGCCCGGCAGCTTGAAAGTCAGATCAGGTGTATGTGGGTGCTTGCCCAAAATCTTAGAGGAAAATGGAAGAGTGATTGTGTGATTTCTTGCTTTTTATCTCTGCCCCCTCTGTTTCTCCAGTGAATACATGTGCCCTGTAGCAAAAAAAAAAAAAAAAAAAAAAAAAAATCTCTCTCTCAAAAAAGAAAAAGGATGAATAGAAAGTATGATGTGGGTGAAGCAGGGTGGGGGGAAGCTGTGTGGTGGTTTGGGCAAAGGTTGTTCCAGGCAAAGGAAAAGCTTGCAAGCCAGACAGAGGACACAGCAGAGAGCAGGGTGGAAAGGGATTGGGAAGCTAAGTAGGGCCCCATAGGACATTTAAGGACTAGCTTGTATGTTTGTGATAGTTAACAGCTCCTTCAGGTTGGTGTGTGGGTCCACTCCCTGTCTCTCGGTCTGCCTGTCCCCACCCAGCCCTTCCCACCATCACGGCTCCTGAGGCCAGTCTCTGCAGCCTGGGCCACATTCCAGCATCTGCACGGATGAGGCCCACGTGTGTCTGCACCGTTACTAACCACCTTTGACTTTCAGTGGGATTTGCTCACACAGGGCAGGGCTTCCTGAACACTCTATTTTTGGCTTGTAAGAAGAATTATGTAGTTCTCATCTTGATGAAATTTCACAAGTCTGGACTCTATAATTTCCGTAATACCAAATGTAGTAGTTTTCAATTTTCCTTTTCTTGCTGTTTCTGTGCCCAGAGGGAGTGCGTTCTCGCAGGGCGGGCGCTGAGCCTCTGGCAGCCCCTTGCTCAGGTCAGCTCTCAGGCACTGGAAGGGGCTTCCCATGGAGAATTCTTAAGGGCTGGGATGAGCGGGAAAGAGGTGAAATGACCAGAGTTAAATAGATTGCTTCAGAACATAGAGAACAAGGGATACATGGACATCCCCAGGTCAAGGGAGTGACCTCTGCCTTCTGCCCAGATGACTCCCCGAAAGAGGGGATGTAGAATTTGAAGTTAAAAATATGAGAAAATGCAAGTATGTCATTTATTTGCCTGGTTGATTCATTATCAGTGGTGAGTCTCTCCCGTTCTAGAGATTGCGAAGCCTTTGAGAAATTACACTGTGATGCCTCCCCAAAATGTTTTTGCCCAAGAACACTTCCTATCAGGAGCAGTTTAGAGGCAAGAGAAAATGCCCCAAACTTGCCGTGAAAGTGGGAACACAGGGCCAGCAGGTAATGTGGTGGATAAGGCACTGGACTCCCACATGGCTGACCACAGTTTGAGTCCCAGACCTGGTGGTTTGAAAAGTTATTCTGGGCTTGTGTGTGAGTGTGTGTCCAAAATCCTGGGAGGATAATGGAGGAGAAGGGGTTGCAGGATGGCCATACCTCCTCAGGGGTGATTTCTCACTTTCCCTCTCTCTCCTTTCTCTGTCTCTCTCTCTTTGATGAGCACATGGGCCCTATGGCAAAAGTCTTAAAAAAAAAAAAAAAAAAAAAAAAATAGGCGTATCAGACTTGCCTTCGAGTAGTGGACTCATGTAACGGAGATGGGGCTGTGAAGGACGGTAGCCGTGACCCTCGGACCTCGTTTAACACCACTGACCATTGGCTGCCTGGCCACCCTCCTCCGTCCTGCCCTTGGCTTGTCTTCCTGAGTTACTGTCCAGCCAGACAAATCCGCCCTGTTCTTCTTTATGGGCTCACAACGGTTTTGAGAGCCTTACAGACAGCTCCTCTGATCACACGTCAGGATGTTTTATACTCAGAACGCTGTTCCTCTGGGACCCCGGGTACCTCGTGTGCATTTGCCAGTGTGTGGGTGGGTTTTATGAGCACCTAAAGTTAAGAGCAGTTGTCAATTGATCATTTATCCCCACTAAGGAAGGCTCATCAGGACTGTGTCTCCATCACCCTGTTGGATCACTCGTTTATCGGGATAATTCCCCCAAACTCCTCTCCCTGATTCTCCTTCCAGATCACCGCCTCGGTGTGATGTCATGGAAGCTCAGTGCAAATCAATCTCCAGAGAAACCCGTGCTGGACAGATATTGAAATGGATTGCTGCAGGAGGGCATTACTTATCTCCTTAGAGAGCAGAGTTTATCACTGAAGTGAGGCTTTGACAAAAAACACTCCTGGGGCTTCTGGGTACCTTAGTGTGTCCAGAGCGTTTCACCGTCAAGTCTGGAGACAGCCCAGAGCAGCATTAGAGCAGGATCTTATTAACAGCCTCGAGCTGGGGCCACGTTTGGGGTACAAGAGGAAGCAGCTGTGATAATGCAAGCTAGTTATTCTGATTATCGTTGATACTGCTGTTATTTAACCAGCAGAGTAGAGATTTCTGGTTGTGGGTATTCAAATTGGTCCTTGCTATTGAAAAAAGCAACAGTCCATAAGAATCCCTTTTCCAGAGCTCTGAATTACCCTCCACAGAAAGGTTTAGTTACTGTAAGTGGATTGTGTGCTTTTATATATGGTATGATGTTTAAGACTAACCAAAATTTGGAACCTAGACGATCTCTTTTTTTTTTAAATTTTTTTTTAAAGAGAGATTTTTGCTACAGGGTGCATGCCCTTGCCAGAGAGACAGAAAGCAAGAAATCACTTCCACCCCACCCCACCCCCCAGGGGGGATAGCCATACTGCAATCTCTTTTCTTTCATTCTCCTCTCAGGATTTTGGGCATGCTCGCACACATGCCTGGCGTGAGTTTTAAGCTACTGGGTCTAGGACTTGAACCAAGGTCAACCACATGGGAGTCCAACAACATAACCATTACACTATCCACTGGTCCCTGGAACCTAGACAATTTCTAAGAGGGCCCTCTTTCAAATAATTTTACTCTTTAACTCAGGTTAGTATTGAACAATGGGAGCTTATCCTTTTCAGTGCATTCTTTGAAACCCTGAATGAGACAATGGAATAGCAGCTGAAGAAAGTTTCCAGTGATGGCAAAGACAAATGTAGGTAGAGAAAAAGGCAGAAAAGACCCTTCATACCAAGCTGGTCTGAGAGGGCCACACCAGGCGTGGGACATGAGTTGACCTTCAAGGCTGCAGGATGCACAGGCCAGGGATGTGCTCCAAGTCACTCCACGCCTGGGAAGGAAGAGGAAAAAGCAATTTCGTGAAGTATTAACTCTGCTTCACAGCTGGGGACCTGAGGTTCAAAATAGTGAAGTATCTTCCTCAAGGTAGCCAGTGGCAGAGCTAGGATGTGTCCAGTGCTGCCTATCTCCAAAGCCTGTAATCTATGGCCTTCTCCATCAGTGGAAGTGTTGGGCTCAGTTGCTGATCCTAAAACATAACACAAAGAAAAATGTGTCTACATTTGGGCCTTGATATGGTTTGAATGTGTCTCCCAAGGTTCATGTGTTTGAAACTTAATGCCAGTGCAACAGTGGGCATGAAGCAGGCCCTTTAAGAGGTGATTGGTGGGACAAGCAAATGGCATGATGGTTACGTAGCTAGACTCCCACGTAGTTGACTATGGTTCGAGTCGTGGACCAAGCAGCTTAAAACTCACGCTGGGTACGTGTGCATGCATGCCCAAGATAAAAATACAGAAGAAAGGATTACAGCATGGCTATTCCCCCTGGTGGGTGATTTTTCTCTTTCTGTCTCTCTGTCTCTCCAGCAAGTACATGTGCCCTATATATATATTAAAAATAATTAACAAGTATTTTTAAGTATTAAATATTTATTAATATATATTTATTATTATTTTTTAATCTGACCAGAGAGAGACACAGAAGGAAAGAGAGGGGGAAAGTCAGAAAGCAAGCCACAAGGTCTGGGGCTCAAATCATGGTCTACCCTGTGGGAGTCCACAGCTTCAACCAGCATACCACCTGCTGGCCCCCACACAAAAAAATCTTAAAAAAAAAAAAAAAAAAAAAAAAAAGAAAAAGAGGGGGAAGGGTGAGGCTCTGAGGGCTCCGCCCTCATGAATGGATTAATGCTTTTTATCATGGGAGGAGGTTCTTAAAAAAGGATGAACTCATCCCCTTCCCTTCTCTTGCCATGAGATGCCTTGTACCATGTTACAACACAGCAAGAAGGCCTTCACCAGAGGCCAGTACTTGACCTTGGACTTCCCAGCCTCCAGAACTGTAAGAGATAAATCTCTGTTCTTTATAAATTACCCAGTTTCAGGTAGTCTGTTATTGTTGTCCAAAGTGGATCACAACAGGCCAAAAAGTAATTTATAACTACATGACAGTCTTGATTTTCAGAACTTTAATTCTTTCTCAGAAGTTATGAGCCAGTAGCCTGTTCACCTGCCTGCTGTTATCTTCTTTTTTCTTTAACTTGCTACAGGGAGTGTGCACTTGCCAGAGAGACACACATAGGAGGGAGTAAGAGAGCACCCCCAGGGAAGATGGCCAGGCCACAGTCCCTCTCCTCCTTTCTCCTCTCGGGATTTTGGTCATGCACATGCCTAGCATGTCCTTCAGGCTGATAGGTCTGAGACTCAAACCACACAGTCAGCTGTGTGGGATCCAGCTGCCCCAACCACTACACCACCAGCTGGCCCACCTGTTCTTATTTCTTAAAAAAATTTTAAACACAGATACTTACTTTTAAAATTCTTTTTTTTTTATTTAAAAAAAAATAGAGGTTTCTTTGTTTTGTTTTGGTTTTGCCTTAGGGTGTGTGCACTCACAGGAAAGAGAAAGACAGAGACAGTGAGAGAAAAGAGAAAGTGAGAGATCACCTCCCTGGGGAATGGGCAAGCCACAATCCCGTCTTCTCCATTCTCCTCCCAGGATCTTGGGCACACACACACACACACACACACACACACACACCTGCCCAGCATGATTTTGAAGCCACCAGGTCTGGGATTCAAACTGCTGTCAACCATATGGAAACCCACAACGTAACCACTATACCATCTGCTGGTCCCCTTACTGCTGAAATTTTAAAGATCACATACTACAAAAGCTCAGGTTTTATTTGTCTCAGAGAGACTTGGCAGCTCTTGACTTCCTGCTTGGCCCCAAAGGGCTGGAGTTGAATGGCCACCATGGCTGTCCCCAGCAGGAGCCCCCAGTTTACCTCTGGGCTGCGGGACGTGCCGCACTCATCCCTGTCGCCTGCCTGGGCTGGCTGATAGGAACGTGTGAGGCCCTTCATTTTTAATAGTGAAAACTTCAGTGGGCTTTTGGAAGGAAAGCAACCTGATGAAAGAAAAGGTTGAAGAAGCAGGAAGGGGGCAAACAATGGCCCAAGCAATACAGTTACACTCACACAGGAGACTCCTGGGTTCTTGTCCCAGGACTGCCCTATGCACGCTGGACACACAAGCCCATGGTCTCAGTCAGCTGAAGCTGGGGGTGGATTATGACATGGGGACTGTGTTGGGAGTACCCGCCTCTCCCTCTCTGCTCGCTCTCACGGAAAAATTCAGTAGAAGGAGAGGGCGAAGCGGTGCATGCAAGCCGATCTGTAAGAGGGGTGCAGTTGCGTGCAGTCCTTGATATTCACTAACCTCTACGCAGTTCCTCCCACTTCACAAGCTGTTCCAGAGACCAGAGTAGTGTTTGTAAGCGCATGAAGCCAGTCAGTGTGTAATGTTAGTCTTAGGAGGTACTTTAGCGATGGGGTCCAACCCCCCCGTTTTGTAGTTAAGGACAGAAAAGCACCTAGGAAAGGTGATTTTAGACCAGGTTGCACAGCACGAGAGCTGCCCCCCTGCTGAGTATGCGCACAAGTCCGTCCATTTGCAACAGTTAGAGTAAATGCAAAGTATCCGACAGGCTTTGCACAGAGCTTCTAATGAAGTATGGGTTGCATCGTGAACCTGATTTCTATTCTTTCCTTCTCTCTTCTTTTTCATGCTTCTTGAGCAGCAGATGTATTTGATAACCCTTCTCAGTGGGTTTCTGTGTCCCGAGCTGTAACTCCCTGTGCAAACCTGTTTGTTTGCACTGAAATTGTGTCTGAGAACGTATCTGAGGCCTTGGCTCCTCACCACACCCCTCCCTGCCCTGCTCTTTGTCAGGCTCGTGAGAACAAACCAGTGGCCCAGAAAATAGAAAATATAATTTTGGGTTCAAAGCCTTTGGATTTCACATGTAATTAACATTTCCATAAAAGAAAATTCCACAGATTGACAATCTTTACTTTCCACAGATTGACAATTATCTTCTATGGAAATCATGATATAAAGAAAGAACATTTTCACAGCAAAGCAGTTGAAAGGATGCAACCGAATAGCTGACAGCCTTTTTTGCTGAGCGGAGATGCTGGCAGCCTAACCCTGACAGGCACGCGGCATTTGTTGTTACATGCGGAAACCTTACAGATTTGTCTGATTTTGCTCCGAATGGGTACATTTCTGCAGAATCTGCCATGTGGGAGCATTTTTTTCTAAACAGCCCCCAACGACACACTGCAATATTTCTATTGCCACTGTGACTACATTTTAATTATTGCTTTATTTTCATGTCAAACCATCTGCCTTTCCCCCCTCCAAATCTGAAACAGCTTACAAAAGCAATCCTCCCAACATATTTCTACACACCAAGCCAGCTTGCAGATAGTTACACTCTGATCTCTGGGCCACTGCTGAGAGCATGCCTAAACCTTGCAGAAAAGGTACCATTTAGGGGCCAACAGGTGATGTGGTGGCTAAGGTGCTGGATTCCCACACGGCCAACCATGGTTTGAGTCCCAGACCTGGCGGTTTGAAAATCACACCAAGTACGTGTGCATGCATACCCCAAGTCCCTGGAGGAGAAAGGATTGCAGCATGGCCACCCCCCTGGGAGGGATTTCCCACTTTCCCTCTCTATGTATTTCTCTGTCTCTCTCCTCTCCAGCAAGCATGCATGCCCTATGATGGAAAGAAGAAAAAGAAAAAGTCGTCATCTGCTCTCTGTTCTCCCCCTCCGCTCTGTCGGTGGCTTGAGCCGTTTCACACAAGCTGCCATGGAGGGGACTTTGCTTGCTGGTGGTCACGGGCAAAGCAATTATGAAGTCTGACATTATTCTTGGATTGAATTTAAGCAAAATATCATAGTTCATCAAAACCTGTCTGCAAAATGCCAACAAGTTAATAGTCATTTATGTACAGAAGGAAAAAATTATGGCTGCCAGACCACCTTCATGTGGGAGAGCTGGCCATAAGTTTTAAACATCCATTGTGAGAATTATATTATGTGTAAGGAAATCAGCGTCCTGCAGTTTTACAAGTGGGCCTTAGAAGGACGCAGCTTGCGACGGCGCTGTATGAACAGAGGGACTTTAGAAATGCAAGTAAAACGCCATCTCTGAAATGTCTGGCGCCTCCTACAAGGCTTTGGGGAATGAGCCTGGCTCCCAAGGCATGTTTTTTAAAAGACAAAATAGTGGTGTGGGGTCTTGAATGTTTTAAACACTTACAATTGCTACCCGTTTTGAACTCTCTCTGTGAGCTGTGGGCCATGCTAATGTAAGCTTCGGAAGAGCCACACGAGGTGTAAGGTGGATGAGGAACCTGAGTCTTAGCGGGAAGTGGGCAACTCACCCCTGGGTTTCAACCTCGTAGGCCTTAGCTAGGCTGCATTTGCACAAATCAAAAGAGACAGAGGAATTATGCAATCATTCCTCCCGGGCGAGGAGTTACAGAAAGTGCCTGCCCTTCTAAGTCCATACAACCCCTGGGGGGATTCAGCCCTGGTCATCTTGGAGTGTAGAGAGCATCCTTGGACCACAAGAAGACGCCCATCCTTGAGGCAGATGCAGCCCAGCACCAAGACACAGGCCGGGTGAGCGGTAGGCTGAGTAAATGCCAGTTCTTGCCTAACTCCCACTTTAGTCAGCTCTGGTTACCACAGACTGGGTAGCTTTTAAACCATAGACATTGATTTCTTAGAGTGCTGGAGGCTGGGAAGTCCAAGATCAAGGTGCCAATCCTTTTCTAATTGGGGTCCTCTTCCTGGTTATGTGTTCCCATGGCAGAGAGAAAGAGAGATCATATTTCTCATGTCTTTTTTAAAGGCACTAACCCCATTCATGAGGGCTCCACCCTCCTGACCTAACCACCTCCTAAAGGCCCAGCGCCTGCTGACCATCACACCGGGGACCACGGTTTCAGCCTGTGAACTTGGGGACATGCAAGCATTCCGTCCCCGGCACTGCCCTCGTGCTGATGCATTGCTCCACTGCCCCAGGCCAGCCGTGGTGCTGAGTGAGGGCTTGGAGTCAAGCCCAGCGCTGTCCCCCGCGACCTCCCTGCTCTGCCTCGTGGACAGCCCAGTGGGCTGGTGTCTCCACTGTCACGCAGAGGATGCTCCTGGCCTTCCTTCCCTCCACCACCGCACTTCCTCGGCCCTCACAGGGACTGACAGCCTCAGAGGGGGGGCAGTGTGCTTCCTGCCTTCCCGGCCCCCTGCTGTAGGCCATCACAATGCCATAAGCAATTAAAACACGAAAGTAGCTATGATCAGGCCAGGAGGCCGCTCCCTGGACAAGGTATCGGGAACTACTGACGTCGTCTGCAGCAGGGGCTGGGTTGGTACCTGTGGAGAGATGGCCAGGAGCTGGCTGCCAGCGGGGAGCAGGAGGCCCCATGGAGAGCTGGGGGAGGTGGGTGAGGGCAGGGGCACGAAGGGCCTGGCGGGGCCTTAGGGACGGGGAAGGGAGAGCTCTGCGTGGTTTTCAGCGGGATCGTGGCCTCGGGTTAATCCTAATGCACAGGTGACCGTGTTTCCGTGTTCCCAGAGCTTTGCCTTTACTTAGTGGTCACGGCATAAACAACTTATTTGGCTTTATCATTTCTCAGCCACAAAGACATCTTGTAATCTTCCCTGGAGGCATAGTGACGGACTCTGCACCTCTAAAGTAGACTCCCCCCCCCCCCCGCCCCCCGTCCTCCATCACTGCATTTTGCACAGTTTTGACTACAGGCTTATGTCTGCCGCGGCTGTGTTTGCTGGCTCACCTACATACATGCACGTTCCATGACGACAGGGACCTTGTTCGCTGACTCAGCGAATGTCCAGTAAACGTTTGTTGAGTGAATGAATGATGCCCCCTGGTGCAGGGCTGTGCTCCGTGATCCCTAGCCGCTGCCCTGCAGACAGTCCATGGGGGTGTGGCCCTGAGCGGGATGGGGACGCTGTCACTACCCGAGACTGGAGAGCTGCTCCTGGGGTGTGCCTGGGCACGGAGTGAGCGCGGCCTCTCCCAGAACGGATCCTCCGTTCCCCTGGAGTTCCTCTCAGGGAGCCTCTGCCCAGTCCCTGAGTCGCTTGATCATAAGTGAAGTAGAAATCGGTGGAGGTGCTCCCCAGACTCTGCAAACCAGGGCTCTGGCTGCTTCAGCAGAGGACCCTGCCTCTGAGAAGTCTCCCCAGGTCATAGCATAGTAATGTCCCTTTTTATCTCACGTATGGGCTTAAAACCAGATGCCACCTCAGCCCCTGTGAGTTCAGTTCACCATCGTCCTGTAAGTACTCGTATCCTGAGACGCTGAGGGAGGTTCTGAATTGCTCAGGAGCAGCTAGTCATGCTCTTTGGCTACTGTATTTTCTATTTCTGCTGCAACAAATGATCGCAAACACAGGGATTTAAAACAGCACAACCTCACTTTCTAGTTGTCAAGATCAGAAGTCCAGAATAGACGTTGCAGAGCTAAAATCAGAGTATTGGTTGAGCTTCGTTAGACGTCTAGAGGCTCCAGGGGTGGATCCATTTCTTGTCTTTCTTGGTATCTGGGGGCTGCTACAATCCCTGGCTGGTGGCCCCCTCCCAACTATGGATCACGTCACTGAAGCTCTACGCCACCTCAGCCCCTTCTTCACTTGCCCTCTCCCACCGCCCTCTTTCATGCAGGAGGACCCTATGATGACGCTGCCACCCCCATACTCCCTCCATCTAGTGATCCTCAATTGAATCCCTCCTTTGAAGCCTCTTTTGCTATGGAGTTATCTTGTTGACAAGTTCTGCAGGTAAGGACGAGGACATTTTTGGGGGGCCATTATCTGGCCATGGCCCCTACTCTATGGTGCTTACACGCCATTTGCTTAGGAAAAAAAGAGTGCAGGCTTTGGAGTCAAATCAGACCTATTTCCAGCTCCGTCTGCACCACTTAGTAGAAATACAGCTTTGGAAAGATACGTAAGGCATCTCAGCCTCAGTCTTCTTAGCTGTCGGATGGCAAAGATAGTACTGCCGTGCGTCTTAAGGTCTGAAGGTTGTGTCGCTGGCCATACCTAGTCAAGCACTTGAGAATGTTAGATACTATCGTTGCTAATTTATTTTCCTGGCAGTCCTGATAGTGCATGCTGCTTTTTTCTTTTTCTTTTTTTTTCTTTCTTTTTTTTTTTTTTTTTTTGGTCATAGGTTATGTGTGCTCGCCAGAAACAGAGACAGTGAGAGGGAAAGTGAGAAAATACCCCCTAGGGAGGATCGCCACGTCACAATTTTTTCTCCTCCATTCTCCTGAGATTCTGGGCACACATGCTCGTGTGCCCAGGGTGAATTTCAAGACACTGGGTTTGGGACTCAAACTGCCATTAGCCATGTGCGAGTCCAGTGTCATAATCACTACGCCACCTGCTGGTCCCAGCTCATGCTTCTCTATCTGCCAGGGAGGTTATCAGAGGTCAACCACAGCATATCATGATCTTTTTAGTTTTTTTTGTTGTTGTTGTTGTTGTTGTCATGAAATTGAAATGTTGTGTTTGTCATGGAAGTTACATAATACTTAGTAAAACTAAGCTAAAATGTAGTCACTGAGAGCCATACAAATTCTCAAAAACAGCTTTTAATTTCAATTAAGGACTTCAATTTAGGGCCTACATGTGAACTCAAGAAATACTTTTGAAGAACATTGCCCAATTTGAATAGGTTTAAGGATCCCATCAGTCCTGGGTGCTGGCGCTTGTGGTCTTTGTCGGAATCCACGTTCCTCTCTCGTTCGAACCTGGGCAGTAATTGCTCTGAACTACCTGGAAATCAGCATGACATATTTAGGGCTAGTGTAAATTAGACAGGGTGTGCCCTACCCTTCTCTCTAAAGCCAAATACCCATCGAATAAGCCTCAGTTCCTGCTTCTTCCTCAGTGGACTTGTGTACAACCTTCTATGAATTCAAATAAGATGCCAATTTGCCATGAAATTTTACAAAAGAGCCCCAACAGCTGCCCGCGCTTGCCTTAAGGTAAGGTCCTGTTACAGCCTTTCATTTCCTTTCCCCTCCTGCTCAGGGCACAGGTCCATCTGTGGCAGCAAGAACCCAGTTCATTGCTGACGACTAGCACTGGGTCTAGCAGTGGACGCTCGGGTCTACATGCGTGTTGTGAAAAATTTGGGAGTGACAGAACTCTAATAGCATGAGAGCAGTACTCAAAGAGGACAGGGGCCACTCCTTACAACTGTGCGAAGGCTCCAAAGGGGATGGATAGGTGGATTGATGGATTTAGTTTTAAAGAATTAGTCACTCACTTTTATTTATTTATTACTATTCTTTTTCAACTTTACCCAAGAAACATAGAGAAAGAGAAAGGGAAAGTAAAAAAGCAAGCTGCCAGGTCTGGGACTTGAACTGCCATGAGCCATGTGGAAGTCCAAGTGCCTCAACTGCCGTGCCACCTGCTGGCCCCCCCAATAGGCTTTAATGGTTTCCAGTCTCGCCAGTGAATAAAGATGGTTATCTACTGTGATACACAATTTCCTGTGTCAGTTGGGCGAGCATATGGGGCCTGGTTGTTTGGCTGAACACAGGTCTAGATGTTGCTGCTAATTTTTTAGATGTGATTAACATTTCAATCGTTAGACCTGGAGAAAACCATCTCTGTAATGTGGGTGGACCTCCACCAGCCAGTTGAAAGCCTTCAAAAACAGAAGTCTGCTGAGGAGAGAAGGGTCCTGCCCATGGTCTGCCCTTGGACACAAGGCTGCCACACCCACTCCTGTCCCGACTGCTGCCACCGGCCTGCCCTGCAGCTTTCAGCCTGGCTGGCCTAGGAGTCGAGTGAGCCAGTCCCTTAAAATAAGTCTGTCCAATATGTCCTAGAAGTTCTATTTTCCTCAAGAACCCTAACTGGTACACTTCTCCACAGAGAAATTGTTTATGTAAGAAAAAGTAATTACTTAAAAAAAAATTATGTCAAGTTTTTGAAGTGTGAATAACAAGGGCCAGCAGGTGATGTGGTGGTAAAGGCACTGGACACGCACATGGCCGATCACAGTTCGAGTCTTGAACCTAACGGTTTTTAAGTCATACTGGGCAGCCAGTAGGTGGTGTAGTGGTTTAAGGCGTTAGACTCCCACATGGCTGATGGCAGTTCAGGTTCTAGACCTATGGTGGCTTGCTTTTTCCCTTCTCTCTCTCTCTCTGGTGAGTGTGTGAGCCTTATAGCAAATTTAAAAATAATAGTAATGATAAATTAAATTATTTTGGAAAAATAAACGTCATACTGGGTGTGTGGATGCGTGTGCCCAATATTCTAGAAGGAGAGTAGAGAAGGGACTGTGGCCTGGCCCTCCCCTTGGGGGTGATTACTCACTTTCCCTCTCACTGTCTCTCTGTGTCTCTCCAGCAAATGCACATGACCTATGGCAAAAAACTAAAAAAAAAAAAAAAAAAAAAAAAAACTAAAAAAAAAATTAAAAGTGTGAAAAACAGAACTTTGAGAATATTGATAGAAACATTTTAGTTATTATGTATAAGATGACTTTAACTGTCTGGAGAGGTCAGGACAAGCCCTATTTAGCACATAAAAGCATAGGCTTTGGCCTGCTTTGGGGACGGCCCACCAGCACCTGACTTTAGCAATGCTGTGATTTTCGCCTCTCAGCAGGTAGCCGGGCTGTATCTGATCTTGGTAACCATCGCCTGGCCCCATCCCTTTCTCCTGCACTGGCGCCCAGATGTAGGTCACTAAAGGATATTGGGGACTGTCAAGACTCCCAAGTTTCTATCCCAGAAAGAGTCCTAGGGCCATTGGTAAAGCATTCTGCTTGAGCTGCAAAGTTAAGTTTCTCCCCGGCCCTTACTGGGTCTGGGAGTGGTACATGGAGGCCAACCACTCACACGTCTGTGTACTTCTCTTCTCTCCCCCATGTTCACTGCGTCTGGCAATACCCAAGACGAGACAGCCCAATCTATGAACATAGTATACACGTCTCCATTTATTTAGGTCCCTCTAAAAGTCTTTCAATAATGTTTTATGGATTTCTACATAAAATCCCTGTATAATTTTTGTTAGTTACTTTTAGGACTTACATTTTTATCACTATTATATGTGATTCTTGAAAAGTACATTTTCTTAAAGTTTCTTGCTGGTAAAAAATGATTATAGGATGAACTGAGGAGTGTTTCTCTTTTTTTTGGTACTTGGAATGGTGGTGTATTAATTGGTAGATGTTTCTTGTGAAGCCATCTGGGGCTAGAGATTTCAAATTTTTTTTTCCTTTGAAAGATGTTTTTGGCGATTTCTTTACCATTTTAGGATGTTTCAGGCAGTTTCTTTCTTCAGTGAATTTTGGTAGGTTATGTTTTCCCATCATTGCATTTATTTCAACTATATATTTAAATACTGGCCTAATGGTGTTTGTAATATTTTTAAATTTATCATGTTTATAGCATATATGGGAATATTTCTCTTTCATTTCTGATAGTAAGTTGTGTCATCTTTATGGTCAAAAGTCTATTAATATTAGTTTTTTTTAACAGCTAGCTTTTTTCTGATAAATCTGTGTTATGTATTTGTTTCTATTTCATCAATTTCTGCTATTTATTTATTTATTTATTTATTTGAGATTTTTTTTTTTTTCCTATAGGGTGTGTGCGCTCGCCAGACAGAGAGAGACAGAGAGATAGAGTGCGAGAAATCACCCCCCAGGGGGGATGGCCACGCCACAATCCCTTCTCCTCCATTCTCTTCTGGGGATCTTGGGCATGCACGTACACACACCTGGCGTGAGTTTTAAGCCACCGGGTCCGGGATGCGAACCACGGTCGACTGCATGAGAGTCCAGTGACATAGCCATTACGCTAACTGCTGGTCCCAATTTCTGCTATTTCAATTTTCTTTCTGTGTCTTTGGGTTTATTTAGCTACTCTGGGAGAATCACCATGCTATTATTGGCTCACATGTTATGTCTGCCAATAACAGCTATAAATTAATCTTCCAATATAAATACTATTGTGACATGACTAGCATGTGGTCTGCTCAGGATTCATCCTGACTCTAGAGCTTACTTGAGTTGAGTGGATAGAAAGAAAGTTAGTCAGTGGAAGACCTCCCATTTCTGGTGGTAGAGCCCAACCACATTGCTATACAGGTGCCCTTCTGAGAACACCTGTTAGAAACCAAGATTCCACTTCTGTCCTAACAATAAAGGCCTCTTTAACTGAGCTCTCTGAAATTTAACAAGTTGACAAATACTAACAAATCTTTGTATGGTCAGTAAATATTTGAACAAAATGATGATGTGTTTAGTTTAACACTACACCAATGTGTCCCGTAAATTAATATTCTTGTTTGATTCACAAAGTGCGTTTATATTCTATACAACATGCTGCATTTGAAGATGGTTTTGTTTTCTTTTCCAAAGCGCAGTCTTTCTGGACCAGCAGATGGCATAATGGTTACATCACTGGACTCCCACATAGTAGACCACGGTTCGAGTCCTGGACCTGGCAGCTTGAAACTCACGCCATGCGTGCCCAAAATTCCTAGAGACTGGAGAAGGGATTGTGGCGTGGCCATTCCCCTTGGGGGGCGATTTCTCACTTACTGTCCTTTTGTCTTTGTCGCTCCAGTGAGCTCACATGCCCTGTAGCAAAAAATCTCTCTTTAAAAAACAAAAAACAAAAAGCAGTCTTTTACCAGGAAACAGTATTTTACTAGGTCTGAGCCTCATGAAGAATGCAGTATGAGTATGCCTTCCAACTTCGTTTAAAGCAAATAAACTACATCACATTCTTAGATTTACATTCTTAGGTTTCTCTTAAGGAATTTGAAGATCTTCCAAGTTATCATTTTAATCCTGAATTAAAACATCCTTTATCTTCTTGCAATAACTATTTTGCTTATGGTATACAATGCTGCAAATAGGTATAATGTTTAGAAAATGAATACATTGATTTTTCTCATCCATGACTAAGCCACTCATAATTTTTCAGTAATTCTACCGTTTAGAATTTTCTTTCCCTCTCTGTGTGTTTTTAACTGTGGGACCTTAGGTACTGTAGGTTCTTTAATGGGTTGGTGGCAGTTTTATTGACCCTTAAACATTTCATGGGTTTCCTGCATGCTTGCTTAATATGTTCTTATTTGTTTACTTTTAATATTTTTGGTATAAAGTGGAAAACTTGTGGTATTGAGTCTTCTAACACTGGCTCAATTCCTTCTCCAGAGTTGTAGCCTATACCTCCAGTACCCTCTTATTTCCAGGGGGCAAAATATGTAAAATATTAACAGTGGAATATGGCCTTCATACATAAAGTTTATAAGAAGTGGATCAGTGTTACAAATGGAAAACGTTCTCTTTATTAAATATGATTGTACATCCTCTAGACTTTTTTTTTTTTTTTTTTTTTGTTTTTTTTTTTTGCCATAGGGTGTGCATGCTCACTGGAAAGAAACAAAGAGAGACAGACGAGGGAAAATGCAAAGTCTCCCCCTGGAGGGATGGCCACGCCACAATCCCTTCTCCTCCATTCTCTCAGGATTTCAGACACACACGCACATGCACCCAGCATGATTTTCAAGCCATGAGGTCTGGGACTCAAACGGCACTGTCTACCAGGTGGTATATGGTAACCAGCATGCCACTGGCTGGTCCAGCTTCATACTATAAATGGGAATAATCCTGAATGATAGCACTGTATGAGAGCTTTTCATCTGGTATTTCGATTCTGCATACAGTGAATAAAAACATTTTTTCTTGAAGTCTATACCCAAGAAAATTCATTCCTGTTCTTCTGTCCTTCAGGAAATGCTCTGTAAGAACCTGACTAGGCTAGCAGTGGATTTTATTTTATTTATTTTTAGGAGATTTTTGCTATAGAGTATATGCACTTGCTAGAGAGACAGAAAGCAAGAAATCACCTCCCGGGGGCTGGCCACACTGCAGTCCTCTCCTCTCCATTTTCCTGGGATTTGGGGCATGCACACACACATGCCTAGAGTAAGCTTTAAGTTGCTGGGTCTGAGGCTTGAACCATGGTCAGCTATGTGGGAGTCCAGCACCTTAACCACTATACCACCTGCCACACTGAATTGCAGTGGATTTTAAATGCGCCCTTTCATGGGTGATTCAGAGCTCATTGCCAGGAGACAGACACAGACAGACCAAGTGTGGACATCCACTTTCTCTCTTTGTGCACACTCTCTGAAGTCTCGTGACCAGCACCCACTTCTGCCTCGAGCACTTCCCGTTTGATTTTGCCCCACCTGCCACCCTCCGAGGGACCTTGCCCACAGCCATCCCCAGCCTGCAGCCCCCTCCCTTCCAGAACAGCTGCCTTCACCCCATCCAGTGTTGCCTGAAGTCTCTTCCCTCTCCGTGGGCTGTTCTCATTTTCCTGGCTACGCCCATAAGTGTGGGCACTTGCTCCCTCTCACTGGGTCTCGGGCCTCACTCTCAACAGGCCTCCCCACCCACCCCCTGACCCCCAGACTTGACCGGCAGGACAGCCCCGCACCTGCCCTGGCCCCTCCCTACACTGGGAAGGATCCCCACGAATGTTCAGTGTCCCACCAAGGCCACACCACTCACAGGTATGGCTTCACCTTTTTTTAAAAATGGAGTCTAAATGAAAGGTAGAGTTTGTATTTTAAACCAAGTTTACAGTGATCTAGGCTTGAATTCTTTTAATGCAAAGGACAGAAGACACCCCCTAAAGCCATATTCTTCTGTTTTTCCTCTCTCTAAATCAAGTAGAATCTTTTAAACAGCTTGCTTTTCCATGACTGTTTCGTACACATCGTTAGAACAAAATTGACTGATCCTCGGATAACAGTTTTGGACCCTGTTGAATGTGTAGACGGAATTCATTAGTACTTAATGTACTGACTTTTTCTTGATGCCTTAAATAACTCATGACCCGGTGAAAGGATCCTGGATTCACATAGGAGGGCAAACAACTGAAAATTGTAGCATAACCACTTTGTAACTTATTCTCTGATTGCTTGATGAAACAATATTTATAACAGCATTTACTCACTCAAGGATTCCATCAGGGAAACGTTTACAATCTAATGAAGACGTCAAAATAGTAAAAGTTCGTACCCATATGTATTTTTCCACCCTGACATGCTTATCGTATGTGCTTGTGTTTGTCTTCTTGCAGAAAGGACAAAATCTCTTTGAAATATACCATTTTCATGAAATTGTGAAAAGTGTTTTATGGTGTAATTCCACATAAAAGCTTCAGTTCTTACACTGTAAAATAGCGTATTATACTTTAAATCCTAAACATTCTTGCTTGTGAGCTGAAAATTAAGAACCCGGATCCAGTCAAGCCCTTCAATTGCTTTTGGAACAGGTGCTGGGGCAAAGCTGTGAAAACAGAAAGCTGACCGCCAAGAATTCCCATGGCCTTGGAGAGTGGAACAGACGAAACCGAGGGGTGGTCCGGCAGTCACCGCCAAGTGACAGAGCGAGCCCTAATCACTGTATATTTTGAGAGCAAATGCACTGGAATAACGAAACTTTTTTTCCTTCATTTTTACATTTGGAAACATAGGAACTATGACAGTTGTGAGAATGTTCTGTTTTGGAAAGAGTCTTGGAGGGGCAAGTTCTCACTGGGAAAGCCAAAGGGGCCCCAGTCTTCCCTGCTGCGGGTGCCGAGTGCCTGGGGCTCCGAAGGACCGGGCAGAGCGGCTCACTGTGCTCCCACACAGGCCTGCACCCTTCGTCTGCCAGCTCAGGGGTGGGGGGACCATGCCCTCTTCTGGCTAGTGACCCTCTGGGCATTGCCTCCAGTGCTGCTGGAGCCCACGGGGGTCTCACAGCTGCAGGGGCCACTCGGAACCCCCAGTCTTGTTTTGCTGCTTTGGCCAGTCAACACCTCTGGGACTTGATTTTCTTGTCTACACACAAGACAAATAACAACAGGCCTGCTTCCTTCACAAGCTCACGTGAGAGAAAGGAGGCAGGGGTAGCTTTCAAACCAGAAATCGAGGTGAAGGGCGCGTATTTGATCTGGTGCCGGCGCCGTCGATGAGACAATTAGATGTGAGTGGAAGCCAAGGTTGACGTGGGGGTGGGGGAAGCGAGGCATTATGAACACAAGAAAGGCGTTATTTAAGACAGAATATAGGGGGACCAGCAATTGGCGTAATGGCTGTGTCACTGGACTCCCATGTGGTAGACCGAGGTTCAAGTCCTGGACCCCGGGACTTAAACTCACACCAGGCACGCGTGCATGCGTGCCCAAGATCCCGAGAGGAGAATGGGGAAGGGACTGCGGTGTGGCCATCCCCCATGGGTGGTTGATTTCTTGCTTTCTGTCTCTCTGTCTCTCTCTGTCTGGCGAGCGCACGCACCCTATAGCAAAAACCTCTCCCCCTGCCCCCTCCAAAAAAAGACAGAATGTAGGTAGGCAAGATCAAATTAAAATACAAACAATAGAAAATGGAGGGGAAACAGACCAGGAACTCAGAAACGGGAGGGAGGCTGGCTCCAGCACTGGGCACGCACAGGCGGCTGCCTTCTGGCTCCATGGGGGAGGAGAGTAGACAGCAGGAGGAGCTGGGGCGTGAGGGCTGGAGCAAGGAGGCAGAGCATGCCAGTGAGGCGCTGGGGCGAGCAGCCCGGACACTGGCGTCGCTCCTTCCCCTGGGCAGGCAGGAACAGGAGGCAAGATGCTGGCCCAGTCCAAGCTCTTATTTCCTCCTTCCCCAAATAAGTGGAGGAGAGAAATAGCCCACACATCTTGTTTGTTGAAGTTCTAGGATTCCTTCTTTATATTTTGAATAACTTAGGCTTTCTGGTCAGTTGCACACAGAGTCCAGAGAGAGCCTCGAGAGCCCTTGATCAGTTTCCCTGCGGTGACCCCTCCAGACCACGCCGCCACGGCAGGAGTGGGGCATGGAGACCACAGGGCGCTGCTGTCCTACCTGCCAGCCTCAGTCGAGGCCCTTCGTTTTCTCCCTCACTCGTTTGTCTCCCTCGTGAGTTCTGTCCATCCAGAGTCTCATCCAGGACCCCGCTTACACGGATTGTCACCTTCTGGTGTCCTCTAGGCTGTGACGGTTCCCTTGTCCTTCCCTGGCTTTCTTGAGCTGGAACTTGCAAAGCGTACTGTTGGTTGTTCCGTGGAATGCCCTCCCAGGTGGCCCCTTGGGGATTAGACTTGGGTTACTCATTTTGGACATGAACACAGGGGGTGACGAGGCTCCCTGTGCGTCACACCTGCATGTGCAGGGGGAAGTGGTTTATTAGCCGTGGTGCGAACCCGGCTTATTTGAGTCACGTGGTGTCTGCTAGACTCTCCCTAGGAAACTCCCTGTTTTCCCCACTGTTGTTAGAAATTGTGCTGGTGAGACAATCCTTTCAGAAGGTACAAAGACGTCTCTCTTTGCACTTCCATTAATTTTGACGTTGACGGTTCTTATATTACAGCAAGGCTTGCCTAATGGTGGTTTTCTATTTTTCTCATTCTGTTTCCATTTATTAAGAATTCTATGGGGCCAGCCCCATGGCCTAGATGTTAAGGAGCTGGATCCCACATGGCCAACCATGAGGTTCAAATTTCAGCTTTGGTGGCTTGGAGAAAACACCAGATGCATGTGCATGCATACCAAAATCCCCACAGCAGAACCAAGGAGAGGGGCTGAGGCTCCACAGTGCCCCCTGCAGGCGCTCTCTGGTGAACATGCGTGCCTTCTGGCAGTTAAACACACACACACATATATATGTGATTATTTAATCAGTACTTAATTGGGATAGTGGTAATATCCGTGTTAAAGAAAAAAATATTTTTATTAAAAACAACAGAAGTTTGGTTATTGAAACCCAGGTTGAACTGCTGAGGCTTCCTGTAGCTAATTGCTCCTAATTAGGGTCTGATTGACCAGTGTTGAATGTTTCCAATGACATTGGCCTCATCAGATTCCACTACGAAGATGTATAGGCACTGAGAAAGTTAGACAACTATTCTGGAACAATGAAAAGACCTGGATAGCTAGAGTAACTTGGTAAAATGAGATGAAAAAAGATCGAATCAGCTGGTGCTTATTTAAATCAGGTCATCGTTCAGACTTTGTTGACATGTTGTGGGAAGAAATACATTTAAATGTGTAAAGTAGCCATAAGACGTGATCCATGGCCTTGTGGGTAAGGCGCTAGACTCCCACATGGTTGACCATGGTTCGAGCCCCGGACCCAGTGGCTTGAAAATCTCACTAGACGTGTGTGTGTGTGCACGTGACCAAAATCTTGAGAATCGAGAAGGGATTGTGGCATGGCTGTCTTCAGGGCAGCGGGGGGATGATTTCTCACTTTCCCTCTTTCTCTGGCAAATGAATGGCCCTATGCCAAAAATCTAAAAAAAAAAAAAAAAAAGGAAAGAAAAAGAAAAGAAAAGAAACCAGGGTTCCAAATGTAGGAATTGTTTTCCAGTAAGTGTGGGGATAGCATTACAAAGTGATTTGCCACCATTTTGATAAAAGTGGAAAGTACACCGAGGCTCTGAGCTTTAGCCTCCAAGTCGGGAACAGCCCTGGGGGGAGAAAAATTAAGAGTCTAGAGTAACCAGAAGGTGTTAAGGAGGCAATAAAACCTTTTCCTCTACATGGCAGCCAGGAACTGGCTGAAGGAGAAGGTGCCAGGGGCCATGGAAAGGTCCAATGACTTGAACTGGTGGCATTATTTCAGATCACAAGGTTTAGCCGGTGTAACTGATAAAACACTGTATGAAATGAACATATTCCTAATTTATAGGGTCCTGGGGAACGTGAAGTGAACTCAGTACGTAACGTGCTTAGTGCTGTCTGGTATTCAGTACGCAGGGAATAAACAGCATTCATTTTCGAAACAAACATCCATTGAGTTTTCACATAGTTTTACACTTCAGCATTTTGGGCCTTCGTTTCTTATAAAAGCAATTGTACTAATGACTTCTAATGTGGCTTTTCACTCTGGAGTGCTGTGCCTATGCTGCCACAGGTGAGGGGTTTGAAACAACGACCTGCACACTGGGCTTGTATCAAGGCAGACTCGACACCGTCGTTCGTTCATTACTCGTCTTGTAGCAGGCACTGTGCTCAAGGCTAGCAATTTAAAAAATACATAACACTCATTTCCTGAACCCAGGCAGGCTCACGTTGTATTTTGACAAAGGACCTTGCAAATGATCTGTTGTGTAATAGGGCAGAGTTCTGGAGGAGAGGGTGAGTGCTCTGTGGATAAATAAGTGCCAGTCTCAGAAAAGAGGAGATACTAGATTTGGTCCAGAAAGAACCAGAAGGACTCTGTCAAGCAGAGGACAGACACCCTGGGGAGAAGAGTCTGTCTGAACAGAACCATGGAAGAATGAAAGTGTCTGGTGGGTTGTGGGGATGCGCTTTACACTTTGGGGTGGAAAGTGACTGAAGTTAGGTCAAGTTGGGATGAGGCTAGACCTTAGCTCTGCAGGCAACAGGGAGTTGGTGGTGTGTGTGTGTGTGTGTGTATGTGTGTGTGTGTGTGTGTGTGTGTGTGTGTGAACTGACCTTTATTTTATTTACCTTACCTACAAGTCATGCATGAATGCCTTGAAATAATTTTTCTTCAAATCTATTTTTACTCAGCACAATTCAAAGGGGAAACATTAGGCCTTTCTGGTGTAGTAAAAGCCTTTCATAAGTCCTTACATGATTTTCACAAAATATAAAATGGACCCTAGTCTTGCAGAAGTTTTGGCTTCATTTTACCAAGCACCACGGTGTGCCACAGTAGTTAAGGGAAGGTGGAGGCAAACTAACCAAAAAGGTACTGATATAACAATATACTACAGTCTGAAAACAGCCACTGTCTTTACTTACTGAACAGATTACAAAAACAGTCATGGTGGATATCTTAGTTCATCCTTCTAATAAGTCTGTTGATCTGGTCTTCCCCGTTGCCAGCATCGCCACCTTCTGCAAAATGGGTGGTCTTTTTCTTCATTCCACCTTGTGGAGAAGATCATTTGAAGCGCCACAGAAGTTATTTGCTTCTTTGAAGTGTTTTCCAACAGTATAGATTTCATCAATCAGATCCTCCATGCAGATGATGCTGAATTTACCAAGAGATTGAGCAGTCAGAGTTATCTGTCATAGCAATTCGCTTCTTACTGATGTTGCCATAACCACGCTTGTAGATCAGTTCACTTACTGACTTCAGGTTCGGGTACCCCCACGCAATTATATGGTTCCATAATTCTCAGCATGCTCACTGAGGCCTTGTTAAGCCTCACAAAGGTGCCATTGAAGATCTGGCGAAGATGAAGAAGCTGCAGCACCTTTCGAATGTTTGGGCTCACTCCATTGATAGCCCTGATCCTGATGACGGACACCAATGTGGGTCCTGCAGGTACAAAGAAGTTGCCAGCTTTTCTTGCCATCCTGGCCTGTGACTCTCAGTTCTGTGTATCTGCCTATATTCTTTATGACACTGCTTAGCTTTTTTGCAGATAAGTCTCCTCTTTGCCTTTCGAAGTATTTGAACAAACTTCTTTCTCAGGCATTTAATCTTCAGCTTCACAAAATTCTTTCGCTTTTTCTTAAGGGGTTTCTGGCACAGCAAGAACCTTTTTCTTGGTGGCTTCCACAATAGCAAGAACCTTATTTCTCTTCTCTTGAGCACTCTCCATGGTTCCAGCCAGAAAAGAGCTTTTCTTTCTTTCTTTTTTATTTTTTTTTTTTAAAGATAAGGTTTTGAGACCAGCAGATTGTGTAATGGCTATGTTGCTGGACTTCCATGTGGTTGACCGTGGGCGGTTTGAGTACCAGACCTGGCAGCTTCAGGCTGGGCACATGTGTGTGCATGTCCAAACTCCTGAGAGGAGAAAGATGAGAAGGGATTGTGGTGTGGCCGTCCCCCGGGGGATGATTTCTGTGTCTCTGGGGAACACATGCTTTCTATAGTAAACATCTCTCTCCTAAAAAAAAAAAAAAAAAAAAAAAAAAAAATTAATTAATTAATTAAAAAAATAAGATTTCCCTATGTCCCAATCCTTCTGACTCAGCCTGTGAGTTGCTGAGACCGCAGGCATTGCACCACCATGGCCAGTGTTTTAGGGTGGGCAAAGAATCGAACCTGGGCCTCCCATGTTGCCTCAGCCTGTTCAGTAACAATATTTACTGGTACGTGCTACTGCAGTTGGGCCCATTGCTATTTTTAAATAACAGAGTTACATGATAAATTAGTGTTTTACAAAGTTTTTGTCAGCAAGGCAAAACATAAAAATAATGGTGAATAACTTGAGACTGAGAGAACCCTTTAAAAGACAATTTCAACAGTTTGGGTGGGAAGCAATAATTTTAACTAGGGCAAGAGCCCTAAGAACAGAAAGGAGGAAAGTGATTTCATAAAGATTTTGAACATATGGTAACTTCTATGAGTTCCGCATCTGCTATCAACATATTTACACTGACCTGCTCACTGAAAAGAACTACAAATATTCTATGTGTGTGTGCATGTGTAAGCATCAGAATGCTGAAAAATAGTAAGAAAATATCAAGCCAAAATATGTAAAGACAATAACTAGAAAGGTGAGCAGAGCCGTGAGGCTGAATTTGGCTTACTTTATCAAGGCCTGGGGTGTGTGAGGGGCAGAAGACCTTCCACCTGATGTGCAGCTAGGCCATCTAACAAGTACATTCCTGACACTTTGGGGGCCTCAAAGTGCTCCCCCATATGTGTAAGGATCAACATAAAAACCCTCTCTGAAACTTCCACTCCCTCAATCTCAAAAGATTACAGAAGTGAAAGGAAAGGTACACGAGCAGGTGGTGTGGTGGGGAAGGGCTGGATTCCCAAACGGTCAGTCTTGGGACCAGCAGATGGCATAATGGCTACATTGCTGGACTCCCACGTGGTTGACCGCGGTTTGAGTCCCAGACCCGGCGGCTTCAATCTTATGCTGGGCACGTGTGTGTGCATGCCCAAAATCCTGGGAGCAGAGTGGAAGAGAAGGAATTATGGCATGGCCATTTCCCCAGGGAGTAATTTCTTACATTCCCTCTCTCTGTCTCTCCTTGTCTGTCTTCATTTTGCACTCTATGGCAAAAACATTTTTTTAAAAAAAGTTATCTTGCATTGGGAAAAATAATAATAAAGCTACCTTTGAGAAATTGCAACCTCAAGCCTGTCCATGAAGAGATTTTCTAGAAAAAATTAACATCTTCTCGGAGTGACCCCCAAAAGTTCAAGTCTTGAATTTAACCTAAAGTGCTCTAGGCCTTGCAGTACCCCAGTGCATCTGGCAGAGCTAAGCACAAACTCCTGTGGAGAAACCCACTCACATCCGAGGCCTCCCATATTTCCCACAGAGAAGTTTTCAAAGGAAAGAGCAGTTTACAGTCGATGACAGCCAAGCACACAAGGAAATAAGGTACCATGATTAAGAATCAGCAAAACTAAGAGACGACAAAAGTAGATTTACGTGTGTTTCAAATACTGATATAATGGGATGCAACTTTCCATGTGAATATAAGTATAAATATATGTTTAAAAAGAAAGCAAATCATGCATAAAGAAAAGGCAAGCTTAAAAATGCTTTTGGGGAGGGCACAGTGTTGCCCGCCCTATGGTTATAAAAAAGAAGCTTTCGGGGGTACCAGCAGGCGATGTGGTTGTTGAGGCCTTGGATCCCAGCACGCTTTGAGTCCTGGACCTGACAGTTTGAAAATCATGCTGGGCATGTGTGTATGCATGCCCAAAATCCTGAGAGGAAAATGGAGAAGGGATTGTGGTGTGACCATCCCTTCTGGGGGGGACTTATCCTCCCACCTTGCCCTGTCTCCAGCAAATGCACATACCCTTTGGAAAAAAATCTAAATATAAAATAAAAAAAGCCTTCAGGGAGCAAAAAATTTTTAAAAAGTCTTAGTGGGTTTTATTTTAAAGAATTATTTATTTAACTATATTCATTGTTGATATTTTATATTTTATTTTATTTTTTTGAAGTTAACCAGAGAGAGACAGTGAGAGGGAAGGGAAATGAGAAAGCAAGCCACCAGGTCTGGGACTCAAACCACGGTCAACCATGTGGAAGTCCAGCCACTTTAACCGCCACACCACCTGCCTGCCATAAAAGTCTTAGTGGGTTTTTAAAAGAACCAGACAGAACTAGACAAAATGGACTAAATAGATAGCTTAAGCTGCAATCACAGCTGGAGACCGAATTAGTGAGGAGGGGTCAAAAGTTCTTCTTTAGCCAGAATTTGCCATGATCTAAGGGGAAAGCATTTCTCGCAAAGCAAATAGAAGAGGAAAAAACCTGAGAAGGTAATAAGCTTAAGATTAGAAGACAGAAGGCCCAGGGTCTGGAGCATAATGAACAAGGAAGATCCTGAGAGAAGGAGATGGGGCTAGAACACACAGAACTTCGAGCTGCATGGAGTTGGCATTACAAAAAGCAAGACGGGGGAACCAGCAGTTAGCGTAATGGCTATGTCGCTGGACTCCCACGTAGTCGACCGCGGTTCGCGTCTCGGACCCGGTGGCTTAAACTCACGCCGGGCGCGTGTGCGTGCGTGCCCAAGATCCCGAGAGGAGAATGGAGGAGAAGGGATTGCTGTGTGACCATCCCCCCTGGGGGGTGATTTCTCGCTTTCTGTCTCTCTGTCTCTCTGGCGAGCGCACGCGCCCTATAGTGAAAATCTCTCCAAAAAAAAAAAAAAAAAAAAGCAAGACAGGAGGCCACTGGAGAGAGCTTTTAAGACAGCCTGATTTATCCCTTAAGAGCAGCACTCTGGGGCCAGCAGGTGGCATTGAGGTTAAGGTGCTGGGTCCCACATGGCTGACTGTGTGGTTGGAGTCCCGGACTCAGTGACTTCAAAAGCATGGCAGGCATGCCTGTGAGCCCAAAACCCATAGAAGAGAATGGAGGAGAAAGGATCACACATGGCCACCATCTTTTTCACTTTCCCTCTCTTTCTACCTCTCAAAAGTGTACCCATCTTATAGCAAAATTAAAAAAAAAAAAAAAAAAAAAAGATTTGGGTTCCGTAAGTTCGAGGTTTCCCTCCTGTAAAGCTATCCACTGTGTAGAACGGTAATACCAGGCCCTCTTTGTCTTGCCCTATAGAAACTGGGGCGTGAGGAACTGGAAGGGAAAATGCTGATAGTCTGACGATAGCTCTTGAGTAATAAACTCGTTTGTCTCTGACTCAGAGGTCTCGTGTCTTCTGCTAGCATCCCTGAAACTGGGGCGGCCTAATTTGTGAGCTCTGAGCAGGTAAAATCTCAGATCTTCATGGTTCTTGACAAGAGTTTCTGATAAAAGAAATAGTAAATATCAGGGATCTAATAAGAAATGAGTTATTGCAAGAGCTGAATTTCCAGTAACATAGAACCCCAGACAGGAGATTGTTAGAGTCCAGAGAGTTTGTTTAAGAAAGTCAGCTGTAAATAGGAAAAGTCAGGCATTGATCAGGGAGATAAAGATAAAACTTTTATCCTAGGAAGGATAACAAAAGATGAAGATAGGGCTCCAGTACTACAAGTGGGCTAGAATTCTACATCCTGTCTCGGAAAGTACTTAAAAACGAGAGAACTCCCATTGTGTGAGCAAAGCCAGATAATGGAAGGAAAACTCAGGTAGAGAAATCCAGACATAGAAATAAATGCAGGAGTATGAGATTGAACAATATGTAAATATTAGGCAAAGGGTTAACGTCTTTTGGTAATTTGTCAGAGTAAAAAAAAAAAAAAAAGAAAAGAAAAAGAAAAAAGGAATAAAATGGGTGAGAATGTGGGGCCTGTGTTCTGACCTGGAAGCTTAACTCTGCTTAAGGTGAGTAAGAAATGAACCTCATTTGGCTTTACCCGCGGGGAGGCAGAGTTTGGCAAAGATTGTTCAAGTATTTAGTGTCTGCTTCAACTCTAGAGAAATGGGCAGACCCTCTGGGGAAGTAAGAAAGCCAGAGACAATGGAAGAGACAGCAAGAGTCAGAAAAGTCCTACTTCGCTAATCACATGCTCTTGCAGAAATGCCTTTGTTTCTTAGTAAAGAAAACATGCTTTCATTTCTCTCACAAGCCTGCCAAATTCACTTCCCATCTCCACCTTTTGTGTGCTGTCAACATTTGACATATTTGATTACTACATCTTGAGACTCCTTGGACTGTTCCCAAGACATATTTCCCTTTCAAAACCCACTAACATATCTTAAATAAGTTATCAGTCATTCGTTTGAATACTTGCAACAGGAAGTAACAGAGTATCCAGCCAGTTGTGTCTTAAGCCACAAAGGCATTTGGTTATTTCACACAACAAGTCAAATGAAGGTAGACAATTCCAGGTTTCAAGGAATAGCAATATCTGGGAACCAGCAATTAGCGTAATGGCTATGTCGCTGGACTCCCACGTAGTGGACCGCGGTTCGCGTCCCAGACCCGGTGGCTTAAAACTCACGCCAGGTGCATGTGCGTGCATGCCCAAGATCCCAAGAGGAGAATGGAGGAGAAGGGATTGCGGCGTGACCATCCCCCCTAGGGGGTGATTTCTCACTTTCTGTCTCTCTGTCTCTATCTGTCTGGCGAGCCCATGTGCCCTATTGCGAAAACCTCTCCAAAAAAAAAAAAAAAAAAGAATAGCAATATCACCAGGGACAGTTTCTTCTCTCCCTTCCTATTCTGCCATCTTTTAATGTCCTGAAGCTTCTTGTCTCATGGCAACCATGTGGCCATCACTGTTCTACCCTCCATTGGTTTAAAGTAAAAGAAGAGTGGTAGGAAAAGCCTTTTCCCTTGGGAAGAACATTTATTTTCCAGAAGCAACGAGCTACAGCTTAAACATTGCCTGGGCTGAAACTGGGTCACGTGCTTGCCCCAGACCAATCACTAGCAGATGGAAAGGACTACTCTGAGCGAGGCCAGCGTGTCTCAAACTGCACAGCACTTTGAAACCATTTGGGGAGCCTTAAAACTGATTCACGCCCCTGACTTATCTCCATGTATTCTGAATGACATTGTTCTGGGGTGGGACCCAGGCCTCGGCTTGTTTGTTTGCCCAAGTTTCCCAGGTGATTCTCATGTGCAGCCAGCGCTCACAACGACTACCTCAAAGACCCATCACGATCCCCCAGGGCTTGAGGAGGGACCTAACTTTACAAGTTCGAGAGATCTCAGTGGCCAACAGAATAAAGTGCAGGTCGAAAAATGGCAGCTGGTGGCCTCAGATTCACATTTCTTGGCTGAGCCAATCCCGTGGAAAAATGCCTCTCTTTTCCAGTATTTCCAGTAAAAGTCCAGAACTGAGTCCCTGGGGTCTGTCATTGGGTGTGTGCCACCCTCGAACCAATCCTTGTGGCCAAAGGATGAAAAACACTAATGGGCCGATCCTGGGTCACGTGCCAGGAAAGGAAATGAGGCCCCAGGAGCCAAGTAGCCTGTGAGTGGGAAAGGGGAAAGGTCACTCCCCAACGGAAACGTAGGTGCTGTTACTAGAAAAAGGAGAAGAAAAAGAAAAAAAAAAAAAACACAGAGGCTCACTAGTGCTTATATATATGAATAAATGACTGGAAGAATGGTATTTCTTCTTCATCTTTTCCACTCCCGAGTGAGCAGAGGGAATAACCAGCACATTTCATGCTCACTGAATCTGAGAGCCATTCTTCAGAGGGACTCTGTTCTCAGGACCTCACCTTCGAAATACGGTTTCTCTCCACGTATTGAGGATGAGGATTTGTATTCTCAGGCTGGGAACTAGCTTCTGATGAACAGAGAACGAGGACAGTCGTATGAAGGCAATACATTTCGGAGGAAATAAAATCAAGTCGTTCAGGCCAGCAGGTCATGTGGCGGTTAAGGTAGCTGGGTCCCACATGACCGTGTGATTCAAATACCGGATCCAGAGGCATGATAAACACTCCAGGTGCACGCTTATATGTGTCCAAAACCCCAAATGGAGAGAGAAATGGAGAAGGAGTTGTGGTGTGACCATCCTCTGTGTGGTAGGGGGGGGAAGTGTTCTCCCTCTTTCTAGCTCCCTCCCTCTCTCCCTACCTCTCTCCCTCCCTCTCTCCCTGCCTCTCTCCCTCCCTCTCTGTCTCCTTCCCTCTCTAACTCCCTCCCTCTCTCCTAGCAAGCACACATACCCTCAAGAAAATAAAATTTAAAATACTGAGTCACCCAAGTATTAACCCTTGTGACCAGGACCATGCCAACTGTGCACCTCTAAAGGTCCAAGTTTTTTTTTATTTGAGAGGTTTTTCGCTATAGGGCGCGTGCGCTCGCCAGACAGACAGAGAGAGACAGAGAGACAGAAAGCGAGAAATCACCCCCCAGGGGGGATGGCCACGCCGCAATCCCTTCTCCTCCATTCTCCTCTCGGGATCTTGGGCACGCACGCACACGCGCCCGGCGTGAGTTGTAAGCCACCGGGTCCGAGACGCGAACCGCGGTCGACTACGTGGGAGTCCAGCGACATAGCCATTACGCTAACTGCTGGTTCCCAAGGTCCAAGTTTTTTATAAGAGAGATTTTTGCTATAGGGTGCATGCACTGCACCCCCGGGGGGTGGGGGGATGGCTACACTGCCATCTCTTCTCCTCCATTCTCCTCTTGGGATTTTAGGTGCATATACACGTGCCTAGCGTGAGTTTTGAGTCTCCAGGTCCTGGACTCGAACTGCTTTGATTATGTGGGAATCCAGCAACATAACCATTACACCATCTGCTGGTCCCTCAAGGTCAAATACTTAATACTAGAGAACACCATCCCCTCAGATTATCCATGTTAAGTAAGCAAAAATGTTTCACCTGAAAATGGATAGTTATTATCTTCACAACCAAATCCCGGTCTGACTTGATTGCCGATGGCTTTGAAAAAACGAAGTGAATCCTGCCATGGCTCCTTGTCCTGCGTCTGTCTGCAGTCCCCGTGAGCACCGCTGTGGCTCTGAGACTGCACCCTCCGCAGGTGCTGCAGAAGCGCTGAGGACGCCATGGTGCTTGTTCCAGAAGAAATGTGTGCTGGGAAACCAGGCGCATGAACTCGGCTGTGTTCTGACTCTCTGACTGCCCAGTCACAGAGTAGCCATTAGCTTCACGACGTTTGCTCTGCCTGCTGAAGTTTCTTCCCCCAAGAGAATTGTAAAAGGTTAACAACCAAAAACAATCATTCTAACAGCACCTTACATGAGGGGGCAGTAGAGTGCTTCTTACAAATCTCCAGGGAGGGAAGCAGAGGGAACATGCTGGTCCCTCCACACCACTTGTGACTCAGTCCGAGTCGGGCTGGGGAAGCCGAGGTGCTCCCGAGCCCAGAAGTTCTCGGTTGGTCGGTTTGTTTGTTGATTTATGTGTTAGTTGAAGAAACATGTTCTTGCTTGTTTGCTTGGTCTACTGACTCACAGCAAACCACAAGGGAATCCAGGGTTTTATTGTTTTCCTTCATTCCCAGTATCCTTGAAGGAAAGAATTCTCCAGGGTCAAATTTCTGTACTTTCTGGAGGTATTTGTGGAAGCCACACTGGGGTGGGTGGTGGTAGAAGCAACAGGTAACCTCGTGAGGGTGGTTAGTAACTGCTATACTTTGAATATGTCTCCCCTGCCCCTCGATCATGTGTTGAGCCATTGTAATGTGATTGCCAGGGTGAAAATTTGATCCAGTCACAGTGTCACAGGGCGGGGCCTTTGGGAATAGATTAGGATTAAGGTGGTTAAACCAGGGCCCCCATGACTGAGTTCTGGTGGGTTTTTAGGAGCAGGAATGAGACCAGAACAGAGGGACCCTTATGCACACGGCTGTTTGGCTCTGCTGTCATCTTCTGTGTGCGCCTTTGGGACACAGCAAGAAACATACCCCCACACTGGATGTGGCCCCTGGATCACAGACCTTCAAACTATGAGCTGAATAAACCTCTGTTTTTAAAATCACCCAATTTCAGGGATTTCTCTTAGCACCACAAGAAAAGAGTAAGACAGCAACAATGCACAAGACCTAGAACACAGCGTCCAGTGAGGAAGTCTTTAAACCCTGATGTTCTGAAATAGAATCAGTTCACTCTAATCAAGCAAGATTATGTATACAAACGTATACATAATCCTCTGATTCTGTGTATGAGTGAGGGAACCTTTTATGACCCTTTTTTATTTTATTAATTGGATATTTAAGAAAGGCAAAAAGAAATGAGAAGAGAATATTATTTCACATCAGACCCAGGATGGTCTGATCTTAACATTTCTTTCCTTTCTTCTCTCTTTCCCTCTTTCTTGCCCATTAACGTCTCTCAATTTAGTCATTTCTTGTGCTTTGAAAAATTATATGCATTGGTTAAAAAGAATTCCAACGATGAAGAAAAATATAAACAACCACCAGAAAATCCTAAATGCCACACTCGGAAATAAACATTAACATTAGATGAAGAGCTGTTGAAATATTTTTCCATCCATGCATGCACAGATAGTTAAATATATAAAACTCTTGGTATAAGACCAGGACCGTAGTATAGATGCTGCCTTTAATATCAAAGCATTGCGTTTCATCTGACTTGCATGTTAAGAGAGGAAGAAGCGGGGACCAGCAGTTAGTGTAATGGCTATGTCGCTGGACTCCCACGTAGTAGACCGCGGTTCGAGTCCCGGACCCGGCGGCTTAAACTCACGCCTGGCACGTGTGCATGCGTGCCCAAGATCCCGAGAGAAGAATGGAGAAGGGATTGCGGCGTGGCCATCCCCCCTGGGGGGTGATTTCTTGCTTTCTATCTCTCTGTCTCTCTCTGTCTGTCTGGCGAGCGCTCGCGCCCTATAGCAAAAACCTCTCCAAAAAAAGAAAAAAAAAAAAAGAGGAAGAAGCAGCTGCAGGGGTGCAGGCTGTGGGGTTCGCGCTGTGCGGTGCTGGAGGCCATGGGGGGGGCTCCAGGTTCATGTCCAAGGACTTTGTCATGGCAGATGCCCACGGGTGCACCCCAGATGCGGGCAGGCTGCAGGGCTGGGGCAGGAGGAGGGTCACAGCAGGACGAACCTACCCAGAGGGCCTGCCTCTCTCCCTCTGTTTCTCACTCATAAAGAAAATAAACTTTAAAAATACAGAGGAAGAGGGCCAGCAGGTTGTGTGGAGATTAAGGGACTGAATCCCACATGGCTGACTGCATAATATGAGTCACAGACCTGATGGCTTGAAGATCATCCCCATTGTGTGTGTGCATGTGTGCCCAAAATCCTGAGAGGAGAAGGGAGGAGAAGGGATTGCAGCATGGCCAAAGCCCTAGAGAGTGATTTCTCACTGTCTTTCTCTGTCTCTGCTGAGTGCACATGCCCTATTGCAAAAAATAAAATAAAAAATAAGAAATGAGAAGTAGATAAAGTAGAACAAATTGTTAAATACACACACACACACACACACACACACACACATTTATGGCATACATGCACTGCAGGAGATATAAAAGAACTACTCTAAGGATAAACAATTTCAAAATAACTTTCCTTCACATTTTTATTTTTCTTATTCGTATTACTATTTTTATACTGCCCGAGCTTATAACTTGGACATTCAGTTCTGTAGAATATATTCCCATTTTTGTTATTTCTATATTTATTTAAATTTTATTATTTTTAAAAAAATTTTTTGAGAGGTTTTTGCTACAGGGTGCGTGTGCTCGCCAGACAGAGAGAGACAGAGAGATAGAAAGTGAGAAATCATCCTCCAGGGGGGATGGCCATGCTGCCATCATCCCTTCTCCTCCATTCTCCTCTCAGGATCTTGGGCACGCACGCACACGCGCCCGGCGTGAGTTTAAGCCACCGGGTCCAGGACGCGAACCGTGATCGACTACGTGGGAGTCCAGCGACATAGCCATTACGCTAACTGCTGGTCCCATTATTTTTAAAATTTGACCAGAGAGAGACACAGAGAAAGAGAGGGAAAGTAAGAAAGCAAGCTGAGCCCCAGGTCTGGGACCTGAACCATGGTCAGCAGTCGGGGGAGTCCAGTGCCTCAACCACCATGCTACCTGTTGGCCCCAATTCTATATTTAAACTTACATAGAATTTACATAAAATTTATATTAATTACATCCTTTCAGCACAACCCTCCCCCTTTTTCTTTTTGCCATAGGGTGCATGGGCTCACCAGAGAGAGGGAAAGTGAAAAATAATCCCTTCTCCTCCATTTTTGTCTCAGGATTTTGGACATGCATGCACACACATCTGGCATGATTTTTAAATAATTTTTTTTAAATTATTTATTCAATTTTCTATTTATTCATTCATTTATTTTAATCTGACCAGAAAGAGACACAGAGAGAGAGAAAGAAGGAAAGTGAGAAAGCAAGCCACCAGGTCCAGGACTTGAACCGTGGTCAGCCATGTGGGAGTGTCCAGCACCTTAACCACCATGCCATCTGCTGGTCCCAACATCTGGCATGATTTTCAAAGCCACTGGGTCCGGGACTCAAACTGAAGTTGGCCATGTGGGAGTCCAGCGTCTTAACCACTGTGCCATCTGCTGGCTCCAACTCCCCTATTTCTACATTCTATATTTTTATTTAATTCTGAAAGGCTGAATTTAATTTTTCTTTCTTTTTGGAAGTACTCATAGGTGTGGATTCCTAAATTCCTCTCTTTAAGAATTTTACCCATTGCATTTATATTGAGTTGTCAGAAAAGTCATGACATATTGTTCTATGTAAAAATGTGTCATGACTTTTCTGACGACCCAGTACTTGAACATCTTGGCTGAATTTTGTTATAAATTAGGTTAAGAATCCAGACTGACTTTATCTCTGAATAAAGGATTTTCTTTCTTTTTTTTTCTTGGTCTGTAACCTGAAGCTCAATAACTTACCTGGAGTGTATGTCTGGCTTAAGATTTCCATATCAAATTTTACTGAAATACAATTCCTATCCTGTAACTATAATTCTTTTTTTGCTTCATTTTAGGAAAATTTTCTTGTATTATATGATATTTGACGGTATCTTGTATTTTGTGTGTGTGTGTGGGGGGGTCTGCTTCAGAGACCTCTATTTTCCTCATTTTGGTATAGACTTTACTTGTCCGCTTGCTCTATTTGTTTCATTTTAACTGTCATATTCCTTTTCATCTCACTTTGTTGCATAATCATGTCTTTAAGCTCTTATTTATTATTCTTTTGATTTCATTGTTTTAAGGTGGACAGTGCAAGGCACTAAAAGGAATCTCTTGTATTCTTATTTATTTATTTGGCTTGAATTTTTTTCGTCCTGTGGGTGGCTTGTTTATACCCTTTTGCTTCATTTTGCTGGTAGGTTGCCGTTGCTTCTTGCTGTGTTATACTTGCACATTACGGAGCTACTGGGTTGTCGCTCTATTAATTTTACCCCAGGCCTGGGTGAGTCTCTCCATTCCGACTATTTGCTCTGATAATGTGTGATTCTTCACCTCTCTTCCCCCATATCTGAAGATTTGTTCTTTTTTTTTTTTTTTTTTTTTTTTTTTTTTTTTTTTTTTTTTACCAACCCCAACTACAATCTGAGATTCTAGCTGTTCTTATCCTTCTTAATCGGTACCTTACGGGACGGTGGGGAACAGGAGTAGTATGAGGCCATATCAGATAACCTGCACTCCTGAACTTTTCCCCAAGATTTTATTACATATCCTGTGCCCAGTTCACTGCAGCTAATTAGAGCTTAATACCATTTGCACTGGGCAGTGCTCTTGGGCTTTGGGTTGTTTTCTGTTTCACTCCTTGTTCCCCTGTAGCCCTCCCACTATTCCTCACACAGATGAGGAAAGGTAATAAAACCAGCTCAATTTCCTTTCCTCCACAGTTGGAAGTTTTTGTGGGAATTCTCAGATTTTTGCGAATACCCTCCTCTCTCTATCGTTTCTGGAAAGCAGAGACTGGGTCCCGAGCTAAGCTCCATCTTTCTGCATCGCTTCATTCCAGAATCAGCTTTTCCTTGTTCCATAGATAATGCCTCATTCCTTACTTGGTGGCTTGATGAATTTTTCTTTTTGCTGTTTTTATATATTTTAAAATTCAAGACTCTGCTCAATACAAAGTTGAAGGCTGATATTTAGCTTCTAGGATATTAATTTCCCAGTCTGTCCAAACCTCCCTCAGAGAGTTATCATTAAAATGAAATCAATTAACACAGGTCAAGCTCTTAGAATAGTCCCTGGCATATAGTAAACACTTTAGATATGCTGATCTTTTTATTTTTATTATGACTGTTTTTGTTAAGTATTAAGCAGTTGAAAAAATTTTAAAGGTACTATCTTAAATAGGAAGCCTCTGATTATATTCTTTAGGTCAATATTTAAAAAAATTTTTTGAGTCTATGATATGTGGGTAACCTGGCAAAATAGCACAATGAGGTTACTCAGGGAATACCAATTGTTTTAAATTTTCTACTTAGAAATTCCCCCTAATCATAAACATGCCCATTTATTCTCTTTTCTTGTCTCATTCTTTTCTCAGAAAAGTCTGTCAAATGTTAAGAGTGAAGAAATAAATGACTTTGGGGAGTTTGAAATTAAGTTCTGGGTAGTAATTGTGATAAAATCAGGAAAAAAAAATTGAAGACTTTTTTTTGACAACCAACCGTGAATTTATTGCAAATACAAAGAAGCCACCAAAAGTTCTTCATAAGCTTTTGTGCTTCACTGATTGGAGTTTCATACAAAGAATAAATGATATGAAAATTTTCTTTAATTCTTCACAAAGTATTACATACTTAAATTGTGCTTCCTCTCAGACTTAGCATGGAATTTATAGAAAGAATAATTTCAGCTTATATAAAGAATAATTTTATTTTAGTCAAGACTGTTTAAAGTTGGAAAGAGTCATTTTGGGAAACAGTAAATTTCTAGCTGTCCAGAAGGGTTAACAGTAGGGTAAGGTCACTTCTAGGAATATCATAGAGGAAACTCAGACATCAAGGGTATAGACATTCTACTGTTTTAATTAGTTAGCTTGTCTCTCCACCCCCAATTAAATTTTTTTTTTTAAATTTTTTAGATTTTTGCCATAGGGGACGTATTCTCACCAGAGAGAGAAAGAGAGGGAAAGTGATAGATCACTTCCCAGGGGAGATGGTCACACCAGAATCCTTTCTCCATTCTGCTCTGAGGATTTGGGGCATGCACATACATGTGCCTGGTGTGTTTTTCAAGCCCTGGGTCTGGAACTCAAACCATGGAGTAGGCCATGTGGGATCCAGCACCTTAACCACCATGCCACCTGCTGGCTTTCACCCCCATTTTTCTTTTTTCAAAAAAATCACGACAAAATTTAAAAAGGTTTTGACCAGCAGATGATGTAGCAATTATGTCGCTGGACTCCCATATGGCCAACCATGGTTTGAGTGTCGGGCCTGGTGGCTTAAAACTCACCGGTAGCATGTGTGTGCCCAAGATCTCGGGAGGAGAATGGAAGAGAAGGGATTGTATTGTGGCCATCCCGCTGGAGGGTAATTTCTCACTTCCCTTCTCACCGTGTCTGTCTCTCTCTGGTGACTAACGCAACCTAAGACAAAACCTCTAAAATAATACTAATACTAATACTAATACATTTTAAAGTCTTTTCCTTTATTCATGTAATTAAGAAAAAGTTTATCTATTTTTTATTTTGATCATTAATTGTTATAAACTTCCTTCTTAGAACTACTTTCATTGTGTTCCAAAGATTATGGAGTCATATGTTCATTATTTTAGGCTTTAATGAATCTTTTATTTTTAGGCTTAATTTCTTCAATAGTTTTGAAGTTATTCAGGAATAAATTTCCTTGTTATTGTGTATTTTTGAAGACTATTGTTAATTTCAAGTTTAATTCCATTCTGGTCAGAAAAGATGCTAGATATAGTTACTATATCTTTAAATTTGTAAAGACTTGCTTCATGCCTTATTATTTGGTTTGTTTTTGAAAATGTTCCTTGTAGGGGGACCAACAGATAGCAGCATAATGGCTATGTCTCTAGACTCTCATGTAGTTGACTGCGGTTTGAGTCCTGGACCCGGTGGCTTAAATTCATGCCGGGCACATGTGCGTGCATGCCCAAGATCCCGAGAAGAGAATAGAGGAGAAAGGATTGTGGCATGGCCATCCCCCACGGGGTGGGGGGGTGGGGGGTGGGGTGATTTCTCACTTTCTGTCTCTCTGTCCCTTTGGCAAGTGCACACACCCTATAGCAAAAACCTCTCAAAAAAAAAAAAAAAAAAAAGAAAAAAAAAGAAAGAAAGAAAGAAAAGAAAATGTTCCATGCAAGACTGAGAAATATGTGTATTTTGTAGTTGTGGGATGAAATGTTCTATAAATGTCTGTCAGGTCCATTTGGTTTATGATATCATTTAACTCCTTTGTCTTGGTATTTTTGTCTAGATGACCTGTCTGCTGGTGACAAGGAGAGTAATGAAGTCCTCAACAATTAGCATGTTGTAATCTATCTCTCTCCTTAGATCTAGTAGTCTTTCTTTTACATATTTGGGTGCCCCAGTATTGGGTTGTTGTGCCCCAGTATTGTATCCTCCTGGTGAATTCACTCCTTTAATACTATACAATATCTTTCTTTGTCTCTTTTTATAGTTTTTATTTAGAAGCCTATTTCATCTAGTATCAGTACACAATTTCAGCCTTTTCTTTTTATTTCTGTTTGTGTGAAATTACTTTCTGTAGCCCCTCACTTTCTGTCTATCTTATAAGCAGCAAATAGAAGGCTACTTCTTTCTCTCTCTCTCTTTTTTTTTAAACAGCCAGCCAATCTGTTTCCTTAAATTAGAGAATTTTACCTATTAACATTCAACATTGTTATCAATATGTATGGTGTTATCCCTGCATTTCATTAGTCATTTTCTTAATTGTTTTGTGTTCTCTTATTTCTGTTTGTCTCCCTTTCACTCTCCTGGTGTGGTATTCCCTTAAGTATTTCTTGAAGAGCTAATCTAGTATTGGTAAATTTTTTCAGTTTTTGTTTATCTGGGAACAACTTTAATTTCTTCTTCCCATTTGAAGGAAAATCTTGCCAGATATGGTATTTTGGGCTGAAAATTTTTTTTGTTTCAGAATCTTAAATGTGTCTTCTTATTCTTTCCTTGCCTGCATAGTTTCTATTGCAAAGCCTGAGTTTAGTCTAATGGAGTATCCTTTGTTAATAACTTGTTTCTCTCTTGCCATTTTTAGACTATTGTATTTGCCTTTGACTTTTACTAATTTTGCTATGATATGCCTTGGAGAGAATCTTCTTATTTTGAATCTGCTTGTTCTTTGTGCTTCCTGGATTTGGATGTCTGTGTCTCTCTCTATAGATTTGGAAAGCTTTCAGCTACTATATTATGAAAGAGATTTTCTATGCCTTTCATCATCTCAATTTCTAGAATACCCATTATGTGGATATCTAGTCGCTTATTGGTGTATAGAATTTCCTGTATGTTTTCTTTATTTTTAATGGCCATTTTTCTTTTCTTTCTTTTTTTTTTTTGTATATAAACTATTCATTAACAGATAAGTCCTACAGACTTATTTCTTCTTGGATACACCCATGGTATGGCCACGATGATTAGTTGTCTCAGTATGCCGACCTCAGACCCGAAGACCCCAGAGGTGGCATAGCCCTCTATGGGCCCACATCTTCTTCTGTCTCTCCAGGTCTTCATGCAGCTTCTTGTCCAGACTGTTGGCCAGGACCTGGCTGAATTATCCATCCTTTACATCTTTCTGCCTGTTCAAGAGTCAGTCTGGGATCTTGTACTGGCGTGGATTTTGCATAACAGTGATCATATGTTCCACTTCCTCCTCAATGAGCTCTCCTGCCCTCTGGTGAGGCCCATGTCTGCTTTCCTCACCACATGAGCGTGTCTTCGCCCACACCCCTAATGGCAGTGATGGCAAAGGCTATTTTCCACTGCCCATCAATGTTGGTACCGAGTACTCGCAAAATATGCTGGAACTTCTCAGGGATCACTAGAGACATGGCGGCGACCCAAGGGGCGATATGTAGGCCTCCTCTCCTGTGGAAGAGCTAATGACCATTTTTCATTTCTTTTGGTAGCTCAACTGAATTGGAGGTTTTGTCTTCAAGGTCAGAAATGGTTTCTTCTACATTTTCTGATCTGTTAATGCTTTGAAGAGAGATTTTTATTTTCTGTATTATATTATTCATCTCTAGAAGTTCTGTTTGATTTTGGGGGTTATCTATCTCTTTATAGAATTCCTCCTTCATGTGTGGGATGACTTTTTCCATCTCCTGAAATTGATTGTGCATTTTTTCCTGCAGCTCACTGAATTTTTTGTTACAATGAGTATTCTGAATTCCTTTCCTGGCACTTCTGTTATTACCTATGTTTTATTCATTGTTGGTGAGGACTTAGTATGTTTCTTCAGAGGAGAGCTATTTCCTTGTTTCTTGTTTTGTTTTGTTTTCATATTTTCTGTGTCTCTGCATTGATTTTTAGGCGTCCGGTGGAGTACTCATGTCTTCGTAGTTTTTGGAGTAGATTCTGTAATTTTGAGGGGTGGGGAAGAACAGATCTAGGCCCCAAATGTACCCCAGGCAAAGTGGTTCCAGAGGAGCTAGAAGTCAGCTGCATTGTCTGTATCAGGGTAGGGCTTGCGTACCCATTGTGTGAGACCCAGAAGTGAGACCTGGAGGTGGAGTGGCTCTTCAGACCCACTTGGGGCCCTGGCAAGGTGGTCTAGGTAGGCACAGAGGCAAGCCTGTAAGACCCAGGACATGGGTCCCGACTGACCTGAGTGTAACATGTGAGTGGTGCCCTTCTCAAGGACTGAATGTGGCCCTTGGAGGGTGACTGGGAGCAGGAGAGAGAGGGCAATGCTCAGGACCTGAGTGTGGTCCTGGAAGGGTATTCTAGGAAGGCTGGTGGCCAGCTGTGCCTTTCAGATCCAACGAGACTTCTGCGCCCTGTCTCCAATCACTGGCAGCAGCAAGCATCTGGACCTGAATGTAGCCCTGTCAAGGTGTTCCAGTAGGGGCCAGGGCCCAGGGTGCTTTTCAGATCCAATCTGAGTGTATGTGCCCTGCTTCTGGTTTCCAGTGGTAGATGACTCTCCACTCCTGAAAGCAGCCCTGGCAAGGTTGTGCTAGAGGGCCCAGAGGCAAGTCTCTGTGAGACACTAAAAACAGGCCCCATGTGGCCTACACAGAAAACCCAGGAGCAGAGTGACCCTCCATGTCTGGGTACAGCTCTGAGAAGGTCATTGATAAGGGGCAAAAGACAAACCTAGCTGTGAGGCCCTCACCAGACATGCAACCTGTCACATCTGGGGGTTCAGGGAGGCCATCTGGTTTTGAATAGATTCCTGCTGGGAGTTGGCTGGCTAGATTGTGTACTCCAGGATCAGGAGGTGGTTGAGGGTGGCGCCTGTCTCCTCCACTCTGACCTGGAGCAGAGACCTCTGGTACCTTCCTCTCTGTGAGGTGTCCGTCCTCTTTCATTCGCCCACACTCACACTTACAGCTCAGGGGGGTCCAGAGGAGTGCTGTGGGAGGCTCCTGCTGGGGCAGGAAGCTATTGTCTTGGACTTGATTCTCATGGGAGGAAGAGTGCGGGCTGTCCTATCTGCCAGACGGGGGGTAGTGACCGATTCCTCACCCTGTTGGGTTAGGGTGCTCTTTTATGCATCCTCTGCTTCCTCCAGGCCATGGAGTCTTGATCGTAAACAGAGCTTCCACCAGCTGGGGGGCTTGCAGGACCGCGCTGCGCTCTCAGGGTGTGGGTGTGTGGTCGGCTATGTGGGAGTCCAGCCACCTTAACCATCACACACTTCTTGGCCCCCAGGTTTGTCTTTTTCTACTCAGTAAAGCAAATTTAATTTTTCTTCTCATTCTAATCATCAAAGAATGGCCCTGCCTAGTTTGCGGTTTAAATATATTATTAAGTGTGCCCAAGAATAGTAAAAGTTTAACTCCTAGACGGTGCTATTTGATACACATTTTATTAAATCGAGTGGGGGTTTTTGAACCGCTGCTTGCCTTATCACGAGCCCCCTTCTGCATAAGGACAGAGATGTGTCCCTGTGTGATGAGCAAATGGCACAGGTGATTTTTGGTGTGTTAAGATATAGGCGAGGTTGGAAAATGCTAGCCAGGAAGGTTAAGTGTGCACTTGGGAGCCTTGATTTCCCTTAACCATACGCACAGCTTCTGTTTTTTCTTTTTTCTTCACTTTCATTTTCTGTAAGAGAAGATATGATAAACCACAAAACTGGCCATGAACCCTATACCTGCTAAAACTTGCCGTTTAGCGCCAGGCACTGACGGTCCGTAAACTAGCTGAGCATATTTATGCCAGTTTATGTAAGCACACAACAGCCTTGTCACATGTTCTCTATTAGAAAATGGATTCGGATGACAGTTTTTACGCCACCTAAAGCAGGCTATGACAAACACGCATTTGGACATCACCCTCTGTCCTTGTCTGAAGCATTAATTTCTTGGTGGTTTTTTACTGTTCGATACATTTTATGCATTTTTTTAAACTTAGTTTCTCCCATGAGAGAGAGAGAGAGAGAGAGAAGCACCCCAGATAAGTCTTCGCACCGTGGTTCCCTCAGTCAGGCTCAGTGGGAGGTGCCCACACATCGTGTTCACGGGGATGTCCTGGAACGCCAGCCGGGTCATTTCACCTGTGGATTGAGCCACCTGCGTTACTGCTTCTCCACGGCCTGCCCCTCACGTGTGTCCTTTTAACAGTGAAACGTTTTGCCATTAAATGGTGAAAGAAAGATCTTATAATTACAGTTCAGGGGACCTTGACTTATGTAAATGTGAACACCACTATAAAATGGTTTGACCGTTGTAGCTGCTCTGGCCACCGTGGTGGCTTTTCGTACTAAATTGACCATTCAATTTAACCATAAACAGTAAGACTGTTTATGTGGTTAGCATAGTCGAAGCCAGAAGCATAGGTGCTGTATTCCACTGCCAATATTTAGGGGTGATCGTATCTTATTCCGTTTTTCATTAAGTCTACACTTGGTGGGAGGCATTTAGAAGAGCCCAGAGTGTGCCTTTGCTTCCCAAAGCTGGCGGGAGGTATAATTGGAACATTGTTTAAGATGTAATTGCTTTTCCATTAGAAAATTTAAACTTGCCAGATCACTTTTCCAGGTGTCAAATAAGCATTGAGTTAAAAAAAAAAAGGCAGTCACTAACATTTATCAAAATATACATCAAAATGTATTTATTTATCTCAGCCAAGAGTGAGGGGGACAGAGAGATAGCACCCTTGACAGGGTCCTGACACACTGCCCACCCTCAGCCTTAGCTAGGCCGAGATCCGGGCACTCATGGACGTAGCAACTGAGGCAGGTCTCCGGACACGGAACGAAATCTTCCCCTGTGGCTCAGCCCAAGACAGCATGTGTTTGTCACTGCCCTGCCACCTGGCCCCTATTAAATATAGTCTTTATATTAAGTAAATTCATTTTGTATGGTATAAAGATATACAATGATTTTATATATATATATATATATATATATGTATAAATATATGTATACATATATATGTGTGTATATATATTATATATTATCATATATAATATATATTAATATACAATATATAATATACAATATACATATTATATATTAATATATAATATATTATTATATGATAATATATAATATATATTGATATATAATATATATAATATTATAAATATACACACACACACACACACACACATATATATATATAATTATTTATAAAAATGAATTCTGTCCCCCCAAACATACGATCTCATGGTTGTATAGTTACCTCCAAATAGACACATGAGGTATTATGTAATTTTCATGAAGGAAAAACATTCTTTTTCTTTCTTTTTTTTTCTTTTTTTTTTTTTTGAGAGAGAGATTTTTGTTATAGGGCACATGTGCTTGACAGAGAGAAGCAGAAAACAGAAAATGAGAAATCACCCCCTAAGGGGAATGGCCATGCCACAGTCCCTTCTTCCCCATTCTCCTCTGGGGACTTTGGACACGCAGGCGCATGTGCCTGGTATGAGTTTTAAGTTGCCGGGTCCAGGACTCGAACCGTGGTCAACTAAATGGGAGTCCAGTGATTTAACCCATTACACACCAACTGCTGGTCTCAAGGAAGCAAATTCTAACATGACTGAAATTAAAAGCCTACTAATGGATCGGAATCTGTTTTGAAATACTCCCATTTGATCATTAGATAAAGCACAACTATTTTAATTCTAATAGAAATCTCTATTCTCAGTATCATCTTTTTTTGTTATAGGGAAGGAAATGTTTTTGCCTTTAAAAACGTCACTGTTCTTTCCCTGTGCACTTTTCATCTGAACAGAGAAGAGAATGAGAAAAGCTCTAAAGCGGGCCAGGAGTTTTGTTTGAATCAATTTCTGCTAAAGTGTTTTCTCATTTATCGCCTTTAAAAAAACATTCACCACAGGGCCTCTGACGTCACTGTTGTCAGAGCACCAGGTAAACTGCTGCTTAAGCATGAGTTTGGTCATGCCACCGAGTTCTGGAGAGGGAGGGGCAGGCTTCCAACTTTAATCTATGTGAGGAAATGAGTTTATTTTGTTAAGTAGTGAGCTGCTCTTCCTAAAATAAAAACCTGTCACTTGGAGCTTAACAGTTTCATGTCCACGGTGAGAACTGGGGTGCAAAGCACGATCCAGGGTTTTCAGATATTTAAAGGCTCAAAAAAATGGATGGGTGGATCCCTGGAAATATCCTTCCAACGCAACGGTCTAAAAGGTTTTATGTGTACTGTGAACCTGGGATATTGGGATGTTGTAGGGAAATGTTGACTTTGCTGGCAGCCTTTCCTGGTTTTATTTTGCTCCTTGTTTTTACATTGTGTTGGTTTGCAGGACTGAAACTAGACATCAAAGTGAAGTGGAGATTTTACGTATGTGGAGAGTCATTCACTTCTGTGAGGCATTTTCAGAGGATGAGTTGTGCTCACGTAAGGTCTCCCAGTCCAAGGACAAAACGAAATTTAAGAGGGGACGCCACCTGTGTCCGATGGCCTGAGCACTTACAGTAAAGTCGTGCTGAGGGCGAGGTATACCTGACCAAGGCCCTCTGTTTCCAACATCCCTTCTTTGGCAGAGCCCAGCTGTGGGTGGGCACCATATTGGAACACAAAAGGAAAGATCATGACACTCCTGGTGCTGGCCACACCACCACTTTTATTGGAACTTTTTCTTTTTTAATACCACTTGGAATTTGGAAGGAAAGTGAGAAAATCTTTTCTGTTTTATCACTTATGCTGGATGTAGAGTCAGGAAAAATGAGCACCCATGGGTATTTTAGTATTTATTTCTGTTTAAACGAGAATAGGGATATAGCAGGAAAAGCCTTGGAGTGTACGAGTGAGTCCTTGTGTGTGAGTGTGTGTGTGTGTGTGTGCCCCCAGAAGTGGCTGTGATTCAGAACGAGAGAAGCAAAGAATGGGATGTTACGGGTGGAAATCTGTGCCTATAGATGACATTTCCAGGGCAAAATGCACTGACTTCTATCTATTGATTGAAAATACTGGGGCCAGCAGTTGGTGTAAAGGTTACGTCACTGGACTCCCACAGAGCCGACCGTGGTTCCAGTCCTGGACTTGGCGGTTTAAATCTCATGCTGGGTGCATGTGTGTGCATACCCAAAAATCCCAAGAGAATGGAAAAGAAGGGATTGCAGTGTGGCCATTCCCCCTGGGGGAGATGCTTTCTGTCTCTGTCTCTCTGGTGAGCACATTTGTCCTACAACAAAAATCTCTCTAAAAATAAAAGAGAGAGAGAAAGAAAGAAGAAAGAGAGGAAGGAAGGAAGGAAGGAAGGAAGGAAGGAACTTTCTAAAAAAAGTACATGACATAGCACTGGCGTATTATGCACACAGTACATGCTTCTGTTGTTGTTGTTGTTCAGTTGCCAGACGGTGTGTGCACTTGCCAAAGAGACAGCGAGAGATGGGTGGGGAGAAAGCACCCCAGAATGGGGCACGGTCGTGCCACAGTCTTTGCTCCACTTCTCCATCCTGCGGGGGTCCGGGGCATGCAGGAACACCTCTTGGCATTTTTCAAGCCAGCAGAGTTGAGATTCAAACTAGGTAGGCCACGTGCCATCTGCTTCCCCTAACCATTAGGCCACGGGCCAGCCCACAGTAAATGCTTTTGCATAAATTATAGCCCAGGTTCCTGCTAGGTCCTCCAGCTGTTACACTCACAAGAATGCCCCTTGCTTTTTTTTCTACCTACGGAACCTCCAGGCCCCCCAATGTCTCACTCAGTTATTTCTGGTGCTTTGACAACTTTGTGTTGAAAAGCAGTTCCCCTTAGTCTCTATTCCAGCCCCTTTTTGATTTGATTTTTTGATTAGAAACTGCCTGAGGAGGCCCGATGTGGCAATGCTATGGTCTTAGCTAAGCGCGCAGCCTTCTGGGTTGCTGAGCGGGCTGCCGGGGGCACTGTGTGGGATTATAAAGATTATGCCCTGTCCAACCTTTCTCCATACACTTCACGTGAATGGCCCTCTCTGGTACTGTGCCGTAAGGTGCCTCTGCATGCACTCTCAAATGCGCAGCCTCTGAGTATCCAAAAATGGCCCTCTGTTCTCTTCTCTGGACTCAGCCACACGCTGAGGATGTGCGTGCGAGTGCAGAATGGGGAGAGGGTGCCGTCCCCTCCCTACCATGACTCACGTGCACACCAGAGCACTGAATGGCATTTGTTTGTACCCTGTCCCTGTCCAAAATGGCAACTTCAACTTCAGATTCGGCTCCTCTAATTACAAAGCCACATCACAAGTGTGGTGGTACCAAGATTCAAGAAGAAAGGGTGCTGTCTGCTTTCTTCTCACCCTAACTCCACATCCCATCAAAACCTTTCGCCCAACTCCTACAGGCCTTTACACACGTCTGTTTGCTGGGCATACCTGATGCATCTGCTTTCCAGCTTAGGAGCCCCTGGGACCCTTGCTAGAACCTGAGTGAGTGAGTGAGTGAGTGGATTTTGATATCCACACTTAAATATTAATTCATTCTTTTACCTAAGTTCGGTTTGTGGCAGAAAAAAGGAAAATCTCTACGTGATGTTATTGAATATTTGTTCTAGTAGAGCTTAAACCTGAGAGCTCTCATCAATGTCTGCTGGAAAGATTCCTTATTCCTATGTTTTCTGCTTATGTAGACCCTCTTTCTGTCTGATCTTAAATAAATCAAACTTTGAGCTTGAGATACAACCCTTACAGAAGTCTGTAATGAACTGGGCCTTGAATGGACAATAGGAGAGAGCCCACCAAGCTTTCTAAAGGAATTCTAATAATTTTCAGAGTTCTCCTTGGTTTGCTTTAAATAATGGAATGTCTAGTGGTCCCCAAGGCGTCTTTAAATAAGTAATTCAAATTTTAAAACAAAACCCTGCTTACCCTTAAGTCAGAGAGAATTGTGGATTTTCTAGTTAACGGTGAAGTAGCAGTTCAAATCACCCTGTTGTTCCCAAAGCTACAGCCCCCCAAAGGGAAGGGCTGGAGCTGCTGGCCACGTGGGGGGCACCATTCACACAGCCCTTCAGCCCAAGGTCCTGCCCCTCCAGCCTGTGGACCCAGCTTGTGCAGGACACATGCTATTTTGCAGGCCGGCAGATGGCGTAGAAGGAAAGGCAGGTGGATCCCACATGAGTGACCGCATAGTTCGAGTCCTAGACCCACTCAGTGGCTTGAAAACCACGCTGCATGTGCATCTGTGCCCAAAGTCTTGATAGGAGAGAGGAGAGGGGATTAGCACGGCCACCCTCTCTGAGGGGTACTTTCTCACTTTCTCACTTTCTATGTCTCTGTCTCCAGTGAATGCACATGCCCTATGGGAAATAAGGTAAAAGCACAAACAAAAAATCTGAAGCTATCTTGCTCCCTTGCACTGTTTCTTTCTGAAGTGCAGTGATTCTAACCAGTTTCTATCACTTCCTTAATATCTCTCAATCCATCAGAGATCCACAGATTGGACTGACTAAACGCTTTGAAGAGTACTTCCTATTACTAATAAAATTTAAACTCCTCAACCTGCTTTCAAGGTCCTTAGACACCATACCCACCTTCTCCCATTATCTGGCACATTGCTTGGCACATGGTTGATATCTAACGACTACTTTTAAATAAATGAGAAAAAGGATTTGGGGAAAGCCACTTTCGTTTTATTATTACAAGTGGGTTTTTTAATGGCTCCTTTGTTCAAACAGGGAAAGTAAGTTCAAGATATCAAGCCAGTCTTTTTTTTTTTTTATTATTATTGCTCATCTAGTCAGTAATGCGTGAGATTTGCTTAAATTTCCATTTTGTCCTGAAATAATTTCAAAGAATCCTCATCAATCATTTCCTGGATAAAACATAAGATCAGCACCCAAATATGCATTGACAAAAATCAAGTTATCCCTTACTTCAATAACATGTTAAATCTTCACTGCTGTGGTTTCTTATGAGTATTTCATTTATTCAGCAAATATTTTTTGGCTGTGTATGCCATGTCCAGCCTTGTGCTAAGCCCTGAGGTTAGAGAGATGAATAAAACATGATATATAGCTTAGGGGGCAGAGATACACGCAGGTAATTATCATATGATGCGGTACAAGCAATGACTGAAGTTCCAAAGAGTTATTTACAAATACAGAAAGGGCTCACTCAGCCCAAAGAGTTTAAGTCAGGAAAATAACATGATCACACTTGCAGTCTGGTTATTTCACTGTGGCTGCTAGGTGGCTGTTGTCTGTAGGATGAGGGTCTGACTGTGTGCTATCGTTGTAGAATAGGAAATAAGTAGAATTGGGTCTTAGTGATTGGGTGGAAATGGGCGCGAGGGCAGGGAGGAGACAAAGATGACACAGAGCATTAGCTCGCATGACTCAGCAACTGACAGTGCCACGAACTTCTTGTTTGTCTGTTTATTTATTTTTTTCCTTTCCTTTTTTTTTTTTTTTTTTTTTTTGAGAGGTTTTTTTTGCTATAGGGCGTGTATGCACGCCAGAAAGACAGAAAGAGACAGACAGAAAGCGAGAAATCACCCCCCGGGGGGATGGCCACACCACAGTCCCTTCTCCTCCATTCTCCTCTTGGGATCTTGGGCACGCATGCACATGCATCTGGCGTGAGTTTAAGCCACCGTGTCCGGGACTCAGACCACAGTCAACTACATGGGAGACCAGCGACACAGGCATTACAGTAGCTGCTGGTCCCCTTCTTGTTTATTTTAGAATAGTCATTAAACAGCAACCACGTGCTGAGCAACGTGCCGGAAAATGGAAAAGGATGGTACTAGGTCTAAGACAGGGTCTTTGGGGTGTTGAAGAGTGAAGAGGGAAGAGCCACGTAAACACAAATCGCTTTACACTGTGGCAAGTGTGATGAAGTTACGCAAAGTGTTGTGAATGATACGAAAGTACATTTAGTAAAAGGCAAAATGCTCCGGCATGTTAGGTTTGAGGTGTGGGTGAGACATTAAGTATCTCTACTCTTCAGAAGGTTGAAGATTCAAGTCTAAAGCTTAAGAATGTGTCTATGTTGGAGGTATGAATTGGGGCTCCAGGCAGACAGCTGGTACCCTGAGAAACTAGCATGTTACAACTGGCAAAAGAAACAGCAGGCCTGGTGGAGCTGTGGTTCTCATCCAGGAAGGAGCTGCCTCTGAGGGGGGCACTTTTGGTTACTGCAATGCCTGGAAGTGCTGTTGGAACTTACTATCCTGCAATGAAAGGACATCTCTACACAACAGAGAATTCGCCTACATTGCTTATGACTTCTGAGTATCCTGCTAGACACTGAACGTAGGTAAAAACTTGGTTATAGTTGTCTGAGTTCAAAAAATGACTCTCTTTTATATGTAAACAGAGGATTTCCCCCCACTTCAAGAGTCGTTGATTATTCTAGTAATATAACTACCCAATAAATAATTATTGCACCTTTCTAATATTTGAAACTTTACCAAGAGTTGCTGAGCATTTTGGAAAACTGTAACATTGCTAGCATTGCCCACAGTATTTGAGTAACAGAGTGCTTCAGCCTGATTATAATGGCCAGAGTTGTTGGACTGGAAGTACAGGTGGGCCGCACTGCCCCAGGTGTTCTTATCCCGTCTCAGGTCCTTCCCAGTCAGGGCCCTGGGATCAAGTAGATGTGTCAGATTCAAGTACCAATTTCCCTGTGACACTGTCTTTCTAATTAAATCCAATGGTTGAACCACAGCCTTTTTTCCCCCACCCTCTAGCCTCAGGAGATTGTCCTCCGTAAGCTGCCAAGGATAGTCTCTAATTTGCACTTTGTAAATTGGTGATTAATCACCATTGTCATGGACTTTTCTAAAGCATCAGTAATACCCAGCCACAGCCATGTCATTCTGTGGTCCTTATATCCACTGCTTCCCCACGTTTCTCACAAGCCTGAGAGAGCAGAACCTCTCCTGCACGCCTTTTCACTCAGATCCTTTTTCTCCCTTCCCACCACTGAGCAGCTGCCAGGCTGTGGCTGTAGCCCACCTGGGGCTCTTGGTAAGCAACCTGCTGAGTCCTTCCAAGGCCCACTACCTGATCACCACCTAGGACCACTTCCAGCATGAGGTCCCGGGGTGAGAACCATTGAAACAGACTGGAAGGAAGTTGGACTGTAGCAGGCTTCTATGGACATATTCCCGGTAAAACCTGTAGGGACGTGAGACATGCATGACAGGATGGGTGATCAGTTGCAGTGGAGACTCAGCGGACCCCTCAGGTGTCTCTGCAAATGGAATGGTCTTTCAGAGGTGTCCCAACTTGAATCAAAGGGACATGGAGGCTTTCAAACCTATCAAACACCAACTAAAGATGAAATTCAAGGAAGCCCTGAGGATGGAATGTAGCCTTGAGTGAGACAGTTATCCTTGGCAAAAAGTAATTCTCGGAGATGGGTGCAGTTTTGAGCCATAAGCAGCCAAATCATTATTATTATTATTATTATTATCATCATCATCATCATCATCATCACTGTTAAATGATCACTTCAGAATGGACAAAGATGGCAGGTACCCCTGTCCTAGAGAAGAGATCTGGGCATGGTGTCACTATAGTTAGGTATTTCAGAGATACTAAGAGGGGAAAGGGACAAGAGGATTTCAAGGAAAAAGATAAGTACCAGATTCAGAACCCTGTCAGCCCCCCTTTTCCATTGCTTCTCCCTAATCCAACCAAGATGTGGAAACAGCACGAGTTTTGGAGTCTGGTAGACCTGTTTTCAAATCCCAGCTTGAAATGAGCTAGCTGTGTGAACCTAGGCAGGCTGTGCAAACTTACACTTCAGTTTTCTCATCCATAAAGAAGTTAAGAATACTGTCACATGGGAATTACCCCAAGGACGACTCAGTAGTGGTGGTTAACATTGACTGAGTTCTTATTGAATACTAGCTGCTACCCTCAGTGTGTCGCACATGTGAACTCACTGACCTGGCCTAACCCCGTGAGGGAGAGACGATTTCTAGGTGTTTCACAGATGGGGAAACTGAGTAGAAAGGTGTTCCATACCTTGCCCAAGACTTTAAAGCCAGTAAGTGACAGAGTTGGGGATTTGAACCCACGTAGCCATCGTCACAGACTCAGCCTTTACCTATTATTCTGAATTGCCTCACTTTCTTTAAATAAAACATTCCACCAGGAGAAGTCACCACGTCCAGTGCCTGCCATGAAGTAGACACTTAATCAATGTACACTTCCTTCCAGTTTCCACTCGGGTGGGTTTCTAGTGTAGATTGGTCTTCTTTGTCGAGTGCAGACTGGTCCCCTCTGGCCCTGGTTCTCATGGGGCTCCCAGCATCCCTCCCACCACAGTGCTGCCCCAATGCTTTGACACATGTGAAAGTGGCACCACGAGCCCTTGAGACCAGAGCCTAAGGTTCCGTTCATGCTTTGTATTCACATATTGTCTGTGTTGTGCATAGCTGCTCTGAGCTGAGTAAACAAGAGACCGACGATGGGCATTTGAAAAAAATAGCTTCTAGAAATATTCTAAAACATGACAGTGGTGGTGGTTAAACTATACATTTGTCAAAAGATATTTTATTGTGCATTTAAATGGGAAAATTTTGTATGTATGTAAATTCCTTTTTTTTCTTACTTTTGCTATATTGCAAGGGCGCTTGCTAGAGAGAGAGATAGAGAGAATGTGATGGAAAGCAAGAAGCAAGAAACCCTCCCCCCACCCCCAGGGAGATGGCCACATTGCAATCCCTTCTTCTCCATTCTCCTCTTGGAATTTTGGGCACACATGCACATGCTCCTGGTATGTTTGTCAAGCTGCTGGGTCCAGGACTTGAACTGTGATGTTGAACATATGGGATCCAGGCATCTTAACCTCTGAAACACCTGCTGGCCTACACATTCTTCTTTAATAAAGTTGATCAAAAGAGAGTTTTGATTGGCCCCTCCATGGTGACATGTACTGCTAAGACGCTGTACTCTATAGGCTGAGACTGTATGGGGGGGGGGGGGGGAGGCAGGTTTGATTCCTGATCCAACCTAAAGTAAAGGCCAGGAGCAGTGGCGTGAGCCTGTCACCTCAGTGACTTGGCCGTCTGGCCTGGGCAGCATAGCAAGACCCTGTCTGCAGAAGAAATGGACATCTGGTGCACAGTCTTTTGTCCCAATTGGGAGGGTGTATCACAGGGATCGTGACATGGTGAGACTCCATCCTATTACTAGAGAAATAAAAAGAAGCCTGTGTAACACATTAAACACGACGGCATGCCGAGAAGCGTGTTCTGTCACTAGCAAGGGAATCTAGTAGTTCAATTAGGTCGTCCATTGCAGAGAGATTAAGTTTCATGTTCAACCACGATAATATAACAACTTGGGATCAGTGTTTCTTTAATTGATTTATCGTTTCCTCTCTGCTGCTTCTGCGAATACTTCAAGCAAATTCTATTCTTAATTTTAAATGCGACTTACTAAATTTTCTAGGAAATTGAACCTCAATAGCGCTGTCATCCTGGCCATATCCATAAAGTGCAATGGAAAGGAAACAGCATATTGTTTTACAGTTCCAAATAGGCACATGCAGTAATCTCAACCAGCCATGCTAGCAAAAGCAGAAATTGTACATTAACGATGTGGATAAGAAGTCTGGGATAAGAAGGCTCCTTCAGATGCTATTATCTTTTATTTCCTGAAGGTTGGGGATAGAGTGATTTTAATAATTAAATTTGTATGTTTATGTTATCAAATTACCAAGCCCAGAGGGCCAGCAGGTGGCATGGTGGTTAAGGCACTGGATTCCCACACGGCCAATGGTGGTTTGAGTCCTGGACCTGGTGGTTTGAAAATCATGCTGTGTTGGGACCAGCAGTTAGCATAATGGGCTCTGTCGCTGGATTCCCATGTAGTCGACTGTAGTTCAAGTCCCGGACCCAGTGGCTTAAAACTCACTCCAGGCGCATGTGCGTGCATACCCAAGATCCCGAGAAGAGAATGGAGGAGAAGGGATTGCGGCATGGCCATCCCCCCTGGGGAGTGATTTATTTCTTGCTTTCTGTCTCTCTGTCTCTCTCTGTCTGTCTGGTGGCACACACGCCCTATAGCAAAAACCTCTCCAAAAAAAATAAAAAAAAAAAAAAAAAAGAAAATCATGCTGTTTGTGTGTGTGCCCCAAATTCCAAGAGTGGAGAATGGAGAAGGGATTGCAGCGTGGCCATACAGCTGGGGGATGATTTCTGACTTTCCTTCTCTGGTGACTGCTGCACACCCTTTGGCAAAAACCTAAAAGAAAATAATAATGATCAAGACTCCAATATTATCTTTACTATGTGTTATAGCTATAAATAATTTCACTTCAAGTGACTTTTTTTCAGTTTGGAAATACAAAATGATATCTAGTTAAATCAACTATGAAAATAAATCTTGAAAGTATTATGTAACAGTAACTTGGTTTTCTAGAGTATTCTTTCTGGTATTTGGTCTCATGCTCATAAGATGCCGTGTTATATTAGGTTTTTTACTAATTTATAGTAACAAGATTATGGATATAGCTTTGTTAAAGTTAAATAGGGCAAAAAGAAAAGACTTATGTTGTACTGAATTCCTGCTTTGTTGGTCTCTCCCATGTTTTTATTTGTTTGATCTTAAGTAAACAACTATATGTTTTCCCAGCCTTATTGCAGTATGGCCATTCGTTCAGCTACTGATCACCGTCTGAAAGTGAGCAAATAGGCTGTCAGGTGTGATTTCAAGAATAGTTAGGCATACCGATGGCCACTCAGGCAGCTCTTCCCAATGGAGATGAGAAGTTATTGCTGAAAAAGGCTTTTGGAAATCATGGTTATAAGAGGAAATGAAACTAAAGTCCAGGGAAGCTGTGGTGATTTATTCAAGGTTGGAGCAGAACCAGATGTAGAATTTAGTACCCCTGCATTCTAGTTCATTTTTCCTTCAACTACCTGAGACTGGCCCCGTGAATTTTAGCTGTCAGAAAAGCATCACTCACTCAATAGTAAACGAATACTTATTGCACTCCTACGATGTCAGATAGCATCCTGATTACTGGGGAGAAGATAGCAAACAGCATGTGTACCCTACTCTCGCCTTGAGTCTGTGGGAAGCTTTTGCCGTCTAGCATCTGGTGATGGTTCTAAGGCTGCTCCCAGGCAGAGGATCCAGAGTTGATAAGAGCTTGGAATAGAACGGAGGAGAGTGAGGACAAGCCGGCACTCTCAGGTCCCTCTCTTTCTGTTCATTGCCACAGTCAGCCATGATGACTTTCAGAGTAACGGCTGCTGCTTCGCGTCTCCCTCCTAAATCATATATAAGTCGCTTATTTGGCCAATGACAGCAGAACTATCCATGGAAAGAGAACTTGAAAATATGGTTCTTAGGTTAACCTGGTTGATAATGGAATGATTCAGCTCACCTGAAGGCATCAAGACAAGCTTGTGAGTGTCACAACCAAGATCTGAGCCCAGGTGGGCAGACTCAGATTCCATTATGGTCCCCTAATCATGCCCTTCGTGGTCGGGTCCTGATCGCTTTGTTAGCTGGGCTTTTACAGGCTCCTGTTGCACGGTCCGTGTTCCTCCACACACAGCTACCTCTAGGGTCCTGCCTATGAGAGTTCCTGACACCTGGACACAAGTTCTTCCGGGGCCAGAACACTCTGACTTTTCTTTCTCCTCATCTGGCCAAATGTTATTTGCCTTTTGGGCGAATAGCTAAGTTGTCACCTTCTCCAGAATGACATCCCTGTCCCTTAATGACTGGTTAAAATCCCCCTGTGTGATAGGATCTAATGTTTGACACATCCCCCCTACTGGGGCAGGGGCCTAGCTCTCACGCTTACTGCTGAATACGAATACCTAACACCTTACACAGTCCCTAATAAACCATGGAGAAACCACACTCTTTAGTAAGCCTTTTTAAAATATATATAACTCCTTTCCTGGACCATATAGCCAATTGAGAACAGGGATTTTTTTTTTTCTTGTCTAGTGTATCCTCACTACCCAGCTTAAAAGTACATTTGTATATATTTTTGAATTAATCGGGCCAAAAAGAACTAAGGAAAGCTTACAATTCAGATAATCAGTTGAACATATTCCCTACCAAGTGAGTTAGGTAGACAAAGACCTTAATTAATTTGAAATCGAATATTCTTCAGCTTAGATCATTGGGTTCATTAATCCCTTTTCTCTGTTCATCTTTTCAGGGACAGTCACTACATTTATACCATAAAACTCTAGGATATTCTTTTTCTGGTTTTAGTGACACTATAGTAAATGTGTGACTTCTTAAAAGAATTCAAAGGTACCAAATAATAAAAAGGTGAATCAATTAGGATGAGAGCATGAGAAAGCCACTCTGGCTCCCTTGCAGAATCTTTGCTGATGATCCTGTTGGACTTGAATTCCAGGAGAGCTGCCTTTAACCCTTCTGCTTGCTCATGAGTTCTGATAAAGTCCAGACAGGGGAGTAATTCCACTCATCCAGGAGGCTGCAATTCAGATGTAGTCCGTAGAGAGGAAGGGGTACTAATGTGTTTTCTATGAAAACACACTGGTTTCGATAGGAAAACCACAGCGAAAGAATATGGTGTGTATTAAAGTGAATCCTAAATCTTATAAATCCCTCTACGGGAAAAAAAGAGAGGAGGAAATGACATGAACTAGAATGTGATCGAGGAAAGGATATGTAATGCATACTTAGTGACTATATTGACATGTCACAGGTGGGGGAAATGAAAATCTTTTAAAGGGAAGATCAATAACATCGGCCCCCAGGCCAAACACTGGAAGAAGATAGGCGTTTGAGAGAAAGGAAAAAGTTTTAAATAAATGATTAGCATGCCATAAAGTGTTTTTTTTTTTTAATTTAAGATTAAACAAAATGTTAGTTAATAAATGAGACTGGAAGTGTTAGTGAGCTTATAAATCAGGGTTCTATTTGTACTGTCTGATGAAAGATGATTATTTGTTAGTAGAAGATTTTATTCCTTGATTATGAGTGTCAACAAATGTGTTTGCTGAGCCTGAGTGAAATACAAGATGTTTATAATACGCGCACAATTGTGGAAATATACATGCAGAACTTCTTGTTTCAACAAATGGTTATGGTTAGAGGAGAAGTATAAACAGGACCATAAATCATGACACATCCAATTCATTTTCCTGCTGTAGTCATTAGTTTTTCACCTTCACAGTAACACCCATATGACTGCAACAAAATAGGCCGTGACTAAAGGATTTGGTAAGACATTGCTTTACAGAAAAACAAAAACAAAAACAAACAGGACATTTAAAACAAAGAGTTCTGTGAGTTGCTTTTTAACGAACTCTCTGTGCTTATAGACCTATATAGTTAGGCTTCAGGGAATTCAATTGTATGAATCGTGCTTCATTTCCAAACCTGTTATAGTTACATCCACATAGTCTTGGTCTATGTCATATAAATGAGTAAGACCCAGGACCTAAATCAGTCCCTGGCAGTTAGTCTTAATGAAGTAGAAATCTTGGTATCAGAGCTTCCCAGCTGCTGCTGTGTCAAGACCTGTATGATGTATATGGAATGTAGTAGAATACAGTCCAGCCTGGTCATGGTTACACAGAGAGTCCCAAGCCTTAGTGTGTTATTAGAAAACTGCTTTAAAAATCTTTAAAAATCTTGAAACAGAAGTCCATCTTCTCACGAGTGTATTAAAATAATATTTTCAAACTGTTATTTATTAATCAGGAAGTGAAGTGATAAAATAGAAGGGCAAGGAATTTTGAGGTTTACATCTTCTTGGCGTAATAGGCAGTAAAGGTTATAGGCAAGGGGATTCCTAACTTTGCTCTTTCAGCCAAGCGTCACACCTGTACACTCTTCTAACATCCTGCCAAGGAGAAGCCGTAATGGAGAATGAAAACCACTGAAACCACAACACTGCAGAAACAATACTGATGTTCTTGGCTGCCTCTGTACTAATTTCATGTATGTGATACACTTACCCATCTAATTTATTTACTATCTATTTTAATTTTATTTATCACTTTCTGTCTCTCTGTCTCTCCAGTGAGCACATGTGCCCTATGGCAAAAACCTCTCTAAAAAACAAATATATATCTTGCAAATTATTTGCAAATGTAATTATTACAGTAATAGACAAATTCATTGCTAGTTATGCAAATGAGTGCAGCCATTAGGGAAAATAAATATTCCTCAAAAAATTAAAAATAGAACTACCACATGATCCAGTCATTCCACAGCTGAGTGATAGCCAAAGAAGAGGAAATCAGCGTGTCAGTGATACTTGCCTTCCCATATTCACTGTAGCACAGTTCACGGGAGCCAAGATATGGAATCAACCTAGATGTTCATTAATGAACGGGTAAAGAAAATATGGCCTATGTACATAGTGGAATCCTATTTAGCCTTAGACAAGAAGGAACCCTGGTGTAGCTGAGTGGTGTACTTGGTAGCAAACTAAGTTGCTATGCTAGAAGCCACAAGGTTGTCTACAGGTTCAGTTCCCTGGGTCTGCCTGAAACCATACTGGGGATGTGCACGTGTGGCTAAGATCCTCACAGGCTGGAGAACTGGGAAAGGTAGCACAGTGTGACAAGACCCTGGTGAGGATGCTTCTCCTTCGTGTGTATGTACTTGCTCTTTATTATGAATAAAAGAAACTTAAAGAGAAACCATGTCCTTTGTAACAATAGATTGACCTGGAAGGTGTTATGTTAAATAAAATAAGCCAAGCACAGAAAGACAGCTATTGCATCATCTCACATATATGCAGAATGTAAAAAAGTCAAAATCATACAAATGGAGAGTAGAATAATGGTTACTAGAGGCTGGGGGGGTTGGGGGATGTTCATCAGGGGATTGCTGGTCAAGTTTCAATTTGATGCGAGGAGTAAGTTAAAGAGATCGATTATATATCATGGTGACTATAGTGGATAACGGTATATTGTATGCTTACAAATTACAAAGAGAGTAGTTTGAATTGTTCTTATCTTAAAAAGGTGATATGTATGGGAGGTGATGCATGTGTTAATTAGCTTGATTTAGTCATTCCACCTTGTATACTGCTATGGGTTGAATGTGTCCTCCCAAAATTCACGGGTTAAAATTCATTGAGCCATTGTGAAGACATTAAGAGGGTGAGAACTTAGTCCTAACTATGGTGTTCAGAGGCAGAGTCTTTGGAGATGATTAGGTCTGGAAAAGTTTATCTGGTGGGTTTATAAGAAGAGCGAGAATGAGAATAGAAACCCTTGAACACAGGCACATGCCTTCCTGTTCTCTCTCACCATGCGATACCCTCTACTATGTCACCCACCAGCAGGAAGACCCTCACCAGATGTGGCTTGGCCCTTGGCCCTTGGTGTTCCAAACTGTGAGCTAAACAAACTGTACTTTTTTTTTTTTATAGATTACATAGATTTCGATAATTCTGTTATTTGTACAGAGGGGACTATAACATACACATATATCAAAAATATGTTGTACATCATAAATAAATGCAACTTTCATATGTTGATTGAAAAAACCCTTATGGCCAAAAACTTTTTGGTCAGTTGTTTCTCACCAAAAAAGTTTCTCAGCAGATGGTATAATGGTTATGTTGCTGGACTCCCATGTAGTCGACCATGGTTTGAGTCCCAGGTCCCAAGGCTTAAAACTCACGTCGAGTGGTGTGTGTGTGTGTGTGCCCAAAATCCCAAGAAGAGAAGGAGGAGAAGGGATTGTGGTGTGGTCATCCCCCCCCCCGGGGGGGGGGGTGCTTTCTTGCTTTCTGTCTCTGGTGAACGCATGCACCCCATAGTAAAAATATCTCTTTAAAAAAAAAAAAAAGAAAAGAGTACAGTGGCTTGGCAGTGAAAGGTGGCAACTTTATTAATGAGTGTTCAAAGGTAAAAGCTGCCTTTCTCCAAAAGGATTTCTCACAGGTCAGAGAATATTCGTGCTTGCTCAGCGTCCTCTCTGGTTTAGTAACACCGTTAAAGACAGTCTCCAGTGTCTGTATCTCGTGCATAGTTTTCTACTGTCACTGAGGCACCAGGGTTCTAATCAGCTTTGAGACCTCTCTCTCTCTCTCTGAGGGGTGAAGGATGACCTATCCCTGTTTCAAGATTCATGTCAAATATCAATGTGACTTTAAGTTAATTTACTTATGAACTCTGACCCATATTATTGTCAATATAGAAGGTGTATAAACATGTATTTAATGTTGACTAATGTGCTGCTGAGCACTAAGTGTAGGGAATACAAACATACCAAGCAGTGGCTGTTTTAGGCCAAAATTGTTTAATTTAACAGCCTCAATCTGAAGAAGTTTAGAAACTGTAGAGGAGAAAGATGAAATAAAAATTCAGTATAGTTTTAATTGTTTAAAATCTCAACAGAAGGAAAAGAAAATGACCAAAAAAATTCTTTACTTTCTAAGATTGTAATTTCGACCAATCAAAAAAAGTGTACTTTAAAATCAGATAGTACTGGGGCTGGCAGGTAGCATGGTGGTTAAGGTGCTGGACTCCTACATGGCTGACCACAGTTTGAGTCTCAAACCTGGCAACTTGCTTTCTTATTTTCCCTTTCTCTTCCTCTCTCTTTCTCTTGTCAAATTAAATAATAATAATAAATTAAATAAGTCTTTTTAAAAAAATCAGATAATGCTGGGACCAGCAGTTGGCATAATGGCTATGTTGCTGGACTCCCATGTAGTTGACCATGGTTCAAGTCCCAAACCTGGTGGCTTAAACTCACGCCGGGCGCATGTGCATGTGTGCCCAAGATCCCGAGAGGAGCATGGAGGAGAAGGGACTGTGGCATGGCCATCCCCCCTGGGGGGTGATTTCTCACGTTCTGTCTCTCTGTCTCTCTCTGTCTTTCTGGCGAGCACATGCTCCCTATAGCAAAAACCTCTTTTTCAAAAAAAAAAAAAAAAAATCAGATAATACTAAAAGTTCTATGTGGTAGTGGTATGATAACTTTGTCATTAACATTTCATGGTCTGTAATAGATAAAAAACGGTCAAGTGACATTAAGGTAGTGAAACAGTTTATAACAAAGATATCTTTAATAATTAACTGGTTAACCTCTTTTGTTTCACAGTAGAACAATGTTCTGAGTCAAGTCCTTGGTTCTAGAACTATCTATTGCTAACAGCAAAAAGGCCAGTAGGTGCACAGAGGTTGAGGTGGCTGGATCCCACATGGCTGGCTGCAGGTTCACACCAGATGCTTGTGTGTGCCCAAAATTCTGAGAGGAAACTGGAGGAAAAAGGATCGTGGTGTGGCCATACCTTCTGGGGGTGGGGGGGAGTGACTTCTTACATTCCCTCTCTCTCTGTCTTCCTCTCTCTCTCTTTCTGTCTCTGGCGAGTGCACACACCCTAGAGCAAAACAAACTAAAAACCTGGATTTAAGTATCTACTCCATCACATACTAAACCCATGACCTTGGCAAGTTGCTTAATTTCTCAAAACCTCCTTTTCTTTATCTGTAAAATGATAGTATTAATAGTATCCCTGATTAAATAAGATAACAAAATAAATGATCCAGTACCTGGTAAAAAGTAGACCTTTAAGACATAGACATGATTTCTCCCACGTTATTGTTTGTCTTCTATTTAAGTACACTTCAAATGTGATTTTCTTTGACCCATCATAGGAACATGTGAGAGAACAATCAGTCTGCCTGTTCTCTGCTCCATGAGCACTTAGTGGGCGAAACAGTGATGCATGAACACATACGTGGCCACATACATACATGTGAGGTTGTTCATCCATTCCCCATAGGTTTATCAAATCCACAATATATGTTAGGGGCCAGATGACTAATTTTGTGTTTTTGTCTCCAAGAGCTTTCGTTTACATCAGAAAACATTCTGAAATTCTCATTCAGATAAGAATGTTCTGAAGTCTGATAACATTCTTAGAAGAATGATGATGTGAAAACTAGTTTCTACCATTTGGAGATATGATGATAAAGGTGGTCAGATAGTCTTTGAATTCTGAGCCAGAAGTTAAGGAAGTGCACTCCTCTCCCCCTCCTCCCCACCACGGGCACACACCTTGGTTTCGTGCTAGGCCATTGCTTGCCCTGAACTTGCAATAAAAACAAACGAACAAACAAAAACTTGTGTGGATAATTTTTCTCCTTTTGTTAAAAACTTTACAAAATAAATTGTTCTAAGGCATGTGCATTTGACAGAGAAAGGCGGACTAAGAGGGAAAGTAAAAAAGCACTCCCCAGGGAGGATGACCTCTCCACAGTCCTTACTCTTCCATTTTCCTCTTGGGATTTTTGCCATGTACACACACGTGCCTGGTGTGGGTTTCAAGCTGCTGCATCCAGAACTTGAATTGTACAGTCACCACGTGGGATCCAGCTGCCTGAACCACCACGTCAATGTTTGGTCCCTTCCCTTCACCTAAAATTTTTAAAAAAAATTTTAATAAATAGAAACCATATATCTTGGTGCCTGTACAATCCATTTGTTGGGCATTAATTGCTGTTTCAAAAGACCTTGTTTTGGATGGCCAATACAATTGGTAATCTATGGATGGATCTACATTCAAACACCATTATTGTTCTCACTGCTCTAGAGGTGGTTTAGCACACTGATTAAGATTGAGGTGCCAGGGGAACCAGCAGTTAGCATAATGGCTATGTCTCTGGACTCCCACGTAGTCAACCGCAGTTCACGTCCCGGACCCGGTGGCTTAAAACTCACGCCGGGCGCATGTGCGTGCATGCCCAAGATCCCAAGAGGAGAATGGAGGAGAAGGGATTGCGGTGTGACCATCCCCCCGGGGGGGGGGGGGTGATTTCTCGCTTTCTGTCCCTATGTCTCTCTCTGTCTGTCTGGCGAGCACATGCGCCCTATAACAAAACAAAACAAAACAAAACAAAACAAAACAAAACAAAACAAAACAGAGTGAGGTGCCAGGACCAGCTGTTGGCGTAATGGCTATGTCACTGGACTCCCATGTAGTCCACCGCAGTTTGAGTCCCGGACCCGGTAGCTTAAACTCACGCTGGGCGCGTGTGCATGCGTGCCCAAGATCCTGAGAAGAGAATGGAGGAGAAAGGATTGTGGTGTGGCCATCCCCCCCGTGGAGTGCTTTCTCGTGTTCTGTCTCTCTATTTGGCAAGCGCATGTGCCCTATAGCAAAACCCTCAACAAAAAAAAAAAAAAAAAAAAAAAAAGAAAAGAAAAGAAAAGATTGAGGTGCTACAGCCAGGCTATCTGGGTTCAAATACTATCTTTTTTGATTTCTAGCATGGGCTTAGAATACTATCTAACTTCTCTGTGTCTTGTTCTCCTCATTTGTGAAATGGTAATAAGATGATACTTATTATGAGGCCTCAGTGTGATAATTCATGTGAATTACTGAGTAGTGTGGCTAGAATATGGTAGCTCCTCAAACTTATCTTCTATTTAGAAGCTACACGTTTGACCAATAGTAGTTATGCAAGGATTTAAAGATGACAGTGAAGTTCTATCTTCATTCAACAGTGTAGATATATTGAACATGTGTTTTGTATTAAGCAAGATACTGTGTGTTAAGAATGTGAAGAGGTATAAAGTATATGAGAATGCTAGTACAGAAGTGTGAGAAAGTAACCAACATGCCTGGAGAAGTGAAGACGTATTTTACGACAGTGAAGACATCTGATGATGGTTTAGAAAGTGAATGTGAGAGGATGAAGGTGTAGTGGTTGGGGGCTGGATGGCATACAGCCTGGAGAAATGGTAGGAATTGTGAAGCTATTTTGGCAGGCCGTCTATGAGGGCAGAGTGTTTGGGATGAGATGAGGCTGGAAGGAGATGTTGAGCCAGATTGTGGCCATGGGGAATGTTCACTCCACAGTCCCTCCTTCTCCCCTTCTTCCTCCTTCTGGAACTTTGAGCATACACACACACGTGCCCAGCATGTTTTTCAAGCTGTGAGATCCAGGACTTGAACCATACAGTGGGCTATGTTAGATCCAGCTTCCTTAATCTCTAGGCTACAAGGTGGCCTGCTTCTTTCCTTTTTATACTTTGCTTCTGTTATTTCTCTTTCCATTAGTAGCCACATAAAACTTCTAGGATTTGCAGTGTATTGCCAAGGAGGGCTGTGGCTCTCCTCATGGTATTCCCTGGGTATCAGCAGTTTAATGGTTCTGGGGTACCCAAATCTGCAGAGCTTTCAATGCTCTCGTATGAATACTTCCACAGTCCATCATTTCAAAACATATGTTAGTCTGATGATTTGGAATATCAACAAGGAATCCCTAAAATGTCTTTTTCTAGTTAACGTGATTATATTCAATATTATTATTGCTAGAGGGCATGATGCTTACTAGAGAGAAAGTACCCCCTAATGGGTTGTGGTCACACTTTAATCCTCTTTTGTCCTTTTTTCTTCCCATTTGGATTTTGGGCACATACACACATGTGCCCGGCATGTTTCTCTAGTAACCAGCCAGGTTTGAACTGAGGTGGGCCGTGTGGGATAACCACTGTGTAAGGGGCTGGTCTTCAATATTATTTTTGATACTAACACAGTGTCAAAGTTTTAAAACCATATAGAAGGCTTGGTCTCTGAAATAATAGAACAGATTACATTTTCTTTTCTCTACTAGCTTAGGATAATTCTATTAATTTAACAAAGAATAATGATAAAATTTGTTCTTTGTTAAGATTCAAAACTCTTTCTTTTCAGGTGGTTTAATCAGAGAACTACACTTCGTGTATTTTTGTTCTCTAACTCTTCTTTGCCTTTTTTTCCCCCCCAGGACAGAGGAAATAGTTGCTATATATTTCTTCCTAAGGCACACACCGTAAATATACTGTGAGTCAGGGAAAACACTGAAAGCTTCCAAGGCTGGCAAATCTTTTTAGAAGGAAAAAGTCATTAGAAATATGAGACTCCAAAGAAACAGATGTAAGAATTACTTTTTATAAGTTTTATTACAGAATTTTTTCCTAATTTTTCAGTGTTAGGAATTATGTAGGTGTATGGATCCGGATGGTTCGTTAAAAGATTCTTGGGCTTCAGAAATGGTTTAGAAATTCAAAAAGGATAACATGAAAATGATAGTGTTTTGGATGTAATTTGAAAGAGATTAATTTATACTAGGCTTTGTGTAATTTGGCAGTATATAAATAGGTGAATATTGTATGTGGATAGTATATCTGCTTTTATGTTTAAAATTGGAACAATGCTGACAATAAAAGAAGGTAAAATCATTTTAAATTTCTACTTTAGAATTTTTTCATGACTTATGGCTTGTTCCTGTTTCAATTGAGGAAGACTATTTATCTTTAACTTATGTACTATACAAAACTGAAAAAAGTTTTAGGATATAAATATGGGAGTAATCTAAAGGGGTCTTTAATTTTGAAATCATTAGCATATTATGCGCTGAATAAGTTTCAGGAATATATTAATTTGTATTAGTATTTATTAAAGTTTATATCCATATAATGAACAAAATATTTTATAACTTGTAGAGATACTCATAAATTATATTGATATATGTGTTAATACTTTAAATGATTCATATTAAGTACGTTAAATATAGAATCATGTAGTAGAAAGGGTTCTTAAGGATTTTTTCACTTTCAGAAGAGAGCAACTTCTTTCACAATATTTTATTTCTACCTGTATTTCAGGTTCATGATGAGAGTCTTGCTATCTTTAGATGCAGTCTACAGAAAACGTTAACAATTCTGATTTTGAGCTAAAATCACTCATTTGTAGTTAACAAAAGTAATTGTGTAACTATGTATACGAGAGAGAAGTAAAAGACAGGGAAAAGATTCTCAAGAAGCTCACAATTTGGCAGAGGGTCTAGCCAAAGGTATTAAATACTAACCCAGAGAGGAAAGCTTTAAAAGCCACAGATTTTGGGACTAGCAGTTGGCGTAATGGCTATGTCACTGGACTCCCACGTAGTCGATCATGGTTCGAGTCCCGGATCCGGTGGCTTAAAACTCATGCCGGGCGCGTGTGCATGCGTGCCTAAGATCCCGAGAGGAGAATGGAGGAGAAGGGATTGCGGCGTGGCCATCCCCCCTGGGGGGTGATTTCTCACTTTCTATCTCTCTGTCTCTCTCTGTCTGTCTGGCAAGCACACACACCCTATAGCAAAAACCTCTCCAAAAAAAAGAAAAAAAAAAAAAGCCACAGATTTCACTGCTTCCCAAGTCCCTGGCATCACCAGCCTCTGCTCCTGGCTGCTTGTTTTCCAAAATCTCAGGAAAGCGTGTAACAAGATATAGAGAATGGAAGGACCCTGCTTTTCCATACTTTCAAGTTCACCTATTATCTCAGTTACAAGGTATTTAGGTATTTTTGTTTAATGTCCGTTCATTGTTCTCACTGCTCTAGAGATGGTTTAGCACACTGATTAATATTGAGATGCTACAGCCAGGCTATCTGGGTTCAAATCCTACCTTTTTCAATTTCTAGCATGGACTTGGAATACTACCTAACTTCTCTGTGTCTTGTTATCCTCATTTGTGAAATGATAATAATACTTATTATGATGTGATATTCCATGGGGATTACTGAGTAGTATGCCTAGAATATGGTAGCTACTCAAACTTATCTTTCACTTAGAAGCTACACATTTGGGGGCTGGCAGGTGGCATGGTGGTTAAAGGCACTGGACTCCCACCTGGCCAACTGTGGTTCAAGTCCTGGACCTGGTGGCTTGCTTTCTCACTTTCCCTCTCTCTCTCCGTCTCTCTTTGATCAAACTGAAACATAATAAAAAATAATATAAAATAATTATTTAAAAAGAAAAAAATCTACACATTTGATCAATAGTAGTTATGCAGGGATTTAAATACTTCTATTGTTGATGGGATGAATCTCTTATTTTGCATATCTAGAGTCGATGCATAGCAATGGGTTATAAGGCAACCACAACATTAAGAGTCAGGGGCTAGAAAAAGGATCACTAACTTCTGCTTATATATTTTTCTTCTAATTCAGAAAATACCTCAAAAGAGAGACAATTTTTCTCCCTCATAATTAGAGGAAATAACTTAACAGCACACATTCTAGAACGCTATGTTACCTACTAGAGCATTCCAGTCTGTTTTGTTGCTAACAGAAAATACCTGAATCTGAGTAATTTAAGAGAATCAGAGGTTGATTCAGCTCATGGTGTGGAGGTCCAGGGTCCAGGGGCCACATCTGGTAGGGGTTTTCCTGTTGGCGAGGTCCCGAGCCAGGCAGGGCATTGCACGGTGAGAGAACAGGCGTGGGGCTGTTTCCCTCCAAGTGTCTCTCTTGTTATAAACCCACCAGGAGCCAATCTCAGTGGCCCCTTCTTAATCACTTAATCACTCCCAAAGATCCCACCTTTCAACACTGTGAAGATATTAAGTTTCCTCTTAATACCATTTAATCAATCTCCACACATGAATCTAGGGGAGGGACACAACACAGAGTGCAGAGTATGCCTTGATTTATGGTAAAATATTAATGGTGGTCAGATTTTTTTAGTAGTTTTAAAAGAAGGGGGAGAAGTGCTGGGAGTGAGGAGACCAGTGAAGAGGAAGTAGGAGAAGGGGGGCTGCCGCACAGAAACGAGTTCATCCCATCACTGTTCCCCTAGTCTGTCCTACTTCCCTACATGCACATTCCCCAAATAGCCGAATTCCAGCGGGCTTGGGGAGCGTCTTCCTATGGGAAATATGCCTTCAAGTACTTTCAGGCCTTGCTTATGTTTCCATAGTGTCTTGTTTATAATGAAAGAAAAATAAATACATACAAGTATGCCAGTTGCTCAAACTAAGCCCCTCTCTCTCTTCTGAAAAGCTCCTCTTCCATTTGTCCCAATTGCTTTTATTAAAAGAAATTATTATTTAATTTTATTAATTGTTATAATTATTTAATTTGACTATAAAGAGACAGGGAAAGTGAGACGGCGAGCTGCTAGGTCTAGGACTTGAACTGCGATTACCTATACTAGAGTCCAGTGCCTAAGCCACCATGCTACCTGCCACTCCCTGTCTCCCCATTGCCTTTAAAAGGAGCATCATCCCTTGGGACCAGCAGTTGGCATAATGGCTATGTTGCTGGACTCCCATGTAGTCAACCGCAGTTCAAATCCTGGACCCAGGGGCTTAAACTCACCTGGGCATGTGTGCGTGCGTGTCCAAGATCCCGAGAAGAGAGTGGAGAAGGGATTGCAGCATGACCATCCCCCCTGGGGGGTGATTTCTTGCTTTCTATCTCTCTGTCTCTGTCTTTCTGGTGAGCACACGTGTCCTATAACCAAAACCTCTCCTCAAAAAAAAAAAAAAAAAGGTAGCATGATGCCAGGTTACAAATCGATCCATTTTACAAATCCCTCTCTCTGGTGTCTTTCAAGTTTGCTGATGATCTTGGCAGCCCTCCCATTATCTTAGTTCAGATCTTCACTTTCCAGCACAGACTCTCGAGTTTTGTGTTTTCATTTTTCTCTCTCTTGGCACCTATATGTGGTTTCCCTAAATCCTAACCCACCATTTACTCCGGGCCAGCAGATGGTGTGGAGGTGAAGGTACTGGATCCCACATGGCGAGCTGCATGGTTTCCAGACCCAGCGGCTTGAAGATGACGACGGGCACATGTGCCTACGTGCCTGAAGTCCTGAGAGGAGACAGGAAAGAGGGGACTGAGGCATGGCCATGTCCCTCACTCCCGGGAGGGTGAATTCTCGCACTCCTTGGCAAGCTCATGTGTCCCATAGCCAAAAACAACAACAAAACCCAATTCCCTATCACCTAGTCCTGAAATCTGTTAGATGTCCGAGAGGGTCACTGCTGATACCCGCCTGGCCTTAAGAGAGTCATCCGTTGCACCCTCCCCTTGTCACTTGAGTAGCAGCTCTGAGCTTCCAGCTGTTCCCGAAATAAAACTATACTTTTTCATGATGTGCCCTCCGCTTATGCTGTTTATTCTCTGACACCCCATTGTTCTCTAAAGATCCTTCAGGACCCTCTGCAATGTGACCACCCCAGAAGGTTTTTCCTGACAGCAGCAGGCAGAAGAGTTCCATTTTTTGTGTCTCAGTAGCTGTATTCACATCCACTAGTTACTGGACCTCTCATAGAATGTTCCGATTTTTTGGAAGAAAGTGTCTTGTCTTTGGAGTTTCAGGAAGGAATGTACAGAATTTGAATTCAAATTCTAGTGCTTGATATGCCATAGGAATTTAATAAGTGGTCATTTTTCGATGGCTTATTCCTCAGAGTTCCCGTTCCTGCTTATTGAAATGCTACCTTCTAAGGTCCGGTCCTTTTCTTTTCTTTTCTTTTCTTTTCTTTTCTTTTCTTTTCTTTTCTTTTCTTTTCTTTTCTTTTCTTTTCTTTCTTTCTTTCTTTCTTCCTCTTCTTCTTCTTCTTCTCTTCTTCTTCTTCTTCTTCTTCTTCTTCTTCTTCTTCTTCTTATTTGTAAAGGTTTTTGCCTTAGGGTGTGCATGCTTGGGGGAGAGAGAGAGAGAGAGACTGAGACAGTGAGAAAGTAAAAATCACTGCCCACCCTAGAGCCCTCTTATATCCTGCAGATGCTCAAAAGGGGATTTGCTGAAAGGAGTGAAGCCAAGGATGGTTAATCCTTAGTGCTGCTTCTGAGAAGATACAGGTGACTCAAATAGTTCCTGCTCCAAATCTTTCCCCAGAATTTCACTGCCATTTGTGAGGACTGGAATTCTAAGGGGGAATATTTATCTGGCAAATAAAAGTGCTCAGTAATTCACACAGTAAAAGGGATAGATTTGATCAGATTTTTTCTTTTGAATCTGGTTCATGTTCGTGAATGGAAATGACAGTAAGCTTGAAGACCAGGAAGAAGGTAATTTAGGTGGATAGATCCTTTTTAGATTTGAAAGAAAGGAGAACTAGAGGAAGAGGTGGGGGTGAGATCAGGAAAGGCTTGGGGCCAGGGTGACATGGGTGGATTCTACCTGGTGCTGGGGACTGGGACAGTTGTTGAATGGGGGGAGGGGTGAGAGGATCCCAGCTACTGTCACCTGTTTTGAGCGCAGAGCCATCATGGTGCAAATACACTCTTCTGGAGAACCTCAGATAACCTTGTGGGGAAAACGTGTGCATGTCACATCCATCAATCAGTGTCAGGGGCACCACGAGCTCAAGTGGCAGCCGTAAAATAACACAATCGAATCTGTTTTCTTACTGATAAGCACAAAAGATATTGAACATCTAACTTAAAAAATGTAATAGGAGTAATTTAAGAAAAGGGAGGAGTTGAAAGAAAACAGGAGGCTTAGAACTAAAGACACTAGACATGGACATGAAGACAGTGGAAGAAAGCTACTTGGGAGTGAAATTGTTTCTTTTTTTTAGAGAGGTTTTTATTATAGGGCGCGTGCGCTCGCCAGACAGACAGAAATCAAGAAATCACCCCCCAGGGGGTATGGCCACACTGCAATCCCTTCTCCTCCATTCTCCTCTCGGGATCTTGGGCACGCATGCACACGCGCCTGGCGTGAGTTTTAAGCCACCGGGTCCAAGACGTGAACCGTGGTCGACTACGTGGGAGTCCAGCAACATAGCCATTACGCTAACTGCTGGTCCCAAGAGTGAAATTGTTTTAAGGAAGTATTGGTATCACTTGCTGGATGGTGACAACAGAGGGCTTCTTAAATACATGGAGGGAGAAAAAATTTAGAAAAGGGGAAAATCAGTAATGCTGGAGGTTGGATAGCTAGAAAGTGTTGAGAGGGAGAGGGGGAAACACACACACACACCAGAGAACATTTGAAAGTTACTAGCTATCTTCCTGGGAGATAAGAGTTGACAAAATGGCTGATTTTCAGAAGTTAACTATTCTCCCCAAATATCCTAAAAGACTGTGGACTAGCTTATTTTATATTTACTGCCCCAGAGAGTGTTTCAACACTTAAAGAGTTAGCAAGCAGGCCACAAAGGAAAAAACGATAGTCTTTTCCAATGCAAACACTACTAATTACAAAATTGCATCAAATACAAATGCAAGGTTTTTTTTTTTTTTTTTTTTTAAAGTTTTCATTGAAGTTTCTAAATATCCGTAGAAATGAAATATTCCCCCTCGGAGGCCCAACTATATATATTTTGGGGTTTCTGAAGCCCCCTCCCGGAGCTGCACGCACACTTGGAAGCGTGTCAACGTTTGATGGACTACTGCGAAGTGTGTACGACCCGCAGGGTTTGCACCCTCTGCACCGTGCGCTGTCTGAGCCCTTGCAGCGATCCTAGCAACTCCAGGCTCTGCAGCTAAGCCCCGGAGGTGTTTCGGAAACCCTCCTCGACCCGACGCAAGGCATCTGCGCGAGGCCGAGGGGATGCGTGGCGGGGCGGCCGCAGCTGCGCGAGTGCCCGGCCCCTGCCGCGGGCGCCGCGGCTGCTCCCACCGGCTCGGCGCTCTCTGTCCGGCTGCGGCGCTGGGGCCGCTCCAAGTGCGCCGGGCGGTGTAATCCCTCCGCTAAGTGCTTGGCTCTCAGTCTCCAATCACTAGTGGGAGCTGGAGAGGGCAAGTGAAACAAATTCCAGAGGCGGCCGAGGAGCGAGAGGGAAAAAAAAACGTCCGGCGGCGGCGGCGCGGCCGCGGGGCCAGAAGTTGACGGTGCGGCCGGCGCGGGGCGCGGAGTCGGAGTCGGCGTCGGCGGGGCCGGCGGGGCGCGGACGGCGGCGCCGGGGGCCGGGGCGGGAGCGCAGCGCGGGTAAGGCGCACGCGGCGGCGGGGTCCCCGCGCTGCCGGCCCCGAGCGCGGGCGGCCCGGGAGCCCAGGGCGGAGGGGCGGCACCGGGTGCGGGGCCTGCGGCGGTCGCCCGGGCAGGGCTGGAGCGGGCCGTGGGTGGCGGCGGGGACGGGGTCAGGCGGCGCCGCCTTGGCTTTGTGCACTCTGCCGGGACCCCGGAGCCTCGTGCCCGCGCCCAGTCGGGGGCTGCGCCGCGGCGGGCGGGACACGTGCTCCCGCGGCCGGGAAGGAGGGACGCGCCGAGGGCTGCGGCGGGAGGGCGGGCCGGGGGTCGCAGCGCCGGAGACGCGGGAGGGACCCGGCCGCGGGGCAGGACCGGAGGCGCCCGGCGCGGAGCGGAGCAGCCACCTGCCTTGGGCGCCCCGGGCCCGGGCCTCGGAGAGGCGGGGTGCACCCCCGGCCGCTCCGGCGCCCGCCCTGTCTGCTGTCTCGCTCTCTCACGTCTCCGTCTCTTTTCCCTTCCTTTCCTTATTTCTGCCTTAGCCTCTCCCTACTCCTTCCTGGCTCCCTCTGCCATCGCTGCCTCTTCCCGCGTGTCCTTCCCTCTATCTCTGACTTCTCTCTCTCCCCTGCACCCCTTCCGAGGCTGGCGCTCTGCGCCTCGCCTTCTCTCCTTCCCACCGACTCTTGCTCTCCCAGCCCATCTCTCAGTCCCTGTCTCTGTCCGGCCTCCATACTTCTGACCGTCCCCTGCGGTGTCCGGATTTCGGATTTTGTACACGAGCGCGGATCCTCCGGAAGTGGAGCGGTGAGCGTCTTAAGCCTTTCGAGCTGCACCACCCCGGCTGGACCGGGTTTGTCCTGAATGGGAACCGCGGTCTCCCTGAGTCGTTGGGGACTGCTCTTTTCCTAGTCACCTTTCCACCAAGGTGAGCTCAGTGGCCGGGAGCAGCCACAAGGGTGCCAGTGAAAGAAACAGGGGAGAGCCCCTTGTCTCCGGACAGAACGTCCCAGACGTGTCTGCGGTGAGGGCAGCCACCTGAGGAAGGGTCCGCTGTAAGGAGGGGGCTCAGCAGAAAAGTATTTGAACAGAATTTGAAAAAGCATTAAGGAAAACCCGTGGCTATGCTAAGTTGATGCCAACTAATCTCTGTGTTCTTACCTACGTTTTTAGGGTCCCAGCCACAACGTTTCTTATTATTGTTTTGGGAAACGTCTCGCGTCTACTGGGACATTTGTCCCTAAGAAAATATTCCGTCTTTGTACTTTTATACCTCTTTACGCCCTAGTGATCAAGAAGAATTATTCCTAACTGCAAAGAAAATAGGAAAGGATTTGTCAGTCATTTTAAAACATGAGACATTCCTGGGATCAATAATTTCTTTGGAAAACTTTCATTATGAGGATGTTTGGAAGGATATTACATCTTAGTGAACTATGCAAGTTATTACACACTTAGATCATTGTGCCATGCAGAAGCGCTTGTGTGTTACAAGCCATCATCCCAGTGATGGCTTTTTATGGGAAACATAACTGGGAAATTAATTGCTCTGATTTTCACTGTTTTCTTTAGTCATGCATAATGTACCTTTGTTTTTCCCCAAATATGGCCCAGGGCTATGAAACCCCATACAGTGTGTTATTTGTCCAATCTGAATTACCATTTAGAAAACCCCTTTTGCCTCTTGGTCACATGACACAAGTTGATATGATCTCATTACTCATGTGGAGGGGCTGCTGATGAATTTTCATGGCACTGATTTGTGATTTTAAATCAAAATGTTAGTTTTTGGTGAGTTAACATCTCGATTTATGTCATGTTATGAATCATCACTATTTATAGGGGCTTTGCCACCCTGCCAGCCAGGTGCTGCCCTGCCTGAGTCTGGCCAGGGTTGTCTGCAACTCCCTGTAAGCTTATTGTCCCTGAGTGACGTGGTCACTCTGCTCCTTGCGTGCTCGTGTCTGTCTGTCAGAATGTTCCAGTCGTTAAATAATATTTATTAAAAGGAAATTGACTTAATTTTTTCCTCATAAACTTTGAAAGCTGTGTGAGGTGGCCTGATAAAGTATTTCTGTTCTAGTAGATACTTTTATGTATTTCTTTGAAATACAAGGCAGTTTTAAAAATGTGGCAATCATTTGGTGTATATATAGCACCCCACCCACCACTTCTACCGTGCTCAGCTAATAGTTATCATCCAAGGTTAAAGTTAGTTGTCACGTTCTGTAGCTTAGCAAAATCTTCCACGTTTTCATGAGACCTCCCCATGTCTCTCCTCAGACTTCTGGGCACCTCTGTCAGTGCTTACCTCTCCGCCACGCTAGGGATCTTCAGAAAGTTCATAGAAGATGCATATTATGAAAAAAAAAAAAAAACTACGTGTGAATTTCATTTTTTTTAAAGAGATTTTTGCTGTAGGGTATTGTGTGCTTGATGAGAGACAGAGACAGAGAGATAGGAAGCAAGAAATCACCCTCTGGGGGGGAATGGCCACACCATAGTCCCTTCTCCTCCATTCTCCTCTTGAGATCTTGAACACGCACGCCCAGGTGCTCTGCGTGAGTTTTAAGCTGCCAGGTCTGGGACTCAAACCATGGATGACTATGTGGGAGTCCATTGACATAACCATTACGCCATCTGCTGGTCCCTGGATTTTAAAGAATTATTTAATTTTTATTTATCATTATTATTTTAAAACTTGCTACAGGGCACATGCACGAGAGAGAGAGAGAAAGAGAAAGTAAGCCGCCAGGTCTGGGACTGGAACCATGGTCTACTTCATGGGAGTCCAGCAAACTTCACTTCCATTTTTCTATGAACTCTTTGAAGTCCTCTGGCTGATTACTTGCTTAGTTCTTAGAGGGCTGTTCGCTCATCGAGGTGAGACCCTGCTCTTTTATTCTTTCTCAGTGTTTCAGACACTTAGCTTGATACCCGGCTTGTGAGAGATACATAAGACATCCTTGAAGGAACTTGGTTCTCTCTTCCCACTTGTCTCTGACTTGTGATACTGATCCTTTGTTGACAGAGTAGCCCAAGGGACATACTTCAGCATGGTGTAATATCACTTAGGGATGTAGGAATGAAAGTCTCTCCGAGCATCTTATCACAGGCGTCGATATTACAGACAGCAGGGTGTGGCCCAAAGAGTTTGAAAACTACACCTAGGAATAAACAGTCAAGCCACCTTGGCAATGGAACAAGGCCTGGTGCTTTTATTACTGTGCTGAGATTCTTTCTGTTGGACTCTGAGCTCTGAGTGGTGTGTCATGTATGGAAGATGGCTTCTTTCTGCAAAGATGCCGGCTCTCTGGAGTTATATTTTCTCCTCTGTAACTGTGTGTGTGTGTGTGTGTGTGTGTGTGTGTATGTGTGTGTGTTGACGTGGGTGAGGAGAAGAGAAAGGAAGTTTGGGCTAGATTAGTAGCTCTTTTTGAAGCATTTCTTCAGAGACCATCAGTTTAACGCCCAGGACAACTGCATATTCTTCTGTTTTACATATCAGACTTCTCTGTAAGCTTTTGTTTGGAGGAAAAAAAAAAAAAAACTCTCACTGACACAACTTCTAAAATTCTTGGAGACCACTTTACTTGATGTTTTCAAGTCTCCCTTGCAGTTCTTAAATTTCATAATGAAGATAATTTCTAGCTTTTAAATCTGGGTGCATGAGGATGGTTGGTATAAATGTTAGGAGTGGGGTGGTGGGGTGCAGTACTTCTCAGTTTTGCTTGAGAAGTGGTAATTTCAGGTTTCCATACACAGAATTTGATATGACGGCAGAAACCGAAGTGTATAGAGACAAGCCAGGATTCAGGGAGGGGAGAGGCCAGGACTGCAAATGTAACTTTAAAAGTTATCTATGTTAATCACTAAAATTGAGGGAGAATGGAACTTAGGGTTAGAGTCTGGAGGGAAAAAAAAGATACGAGAGGGACATTTTGATGTTATTTCTGAGTATTTTTAGGCTCCTCTGCAGTAGCGAAATAAAAAAAGTATAACGCGTCATTTACATTAGGCAACAATTTGTTTTCATAATATCCACTTCCATAACAATATCCTAATTACATTCATTTTTACTTACATGTTTGAGTGCCTGTGCTTTGCCTGGCCCTATTGTACACCATGGGGACCCTCAAGCAGTAAGACTTGCGAGGTCCTCGTTGCCACTGAACTTATAGTTAGAGAGTGAAAACACCTTGAACTGTGAAGAAGCAAATGCATAAAATCACTGAAAAGGTGAAAATTGCCAATCAAGAAATAAGAGTGCTGTGACATTGAGTGCCTGGGCTACTGATAAGGATGACCTGTCTAAGGGCATTTCTCATAACAAAGAACTAGTCCCTTGGAGATCTTGGCGAACTTCCTGGAGGAGGGTGCGTTAGGGCAGTCTCTAAGGCAGCAGCATGCTGAGCACACACTGGCCAGGGTGGTTGGACTCAGGCAGCTCGGGGAGATGGTAGGAATGATGTCAGTGAGAGGGCTGGGCTCTGGACAAAGTATGCATTTTCTTCAAAGTACATTGTATTGAACGCCCTGGAGGATTTGGGGGACGGAACAAGTATGGCGCAGCAGTGTTTCTGTAGAAGGAGCGTGTATCTGAAGCGAGGACGTGGGTGGCTATGAAAATGCCGTGATTGAGAGTTCGGTGGCTTGGCTGAGGGTAGGACCTGGAGAGCTTCCTCAGACATTGTTCTTATCACTGAAGAGAGAACCATTGCGCTGAGTCCCTTTTTTTTTTTATTCCTCTTCCGCCTTGATCTACATTGCATTGGTGCATTGGTTTAACAGTTGCTTTTCATTTTTTAACAGTTGCTTTTCATTTCAGACCTTAGCACCTTCCCACAATTCCCAGGCGTCCCTCTTGGCCTTCTTTCGGGTACCTCTGGCGCTGCACGCTTGCCTGTGTGAGCCTGCCGTGTGTCCTGGCAAGCGTTGTGGTAAGGTCCTTCCAGCCAGGAGTAGGCCTGGACGACTTGAGATTCTTGGCTTTTTTTATTTTAATTTTTGGCCAAGTGGCCTAGAGCACACACTTGAGCTAGCATCCCTTCACGTCATTTACGTAGTCTGCTAACGAAGGAAGGGAAGCAGGCAGAGCCCTGGAGGGATATTTTTCTCTAACCCGCAGCCTCAGAAGTTTTTGGTGCTGCTTGAGCACTGCACGTCCAGTCTGCGTTGTCAGCCCCAGCCCTCACGGGTCGGGTCCCAGCCCCTTGCAAAGTGCTAGGATGAGTTAGGCACTCACTGAGTACTTGGATGCTGTTGGGTGGATTCTGTTAGGAACCGATAGTTTTGGTCCAGCTGGTTTGATTTTTTGTTTTTCAGCAGACATATAGGTGCATGCGACTTCAGCTTTAGAGCATATAAGTAGGAAGCTTGGAAATGCTATTTCTGGAGATTGTATGTACTACTGGCCAAAGGAACAAAGATGCAATCCAATATACCTCTTCATAACATTTCTGGCCTGGCTGTCTTGAGATAAACATTTTAGTCGTTTTTATAGCGGTTAGATAGATGCGGACTTAAACGTGTATAGACACACCTGTCACTGGTTAATTGGATGACTTATGAATCTAAAATGATTCCAAGGAAGTCTGTAATGATGGGGGCTTTGTCGAAATTAATCTCCTGATAGAAATCAGTTTTATCTAACTAATACACTTTACAACGATCTGTAAAGGTATTACATGATCTTCAGTTCTTTTTCTGGAAACAAGCTACTCTTCTGCTGTGTCCAGTGCGCATTTCGCCAGGATCGTCTGCATGACGGGGGTGGGGGGGGGTGGGGGGGGGGTGGGGAGGGTGGGGGGGGTGTCTTCAAGCCCCGCGCCCCCTTGCAGAATGCAGTGTGTACGTGAATGGCGCTGCAGGGCTTGTGTTTCTAGCAGTCCTCCTCCCTTTCAATTCATTGGGCTCTTTCGTATGGAAATGTTCTTTCTGTCTTTCTCCATTTTGCCAAAACTCTGCTTCATTCCCATTAGTGTTTTACATCAGGTGTCTTGTTTGCCTCTGCCATTCCACTCTCAACTTTTTTTTTTTAATTTAACTTTATTTATTATTTATTTATTTTAATTTGATCAGAGCGGGACAGAATGAGGGAGGAAGGGAAAGTAAGAAAGCAGGATGCCAGGTCCAGGACTCGAACCATGGTCGGCTATGTGGGAGTCCAGTGCCCTTACCCACCACGCCATCTGCCGGCCCCCCACTCTTAACTTTCTACCTCGTGTTCTCTGCCCAGGAAGAAAAGCTGCATGAATTGCTAGGATTTCCAGATAGCTTAGGTCTCCAGGAACCCGAGAGGGAGGAGAGAGGCGGTTTTAGTTTTTTGGCTCCATCTCTGCGATCACTTTGGGCTGCCTGTGTCCCAGCACTGATGGCCCCTGCTCATTCAAGGCGGCCTTCTTGGTGTAACTATACCCTCTGAAATTCCAGTCATTTCTGGAGTAGTTCGTCTAATTTCACTAACTTTGATTTACTGCACTATCCTTGGGGTTTTGCGTACACTCCTGCCCACACCTTATTAAATCATTTTTAACTAAACTCTGCTCACTTTCTCACTGTATCAGTTAAGATGCCATTTTCTGCTCATACAGTTTCTGAAAGCCTCTCCCTTTTTGCAGTCTTCTTGGATTCATAAGTGTAGTTGGTCCCCGTCACCTGTTGGATCTACTTTCCACATTATTGGGTTATCAGGAAAGTCACGACGCACTGATGCATAGAAAAACAGAAAAAAATGGCATGGCTTTCCCCACAACCCAATGTATGCTTCTGTCCTTTTAACACTGGCATGTTAAATTGCTGTTACGTAAACACTTTACTATCAATTTGTTTATTGGCTTAATTTTTCTACTTGATAGTTGGTATACCTTTTATGTGTATGCTTTGTTTCATTTACTTTTATTTATTTAATTTTTTTTTTTTTTTAATTTTGCCAGAGTGTGTGTGTGGTCACCAGAGGGAGCGGGATAGACAGTGAGAAAGCTTCCCCGTGGGGATTCCTGCAGCCATCCCTTCTCTCCCATCTCTCCCTCCTTTTGGGGTTTTGAGCAAGCATGTGTAGATACCTGGTGTATTTTTCAGGTCGCCCAGTCTGGGGCTAAACTGCACTGTCTGCCATGTGGGATCCGGTGTCTTGACCAACCACCACACAACCGGCTGGCCTCTTATTTATTAATGCAGTGCCTATTTCTAGAGTTACTGTCCAGGACCAGGCATCAGGTGAGGCGTTGTGGATACAAAAAATTGAGTGTTGGCTTTTGTTTGAGATGAGGATTGTAAGGGGCAGGGAGTAAACAACTGAACATAATATTGACAGATCAGAGTTGTGATCAGGGCTATAACGGAAATAAGCTGGATACGGTGGAGGAACTCTCATTTGCTTGGGATCATGAACAGCCGAAGGGCAGGGGAATATCTAAGTGGCACTTGCTAACCTGCATCTGTTACCTTTATCGTTGTCAGAAAAGCCATGACATAGTTTTTGTATGGTTTTCTGTGCAAAACGCATCATGCCTTTTCTGATAACCTTATATTTTGCAGTCTCTAAATATGTGAATTTTAAGAGCTTTCCCTGATGACACCAACAATAAATCTTCTTGTCAGGGAGCCCAGCAGGTGGCAGTGGTTCAGTGCTGGACTCCCATGTGGTCAGCTGCAGCTGGAGTTTGACCAAGTGGCTTGAAACTGGTGCAGGGCACCTTTGCGTGTGTGTCCCAAATCTCGAGAGGAGAATGGAGGAGAAAGGATTGCGACATGGCCATCTGGGAGGGTGATTTTTTTTTTTTTTTTTTCTGTCTCTCTTTGTCTAGTGAGCGCACAAGCCCTATAGCAAAAATCTCTCTCTCAAAAAATTTTTTTTTCTTGTGAGGAAAATTGGAAATTGCAGGTAAACCTTTAAAAAATGCCATTATCGAAAATTAATAGTTTGATAACTATCCCTTAAGAATATTTTTGCACTGTTATACATTATTAAACAAAGTTGCAATTTTCATTTTACTATGCATTGGTAGCATCATTTGATAGATACGAATTTTAAAGCATATTTAGTGTGTAATTTGATAAAGACTGCAAGGTTCCTAGTATCCCTGTTGGTTCCATTTGTTAGGATTTTTAAAAAGCTTGATAGGCATAAAGAACAAAATTAGAGTGGCCAGTAATTCTGTTGCAAACCTCTAGGAATTGGGAAGCTCTTGAATCAGAGGATAGAAATTGCCTAAATAAGGTAGAATTTTTTTTTATTTCATCAACTTTTTTTGAATTTTGTCTAATAAAATTAAATGACAACAGAGAAGGAAAACAATTTAATCAGGCTTCTCTTGTTTAATATTCTAGAAATTTTGAAGCCAAACCTAGTTAGTTTTACGTTATCACACAATAAATGAAGAATTGGTGTTTGAAACAATTGGTGTTGAGCTGTTTGCTCTGGGTGTGAGCAGTTGACTTGTAGTAGTTAAGTTTTACCTGATTGAGTTTGCTTTCCCTGTGTGTCCCATGGAACTGGCTTGTGGAATGTTAGGTGTGCAGCCCCAGAGGGGTCCCTTGTGTGGCAGCATAACCTCATGGTTAGCTGTGGGGTTCGAGTTGAACTGGGTTTGAATCATGGCGGTGTCACTTCTTAGCTGGGCAGGTTATGGAAACGTCTTTGTCTCTGCTTCATCTTTCAGTGGGAGTGACAGTGAATCGTAGTCCCTTGTGGGGCAGTTCAAGGATTAGGATGGTGAATGTTTGTACGGCGTTTAGAACAGTGGCAGGCACAGAGTAACTACCACAGAAGTGTTTGATAAGTAAGTAAATAAATGGTCAGCAAAATCAGAGACTTGCTGCTATTTTAAAACTACAAACCTTTTTCACCTCTGCCTTTATTATGCTAATATGCCCCTGATGGTCTCCCAAAGGGCATTAACCAGGGTTCTTTCCCTGCATGTATCATTGGGAGATGTTCCTCAGGACAGGGTTTGGGGGAAAAAAATGATACAAGGATTTGACTAAACATTTTCACTTATTTTCCTCTGAAAGGAAGGGACCTTTCTTTTTTTCTTTTTAAAGTTCATTGGTTTTGAGAGGCAGAAGCAGAGACACACCACACACCCATGCACAGAGGGAAGGGCACTCCCAGCAGGGTCCTCACGCAGTGACCCACCCCAGTCTCAGCTGGCGGGGATCGTTGGCATGTGTGTTTACTTACATGCGCTTGCCATGCTCAGGGTGGTCCTGGGGTGCGAACCCAGGACGTTCCCCACGTGGGCCCAGTTGTGTTACCATTGCACCAGTGCCAGCCTCCGAGAAAGGGCCTCTTCCTGCCAGGACTTGTTCCTATACCTATCACACCTCTCACAGAGTAGAAACTCAGTTCCCACTTTTTAAAACTCTTTTTCTTATTAAAGGTAAAAATGCATTTTTTTCCCTTCATTACCCAGAGAAAGACTTCTTGCTGGTATGCGTGTGGATATATCCTGGACCTCTGTGGCTCACCAAACACAAGATTTCCAGTGTGTAATATTTTGTAAACTCTTCCCTGATTTTTTCCCCCTAATTGTAAAGAATATATATTCATTGATGAACTTGGGACACACAGGGAACTCTTAACTAATGAAATCATTGCCTTTCATTATACAGACATAGCCACTGTTAACCTTTTTGAGTCTTTTTCTTTACAAAATTGGGAGCATAATATGGTTTTGTGTTCTTCCTTTTCTTTTTCACTCGACTTTATTTGTATAATATTTTCAATCCAAGACATGCCGCGGTTTCTGGCCTTCAGGTGATTGGTAATCTACATTTCAAAAGGGCTTCCTTCCTTTCTTACCAGATCCTGTGGCCAGAGACAATATGAAAATAAAGCGGTGTATCTAGAATGAGTTTCTCCCTCAGTTTAAGTATTCTCAGAAATTGGAACCACCTGGTAAGCAGTTGGCAGTTCTGGAAAGACCTGGAGTAGGTGACCTCAGGTTCTTCATGAGTCATTCCAGTGTTCCAGCCAGCAGCCAGATGGACTCAGGAGGACCCGCGAGCAGACTCTTTTAGGCATTACTGGCTTCTCCCGAGTGCCTGTGAGTGAACTTGTGTACCATTCAGATTAGGTAGAAAAAGTTATCCGGGGAACTTGATTTATCCCTGAGTCAACTGAATTGAATGATTTAATTTTAACATATATAGTCAATGTGTTTCCTTCTGTCCATACTGAAGGCAGAATGCTAATGTATCCTAATATGGGAACACACAGCATCTTTAATATTTTACCTTGTCCTGTAATTTTGAATAACAATACTGAATTTATGTGACAGTACTTAATGTGCAAGCTTCGACCACACTAAATGTTACAAGATTCATTTCCTACACATGCCTGGTGGGTGCCATAGTGGTTCAAATGTATCTGCTCGGTAAATTGTTTTCATTCAAAAGCCCGTCCACGACTTTGAATCTTCATCTCCCTCATGAGGAAATCAATCATTGCTTTAAATACTTATCGTTAACATCTGTAACAAATGAAAATATTTAAGCCCTTTCTGAAGAGGAAAACCATACTACACTGTTTAATTGAATTAAATGAGCTTTTCATGGAAATTTACCTAGGAGCTGTTTCTGGAACCAATTTGGAAAATGATCTTTGTATTCTGTGGCATTTATGTTTGATTATGTTTTTCTTAGTAATTCTCAGTGGACCTGATTCACTCTTTGTTTCAGTCATCAAACTCTTGTGATTTTGATAGGCAAGTAATGGTATTTCCTACTCTATAATTAAACATATTTATGAAATAATGTATACTTCCTCCTTAAATATAGCTGTTATAAGAAATTCTTAACACTATAACCAAACCATTTAGATTTTCTCATTGAGCACTGTGTGGTATATAGGCTAAGTAAGATAAATAGCCATACATACACGGGCTTCTTTCAAATAGTGTTTTATAGAATGCAACTTTTGACATCTTTACTATGAAAGCAGGTGGTGGTGTGTAAAAATGGCAGGTAATTCAAAACTTCTTGCAAGTATCTTGCCTCGAAACATTGTTTTTCAGGCATATCAAAGGTTTGGTACATGACGTTGCCTGCATTTTCTTTTAATTGCAATCTGTTGTTTTTTAAAGCCGTGAAGAAACTGAAAATTGCTTTAGAAAACCCAGCTTTCTATCTGTAAAATTTATCCTGTGTGATCAACAGCGTGGTGACAGTTTCTATGCTTGGTATGAGGACCATACTTAATACTTTTATTTCGTGAATACTTCAGATTTAGCAGTTTAGAGATAAAACCAACTTTCTCCTTTTAAAAGAAAATCTTCACTTTGTCTGCCATCATCTGAATGTTGGAATTGCAGCTATTTTTCCCCCTAGATCTTAACATGTAGATACTCATCTGTATTCGTTTAATTTCTACCTTCCCACTTTTCTCCACCCGCTTCCTTTCTCCTTTTCTTTCTCTCTCTCACTTTCATACTTGGTTGGTGCACACGGTTTTTGATGACTCGTCTTTCTCAGAGCCAGAGAGAATTAAACACCCTCCTTTCTACCCTGGACATCAAAGTATTTCCTTCCTAGCTCCATCATTCTCTGACAGCTTGGAAGTTTTGCTTGTTATATTTGGAATGATGGTTTGGCTTGTGTACACATACTCTTAGAATATCTTAATATCTTAAACTAATAGCAAGATGCTATTACTTCTGATTGTCTCGATAATATAATTTTACTCAAAATGCATTTATGAAATTTCTACTTTAAAATGTTTTGCCAGAATGTGTGTGCTCACTGGGGAGATAGAGATTTGAGAGTGGTGGGTCAGAGTGAGAAAGCACCCCTCCTTGGGAGATGGTCATGCTTCAATCCCTTCTCCTCCATTTCTTGCTCTTTTTGGGATTTTGAGCAAGCACTCTGACACACCCAGTGTTTTTTAGGCAGCGGTGTCCCAAGACTCCAGTCACGTGGTCGACAGGCTCCTGCCACCTTAACCACCATGTAGCCAGTTGGCCCTGAAATGTCCATTTTTAAAACATTTAGAGAAATGTGTTCCTATGGCCAAAAAAGCTAAAAATGGTACTGACATATATAAAATGTAGATATTACATTGATCTAGATACTTTTTATTCTTTTACATAATCTTTTTGATATACAAACATCTGTAGTTACATTATATAGGATTTCATCAAAACCTCTCTAGTCTCTATTTTATTTGAAATTACATATGTTTATACTTGTGGTTCAAAAGCTGTTATTATGCATTCTCAAACATTTTTCTTCAAACTTACTAACATGTACTCTGGCTTACCATGAGCCTGTAAATTCCTTTTTTGGCTCCTTTCTCCTAAACCTGGAAGGTATAATGCAGTTTAACAATAATATTTTATATCTGTAGTTTGTGAATAATGTCTTTCTTACAAATGCAGCTATTAAATATTTATGCAATGTGGATGGCTTTGAGGTCATACTGTAAATTAAAGTGTCAGGTGGTTGAGTCTTGTTCTGAGGAAGAAGATGTTTAAATTCGGAGATGATAACGCTATAATAACAGTAATGCAGAGTGTAGTAGACTGAATATGGGAAAGACAAAACGAGCTGTTGCTGAGAGCATTTGTGAAGTGTCTAGTTGATTCCATCTGTTTTTCTGTCTCTAGGTGATGACGTTAACAGATATATCAGAGAAGGCTGGGATTGGCGTTACATGATTTTACTTTTTTTTTAAAGTAGTTTTTGCCATAGGGTGAGTCTGTTTGCCAGAGAGAGAGGAAAAGTGAGAAATCATCACACCCTCAGGGGAATGGCCACACCATAATCCCTTCTCCTCCTGGGATGTTGGACAAACACGCATACATGCCCAGTGTGATTTTCAAGCCACTGGGTCTGGGACTTGAACTGCAGTTCGCCATGCAGGAACCCAGCGATGTAACGGTTACCCCATCTGCTGGTTCCCTTAATACCACCCTTTAAAAATAAAATGAAATGAGGGGACCAGCAGATGGCTTAATGGTTGCGTCGCTGAACTCCCACATGGTCAACTGCAGTTCAAGTCCCGAACCCAGTGGCTTAAAACTCACATTGGGATGTGTGCAATGCATGCCTAAAATCCTGAGGGGAGACTGGAGGAGAAGGGATTGCAGCGTGGCCATCCCTGCGGGTGGTGATTTCTCTCTTTCTTTCTGTCTTTCTGTCTCTCTGGTGAGCACACAGGCCCAATAGAAAAAAATCTCTCTAAAAAAATAAATATAATGAAATGATCTACTCTATTCTTTGGAGTTGATTCTGTTGGAACTGATTGGAACTTTTTAGCTTGTTTCATCTGTTGGCTTTGTGCTTTTTTCCTCAACAGGGATGTTCTGTTGTAGTTAAAACCCACGTGGCAGTTCCTTTGCTGTTGGGCGTTTCCCTCCTGCCTGTCTCTGTAGGGTGCAGAGCCTGCACCCACAGTGCTCACCGGTAGCCTTTACCTGCGACCGACTGAACGCTCATCTTCCTGTTTCTTCAGGTGGATATTCTGCAGCCCACTGTTGACTTATTTGCTTGGATTTTCCTCTAAGTCTTTTTTTTTTTTTTCTTTTTGGCAAAAATAGGGTGATGGTTTTTTTCATTTGGGAGCACATAGTTTTGGAGAGCGACGCGATGCGCGGTCAATTCAGTGAAGACGCAGTCCGGTTTTAAGTGAGACGAGGGCCGTGTTTTCCGTCCTCGAGTGCTATCCGTGCTGCTGGTAGCTTTTCGGCTGCTGGAACATATAAATACAGGGTCCCAGAAGGGACGTCTGTGCTTCTTTTTATGATAACCAAGGCCCATTATCCTGAGAAATGCAGTTACTCTGTAGTTTTCTGATTTAAATCTTATTTGACGTTTTCTCCCTAGTAACTCATAAAGTTTTGGAAATCTTGTAGGTTATCCCTCTGACTTGGCATTTTACATAACTGGAAAAAATTAGTATCTTTTGCAGACCTCGAAAATTTAATCTACATTTCCTTTTCTACCTCATTTATAAAGATATAAAGTAAGACTACTTCCAGCGTCGTCCCTATTTATAGGTTTCCTGTCAAAGTAATACCTTTTTCTGCTGTTTTGTTTCTTGGGTAAAAATCTATCTGATGCTATTGGTGACAGTTCCTTTTAATAACTTTGTACCTTGTCAAGGACATTTTAAAAAAATCAAGTTGGTTGGGTCACCCAGTGCTGCGCGGGTTGAGACAGCTGAATCTCACATAGCCGACGGTGACATTCAAGCCCCGGATCCAGGCTCGAAAACCTGCTGGGTGTGTGTGCATGCCCAGAACCCTGAAAGGAGAATGGGGGCGATTGTGTCGTGGCCACCCCCCTTGTGGTATGCTTTCTCACTTTCTCTTTCTCTCACTCTCCATTAAGTGCATATGCTTTCTAGCAAATTTAAAAGATAAATAAAATGCATATCAGCTGATTTCTCTCTTGAGGCTCCACATAGTTTTTCATTTGCTAAAACATGAGGGGGGCAGGTGGCAGGTACTTAAGGGTGCTGGATTCCTGCATGGCTGACAGTGGTTCAAGTCCCGGACCTGGTGGCTTGGTTTCTCACTTTCCCCCTCTCTCTTTCTCTCTCTCTCTCTCACTCACTCTATCCCTCTCCAGTCAAATTTAAATAAAAAATAAATAAATAAAGTTAAATAAAATGATTCTTAAAAATTTTTTTTCAAAACATGATTATTCCTGAAAAAAAAAAAAATCAAAACTAGTCATCTTCTCCGTGATTACATTTTCTAAACTCTTCAGTGGCCTTTGCTTTAGTCCATGTAGACATCATAGATTTGTTAAAACATTGAGAAGTAATCCAAACACTAAGTTAGGGAAACTTGAAAGGCTGTGAATAGAGGTAAAGTTAGCATTGATGTAATGCAGCTATATGTAAACAGCAAAACAACAACAACAAAACCCAAAAACCCTCCAGAAAAACAGGGGTGGTTAATCTTTTCTTTTTGTTCTAGGCAGTGCGTGAAACCCATCACCTGGGAAGGTAGTAGTTATTGTCATCCTGTTTTACGGGTGAAGGCATTTCAGGCGTTGTACGTTTCAGCAGGTGGGAGTCTTGGATTCTAATGTTGGAATCTCTGCTTTTGAAACTGTACTCACATGTTGGCTTGCTAGAGCTGGAGCTGCATTGGTTTCTGGTGACGGAGCGGTGACTGACAGCTCTGGCTGTTCACTGGCTTGGGGAGCCCCTCCAGGCAAGGAGGAGACCTGGGCAGAACAGCCGTGTGAGAGAGTGATTGCTGTGGAGGGTGCTGTTGGCAAACAGGGCAATGAGAACACGTAATTAAGGCTTGTTCATGACAGACTTGGGTTGTTGATTGTATTCTGAGAAGAGACAGGGGTAAAGGGAGAAAATGTTTAAAATCTTTGGAAAAATATGTTTTTAACTTTGTATAATTTACTTTCTTCCCTTTTAATTATGTGACAGTTCTATGCAGAGAGTACGACAGTGTTTTTCTTTTCTTTTTTTTTTTTTTTAAAGCAATGTTACGTTACTGAGGTTGACTTATCTATTTATATATTCAGTGTGGTGTGTAGGTGTATATTAAAGGGATAGATACAAGATACATTTACAGTGGCATTTTAGTGAATTTGGGGAAATCAGAGAGTGGGGGCAATTTGCTAAGAATACAGGAATGCAAGACAAAGAAAAAGAATAATTTAAAATTAATAAATTTACTGAAATAGCATTTCCTCCCATGGAGAATAGTCTCCATGGAGAATGGTCTTGCCACAATCCTTTCTCTGTTTCTTCCTTCTGTCAGAGTTTTGGGTGTATAAGCACACACACCCCTGGTGTGGGTTTTTTTTTTTTTTTTTTTTTTTTTTTTCTTTTGAGAGGTTTTTGCTATAGGGCGCATGTGCTTGCCAGAAAGACAGACATAGACAGAGAGATAGAAAGTGCGAAATCACCCTCTGGGGGGGTGGCCATGCCGCAATCCCTTCTCCTCCTTTCTCCTCTCAGGGTCTTGGGCATGCACGCACACATGCCTGGCAAGAGTTTAAGCCACCGGGTCCGGGACTCAACCATGGTCGACCACTTGGGAGTCCAGCAACATAGCCATTACACTAACTGCTGGTCCCTCACCTGGCGTGTTTTTTAAGCCTCCAATTCAGGACTCGAATCTTGCAATCCAGTTGCTTTAACCACCACACCGTGGGCTGACCCCTGAAATGACATTTTGAACCTTAAATTTTATTTTTTTTTAAGGAAGTACTGATAGCGATAGTCCATTTTCCATATTCACAGGTTTTGTATTTGTGGGTTCAGCCAGCTGTAGATTGAAGATATGTGGGGGAAGAATGGGTTGCATCTGTACTGAACATGTACAGACCTTTTCCTAGTAGTTATTCTCTAAACGCCACAGTGAAACTGTTAACATGGCATATATACTGTATGCATTATCGGTAGTTATTACATTGTTATCTAGTCATGACTTAAATATACAGGAGGATATAATAGGTTATATGAAAATACCGTGCCTTTATATAAAGATTTGAGCATCCATGGATTTTGGTATTTGGTGGTCGTGGTGGTGGGGCCTGGAACCAATTTCCCAGGGAGGCCAAGGGATGAGGGGTGACTGCACCTAATTGTAGGGCTGGACAAGGGATTGATGTTAAATTGTTCGGAGGTGCCAGAAGTATGTACTAAAACCATAACAGAAGCCCCAAGGAGTATTTCATCTGGAATGCTTATAAATAAATTTTCTCTAGTATTTCAGTGACTCTAGGTTGTCATCTGTAATAGAAATATTATCTAGATTTTCTCTCTTATTTATCAGAGTGCATTAGAGTAGGTGGACATGAAATAACTACAGTTGTTTCAGGTGGTTTTGCAACCTGCCAAAACTGTCATAGTCCGTCACTTAGTTTGCTTCATAGCTTCGTACATCTTTTTGACAAAGAAGCATTTCCTTTATTTTAAGCGAAATTCCTTTAATTTTTTTTTTTTTTTTTTTTTTTTTTTTTACAGAGCAAATGCAATGGCATCTGCTAGCTGTATTTCAGCTGAGAAAGAGTTATTGAATTAAAACAGAAATCTTTAGTTTCCAAAATAACCAGATTGAGCATGTATTTTAAATGGAGCCCAAGTGCTATTTAGCTAGCAAAGCAAGGCTTAAAATGGATTTAGGCATTTGAAGTAAAATGGCAGATTTGCTCTGTAAAATACTTAATATTCAAAACATTTAATATTACAGATACTATTAGTATATGTTAACTCAGCACATTTTTGTTCGTCCAATAATTAGCACTTTATTTTCCAAAGGAGTGTAAAACATCCTACACTATAGTATAATTTGTAGCAAATAGAAAGCTTCCTTAATGACTCTAAATTCCAAAATATAATTTTTCCATTATGGAAAATTATATTTATGTCAAACATCAATAATCAGATATTTTGCTTTACTAATGATCTAGCTTATTTTAAAATCATGTTACTGGGTTTAACGATGTGACCTCTGTATTCTGCATGCGGAGGGGAGTGCCTTTTATTTGTTTTAATTTTACCTGCCATTTAAATCATTGAATAACCCTTTATAATTTCATTATGAAACCATATAATAAGGAAGGACTAGTTGATTATTTTTTACTTTAACTTTCATAATCTCATATAATTCAGATCATCTTTGCATTCTCATTTCTCAGGTCAAATCATTCTTTCACAATCTCTCATCAAAGTAAAGGATGAGGTAGAGAACTAGGTTTCAATACATTTATTCTTATTTTAGCCTTTTACATCTGTTCTCTCTTTCAGGGGAAGGAAGTCCACTAGTATGTAGAAAAAAAGCACAGGACTGGGAGGCAGGGAAGATGATAATTAGTTCTGGAATCTCAGGCTGGTCAGTTAAAAGGAAAGATTGCCAAAAGGTCCTCCTGGCTCTGAAATGTTGAAATTCTGAAATGTTAAGATTCTGTAATCCTAATGGGCAGATCTTATTTCAGTTAAGAATTGTAGTACCACCCTTAGCTTCTTTAGAGCAAGGCCCCTTGACAGTTAAATCTTTGTTATCATTTTTCTTCAAGTGGTTTTTGAAATTTCAGGGACAAAAGTGAGTGTTCATTACTTAAATCTCTTCTAAACCTTATCAACTCTGATGTCCTATAATTCTTTAAATGAGAGTGATGTGTACAAATCAAGTAAGTATAGTGTGTACCATTTATACTCTCTTCATGCATGAACTTTTTTTGTGCATAAACTCTTTACTCGAGGGAAACAGATAATTTTTTTTTAGTAGGAAATAAATTTCCACCATCAGTACTGTACTTCTTTCTTGAACTAAGTTTCTAAGAACATGAAGACAGTTGTTGGAATGATTTTTGTTCAGAAGTCATATTCAGTTTCAGATTTGATGGGATTGGATTATAATGGTGATTTTACCAGAGAGAAAATGTGTAGAGCTAGCCAGCAATAAAATAGTTTCTGTGATCGTAACGTTTCACTAATCCGTAAGAAGAAATTTCTCCATGTCCCTTTTTGATTGCCATGGTTCCTTTGACACCCTAAATGAAGTATTGTCTTTGTCTTCCTATTAAAAAAAAATAGGTTTCAAAGACTGAATTTGGTTGAAATGTACAGTTAAACAGGCTTCCTCTTTGGGAAGTTAATATTCCCTCTGTAGCCTCCCTCTCTCTCTCTTTCTCTCTTTCTTTTTTGTATATTTTTCCCCCCCGACAGATTTTTGCTATAGTTAGCATGCACTCCCTGGATTGACAGACTGAGAGACAGAGAGACAGAAAGCAAGAAATCACCCCCCAGTAGGGATTGCCACACTACAATCCCTTCTTCTTTATTCTCCTCTTGGGATTTTAGGCAAGTATGCACACACTCTTGGCGTGAGTTTTTATCCACTGGATCCAGAACTCAAACCGTGGTTGACTATGTGGGAGTTCAGCATCGCAACCATTCTGCCATTTACTGGTCCTAGCATTGCATTCCTTTTCTAAAGTATTCTTTATTTATATTATTCTAGGATTAGTTAAATGTTCAAGTTTCTTTAAAATGTCTGAGAAACTTGATATATTCCTCTTATTTTCAGGTTGATTAGTAGTATCTTTTTATGTTTTGGAGAGTTTTTTTTTTTTTTTTTTTTTTTTTTTTTTTTTTTTTTTTTTTTTGCTGTAGGGTGTGTGCGCTTGCCAGAAAGACAGAAACAGAGAGACAGAAAACGAGAAATCACCCCCTCAGGGGAATGGCCACACCGCAATCCCTTCTCCTCTTTTCTCCTCTTGGGATCTTGGGCACGCACGCACATGTGCCTGGCATGAGTTTAAGCCACTGGGTCCAGGACTCGAACTGCGGTCGACTACCCGAACTGCGGGAGTCCAGTGACATAACCATTACTAACTGCTGGCCCCAATTAGTAATATCCTTTTAAGAGACTGTATTTTCATGTAACAGTCCACTGTTACTTCCATTTGTGCAGGGATTTTAGTGGTATTTTCTAGATTATCCACACTGAATTTTTTAATCCCAGTATGCTTCTGTGTAATCTTTCTCTATAATATTTTAGTATGAGCTAACAGGAAAATTATACTTAACAATATAACTAAAATATAATTGAGAATACAAACTATCGAAGCCCCTAAAAATTCTTCCTGGGGCATTCACTTGTTAATTTAAAACAGGAAACCTCCATTAAAAGCCATAGAATTGCCTGTTTTCCATGAATTATTTTTTCTTACAAGATAAGGAAAAAAAAAAAAACCAAAACTCTTTAATGAAAAAAATATTCACAGCAATGGATCTGCGTTCATGACACTAAAATCTTGAATCAGACATGAGAAAGAACGTGAAACAGAGTAAGGAAAGATGCCCTTTATACGGGTGGTTTTCTTGGAAGTTGGATTAAAAATTAAAAAAAAAAAGAACAACTGATAACTTTTATGCCCAAGATGTACAGTTTATGAATTTTTCGCAGTGCTGTTTTCTTTTTTGTGCTTTTCCCTTCTTTTGAAACTTCACCCATAATTCACTTTCAGAAAATATTGGTAATCCCATTCAACTTGTTCAGTCTCTCCCTTTCTCCGCCTGCACCCTCTTCCAGTTCTACAGGGCCGTGCTGTGTCGGTTTGTCATGACCAGTTTCTCGAACTGTTGGTGTCCTTCCATCCAAATGGCGTTAACTGCATGGAATGTCAAAACCTGTCTTCTGTTTTCCTGCGTAGTTCATAATAGGAAATATCTAAAAGATGCTTGGTCAGCGTTGGAGTGGCTTGCTGATTCGTGTGGTGACTTCATTTCCTGGTCTCTGTGAACATTTTGATATAAGAAATATGTAAGGATCCTTAGGATTATTATTTTTTTTAATGGATCATGTATTTGTTTTAAAAACATGTTTGGAGACACTAAGTAGGAAAATTTCTTCTGGTTTTGATCGAAGGCAGTGGAGAATGTTCTCTACTGAACTTGGAGGCAGATGCCTGAGTTTGGATTCTGGCTCTGCTCAGTGTTCGCATCTGTAAAATGAGATAAATAAGACTGCCTACTCAGCCTTAGGACGACGTGGGAATTAAGTGAAGTACCTAGAATTATTCCTGGCACCTAATAAGTGTTTAGTAACTGTTTGCGCTTCTTAAATTTAGATGTTTTAAATGGCATTGACGCTCAGACTACTTTACCAGGTTACTACGTGGGACTGTCTTGCCAAAACAGAATGGGGAAAGTTTATCATGTTAATTGATCAATTCTAATGAGACATTATTTCTAATAAAGTGTTTCCAATGCAAAAATTATTAGGTCAAGGGTGTTCATAATAAAATATAAATGCCTAATTAGAAACAAGAAGCTCTTAGAAACAAAGTTATTTCCTTCTCTTTTTATTCAGTTTGGGATCCTTCCATCTCTATTTCAAGCACTTCAAAAAAAAAGTTTATGTGGTGAAATAAGAGGATAAAGTGTATGTTTTTATTAATTTGAATGACATTTTCCCTTGGATGAATTATGAAAAGTCTGGTTAACTTTAGCATTAGTGGGACTTAAAGAGATGTTAATATGAAGCAAGTGTTTAGTTGTATGACATGATCAGTTTACACTATTGCAGAGCCTTAATTAAAGTTTTATTAAACTGTGTAAACCATGATCCACTTTGGATTAGAAAGTAGATAGACATCTGTTTCAAATATTATTACCACAGTTAGAAATTAATAGCTCTTTTTCTTTGAAAGTCTGGAAGTTTCTCTTTTAACACATTTGTTTTTATCTCCTTACTATTGTCTGTATTAAAATAACTTTGAGGTGTAGGTTATTTTAATAATTAGTAATTCATATAACATCTATGCAAAAGAAAAAAGGGACATGTTTGGAAGTACTTTATTAAAGACCAATAAGAGGGGACCAGTAGTTAGCATAATGGCTATGTTGCTGGACTCCCACATAGTCAACCGCGGTTCGAGTCCCGGACCCAGTGGCTTAAACTCATGCCGGGTGCGTGTGCGTGTGTGCCCAAGATCCTGAGAGGAGAATGGAGGAGAAGGGATTGCGGTGTGGCCATCCCCCCTGGGGGGTGATTTCTCACTTTCTATCTCTCTGTCTCTTTCTGTCCGTCTGGCGAGTGCACGCGCCCTATAGCAAAAACTTCTCCAAAAAAAAAAAGACCAATAAGACAAGACTCCTGTCTGTTTTATTAAAAGAAAATTTTAAGATGGTGCATCAGAAGTATTTAAGAGGTTTTTTTTTGCTTTGTTTTATTTTGGGTTAAGGATCATTGTGCCACCTTGTCCTTTTTTTTTCAATTTTATTTTTTTAAGTGAAGACTAATTCTAAAGTAAATTTTAATATTGCTTTGCTCCCTTAATAAACATAAAATATTCTATTTTTTTCTCTCTTTGCCTTAACGGCAAATAAATTCTTTGGCAAATGCAATTCTTTAGCTAATTATATATGTGCTTTATTATTGGTTTTGGAAAGGACTCTCGATATTTTTCACTGAGAATTATTTAATGCTATCTAGATAAAAAAATCAAAATTAAAATTTTTCTAGTAAACCATGCTCACTAGGATATGAAAAACAAAACTTGATACCCCCAGGTCTAGAATCCATTCATTTATGACATTGCTATGTCTTGGTTCTGTAAGACCTGGTTATTACATGACTTCTTGTTCAATAGAACCATTATAAAACACAGGAAAAGAACTAAATGGAAAAAAAAAAAATCAACTGCGGTCATACCACTTGGAGCTTGGTTTTATTTCTTTTGTCCGTTTTCTTCCATTATTTAGAGAGAGGCTGACAAAAGTGAGAAATTACTGCTTTAATTTCATATTTTATTTTTTTCAGAATGATATTATGAATGTTTCTCCATGCCAAGAAATGTTTCAAGATATTTTAATTAATGACTAGAAAGTATTTACTTTGTACTTTTTCTTCCCTTGAATTTTGCCAGAGGACGTGTGCGTTTGTCAGAGACAGAGAGGAACGGGGAGAAAGCACCCTTACCCCATGGAGAATGATCCTACTGTAATTCCTTCTCCTCCATTTCTCCCTCCTTTCAGGATCATGGGCACCCAAGCATATTTTCCTGGAGTATTTTTCGTGCTGCCTTGTCATAGACCCAACCACATGATTGGCCCCATGGGATCCAGCTGTCTCCCTGGCCATGGGCTGGTTCCATTTGTATATATTAAAAAAAAAAAAAAAAAAAAAAAAAAAGGGTTCTTCATAAATAATATTGCAGCGAACATCTTTATGAACAGATCTTTTATATTTAAATGAAGGCTTTTATATTTAACGCAAAATTGTTTTGCAGTCATTTATTTTAATACCACAAACAGGACATTTAGAAAAACTCATATTGTTAGATAGATTGTTAATAAATAGTTACATTTGTGCAATCTTCACAAGGTTCAGAAAACTAAGAAAATTATGAAAGACCCCAAAACTAGTGATTATGTTGCTGGACTCCCACATGGTTGACTGTGATTTGAATCCCAGACTCAGGGTTAAAACTCAGGCTGGGCTTGTGTGCATGTGGGCCCAAGATCCCAAGAGGAGAATGGAGGAGAAGGGATTGGAGAATGGAGGAGAAGGGATTGCAGCATGGCCATTCTTCTTGGGGGGTGATTTCTCACTTCCTGCCTCTCTATCTCTCTGTCCAGTGCATGTGCCCTATAGCAAAAATCTGTCTTGAAAAAGAAAAAAGTGCTCTAAATGACTTTGGCAGTGCAGCCATCCAGTTATGTACTTTTCATTATTAAGAGGTGTTTTTTTTTTTTTTTTTTTTTTTTTTTTTTTTTTTTTTAATTACTGATCCAGTTTCATCACTTATTAGTGATCTGTTGGGCATTCTGTTTCTGCTTGGTTCATTCTTGGTATGTTGTGTATGCCAAGGAATGTATCCATTTCCTTTATTGTTTCAATTTGTTGGTTATGTATACTTGTTCATATTTTCTAATCTTTTATATTTCTGTGGTATCTGTTGTAATGTCTCATTTTTGTTTCTGATTTTATTTCGGCCTTCTCTTGTTTTCTTAGGTGATGTGTCAATTTGTTAATCTTTTTAAAGCAATCAACTTTGGTGATCTTTTGTAGTTTGTTGAGTCTGTTTTATTTATTTCTGCTCTAATCTTTATTTCTTTTATTCTATTTTTTTTCCTTGCTCCTTTGTACATTACTAGGGTACATATTTTTAAAAAGTCCACTCTAGGACTTTTCTATGTATGTCTTTATAGGTGAGGTGAATTTCTTGTAGGCAACATAGATCTTGATTTTCAGTCTGTTCAGCCAGTATATCTTTAAGTTGGGAAATTTAATCCATTTACATTCAAGACTGATACTGATAGGTAAGGACTATTCTCATTTTGTTGTTTACTGCTCATTTTGTATATTCTTTTTTTTTTTCTCTCTTACTGTTTATTTTGTGATTTGTGGCTTTCTGTAGTGGCAGGTTTGATTCTCTTTCTCATTTGTATGTCTGCTATATGAGTAAGTTCTATAACTCCACATGTTTTCATGATTGTTACATCCTTTCAGGTCCAAATATAGGACTCTGTTAAGCATTTCTTGTAATGTTCTCCTAGTGGTGATGCATTCCCTCAGTTTCTATTGTCTGGGAAAGACTTTACTTGTACTTCATTTTTGAAGGATAGATTTTTTGGGTATACTTGACTTTCGTTTTTTCCCAGGACTTTGAATATATCACCCCATTCTTTCTTGCCCTGTAAGATTTGCACTGAGAAATCTGCTTTTAGCCTTGTGGGGATTAATTTATATGTGACTTGATGCTTAAGATAGGCGTCTGAGACTTGGAATTGAGATGTTTGGGTGGATGTGCTTGACATTGTGGAGCTGTTAAATCCCCCTAGGTCATCTTAGAGAAGGAAAAAATAGCCCCTTCTTTTTTGGTTCTATGCAGTGACCTTACCTGAAGTTGGTGCTTTGTAAGATGATGCTTGCTTTCCTTAAGATCTGTCCACTTTATCCCTTGTTAATTCTGGAATGAAAAGCCTGCGTAGGTCTCAGCATAGGCTAACTTGAGAATTATGATTACTATTTGAGGAAGAAATAGAGTATGTGTCAGAATAATTTGAGGCTAGTGTATCTCTTCATTGGATTGTGAGAATCCTTGTGGGAATGAGTCTTGAGGATGTTAAAAGATGAGAGGACTTGGAATCTAACACTCTGCTGGGTAACAACGCATTATCATATGGGTACTTAATGTGGGATTAAATGTCCCGTCGAGACACATGGAAATGTCAGAACTTCCTTGGCATGTTACTGAGGAAAGGATCAAAATTCTTGGTGGGTAGTAATATTAGGAATATACTTTGTGAGCCTTGAAAACTTATGACGTATGTTCCCTACCCAGGCAGCAAACAATGTGTTGCTGAACTTACGGCTGAATACCTAACCGGCTGTGAGCAGGGATTGACTCTGAGTCCTTGATATGACACCATTTTCATAGCGAGCCACCTGATGGCTGCTGGGCCCTCTTGCACCCCTTTGACGTTGGACGGCATAGTGAAGCTCTTTTCAGAATTGATACATACTTACATACAGGATAGAGGTTTCTTATTCCCCTTCCTGCCACGATCCTGCCACTAGCACCACGTGAACGTTTAATCCATTGACCGAATGCCGAATGTATTGACAGATTCAGGACACTTTACCCCAAGTATGGCCCCTGGCCATATTGAATATTTTAAGCTCAAAGAATTTGAGAAATTGCAAATCCGACTTTCTCTACCTTTCTCCTTGAAGCAGGTCAGACAGAAGACCTTCGTGTGAGAGGTTCCCTCCATATATACAGCGGAAAGGGGCATCCTTCTCTCTAAAGAGAGAGAGACACTGAGAAGAATCCAAATGCATATGCTTTACTGCACCCCCAAGTGTATTACACCCGCTCATTTGTATTTACTTATGGGGGCCTCTGGCAATAACGTCAGTGGGTAGAAGGAAAAGATCGTTTTGTTTCTCTACGGCATCAGCATGGTATCCCGTACACTGAACTGGAGGGCCTGTTTTATACTTGAGCCCATGATCACAGGGTTCCTGGGTCTTACCAAGTTTCCTCACATCTAGAAGCATCTGGGTAGGATGGAGTGGAGTGGTTTGTGGAGTGAGAGGAATGTTCAGTAAAGGCAGCAGCTTGTGGGCAACTCCGGGGTGGAATGCAGTTCACATGGGGCTAAGTTGAGTCTGAGAATCAAGGTGGAAGCAGGATTGGTCTTCTACCATCAGTCACAGTCAGACTTCCTGCTTCCTGTCTCCGCAATCTCAGGTCTTTCAGGTGAGAGTTTCTGATTCCTGGAGGGTTGAGGGGAGGAACACTTTAGTCCAGGGCACAGTGAGGATTCTGTTGGCTGGAAGCTGCGCCTTCCAAGTGGACTTGAGGACAGTGTGCCAGCAGGTGGCAGAGTGTTGACTAGACCAGGAGGAGTGAAGGTTCCTACCACACAGAAGGGACATGGAGGAGTGTCTCTGACCCAGGGTCTTCACTGGATGTCCTCTGGTGGTACCTGAGAATGGACAGTTTGGAAAAACATAGGCTCAAACCTTGGGGCATAAAAGTCTAGGTCACCCCCAAGGTAAAAATCCAGACCACCCAGAGCACTGGTTGGGGTGAAGGGGATCTAACCTGGGAGACAGAAGAGGACGGTAACTGAGTGGGCGGGAACTGCTGCCGAGGGCACAGACACAGCCGTGGCCTCCTAAGTGTCTTGGGGTGAGGAAGTGCACGTCAACGCCGTGAAGACTGGGACTTGAACCTTCTCTCTTGAGGAAGAGGTGAGAGCCCCCTTCTCATGAGATCTGCATGCCTTCACAGGGCAGATCTAACCGAGTGGCACAAGGGGCGCCGGATCTGAACTCCGTGCCTCCCGGATCTCGCTCATCTGCTGCACCTGAGTGACGGGCTCAGCACAGGCCAGCACATCTCCGTCATGGCCACGGTTGTCTGCCTCTGCCACCACCTCCTTCCTGTCACTTCAGTCTAGCTTCCCTGGAGCAGACCTGGGTCTGGCTCTTGCCCACCCTCCACACTTGCACCAGAAGGGAGTTCCAGTGACTTCTGTGCCCACGCACATCAGAAGGCTGGTAGCCACCCCGACTGGCAGGAAGCACAGCCTGGAGTTTGAGAAAGCTAGACCCCCTTGGCGCAGTTAGCAAGGGACAGGAGATGCAGAGAGACAGTTTCTCATCCCTTCTCCTTCAGCAGATTGTCCTGAGGCGCGGTGGTTCCACACAGCCTTTCTGTTTTAGCTTCTCCTTTATAGACTTCTGTTTTATATAGGATACATAATGTCCCCAGTCATATATTATTTATAAGTGAATATACATGAATCAAGGGTGAAGACTTATTTCACTTTTGTAGTTTTGTCATAAGGTGTGTGCACTTGCCAGGGAGGTGGGAGCAGGGTGGAAGGAGAGGGGGATACAGAGAGAAAGAGAGAGAGAAGGGGGGGGGGGGAGGGAGGAAGTCACCCTCCCAGAGGGATGGCCATACTGCAATTCCTTCTCCTCTATTCTCCTCTTGAGATTTTGGGCATGCACTCACACATGTCCTACTAGTCTCTTAAACCACCAGATCCAGGACTCGAACCCTGCAGTCAGCCATGTGGGATCTGGCTACCTTAACCACCATGCCACCAGCAGGCCCTGTACTTAATTATTTGTAACTGAAGGGAAGACATGATAAAATATTTGATACCAGTGAAGGTGAACCAGTGTGACTGGTTGTTATTATTATTTAACCATCTCTCTAATGGGCCCATGCCAGTCTCCCATCTCTCACTTTTAAATCTCAGTGTATTTAATATCTGGCTATTGGCCTCTTTTACTGGCTAGTGGCCTCTTTTATTTGCCTTATAGTCCTAGGCTTTGCTAGAGAGTTGAAATTTCTAATTAAGTGTGACTTTAGGTTAAAGGGGCTACTACTGTAGACACAGAACTTTCAGATAGTTATGTAAGTTTTTCTCTTTTCTTTTATGAGTGGGTGGGATACTGAAATTGGTGTTGTTTGGATGGTGTGTTAGAACGTGCTGTCCACCCACTCAGCCTCCATTTAGTAGGATCACAGGTGTGTTCACATTGGTCTGAGAAGCAAGCCTGGGCCTCTCAGGTAGCTTCCAACGTCCCCAAATGGAAGCACCCCCAGTGCCATTATGTAGGAGTTTTTTGTTTGTTTTTGAAATATTTTTGCTTTAGGGCACATATGCCTACCGGAGACACAGAGACAGAGAGACAGAAAATGAGAAATCACTCTTCAAGGAAAATGCCCACAGCACAATCCCTTCCCCTCTATTCTTCTCTCAGAATTTTGGGCAGGCACACACACGTCCCCAGAGTGATTTTTCAAGCTACCAGGTCTGGGACTTGAACTGTGATCAGCCATATGGGAGTTCAGTATGTTAACAACATTGCACCATCTTCTGGCCCTACATAAGAGTTTTGAAGCAGACGTGATTGTGGAAGCACATCTAAGAAACTACAATGGTTCCTTAACTAGTGTTCACTAAACCACCAGATATATAAAACTTAGATGAAAAATATTCAAAGCAACATAAATTAATACCATTTTTATTTTTTACAAAATAACTATTTTGGGTCCAGCAGTTGATGTGGTGGTTAAGGACGCTAGACTCCCACGTGGCCAACGGCGGTTTGAGTTCCAGACCTGGCAGCTTGGTTTTTCACTTTCTCTCTCTCTCATTCTGTCCCTCTCTGGTCAAATGAAAAATAAAGTTAAATAAAAATAATTCTTTAAGGACAGAAGAATACTTAATCGGAAAAGTGCTTGCACATCGATGTTTATTGTGGCACTTTCCACGATTGCTAAGTCATGAAAACAACCCAAATGCCCACGAACTGATGAATGGTTAGAAAAACTGTGGCACATATACTCAATGGAATACTATTCATCCATGAACAACAAAACCCTGGCTTTTGAAAGGAAGTGGATGAATATGGAAGACTTACTGCTGAGTGAAGCAAGCCATGCTATGAAGGAGAGGCATTGTATGTCCCCACTTAATATATACCAAGTGTCTGCACTCTATGACTGAAACTAATTGTCTAAAGGATATAGAAACACAGTATATAGATGTAAATACCAGATATAGTGTGTGTGAAAGAGAGGGTCTGAGGAAGGACATTTGGGGAGGGACAGGGAGGCAAAGCATTAATGGCACAAAGAGGTGTGGTATTACCTGTTGAAAATATTTTGTAGTTTTATCAACAGTACTAGGGAGAAATGTTCACCTGTTTAAATATCCATTTTGTAAGACAAATTATAATGTGATTGAATGTATGGAAGAAAATGAAATAAAAAAATAAAAAAAAATTTATAAAAAGAATTCTTAAAAAAATAACTGTCTCAAGCAACAACCTTTTTTAGGAAGTTACAGAAAAGGGAAACTATGGTATAAATAATTTTCTGTGGAAGGATTATAGAAAACATCTCATTGAAACTTTTTTTCCAAGAATAATTTGGCTCTGGGTTAATGTTTAAAAGAAGCAAAATACTACACCACACCTGAGTACACTGAAACGGCTGGGATGTTAGATGGTCGTGAGCAGGCAGAACCATGAAATGTTAGCCTTAGACTCTGCTGTTTGACTTTTACGTTTGTTGGATTCATATTGCATTTGTACAAGCCGTGATCTTGGCATATTTGAAGATGGTCAGTTAATTATGTCAGGCCAAGTTTATATGCACTTCTGAAAATGCTCTCATTTCTGTTGTTTATTAGAAAGCACTTCTGGTAAAAACTGATGTTGGCTGTTCCAAGTTTTATGAAGAGACTGCTACTGTTCCCAATGAAATGTGTCCCATAGCTCTCGAAGAATGCATTAGTATAAAGAAAGACATCGAGTAGCCTGACGTGGTTGTAGAGTATGCCTACTCTCAGTTATGAGTCTACAATATGTAACTTCAGTGTCAGTGAGAGTTGCACTTACACCACCACTATGCCCTAGAATGTGAGCATATTAAGTCTCCCCCTACACACGCACGTTCTTGCTCTCACAGATGTTTGCTCACACACCAGGCGGCAGCATCCTTCGTGGGTGTTTTACTTACTGACAGGCCTTTGGCAGATTTAGCTGCTTGGTCCTAAGTGACGACTTTTGTGGTGATATCTCGTCAGGCAGAGCTGCAGAGTAGAGAGTTGAAACAGGGCACTGATAACCTGAGGTGCTGAGTGTGGAAGAGGTCGAAAGGGGCAGGGTCTTCAGAATTATAAATACTGAAGCTTTCTCTTCTCTGCGCTCCCCACCCCCACCATGTTTTAAAGTAGGTTAATTAATCTTTTAGTCTTGAGATTCTGTTCGCCCATGTTGCTCTTGCAGGAAAGAGCATCCAGCGAACAAGAGAGTAAAGACAGGATCCTCAGCAAGGCATTTGGCCTATAGGAGTTTGTGTGGTGTTTATCTAAACCTTTCCATTGGGCCTCCCTGATGTCTTGTGTACGTTTCTCATAACCTGTCTTAGTATGTTACTGTGTTGCTAAACAAATATACCTGAGACTGGGATCTGTAAAAAGTAGAGATGGGGACCGGCAGTTAGCATAATGGCTATGTCGCTGGACTCCCACATAGTCGACCGCGGTTTGAGTCCCGGACCCGGTGGTTTAAACTCAGGCTGGGCGCGTGTGCATGCATGCCCAAGATCCCAAGAGGAGAATGGAGGAGAAGGGATTGTGGTGTGGCCATCCTCCCTGGGTGGGGGGGGTGATTTCTCGCTTTCTGTCTCTCTGTCTGTCTCTGTCTGTCTGGCGAGTGCACGCGCTCTATAGCAAAAACCTCTTCAAAAAAAAAAAAAAGTAGAGATGTATTTGGTTCACGAGTCTGGTGGCTGGAAAGTTGAAGAGCGTAAGGCTGGTTTCTAGTGCTACGTAACAACATGTCCACATGGCACATGAAAAGAGAGAGAGGCCTGTGGGCAGCTCTAACTTTTATACCAGCTCACCTCACTCTCTTTGGAACTGATCCCTCCCTATGAGAGAGAACTCCCTCCTTCTGGCAAGACAGTATTAAGACCATTCACGAGGGTGATGCCTCCATCCTTTAAACACTACCCCTAGCCTTCACTTCTTTAAGTTTACATGTCGTCCCAGTGTCAATATGTGGGGGACCAAATTCTAACACATGAGTCCTTGGCAGGAGGCAAACTGTAGCAGACCCTATAAAACTTTTCTCACCAGTGTAAAGCAAAAGAAAAACAATGACTAGCACTCACACTTGTAGAATGTAATTTTTCAGTGCACCCTTCCCCTCATTCACACTCAATGAGAAATTGTTCTCTGGATGGTTGGAAAGATCCTACCTGGGAGATGTCATGGCGAGAATTCACAGTGACTGTCCTGGGTAGTCATACTGGCCTGCTCTTCCATCTCCTGGGAGGTAATACATTGGGAGATTCCTCCAGACTTTCTAGACAAACAGAACGTGAAAGTCAGATTTTAAAAAAGTGAATTTTATTTTCATACAATTGAAATGACTGTTTTTAAGTCATAATTCTATTTTTTCCTTTCTAGCATTTGATTTGATGGGTGTCACTTTTTCTAAGTGCAAAAAAGTGTCGTGTTCATGACTGTTTTTTATTTAGGTAAAACCACAAGATGATCCCCAATTTTCTTCCTCAGGTGGCCTCTATGCCTTCTTTAGCAAAGGGCATTCTTTTGTTGTTTTGTCTAGCAAGAAATGACAGACTCGTCTTCAGTGCCTCAGTAGCTGTAGGAAGTCAGGAATTGTTCTTTTGGAAGAATTTACAGATTTAGAATCAGAGATCATTCGTGTAGGAAGAGCCTTTGGATTCAGGTGTGAGATTTTGTATTGGTTTGAGTTTATGTGAACAGTAAGTAGGAGGTGATTATTTATTTATTTAAAAATTTATTTTGGAGAGGTTTTTGCTATAGGGCACGGGTGCTCGCCAGACCAAGAGAGACAAAGAGATAGCGAGAAATCATCCCCCAGGGGGGATGGCCACGCCGCAATCCCTTCTCCTCCACTCTCTTCTGGGGATCTTGGGCATGCAAGCACACGCTCCCAGCATGAGTTTAAGCCACTGGGTCCGGGACTTGAACCATGGTCGACTACATGGGAGTCCAGTGACATGACCATTACGCTAACTTCTGGTCCTGAGGTGATTTATTATATGACGTTTCAGCAGTTGGTAAAACAGGGATGGTAAATAGCATGGCCATAAAGGTTTACTTTAAGAATTGTTTAGACATTTCCTTGTGTTGGGGAGCGAAACTATTTTAAGGTTTGTTATTTTACTATTTCTGTTGATCAGCAGATGGCCTTTTAGTGACCAGGACAAGGATGAGGAAGCACATAATACGAATCAAGCACTCGTACAGACGGGTGAGGGTGCGGAGGGGGAGGAAGTTGGCGTGTATGCAGTGTGCACATGTCCCTGCCACTCCTCACCTAGCCGCCCAGGCCGGACTCTCCCACCTTTGCACTTGGGTGTCCTCAGCTGTAAAGTGGAAACCGTCGCATCACTGACACGTGGCCTTCCCACTGTGGTGGATTTTGAGGGTCAAGAGAAGGACTACCTTTTCATACAGTGATCTACAACTGAGATGGTGGTACTAATTCTCTTGATTTTTGATATAGTCACTGTTCTTGAGAAACTTAATCTTACGTGTGTATAAAGAGGGTTTATATAAAAACAAATATTCAGAGAGCCCTGGAAGGGGGATACCAAATGCAGTTCTTTTTCTTTCTTTCATTTATTTTTATTTTTAATTTTTAAATGTATTTATTTATTTTTAAAGAATTATTTAATTGTATTTATTCATTCATCTATTTTAACATGACCAGAAAGAGACAGAGAGAGGGGGAAAGTGAGAAAGCAAGCCACCAGGCCCGGGACTCAAACCATGGCTGGCCATGTGGGATTGTCCAGCACTTTAACCACCACACCACCTGCTGGCCCATTCAGTTCTTTTTCAACAGTATGTGTTTTACAGGAAGTCAGGGAAAGGAGAGATGTGTGCAGGCAGACTAGTCGGAGGACGCTTGCAGAGAAGGTGGGGACACGAGCTGGATTTTTAGGTGTAGGTGGAGCAGAGGGTGTGAGCAGAGACCTGGACCTGGAGCAGAGAATGCACGAATTGACCTGGACCCTCTATAAGACTCCTGTAATTATTGCTCAGCTGGAAAACTGGTAACTGTTAAACTAAGCTGGACTAACTGCAGATTGAGCCTGAAATTCGAAAATTCTTTAGATAGTAATTCTCCCCTCTAGGGAACATTGATTCTCAGAGGGCTTACCCTTCTTCCTAGCACTTTTCCTAGGCGGGGTGGTCCATGGGGTAGTGGGTAGGAAGGGGGTGAGGCAGAGTTAGTGACCTTGTGCCCGTTGTCCATGTCTGTGTGTCTGGGGGCATCGTCTGGTTTCCTTTGTTGCCGAAAGCCTTGTGACCTCCATTGTGAGGTCTGCAAGTGATGAACTCATGGCCTGGGCTTTGCTTCCATTTGTACTCCGTGGCCAGCAGCAGGCTTCCCCATGGCTCTCACTGAACCGTAGAACCTTGGGCATCTGGCCATGCCTCCCCAGGGGTCTTGGCCTGAGCACTCTACCCTGTGACCTTGTTGCAGAGCTGTCTCAATTTATGGCAGGGATCTCCCACAAGAAGCTTCCTGGCCAGATTCTTGAGCGCTCTCTGGGTTCTGTCCACCCTATGCAGTAATTGGGCACAGGTGAGGACGCTCAGTCTCAGCATCCCCTCTGCCTGATCGCTGTACTTGCCGGCCTGCATCCCAGCTTGCCGGTGTGGTGCAGGGCTCTCGTGTGGGATGGGAGCGAGTGAGCACAGTGGGAGGGGGAGAACAGGAGGACCGACCTGTGTGTGCTCGTCTGTGCTTTCTTCCTTATTTTTTCCCCCACAATTCTTTCAATACAAGAAATGTCAGAATTCCCTCCTTCGTCTTCTGCCAAGGTCTTCCTTATGTAGGACTCTACATGTTAGGTTAGCAGAAATGGGAAGAAAGAAAGAAGAGACTGTTTGCCATCTTTGCTCAAGACGACTTGCAAAGCTCTTGTTTTGAAGTAAAAATCTTATTTTCTTAATGTCAGAGGTTGACTATTTTTACTGTTTTGGTTTTTGTTTATGCATCTCTTCTGTAATAAATATTAAATCTATAATTTTAATCTCTCCAAGATGGAAAAAGGTCATGTGTTCACTAAGTTAAGGTATAAAAGTCAAAAGTTAAAAAAATACTTAACATTTTGGGACCAGCAGATGGCATAACAGTTACGTTGATGGACTCCCACAGAGTCAACTACAGTTCGAGTTCAAGACCCAGTAGCTTGGGACCAGCAGTTAGTGTAATGGCTGTATCACTGGACTCCCATGTAGTCGACTGCGGTTTGAGTCCCGGACCTGGTGGCTTAAACTCACGCTGGGCGCATGTGCATGCGTGCCCAAGATCCTGAGAGGAGAATGGGGGAGAAGGGATTGTGGCGTGGCCATCCCCCCTGGGGGGTGATTTCCCGCTTTCTGTCTCTCTATCTATCTCTGTCTTTCCGGCGAGTGCATGCTCCCTATAGCGAAAACCTCTCAAAAAAAAAAAAAAAGACCCAGTGGCTTGAAACTCACTCTGGGTGAGTGTGCATGTGTGTCTCCAAGAGGAGAAGGGATTGTGGTGTGGCCATCCCCTCCCCCCAGGGGGTGATTCTTGTTTTCTGTCTTTCTCTGTATCTGCAGTGAGAGCGCATACCCTATAGCAAAAATCTCCTTTAAAAACAAAACACTTACCATTTCAAAATATGTTAAAAGTGATCAAGAAGTATATTGGAGAGGCTGGCACATGGCATGATGGTAAAGGGCGCTGGATTCCCAGATGGCCGACCACGGTTTGAGTCCTGGACCTGGTGGCTTGCTTTCTGTCTCTCTCGTACATGTGCTCTGTCCCTCTCTGGTCACATGAAAAAAAAGAAAGAAAAAATAACAGTAAATAAATAAATAAATTTAAATATAAAATAATTCTTTACAAAAAAGCATCACAAAATTGATCCAGTTTCTTCGAGCCAGATATTCCAAATTGTATCCTGTAGGACTGACTTGTAAAAACTTTAAAATGATTCCTTCCAAAAGGGATTTATGGACAGACAGGCTATTTGCCTCTCGGACAGTCACCACAAATATTAACTTGTTCAAGATTTTGAAAAACCCCAGCTTTTTTTTTTTTTTTTTTTAAATGTATCTGTTAAATCTTGACCATGAAGCTTTTAAAAAATTATTTAATAACTACTGATTCCTAGTGGAATATGGTGTTTTTAAGTATGAGTTTACCTAATTGACAGGACAGGGTCGTAGCCATGCTGGTTAGAGTCTGAAATCAAGGAGAAACCAGCAAGTTGAAGACCTCGTCATATGGCTTGCTTTCGGAGACTTTTCTTTTTATTTTTTGCCAAGGACCATAACTAGGTTATAATGAAGGTGTTTTTCAAAGTAAGTTCAAACCTGTTCACTCAGTATTTACTTTGAGTTGAATTGCAGGTAGAAATCATTTTCCTTGGGAACTATTTTTTGGTAAAGTCGTTTGTGCGATGTGGAAACTATTTTGTAATACATATGGCTAGGCAGTGGCCTTTGTTACATCCAATTAGAGTTTTCTCTGCTGATTAAATGTGAGACTGCAGTGTTTCGCTTGGCTACAAGCACACAAATTCACTTGGGACCTCTTCTGTGTCAGCTTTTCGCAGACAGTGAGTATAATATTAATAATATTTATGTTTGCATAATTCTGGAATTCATTACAGACAGAAATAGCCACGATGTATACTTGTCTGAAGTAATATTCTGACGAATAGTACTATTTGAGAGTTCTTTGATGCTCTACAAAATGAAGAAATAAATATATGGTGCCTGTAAAAGGGATGTAGTAAGATTTTGATATATAACGGGTAGTCGGAAAAGTCAGGATGTGTTTTTCTATGCAAAAATGCGCCATGACTTTTCTGACAACCCAGTATAATTAAGGAAACAGAATATTGGAGCTATGAGAAACTCAGCCAATGTCTGTCTACTATACACAGAAGTGGAAAGATGAGGCCAGAGAAGTTAAATAATAATCGTAGGTCTGTAGTGAGCACTACGACGTAATTTCATCTTTATTGATGAAATGAACAATAACTTAATGTTTAGGTAACTTTGTTTTTGGGTAAAATATTACAGTGAGACTCAAGAAATCTGATTCTTTTTTTTTAATTATTAAAAAAAATTTTTTTATAGAGATTTTTGCTGTAGGGCCTGTGCACTCGCCAGACAAGAAGTAAGAAATCACCCTCGGAGTGGGAGGACAGCCACACTACGGTCCTCTCTCCTTCATTCTCCTCTCAGGATTTTGGGCATGCACACACATGTACCCGGCGTGAATTTCAAGCTTCCAGGTCTGGGACTTGAACTGCGGTCCACCATGTGGGAGTCCAGTGACATAGGCATTACGATATCTGTTGGTTACAGAATCTGACTCTTTAAGACCTTAAACTAAATGTTCACTATGGTTGTTAAATTGTCCCTGTCTCTATGAAATAGTTTGTTCAATGAAACTAAGAGTATTTGCAAAATTTGTAAATATGTAATGAAACAACCTTGACTTTTCATTTATAATAAAATAGCATTTTAGGATTGAAGATAAATGATAGCTACAACTTTGTTGCTGAAGACTTTTGTGTCCACAGTGAAATGAACTTATAATTTAGTTATAAATCATGCTTAGAGTGTTGCCAGAAGTTGAAATGGCAACAAAACTCCCCTTCTGATGGGGATAGATGAATTACAGGGGAAGTAGTATAAAAAGTGGGAAAGCAGTGTAGGGACTCTGGCAAAACCCTGGTTTCTCCTCTGAAGTGCCCTGGGAATGATAAATCTGTTCTATTTTGTCCGGAACTTCTTATTCTTTATATTGAAATTGCCATACCCTAACTCAACAGTAGCAGTGGAAAAGCTGTGTACAGAATGAAGAGAATGAGTGAATGGATACAAATAGATCTAAATATTTCTAGCCAGAAATAACAGTGTAACAGAAGATGATTTTTGCATACATTTTATTATAGCTGCTCCTAATTCCCTTGCAGTACATTTTGTCTGGTACTTTCATTGCCTGGTTAGTTAGTAGCAAACAATATACATTGGAATCCAGTGCAGGTCAACCATTGTTTTCCTAAGTAGTACATTTCCTGAGATGGCTTCCAAGCCTAGTTCTATTTAGCTTTATCCAAGAAGACATTTATTATCTAAGACATTATCCGTATTGGATAAAGTTGATCTAAGGGGATGTATGCAAAACTAGTCAAGGAAAGTGTCTATATGTTCAGCCCAAAACTAACACGATTTTCCATCAGAACTGGGGGTTCTAACAGTTATTTAGTTGGCTCAGTGATTCACTTTGACCGTAATTCCCATTGCATACCAGCTGTTAGCTGCTAACTTTAAACTAGCTTCTGAAGGTCCCAAAGACTGTTTTTTACATAGTAAATTGAGTAATACCTATCTCATAGGATTTTGGTGAGCATGAAATAGATCATTTGTCTTGTCCGTTGTTGAGCCCAGGTGCTGCAGAAGTTACTGGGTTATAAGTAGTAGTTTCTTCCTCATTTCCTCGCTTCTGTGATACAGGTAGAAATGTCAGTAACTGGACCAGCAGTTAGCGTAATGGCTATGTTGCTGGACTCCCACGTAGTCGACCGCGGTTTGCATCCCAGACCTGGTGGCTTAAAACTCACGCCGGGTGCGTGTGCGTGCATGCCCAAGATCCCGAGGGGAGAATGGAGGAGAAGGGATTGCGGCGGGGCCATCCCTCCTGGGGGGTGATTTCTCGCTTTCTGTCTCTCTGTCTGTCTCTGTCTGTCAGGCGAGCGCACGCGCCCTATAGCGAAAACCTCTCAAAAAAAGGAAAAAAAAAAAAAAAAAAAGAAAGAAACCTCATGATGCATTTTTGTGTAGGAACACAGAAAAGTACCTCATGACTTTTCTGAGGATCCGGTAGTTATGTTTCCAATGCTTTAACATTCCTGCGTTACAGTCAGAGATACTAGATAAAATAGACACTGTTAAATTTGATCTTAGGTAAATATCAAATCATTTTTTTTAGTAGGCATATATCCCAAATATTGTGTGACAAATACACTGAAAAAGCATTCCCTGTTTATCTGAAATTAAATCTGGCAACTGTATTACTAACAAGCTGAATTTTAGATGATTAGCAATTGATACTCCTTTTTTCTCATTATATCGAAGATGTTACTATTAAACATAAAAAAGTTGGTAGGTTTTTTTTTTCCCAAAATGCCAGTTATCTTAATTCTTGAAAGAAAAAACTATATGTGTGGGGGGTGGAGCTTAAGAAAGATTGTGAGAGTACTTTTTGTCATCAATTAACTACTGAATCGCACTTGAGTAATTAATGATTTAATTTAATTTTAAGTAGTGAAATGTGGAGATAGCCAACAAAAAAATGGTCTGTCACACCTGAGACAGTGTGGCCGAGGGAACAACTTACATTTTGTAAACTGTGGTAAATAGAAAGTAAAATCAGCCTAGACCCAGCATTATGTTCAGCTGACCTTGCTTTATGTTGCTTCAGTATTTAGAATAGTAAATATTAATGAAAACTTAAAAATTTCTCAGTGCCACGTGGTGTTTATAATACGTGTGAACTGTAAGTTTCTATTTTGCTATTATTGTTAAGTTGTCCAAAAGTCATGACGTTATTTTGTCTGTTTTTCAGAGACGAGAGAGAGAGAGAGAGAGAGAGAGAGAGAGAGAGAGAGAGAGAGAGAAATAGGAAAACAGGCCCAGGCCCAGGCCCAGGCTGCACCCTCTCTGGTGTTACCAGCAGTTAAGTCTGGTCGCTGCTTGGAGTCAGTTAAATGAGAGGCAGAGGCTGGTGAAGAAGGGAGTTTATTTCTGCAGCTGGTTACAGGGAAACAATCAGCGATCACCTCCACACGGTCTCGAAAAGCTCAACATGTTCTTAGTGTTCCTAGATACGTGGGACCGCACGTGCAAATCACTCCACTCCAGTCCGTCAGTCGCTCCCCCGAGTAATCGTCCTGAGTGCTTCAGTTACTCACTCCTGGTTTCTCATCTGACCATTCCTCACACAGATCTCCCTGTGACTCAGGGCTTGGCCAGATTGTCATCAGAGGCTTTCTGAATTTCAGAATGGCGATAGTCCTGCTGGCTTTAAACTGGGCTGTTTCAATGGGAGACGGTCAGGCCTCTGTCCCTTCTCCATTTCTCCATCTCTTCGGGATTCAGGGGAAAAGTCTAGCTCGTGTTTTAAGCCACTGGGTCTGGGACATGAGCCTCGCAGTCAACCGTGTGGGATCTAGCTGTCTTAACTACCGTGCCACTGTCTGATCCCACATTTCTTCTTTTTCTTTTTAAGAATTATTTATTTAATTTTATTGATTCATTTATCCATTTTAATTTGACCAGAGATATACACGGAGTGGGGGGGGAGGGTGTGGAGGCGGGGAGGGAAAGTGAGAAAGCAAGCCACCAGGTTCAGGACTTGAACCGTGGCTGGCCCTGTGGGAGTGTCCACCACCTTAACCAACACACCACCTTCAGGTTTCTCCCACATTTATTCTTAATACTATTTTAGGTGCTTTTGCATTTTATTTCAGATGCCTTTTTTTTTAATTAGATGAAAACTTATCGATGGTTTCTTTACCCAAAGGAAACCACCAGTATCTTATAGGTATTTTATTCTTCTTTATGTTTTCTTTGTATATACATTGGATTGGTCATAATTAATGTATTATTATTTTGTCATTTAGTAATATTACAAAATGATAATTTTAATGGCTACTTAGTGTTATGTCTTCATGTTACTTGTACGATAATTTCCTCAACTGCTCCCACACTGTTAGACATTTAGTTAGGTTGCAGTTTTTTATTAGAGGTAATGTCAACATAAACAATTTGGGGCATACTTTAGATGGTGATGATCCTGCCTTAAGCTACTTACTTAAAGTTGAGTGTTAATGGTTCAAAGAAATGCATACATTATAAGGTTCTAGAAACACACTTTCAAAACTACTATCCCAAAGGATTGTGCTTATTTGTCAAGATTAGTAATATGTTATGGTTCCTGTTTATTTCCTCATTTGACTTTTCCTTACATTTCCAAAAATTTTTGCTAAATTCCTTATTTAAAAAACATGGACATTTTTTAAATAAGCAACATTACGTTGCTTGACTCCCATATGACTGATCACGGTTCAAATCCCGGACCTAGTGGCTTCAAACTCATGCTGTGTGCATGTGCATGCGTGCCCAAAATCCCAAGAGGAGAATGGAAGAGAAGGGACTGTGGCGTGGCCATCCCCCTGATAGGCGTTTTCTTGCTCTCCGTTTCTCTCTGTATCTCTGGCGAATGCACACATCCTATAGCAAAAATCTCTCTTAAAAAGAAAAAAGGCATTTGAAACATTGTAGATTTCTTTGATTATTATTATGGTTGAACGTATATAAATGTGTGACCACTGACGTGTTTTTGGTTGTTTTACTTTTTATGATACTTTAATTAATTTTTAGGTTAGCCTGTACTGTCAACCTTTGAAGGGAATTTGAAAGATACTTGCTGCTTGAATATTAGTTTGCAGGTAGAACATTATATAAAATTGTCTTTGAGCAGTTTTGGTTTCACCTCCTTTGTACCAATATCATCTAAAATATTTTTAATGGTCAAACTAAGCTGTACATAGAATACCATTATTCCTTATATTTGAACAAAATTGTACAGCCATAATAAAATAAGCACAAGGTCACTTTGAAGTAAGGTTTCTAATACTGGGTGAAGTGCAGCCACTCAGTCCTCCTTAATATATAAGCCGCAGGTGTGCCCACCGTCAAACCCCCGGAGCACGCCAACTGGAAGGCAGAGCACCCACACACCTGTACAGCCGTTTCTTCTCTAGTACCAGATATCCTCGAGAGCTCGCCCCCATCCACTGATTTCCTCTCCCTTTGTGAACACTGTACGCCTCCCCCTCACCAAGTTGTAGAAAAGAGAAATGATATTGTGAAGCAACACTTTTTATCCTTTCTAAGATACATTTATTTAGCACGTTAGAAACAGTGGCCAAGAATCTGAAAGACTCGGAGAAGACCACTCAGCTTTTTGCTGTGAGAAAAGAGTTTGGGAAGCAAGAGAAATAGTGATCTGGCCTCTGCCAGTTTCCAAGATTTGAGGCAAAAGTAGAGGTTAGCCCTTGCTCTGAGGAGAGAGAGGGTCCTGGAGCACTTGCGAATTCAGGCTAGAATCTGAATTCTTAAAGAACACGGCCCCTCAGTTTGGCAGTTGTCTGAAACCGTCCTTCAGTAGGTGAATTCACAGCTTTTTGGACAGATTGTCGGTGAACTAAGTTCCAAATGGCACAGTCCTTTTTCTGTCTTACGTACTTTAAAACGAAACTTGCAAGCAGTGAGGAGAGATAATTATGCAGGCTGTTGTCAGCTCCTCTCAAGAAATACAGCTTTTCGAAGCACGTTTTCTTGTCATTCTGCATGTTGGCATTATTTGCTTCTAAGTCGATCCAAGTGTGTTCCTATTTGTATTAGAGACTCGCCACAAATTGTAACACTTATTTGCCATATATTGTCTTTGAGGGCCATGTTAATATGGTATACTTAGAACACTTAGCAATGTGTAGAAATTTAAAAAACAGATGCAACATACCAAATGCTATGAATAGTTGAATAGATCATTTTGTTAGTGTCTCTTGGAGGAGCGTCTAGTCATTTTTCTGTTATTATTAGAAAATAATTCAGTGTGGGCCAGCAGGTGACATAGTGGTGAAGGTGCAAGATCCCACGTGGTCTACTTCAGGTTTAAATCCTGGACTCAGTGGCTTGAAAAACATACCAAATGTGAGTGTGTGCCCAAAATCCGCAGAGGAGAATGAAGGAGAAGGGACTGTGGTGTGGCCATTCTCCTTGAGGGTGTTTTCTCACTTTCCCTCTCTCATTACCTTTCTCTGATGAGTGCACATGTCCTCTGACAAAAATCTTGAAAAATAAAAAAAGACATCAGTGCAAATTGAGGAATTATAAATTTGGTGTGTGGATGGGAAATAGCAGTTAAGGCGTGTTGTATTACTGTCCAGAAATCAGGAATACAGCAAGATGGAGATGGAAGCCCATGTGGGATGTTTCACCACACAGGCGAAGCAAATGCATTTTGATTTGTATTTTATATGGGATGTAGAGCCACATGAAATTAACAGTCTTTTCAGAAAGTATCTAAAATATACCTATCTGAGTCCCACCTGCTATGAAGACATAACACTGTGTTTCTTGAAGTTGTTGATTATGAATAAAGTCAGAGAAGAAATATGCCAAGTATGGAATCCTGCAAGGTGCATTGTATCTTTTTCACCTTTTGATGTTGACCAGCTCACCATAAGGCACATAGTAAGCAGTTAATCGATGCTGATTTGATTAGTTTGACAAGATTCTACCTCTCACCCTCCCTCAAAATTTATCCATTTATTTCATGAGAGAGAAGAACCCTCAAAAGGGTCTCAGGCCACAGTCCCCCTCCCAGCCTTTCAGTCTGCCAGGATCGTGGGCACACACGTTGCATGCCTGGCGTGTATAGTTGACCTCAGAACTGAACCCCAGCTTTCCTGTGGCTCCCCTCAGTGTGGAGTGTGGCACTACTGCTGTGTCATTGTGGCTGGACCAGTCCGGCATGATTTTTTAAAGCAGGGATCAAGAATCTTTATTAGTCATGTATGTTTATATAGCGCATAACATAGTCCTAAGAAGATTGAATAAAAGGTTTACTGGTTCTAAGGGAAATTCTGGTGTTTTTAATGATTCCTTGTGAGCTAGAACTGAGAAAAAGCACCGTAAAGAAACAACTAATGAGTAAATAATAAGTCAAAGTTCCCAAATTATTAAATTTTAAACTCAATGAGTATTTTTCTTTTTTTGGAGAGGATTTTGCTATAGGGCGTGTGTGCTCTCCAGAAAGACAGAGAGAGAGACAGAGAGCGAGAAATCACCCCCTGGGGGGATGGCCACGCCGCAATCCCTTCTCCTCCATTCTCCGTTTGGAATCTTGGACATGCACGCACACGCGCGTAGCACGAGTTTAAGCCACCGGGTCCAGGACTCAAACCATGGTCGACTACGTGGGAGTCCAGCGACATAGCCATTACACCAACTGCTGGTCCCTCAGTGAGTATTTATTAGTCATTATGGTACTCTTTTGCTTAACGAAGATGTCTCATAATGGGTGTTGCTCAACCATTAGAAACTAGCAGCTTAGTTCTTGGTCTCATAAAGTCCAGAGCCTGTTTTCCAACCAGTGCGTGGTCCTCTGCTCAGCGATGCAGGGACCCAGACTAACATTGTTTTATAGTTCCACCATTTTCCATTTAGGGCTTCTCTGTGGTGCTTATGTACACTAAACCCCTTGAAGGGGCAGAAAGTGTATTTGAGGTTCTCCTGGGCCAGGCTCAGGTCCTGCACCTACTGTCACTCACATTCCTGTGCCGGCGTCCTGCCCTGTCTGCGGGGACATGGCATGGTCTTGCTATGCGGCAGACTATCAGTAATCAGCCACATCTTTGTCTTCTTAAGGCATTAGTTCCTCTTTTCTGCATTTGTGAATGAAGTGACTTATGATTATGATGATTATACTCTGATCTATGCTGATTATTAAGAGAATTGATAGCCCTTTTTAAACAAGCAGGTTTATATTGAACGCTCAATTATAAAATTCTTAAGTGCGAGGACTGCTAAGCTTCGATACCTTGGTCATGACAGCTTTCTCAAATGCCAGGGAGGAAACCTTTGAATCCAAATATTTTCTCGGAATAAAAGGCCCACCCACAATAACATTCATTTGCAGAAGGAAATGATTTATTGCTCCCTGTGAATGAGTGCCAAAAAAAGTTTCTCCTGAAACATGTGCCAGTGTTTCCATATAAACACGATTTTCCCATATTCAGAGATGTGGAACTTTCTTTTCTCATAGGATTTATAGGTTTTGAGATGTGAAGGAGCCTCATAAAGTCCTTGTGCAGTTTGGGAGACTTGAAAATATTTAACTTTTGTAGCTCAAAAACGTATGTTGTAGAAATGATAGACTACCTAGAGGACATCGCGGGCTTGTCTTTTCCCAGGTTCTGTGATCTGCTTGCCAGAGTACATGGTTTTACGTTCTCATTCATTAAATAAGCATTTATGGAGCGTCAGCTATGAACTGTGTGTGATGAGTTTGTACTTAGTCTTTGGTGCTCATTGAATTTCAAGTCAGATAGGAGTGGGGCCAGCAGATGGCATAGTGGTTATGTCACTGGACTCCCACATGGCCAACTGTGGTTCAAGTTCTGGACCCATTCCAGACCTGGTTCAAGTGGCTTGAAACTCATGCCAGTGTGTGCGTGTGTATACCCAAGATCCTGGAATGGGTAGAATGGAGAGTGGGTAGAATGGAGAAGGGATTGTGATGTGTCCATCTCCCCTGGTGACTTCTTACTCCCCCCCTCACTGTCTTTGTTTGGTGAGCACCCACACCCTAAGGCAAAAACCACTTTAGAAAAATAGAGAAAGCCAGGTAGGGGTGAAAAGCTCCTGATTTGTGGACTTGCAACACACAGTTCAGTACTGTCATAGAAGCAGTGAACGTGGAAGGGACCAGTATTTTTGAGGAGACTTTGACAACTTTTTCTAGAAAAGATAACATACCATCTCAGCCTTGAAAAATCAGGCTTATGGGAACCAGCAGTTAGCGTAATGGCTGTCGCTGAACTCCCACGTAGTCGACCGTGGTTCACGTCCCGGACCCGGTGGCTTAAAACTCACGCCGGGCGCATGTGCGTGCGTGCCCAAGATCCCAAGAGGAGAATGGAGGAGAAGGGATTGCGGCGTGACCATCCCCCCTGGGGGGTGATTTCTCGCTTTCTGTCTCTATGTCTCTCTCTGTCTGTCTGGCGAGCGCACGCGCCCTATAGCGAAAAACCTCTCCAAAAAAAAAAAAAAAAAAAAAAAAAATCAGGCTTAGGTTTTTGCCTATGTAATGGAAAGGGATTAAAGTATTCAAGGCAGTTAGCAGCATAAACAAAATGGTGAAAGCTTCGAAAGAAAGTACGTGGCATGAGTGGGATCCTAGCATTATGGGAAGCTGGAAGTGTGGTGATTAGGGAGGCCTGGAGAGGCGTGAGCCTATCCTGATAGGTCGGACTGGCTTTGCGGCCGTGCCAAGACCTGTCCGCCTTTTTCTGTGGGCACTGGGAAGCCGTGGAAGGTGTTAGTTTGGGCAGTGAGATGATCAGGGCTGTATTTTGAAAGCTAGCCCTGTTAGCTCTGCACGTGATGGGCTACTGTTAAGAGGCAGGGGAGGGAACCAGCAGTTAGTGTAATGGCTATGTCTCTGGACTCCCATGTAGTCGACTGCGGTTCGCGTCCCGGACCTGGTGGCTTAAAACTCACGCCGGGCGCGTGTGCGTGCATGCCCAAGATCCAGAGAGGAGAATGGAGGAGAAGGGATTGTGGCGTGACCATCCCCCCTGGGGGATGATTTCTCGCTTTCTGTCTCTCTCTGTCTGTCTGGTGAGCGCACGTGCCCTATAGTGAAAACCTCTCCAAAAAAAAAAAGAAGAGGCAGGGGAGAGGGGTGAGGGAGCACATCTTGGGAAGGAGGATGAGCTCACACATTCAATTCCTGTAACTTGGTGACTAGTTTCTTTTGAAGGTCATTTATTGGTTTGTCATGAGAAAGTGGAAGAGTAACAGTATGTACAATTCAGTAGTGTCTTTGATCCAAACTTCAATGAATGACTTTTTTTTCTTTCTTTATAATGCAGTGTGTGCATGCCCATGAGAGTGTTGGGAGGGAAGGAGGGAGGGAGCACCCCCCACAGGGCCTGGTCACACCATGAGCCTCTTTCTCTCCCCTCCCCCCAGCCTGCAGGCCTTGGTCACTTGTGTGTGTGTGCCTGGCATGTTTCAGGCTGACCAGGCTGGGGACTTGAACCACGATTGTCTGTGAAATTTAGCTTTTACCGAGCAGCACGTTACTGCTGCACCATGGAGCCAGTCCCATAAATTGATTTTAAGTATGGGTCTTTTTGTGACAACAGTTGATGTTTTATTCTAAACCTTCTTTCCTGGATTCATCTCACCTGAGGATTTTAACTATTTCTGATTTTACCAATTTGCTTATTGATTATTTAAAGTATATCTAAATATGCTCACAAATGACCTAGTTCATGCAGACACATTACAAGCTGCTGCCTGCATGGAATTTGTGTTCTATTAAGGGAGATGGGCAATATATATATATATATATATATGGAAATATTGGGCCATTGGAAAAGTCACAATGCATTTTTGTACAGAAAAACATGTCATGACTTTTCTGATGACCCAATATATGTAGTGTCAGGTGGTGATGACAGCTAAGGGAAAAGCAGGCTGAGGGGCATGTGACAGCTCAGGGGTCTGCTGTCACCTGTCACCTGGAGGAGCTTCAAGGAGATGCCCTCAGAGAAAGTGACACTGAGGAGAGACTTGGAGGGAGTGAGGAAAACGTGCCCTGTGCGTTTCAGGGGTAAAGAGTTCCAGGAGTACAGAAACAGCAGGTGTCAAGACAGGTGGAAACCTGCCATGCCCGATGTGACAGGAGAATGCAGTGGGGACACTGAAGGCAAGGCGGTCTGAGAGGGGGAACAGAGGGCATCTCACTGGAGTCTTGTAGGCATAGGCGACTGTTAGGGTCTTGGCATTTTCTCTGAATTAAACAGGATGGAGAGTTTGAGTGGAGATGGAACATCACCTCCCTTGTACAAAGACAGCGTTGGCTACTGTGCTGACAGTAGGTTGTAGGGGTCCCCAGGGGGAGGTACTGGGGAGGCTGTCTCAGTGTCCCCAGGAGAGCCATGAGATCTCAGAGGTGGCTTAGAGCAGGTGTCCGAGCTGGCGGTGGCAGGAGGGTAGATTCGGGATCTGGTGTGTGAGAGGGAGCAGTCCGGGATGGCGCCCAGGCTGCTGGTCTGTAGGGCTGGAAGAACGGAGTCAGCGCTGTCGGGGTGAGGCAGGTCAGAACCAAGAGTGGAAGTAAGTACCAGGCGTTCACTTTTGGGCATCTTAGCTTGCCATGTCTGTGGCATATGCAGGTGAAAATGCCCAGCAGGCTGTGGTATGTACTCATCTGAAGGTCTGGGTGGAGGTTTCAGTATGTTTGGATTATATTTGGGGAAAAAAAAGAAGGGTTCATTTAAAATGGGTTGCAAGTAACTCACATCTATTCATAAATAGCTTAAACCATTATTTTAACATGAACGAGGGCATAGTATGACGAGAAAGATTGTTTTTATAAGGGCGTGTTTCTCAGTGACCTCTGTTCTACTCACATCTTGAAATTATGTTTTTAAACAGATTCTCGTTTTTATAAATTCAGAAATGGTAAAGGAGAGCTTGAAAGATGGTTTAGCTTTAATCTGAGGTTTAGAAAGCAGGCTTTCCTAAATCCGTGACTTGCTTCCAAAGGCGTAGCATTATGCACGCTGTCTTTGCCTGCCCTGCTTTTCAGTAATGAGTTTTTGACAGGGTCACATAGTGAGTGCCAACAGCAGAACTGCTTAGTGGCCAGAGTGTGGGCTCTGAAACACACCCGGGCTTTGTCATTTATTAGCTGGCTGGACTGGGGCAGGTTACTTACTGTCCCTGTGCCTCGTTTCCTTCTTAGTAAACTAAAGATAATAAAGACTATAGAACTGTTAAATGAATTACAGGAGTTAATGCAGTTAAGGTGCCGGGGACGTAAGTACCTAAATGAAGTGCTGAAGTGCCTAAATGTTAGCTGTTGTTATCTGCCTTTAATTGTTTACTGTTTTCCAAAGTTCCACCGGGCTCCTCCTAAATTTCTAAATTGCCGACTATCATTTTTCCCCTTGCCATTGTTTTTCAGTAGCTAACACTGTTCTTCTCTATAAATAAATACAAAGAGAAGATATAAAATGCTTTCTTTTTTCTTTTGGCCAGATGGCACATGAGCTTACCAGAAAGAGACAGGGAAAGCAAGAAAGCAACCTTCTGGGGGAGATAGGTTGCAACCCCATCTCCTCCACTTCTCCCTCCTCTTTAGATTTTGGGTACAACATGCACATGTGCTGGTGTTTTTTTCAAACCTCTGGATCCAGGACTCGAACTACGTGGTCAGCCATGTGGGATCCAACTTCTTTAACCACAAGCCATGGGCTGGCCTTGAAATATTTTTTAACAAACAAACAAAACAACTTACAATCGCATAGTTTGCATCTTTATATTCCTGAAGGTGAATTTTATGGATGTTATAGTAAAGTAACTCAAAGGCACAGTTATCAAGGAAAACAGAAGTGACTCGGGTTCATTCGGTTCTTAGTCTTTACACAGAAGAGAAAGGTCCAAGGAGCTTTGTTCCCCTTTTGTCTGTCTGTGTGAAAGCAGTGCTGTGGTCTGAATGTGTCCCCGAATGTGTGTTGAAACTTATGGCCAATATAATTGTATTACGAGGTGGGGCCTTTGGAAGGTGATGAAATCATGAAGGCAGAGCTTCCTAGATGGGATTAGGGCGCTCATAAAAGGACCCGAGTGAGTGGCTTCCCTTGCTTCTCCTATGTGAGGACACCACCCCCAACCCTAACTGTGCACCCCCTCGCCCCAAGGCACAGTAAGAAAGCATCTTTTTTTGGGGGGGGGGACAGATTTTTGCCATAGGGCATATGCGCTTGCCAGAAAGACAGAGACAGAGAGACAGAAAGTGAGAAATCACCCCCCAGGGGGGTTGGCCACGCCGCAATCCCTTCTCCTCCATTCTCCTCTTGGGATCTTGGGCACACATGCACACGCACCCAGCGTGTGTTTAAGCCACCGGATCTGGGACTCGAACCACGATCAACTACATGGGAGTCCAGTGACATAGCCATTACGTTAACTGCTGGTCCCAGAAAGCATCATCTTGAAGCAGAGAGAACCTCTCACCTGACACTGGGCTTCTTGGTGCCCTGACCTTGGACTTCCCAGCTTCTGGAAACTATAAGAAATACATTTCTCTGTTTATTAATTACCCAGTCTAGGGAATTCATTATGGCAGCACAAATAGACTTAGAGAGTATACTGCCTGTGAAGTCTTTGAGAATTCTTGGCTGGTAGAGTAGACAACACCTCATTTTGGGGAGGACGTGCCACCAAATCCCTAAACATTTTGTTTTCATACACTCAAATTTTAAAAAATACCTGTGTCATTTTTTTCTTCACAGCTTCAGGAATATCTATTTTTCATTCTTTGATTTGCTCTAAATTCTGGGGCTTCTGTTTTCAAGGTGTGTGAATTTTGCCTGTTAGCTTCAGGGCCTCCGTTTCTGTACGGTCTGCAAAGTGGGAGTTTTCCGAGCATCACCCTTCAGGCAACACGGAGTCAGTCATATGGTTCTGTTGCATTAGCTGATTTCATTCTAATTGATCAGTGGCTGTGTCTAAATGATTGCTAAATGCATTTAAAATTTCCCCTGCTTCCAGAGGGTTGCCCTAAGGATGAGGGAGGGAGGGAGGGAGGGAGAGAGAAAGAGATAGTGTGTGTGTGTGTGTGTGTGTGTGTGTGTGTGTGTGTAGTGGGACATGGATGCTCTTATTTATTTATTTATTTATTTATTTATTTTTGGAGAGGTTTTTGCGATAGGGCGCGTACGCTCGCAAGACAGAGAGAGACAGAGAGACAGAAAGCAAGAAATCAGCCCCCAGGGGGATGGCCATGCTGCAATCCCTTCTCCTCCATTCTCCTCTCGGGATCTTGGGCACGCATGCACATGTGCCTGGCGTGAGTTTTAAGCCACTGGGTCCGGGACGCGAACCGCGGTCGATTACATGGGAGTCCAGCGACACAGCCATTACGTTAACTGCTGGTCCCGGGACATGGATGCTTTTAAGAGAAGGTATCAGGATCTGCAGAGAAGAGCGTTTTCCCAGGGCTCCATCCATTTCTTGGAAATTGTATCATACAGATGCAATGTTGTATCCGTCACAAATATGTTGAGGTATGGAAAGCTACAAACCATCTCTCCCAGGTGGATGGTTCTTTTCCCCCACCGTGAGTGGTTCTTAACTGTTGCTTCCGGTAGGACCACTTGTGGAACTTTAAAATGAGATCAGTTGGGGCCAGCCGGTGGTGCAGTTGTTTAGGAACTTGACTCCCATGTGGTTGACTGCAGTTTGAGTCCTGAACCTGATGGCTTGAAACTCATGCTGGGCACGTGTGTTTGCATATGCCCTATAGCAAAAAATCTCTCTCTCTCAAAAAAAAAAAAAAAAAAAAATTAATTAAATCAGAAACTCCAAAGAGGGCTCCTGGCATTGATTTTGTTTTGAAAAGCTGTGCAGCGGATTCTGTTGGTAACCTAGGTTTGAGGACCAGGGTACTGTGCATTCTTTTCCTGTATGAAGACAGTGTTGCTGTTTGTATTCTCTCATATTTGCTAGGACGCGTTGATACTTATCCCCTGGTCAGTTCGTTACAGTATATCTTTGTCCTATGCTAGGAGTTATAATCTTAGTATTTCAGTCTTCTAGGACTCCTCATTCATTCAACAAGTAATGATAGTATCCACTGTGCATACACTGCTGACCTTGTGCCAGGGACTGTTGTAAGTGCTTTATTTCTAACTTGTTAATTTTTTAGGACAGCTGTAAAGGATAGGGACTATCATTTCCACATTTCACACATGAGGAAACAGGTATGAAGAGGCTCAGTATCTGGTGTGGGGTTCCGTGAGCAGCATGAGACAGACCTGAATCTGTCTGTTTAGTCTCAACTTTTCAATGCCACACTGCTGTCTGTGGAGTTATGCACCTACTACATGACCGGGACTGTTCTGGGTGCTGAGATGAAAACAGTGAATGTGGGACCAGCAGTTGGCGTAATGGCTATGTCACTGGACTCCCATGTAGCCAACGGCAGTTTGAGTCCCAGACCCGGGGGCTTAAACTCATGCTGGGCACGTGTGCGTGTGTGCCAAGATCCTGAGAGGAGAATGGATGAGAAGGGATTGTGGTGTGGCCATCCCCCCTGGGGGGTGATTTCTTGCTTTCTGTCTCTCTGTTTCTCTCGGTCTTTCTGGTGAGTGCACGCACCCTATAGCAGAAAATCTCTCCAAAAAAAAAAAAAAGAAATTTAAAATTTGCTTTATTATTATTTTAAATGTGCTGTTGGGTGCATGCACTCATCAGAGAGAGAGAGAGAAAGTGAAAGTGAGAAAGCGAGCTGCCGGGACTAGAACTTGAACTGTGGTTGCCATGTAGGAATCCAGAGCCTTAACCACCATGCCACCTGCCGGCCCTGCTCCTGAATTTTTATCAAGGTTTTCTTATTAGCAAATACTCTACCACTAAAGCTGTTCCTTCATCCCATGTAATTGGACATAATTGAAAACATATAGTATCCTTATTTAAAAGTTTTATTAGTCTAGACAGTTTGGGGAGAAGATGAATAAGTGGACATTTATAGAAAAGCCCTCCATTCATTGTCTAGACTTCCTCAGGCCTGTGTCATTTTTCCCTTGCAGGCTGAGCTCTGTGTCAGAGTGTGAAACTTCACGGTGAGACCTTTTGCAGCCCTCTCTGAGCGAAAGGGCCCCTGTGCTTACATAGCCAGGCCTTTATTAACCCTCTTTCTCCTTCCCTCTTGCGGTGTCCCATCTTCTCCGAGCCCTGTGACCTGTACAAGGAGCTCATGAACTAACTCATTTGAGCTGGAAATGATTGGCCGACAGGGTAAGGAGCAGCCCTTTCCAAATACCAGTTGCATTTCAGCAGGAGTTTGGATGTGAGCTCCGGAGAAGGGAGCACGTGGGAATCTCGGGCACTGGCAGAGCCCATGGGAACGTTTCTCGGTGGGGCCTTTTGTCACCCCTCCACTGCCATCACTTAAACAGCTGCATGCACCGTGTGTGTGTAAACACGTTCTTCTCCCTGCTCCTTGAGCACCCAGCCTGGGGACCCTTATTCAGGGCTTTGCAAATACAGCCTTGCCTGTGACCTTTTAATCTAATCTCGATGCTCTTGAGATTTTCAAGTACATGCTGACAGGGGTTTTGTGAGAATATGTGAGTTTCTGTGTAACGGTGACAGACCGTTTAACAGGGCGCTCACCCAGGACTGTGCATTTGGACACAGTTGGTAGTACCTTAATAGGGAACAAAATTTGCCTAACGATTTTATTTTGAAATGTTGGCTTAAAAACATCACATTCAGTCAGAGTTAGAGGATGACTTTTCTGCCAAAATGAACAGTTCCTAAAGCATTCTGTCATCCTGAGCTTTTATTTTTTCCTGCTCACTCTCCTTAGCACTTAGTTTTCCTCATGACTAGCAAGTAGCTGAATGAGTTGAATTTGCCCGAATGTACCGTCGGTATTACCTATTAATTAATTAACGCAGTGAGGTCCTTGATGTCCAGGAGTAAGTCTTGCAGCTTTATTCCTGTGGACCTCCCAAAGTGAGGCCCATCCAGACCTTCGTTATTTCAAGGGACTTCAGACAGTTTATAGAAAAATGGAATTAAAGTTTGAGTATTTCGGTGCAGAAAAAATAGAAATCCATGGATAGTTTTATATACACATTTTCCCTGAACTATTTCTTTTCTTATTTTTTTTGGAGAGGTTTTTGCTATAGGGCGCATACGCTCGCCAGACAGAGAGACAGAAAGCAAGAAATCACCCCCCGGGGGGATGGCCAAGCCGCAATCCCTTCTCCTCCATTCTCCTCTCAGGATCTTGGGCACGCACGCACACAAGTCTGGCATGAGTTTAAGCCACTAGGTCCGAGACTCAAACCACGGTCGACTACATGGGAGTTCAGCGACATAGCCATTACGCTAAGTGCTGGTTCCTTCTTTTTTTTTTTTTTTTTTTTGAGAGATTTTTTGCTATAGGGCATATGCACTTGTGCTTGAAAGACAGAGAGTGACAAATCACTCCCCAGGGGAGACGGCCATACTGCAGTCCCTTCTCCGTTCTCTTCTCAGGATTGGGCATGTATGCACACACTCCCTGTGAGCATTTCAAGCAGCTGCGTGTGGGACTCAAACTGCAGTCAGCTATGCAGGAGTCCAGTGCCTTAACCACTATGCCACCTGCTGGCCCCAGGCTATTTTTTTAAAGATTTATTTATTTATTTTATTGAATTTATTATTTATTTTTAATTTTACCATAGGGAGACAGAGAAAGAGAGAAAGGGAGAAATGAGGAATGAGAAAGCAAGCTGCCAGGTCTGGGACTTGGACTATAGTCAGCCATGTGGGAGTCCAGCACCTTAACCACCATGCCACCTGCCAGCCCCCAAAACTGTTTTCTTTTTAAAGTTCATTTGTATCTTTCCTTCCTGAGAGAGAGGGACAGAGACACAGGCATTCCCAACAGGGTCTTCCCACCCCAGTCCACCCCAGTTTCAGCTGGCTACAGTTACTTGCATGCCCCTTGGTGTGTTCGGGGAGGTCCCATGGTGGGTCTAGTGGTGGTGTTGTTGCGCTAAACCCGGCCCCGTTTCCTGTGAATTCGTGAAGACCTCACATACCTGTGGAAAGGAAATGAGAAGGAACTTTCTCAGGGTGCCAGACTTGACTGCATGGAGCATGCTAGTTCAGGTGGTGCAGTCCCGAAGTTCCTGGTTTATCTTTCCAGAAAATCGATGATTATTAAAATGAAATTCGAAACTACTGGAATAAAACTATCCACAAACAAACAAAAACCTAAACCTTTCTTGGACAGCCTTACATAGCTCCAGATTCTTGAGCCATGTACCAGTTGGTGTAACCTGTGTCTTGTCAGTGGGATGGGAAACCGCAGTGCAGGCCTTGTCTGCTCCAGAACTCTGCAGGGTGTTCCATGAATAACTGTTCTAAATGATTTACTGTCTTATGGTTAAACTAGGTTTTCCTCATGAAGATATGGTAAACCTTTGCAACAGAGACAGAAGGTTGAAAGATGAGAACTCGGAAGATGGGTTTAAAAGAAAAAATAGTTTTTCCCTTAGTTTTGCCAGAGGGTGCATGCATTTACTGGAGAGAGAGAGAAAGCACCCCTCCCCCCAGGGGATGTTCACACTGCAGTACCTTCTTCATTTCTTCTTTCAGGATTTTGGGGGGCACTCACACACATGTGCCTGGTGTGCTTCTCAAACTCCCAGGTCCCGGGCTCCAACCACATGGTTGGCCATGTGGGATCCAGCTGCCTTAACCACCTCACCACAGACTGGTCCTAGATGTTATTGCCAAAGAGCAATTATTTTACGATTCTTGACTCAGACTGTGAACAACGAAGTCAGAAGTGTCCCTTTTCAGTTCCTACAGGTGTTAGCAAAGTCACAGAGGTACCTACTCAAGTTGATACTAAAAACTTCATGAATTAGGGAACCAGCAGTTAGCGTAATGGCTATGTCGCTGGACTCCCACATAGTCGACTGTGGTTCATGTCCTGGACCCGGTGGCTTAAAACTCACGCCGGGTGCGTGTGCGTGCGTGCCCAAGATCCCGAGAGGAGAATGGAGGAGAAGGGATTGCTGCGTGACCATCCCCCCTGGGGGATGATTTCTCGGCTTTCTGTCTCTATGTCTCTCTCTGTCTGGTGAGCGCACGTGCCCTCTAGCGAAAACCTCTCCAAAAAAATAAATAAATAAATAAATAAATAAATAAATAAATAAATAAACAAAACAAAACAAACAAAACTTCATGAATTAAAGACATGTGAATTTGGGGCCAGCAGGTGGCGTAGTGGTTAAGGGTGCTGGACTCCTACATGATCAACTGTGGTTTGAGTCCTAGACCTGGTGTCTTACTCTCTCTCTTTCTCTCTCTAACTCTGTTCCCTGTCTGGCCAAACAAAAATAAATAAATAAATAAAGTTAAATAAAATAATTCTTTTTTTTTTAAAAAAAAGACATGTGAATTTAATTTAGCAACAAGAACCCGATTCTGCCTACTTTTCACATGCACTTCAGCCTAATAACATGTGTTGCTAAAATTAGAGGTTTCAAAAATGTGTTTGCGATAATTAGAATAATGGATTCTGAGAGAGATCATTAGCGCACCGAGCACTGACTCTCAGCAGCTGGGACGGGGCCGGCATCGCTGTTGCTCCGATTTTACCTAGAAGTGCTAAAGGAGTCTGTTTATAAACTGGAACCAGTCCTTAAGTGTCACTGGATTAACACTTCAGAATTTCATGTTTACACATATATTTCACAACTCTCTTTAATATGCTTTAAAGCTGGCTGAGACTTATTTATGCGTTACCCAGCTATACTCCATTCCATAATCTACAGCTTCTCTCTTTAGAAATTAAATTTATGGCCACAGAAAATTGTGGCGAAAATAAAGCCAAAAGGTGCTGCAGCCTACTAATTGAAAACATGTATTCTGTAACTGGTGAGCCTTAGTGAACGTGTCAGAGGTTTTAGTTAGCTTTTTGGAATCTTAGTTCCAGCGAGAAAAGATTTAATCGTATTATTAGCAAAAGTTTCTCAGGATAATTTTCATTAGAATTTAGCTAGTGTGTTTCCATGTGTATATCTATAGATCACATACATATTTCAAAAATTGTTTTTGTACTTAAACTCTAATTCAAGCAATGTATAAAATAACAGCCAGCTCTGTTAGCGTGGTGGTCAAGGCAGTGAATCCCACATGGCTGACTGCATGGTTTGAATCCCAGACCCAAATGTTTGAGACACACACTGGGCACATATGCATGCATGCCCCCAAGTCCCCAAAAGACAGCAAGATGGAGGAGAAGAGGAAAAGAGATTGCAATGTGACCATTCCCTATGGGGAGTAATTTCTCCTCTCTCTCCTCCCTCTCTCTCTCTCCCCAAGTGAGCACACTTGCTCTCTTATACTCTCAAACATACATACACTCTGAAGAGTTAAAGTTTGGCCTAGGTTAATGTTGGAAGTGGCTCCTACCTCTAAAGATCTTAAAATAATCAAAAATAAAAATAATCAAAAGTAGTAAGAGTTTAGTAAAACAGCAGTACACACAAACTGTTGAATTCTATTCCATGCACCATTTCTTGAATACCTACTCTTTGCTAGGTATTGCACTAGGAAATGTGGACATGAGAATGAACATGTGACCATTTGCATGGATTTAATGATAAATATAATAAAAACAAGATTTGTAAGTACTTTCTAGTTGAGGCCTCAGTGTCACCATGTGTCAGTAGCAAGTTTTTTAAAAAAATTGTGTTGATGAGCCAGTAAGTGGTGTAGTGGTTAAGGTGCTGGACTCCCACGTAGCTGACTATGGTTCGAGTCCTGGACCTGGCGGCTTGAAACTCAGACCAGGTGCATGTATGTGCATGCCCAAAATCCCAAGGAAAAGGAATTGCAGCATAGCCATCCTCACTGGGGGGTGATTTCTCACTTTTAGTCTCTCTGTCTCTCCAGCAAGTGCATGTGCCCTGTAGCAAAAATGTCTAAAAAAAAAAATGTGGGTTGCTTTAGGTAAATTCATGTGTGTGCACCTGTGAAGTTGTAGGTAAGTGAACCTTCCAGCTCTCCTTCTCTCCCCCTTCTGCAGTTGAGACATTTCTTTTTATGTACAGGTGCAAAGCTCCGTGGTAGCACTTAATTTATTGCGTAGTGATTGCTTATTGTCTTGATCTGTTTGTGCTGCTGTAACAGAACCCCTGAGACTGGGTTACTTATGATGAAAGAAATTCATTAGCTCACGGTTCAGGAGGCTGGGAAGTTCAAGGTCCATGTGCTGGCATCTGGCAAGGCTCTTACTGCTGCATCGTCACATAGCAGAAGGCAATTGGCAGAGACAAAGGGGACCAAATCTGTCCTTTTGTAATGCTATTAATTCCACCCATGAGGGTGGGACCTCTGTGGACCAGTCACCTTCCAAAGGTTCCGCCGTGACCACGTCAGCCAAATGTCAGCATGAGTTTTAGAGGGAATGGCCGATCAAACCCAGCACTTACTGTGTCTGAGTTTTTTAAAAGTTGGATCCTGAGCTTCTAGAAAGCAGAGGCCACTTTATGTTTATAGCCCAGAGCATCCCAACACGTTTCACTTTGGTTGGGCAGATGGATAAGTGCATTGAAAGGACAAGTGAAATTGGGAAATAGAGAATAAGAAACAAGGATCCAAGTGGGCAGTGTGGAAGAGAGAGAATGAAATTTAAGAGAGAACGGAGGATGAGTGATCTTCCTGCTTCTTTCCCACTTAGATGAGACCTTATCAGACGTCTCTGGCTGTGTGTGGGCAATCTTGGAGACTGGTCTGGATGCCCCTGGCAGCCGCTGGCTAGAATGGCTTTGTCCTGATGGGAGTCTCAGGTTTGTTCACAGGTTACTGCCGAGGCTTAGCACCAAGCTGATGGTTTTGCTGCATTCCAGGAAAGCACTACAACCTAGGCATCTGGGGGAGGCCCAGTTCCATCCCTACCTGCTCCCCTGAACTGCAGTGTTACGTCAGAGCTTGCAGAGCTGGTGCAAAGGATGGCGATGAAGCTTTTCGGTGTAGTTGTGTTCAATGCTGTGGTGTCTTTCCTGCCTGCTAAACTTTGAGTGACAGCTGTATTGAATAGAAAATGATATTCCCAAAGTGTATGCTGTAGATAGAATTGTATTTTTGCCTCCTGGTTAAAAAGCGTTGATAACAAAAAATAAATGTTTTCCAACTCAGTTTTGGTGTCAGTGATTGGCAAACATCAGGCAGCCACGATTTACGCTGCATGTTCAGCTTTCCTGTGCACCAGAAACACTTTCCGATGCGTAGCTGAAATATTTTGAAATCATTTGTTACTGAAGTCATGGGCCCAGTCTCAACTCCCATCTCAGAGTAGTTTCATCAGAGAACAGCAGAGGGTCTTACAGAATTCTGAGAAAAAGCAAGTTTTTCACAGCGTTGGTTAAACCAGAGCAGACTGGTCAGGGGAAGGAGTCCTCTGCTTTCGAGGGGCTGGTTGGGGAACTGACTTAATGGAAAGTTAGCTTTGGTTCCTTCGCGTTCTTCTTTCTTGGTGGGCTGCCAGATTCCGAGGGTGGACCTGTGTGAGCGCGGAGGGGAAAGTTGGGACTAAGGCTGGGTTTGGGGTCTGTGCTTTGAGGATTTCTGCCTCCATTTTGGGAACTGGTTGGAAAGTGATTTTGAGAGCCTGGGAGCCGAGGAGAGAGAAATAGTGGTCATAGTTTATGAAGAAAGAAATGAAGAGGACTGGGGTGACATTCCGAGCCTCCACTGCACACAGACAACCCCTTTTCTGTGTCGCACAGTCCTGACTATATTCATCTCACAGGGTCTTTCCTGCCTGAGGTGTGGGGGTGTGGGACGGAAAAAAGATTAGACGTGATTTTCTGAACAACCTGCAGAGTGAAGAATAACTTACCTTAGCATCCTTTTTCTTTTTTTAGATTTTTTTCTTTTCTTCTTCTTCTTCTTCTTCTTTTTTTTTTTCTTTTTTTTTTTCCTTTTTCTTGTTTTGTTAGAGAGGTGTGTGCTCACGAGAGAGACAGAAAGTGAGAACTCACCCCCCAGGGGTGATGACTACACCATAGTCCCTTCTGTTGTCCTCTTGGGATTTGGGGCACACATGCATATGCATCTGGCATGAGGTTCAAGCCTCTGGGTCCAAGACTTAAATCCCAGTTGACCATGTCGGGGTCCAGTGCTCTAATCATTTTGCCACCTGCTGGCCCCAGTATCCTTTTAATTCTTAGAGTTGCAAGTCTTATTTGGTGTTTGTGTCTTTCATAATCGTACTGAAGCAAAATTAAATGTTTATTGTCAAACGAGGAAGTCAGTGGGGAAACGGTGGAATCCTTTTGAGTAAAATCGCCTTATATTAAGTAAATCTTGCTTTTGGCCTGTAAATGTATTACAATTATATGTAGTATTCAGATTACTTTCCAGTTACTGTTTTCTCAAAAACTTTAGTTACTGAAAATTATAGATATGAATAGAATCCTTTCCTGAGCCAGTTAATTAACCAGTTTAAATGGACTTTTAAAATTGTTATTTATTTATTTATTTATTTGAGGGGCTCACATCACAACCCTGTGTTTATTACAACCCCTGCCTGGCAGGTGGCAGTGCAGTGTCTTCCCAGCAGAAGAGGTCCTTTGTGCCACCACTGTAAACACAGAAGCCAAGGATACCGAGGGAGGGGTGCCTTTTTCTAATTCCCAGGAACCCCCATGGGCTAATGGTGGTCCTGATGGAAAAGTGCAGCAAGAATTGGAACCCAGGACTGGCTGCCTGTGGAGCTGGGATTGCTAGCTTCCATGGACCCTAGTGGGGCCCAGAGAGGAAGGTTCTAGTTCTGCATGGGGCTAGTCCATCATGGCCTCTGCGGTTACTCTTTCTTTTGCATATGGCCACAGTCATACTTGTCACAGACCGTGGTGAGCTTGACGCCTGGCAGGTGCTGGGTGCGGGCCCTGCACAAGGATGACGTGGTGCTCCTGCAGGCTGTGGCCCTCCCCAGAGATAAAGCAGACAGCCTTGGGCCTGTGCTGAGCTGTACCCAGCGGCACTTGGCAATTGGCAGAGAGGGGCTTCTTGGGCTTCCGGATGCATGTGTGCAGAACCATGCCCTTCAGCTGTGGTTGGCCTGCCGTGGGGCCCAGCTTTAGAGGCGGCTGCTTGGGAGGCCCAGGCGATGCATCTGGTTCAGGGTAGCCATGGAGCGTGCAGCCCGGGGGGGGGGCGGGGGGGGGAACCAGGGCTAGGCCACTGCTTAGGGACATGTTCAAGCCACAGAGAAGGCCGGACCAGGACATCCCACTGCCTACCGTGTCCCGACTCTAGCAGGTCTGGTAGACAGGCTTAATACTGCCTCAAGTCCCTTCGGAGGGTTATCTTGGACATACTTTAAAAAACGGATATCTTGTTTCTTTGGTGTATTAGGCAGAATGATTTTGAATGCAAAGAGAAAATTCCAATTCAAACTGGCTTGGACAGGAAGAAAGTATAATCTTCCTTTAACGGATGTCCAGGTAGTTTGGGTGCCCAAGGTGACCGATGGGGACAGGAGTCTCATGAATGTCAGTGCTGACTCGGGCTTTGCAGGGGACAGGAGTCTCATGAATGTCAGTGCTGACTCCGGCTTTGCAGGGGTGGGGTGAGGTGGAGGAGCTCATCTCTGGCGTCTGGCGTCTGTGTTGGCCTCACCCACTGGCTGTTAGCACCCAATGCTGCCTTCACATAGAACATGGGCAGAGGAAGGGCAGCTCCACGTTTATATGCCTTGTTCTTTAGGTGGAAGGAGGTTTTTGCAGGAGTCGCACGGCAGACTGTCTTCTCGTTGGCCAGGATTGGACCACTCTGACTTTCCTAACTCGTCACTGCCGAGGAAAGTGGATGACAAAGACTGGCTTAGGTGTACCATACATGTTGAAATAGGAGTTGGGGAGTAATCAAAGTGGCAGCTGTAATAGGGGAATCTATACTGCCTACGTACGGATATCAGAAAAGCTTTGCAGAAGATGGAAATGGGTGGGTTTCTTTTCACATAGTTTCCTAAGATAATAAAAGCACATCTCATGTATACACATTGCATTTATTGAGAATTCTAGCAACGAATGATGTTTTCTAAACTTTGTAGCCAGATCTACATTATCATTTTTCTCTCCATTTTTCTTTTTCTTTTTTTTTTCATTAAAGATATTACCTACCCTCTTCTCCCCTCAATGCCACTGGTAACCAGAACAAGATCTGAAAGTTTATTTGTGGGAAAAAAATGCTAATGTAATTTCATGAGAAAAATGAGTTTGTATTTTCTTTATTTTTTAATTTAGTAACAGCTAGTCAAGAGACAGTTGAAATGACAGAATGTGAAATAACGAAATGGTACCGAATCTTGACCTTGGAGTTGGAGGTAGACCGTGGTGCGTAATTGACATTCCCTCCTGAAATGCGGCTGGCTAGAGCTCTTCGCGAGACTTTGGCGGGTAGAGCGGAGAGCTTGTGAAGACCGCGAGGGTTCAGCAGGGTTGAAGGGGCACGGCAGATGTTATTTCTCTGTCAAGTGCAGTTATTTGCACACCTGCAGCGCTGGGGGCTTCTTTCAATGTGCATGAAAGCTCACTTGGGGCCAGACTGCTTCCAGATTTACGTCCTGTTCACTTTGTTCTTTTTTTCCCCACTGCTTTTCTGCTGTTCTTGCTCTCATCTGTTTAAGGTGTTTCCAGAGGGTCATTCACTTGTGTGGACTTAGATTTTCTTGCAGTCTAAAAAGTATGAAATCATCGAACTTTTATTTTAGAGTATATTTTTCCTTTCCATTCAGTTACTGTTACCATCCCTAAGGTGGTAAGAGAAGCCAGTAAATATATTCTCTGGGGAATACCAATGAAGGAGGAACATCTGGAAAGTTCTGTACAATAATAAAAAAATGGAAACAGATGCATAATTACTACCCTGACTTCTGTCAGAGTCTCTGTGATTAGTAACTTAGGAGAATTTTTATTAAGCCTGCCCATGAGGAAAAGTAAATATATATACACTAGATTATTGAAACTGAAATCAATAGTCATCTATTAGTCACATAGATTTTAGTGACAGATCTTAACATTTCCAAAAGTAACAATTCTACCAATAAAATATAGGAATTAAAATATAGTAACTTTGCCAAACGTGTAAATATTTTAATTAAAATAATTTATATGATTAAACATACAGTATAATAACACCGTTAAAATGATAATAATTTTAAAAATAAGCCAAAACTGAATTTTAAAAGAAAATCTGTAGGATGGTATGGAAGTACTTTTTCTATTTATGAAGTATTTACAATTTGGCTCATTAAAAGAATACTGTTTCAAGGCCAGCAGGTGGCATGGTATTTAAGGCACTGGACTCCCACGTGGCTGACTGTGGTTCAAGTCTCAGATTTAATAGATTGCTTTCTCATTTTCTCGTTCTCTCTTTTTCTGTCTCTGGTGAGCACACATGCCCTATGACAAACTTGCAAAAAGTAATTATAAACAAATAATTTAAAAAATATTGTTTCTCAAATGGCATCCCATGTGTTAGGGATTCTGTTTTCTTCATTCCTAATCCCCGTCTGTGTTGCTCTGTTTGATTAGTTGAGTCTTGAGCACTGGAAATACATCCCTGTGCAGTGTAGGAGTTTTAAGTGGTAGTTCCTCTGTCTGACATCAGCTAGTATGGTTATGTTACATGAAGTGTATATCATTGCCCTTTGGAAATCTCAGTCCTTTAAAAAATAAGGTATTTATAGAGTATCAAAGTCTGTTCATCAAACACACTATTTATGTCTCCATGCTGCTTGCAGGTTACTGCCTTTCAGCCTTTCCCTCACAAATTTGGCAAATATGAGGGAACTTCAAAAAGTCTGTGGGGGAACCAGCAGGTGGCGTGGTGGTTAGGGTGCTAGACTCCCACATGGCTGACTGTAGTTCAGATCCCAGACCTGGAGGCTTGTTTTCTCACTTTCCCTCTTTCTCTCTCTGTCTTTCTCTGTTGTTCACAAGTGCCCTACAGTAAATTTAAAAAACAAAACAAAACAAAACAAAAACCCCAATAAATTAAATAAATAATTCTTTTTTAAAAAGTTTGTGGAAAACAGATTAATTTGGATGCAAAAAATAGATTGAAAGCCATGCATCATTTTTTTCATCATACACATTTTCCTGAACATTTCGAAGACCCCTCAGTTACGTGGAATGTCTGCAGTGTGCAGTCACAGGTTTAGGCTCTCGGACAAACATTCCTTCTGTCTGATAGTTTATGTCTGTAAATTCTATGAAATAGTCACTGTTGCCACCGTGCAAAGTGAACTTTTTCCTTTCTTTTTATTCCCCTAGGAATTCATTCTTGCGGTAGCCAGCAATGCTCAGCTTCTCCTAGTGCAGTATTTGAAAATCTCTCTCTGCAGTGATGTGAAAGATTTAAAGTACGCATTTATTTCCACATGTAATTTTTGTGATTAAAAGGGAGGAGAGACAACAGTTGCTTGATAAAATGAACAAGATGTATAGAAGTTATCATCAGGGCTGTCCAGGCTAATGGAGTGCTGACTAGACCGTGAGTCAAAAGACGTGTCATCACCTAGTTCCATGGACCGGTGACTCACGTTGCTGATCCTTTTCTCGGCAAACAAACGCGTGGTAACACGGAGAAATGGCTCCACGGCAGCCTCACACGAGGTGTCTGTGAGCACCGATAAGGTCGTGTGTGAGAAACTGTTTTGACCTGAACAGACGTAAGGCAGTTCGTTCTGTTGCCTTAAGCATTTTATTAGTAAATGTGAACGTTATTAATAAAGGTGACTTTGTGGCTTTCAGCAATTCAAATTCAAAATGGTGTGAAATTATTTCCAGTTAACAGGATTAATGATTGAAGCCTTGGGCAAGCTTGATATTCACTTCATACCTCCAGCTATGAAAATTAGCATTGCGAGCAATGATAGGCGGGATTGGTTGAACAGTGACTGATCTGAGGTTGAGATACTGTTATTTTATTTGGATAGGAATCCTATGTGGTAAGATGTTGGATTATTTCCAAGGACAGAATTCTTTTCTGCTGAAATACATATCAAGGAAAACAGTTATAAAGAATAAAGGTAGATTTTTTTTTTCTTCAAAATGTCTTTACAGACCATGGTCAGCTATTATTGCTCTTTGATTAGAGGATCCCAGGGTCAGATTGGGTTGTTTGATAAACAGTGTTAGGCATGTTAGTTTACTGCAGACAGAACTTTTTAGAACTTTTAATATGCAGATGTATATGGTGAAATTTTAATAGGGCATACAGATTATGCAGCATTTTTCAACAGTGTTTGCAAATAGATTATTTTCATTTATAGAACAGCATCCCTAAGGGCACTCCTCAGAGTGTGGTTCCAGGGCATCTCAGACCTTCCGGGTGATCCTGATACTTGTGGGAATCACTGTACCAGGGTTTCCTGGAACAGAGTTTAGATAATAAAGGTTTCATGAATTTATAATATGTGTGCTTTTTAAAACAAAACAAAACAAAACAAAAACATTTTGGGACCAGCAGTTGGTGTAATGGTGTATGTCGCTGGACTCCCATGTAGTTGACCACAGTTCAAGTCCTGGACCCAGTGTCTTAAAGTCATGCCGGGCGTATGTGCTTGCGTGCTCTAGATCCCGAGAGGAGAATGGAGGAGAAGGGATTGCAGTGTGGCTATCCCCCTTGGGGGGTGATTTTTTGCTTTCTGTCTTTCTCTGTCTTTCTGGTGCATGCATGCGCCCTGTAGCAAAAACCTCTCTCTCAAAAAAAATATTCTGAGTAGTGAATTTTTGGTCTCAAGTTTTTATGCCGATGTGTGAAATCATTAAAAAAAAAAAAAAAAAAAAAAAAAAAAGATGGGTGTATTCTTGCCAAGTAGAATAGGTGTGGTTGAATGAAGAAGATGTTGAAATTTTATGATTCAGGATTTAGTAAAAGTGGAGTTGGATTAGTTGTAGATTATGTATCAGACCTTACATACCACACCCTGGCTGCAGTTCAGATTTATACTTCATAAATTATAGAAGTTAACACATGGAATTGATGGATTAGAAAGTGGAAGTCTTCGGGATTTTAATTTTCATAAGGAGGTTCTTTAAGCTTCCTGACTCAGTTTATTCCTTCAGGTTCTAATTTCCCCAGATGCTGCTCTGAGGAACCTCGTTACATAATAATTTACTGTGTGTTGGGTGGGGAGTTAGTAGGTACTGTGCCTGGGTATTACAAGTGCGGGGACGAGACAATCCTCGTACCTGAGATTAGACGTTTTTTGCTGTTCTCGAAACTTGAGAAGGTAAATGCTTCACTGTGTGCAGGTGTCCTTGAGAACTGCCCATAAAAAGTACAATGGTTTTCTTGAGTAAATGGATTTTTAAAATGTTTGTAAATGGTGCTAAACAGATTTGGAGCATTGTGCCTGAAATATGCTATTCATAGTAGTTGTCACTCATTTCTCATCCCCGGGGATCTGCGTACTGCCAGCCTGAATGGCTTCCCTAGGTGCAGTGGGGCTGCGGGCTCCTTCCTGTCCCGAGGCTGAGTGTGTCTGTAGGTGAGCACCCTGAGGCTGGTGGTCGCAGCAAGCCCTTGAGAAGGACAGTTCCCTGGCCCAGGCTCCTGCTGGAGCTTTACAAATGCCTGTTTGGGGGAAGATCAGCTCCATTAAGTAGTGCTTTCAGGTACACTTAGCTTCCTTATTTTCTCCTACCTCTCATCTTTCTTACATTGGTCCCACTTTCTTTGTTTTATATTTCCTTTTTACTATTTTTTTCTTTATATATTTCCTTATTTTTTTTTCCCTGTCCTCCAACTCTGCACACTTGAAAACCTTTTTCACCTTCACTTCGTTTTGAATTCCATAGGAGGCTTTTTCTCTCTTAAAAACTTTTTAAGGTTTTTGTGTGATGTTTTCTATACCTTTGACACAGACGGTGAAAAACGAATCAAAATGAAACCCGTTCAAAGGCATTAAACTTCTCTTGCACTAGAAGAATAAAGGTTGGCATAGAAAGTGACATTCTATAGTTTAGAGCCTTATGAACCGGAACCAATAAAATGGGTCACCAGAACGGGAGCGCTTTACACTTTCTGGATCGCTGACTGTCCGGTACAGAACGTTCAGCATCTCCAACACACAGTGGCAACAGCTCTCCCGTATCCTACTCCAGAAGGGAAATGACAGTGCTGCTCTAAGTATTTGAATAAAAAATAAAAATTTATTTAATGAAATAAATAATAAAAAAAAATTCCCTACCCATTGAATCCAACAGCTCTTAAGAACGAGGCTGTCTTTAAAATATCAGAGGAATCTGAATACTGAGCACAATTTGTGCTTTCATTTTTTTTACTTTGAAAATAACAATAATATGGGGTACTAGCCTTGATTTGATTATCACACATTGCATATGTGATTTGAAAAACCATATCCTATACTATAAAGATGTACAACAATGAAGGTAAAGAAAAAATTACCAAAAAATAAGAAAAAAAAAAAGAGCCTTTAAAGATAGGTAACAGTCTTTTCTCTGCATTTGCGGGTATTTGGAACTGTTAAGAGATTTCTGAGCCAAAGGCAAGACATACAGATACTATTGGTTAACCGAGTCATGTTTGGGTGTGTGGATGGTTATAAAGATCTTTTTATAAGATGCTCGAATTTTTTTTTTTTTTTTTTTTTTTTTTTTTTTTTTTTTTTTGAGAGGTTTTTGCTATAGAGCGTGTGCGCTCGCCAGAAGGACAGAGACAGAGACAGAAAGCGAGAAATCACCTCCAGGGGGGATGGCCACGCCACAATCCCTTCTCCTCCATTCTCCTCTTGGGATCTTGGGCCGCACGCACACGTGCCCATTGTGAGTTTAAGCCACTGGGCCCGGGACTCAAACCGCGGTCGACTACATAGGAGTCCAGCAACATAGCCATTACGCTAACTGCTGGTCCCTAAGGTGTTTGAATTTTTCATGGAACAGCATGGGTTATCTTTACAGCAGTTTTTCAAATGTAAAACATGATTTGTTGATGTTATTTTGGGGAGAAGGCACCCACGTACATACAGGTCTTCAACTACAAAGTCACCACCTCTCCATGCTAGCATTTTGTTTAAAATTATTTCCATAGAAGAATATCTTTAAACAATTATGTGATCCTGGGGCTGGCCCTTTATCCTACTGGTTAAGGGAGTCAGGTCCCACATAGCTGACTGTGGTTTGAATCCCAGCCAGTCCTGGTGGCTTGAGAAACATGCTGGGCCTGGGCGTACATGTGTCCCAAATCCTGGCAGGGTGGGGAAATGGAGGAGAAGAGATTGGGGCCCGACCCTGTTCCATTGGAGGGTGCTTTCTTGTCTCCCTCTCTCTCCCCACCCTATCTCCCTGATGATAGTGTGCACCGTCTGGCAATTACAAATAAATGCTCCTGTAGTAATGGCAATAGGTATTCAGGACTGGGGTAAATTATCAGTTGGTGTGGCGTTTTCCACTGTCATATTGGCGATACTCTCTTTGGTGATTAGCAAATGTGGCTTGAAAGATACAAATAATACATGTTTGGATTTCAATTTGTATTGAGAATATTTATTATGTACGGGTTTTTGTAAAACTTTACTGTTTAAAGATTTTGTCTCCTAAGAAATGCTAATTTTGGTTCAAACCAGCCACTGAGGAGCCTTTGTGTTTCCTGTTGATAGTTTAACTAGTGATGACGAACATAACTATGAATGCAGTGGTTTGCAATGTTTCCTACTTTACGTTCTAACCTTTATTGCAGGTCTTCTCAGTGAGTATGTAGAGGAAAATACCCATGTGACAATAAGGAAATACTTAATTTGTATTAATATTTTGACTTATGGCTTTTTGGGGGAGGCCCTGAATCACAGGTAATATTTTTCACCACTTACTCGTGACAGTCACTTTTTGAAACTTGTATAATTTATTTAATTCTGAAAAAAATTTGAAGTAAAAACTAAGAAGTATTAAATAACTTGCTTAAAATCTCACGGCCAAATTGATCTCAAGTAGTCTAACCTTTACCCTCTGAACTACTCTTGTATATTGTGTTAAAAGAAAAATAAAACAGCTTAGGACCAGCAGTTGGCGTAATGGCTATGTTGCTGGACTCCCATGTAGTCAGCCGCGTTTCGAGTCCCGGACCCGGTAGCTTAAACTCACGCCGGGCGTGTGTGTGTACATGCCCAAGATCCCGAGAGGAGAATGGAGGAGAAGGGATTGTGGTGTGGCCATCCCCCCTAGGGGGTGATTTCTCACTTTCTGTCTTTCTGGTGATCGCAGGCACCCTGTAGCAAAAACCTCCCAAAAAACAAACAAATGGCCAATTTAATTGAATAGAATTTTAATAGAGCAAATCTTAACATGATTTAAATTGGGCAGTTGTCTCCGGACTTTCGACAACTCTGGTCAGCCTCATGCACGATCAACTCGGCATTTAAGTCAGTGAAACAGGAAAGTGATGTGTGCAGTGAAGGGGGAAGTGTACAGAAAATAGAAGTGAGGGAACGAGGCCGAGAAATGATTGGTTACATTCTGAAGTGTGTCTGTTTGAACACGATTTAAAAGGTGGCATGCCTGTGGCTGACTGAAGCCTAGCTGCTCTGATTGGCTATAACCTAGCAACCAGCTCGAAAAAACAGCCTAACATGTGCAGTTTTGGCCCGTCTGTAGGAATCAAGTGCGGGAGTACAATCGCTGTTTTATGCCAAATTAACATCTGCCTAAATTCATTTTTCATGAGAAACAACTATGCAGTATTTCCAATAAGTTAAAAAAAATTCTGATTCACCAGAATTTTTAGTATGAGAAATGTATAACTAGCAGGTGGTACATCTTAATTTTCTTTTCCTAAATAGAAATATGGAGACTGTTTACCATTCATTTCGGGTAAAAGTGACAAGCATTTGTTCTTCTAGTTCGAAGAGCATTTTAAAATTCAACTTTTCTCTTGGGTTGTTTTTTTTCCTATGCAAAAAATGCATCATGACTTTTCCGACAACCCAGTGTTTGCAGTCATGACACCGTAGACATGGGAGAAACTGATATTTGAACAGTGCTATTTATGAATAGTATTAGTGCATTTTGGGTTATCTTTTTCTATCTGAAAACATCATGCTTACTATGATCGGATTTTAGGTGAAGGGTTGTTGCAGAAACAGACTGTGGAGAAACCAAGCTCCACGTGGAGAGTTGGAGAACCCAGGTTTATGACACCAGCTACCAGAGTAGCTTGCACTCTGAGCTCTGGGCCCAGGACACGCATAGCAGCCGGCTTATAAAGGCTCCTCTTACAGGGGAAGGGGAGCAGAGCTTCACGTGTGGGGGAAGTCCGGTTTGAACTGACTTGGGGTGATCTTGTTATCGGTGGTCCGCATCAGCTGGGCCTAGTCGCTTGTTTTTGGGAGTGTCTGGTGTCCATGGACGGGCTTGGGCCGATATTTGTGGTCTGCAGCTGCTGGGCTCATTGCTTACAGGGAGATCATGATACAGCTTTTCCCTGGGGCACGGCAAGTGGTTTACAGAAGCAGAACAGCATTTGGTTAGGCACTCACAGAAAAAAAAAAACCTCCCTACAGTACAGAATCCATATCAGGGTAAGTGGTAGACTATTCCGGAATATTCTTGGCATCATAAAACCGTAAGGCAGGGTGCAGCTCAGAGATGTGGAGTCACGTTTTTATGGGATTCCTGAGCCTGAAAAAGTTGGTGAAGGCCAGTGCTTGTCTCTGTTACTTGTTCCTGGATCAGTGTATTGTTAAGCAAGACCTTTTTGTGAATAGTTGATTGTTTTCTGTCTTTAAAAGCCTGTAAAAAAGACATTGCTTTTTACATGCTTGCAATTAAAAAAAAAAACTTGGCCGTCTTAAGAAGTGTAATATAAAGATTTGTGAACAGTCGAGATTTATGGGAGGTACAACACAAGTCAGCAAATTGTATTGTGGTTTAGAGGAGGGCGAAGACAATTCTACCAGGAAGGACAGGGAGCGCAGGTGGGAAAAGGTTTTGTGGATTGAAATGATCCCTTAACTGAATGTTGAAAGAAAGTGGGGAAGCGGGGCCAGCAGGTGGTGTGGTGGTTAAGGTGCTGGAGTCCCATGTGGCCCACTGCAGTTTGAGTCCTGAATTTGGTGGTTTGCTTTTGCACTCTCTTTCTCTTCCTCTCTCTCTCTCTCTCTCTGGTGAATTAAGAAAATAATAGGCCAATCTTAAAAAAAAGAAAAGGTAAGGAAAACACAGTGGTGAACAGACCAGAAACTCTCAGAGCAGAGGATCTGCAGGAATGATTGCTTATCTGAGGTCCGCCAAGGGTCCAGGGAAAAGAAGACAGGCCAGAGTTGATGTTGACTGCTTCTGAGACAGTCCTAGGGAATAGAAATATGATGTAAACCACAGAGGTAATTGAAAATTTTTAGCAGCTACATTACAAAAAAAAAAAAAAAAAAAAAAACAACAACAAAAAAAAAACCAGGTGATGTTAATCTTATTTTAATGAGAAAAATGGATTGGGACTTGGAGTAGATCGTGTGATGTTGATTTAAAAAAAAATACATGTCAAAGAAAAGGCTTAATGCTGAACGGGAGGATTCAGAAGCATGAAAGAATTCAAATTGTGGGAGACCACCTGGAGAAATAAGAGATGGAGAGATTGTTCTCGATGAGCAGAAAGGAGAACCTTCTTCTGGAGCTAGGAAAGGAAGGCAGGTAAAGATTTGTGTCTAGGTGTAGGTTTTGGAAATCTAGAGAAGATTAAAAATTCGTTCTCAAATGTAGCTTTTCAGGAAGAAAAGTGCAGCATGTAAACAAAATTGTGGGCTGTTTCTGAAACTATGGACCTCTATGATCAGTGTTCGGTTTCCCTGTTGACAGTGATATTAGTTGGTTCTTCACACTGAAACGGCCTGTGATTCTGAGGGTCTCAGACTGCAGATGGCGAGGAAATGGTACCGAAGAAACAAATGTAGCTTCATTCACATTTCAGTAAGGGATCCAGGGCTGACTCGGACCAAAAGTCTTGGAAGTTTTGAACTGATTCATAATGAAAGAGATGAATGTTGATAGATGAGAATTCTTTTTTTTTTTTAATTTCTTTTTTTTTTTTGGAGAGGTTTTTGCTATTGGGCACGTGCGCTCACCAGAAAGAGACAGACAGAAAGTGAGAAATCACCCCCCCCGGGGGGGATGGCCACTCTGCAATCCCTTCTCCTCCATTCTCCTCTTGGGATCTTGGGCATGCACGCACACGCACCCTGGTGAGTTTAAGCCACCAGGTCCGGGACTTGAACCACAGTCAGCTACATGGGAGTTCAGCGACATAGCCATTACGCTAACTGCTGGTCTCTAGATGAGAATTCTTGATGTTAAGTGCAAAAACGTTGTCTGGTGTAGAGGAAGAGAGGGAAAATATATGTGGGGAGAGAGAGTCGTGGCCCAGAGCAGTGGAGAAGATCGGTGGATGACAAAGTCTCTGCTCCCTTGCCTGAAGTCGGTGTTGCTTCTTTTATTACCCTTTTCAGAAATAACTGTCACATGTTACAGAATATGCATGTCCAACTCTCTGCAACAATGGGAGGAATGTGCAGGGATATCAGCCAGGCAGGTTGGGACCCAGACGTTCAGGCTGTGGTCAGGATCCAGCTCTGTGTTCTCAGGTCCTCTGGACTCTGCCCTGCTTGCATGTCCATGTCATGGCCAGCCGGGATGTCATTGCCTCACACCGTCATAGTGTGTTACCCAGGGCAGGAGCCATGCTCATCTGCCCAGAATTCAAGTGGAGTGCTGAAACTCACTCTGATCGTGCTGTCACCAGAGTGCGCACTCCCGCCCTTGGCTGGGAATGGAGGTTCCCCAGTGGGAACCCGGGTGCTGATGTTACAGTTGAGACTTCCCCCCACAGGACTGGTGAGAAAGGGGCAGAGCGTCCACCCAGGACCTTGGGCAAGTAGTCTGCAGCACAGGCTAAATAAAACCTCCTGTTTTATTTTTAATATTTATTATGATTTTACATTATGTTCTACAGTGCACTTTAGTATAAATTCTTGATTTATACTTTTAAGTCTTTGAGTAAGACGAATGACCCAAAGCTCTTGTTTAACCTGACTTCAAGCACCCCTTGGTAGCAGGAGGTAAGTATAAGTCTTAAATCTTAACCTAATGCCCTCTTTAATGCAAACATCTATTTGACATGTAAAATAAATAGTACACTAAGAATATTTACTACATACTCAATATACTGAATTATTGTCTATTATAAAGGTAAGTTACCCATGATTCACTTTTATTGTTGCAAATATAGATAGTCTTTGGGATTAACCAATTCTCGGATACTAATAACCTATTAAATGCAATCAGACACCAATTAAAAATATCTGAAGATTATTTTTAAATACGTTTGGACCTGTGGTTATTAAATTTAGCTTGTACATGGCTTTAGTAGTCGTAATTGTGCTATAGGACCATTTAGAAACTAGAATTGAACTTTTAACCTCAGGTTTCCTCTGAGATGATTATAGGATGAAAAATAGCCAAGAGGAAAAAAAAAACTATCTTCATTAATAAAAATGTCTCAGAGTACTATTAGTAATATTTTCATTTATACATCTACACAGTATGTATATCTGTATATTTGTAAGAAATAGTTACTGATTTATTTGATGTTCAGATTTTATATGGAACATGGACCATAAAGAAAAACTCAGTTATATTCAAGCATGAATAGAATTTAATACCCACCAGGCACTATTTATATATATGTGTGTGTGTATATATAAAAAATAGATAATTTATATATTTTTTTCATTATTTAATTTTGTTTATCATTATTTTAAAATTTGACCAGAAAGAGAAAAAGGGAAAATGAGAAAGCAAGCTGCCAGGTCCGGGACCTGAACCATGATTGGCCATGTGGAAATCCAGTGTCCAACCACCACACCACCTACCAGCCTCCCTGCCCCATTTTGATATTTAAAATAAAATCACATTTAATACTTAGACTAACCCTGAAAAAAAAAAAGTCAAGATCAGTGTGATTAACTTGCCCAAGGTCACATAGCTAGTAAGTAGTCAAGCTAGAGAACTCGGCAACCTGATTCTAGAAGCTATGACCTCAACTATACACTGGTGATTCCTAGTTATTCTATTAATAAAACGTCAACCTTCGCCAGGTAAATCTAGGAAAGTATATTACCAAAACAATTCGTGGCGATACTGTTCCTAGACTTTCCTAGTTGGAGAGGGAAGGGCCAGCCCCGCGCCAGAGCTCTGGCATCAGACGGGCTGTTTCCCAGAAGCTCAGGTCTGTGCTGTACCCTTTGAAGTCATGCTTCGCTGGGTCTTTGAAGTGTTTCTTCTGCCCAGGTTCCTTTCAGGTGTCTAACTTCAAATGAATGGTAATGGTCCCATTATTCAGCGATAACATAATAGAACTGGGGCTCTTTTATCCTTGTTATGTTAGCCATGCCATGCTGTGTTTTTAGGGAAGTTTATTTTAACAAATCAGCATACTGAGTTTTAAGATTTCTCTTTTGGTTATGTATGTGTTTTAGTCCACTCCATGGGAAACTAAATTCAAAACTTTAAAAAACAGTTTCGGAAACACTGACTCCTTTATTTATAGGATGTGGTAAATGCGTTTAATTTGGTTAGCAACAATGGGGGAAAAGCCTTACAAATCATCCCCTCTCTTCTCATTGAGGCGAAGGTCATTTTTACCCCCTTTATTTTGGGTACTTGCCTCATACTCTGGTCAGTTCCATAATGCACCTGGCTTTGTAGGAATAGTGAAGAGTCCGCTGGGGCTGCAGCTTTATACCAGCAGCATTGGAGGAATGCTAAGTATCAGCTTAACCTTTCAAAGTCAGACATAGACAAGCAGTAGAGTGTTGGGTACCCGGGACTGGAGGTAGAAAGAATGCGGAGGTGTGAGAGGATATGATTTCAGTTCCAAGATGAGTAAGAAAGTTCTGTAGATACAGTGTGTGTAAGGTGATGGTAGGTAGTACTAGCTTGCTAAGAGTAAAGTATTGGTGTTATCACACACACACACACACACACACACACACACGTGAACAGTGTAACCTTTCTGTTTTGAACCATTTGTTTTAGGCATGGGTTATCTATTTTGACTCTTCTTTCATGGTGGCTTTTTTTAGGCCCCCTCCTTCCTTAATCCCAGGTTGCTGTATTTGTATCACAACAACCTGGGGTTAAGGAAGGAGGGGGCCTAAGAAACAGAAGGTAATTTAAGAAAAATGAGTTCATTGGGAGCATTTAGGGTGGCATAAAGGAAAAGTTGAACAGAAGCTTTAGAATTGGAGCCAGCTGATGTTCACTTGAATGTCTACAGATCCTGCAGATGGATTACTTACTTCTGGTCACGTCCGTGCAAGTGCACACTACTGCGGAGGAGTGGGAGCGCCCAGTTCAGTTCTCCACCTGACACTGTGTGTCTGCCAGAGGGACGTCCCGTATGGTGGAGCTCAACGCGGAAGCTGGACGTGGGATGTTGACCAGGTCTCGTCCCACCTGCTCTTGTTTGTCTCTCTCTCTCTGCTTACTCTCTCTCTCTCTTCCACTCTAGGTTCACATAGGCTCTGGGGCATAGTCAGTCTAACTTGATGCAGAATTTTACTCTGGGGAAGAAAGACTTGCTGAAAAATAAAGTAGTGGCTCTGGATTCCTAATCAATTTTGTATTGATCACTGGCTGATTCTCGTTGAGCCTCATTTTTCACTAATCAGGACTGCAAATTGATAAGATTAATGACTGTGACTGAGGATAATGTGGGCCAGAAGCTAGTAGCCATGTATTTTCACCTGTGTCCTCCTTCAAGGAGAATCCAGAGAGGAAAGAAGAGAGACAATTAGATTAGTAATTGTGCTGGTTCTTCTGGTTGAATCTTTTGTAAGATTTATCTGCTGTTACCAACTGAGAGGAGAGAGCAAAGAATGAGTGGACTAAAAGATGAGGGGGAAAATCACAGAATGTTGATAATTAGAACTTTGTAAAAATAATCTGTCATCCATGACATATTTTATAGAGGATTTAATTATATAAAGAATAATTAGAAAGTGAAATCGGGGATGGTGGGGTGTGTGGGTCCTATAGCCTAGTGGTTAAGGGAGTCAGATTCCACACAGCTGACTGCAGTTTGAATCCTGGTCCTGAAGGCTTGAAAAACATGCCGGGTGCCTTTGTGTGACCAAAGTCCTGACAGGATGGAGAAATGGAGGAGAAGCGATTGCAACACAACCACACCCAGTTAGGGGGGAGGCGCTTTCTCTCTTTCTCTTGCTAGTGTACATGCTCTCTGGCAATCAAAGAAGAGAGAGAGAGAAAGAAAGGGAGAAAAAGGGCCAGCTGGTGGTATGGTGATGAAGGCAGCTAGATTCCACATGGGCAACCACTTGGTTTAAGTCCTGGACTCAGCAGCTTGAAAAACATGCAGAGTGCGTGTGTGTGTGTGTGTGTGTGTGTGTGTGTGCGTGCCCAAAATTCTGAAAGGAGAAATTGAGAAAGAGAGGTTGTGATGTGACCAAACCCCATGGGGGATGCTTTCTCATTTTCTTTCTCTGTCTCCAGTGAACACGTGCACCCTCTAACAAATTAAAAAACAACAAAAAAAAAAAAAGGGAAAAGGAAAGAACAGAAAACTTATATGGGGGAACATTTTTTTTTTCTAGGTTGAATTTATATTTTTAAGAATAATATCAATTCAGTATCTGAATTTTAAGGCAGTTCAAAATAAATTACTAGGTTAGAAAAGGCGAGACTGACGATAACCAGGGATGCTCTTGTTTCAGGAAAGATTGCTTCAGAACTCAGAGATAGTTCTATTTGTTTCGGTCATAACCTTACATTTCTACTTGTTATTTATATCTTCTGACTACATTTTTCAAAAGCATTTTTGATAAAATTTCTGTCCAGGTAGAGGTAAAAATATTGGCGTCTAGTCTATTTCCATGTAATCCTTTAACAAGAGGTACTAAGTCAGTAAGCGTCATTATTGTGGTTTAATAGAGGATTGGGATATGTAGGGAGGGGATTTGAAGGAATTATTTCCCTCCCGGGAATCCATACTCATCTTTCTTACCTTATCAATAGGAAGGAGTTAACAAACTGCAATGGGAGTAATCGTGAGAAATACTGTTGTTTTAATTAGCAGAGGGTGTGTATACTCACCAGAGAGGGAAAAGCACCCCCAGTAGGGTGTGGTCACACCACCACCCCTTCTCTCCCGTTTCTCTGTCCTCTTGGGATTTTGGGCATGCACACACACACACACACACACACCACACACACGCACACATGCCTGATTGCGTTTTCCGAGACTTTGGGGCTTGCGCTTGAACGACGGTCAGCCACGTGGATCCAGCTCCCTTAACCACTAGTCTGTAGGGGTGGCCCAGTTCATTCGATGCTGGGGAAGGCTGGCCTGTCAGAGGGAACAAGTGCAGGTGACCCAGGGCAGCAGTGATGCACCTGAAGACCCCCAGGGAGACCAGCATGCCCGGAGTGGAGCCATCCAAGAGGGGGGCAGGCAGCGCAGTCGCGGTGGTGTGTAGGCAGCCAGAGCACTGCTGTTTTCATTTTTGGTCTCATCGAAGGTCACTGGAATGTTTTAATCAAATGAGAAACATGAATTGTTGCTGGCTTTAAAAAAAAGTTATGGCTGCTGCATGGACAGGAATGTGGGGATGGTGGGAGTGGAGAGGTCTGCCAGGGGCTGCTGCAGTAATCCCAGGTGGGCCAGGGTCACAGGGGGGAGTGGATGAGAAAAGGGTAAATTTGGGACTACTGACGTATTTTCTCTGTTTTTCTGTGTAAAAATGCATTATGACTTTTCCGACCACCCAGTATTTTAAAGGGCAGATAGAAGTTACTTGGCAGGACCAGCAGTTGGCATAATGGCTATGTTGCTGGACTCCCATGTAGTCGACCGTGGTTTGTGTCCTGAACTCAGTGGCTTAAACTCACGCCGGGTGCATGCGCCCTATAAGCAAAAAAAAAAAAAAAAAAAAAAAAAAAAAAAAAAAAGTTAATTGTCCGATATGCATTAGAGAACAGGGGTGAGAAGAATTCCAAGGATTTTTCCAGAGCATAGGATGGGGCTGAGAGAAACTGAGAGCAAAGGCATGGGCGAGACCAGGAGCTCATGTTTTTTTTGGAGAGGTTTTTCACTATAGGGCATGTGCGCTCGCCAGACAGAGAGAGACATAGAGACAGAAAGCGAGAAATCACCCACCAGGGGAGATGGTCACGCCGCAATCCCTTCTCCTCCATTCTCCTCTCGGGATCTTGGGCACACACGCACACGCGCCCAGCGTGAGTTTTAAGCCACTGGGTCCAGGACGCGAACCGCGGTCGACTGTGTGGGAGTCCAGCGACATAGCCATTACACTAACTGCTGGTTCCCAGGAGCTCATTTTTGACACATCGAGCTGTCTGTTCAAAGGGAAATATTCAGGGAGAAGCCTGGCCGGAGATACAGATTGGGGTTTTGTTAGTATAGAGCTTTTACAGGAAGCCACTGGACCGCATGAGTCCGTTGAGAGAGTGAGTGTAGACAGAAAAGGCGTGTGAAGACTGAGCGGAGATCTCCAAGGTGGGGAGAAGGGGAGATGAGAACCTACAAAAGCGACAGAAGGAAAGCCAGAGAAGGCAAACCAGGAGTGTGCGTCTCCGGAGGGCGCACAGTGGAGAGGGATTGTAACCTGGGTTAAGCTGTTGGCAGCTCAGCAGCGAAGGTCAGCCAGTAACTGGCCAGTGGGTGGGGGTGTTGAGGGAGAGCCTTCCTGGGCAGGTTGAAGAGTGGAGAAGGACGTGTAGGCAGGTGGGGACAGTCCTCTTAGGGCAGAAGGACAACGGAGAGAGTGCTAGCTGGAGCTGAAAGGAGGTGAAGAGTGATGTTTAATTTTTCTCTAAGTGAAAGTAAGTACAGCCCAAGAACGATCTCGCGGAGTGAGGCAGGAGGAGGGCTGCTGCTGTGCTGCACCTCAGTGGGCGGAGTGCGACCGTGCAGGAGAGGAGCATGCGGAGGTCACGGGCAGGTGCGCCCACAGTGCGTCCGGCTGGCGGGACGGGCACAGGGCACGTGGGCATCGTGGGGCCGGCGTTCGGTGTGGCGGGCTCTAATCAAATAAGGGGTTTGCTTCAGCCCGTTCCTTCTGCGGCTGTCTTTGAGGAGGGTAGAAGTAAGGCAGGGCCGGGGAAGGGAAGCACACTTAGAACGAAGGAAAGGCCGGGCCGGAGGGTTTGCAGATCACGGTGGCGGGTTCATGGGTTCTTTGTTCCTCCCTCGTCAAACCTGCAGCACAGGCCCCCTCTGACGGGCTCCTTGCTTGCCTCCCGGTCCCTGTGCTTGCTGCTCCGTCTCTGCCGTGGCACCGCAGACCCAGATGCAGACCCAGACGCAGACCCAGGGCTCTTGTGTGCGGTGGCTTTGGCTAGAGCGAGACAGTGAAGGGAGATGACGGTGTAATCCTTCCTGCCTTTAAAACGCCCTTTCCCTGGTGCTCTGCCTCTTCTGTGCCATGGATCCCTTTGGCTGTCTGTTGAAGCCTAGGGAATATCTTCTCAAAGACCTCTTACGCGGAAAAAAAGTTCCTAATATCACAGAGAAAGCCTAGTAATGGGATACAGTTTTCAAAATGTAAGAAACAATGGTGATAGAAGACTGTATGTGTCTTTAATATGCTTAAACAATAAACTGTAGTGACAGATTGTAGGACGACCTTATTTTCAAAGTCATTAGTGATGTTGAACAGTGTCCCGAGATACTGTAATGGCTGAGATGTGATAGTACAATGTTTGATTTCTACCGGCATGGTCACAGGCGCTGGCAATAAACAGTGCTGGGACTCGTTGCCCGCACTCATAAAGCGAATGCTGAATTCTACTTATAGGTTAATGGAATAGAGACAAAACAGTTTTTCCCATCTATTGATAACATTTTTGTTTTTTAAAAGTTTCTTCAATGAGTAAGAAGGAGATGGAATGTGAGAGACAGGAAGGAGAGAGAGGAAGAGAGAAAGTTATTCCCCCAACAGGCCCTTCACGCTGCAGTCCACCCCCAGCTTCAGTCAGACCTGGGTCATGGCACATTCGTTCCTGGCATTTTCAGGGAGGTCTCTGAACTTGAACCAGCAACCTTCCCACGTGGGTCAGCCTTGCAGATCATTATGTTGCTATTGCATCACTGTTAAGTCCCTCTCTCTCCAAATTCTCTCCTCAGTCTATGCATGGATCTAGGCATCTGTGGCCTCAGGTCAGGGACCCCTGCTTCAGTACCTCTGAGTGTCTCTCTCCCAGCCGAGGTGGGGCCTACTGTCTTATGGTCGACCCTCCCATGGTCTAACTTCCTACTCCAGCTCCCACTATGTTTTCTCTGAAACCTGCACTGAACAGGTACCTCAGATTTGCTCTTGAATCTTAAGTCTATCTCTCTCCATGAGTTTTCTTTCCTCCTTGGAATATACTTGCATGTTTTCTATCTTCCATTTCCCATGAGGGCAATAATGGCTTTTCTTGTCTGAGTGTGGCCAGTGTGGTAACTGGCATGTGCTCTTAAAATGTTTGCTGCTTGGGAACCAGCAGTTAGCGTAATGGCTATGTTGCTGGACTCCCATGTAGTTGACCGCGGTTCGTGTCCTGGACCCGGTGGCTTAAAACTCACACCGGGCGCGTGTGCGTGCGTGCCCAAGATCCTGAGAGGAGAATGGAGGAGAAAGGGTTGTAGTGTGGCCTGGGGGGTGATTTCTCGCTTTCTGTCTTTATGTCTCTCTCTGTCTGTCTGGCGAGCGCACGCGCCCTATAGCGAAAATCTCTCCTAAAAAGAAAAAAAAATGTTTGCTGCTTGTAGAAGGTGCTCTAAGAATGTTTATTGCTAAATGAACAGATGCTCCTGTTCCTAGTGGAAATTCACAGACTTACAGAATGTTACAAGTGTCTTCCTGCTGGTAAAGAGAAGATCGTTGTAGGATTAATGAGCACCATGTAGGCCCCTTTTATAAAGTCAAATAGGGAATGTAAATTTTATCGATTAGTCCACAAACAGTACCTTCCTCATAAAGGAATATGCCAGATTTTCAAATTTAATTAATTTTGTAAGAAAAGTTGAGGTTGACCCCTTGTCAAAACCATTCTTTTGGATTCAACAAAAGTCAGATTAAGAAGATAATTTTGAGTAATTTATAGCTAGCTTGATTACAGTTTGATATATGATTAACTTCATTGCGTTAATGCACATGTTTAAAAATACAGTAATTTAAGTTTTGCAGTAAATTAATGTAAACACAGTATATTGTAGGTTAAAAGGGTAGAGTTTGATAACAATAGAATTTAGTTTTGGTTTAGATTATTCATTATTAGTATTGTAACAAATCTTTATCCCTGATATGGAACCACTTTTATTCTATCATAGTTTTTTAGGTCAGTGTATTTTCCTCATAATCCATAACTGATAATCTTTGAATACATACTTCTAACTTATACAGCTGCTAATCATGTTTTATCTTGTAATATTTATTCTGTTGCTCTTTTCTGTTATTTATAAAGTATTCAATGCCAGCATCGTGATTGAGGCACTGGACACCCACATGGCCAACCATGGTTTGAATCCCACACCTGGTGGCTTGCTTTCTCACTTTCCCTTTCTCTCCTCCTCTGTCTCTCTCTGGTGAGCATACATGCCCTGTAGCACACTTAAGATAATCATAATAAAATTTAATAATTTCAGAATTAATTATTGAATGATTACTTGACTTTTTACATGTATGTATTTATATAAATGTCAATGAGTCAGTTAGGGTAATTGTGAAGCTAGAGTTAGAGTAGTGCTGGGCACCTAACACTGTACAATAAAGCAAGGAGCCACAAGCAGACAGATACACACTTATTCCCTCCGACTAGGTTACAAACCTGTCTGTAACTACTGTGTGCATGAGAAGCATGGGTTCTCATGTCCATCTTATCCTCAGCACCTGGCACAGTGTCTGGCTTGTGGTATGTTCTTGGTAAATGTTGCTTGAATGTAAGCCCCCAGGGAGCCGTGGTCATGTAGAGTAGAAACAGATGGAGAAAGACGGAGATGATTCAGGGAACCTGTGCTCAAGGCAAGTACATTTTATTTCTCTTCCCCTATTCCCTCCCTCGTATTCACAGCAGATAGCATTTCTTACACGTGCACAATGAGTATGGTTATTGCAGGTGGCTGAGGGATGGAGAGGTGCAGGATTCCACTGGGACACATTGATGTGACTCTCATTTCTTTAGGCCAGCCTCCACCCTTGCACGTATGAACAGCATTTAAAATGTGATCAGTGGTTTAAGTGAATATTTGGGAGAAAAATTATTCAATTAAACTGTGCAGATAAAATTATATAGTAGGTTGATGGCAAAGTTGCATCATGACTTTCCTAATGAGCTAATATATATGTATACACTTAGGCGTATATATGGATATTACTTTGTAATTGCAAGCAGTGACAGAAATGTTAGTATATATTTCACTTAAACCAGAGAAATCTTCATAAATTTATAAATTGTATTTTAACATATGTATATATCAAAGAACCTATATATTGAGTTGTTGGGAAAGTCATGATGCATTTTTGCATAGGAAGACATAGAAAAAATATGGCATGAGTTTTCTGACAACCCAATACATTTATAAGCTATATTTTAATATTAAAAATAAAATATTTTTCTATTTAAACTGTTAGTTTTTCTAGTTCCAAATGATAGTCATGGTAATGAAAATACATTATTAGTTTTTTTAGATTTATGTACTGGCTAGTTCAGTGGTGGGTTCAAATATTTTACAGGTCATGAAAATGAATTAGTGGCATCTGCTCCTGATAGTGGCAGGCATCCGTGTTAATATTATCACAATCATGTAACTTACTTTTTGATCATCATTATCTTCTCCTCCTTAAAAAATTCAGAGCAAATACTAGACTATATATAAAGTAATTTTATACTTGCCAATTGATCTTCCCTTGGGGGCTACTGTAGTTTTTATAAATAGCTTGCTGACTTCGAAGAAACATAGTTCTGTTCTTAGGAACTCATCTGGAAAGGGTATTTCTTTGGGGATATGGAGACCATGTGTGGAATTTCAGCTACAGAAAAAATTCTGGGATTTAGACAAAGAAATATTAGGTGATTCAAAATCGAAAGTGCATTCGTGAAAAATTGGTTTGCTCTAAATATCCTATGTTTTGTCTTTAGAACGTTATGTATTGTGGATTCATAGTCCACAGTCTGAGCTTTCCAGACTCCTAGGAGCCTCAGAAGAGGAGTTTTCAAAAATTTCATGGAAAATGAATGTATATTACAAAAAAAAAAACCCACAAAACTATGCATGGATTTCAAATACGTTTCGCACCAAAATAAACTCATATTTTAAATTGCATTTTTTCTATGAACTTTTTGAAGCCCCTTTGTATTATCCTGGTCACAGGTATTGATTTGAAGTAGTATGCTTTTGATTTATTAAAAGTGAGCAAATGCCATTTATTACTTTAAAGGACAGTTTGAGTAGTTTACTAAATTTTTCATAACATATGGAGTAAAAGTAAAAAGTTCCCTTGGGAAATACTCAGGCCAATATGGCTTGACCTACAGAACAGTTAAATATGTGAGGTTGTTACCTCCAGAAATATTTATCAAATTACCATACCCAGTTTTAAAGCTAAGGACACAAGCTATTTAACAGAATTTTATTTTCCAGTAGGTATAAAAATTTGAACAAGTGTTTATCTCACATTAAATATTATTATTTATCTATTTTAGGTTTTTACCATCAGGCACATGCTTGTTGAGAGAGAAAGAAGGAAAGTGACAGATCACCCCTGGGGTGGGGTGGGGTGGGGTGGCCACGCTGCAATCCCTTCTCCTCCATTTGTCTCTCGGGATTTGGGGCACACATGCACCCGTGCTTGGCATGATTTTTAAAAACTATTTTATTTATCTTTATTTACTTATTTATTTTAATTTGACCAGAGAGAGACAGAGTGAGGGTGAGTGAGTGAGTGAGAGACAGAGAGAAAGAAAGAGCGAAAGCAAGCCACCTGGTCTGGGACTTGAACAATGATTGGCCATGTGGGAGTCTGACTCCCTTAATTACTGTGCCACCTGGTATGGTAATTTTTCAAGCCAGCAGGTCTGGGACTCAAACTGCAATCGTCCAGGTGAGAGTCCAGGGATTTAACCATTATGCCATCTGCTGGCCCCATTATATTTAAATTTTTAATGAAAGATGCAAATGTTCTTTTTTTAAACAAACATTTATTTTATTTGTTTTAATTTGTCATAGTACATGTTTGCTCATGAGAGAGAGAGAGAGAGAGAGAAGAGAAGAGAAGAGAAGAGAAGAGAAGAGAAGAGAAGAGAAGAAAGGAGAGAGGGAGGGAGGGAAAATAGGAAAGTAAGCTGCCAGATCCAGGACTTGAACCACAGTCGGCCATATGGGAGTCATGTGCCCCAACTACCACACTACCTGCCAGCCCCACAAGTGGTTTTTGTATTTCTGTGGTGAGCTATGCATAGAGGTTGTATACATTATATATATGTTTAATCCTTAATGTGATGAATTTGTGATACTGACTTCCTATTTCATAATTAAATGAACTTTTATTGTACTTGGATTAAGAGATATCCATAATAAGTTTTGCTAATTTCAGACTTGATGTTATTTTTCGCTCTGTTGTTTTCTTTCTTTGTGGGGGAAGAGGTCATGGTTAGACAGCAGTAGGAGCCACTGTCTAGCCTAAAACTATCAAGCTTTACTCTCCCATGTTTCCAGATCCTTTTAAAAGCCTGATGTTAATTGAAGACTGGATTCTGTGTGAATTCAACATTTTGAAATTTTAAAGTAGATATTAAATGAATAATTATAGAATTGGCCAAATTTACAGTGCAATTTAATTTTTATTAAAGCTTTGGTTGGGTTCAGCAGATGGTATAATAGTTATGTCACTGGACTCCCATGTTGTTGACCATGGTTCAAGTCCCAAACAGGCTGACTTAAAACTCACGCTGGGCGTGAGTGCATGTGTGCCCAAGATTGTGAGAAGAGAATGGAAGAGAAGGGACTGTGGGGTGGACATCCCTCTGGGAGGAGGAAGGGTGTGATTTCTCACTTTCTGTCTCTATTTGTCTCTCAGACAAGTGTACGTGCTTTATAGCAAAAACAAAACAAAACAAAACAAACAAACAAAAAATAAACCTCTCTCTAAAAAAAGGAAAGCTTTGGGACCAGCAGTTAGCATAATGGCTGTGTCGCTGGACTCCCATGTAGTCGACTGCGGTTCCAGTCCTGGACCCAGTGGCTTAAATTCACGCCAGGCGCGTGTGCGTGCGTGCCCAAGATCCTGAGAGGAGAATGGAGGAGAAGGGATTGCGACGTGGCCATCCCCCCTGGGGGGTGATTTCTCGTTTTCTGTCTCTCTGTCTCTCTCTGTTTTTCTGGCAAGTGCACACGCCCTATAGCAGAAACCTCTCCAAAAACAAAACAAAACAAAAAAGAAAGCTTTGCTTATCTCATTCTTAACTTAAATCTTTATTGCAAGGGGAAGGCCTTCTCCTGTGCAGTATAGGTGAAGGAATCAAGTGAGTTATTTGCATTTCCTCTGGGCTGTTGTATATATTTGAGGACTATTGTGAACCTCTTCATTTCCACTAGCTCTCTTTTTCCTTTAGCCCCAAACTGCCTTCTTCGGCCCCCAAATGTTTTATAGCAGTTCTTTTTTTTTTTTTTTTTAAGTTATAAGAAAGCCAATGCATTTGCCAGAGAGACAGAGAAAGGGTGGAGGGAGAAAACACTCCTGCAGTGAAACTGCTGCTGCAGTCCCTTCTCTTCCATCACGCCATCCTGGTGGGATTTAGGGCATGCAAGCACGTGACCCTGATGTGTTTTTTTTTTTTTTTTTTTTTTGCTATAGGGCGCATGCGCTTGCCAGCCAGACAGAGAGAGCCAGAGAGAAATCACCACGCTGCAATCCCTTCTCCTCCATTCTCCTTTCAGGATCTTGGCCACCCACACACATGCGCCCTGCATGAGTTTAATCCACCGGGTCCGGGACTCGAACCGCGGTCGACTACGTGGGAGTCCAGCGACATAGCCATTACGCTAACTGCTGGTCCCACCCTGATGTGTTTTTCAAGCTGCCGAGCTGGGATTTGAACCATGGCCATGGCCATTCATGTAGGATCCAGTTTTCCTTACACTAGGCTTGGGGCCAGCCCTGTGAAAGTTCTTGAGTATTCTGAAATGATAACAACGTTAACATCATACTGTTCTGCAGTCCTACTATAACACAAAAGGAAAACTTGTATGAAAATAATTTACTTTTCATTTTGAATGAGAGTGGTTTTTGACAGTCCCGCCATGTTATGATCCTCCTGCCCCAGCCTCTCACATAGCTAGGACTATAGGGGGGTGTGTGGCCACAGGATCTGGTTTGTTTAGCTTGACCTGGGAATCAAACGTGGCCCTCCGCCTCGAGAATCAACACCTTATGAGCTGTGCCATTGCTGCTGAGATGAAAATTATTTTTAAAAAATAAACACACACACACAATAAATAAAATAAAAACACTTCGGGACCAGCAGATGGTGTAATGGTTACATTGCTGGACTCTCCTGTAGTCAACTGCAGTTCAAGTCTGGGACCCAGTGGCTTAAACTCACTGGGCACGTGTGTGTGCACGCGTGCGCGCCCAACATCCCGGGAGGAGAATGGAGGAGAAGGGATTGTGGCATGGCCATTTCCCTGAGGGGTGATTTCTTGCCTTCTTTCTCTGTCTCTCTCTGGTGAGTGTATGTGCCCTATACCAAAAATCTCTCTAAAAAATAAATAAAATGTCACAAATACATTTTCAAAAATATTATAAATTTCTGGAAATGTGTCGGCATAGCTAGACCAGGAAGGATGAAGTAGTTAGATTCTTGTACTTAAGTGAGGCATCACAGCTATAAATACAGGCTGAGAAAGGTTTGCTGTATTGGTGACTCCAAAATGGTAGCAGTATCGAGATTGTAGGAGGAGGATAACACCAAACATTTTTAGAACTTACCGAATAATTATGTTCCCTAAATAATTATGTTATTTGTCTTCTGTTTCATTCTTAAGTCTCATGATGATCTCATGAAACATCATTCATATACTTATTTTACAAACGAGAAATCAGTGTTACAGAGAGGCCAACAGTCTTGGTCAAGGTCACACAATTGTTATGCAGTAGAGCTGAGATTTAAACTCAGGTCTCCAACTCTCAGCACTGGCTTTAAGTTGTACTAGTGTTTCAGTAAATCTTCTTCCAAAGGTGGATTGTCACTGTTTTAAATGTGTCCAGCACAGCCCTTCAGGGAAGCTCTTTTTTTTTTTTCCTCCTTAATTTATTTGTTCAGGGAGAGAGAGACACATCCATTCCCCAACCCCCAACCGAGTCCTCACGAAGTGATCCACCCCCACCCTGTCATCCCAGATCATGGGCTCATGCATTACAAGGAGATTTCAGGCCATGAACTTGGGACTCCCACTAGGTTCGGCATCACAGTATTGACTGACTATGGCACTACCACAGCTGGCCTCCCGATTCTTCCTTATAACATACAAATCTGTACTTCCTCTTAGTTTTTCACTTTTCTTTCTTTCAAACCAGCTGGATATACGAGATATGCAAGTGAGTTATGCAGAGAGTCCATTTGGTATTATTTAAGAGGCACTGATGGAGCCTAGGAATGCAGCCTTACCTGCATCACGATGCCCAACAGTGAAGCAAGGGAGCTGTCCTGCCCATGTGGTCTAGCATGAGAGAAAATGTTAAAACACTGCCATGTCCGCCACAGAAACTGTATGAATAATAAAACCCAGAATAGTGCCTCTTTTTTGTTAATTAACTTCGTGTTCAGCTAACGGGGAGGCCTGCTTCTAAGATCTTCTGGCGCCAGATGAGCTCCCGAGAAGGCGCTGGCATCGCTGCCCCTGGTGATACTTGGGCCTTCCAGATAAACAGTGCCTTCTCGTTTTCTGCGTGTTGTTCTTTTCATCATTAGTATATTTACTTAAAATAAATAAAGTTGTATGAATGGATTAAATGAGTTCTTATGCTTGACAGTCAGATAATCAGATTTTAACTTATATTTAAAATTTAGAGAGGCTTCTTGTTAAAAATAGCATTTGGCTGCTGTTGCTAACCCAGCCTCTTCCAATTTTTTTTTTTTTTTTTTTCCTAAAAGACCAGTAAAGACCCAGAGGGGAAAAAATTACAACCCAAACCCCCTGAACTCAAAGTAATGGAGTAGGGGTGGAGGTGGGGAAGACTGACAGTTAATTGCCGGAAATGTGGATACATTGCTTCCACTGGGCTGGGAAAAAGGGATTGTCTCATGAAATTGATAACAGAACCAGTATGTGGTAGAAAGTGCAGTTTTTTTCTGTTGGAACGTCTGCTGCTCACTCAAGGCCCCACAGTCTTTAAATGGTTAGAAAACCATGCAGCCCTCTGTCTGCTGCAGGAATGCTGTTTTTCTGAGGAAGTTATAGTATCACTGTCACTTCTGTCTCCGGCCCATTTATCTTTCTTTCTTTTTTTTTTTTTTTTTTGGAAGTTTATCTGTTCATTTCTTCCATGAGAAGGATAGACAGCGAGTATCCCAGCAAGGTCCTGATCCTGTGGTGCACCTCCAGCCTCCAGTCAGCCCCGGATCACAGACGAGCACGTGCCTGGTGTTCCTAGGGAGGCCTCTACACCCTACCCTGGGACCTCCCATGTGGGTCAGTCTCACGGAGCATCGCATTTTAGCATCGCATTTTAGCAGCATGCCACCATCCAGCCTCATTCTCTTCTTCCTGCATCCTTGCAGCAGCTGTCAGTCATCCAAAGCAGCAAGAACCCGAGGGCTGGGAGGGATGGCAGGTCCTGAAAGGAATAGTCTGTTCAGGAGAAGGGCCGGAGGGGGGCGGAGAACCAGGTGATCTTGTGGCTGCCCGGGTGTGTGTAAGGAGGAGGCCCTTCTGCAGGCCACAAGGCCAGCTTTAAGGGAGAGCCTCATAGTCACGGGGAGTAACTCGGCTGTAACTATCACAGCTACTGCCTTCCTGCTGCAGAATTTCACTAGACGTTTCTAATCATCCAGCGCAGGATGAGCCGGGGCCCACGTTCTGTATGATGACGGACGCCACCGTCAGTCCAGGAAGAGGCACATTACGTGGGGCCAGTTAGTACTGCCTTCACGGTGAGGGCCCGCGTCCTGAAGATGTAAGAGAAAGGGACATGTTGGGAAATACTTCCAATAACCAGAAGCACATTTAGAATACAGTTTAGGAGAGCCGAAGGTCGAAGATTTGGTATTCATGAAACTGGAGCAGAGCTTCGAGGAGAGAATAGACTTGTATTTTAATATTGATTAGGAAATATGTCAAGGGATACTACAGCTGGGTGGGATTGCAAATCTGCAGAATTAGCAAGAAAAAATAATTTAGGTTTTGAAAAATGCAATCAGCAAGGTGAAGAATAAACTTGAACATTCATAGAGAGGTCACGTCCTTTACAAATGGATTAAGAATTAAGAAAGGATGAGCTAAAATAAGTAGATGTTGAGCCAGCTGGTGGCGTGGGTAAGGTGGTGGCTGGGTCCCACTTGGTCAGCTATGTGGCTGGGTCCCGGACCTGGCAGCTTGAAGAAAAAAAAAAAAAAGACACCCGGCACATGCATGCTTGCCCCAAGTCTAGAGAGGAGAATGGAAGAGAAGGGATTGTGGCATGCCATCCCGTGGGGGTACTTTCCCATCTCTCTCCTGTGTCTCTCAGTGAGTGCTTACACCCTGTAGCAAAATTAAAAAAAACATATGGAGAGGACTGAAATCTAGTCTACAAAAATAAATACAAATAATTAATAAAAATACAGAAAAAAATCAGCCTTATTTTTGCAAAGAATGTAAATGAAAATGAAGGTGAGAGTTCCAACTTTACATCAAATAAACAAATATTAAAGAAATGACACTTTTGACACAAGTTTAGTGGAAAAATGCTGTTTGAAATGTGTGGTCATTTAGGCAGTTCGGTGGCCTTTAAAATGTTAGCACTCTACCCTAAATGAGTAATCATACATGGGAAAATGTGAATTTGGAACACATCTGTGACAGAGATACAGAAGTGTAGCAATTTATAGCCTTAACATCATGGTTTTGAAAATATTTAATGATATGGAAATATCTTTCTGATATAACACAGTTCCTATGTTTCCCAAGCTGTATGCTAACAGATAAACAAGGAGAATATATTAAATGGGAAATATACTTGGGAAGCCACTTGTTACCAGATTTATTATGCCTTGCCTCCTAAATAATTTATCATTATTTGAAAACATCACAAATAGACTCTGAGAAATCCTGCAAAAAGACATCCAACTTTGCTTAAATCTTTTTGTACATTTATTTTAAAAATTTGACATATGATTGTACATGTTTATGGTATATTGAGTGACGTCCTGATACGTGTATACATTGTGTAAGATGAATCTGGATATTTTGGCTATCACTCATAATATTCTTTGCGACAAGAACATTAAAAATTCTTTTATTAAACTATTTTTAAATACATAATATTCATAACCGTAATCACCCTACTGTACAATGGAATGCCAGAATTTATTCCTTCGAGCTGTAACTTTGTACTCATTGCTATGGTTTGAATATATTCCTCAGAAATTCATGTGTTGTGGGGCCGGCAGGTGGCGTGGTGGTTAAGGGTGCTGGACTCCCACATGGCCCACTGTGGTTCAAGTCCAGACCTGGTGGCTTGCTTGCTCACTTCCTCTCTACCTCTCTGTCCTTCTCTGGTCAAATTCAAATAAATAAATAAATTTAAATAATAAAATAATTCTTTTTAAATTTTTAAATTAATTTTTAATTATTATTTATACATTCAATTACTATATAGCATTTAGATTGTAAGGAGAATTTACTCAGCATGAAATACACCTCAGACTAGTCCAGTTGAAAATACTATATATGTCACCATCAACAGGTAACAAACCATGTCTGTGCCCCCAAAATGTCTTACCTCTGTATTTTTTCTCTTGAATTCCCTTCCCTACACTTGTCCCCTCTCTGACTCTCCTTCCACTTTGTCCCCAGTGTCCATAACTATTTTTAATACTTTTATGTCCTTTAATCAAAGAAATTTGTGTTGGGACTTGATTGTATTGGCTGCATTGCAAAGGTGTTAGGTGAAAATTTAATTCCTTCGTAATGTCCCAGGGTAAGGTCTAGTGGGTAGTGATTGCCAACAGTCTCATGAGTAGATTCGTGATGTCTTGTGAGACTCAAAGTGTTGTAGTTCTCATGATCTGTCTGTCTCTGCATGTGGTTGCTGTCTCTCTGCTTCTATTGGCAGTGCTGTAGACCTAGGACTTTGGACTTCCCAGCCGCCAGAATTGTGAGCATGTAAATAGATTCCGCTATGACTGAGAGCACGCAGTATTTTTACACCATTTTATCACCTAGCACGCTTTTTTTTAGTGGAATAGATATTTACATGATATTAACATCTCCCGGGATATTCTTTAAATACCAGCTTGGGAAATAGTGTGTTAACATGGGAAAAATACATACCCGTATGTAAAGAAACGGAAGTGAATACACCAGTTATTGTAATTTAAATGATCTTAGGGAGCCAGTAGTTGGTGCAGTTAAGGCACTGGACTCCCATATGGCCAACAGCCATTTGAGTCTCAGCTTGAAACTGGTAGGTTGAAACTCAGGCTGAGTACATGTGCATGAGTCCCCCAAATCCTAGGAGGATAATGGAAAAGAAGGGATTGCAACATGGCCATACCCCCTGGATGGTGATTTCTCACTTTCCCTTTCACTGTCTGTCTCTCCGGGAAATGCACACACCCTATGGCAAAACCTATAAATAAGTAAATGAAAGAAAACAATTTCTGAGTAGTAGAATTACCTCATACATCCTAAAATTTCTTCAGTTGATTTCTTTAATAAGAATGTTATACCTTTATTATGAAAAAAACAAAACAAAACAGCAAATGCATTATTTTTAGAAAAAAGAACTTTGGGAAACTCTGGCTCTAAAACTTAATAGTCATTAGAGGATATAAAGAAAAACCATCCTTCTGGTGGAATTCAATGTTATAATTATTTCTTGCTATAGAATTTTAGATTAGGCATTTATTTAGAAATGTGACAAGAAATATTCTACGAAATCTTTAGTTATACACATAAAGTTAGTTTTTCTTCAACTGTGAAAGAAGATTTCAAATACACTAAAAATGTGAGAGCGGGCTGGCCCCCAGCACAGTGGTTAAGAGCTGTTGTAGCGAGCTGGATCCCACATGGCCAACAGCAGTTGGAATTTTGGCCCCAGTGGCACGAAAAACACCCAGCTACATGTGGGTGCGTGCCCAGCATCTTGATGCATTGGAGGAAGAGAATGGGGGCATGACCACACCCTACTTGGGTTGCTTTCTCTTTTTTTATTTGCCAGAGGGCCTGTGTGCTTGCCAGAGAAAGAGAGGGGAAGGGAGAAAGCATCCCCCAGTGGGGCGTGGTCGTGCCACAAAGCCTTCTCCATTTATCTCCCTGTACGCAGTTTTGGGTATGCATGCCTACGTGCCTGACGTGTCTCGCAACTTGCAGGGTCTGACTTAAACCACATGGTCGAGCATGTGGGATCCAGCTGCCATGGCTGGCCTGCGTTTCTTTTCCCTCTTTCTCTAGGGAGCACATGCACCTTCTGGCAATTAAAAAAAAAAAAAAGAAAAAAAGAAAAGAAGTGTTATCTGCAGCCAAAACACAGTGAAAGAGTTTTTGCTTTAATTCAAGAACTGAAAACAACCCTTGTTTGTATTAACCTCAGCTATCTAAAAAATGGGCGGGCAGGTTAGTTGCCACGGACAGTTTTGTGTCTATGTACCATATGGAGTATATATGCATAAGCTTTGCATATTCTTCATTTTCAGCCCATCAAACTAAATCCTATTTCCTCAGTCTTTCTCTGTCCCTTCCAAGGCAACTTAAATTTTTCTAATTGTTCACAGATGAGATTAAATCCAAAGTAGTTTTGTTCATTTCCCATTCTATTTTCTCTTTTTCCTTAGATAAGACTACCTTTCTGCAGTTAAAATAGATAAGTCTGTCAACATAGTGTGCTATTGCCGTAATCACGTTATGCCATTAGTGCAAGAAATTTAAACTTAAAAAGGTAGCTCTGGAATTATTTAAATCTTTGTCTTTTCTTTTTTGAGTTGCCCAAGGATATACACACTTGCCAGAGAGGGAGAGAAAGCACCTCCCAATTGGGTGTGGCCATGCAGCAATCTCTTCTCATCTCTGGATTCCTTTGGAATTCAAGGCATGCACTGCATGTACAGTTGGCTATTTTTTTTTTTTTTTTTTTTTTTAAGACTGCCATGGCCTGGACTTGAACCATAGTCCTCCTTGTGGGTTCCATTTCCCTTAACCACTAGACTGCAGGGCCAGCCCAGATCTTGCCCTTTTGAAGAATTTGTAGTGTAATCCCATCAGACTATCCAGAGCAAGTCAAGTTAAGATGCCAGAGAATAAGCTTTAGGATGGTACTCTTTACATGAGAGTGGGTAGTGTTCATTGTAAATTGTTAAGTGACACTGAAAGACATATTGAGTTGTCGGGAAAGTCATGACACATTTTTACATAGAACAATACATCATGACTTCTGCAATAACCCAATACATGTACTAATTAATAATGTTTTTTTAATTATTTAATTTAATTGTATATATTCATTTATTTTAATTTGACCAGAGAGAGAGAGAGAGAGAGAGAGAGAGAGAGAGAGAGAGAGAAAGAGAAAGAGAAAGCGAGAAAGGAACCCACCAGGTCTGGGACTTGAGCCATGGTTGGCCATGTGGGTATGTCCAGTGCCTTAACCACCATGCCACCTGAAGTTTTTCATCTTTTCAGTTATTTAACTTTTTTGTGATTTTAAACTGAAGACTGTAGCACAGAACAGTAATACCCTTACTAGGAGGAATCCTTTAATGCCTGAGTCAACACACCAGTCTTAGTTTCTGTACTGCAGTGTGGGTAAAATAGCCTTTCCCCCACATTCATTTTCTAGGTTAATGGTCACACATACTTACGTTTATAGTAAAGACAGAAAGTACTGGAATCACATATGGTCAGCATCTGCGTTCCTGAGTTGTTGAGGACTTTGATCAGTGCAGTGTGGCAGTTTTGCAGCCACTTCTCAGACCAGGTGGCATAAAGATGATGAACCTTAAAAGAACAAGAGTTCAGTGACAATTTTTTATAGAAAAAAGTTCATATGTAGTAAGAACAAAGTGCTTAATATTTGAGAAATCTGAAAATAACAAAATGTTTTGGAGTTATTTTGGCCCACGCTCAAATTACTTAATTGCGTATGAATGGCTAAAGAGTGGTGTGGTTAGGTTTTTCAAAGTGAAACTTTTTTTAAAAGAATTATTTTGTTTCATTATTAAATTTGATGAGAGAGAGAGAGAGAGAGAGAGAGAGAGAGAGAATGAGAATGAGAATGAACATGTAAGTGAATCAGGGAAAGTGAGAGAACAAACCACCAGGTCTGGAACCAGTCGGCTGGGGGCCCAGAAAGAACAAATACAGAAAGTAGATTGGTCTTTGTTGTGGAACAGCATGGACTTAAGTACATCTGCCATTTGGACATCAGAACTCAAAAGTTCTCCTGCCTTTGGACTCCAGGATTTACCCTGCATGCCCTAACCCACCTGAAACCCCCTGGGTTCTCAGGCTTCGTACCTAGTCCAGAGAGTTACACCATTGGCTTCCCTGCTTTTGAGGCCTTTGGACTTGGAATTCGCCATGCTTCAGCTTCCCAGGAACTCAAGCTTGCAGATAGCCTGTGGTGGGACTTCCGAGTCCCCATAATCACATGGGTGAGTTCCCCTAGTCAATCCCCTCTCTCATGCCTGTGCACACACCCTGTTGGTTCTCTCTCAGAAGCTATGACTTCTGAGGTGGGGTTCAGCGGAGTGATCTGAGGTGGTTTAATCCTGTATGTCTTGGCTTCCTGATGTGCAAAATTGGGGTGACGGTATCATTTACCTCTCAGAGCTGTTGTGAGGATTAAATGGAATCATACGTGTAAAGGGCATATCTGCATCCTTTGTCTTTGAAGACTGATGGAAACTGATATTGCCGCTTTGATCCAAGCGTGTTTTCTGGCCCAGTACGTTTGTGTTTCTCTTTTCTGTCCTTGAAGGTTGATGGGAACTGATGACCTCTTTCATCCAGGAGTATTTCTGACCCACGGGATGTTTGTATTTCTTTTTGGCTGAGTGTAGACTCTTCCACCCTTACTGTGCTCCAGCCACCTGAATTCTGTTTGTGAGGATCCAGGTTGAACTCTTTCTCCTTTCTTACTAGCCAAGTAGAGACATTGTTACTGAACACACACAGTCAGACTAGGTTGGAAACTTCTTTTGAGTTTAATCACAGCAGTTATGCTTTATGGTATCCCTACACATTCTTTATTATAGAAATGAAGGAAAAAGTTTACCCAATAAACACATGCTGCTCTTGAAATTATGCTTGTTGCTAATTCATTCTAAAAAAAAAAGGAATTTAGGAACATTATAGGTTAGACTAGGCATGCTATTTGCAATTTTAGTTGTGCATTTAATAATCTAAGATAATCAGAGGTTGTTTTACATTGTGTGTTTCCTGAAAGTTTGAATAGAATAGGATGATCTTAAGGATGAATTTTATCCAGGTAGAAAATAATTTGTATTTATTGCTTATTAGATTTCAGTTGTGATTAAATGATACCTTTCAGTGGGAAATAGCTGTAACAGCAGTAGCTAACATTACTATGTATCACAAAGAACCTGTATACCAATAACTAATTTTTGCTTAAAAGTCTTTAAAAAAAAAAAAGGACACTATGATTTGGGAGATTCTAAGTGTAAGTATAAAATTTGGAACAGTTCTCTTAACTTTTTTTGTTTTGATTTGAGAGTTTGTGTTTAATAGAAATGGAGTTTGTAGGTGGTTGACAAGTTATACGTGGCTCTCGGGGGTCTCAGTGGTGGTCACTGTAGGCAGTAAGGTGGAACAATGGGCACGGTCTTTGGCAGTACACAGTGGTCAATAACACTGTTAGGATTTTCTTTTCTTCTTAAAATGTCTAGGAGATGTTCAGGCTGTGCAAAGGAAAAGGGAAAGAAAATACGCTCTCTGTATTGAGGTTGCAGTTGCTATTTGGTTTCTAATTTAGGTTGTGTATTTTCCTTTAATGTTTCATTCTGACACCATACATTTTAACATGGACTTTTCTGCTGGATAAAATTTTATGATATGACTTTTCTTAAGTTCCAGGCGACAATGTGGCTATGTTTTATTTACTTGAATCCTTTGTGATGGGAACCAGACTCAAAGTTATTTCTGAAATAGTGTTAATTATACAAATGAAAGAGGCAGATATCTTCTGATTCCTCTGCACATTTCAGGGTTGCTCCCGTGCTGCATTCCTGAAGCCATATCTAAATAATCATACATTGTCTAATGCTGGTAGACATATTTTGTGGCTCACTGGAAGTTATATTTAATTAAACGTCTACACAATAATGTGTGATCACCAGGCACAATAGTGTTTGGTACGTGGGTAGCAAGTATCTGGTAATGAGATTAAAGGCAATGGAAATAAAATCTACCAAATATTAAACAATCAACATCTTGGTCATCTTTTTTTTTCAAAATCATTTTTAACACCATGGTCATTTTTTAAGAGTTATTTTATTTAACTTTATCCATTTATTTATGTATTTTAATTTGACCAGAGAGGGAGAGAGAGAGAGAGAGAAACTAAGAAAGCAAGCTACCATGTCCAGGACCCAAACTGCAGTCGACCATGTGGGAGTCCAGTGCCCTTAACCACTACGCCACCAGCCGGCCCCCACCATTGGTCATCTTTAGAGGAGTTTCTTAGGGGACTGGAGGATTCTGGAGGATTCAGAAGCATTTTGGATACTAGGGTTACCTGAGTCTCCCAGGAAGGAAATGGTTTTTAGCTATTACGTGGAGCCACTTTGTATTTCTTATGCAAATACATTAAATTGTATTTAAACTGATCTTAGGATTTCTTGACAGTATCTCAGAGATTTGACTTAGTTTGTATTAAGTCATTGCATTTGACAAAGGTACTAACTCAGGTGTTTCATTTATGTTTTGGAAATAATACTGAAGGCTTGAAGTCAAGGAAGAATCAAATTTACTACTTGTCTTTCCATCTGGTTTATTTCAATCACATTTAAAATAGATCATCAGTTTTCTGTTACACATGAAAACATATTCTTAACAGTTTAGTGGTAGGTGGAATTTGCTTTATAATTTACAAAGATACTTCAATTTGATCATTTATAGGACTTTAATAATTTTTAAGCTTTTTGGATTCTAGGTTAATTCAGAAAAATAAATGTAGATTTAGTTATGTTTGCTCATTGGAACGAGCAAAATGTAGTACGTAGTTCAAAACATGAGTCTGTTTGATGCCATTTCCTACTTAAAATACTTTCATGGTTCTCACTGCTTTCAAGGTGAAATCAACAATGTGCATTAAATGGCAGATGAAAATTTTTTGAGGTGGTGGTGGTGGCATATAAGGTAATGGTCTTATCAAGTCTGTTATAAACACATTATTTATATTAGGATTTTTCAAGTATATTTTACAATTTTAAAAGCTACTGCTTATTGAGTATGTGCATGGAAAAAAAAAGGCAGTTAGTACCTGTGATTAAATGTATACTTAGGTATAAAGCCTTTGGAAGTGAGGCGAAGGCAGAGATTGCCCACTGGGCACACAGCAATAGCGAATGAGTAGCGTTGTTCTCTTAGCTCTCTTCTCCTTTTATTTACGCAGTCTTGTCTGCCCTTGGCTCGCTCTCACTGCTCTTCTACCTGTCTCTTAAGTATATATATTTTTGATGGTTCTAGAAACCTCTGGATAGACACCCATTCTGTCTCACTTTGTCTTGACCCTTTTTTAAAAAGCTTAAATTCTTTTGTGTGTTCCATAGACAGCTCAAACTCAATATATCCAGTTTTATTTAAAAAAATATTTAATTTCATTTATTACATTGTTACTTTTAATTTGCTCTAGGACATATGTAAAAGAGAGAGAGAGAGAGAGAGGGAGAGAGAGAGATTCCGGGTCTGGGACTTGAACCATGGTCATTCATGTGGGAGTTCAGCGCTTTAACCACCATGCCACTTGCTGGCCCAGTACGTCCATTTTAAAATTTGTTATCAATCTCATAAAACTTGGTCTTTTCATGTTATGATCTATAATTTCCACTGTGAGTCTCATCACCCGATACCTAGGAATAGCTGGCTAGTCTTTGTTGCATGACCTTCTGACTTTTCCCTCTTTATTCCTAAGTAGTAGGACTTTGGTTCCGCACCCATTCAGTTTTCACCTGCAATAGCCTTAATTCAGACTGTCTGCCTGCAGCATTTGTGCCGGCTATCATTTTTGTTGTTATTTTTCTTATTTTTTCTATTTAACCCAAAGAGAACTTTTTAGAGTTTCTCAGGGATGTATAGGACCTTTTTTTTCCCCTGAAGCATACTGAAAATATTGGTCTATAGATTCTTGGTAGCAAATACTTTTTTTTAGAACTTTCAGAACATGCTTGACACAGTACACAAGAAATATTTATTGTTGAAGTATAATTTTTGTATTAATTAATGATTAGTTTTAGCTTCATGGGAAGATAGTTTTCTATTGAGTAGAATAGAGGACTCCCAGTGTCACTCAGTTTGCGTGGGGGGAGTCTACGTGGGATGGCTGTTCCTTGTTTCCAGTGTCGAGGATCGAGCAGCACTTTGACAGCTGATAGAGGAAAGGGCCAGTCCAGGCAGAGGGAATGCTGAGTGCATGCTTGATACCATGAAAAGAAGCAAGGGGGGAGACCGTCTTGGAACATGCAAAGAAGTGTTTGAATTGATGAGAATACATTAGACTTACTATTAATCAGTGGTATTGCATAAGAGGGTGAGTATGTTCAGTTCATTGCTTTTAATTTATTATTTTTAAATAATTATTTAATCTGATGTATTCATTCATTTATTTTAATTTGACCAGAGAGAAAGAGAGAGGGAAAGTGAGAAAGCTAGCCACCAGGTCTGGGACTTGAACTATAGTCAGCCATGTGGGAGTGTCCAGTGCCTTAACCGCTATGCCACTTGCTGGTCCCAATCACTTTTAATTTAATTACTGCATCTCAAGACTTGAGTTTGGTAAACTACAGCACAAAGGATTGAATGCTGCACTTTTTTCCTTTTGTGACTTGTTTCTTGGTAGCATTGCTTTTTCCACATGGTAATTCAAGAAGACCTTCAAAAAGTTCATGGAACATGTGTATTGTGAAAATCCTACAGATTGTTTTCAATTTTTTTTGCACAGAAATGAACTATTGTTATTCCATTTTTCCATGGTGTGTGTCCTCTTGTGTGTGTCTTCATAGCATCATCATTCAAAAGTTAGAGCATTCTTGAGGACAGAGCTAAAAAAAAGAAAAACTGTCTTAGAGTTCTCTATAACCCCTTTTAAAGTAAAAACAAACCCTGCAATTTGTTTAATTTTTACTACCTTACACGTACACAAACATATTTTTGAAAGGAGAAATGATCATTTGTATTCCTGCTTGCTACATAATTCCTCTTTCCATAATGTAAAAGATTATCTATGAGCTGTTCTTTTAAAATCTAGAGTCATTATTCAACCATTGAATGAAAACACTTTTACACCAAAGAAAGTCAGATTTTTCCTGTGATGGTAAAATTTCTTCCAGATCACAGCTAACGTACCCTTTCCTTTTTTCTTTGAGGCCCTTTTTAAATGATCAAATGTAGACTTTCAAGTATTTACGCCCTACTCTTTAATCTGAGCTGCTTTGTCTAAATTTATGCTCTACAGATAGCATGTATCACTAATTTTCAGCTTTGCATAGGGACTGTACTTTAACAAGATAGTATCTATCTGTTTTCCTCCTGTTAGGTTTGACTGAATTAGTTATGTCCCATCTATGTTATGTAAGTTTAAAAGACTTGCTTAAGTTAATATACTCCTATTTCTTATGAAATAAAACTTGACTGTATTTGTAAGTATGTATACTTTTCATAATGACAACATTTTGTTATTTACCTGAGATCGTGTAAGATTTTCTTTGAAAAATTTAGTTTTTATATTGAGTTGTCAGAAAAGTTATGACATATTTTTTTCTGTGCAAAAATGCATCATGATTTTTCTGACATCCCAATAAAATGGTCCATACTCTATGTGTATTTGACCTTTGTTTTTTCTGAAGGTTTGCAGGATGGTTATAATGAACAGTGATGCCACTTCTTCCTTGAATATCTGGTCAGTATTTGCATATAGCACTATAAATATCTTTCAGATTAAACAGATTATTGCTAGTAGTCTTTCCAGGGATATGGAACAAACTTTATAGGTTTGAAAAATCTATCTGTATAGTGTAGTTTTGAAAGTTACATTAGAGCAGAAGTTGCAGAGAAATCTAGGTTTTAAGGAAAAGAAATTTATCTTGGTGTCCTGCATAGCCTTTTTAAACTCTATTTTTATAAACTCTGTTTGGTCGTAACTAAATTTTGCTTTTTAAGTTTTGGATAAAAACCGATGTTACGTGGGTTCTTGCAGTGTGAACTCAGTGCCATATTTGGGCTTGTTTTTGTGATTTTTCTTCCACCGACCTTGGAATGTAGTCTTCCAGAAAAGGTTTCTTGCTCTGAAGGGCCATTGTGTCCACCCACCAGTTCTTAATCACTGTGTGAAGAGCGTGTTGGTGATGTCGCTCCAGTGAATTGACTCTCCTTTTCTATTTTCTGTCAAGAGTTTGTGCAGCATTTGAATGAAGGCAGAAAAGCTCCAGTGTTGCCATTTTTAGTAGAGACCATCTTTATGTGGCTGTGCTGTTTGCTGTGTGATGGCTGTAGAATTCCTCCTGTGATAGAAGCTGTCACCTTTAAGCTGTCACTGCAGTGTGGATTCATAGCATCCTTAGCTTTTATTTGCCTTGATTCTTTTGTTCATTTCATTATATCATAGAAAATGGAGAATGGAGAGTAAGACATGATTTACTGTCTTGTGATTTCATTTGATTTTTTTTTTTTATCCTGTTAGAGTTAACCCAGAAGTTTTAGAGTGAGGCCTTTGCATTATCTGTGGATTTGATAGTATATCAACACGAATTATTCTCTCTTGCACATAGTGAATTGACAATTGTCCCAGCATTATTGAGTCTTGAATTGGATTCTGACCTCACTCTGGAAGCAAAGAAGATACAAAGAAAGTTACTTACCACTTTTCAGTTTGGGATTTCCCGTGTTTACTTGGAAAGGTGTCTCTGGGTAGGCTCTTGAAGAGCAGTTACGGAGCTGTGGAAATGGTCTTCACAAGAGCTGAATAACCCAAGTTCTCAAGTGTTTTTTTTTTTTTTTTTTTTTTTTTTTTTTTTGTCAGAGGCATTATGTTACATAAATCCATATACTTTATTTAATCCTTAGAGGAAATCTGAGGTAGGTGTGATCTCCATTTTACAGATGAGAAAACAAGGCTTACTTAGAGAAATTAAGCAGCTTGCTTAAAATCACACAGCCGGTAAACATGAAGCTAGAATTCATACCTGGGACTATCTGATTGCAAGATAGGCCCTGCCACTTCGTATTCTGCTATGTGCAAAGTACCGTGTGCTTATTGTGAGGATTACATAAACTAACGTGTGCCTCCTCTGTTAAGTAAGCTGTTAGTCTTGGTAAGGTGAACATATGAATATGTTTGGAACTTGGAACCATTGTTAATCCCTTCTGCTATTTTAAAGCTTTACCTTTACTTCATAATTTCTTTTTAAATATTTATCTATTTGTTGTGATTTTCAAGCTGCTGGGTCTGGGACTTGAACCGTGGTTGGTTGTGTGGGAATCCAGCACCTTATACACACCACCTGCTGGCTCACTGTATAATTTTATATAGAAATATTTCTCATCTTCAGAATTGTTAATATTTTGTCAGAGTTATGTTTCTTGCTTTATGAAGTTACTCTTATACTATTATTTTTTTAATCCTTTACTAAGAATGAAAGAAATCTATACCTACCAATTCCCTAGTCAAATGGGTTTTTTTAAATGGATTTTTGTTTTAAAACAAAACTTAGAATCTTCTCTAGGATTTTCCAGGACTCCTAAATCTAATAATTAGTTATAGTATTCACTTAAAATTTCATGCTAGAGAACAGAATATGCCACTCTCTTGTTTTAAGAACATAACACAAGGTAAATGACTGAAAAGGGATGATTGCTTCAGTAAGGACACTGGAGTCAAAATTCGTGGACATCTTAGTGTACTTCCGATGTACACAAGCTATTTTGAGCGTGCTGGGGCATTATTGAAATATTTTAAGGCCTGCCTTCATTCATAGGCGTTGCTGAAATACCCCAAGGTCTGATTTTAGAATGCTTCAAAAATTTTAAGTTGTAAGAGGAAAACAAATGAATGCTTATTCATGTTGTAACACTTTTCTGTAATTTACCTCAATTTCTGAGGTTGTCCTCTGGTAACTTTTATTCAGGTTAGGAATAGATTTTAAGTACTCTCGAATCCAAGTAATTTGTTTAATTGTCTTAATGCTATCTTTGTAATGACTTTAAGCTGTGGCAGTCTGTAGGCTAATGCCTAGCGGCTGGGTAATTGACAGCCGGGCAGTGAGGTCTGCTTTCTCTTAGCGGCCCCTGGCAGCCTCTGTGACCTCACAGGGCGCTTTTCAAATCTTACAGCTCCTAGTAGCTTTGAAGGCAACGTTCTAGAATATGGTTTGGGAATTCAGAAGAATGATAACCTAAGTGAAAGTAAATGCAAATATTTGTAGACATAGCTCTCAAGTCTAAACTAGTTTAAACGACTATCTGAAGTGTAGATTTCTTTCTTCAAAATTATTTTTAAACCCAGAAGCAACATTACATAAAAAAGTTCCCATCAGTAATACATATTTAGTGATGATTAACAAGGATTTGTATGAGACAAAAATTTTGAAATTTTCTTATTTAACTAGAAGTACATTTTTTTTTTTTTTGAGAGGTTTTTGCTATAGGGTGTGTGCACTCGCCAGAAAGACAGAGACAGACAGAGAGATAGAAAGTGAGAAATTACTCCCCAGGGAGGATGGCCACACTGCAGTCCCTTTTCTTCCATTCTTCTCTCTGGATCTTGGGCATGCACACACACGTGCCCAGTTTCAGTTTAAGCCACCGGATCCGGGACTTGAGCTGTGGTAGACTACATGGGAGTCCAGCGACACAGCCATTATGCTAACTGCTGGTCCCAGTATGCGAAATTTTAACCTTGCCTTTCAGATGGGAAGTTAAAAATGTTTCTCCATCTTTGACAAATAGTATAAATTGATGAGTCAACTTTTAAAGATTATTTAAGGTTTATCTTTTATTAACAATTTCAAGTGCTCAGTATATTCTCCTAAGAACAATCAGCCATAGAAGATGGCCACTGGTTCTCCTGACAATGACTTATATACTGCTTTTTTGTCAATATAACATTGAACTTTAAATGGAAAGGATAGAAAAGGCCATCTCTGTTATTACTCAGAAGTTTAGAGTGAAGAAATTTCAATTTGATACAGTCAGAGTAATATAAACTCCTCTGGGTTTGAAAAGTTTTCTAGAATATGTTTGTCTTTATTTACGGAAAACTGAGCTGATTAGGTTGTCTATGGGATTCCCCCAGGCCAGCCTCACATAAACCTGAATGAAATCTAGAAATACTGGGTTGCTGGAAAAGTCATGGTGAATTTTTGCATAGAAAAAATGGCATGACTTCTCCAACAACCTAATATTTTATTCTGAAAAAGTAAGAATTTTTTTTCCCCTAAGCCAAACTTTCTAAGGCCACTGTGAGCAATTTTGTAATAGGTATCCCTGATTCTTATTTCGTACCTTCCTGTTCTCTCTGGTCACAGATAGGCTTGTCCTGTCACTTCAGAGACTCCCGTGAATGATGACCACCTCACTGAATGACCCTCAGTTTGCTTTCCTAGTTTCATCTGGGTTACCCTTCTGCTGTTTTCCTGTTTGCCTGAAGTTTTGCCTTTTTCCTTTCCTTGTACGTCGTTTCTTCTGCCTGGATTTGGCATTCCTATTTCTGCTTTTTGGAAACGAATCCATATTTCAGTGTTACGAATTCTCACTTTGTAACCTTGGATATTACTGGTAACTGATGCCTTAAAAAATAATGGTAGGAAACACATAACCATAACCATTTTTAAGTGTTTGGTTTTATAGTATTAAGTCCATTCACGTTGTTGTGCAGCAGAACTCCAGAACGTTCTCCTCTTGCAGACCTGAAACAACATTTTCTCTTTTAGACCTGAGACTGTACCCATTACACCGCGTTTCTCATTTTTTCACCCCTTGCCCCTTCTGGCAACCACCGTTTCACTTCGTTTCCCTGAGTTTGATTAGATAACTCTTAGAAGTGGAACCACACAGTATTTGTCTTTTAGTGACTAGCTTATTTCACTTAGCGTGATATTCTCAAGGTTCACCTGTGTTGTAGCGTGTGCCAGAATTTCCTTTTAATACAGCTGAAGAATACAGCCACTCCTCATCTAAGGGCCTACCCGATTAATGACAGCTTGGATTTAGGACCAGTTCTCCAGCACGGGAAACTCCTTTCTGTCCTTTCTTATCTCTCGCCGTTGGTTAGTATACGTTACATGAAATGTTCACAGTCACACAAGGCTACATATTTTGTATAAATTTATATTTTATTTTGCACTCAGTAGTAGTCAGAATAAATAAAAATAATTGCATTGGATTTATATTACTGTGCTGTGGTGTGTCTTGACACTTTGTGACATTTATCTAATGTATGATTTTTTTTATGGAAAGAATTGCATTATTCTAGTGTGGTGGTGTTGTGTGATCTTTATTGAAAAATAAATCACCCTGTGACATCATGACACAATCTCAAGAAAGTTCCTCACTTGGTAACCAATTCTTTTAACAATTTAGTCTAGGAACCGAGCTTGGTTGGTAATTGAGGTGCGCTTGTATTCCATTGTATGGATATATCATATTTTATTTAATCATTTTTCGATGAACATTTGGTTGTCTTTACCCCTTGGCTATTGCGAATGATTCTGCTGTGAACACAGGTGTCTGAATCTTTTCATGATACTGATTTCAACTCCTGGACATTGTTCTTTGGAAGCTGGGATATATACACACAGAAGTAGATCACTGAGTCATATATTAATTCTATTATTAATTTTTTGAAGAACCATAATACCATTTTTTGTGGTGTCCAAACTATTTTATATTTTTACCACAGTATACAGTGGTTCTAATTTTATCACATCCTCTCCAACACTTACCAATTTTTATTAAAGGTTTCCATTCTAATGAGTATAAGATGATGTTTTATTGTGATTTTAAGCTGCATTTATCTATTGATAAGTGATACTGACCATCTTTTCATATGGTTTTTGGCCATTTGCACCTTTGGGAAAATGTCTATCCAAGTTTTTTTGCACATTTTTAATAGTAGTTTTTCTAGAATTGTAAGGGTTTGTTACGTAGTTTAAATATTAATTTTTTATTATAGATATAAATTGCAGAGCTTTTTTTCCTATTCCACTTTGTTGATTTTATCCTCTGATGGATAGAAATTTTTTTTTTTGAAGAGGTTTTTGGTATAGCGTGCGTGCACTCACCAGAAAGACAGAGAGACAGAGAGATAGAAAGCAAGAAATCACCCCCAAGGGTGATGGCCACACCACAGTCCCTTCTCCTCCATTCTTCTCTTGGGATCTTGGACATGCACACACACGTGCCTAGTGTGCATTTAAGCCACCAGGTCCAAGACTCGAACCACGGTCGACTACATGGGTGTCCAGTGATATAGCCATTACGTCAACTGCTGGTCCCACTGGATAGAAATTTTTAAGTTTGATGTAGTCTCTTTGCCCATTTATATTTTTGTTGCCTGTGCTTTTGTGGATAAGGAATCATTGCCAAATCCAATGTTGTTCTAGTATGTTCTATTTCTAATAACACAAAATACCAAAGTCTTGATAATTTAGAAAAAAGAGATTGGCCCAATCCATAACATGGTCGTTAAAGTGTTAGATTCCACATGGCTGGTTACATGGTTAGAGTTGTGGACCTAGTATCTTCAAAAATATTCTGGGTGCACTTGTGTGTGCGTACCCAAAATCCCAAAAGGAGGGAGACATGGAAGAGAGGGGATTGTAGTGTGACCCTGCCCCATGGGGGAGTGCTTTATTAACACCCATCACTTTCTGATGAGTGCCCTGTGCCCAAAAAAAAAAAAAAAAAGAAAGAAAGATAAGGAGAAAGAAAGAAAAGAAAAAAAAGCTTATTCAGGTCATGGTTTGGATTTTTAAGATCCAGGGGTGTTACCTGGTGAGGATCTTCTGTCTATGACATAATGGAGGAAAGGAGTTTGTATCTATGTTTATAAGCTACTGGTTTGATTCCCTTTTTATAAACCTGTCAGGAGTCAGTCCTAAGGGCTTCGCCTAAAGACCTTCATGCTAATCCCTTCCAGAGGCCCCACTTTTAAACACCATAGTTTAAGCAATCCTAAACAAACATAATCTCAACACATAAGTTTTTGTGGCAGGGCATTCAAAACATACCAAATGTCATGAAGCTTTCCCCTTGTTTTCTTCAAGGAGTTTCATAGTTTTAGGTCTTATGGTTGGTCTTCAATTAATTTTGAATTTATTTTTGTAAAAAAATTCCTTGAAATAAAGAAAGGTTCCAACGTTATTCATTTGCATGTGGATATTCAGTTTATCCAGCACCATTTGTCAAAAAGACTCCCTTTTCCCATTCAGTGGTCTTGGACCCTCTGTGGGAGGTCATTTGGACATGGACACAAGGATTTATTTCAGAGCTCTCTACTCTGTTCCATTGGCTTATGTGTCTTTCTTCATGCCAGGACTGATACTGTTCTGATTATTGTAGCTTTGTACTCTGTTTTGAGATCAGAAGTATAAGTCCTTTAACTATGTTGTTCTTTTCTGGAATCGTTTGGGCCATTCAGGGTATTGCCTTGTAAAAGCAAACAGTGTGTATAGTTCATTTGTGTTTGTGTTTCCTAGCCTCACTGCTTTATTTTGCACATTTTAGTTATTTAGAAAATAGTATTTGCATTAATGCTCTCAGTCCAGTTTGCACCAAATTTATGAGTCTGATTTGGTTGAAGGACCAAGCAAGAATCCTTTATCAAGGTACTTGACTAGTTGATCTTCTGAGGTAGTTGAATCATAAAAAATATCCATATTCTAATCATGATGGAATTAATGGAACACAGCTGAGTAGTAAAAATAAGTTTTTAGTAAGAAATAGTAAGCAAAGGACATTATTTCAGCAGCAAACTTGTCATGATTAAAAAATATAATTCTTAAAAATTTTCTGAGAATATAAGCAAAAACTTTCATCTTTTAAAAACATATAATGTATTTTTCTGATCTAGTAAGAATTAAGATGGCCTAACCTGTTAGGTTGTCAGAATAGTCATATCGTACTTTTCTGTTTTTCAGAACAAAAAAAGGCAGCATGACTTTCCTGATGTATGTTTATTTTAGAGGTTTTTGCCTTAGGGCACATGTGCTTGCCAGAGAGAGAAAGAGACAGAGACAGTTAGAGGGAAAGTGAGAAATCACCCCCCAGGGGGGATGGCCATGCTGCAGTTTCTTCTCCATTCTCCTCCCTAGATTGAACATGCATGTACACGTACCTAGCATGATTTTTAAGCTACTGGGTCCAGGACTTGAACTGCAGTCAGCCATATGGAAGTCTAGCAATGTAACCACTACACCATCTGTTGGCCCCAACACAATATTTTAAGAAGCTTTTATCATGTTGATTTGTAAAAAGTAGTCAATGATATAGATTTTTAAATGTAAGAGCTTATGGACTGGACAATGGTACAGCTGCAAAATGCAAAGCTTTGAGGCTGACCTGTCTGGGAGGATTCCAGGTTCCTGTCTGGAGGCCTCGCTGAGTATGGCACGTGTGTGCCCATGATCAGGGGCTGGCTGTGGCCGGGGGTGGAGTGCCATTATTGGAGGTGTTCTTTCTCTCTGTCTCTCTCGCTTCTGGAAGAAAAAAAAAAAGGAACCTAGTATTCAATAGCCTTACTGCATAAAGGATATGTTGTTCATCATTTATCAAAGCCCCAGGGAGTGAAATGAAATATGAAAATGTCATCGTGTTTTGCCGCCAGTGATTCTATTTAAAAACCAACATTGATGGGGAAGATTCTGAGTGAACAGCAGTTGTTCCCTTCTCTTCATTGTGAACCTACAGGGCCTCTGGTCGTTACGAAATATCCAACCCAGATTATTAGTGGCTTGAAGTCCCCTGAGTTATCCTTTAAAATTTCGGAATTTGTATAGACTTGTTTTTTATTCTCTATATTCTCTCGTGATACAGTCATAGACGTTCTCTTGTTTTCTGTCTTAGTGTCAGTTCTTGGGAGTTGAGGATAGTTCTCATTTGGGCATAAGTCGTCACCTGTGGACAGTGAGTGCTTATAGCGAGACTGTCATCTCAGCAGGCTGCTGGACCTAAAGAGATTTCCGGGATCAAGCGGGCAGTCCCCACCCTGAATTTCATTTTCTCAGCCCTGCAGTCTTTAAGTTTTTCTTTTAAAAGAGATTTCTGCTATGGGCACATGTGCTTCCTGGAGAACAGAGAGACAGAGCGAAAAGTCCCTCCCCAGGGGGGTGGCCACACTACAGTCCCTTTACTTCCACCTTTTCTCGGGATCTTGGGCACGCATGCATGCACACGCCTGGTGTGAGTTTTAAGTCATCGGGTCCGGGCCTCGAATTGCAGTCAGCTATGTGGGAGTCCAGCAACATAACCATTACGCCATCTGCCGGTCCCAGTCTTTGAGATTATACTTGGAATTTTGGTTGGTAGAAACAAACTTTTGTCTCCATGCTCTCATAAGTTTATGGGAAAATATTGAGGGCTCTGCACCTAGCCATGTGGCCTCATTCCTTTCCATTTCAGAGAAGTTTGCTAATTTCACAAGGTCAAAATGCATTTTTCTGGATTTTTTTTTTGGAGGGGAGAAGAAAGTTGCAGAAAAAGGTGTCATCATTTATATATTTGTGTTAAGTTGTAAGATTTTCACAAATTAAATATATAGTTTGTGTTCCTTGAGAGTCACAAGCATTCTCCTTTTTAGAAAAGAGGAGGCAAAATGAAGGAAAGAAATAATGGACATTCCTTTTTTTTTTTTTTTTTTTTCTTTTTTTTTGGAGAGGTTTTTGCTATAGGGCGCGTGCGCTCGCCAGACAGACAGAGAGAGACAGAGAGATAGAAAGCAGGAAATCACCCCCCAGGGGGGATGGCCACGCCGCAATCCCTTCTCCTCCATTCTCCTCTCGGGATCTTGGGCACGCACGCACATACGCCCGGCGTGAGTTTAAACCGCCGGGTCCGGGACTCGAACCGCGGTCGACTACGTGGGAGTCCAGCGACATAGCCATTACGCTAACTGCTGGTCCCGCCTTTTTGAAAGTTGTAATACTGGAATCAAAATCAGAATCAGAATTCCTGACATACAGTAGTAGGCATGCAATACTTATTCAGTGAGTGAGTAACATTTTAATGTAAACTAGACCTTAAAAACCACCTAATATAGACCATTAAACGTGCTGAAGTGGGGACCAGCAGTTGGCGTAATGGCTATGTTGCTGGACTCCCATGTAGTCAACCACAGTTCGAGTCCTGGACCCGGTGGCCTAAACTCACACTGGGCCCGTGTGCGTGTGTGCTTAAGATCCCAAGAGGAGAATGGAGGAGAAGGGATTGCAGTGTGGCCATCCCCCCGGAGGGTGATTTCTTGCTTTCTCTTTCTGTTGAGCGCATGCTCCCTATAGCAAAAACCTCCAAAAAAAACCCCTCCAAAAACAAACAAAAAACATGCTGAAGTTAACGTCACTGAGTTCAGACATGGGTAAAATACAAGTTTTTGCAGATGAGGGAATCAAAGCACAGCAGAGGTTCAGTAACTCCTCTAAGGCTCGGCGGAGATATGTTTATCAGTTCATCAGTTCTTGCATACTTACCAAATGTCTGCTTTGTGTCCAGATTACTTTCTACTTGACTTTCTCTTGTAGAGGCATTTTAGGGAAGACGGGCTCCTGGGAGGAAGCATCAGTGTGATGTCCTTGCAGAGTGATGTGACTTAGTTTGATTTTTGTCATGCATTCACATTTGGTGTGTGATTTGAATGCCCTTAAACTTCTTGTGTAGTAGTCTTTGAAACATAGAGTTAATAAAAAGAAATCATCTAATTTCATATTTGGCATTATCATCTCCTGAAAATTTATTTTCTCAAATTATTAAAATGTGCTGCTTTGTGAATCTAAGGTCCCCTTGTTTAGGGCTAAAGATAGTTGTCTTCTTTTTTTAAAGAAATTTAATTTAATTTTATTTATTATTATTATTTTTAATTTGACAAGAGAGAAAGGGAAAGTAAGAAAGCAAGCTGCCATGTCTGGGACCCGAACTGCCATTGGCCATGTGGGAGTCCAATATCTTAGCTACCATTCCACCTACCGGCCTCAAATATATTTTAATCTTATGGTAATTTTGAACTAAGTTTGGAATGGACCTTATGACATTATTGGAGGTTTATGTCACTAAATCTGATAGTCAACTCATTTTGTCAGCTTAATCCAGAAATTTGTTTTGTTGGACTACTTAATCTCGTACCATTAGAATGAAAAGTGTAGTCTTAGTTTTTACATCATTTTGACCAAGCTTTACTTTACTGCCTTTACTTTTCCCTTTGTTCTGGGTCTTTCTTGTTTTTTTTGTTTTGTTTTGTTTTGTTTTGTTTTTTTAGAAACACAAATAACTGAGAAATATAAGAAAATATTTTCCATATTTTATTAAGATTAATATTGGTTTATACTGTTTATTAGAGAGTAAGGGCAGTGGTGATGTGAATACTTAGAAAGGACTGTGGAAACACATCAGATTTCTCTGTCTTTCTATTTTTTAGTAAGCAATCTTGATAAGAAAAATGTTTTGGTTGAAAATCTATTTTGTATTTTTATTTATATATTTTTTTCTGAAGATTTGTGGCTTTTTACTTAACTAAACTCTTTGCATTAAATAACATCCCCAAACTGCACATCTGCTCAGACTTAGTATTTGTTCTTTTGGAAAGATATTGGAGTAGCTTTATACGGGGTTTGTAATTCTATTACATGGGATATAATATTTTCACTCACTTATAAGCTAGCAGCTTGAAAGTTAGGACTCTAAGGTCTGATAGTAGTAACTACTTGTTTTTTTTCCTCCCTTCAATTATGTATTAACCTTCATTCTGCATTTGAGCTGGTAAATGATAATGCAGACTTTTCTCAAACCAATAGATTAAAACAAATAGTAACTCAGGTTTTTTTTTCCCCCTTTGTTGACAGGGTGGAGTTCAGCTGTACTCTTTTGTAGATAGATGTGAAAGGAAGGAAGGTCATTTCTTGCCTTGTTGATATAGGTAAGGTCATAGTAATTGTTCAAGAGTTTGAGACTTTGGTAGGCATCATTATTGCTTTTTGACATTTTGACTTTGGGGTATGCTGAAGTCAACAAGAAGATAATGTATTTTATACAATGAATGGAATGTAGAATTGTTTCCTTAATTATCAGTAAAAACACATAAGATAAGGACACTGGTGTAAATCAACATGACAAAGTAGACGTGATTTGTTGTGAAATGAGAAAGTAACTAGTGCCTTTCATTTGAAATGTTGGCTTATGCACTTAGTCTGTTCCTCCAAATATTTACACACTTGATAATCACCTTTTCTCCAGTATTGCTGATATCATCATGATTACATTTTTTCAAGTTAATACAAACTAGATTACAAAATTATGTTGCTTTCAGGCAAATCCAATCCATTACACTTGTTATGCTGATAGTTACAGTTGACTTTTACCCATTTTAGAGAGCAAATGTGAAACAGGTGGGGTGGACCTCGGAGTAGGTTGCTGTGTATGTCGGTGGCTGGTGGAATGGAAACTCTCTTCTAACCGTTGTGCCCTCTGTGTAACTGTTTTTTATAATAGGCTACAATGTTCAGGCATGTTATGAATACCTTTTTTATGAAGTCTGTAAGGACTGTTCTGTTAATATTCCCACTTTGTAGATGTTAAAAATGAAGTATTAGAAAATAAGAAACTTGCCTAAAATTACACGGATAATTTGTGATAGAGCTGGAATTAAATTGGGCCTCCTTATCTTTACTGCCATAGTACTGAAAACTTGCAATACTGTTTGAACGATTATGCTCTAACAAACACTTCATTATCACACATCAACTCACAGCTGAAAGCTGCAAACTCAAATTCTCGGCCAAATCCTACTTTTATGTAGAATTCTGTATGTCATAAACGTCTCTTAGTTTTTGATGACCTAATTTGTTTTCAGTCAAAAACAAGTATATAAAAATAATGTCTTAGTGGCAATAAAGTGACTCCTCCGATATTATCTCCTCCGTTCTGTCCGTGCTTTTAAGATTTAAACTGTTTAATCTGTTCAATAAGAATGTGAAGATCACATTAAATACAATACAATATATTTTTCACCTTTTGATTGGAAGTAGATCATATTTCCTTAGTTTTCCACTCCAAAATTGCTCTGAAAGCTATTTGCTTTATTATTTTTTATTTTCTGGAATATTAGTATTACAATATGGATGGCAAATTCTGTGAAAATAAATCATTGCATATTTATTTGAAAATGAAATATTTAGGGACACAAATTAAATATTTGGAGTGGAGGCATTCACTTTCACAATGTGACAGGATATGGAGTCAGGAAATGCCTCTCTGAAAATCTTCTGAAAAGTAGTTTAGGAGACCAAGGAGGTCAGAAAACCTGCATAGAGGGTTGTGGAATTTTCAAACTTGTTCTCCATTGTATTTCTAGGTTTGCACTTTGGTAAGGAAAGGGTTGACTGGCACTTGTTTTATATGAACATTGAGTAAATTGGTTTATAATAATGATGGCAAAGTACATTTTATTTTTCTTATCTTTCTTTAATAACAAATGAGCAAAGGAAGAAAAAATGTCTCACTTTGTAGTTTTTGACTTTAGCTTACTCTCGTGAACTCTATCAAAAATTTTTATACTTTGTTATAAGTATACTCAGAAAAAATTTTAGAACCTTAATTCTGGATACATAAAAATGACCATATTAAAAGATGGTAATATACATTTAAGAATGCAGAAATAATGCAATTTAGAAGTATTATGTTTTCTTTTGGGGCTATGTGTACCATCTGAGTTTTCCCCTGGATTAAGTGTTTTGAGGTTAAACATTCAACATAGTAAATTTCATTTGGGGCCACTATGTTTAAAAACCCACGTTGACATGGGTATAGGAATCACAGGATTTTCTGTTGGAGAGTGATGTTGGTGAACAAGCTAGCCAGAAGCAACAGTTCTCTGGCTCTTTCCCAAGGTTAACATCTGGGGTTTGGGGCGGGGCATCAGGAACCTTTTGCAGTGCCAGGGCGAGGGGTTTGGAAAAGATTTCTTCCATGTTGGAGCATGCTCTTAGTTGGAGAATCAGAGTTTAATCCCCCCAAGAGAGGCATTGTGCTAGTGTCTAAGAAAAGTGATTATCACAACAACATACTAATAAAAACATTTCCCCCTATATTCTTAATAGAGTGAGTGTGCATGCTTGAGGTGGGGAGGTGGAGGGAAGGGGGGGAGGGGAGACTGGGAGGAGCAGCCTCCACAGAGACCAGTCATGTTCTCATCCCCATCCTGCGTCCTTCAGCCTGTCCTGTCTCCTCAGACATTCACATACATGTCCTGCGTGACTCAGGCAGCCTGGGCTGGGGATTTGAACTTCGTTTGTCATGTGGGATCCAACTTTTCTTGAGCAGTGTATTGCTCTGTGTCACAAAGCTGGCCCAACAAGCTAACTTTTCAGGGGCCATATTGAATAAAATGGCAAAACAACAACAAAAATCCTTATCATTAATATTTTTGGACTTGTTTTCTGAACATGTAAGATGTTATTAAAGTATGAGTATTTTTCTCATTTACTGAGAAATAAAACTTCTTGCAAGAAACGCTCTTCATTGAAGGAGCTGAATATCATACATATTTGATTGGACCTCATTCAAGAACTGGTAGACTTTCAGAATAGTTCTAATTGACTCATGTTTGTGTATAAATTGGAGGCAGAACAGCAAATTGACCCTTGAAACAAATTAAAATGATATTTTAATTAACTTTAAAAAATGAAATTACTCTTTATTCTTTCAAAGGCTGTGGGTAGAAAGGATGCAGTTCAACAATTTGGCAACAAGAGGAGCTGGATTCACGGTCTAGGCTCAGGCGAATCTTCTAACCTCTCTCACCTCCTTTTCTTCAGTGGTGAAATAAAGCTGTTAATTTCACTTTACCTGATGGCTAAGGTCCCTTCCAGCTCTAGAAATAACCTTCATAAAGCTGACTGAGAGATCTTGGAACAGTTTATAGGAGAAAGGAATTATTCTCAGGGGTAAGACAGTGTCTCAGCCCTGGCAGTTCACCTGGCTACATTTGTGAGACTTTGGATACCAGACGCAGGACTGTGTGTTTTTACGAAGCTGTCTAATGAAACTAATGGGTAGCCAGATTTGGAACTACTGGTATAAAAAAGGTTCCTAGGCTGCTGTCTCTCACTGTTTTTTCTCTTTTGATGAATTGGGAAGGTAACCTTTTTCTATAAGTTGTTTAATTTTTAATGTATTTTGTGCTGCTTTCCATAGAGAAAGATCTTCTTTTTCTTTTTTTTTTCTTCTTTCTTTTTCTTTCTTTTTTCTTTTTTTAAAGGTTTTTGCCATAGGATGCATGCGCTCGCGGGATAGAGACAGTGAGAGGGAAAGTGAGAAATGATTCCTTGGAGGGATGGCCATGTCACAGTCGCTTCTTCTCCATTCTCCTCCTGGTATTATGGGCATACACGCTCAGCATGATTTTCAAGCCACCAGGTCTGGGACTCTAAATGCAGTTGGCCATGTGGGAGTCCAGTGCCTTAACTACCATACCACATGCTGGCTCCTAGGAAATTTTCTCAATATCATGCAGAAGGAAACGTGATGTTTATATTTTGTTTCAGGATGTAAGAATCATTCTTTCACCAAATATATTTCCACATGGGGAAATGGGTAGATCTTCTTCATCTTGGAAACAAACATTATTCTCACCAGAAACTTAGCTCAGGGGTAGGGGACAGCAGTAGAGAACATGTTTAGCTGCAGGATTGCCATGTTGCCTTTCCTCTGTACTATTGTTACAGCCACCTTCTATTTTTTTTCCTTTTTTTTTTTTTTTTGGAGACTTTTTGGTACAGTGTGCATGTGCTCACCAGAAAGACAGAGAGACAGAAAGCGAGAAATCACCACCCAGGGGGGATGGCGACTCCACAATCCCTTCTCCTCCTTTCTCCTCTCGGGATCTTGGGCACGCACGCACACGTGCCCGGCATGAGTTTAAGCCACCGGGTCCAGGACTCGAACCGCGGTTGACTGCATGGGAGTCCAGCGACATAGCCATTACGCTAACTGCTGGTCCCAGCTGCCTTCTATTTCTCAGGTAGTACTGCTAAGCATTCAGCACTCGTTCGATTTCATCTTGTCAACTCTTTCAAGGAGAGGAGCTTTTACAATCTGCTTTTTACAAAGGAGGAAAATCAGAACTAGAGACCATTTGCCTGAACCAGGATATCTTAGCAAAAGTGGAGATTGAATTTCAGTCTGTCTGACTTATAGTACTTTTAAAAGATGCAGTGTCTGTGGTTTTTACATAGGGATCTTTAGGCTTCCTCCAGGATCATAGGATAGAGGTAAAATGAATTGGTTTTTGTAAGGTGCACTTATCAGATGCCATTATTATAAATGTGGGAATTCGTAGGAAAACGTTGATGTGGCTCTCCTGTGGTTGACAGTGCAAATTGCATGGGGCGCTCATTTTCAGAATTGCTTATAGGTAGCATCAGAATGGGCCCCAGGCAGAATTTAGGAAACAGGGAGTTCTTTTACTCTTGGATTTTTTTTCTTTCCCCTAGTACCCTTGTGTGTAGGCTGCACCCAGCTCTCATGCAGGGCTCGCTCTTCTCATCTGCCCTTTCGGGTGGCATTTCATAGACGCATTAAAAGTTAGACTTGGAAAAGTAGTGCATTTACCTCCCTCCTTTCGTTGTGAGAACTATATGGCTGGATTCTAGACCACAGCCATTTATTTCATAAGGCGATTCCGCATCTTAGGTAGCTTTTTGAGGAGGCAGTGCCTGTGAACTCTGAAAGTATGGTAATTGCCAGATTTATATGTCTGTACATTTTATGGTTCATAAGGCGTCAGTCTGTGTTCGACCCACAAGACAGAACAGAGGGTTTCTACCGTCACATTGACGTTCTATCAATAGATGGTCTTAACCGTGCGTTTCCTGTCTCTGCTACGGAGTAGATGCTGTTGTGATAGCACTTTCCTCAGGGCTTCACGTAGTACTGGTACACATGCTTGTTGATTTGTTGTTCTCACCTCTCCTCTGTTGTCACAGAGTATTTGAGATTGCTCAGGTAAGACAGTAAGCACTTTATTTATTTACTTACTTTTGGGAGAGGTTTTTGCTATAGGGTGTGTGCGCTCACTAGAAAGAGAGAGAGAGACAGAAAGCGAGAAATCACCCCGCGGGGGGGAGATGGCCACGCTGCAATCTCTTCTCCATTTTCCTCTCGGGCACGCATGCACTCGTGCTCAGCATGCATTTAAGCCACTGAGTCTGGGACTCCAACTGCGGTCGACTACATGAGAGTCCAGCAACACAGCCATTACACCAACTGCTGGTCCCAATAGTAAGCAGTTTATTAATAACATGCTTTCATCCATTATGTAGTTCAGTCACGTGCTGTACAACGATGTCTTGGTTGATGACGGACTTGTGTATATGATGGTGGTCTCTGAAGTCCTGCAGGCTATACCATCTGAATCTATTAAGTACACCCCACGACTTTTGCCCTATGAAATTACCCAGTGTATTTTTCAGGATGTTTCCTCACTGTTACATGACACGTGATTGAATATTATATGTATTAATTTTTTACATGTATATTAAGGAATGGGTACATAACACATTAATATTATGTCAATTTTAGTATTTAATACTATAATTCATATTATGAAATGTATTGCATAATATATTTTTCTTAATACATTATGAAATCTAATGTAATTACATGTAACTATATTGTGTTATCTTTAATATATTTCATAATCATTTCACCTAATATAGTTACTCAAAAAGTGGATTCCAGACAAAGCCTTACTGCTATGGTCAGTATGTATAAAATATAGAAAAAATTTTAAGGTAGAGGATAGATGCCTATGTAGCTTGATTTTTAATGTTTACATTATAAATTATTTTTGTTTTATTATCATTATGCCAAGTTTTAGTTTGCAAATGTTTTTCTAATCCAGAAATTGAAAGTTTAAAACTTTCTCATTTAGAGAGTTGATTGGGATAAGGTAGGAGGCATAGGGTGATAGGGCTTAGTAAGAACTGTGACAAGACAGAAACTAATTTCACTGTATAGAGTGTTTATATTCACCTTGTAAGAGGAGTCCTGATAGTTTAAAAATCATGGAAGGGTGGATGTTTGGGACCCTTTTTCCCCTCTCTAGAGGACTAAAGAAATATCAGTAAATTAGATATATTTGTGATTAAACTACTATAGGATAAAACAAAAGATTTTTTCAGTCATCCTTTGAAGAATATGATTTTTTGGACCTATGTGTCTGTTCATCATTGGGTTGAAAGTTCCATGAGTGGATAGACTATTGAATCTCCAGAACCTGCCAGAATATTTGACACATAGTAGGTGTGTTGGAAACACACCATTATAGTTAGTTCTCCTCCCTAAATATCCCTCAAATGTATCTACTCTCAGGCATTTCTGCTGTCAATTCCCTGATAGGGCACTATCATGTTCTGCCTGAACTGCTACCGTAGCATAACCTACTGGAAGATATTTTTTTTTTCCCTGACTGTAGTCTGGCACCAGCTGGCCCATTTCAATCTAATGTCCATCTTAAAGCCAAAGTGGTCTTTCAAGGATTCAAAACTAATGGTATAATTTCCTCAGTTAAAAAGTCTTTAGTAGGGCCAGCATGGTTAACTATGGTTTGAGTGTTGGATCCAGTGGCTTGAAAATCATGCCACGTGTATGTGCATGTGTGCCTCTGAGGGGCGATTTCTCACTTTTCCTCTCTTTGTCTCTCCCTATCTCTTCTTGACAAGTGCACTTGTCCGTTGGCAAAAACCTGAGAAAAGTCTTCAGTGGATTTCCCATGCCCTTGGGGTAAAGTCTTAACTAGCTGCCTAGTCTAGTATCCTATAAAAGTGGATCTAAAGTCAGTTAAATGGAAGATCCTCTCAAATTGGGTAATAGTTATGTCCCCACCCACAAGGGAAGTTTCAGAAATTTCACACTTTTTTTTTTTTTTTTTTACGTATCATGGCATTTTGGAGTTTTCAGATATGAATAATACAGGTCATGAAATATCACTTGCAAATAAAATATTTGTACTTACCGATTATAACTAACTAACCACAAAAGTGGTCTTAATTTTCCCATCTCATTGTATGTCCAACTTTTGCAATGTGACTTTGAAGCTCTTCCTATTAAAAATTGAAGTCTAGGAGCCAGCAGGTGGTGTGGTGGTTAAGACACTGGATTTTTACATGGCTGACTGCAGTTTGAGTCCCAGACCCGTTGGCCTGAAAATCATGCGGAGTGTGTGTGTGTGTGTGTGTGTGTGTGTGCGTGCACGCCCAAAATCCTGAGTGGAAAATGGGGAAGGGATTACAGCATGGCCATCCTCTCCTTGGGGTTGATTTCCTACTTTCCCTCTTGCCATCTCTATCCAGTGAGCACATATGCCCTATGGCAAAAACCTTAAAGAAAATGTATTTCTGCAGATCTTAAATCTTGGCTGTCCTTGTGCTTTGTTTTAACGATAATACACAGCAAAAATAAGGGTGTGCCAGTTCCCAGCCTGGGCCTCAAGAGTCTGTGCCTGCTTCTGTTCTCTTTTGGAACTCTGCCTCTGCCACAAGACCAAGGACAGGCTTGCCTGGTAGAAGGTAAGCAGCCAGGTGGACCAGAGCCAATTTCTTCCACTTGAGGCTGGTTCTAGCACAGTAGCCATAGCCAGCAGACCCCCAAACCTGAAGGAGAGCACAACCAAGATCAGTAGAGCCACCCATCCAACCTGCACCTGACCACACATGTTTGAACGAGCCCATCAGGAGAACCTCCTTGCTGACTCAGTGGAGTATGAGTGATAATTAATACCTGGATCCTCCGTGTTTTAGGACAGCTTCCTTCTGCAATGATAGTCTGGTCCACAGATAATAGTATCTTTTCCATACAGTCACTGAAAAGAAGAGCCAATAAAACGGGACAAATTGGTCGTTGCCATCTTTATTTAGAAAATCATCGTCATTGATGTTTAGGAAGCTTTGACAAATGGATCTGCCTACACCTAAGAATTTGTATAGAATGGTGGAGACTGAACATTTTCCTCTCTCAATTTGTTTTAAAGACCATAAGAAAGGGCCCACCTGTGACGATATGCACTGCTACGATGCTATGCTCTATAGGTTAGGACCACACAGGAGACCTGAGGAAGTCCCAGTACAACCTCAAGCTGAGTGTTGTGGTGTGTACCTATACTTCCAGTGACTTAAGGTGCTGAGGCATGAGGATCACAAGCTCAAGACTGGCCTAGGCAACATGGCAAGATCCTGTCTGAAGGAAAAAAAAAAAGGAAAAAAAAAAAAAGCTACATGGGTGATGCCTGCCTATAGTCCCAGCTGGGAATACAAATGTCTTCATTTTTTTGAACTGGAGTCATTGGAGCTAGTAAGTTTATAATCAGGGGAGAAACTTGTACAAAAGACATTTTTGTGAAAATCTTTGCCTTGTGGTTTTTGAAGAAAATATTAAATTCATATAGAAAAAAAATACTTCCATTTAAGGCATTATGGAAGAATATTTATTTTTTAAAAAAGATTTACCTATATTTGTATACACACATAAATACATGCATATGTTAAAAAGCTGAATCTAATATTAAATATAATTTTAAAATATATTGGTGAGATGGAAAGATGAAAGAAATCTTCAGAGGCCCAAATAAGAAAACATGAATCTAGAAAAAAGAATCCTGGGTCTGACAGAGCCCTGATGACACAGCTTTTAAAATGTGGCACTCATAGTAAAAGGATGTACTTGGAATAAAACTTTCCCTATAGAAGGAAACTTAGTGAAAGTGGAAAAAAGAAAATAAGATGATAAAAGCAAAAATAAGATGATAAAAATAAATTGAAATACAGGTTTTTTTTTCTGCATATGATGCTTAGGTCCATGATGGCTTGTATCTATAACAGTAGTCTCATAAGATTATAATTGGCTATACTCTATATCCTAGGTGTATAGTAGATTATGTCTTCTTGGTTTGTGCAGGTATATTCTATCTATCTATATGATGTTCTTACAACGACAAGGTCGCCTATTGTGTTTCAGAACATATTCCCATCCTTAAGTGATGCATTACTGTATACTATACTACAATATACTGTATACCTATACTACAATAAATATAAATGTACTACACTTTTTAGTTCAAGAACAAAGATTGTCATACTGCATTGAAAAGAATATAGCTCTATGATGTTTACAATTACTACAACTAAAAAAGAAGTTTAAAAAACTGTTGAAAATAAAAAGTGAAAAAAAGCATTTATTAGCCAAAAAAGAACCAAAAGTAAGCTTGGTGGCCAGCAGGTATCATGGAGGTTAAGATGGCTGGATCCCACATGGCTGACTACACAGTTTGAGTCCTGAACCTGTGGCTTGAAAAACATACTTGATACATGTGTGTGCATGCCCAAAGTCCCAAGAGAAAAATGGAAGAGATGGGATTGCAGCATAGTCATCCTCTCGAGGGGGGAGGGTGATTTCTCATTCTCTTTCCTTCTCTCTCTCTCTCTCTCTCTGGTGAGCACATGCACCCTGTAATGAACAAATGAAAAAACAGGTGTGGATATATATAACATAATAGTAAATAATACTTTAAGATGGGAAAATTTTGGGTCGGTAGGTGGTGTGGTGGTTAGAGGTGCTGGACTCCCATATGGCTGTGGTTTAAGTCCTAGACCTGGAACCTTACATTCTCACTTTCCTGCTCTCTGTTAATTTAAAATAATAATAAATAAAGTTGAATAAAATTCTTAAAAATTAAAAAAAAGATGAGAAAATTTACTACAGATTTTTAAGGATACTACATTTTGGTAAAAACTAAAACATTCTGAAAGTTACAGTAATTCCTGGGCTGGTTTTGTTGTATGGCAGTAATGCACTACTGAAGAGAATCTGAATCCACACATGGCAACCAGAATTCAGCTATTTGACCTGGTCATCTTGAAAACACTGGGCATGTGCATGAATGTCTGAGATCCAGGGGATCAGAGGACTGAAGGAAGGGGATTGTGGGGTAGCCAGGCTGTGGAAAGTGCTCATCTCTCAATCTCATGTGTATGTGCATGTGCTCTTATGATGAATAAAGAAAAGGAAGGATAAAAATCCCTGACTGGTTGGTATCTAAAAAGTCTGGTTTAAGTTTTTTTTTTTTTTTTTTTTTTTTTTCCCCCTATGAAATTAAAGTTAACTGAATTACAAGGAGAAGGTAACAAATGGGCCTTTTCAGTAAGCGACTTGAACATAGTTCTCTTTGTTAATGAGAAGACCAAGCAGGTCTTAAGTTAGTAGGAATGCTAAAGAGTTGAGCTCCACAAATACTGTGTTATCTATAATGGCTCTGTACTATATTTATATTTTATATTACAAAATTACTGAATCCATATTCTTTTTAAAGTCACAGAAAATATTGTGAAAAGATGATCACATATTTTCAGGTAACTGAAGATGAGGGTCTGGAGGGGCAGGGAAATTTGTAGTAATGTCTCAAAATCTTTGTTTCTAAGTGATGCAAAATAAATTTACAACTAATAAAAGTTGCACAAAAAATACACTCTCAGTACCACTTAAAGCCAGAGGATGAGACTGCAAAATAACTGTGATCCCTGGTGTCCTTCAAACTTCTGCCCACCCTGTGTCATGCTGTAGAGCCTTGCAGTATGAGCCATCCAAAGACTGGGAAGATCTACTGACTGAAGGAAGATGACACTGGATGGGAGTATGAAGAGTTGGAGAGACTACCATGGAGGTCAGACTTATCCCAAATCTGAAAACACTACAAAGAAACTGGGCAAGTGAGATCAAGGTTGGGAAAAATGTTGAAGTGTGAACTGTTCAAAGGGCCAGACCCACAACTGGATGCCATAGTGTTTCTAATATATAGCTTTTTAGGAAGGAAAAGAAGTGAGAAGATAGCAAAAGGGGTCTTTGGCAGTTGGACAGTGAAGAGGAAAAGGAGAAAAGGAGACATATTTCAAGTTCTAAAAAATAAGAGAGGCACAAAGTTGAAAGACTAAACTCATCTCCCCCTGCCACTAACACAAACGTAGTATAAACCAAATCTGCTGAAGTACCTGGATTTTATCAGACTGATAGGAAAAAAAAATCACCTTCAAGCTAGAAATTTTATTAAATACCCCAGCATCGTAAAATGACAAAAGGAAAATAAAATTCAGGCCGATCTATTGAAGAAAATCAGGTAGTGGATTTCATACTGATCAGCTAAGGAAAATGCCACTTCCACCCTGGAAAGACAACCAGGAAGCAGAAGAAAGTTACATCTACACTTAAAATTAAGTATATTGATACCAGCATTTAGGTATAAGAAAACCATCTCTAATTAGAAATTAGAAAAGGAAAACCAGACATAGAAACAAAAAGCAGGGAGAAACTAAAAAGTGTATTCACTTGGTAAATAAATGGAAGAAAAATATAAAAGTATCTTACAGCTGATAAATTGTAAAGAGAATAGGCAAATAAAAACTAATAAGGAGCATCAATGAAAGACAGGGAAATTTAAAGATTACAAATGATACAAAGAAGCAAAATGAGTCACAGAGAAAGTAGTGGAAAGACCGAAGGAATATATGTATTATAATGTAATATATTACATTAATACATATATATATATATATATATGTATGTATTAATATGTAGTATATGTATTATTTGAGACTCTAGAGAATTAAAAAAATTCATGGAACCAATGTTAGAAATTGAGATCCAAGAAAACATTTCAAAAACAAAAAGACTATTTCAGTGCACATGAATGTGCTTATATGGGGAACTTAAAACCCCAGTCAACGTGGAGATTTAACCTCTTTCAAAGAATATGATAGTAAGAGCTTTTTTGTTTCGTAGACAGTAGCAATAGGTGGTGTTGAGCAGTCATGACTGTTCATAAGAAATGGTACAAGTGGGACCAGGAGGTAGCATAGGGGTTAAGGTGTTGGACTCCCACATGGCCGACTGCGATTTGAGTCCAGGACCTGGCTACTTGGAAATCACCCCAGGTACGTGTGTGCATGCCCCAAATCTAAGAGAAGGATGGAGGAGAGGGGATTGTGGCCTGGCCTTCCTCCCGGGGGTTGATTTCTCACCCCCTCCCACCCTGTTTTTCTCTCTAGTGAGCGCATGTATGCTATGGGAAATCTTTTTTTAAAAACACAAGTAATAATAGGAATAATGATATTAAGCACTTGTTATGCACTAGGCACTGTTTTAAGCATCTTGTGGACAATCCATAATTTTTTCCACGACAGTTTTATGAGGCAGGTACTGTTACTAACCATGTCAGATAAGAGAACTAAAGCAGAGAGCTGACACAGCAGTTTGATCCAGAGCTGGTAAGTGATGAAGATGGCACTGAAGCGGAGGAGGAGACCCAGTGACCTCAGATTTTCTAAGTCCCAATTTCAAAGATTTTGTTATAAAGTTACTTGAGGGAGTAAATAATCTTATTGGATTTTTATTTTTAAAGTTTTTAACAATAAATCTCTGATGATATGTCATAATATTTCATAATGATGTACTTCTAAAGAAATTACATCTTTGAGGAAACAATTGCTTCTTACACCGACAACCCAGCATATTTTTCTAATATTAAAAGATTCTAAATTTCAAAGTACTAAGTTTGAATAGTATTTTTTTAAAAAAGAATTATTTATTCAATTTTATTTATTATCATTTTTCTTCAATTTGCTACAGGGTAAGCATGCATGAGAAGAGAGAGAGACAGAAAGTGAGCCACGAGGCCCAGGATTTGAACCGTGGTCAGCCTTGTGGAGACCAGAACCTTAACCACCATACCACCTACTGGCCCCCTAATAATAATTTTTTTAATAAAATATGGTTTGGGCTGGCCCCCCAGTATAGTGGTGCAGTGCTGGGAGCTGGTTTCCACATGGCCAACTGCAGTTCACTTCTTAGCCCCAAAACACACTGGGCATGCATCTGCCCATGCCCAAATCCTAACAGGAAGAGAAATGGAGAAGGATTATGGTGTAACTACGTCCTATTGCATGTAGTTACTCTCTGTCAAGCATATGTGCTCTCTGGCAATATATGAAAAAAAAATTATGCATAAATAAATAACATAGGTTTCAGGAGACTTTTTTTTTTAATTTTAAATATATACTGGAGACTTTAAGAACCAGAAAGAAATTTATAATAATGAGGTCTTTTTAGTATGCCAATAGCAGAAGTTTCTTATGTGGGATCTCAGAGAGACTTCCTCCCAATGATTTTTTATTGTAAATAGTATAGTGGTGATGTTCTCAATGTACTATTCAAAAGGGATCTTACTGGAATTTTAATAAAGGTGTTTTATTTCTTGCCCTCTTATATGAATTAAAAAAAAATTGCCAGAGGGTACATATGTTTACTGAGAGAGACAGACCCGCCCACGCCCCCGGTCCATGGTCACACTGCCGTACCTGTTCTCCATCCTTCCTTCTTTTGGGATTTGGGGAACACACATATGTACTTGTGTGTCTTTAAAGCTGCAGGGTTCGGGACTCAAACTGCACAGTTGGCCATGTTGGATCCAGCTGCTTTATTATTATTATTTTTTTTTTTTGGAGAGGTTTTCGCTGTAGGACGCGTGTGCTTGCCAGACAGAGACATAGACAGAAAGCGAGAAATCACCCCCCAGGGGAGATGGTCACGCCACAGTCCCTTCTCCTCCATTCTCCTCTTGGGATCTTGGGCACGCACGCACACGCGCCCGGCATGAGTTTTAAGCCACCGAGTCTGGGACTCGAACCACAGTCGACTACGTGGGAGTCCAGCGACATAGCCATTACGCTAACTGCTGGTTCCCTCCAGCTGCTTTATTCACCAGGCCACAGGCTGGCTGACTGCCTTATATGTTTATCATGAGTCATCTGTGAATGTTTTTTTTCTTGGTAATATTGGTAATAATGTCAAAATATAAAAGCTGTAAAATTGAGTATTTTGTATACAGTAGGCATTTTCTGAGCTAACTTTTTTTTTTTTTGGTACTAAAAGGTATATTCTCTTGCCTAGAAAGTGGGGCTTCAAGCACCTCCCCATGGGGCATGGTCACATGGCAATCTCTTCTCCATTTCTCACTCTTTTCAAGATTTTGAGCACATATGCACATGTGCCCAGCATGTTTTTCAAGCTGCCACGTCCAGGACTCAAACTGTGCTGTCAGCCATGTGGAATCTGGCTGCCATAACCACTAAGCCATGGAACCAGACCCTGAGCTACACATGTCTAGCTGTGTGGCAACTCTATGATCTCCACCTCCCAGATGCAGAAATGGAAGATCTCATTCGCAAAATGGAAACAAGGCTGAAATCTGGGCTTGTACAACTCCCAAGCTTGTGCATGTTTTGTTCTGCAGACCGTGGAACGAGGAAGTGCTCAGGAAGCGCTCACTTTCTTTTCCTCCCTCCCGTTTTCATTGTTCCTGCTCTCCTGCAGAGAGGGTTCCTACACAGAATAACCACAGTGTGCCCCAACCTTCGTGTGCCCAAACAGGAAACCTGAGAAGGAGCCACAGTTCTCCTGTAAGCAACAGATGGTTACTGTTTGTATCGGGGTCAACTCTGGATCTCATCTGGAAAGTGAGTCCCAGGGTTTTGTAGGTGACTTGGTTTTGGAGGGGAAGGTCAAGGGAACAAGCTAGTAACAAGATATGGGAGGAGGAAGAAAAAGTAAACAAACCAAATTTATCTATAGCTTTTTTCCACCTCCTATATTCTTTAATCATAGTGACTTGCTATGTTGTATTTTTCTGTCCCATCCTCCACCCCAAATAGAGGGGGTGGGGTGAAGGGAGGGCACAGTTTGTTGAAATTTGTAGTGTGTTGGCATCTAGCAAGTGCATTTTGCTGTGGGGTAAGTCCTGCAGCTTGTTTTCTGCCTTCGTGAATAGAGCCTTTCCAACTTTGCCAAGCCTGCAGTTAATGCGGTCAAGGGATTTATTATGAAATGTACTAAATCTTGGCATGGAGCTAATTGCATATAACAAGAAGCGTGCTAGAGGCTTGGACCTGAGAAGTGACACATGCAAAAAGCATTCTCTTTCTGATGCTGCTGAAAGAGGTTTTGTGCAGGGGAATGTCTGCATGTCTGCACTTATTGCTAATGAGGCACTGCCACCCCCCACCCCAAGCATATGTCTGAGTTACTTGTTAAAATAAATGGAGAGTTCTCTCTCTCTGCTTGCATTTTTATGTACAATTGTCAGTTAAAGAATGAATACTTACTAACTCCACTTCAAAACCTCTTCTTATATCATAAGAAATATGGTAGTTTATATCATGAAAAATAGACTTATGGTAGTTTAATTTCCAAGAGCATAATTATGAACTAGAATAATTTTTATGTAAAGGTATAAAAGATAATCAGAGAAGTTGTTTCAGTCGTCTTGGGCTGCCATAAGAAAATGCCATAGACTGGGTGGCTTACAGAGCAGAAATTTCCTTTCTCATAGTTCTAGAAGCTGCAAGTCTGAGATTGGGCTGCCAGTGTGGTTGAGTTCTGGTGAGGACTCTCTTCCTGTCTTCCAGGTTGCATTATTTTCTGTGTGTCCTCACATGGTGCAGAGAGAGACAGCCATCTTCTCTGATGTTTCTTGTAAGGGCACTAATTCCTTCTTGAGGACCACACCTTCATGACCCCATTTAAACTGGATTACCTCCCAGAGGCTCATGTCCAAGTACCATCAAACTGGGGGGGTTAGCATTTCAAAATGTGCATTTGGGATGGACACAGTTCAGTCCACAGTATAATTTGTTGAAAGTAAAAGACCAATGCTGCATTTTTAAAAAAGAGATGTTTTTCCTACAGGGCATGTGTGCTTGTCGGAGACACAGAAACAAAGTAAGAAGTCACACTGCAGTCCCTTCTCCTCCATTCTCCTCTTGGAATTTTGGGCACACCTGCACATGAGCCTGGCATGAATCCCTGCTGGCTGGGACTCAGACCACAATCAGTCATGGAGGAGTCCAGTGTTGTAACCACTGTGCCTGCTGCCCCCAAATTCTGCATGTTTTTAAAGTTAGTTGTGTGCCCCTAAAACTTATTTATTTTAAACTCTAGTATTCCGGTAGTAATGGAATAATTGTTTTTATCCTTTTATATTATTTTGGTACATTTTTGTGTTTGAGTTTTCTCAAGTTTGTCGTCACATTCATTTTATGCTCATCGCAACACTGATGTATGCATTGTATGTGGGAGGTGCTTAATACTTAATAATTACTCATTAGGTGCCCTAAGTACTTTGATCATTTTTCTACTATATGAGTGTACTTCAAAAAGTTTGTGAAAAATGGAATTAAAGTGCAGGTGCATTTTGGTGCAGAGTATTTTTGAAATTCATGCATAGTTCTTTCATAGTATGGATTTTCCATGGACGTTTTTTTTTTTTTTTTTGGAGAGGTTTTTCGCTATAGGGCGCGTGCGCTCGCCAGACAGACAGAGAGAGACATAGACAGAAAGCGAGAAATCACGGATGGTCATGCCGCAATCCCTTCTCCTCCATTCTCCTCTCGGGATCTTGGGCACGCACGCACACGCGCCCGGCGTGAGTTTTAAGCCACCGGGTCCGGGACGCGAACCGCCCTCCACTATGTGGGAGTCCAGCGACATAGCCATTACACTAACTGCTGGTTCCCATCCATGGACGTTTTGAAGTTCTGTTTCTTATTACTGAGTCATGAACGATAAAACATTAAAACAGTTTAGTAAAATGGTCTCATCACCCTGTTTTGATGCGACTGTTAACAAGGTGCGTTTAGGAAGGAGAGTTTCATTCACATTTCCCTGTTCTGGTGGTTTTCCTGTGGTAAAGCTAAAACAGTGACATGTAAAAAGTAAATGGGGAAAGAGCTACTGTCGTGGCATCCATCATGTGGTTAACGCTGATCTTTTTGATGCTGGTGGTTTCTGAAGTGTCAGTAATCCTGAGCTTAAAACAATGGTGGGTACAAATCTGAATCTTGGCACAGCAAGTAGGAAATGATGGAATTAAAGTATATGTAGCATTTAGGCAAAAAACAAAAACCTAAAAAAGGTAGCATTCAAAAATAGAATAGGGGGAACCAGCAGATAGCATGGGAGTTGAGGTGCTGGACTCCCACATTGCTGACCGCAGTTCGAGTCCCGTACCTTGTAGCTTGAAACTAACACTGAGTATGTGTGCATGCATGCATACCCAAAATCCTGAGAGAATGGAGAAGGGATTGTGGCATGGTCATTCCTCTTGGTCGGTGATTGATCACTTTATCTCTCTCTGTCTCTCCGGTAAGCACATGTGCCCTATAGCAAAAATCTCTCTCTCAAATAAAGAGAAAACAAAGTAAAAAGTAGAATAGGAAAGAAATTGTTGGTGTTAACCCTGCACCATTGCCGAGTCATTAACACTGGGACTTGCCAGTTCAGTTAGCCTTCTGATCAAGTGGCAGGAATTGGCATTGGTCAGGATGGTAAGGTAATGATTCGCAGAGAAGGAATGGTTCACTCATTCATCCAGCATTCATTTGAGGCTCTCCTGTGTTGGAAGCACCATACCAAGTACCATGACAAAGAGAGAGACAAGTCAGTGATAGCTTGACTCACAAGTACTTAATTTTTTATTTGCTTAGCTAATGTAAAATTGAGTCCTTCCTATAAATTAAGCACTGTCTTGCCTCTTGGGACTGAATATACAAACAGCATTAAGAAAGGTTCTTTTCAAAAAAGCTTATGTCTCACTTAGGAAAATTCACATAAACACATAATTGCTCTTAGTTATTAAGTTTAATAAGTTGAGGTTTGGTGCCAGGTCTAAATGGAGGTTAATATCCAAAGGAACATATGGCTTTCTGAACAATTCACCAGGTCTGGTCTGCATTATCCCAGTCGATTAAGTTCTTGTTGCCCGAAGGGTGGCGTGGGAACCTAAAGCAGTGTGATCACATGAGACCTTACAAGAAACACAGAAGCTTAGGCCCCACTCTAGACCTACCAAATCTCAGCCTCTACTTTAATGACATCTCCCCATGAGTCATAGACGTGCTAAAGTTCAAGAAGATTCACTATAGGGTTTGACTTGTAGTCATAATTATATGAGATCAAATTTTATCTGATTTCATAGTTATTTGCATTTGTATTCTCTTAACAGGCATTTATTGAACCAAAGGATTTATTGAACAGGTACCAGGTACTGTACTGGGTGCTAAGGGCAAAAGGAAGGCTAACCTTAAGCATAATTAATAGTTAAAAGATACTATATCCTATCAAAGAAGTAATTATATTAATATAGAGCATTAAGGTTTGTTCCCCAAAAGTTTGTGTTCTAGAAGCCTGGTCCTCAATGTTACGGCACTGAGAGGTGATGGGACCTTTAGGCGGTAGAGCTGGTAGGCAGTGTTTGGATGATGGGGGCATTGCCCAAGAATGGATTAGTGTCATCTCTTGGGAGAGGCTGAATTTTTGCTGTCCAGGCAATGGGCTAACTCCCACAGGAATGGGAGTTATGAAAGATGGCCACCCACAGGTTGTTCTCTCTTCACGTACTTGCTTCCCTCTGTTTCTGTCGGCCATGTTGTGACGTAGCACCACAGGCCAGCCAGATGTTGGTCCTGCTCTTTTGGGGATTTCCAACCTCCAGAATCATGAGTGAGGTAAACCTCTGTTCCTTATAAATAATCTCAGACATTTCTGTTTAGCAACACAAAAATGGACTAAAACAGAGAACAGGAAACTTTAGAGAAGATGTGATATCAGAAGTAGACCTTGAAAGACACATGTGGAATTATTCAGGGATAAAGGGAGAACTATCTCAGATTCTTAAGTTCCGTTTACTGTCAAATTATGAATAGATGGATTTTCAGAAGTAGGTTGTTGAAAGTCTTTTAAAAATGGTAAGCTCCTAAATCAGGTTTTATAAATCAATAGGATGAAAGTACACTGTTTCTTGAGGATGTATGGGGAAATGACTTTAGAGTTCATTGTGAATAAGTTTACATTTTGAAGCTCAGTCTCTTCATCTGTAAAGTGAGAATATCAGTTTTTATCAAGATTACCAAGAAGTCCAATCAATTTTAAGTGTTATTTGCAATTACAAGAGCAGTTTTAACTCTCAATAGAAGTTGCTAATTTGTATCAGTAAAAATCCAGCCATGTGACATGATTGAAAATCTCCCTTTATAATAAAATAAATCTAAAACGTGAAAGGATTACACAATAAAAAAATGAGTCATAATGTCCACAGAATGAAAAATATTTTCACCTTTTCAAAGAGGAAAACTTGAAACATAATATTCTCCTTTGGCTCTAAACTTTACACCTAGTGTTTATAGTCAATCCCAGGACAGGCTCGCTCTGTCTATGGTAATGGGCCATTTCAGTCCTTCTTAATGAGGCTTCACCCCAATGCCTTTTAAATATTTGAATAGGAAATTTGTGTGAAGTGGGTTCTTCACTCTGTCGTGTGTGGCCTTCTTAAATATATTCATTGTTCTTAGAGAAAATACGACTTCTCTTGTTTTTGTTTTTTTTTCTCCCCAGATTATTTCACAGATTGGGGAAACAGTTATTTATCATGGTAAAAAAAAAAGAGTCTCATATAAACAGAAATTGAAATTGGCTTTCTATAATCAGACAGAAGGAAATATTCTTTATTCTTAAGAATTTTATTTTAAAATGTCATTTATTATTATTATTAATTTGGTATATGGCACATGCACTCACTAGAAAGAGAGAAAAAGTGAGAAAGTAAGCCGGTAGGTCTGAGACTTGAACCACGGTCAGCCATGTGAGAGTCTGGCCCCCTAACTATCTAGCCACCTGCTGACCCCTGAAAGGCTCTTTATTCAGTGCTCAGGAACTGGGTTCATGCATTGTTCCACCTATAACTAGAGTCTTCCATGACTTCAGACAGAATTTCTTGGTGCCTTTCCATTCTCATGGTGTCCTAAGGACCACCAGCAGAAGGCAAATGTAAATGGCAGGTATTAATCTGAAACAAGGCAGGGATGGGGAAGAGGACGTGCCACCGCGTGGCAGAGTCTGGAATGGGTAACAGCGTAAAGTGGGCTGAGGTACAGAAATGTGCGTCCCAGTGAAATGTCGTACTCAAGGTAAGCAGTTCACTTGTGTTGTCCTTGGCAGTTCTTGAGAACCTTGTCATGTTAATGTAGTTATTGAATTTGGAAATTGTAATGTGGTGCTCATATTTCACTTAAAAACAGTGCTGCTAACTCCCACCTAGAAGGGCTCACATATATTTCATGAGCAGGGCACCACTAGTATTCTCGTAATGGCCTAAGAAGGATAATGAAAGGCAATACTGTTAAAGTGCAACCAATCTGCCTGTTCTTTTCCTGCCTTGTTTGCAGTGCGATGCATAATATAAACATTGCCCACTACCCAGGTTCTCTGTGCAAACATACAAATGGCACTCATTGTGTGTCTGGGATCTCTCTGGGTCCTGGTGACCTTGGCAGCATTTCAGGGGTTACATTTTCACATAGATGAACTGTTTTTGAACAGTTTCCCCAATGTATTGGCACTGAACAGCTTTTCTTCAACAATATGCATTTATACCTACTTAACCCCAACAAATACAGCACTTACGGCCTTTATAAAAGAGAGAAGAGGGGGGAGAGAGGGATTTGGGGTGGGGGAGAGAGAGTGGAGACTGTGACTGCCCTTACGACTATTTAAGTAGAAGTTTCCATATAGTCTTGGCAGGGTTGGGATATCCGATCTTGGTCCATATCTGTCTCTTATTTTAAAGAATTAACTCTTTAAGGATTTCCTTTTAAGAATACTCTGTTTCGTATACTGCTCCCAATAGAAGAGTTTAAAATATATTTGTAAAACTCTGTATGCATTTTCCTAGATGTAGCTCTTGATCATTTTTCTAATAGGGAGTTATTGATTTGATTTTGGACTATTTTGGAATTGTTCCAATAAACTTGTCGTATTTGTTCAGATCTTGGTGATCGTAGGTCTTCAGTTCTAACAGAAGGTGCTCCAGATGCTAATTTTTAAAACAACTCTTTAAAAAGAATACACCATACTGCTTAAAATGGTTGTCAAAGTAAATTCCTTTGATCATCCTTGGATTTTTAAAATAGTCTTAAATTTGTGATGCCATTACTAATTTTCCCATCTGGGCTCTTTGACTACCAGGCAGAAAAATTATTCTGCAAGTACTGTGGCACCGAATAAGAAGAGTAGAAATTGTTAAGGTCAACATTATAAGTTCTTTAATTCACCTTCAGATTGGAGAAACTTGGTGTATCATGTTCCACTTTTAATGTGAATGAGTATCCCCAATCCTTCAGCCTGCTTGGTTTTGCAGTTGTATAGCTAGTCCAGAGTTGAAACTGTTTGGTCTTGAGAGAAAAATGTCCCTCACTGCTAGATTAATGTGCTTTAAGACATGTTTATTTAAAGGTGGCAGCAGAGAGGTGAAGAGGCTAAACGCTGTGCCTCAGAGAGCCTGTGTCCTGTGCAATAGATGCCGTCAGTGACCTGTTGATGTAGCTGCCTTTGGTTTTCCTTTGATTAATAATCTATGAGAAATTTGAAATGTTTTGTCTCTTAAAAATAAGGAAATTGTACCCAAACAGATCAATGCATTCTAAAAAATCAATTCGTGAAGAAGGCATTGTCTGCTGTTTTTCAGTTCTCTTACTAAATTACGCACTAAGGTTCTTTGAAGAGGTGCTCTGTCGAGCAGTGGGATCAAGGAAAATGTGGTTTGACTTCTGTGTCTTAGGAGAAATCCATTGGTTAAATCTGAACATGTGACATTTCAAAGTAATCATAGAGAGACCCTGGTGTTTATGAAGTCATTGTCTTTTTTTGAAAAGTATTTTTAAAATGGTCTATCGAGTTTATAATTATCAATAAAACAACTGGAATTTTCCCAAATTCTTACATTTCTTTTGTGCTTGTTATTGAAAGTTAACCTATGAATATTCTAAAATAGGCAGAACTGATTGTATTTTATGCTTAGTTTAATAAAAAATGTGATATAAACACACACATCATAAAAGGAAATGAACTGATCTGTGGTTCTTTCTGTAGGATGTCTTAAGACAGCTTCTGTTTGGCATTTAAGTTGAATTCTATTGGTGGCACAAATATATTTTTCAGTGTTTTTGTTACCGTTGTCACCAATTTGAATTTTTACATTTAACTAGCAGTCTTTTAGCAAGGATACCACTAAAAACTTTCTACCTCTAGAGATTTCTTTTTCGTTCAGTGATGTCCTTATTAAAAGCTCTTTGGGGATTTTTATTTTTAAAAGTTACTTGCTAATACTAACTCAAGGGATAAAAATAAATTTTTTTTTTTTTTTTAGGGATTTGGAAAAAAGCTTATCTTGTTTGGTTAAAGTTGATGTAACTTCATCGTATGTGGGTACATAGCCTGTGACAGTTAAATCTGAGCTTGATGGTCAAAACATCTGTTTGAAACAGAAAAAGAAAAATTTGGGGGCAGAAAAAAAAAAGAAAAAAATTAGAAATGGAGTTTCTTTCTTTCTTTCTTTCTTTTCCTTTCTCTTTTTCTTTCTCTTTCTTTCTCTTTCTCACTTTCTCTCTCTTTCTCTCTTTCTTTTTTTCACCACTATACCACCTGCTGGCCCTGGGGATGGTGTTTTGATCAACTTTTTTTTTTTTTTTGGAGAGGTTTTTGCTATAGGGCATGTGCGTTCACTAGAAAGACAGAGGCAAAGAGACAAAAAGCAAGAAATCACCCCCCAGTGGGAATGGCCACTGAAATCCCTTCTTCATTTTCCTCTTGGGATCCTGGGCGCACACACACGCACTCGGTGTGAGTTTAAGCCACCGGGTCTGGGACTTGAATTGCTGTTGACTACATGGGAGTCCAGCGACATAGCCATTACGCTAAGTGCTGGTCTCTTGATCAACTTTTGGGAGTTAATTTTATGAGAGTAATCTTTTGCTGTCCTTAGTTCGCCCTATTCAAATCCAAGAATTGACTGGTGATCCTTTGTTTCACCAATAATTATATCATTACTTTTGTTACATTCTGATTCTTCTAGAAACTTAATAAAGCTCAAAACTGCTTAAAAATCTCCCTAGTGTATATTTACAAAGTAAAAATGCCCACGAATTCTTTCTATAATCCTAAATGAAAACTTAAACATTTTTAAATACCTATACTTACAGTTTTTGTATATTTTAGGTTATTTAAGTTTTTTCTTTATTCATGAGAGACTGTGTATGAACATGTGAGTGAGACAGGGACAGAGGGAAGGTGTGAGAGGAGGAGCACCCTCCACAGGGTCTGGTCACATCAGGACGCCCTTCCTTCAGTCTGCTAGGCCGTCAGTTGGAGGGTACTGGTGTGTGCCTGGCGTGTTTCAGGCTGACCGACAGGAGATTTGAATCATGGTCACCGTGTGATCTCTAGCTTCTCTCGAGCAGCACCTGGGAGCAGGTGCATGTGGATGCCTGCCCAGAAAAACCCGAGAGGAAGATGGAGGAGAAGTGATTGTAGCGTGGTCATATATTTTAGGTTACTTTATATTTCTAGAGTTTTGCAGCTGTTTTTTAAATTTATTTCTGAAAGTGAAATTATAACAATAAGCAAGCATTTGCAGAACATTGTTGACTCTCAGATTATTAGACTATGGGGCTGGCAGGTGGCATGCTGATTGGGGTGCTGGACTCCCACATGGCCAACCATGGTTCAAGTCCCCGACCTGGCTGCTTGCTTTCTCACTTTTCCTTTCTCTGTCTCTCCATCTCTCTAATCAATTAAAAAATAATAAAAATAAATTAGTTCTTAAAAAAAAGAATATTAGACTATTTTGTAAAATGATTGAAGTGCCAATATTAGACTGTAGTTAAGGAAAGACTTGGACCAGTACGTAATATGAGCTATATTCTGAATCAGAAATAAGTGAAAGGAATAGTAGAGGGCACTGATTTGAAATATTGAATAGCTCTGAAAATTCGATCACTTATGGTAGGCAGTTTTAATAAAAGTGTGATTTATTTGTATCTTGGCTTATTCATGAATCTGAAAGGACTAAGGGAAGCCTGAGACAGCTTTCCCCATAGGCTCTGCACTTTTAAATATGAGCCGATCAGAGTGGATTCAAGGCCTTGTTTCTCTGAAACTCCCTGATAAGAGCTACCGCCCACTCCCCAGGCTAGGCCTGGCCCTCCGCTGCATCAAGCCCAGCCTGGAGTGGCATTCCTTGGCGTCTGTTCCAGCTCTTCCTGCTGATTCGGGATGACCTTGCCTGGACTCCAGGACTTCTTGTGCTTTGACGCTCCCGTGTAAATACGTGATAGTGGTATCTATTCCTGTGTGACTCATGGGTATTCAGCCACTGTCGGGAGTGGGTGTTTGAAGGCATCTGGGGGTTTTGGCTGGTAAGGTGGTGTTCCTGTGTCTCCTAGACACCCAAAGAACTGGAGTATCTGAACCTACCAGCTACTCCCTTTACAGGACCCTCCCCCAAAATGCTGGGTGTGTTTTAATAAACCATAAAAGAATAGAAAGAAAAAACCCTGTAATCTTGCATGGTCTTTTTGGTCTATGTTTCTTGTAAACATTGCCCTACCCTCCGATTTATTGATTTATTTATTTACATTTATTTTCTTCATGGTATAGAGAATAAATATGTGAGTGAGGGGAGAGAGAGAAGCACACTTGTCATACCATGATTCTCCTGACCAGCCCTCCAGCCAATCAGGACCTTGGGCTCTGCACATGCCCCTGGGGATCTGAGGCTCTGGTCAGCTTCCAGCTCTGCAGTTCAGTTTACTTTGAACGGCACCACCAGGCGGGGCCTAGAAACAGCATTTTTCCCAGATGTATAAGACGTTCAGTCAAAGAGACATGCTATGGTGTGCTTAACTCTTCGTGTCTACTATGGTGTTCACGTTGTTTCCAGTTTTTGGTCATATAGACAAGTGGCATGAGGAACATCTTTATTCTACATATTTCTTAGCATTGATTTTTAGCAGCAGAATAACTGAATCATAGAAATAGTACTTTAATGCTCTTGATAATTATGGACGAATAATTTCCTGAAAGATCTTGAATGTAGTTCAGATGTGCTCTTGGACTAGGTATTCTGTTGGCTTTCACACTTTAACACTTCAGTTTTCAAGGCCTAGTTCTTTCACGAGCATTTTCCATACTCCCCAGAACACATAAGAAAGAACATTCATTTTTCTAAAGGGGTTGTGAAGCTGCTTGCCCCAAATTTATGAATTTAACTAGAATATTTAATACATCATTCTGAGATAATCACAATTTTATTTGCATCCATTTCCTGAGACTTCTACAACACATTACCACTCACGTGGCTGAGAGCTACAAAAATTTATTTTCTCACAGTTTTGGAGGACAGAAGTCCTAAATCCGTGTCCCTGAGTTGGAATTCAGGTGTCAGCATCTGTGCTGTGTTCAGACTTTCCGGGGGAGAATCCGTTCCTTGCCATGGCCAGCTTCTCATGTTGCCCAGTGCCGGGACCTGTGGACTGTCACTCCGGGCTTGGCCTCCCTTGTCATGTCACTCCTTTCTCTTGTGTATGTGCCATTTTCCCCTGACTCTCTCTCTTAAAGACACTTGTGATGGTATTTAGGGCCTTCCTGGGTAATCATCTCCCTATCACAAAATCTGCAATCTAATCATACCTGAAAAGATGATTTTTCCAAATAAGGTGACTTTTACAGGTTCCAGGGACAAGAACCTGATACCTTTGGGAGCCACCTTGTAAGTCACCACTAGTAGCTGATTACTAAGATGAGTGAAATATTTTGAATAATGCTTTGTGGATTTTTCTTTAAATCTTATGTATTGTTTATAGCAAAGTAATTGTTAATACTGAGAAATTATAGAGTTGAATATGAAGTGTGAATATGAATGTAGAGAGATGAAGATACTGAGTACTACTATGTGACTTCCTAGAATTTATGTCTATTGAGCTATAACAGAGGAATAGTCGATGTAATTGGTGTTTAAGAAACTTTTCATAAGGAAACTTTCATTAGAAGTGTGTCATTTCCCAGTTCAAACTTAGGAAAAATAGAGAACATTTATTATAGTCATTGTCAAAGTTCACATATTAAAACATTTCCCTTTGAAATAGGAAGGTCTGTAATAGGATTTAAATGGGTATGATTTCTCCCTTATTATTATTATTTTTTTTTTGGAGAGGTTTTTGCTGTAGGGCGCATGTGCTCACCAGACAGAGACAGAGAGATAGAAAGTGAGAAATCACCTCCCCGGGGGGGGGGGGGGGGATGGCCACGCCACAATCCCTTCTCCTCCATTCTCCTCTTGGGATCTTGGGCACGCACGCACATACGCCCAGCGTGAGTTTAAGCCACCGGGTCTGGGACACGAATCGCAGTCGACTACATGGGAGTCCAGCGATATAGCCATTACGCTAACTGCTGGTCCCTCCCTTATTTTTATAAGGGAGAAAATACTCTACATGTCAATTGCATCTCCCTGCACACACACGTGTACTGTTACGGTTTCAGATATAGATTTCTGACACGCTAAGTGAGGCACACAGCTTTCTTTTTAAATTGTTACTGTGCAGTTCTAGAAAACAGTAGGTTATCACTTGTAGACTCCCAGCATGAGAGAGGAGCTCAGGGAAGGTGGGAGAAAAGGCAAGTGCTAGAAGTAACCTGCCAGTTCTAATCTTCAGAACCTTTGCACAAACAAGATTGGAATGAAAACAGTTTTTTTTCTTTTTTTAATTTGGAAACCTGTAACTTGTCCAATCATAACATTCCATGCTGAGCACATGCACACGTTTAGAAAGACACCACAGTGTAATGCACACGGTCCCCACATCTCCTTCAGTACTGGCTTTGTGTATTGCTGGAACTTAAGACGTCAACTGGCTGGATAGTGTATTTTTATATTGCATCTAGTAAAGTGGAAAGAAAGGATAAAATAGCCAGTAAAAAGTAGCACGGCACTAATAAGTTTTAAGAACATTTTACATGTTCATCAGAATGTTAGGTCCCATATTCATTAATGCAAAATTGTAAAGGTACAATTTAAGTTTCCATATGTATATACAAATTGGATGGCGACTTCGGGTATTTTCAGTGCTTAGGCTCAGCTAAACAGAGTGGATGTATGATAGACAAGGATAGAGGTCTCCAAAAAAGGATAGTAAATATATATGATTAAAAATAAACCCAGTATTCTAAACCTGACTTATTTTAGGGGGGAGAGGTTTTCGCTATAGGGCGTGTGCACTCGCCAGAAAGACAGAGAGAGACAGAGAGAGAGAAGGTGAGAAATCACCCCCCAGGGAGGATGGCCATGCCACAATCCCTTGTCCTCCATTCTTCTCTTGGGATCTTGGGCACGCACGCACACTCACCTGGCCTGAGTTTAAGCCACTGGATCCGGGACTCAAACCACAGTCGACTACATGGGAGTCCAGCTACATAGCCATTCTGCTAACTGCTGGTCCCTAAACATGACTATTTTGTTCAAGAGAACAAATGTCCATATTACTTGAGGTAATAGTTAAGACAGCTATTATTGTATGGAAAGTGTATTAAGTAAGTAGTCAAAAGATTATTAGGTGCATGGAAACAATGTTGTTTTATAAAAAAGATTTGTTAGGGAAAATCCTTTTACAAAATCATTCAACCTTATTTGCTATTATTATTATTATAATTTTTAAAATTTGACCAGACAGAGACAGAAAGAGAAAGGGAAAGAGGAAGTGAGAAAGCAGGCCACCAGCTCTCAAGAGTCCAGCACCTTAACCACCACACCACCTGCTGGCCCCATCACGGCAAACCGTGGAGTTCACATAACTTAGAAAATCAGGTCTGCTTGTAGGCATTTTCAAAACATGCTCTGGCCCACATCTCTGGAATCTGTAAGACAGTTTACCAAACCACAAAGCAAAAATCAAAACCCAAAAAACCTCCATAATAGTTAAAATTGTCCTTGAAAATATGTCCCCAGGGTAGCAGACCTCCCTTGGTCCTGTCCTGTGCTCACCCATGTGAGAATTAGACTGCCACCTGGTACCTGGTAACACCGAGGGGCTGGGAGGCTGGAACTTCTCGGGCAGAAATCTGGCTGAGGAGACGTTGCTGCCAGTATTCTCTGTGGAGTGGGCAGGGGCCCTCAGCTCAAAGTTTGAAACTTGAGTATTACACTCTCCTTAGAGATAGGAAGAGCCCACAAGAAAGACATAGTTTTCCAAATTGAGTGTTGTGACCCAGAATTGGGATCGTGGCATTAGTTTACTGGTTCTTAGCGAGCCATTTCATAGATTAAAATGTCATAGAAAATAAGTTTTGGTTCCTGGTCTACAACATGATATAAGATCTTCTAGCAGACTATTGATACACTATATTTGTGGGTCAGGCGTGACTAATTTTCCACTTTGTATTAGTGCTTAGATCTTTGGAAGGGATAAGACACAATTGGCTTTTTTTTTGTTTGTTTTTGAGAGGTTCTTGCCTTAGGGGACATGCGCTTGTCACAGAGACAGAGACAGTGAAAAGGAAAATGAGAAATCATCCCTGGGGGATGACCACGCTTCAATCCCTTCTCCTCCATTCTCCTCCCAGGATCTTGGGGACCCACATGCCTGTGCCTGGTGTGAGTTTGAAGCCACCAGATCTGGGACTCGAACCATGGTTGGCTATGTGGGAGTCCAGCAACATAACCGTTATGCCATCTGCTGGCCCCCACAGTTGGCATTTTATTCCTGCTGGCAGATGAATGTGGGGGGAACATACAGAGAATGCCCTGAAGTTTTGGAATATATTTATCGTGACTGAGAGATTTTCCCTTATGGATGTATTTTTAAAATACAGGTTCTTGGGGCTGGCAGGTGGTGTGGTGGTTAAGGGCACCGGACTCCCACATGGCTGACCACGGTTTAAGTCCCGGACTGGACGGATTGCTTTCTCCTTTTCCTCCTTCTCTCCCCCCCCCCATCAAAATTTAAATAAATAAATAAGGTTAAATAAAATACTAATTTAAAAAAGAAAAGATTCTCCGTGTCACAATCCTCCTGTCTCACTCCACTGCCTTAGAACCTGGGACCGCAGGTGTGCGCCAGCATCCCTGGCTTTTTCAAGCAGGGTCTTGCTATGTTGTCCATGTATGCTGTGAATTCACGATTGTCCTGTAGTTCCTGGGCTGCAAGTGCCAGCCATCACGCCTGGCTTTCAGGTGGGCCAGGAATGGAGCCCAGACTTGCCATGTGGCTTCACCTGGTTGAGTAGCAGTGTTGACAGTGTGCTGTGTCACTGAATCTGGGCCTTACTCTAGCCATGCGGCTTCACCTGGTTGAGTAGCAGTGTTTACAGTGTGCTGTGTTACTGCATCTGGGCCTTACTCTATGCTCTATTCTCATTTTTTTATTTAGCTGTAGGACGTGTGTGCTTGTTGGGGAGTGGGAGGGAGGGAGGGAGAGAGAAAAATGAGAACTCATCTCCCCTGGGGGGATGGCCACACTGCAGTCCCTTCTCCTCTATTCTCCTCTCGGGATTTTGGTATGCATGCATGTGTACCCAGTGTATTTTCCAAGTTGCTGGGTCTGGGACTCAGACTGTTCAGTAGGCCATGTGGGAACCAGCCCCGTAGCCACCATGCCACCTGCTGACTTCCCTGTATTCTTGACCAGTTATTCAGGTCGCTGAGTTTGTGGACTCAAGTCACCTCAAAGTGTTGTCCGTAATTTAGGAAATAGAAATATCAAGTTATACCCATCAAATTGGCAACAGATGGCTAATGTCTGATATTCCCAACTTTGAGCCTGAAAGTGGCAAAAACGATACTGTTTTTCTTCACATTAGAAAGCAATTTAAATATTCCTGGTAAAAGAGAAAATAGTATGAAATTAAAGGATGAAGAATGTTCAGTACTTCCATGGCTGAGTGTCTGCATGCACACAAGAACTATTGTGCCAGGGTGTTTATTGTGTTAAAAGGAAAATTTCAGACAACTTAAATTTAACAGTTTACTTGAGCAAAGAATGATTCATGAATCGGGCAACACTGAACCAGCAGAGGTTGGGAGAGCGCTACCCAGCGATGTGACCAGGCATTCTTTATAGACAGCCAAGGGAAGTGACATGCATCAATAGCTTACTGGTTCAGCTCATACTTGCCTTACCAGACATTGAACACTCGACAGCCTGTGATCGATGAGATTCAGCTGTCTGTCACACGAATACGCACGTAGTTGCAGTTTGATAATCCATGAAGTTAGGTTGCAGTTTGATGCCGGGGTGCAGCTTTCAGCGAAATTTCACAGTTGCATCACTTGTTCAGATAGGCAGCGGAGTGTAGTGGAGGTGAACCATAGATTCATAGTATTCATATGTATATCAGACACAGTCTAGCAGAGATGAGACATGGACTTAAGAATACCATGACTCTGTTAGGTCATGGCAAAGCTATGATGTGTTTTCTATGTAAAAATGCGTCCTGACTTTTGCAATGACCCAATGTGTCTCATCTCTGCTATACTCTGCTTCCTTTCAACAATTAAATGATAAGGAGACATCAGAGTGTATGTGTATGTTTGCAAGAAACAACCTGTCTCTCTCTCTCTTGAGGAATGGATAGCAAACTGAAGTTTATGTTTGCTGTAAATAGCAACAGCTGAAGTGAATGAATTGTGTCAATATTTGTCCCGATGAGACTACATCTAAAACATACACATGCACACAGAAGATAGAAAAAAAATCAAACTGCATACGATAATGCTATTTGTGTAAAACTCTAACCAATAAAACACAATAGAATTTATGTTTAGGCTTTTGCATGTATTAAAATACCTAAGTAGCAGTAATTGGTTATCTGTGGAGAGGGAGAGTGGGAAAGGACGGTGGTAGTATTTGGTGGTAAGATTTTAGCTATTATCCATGAACATTCCATTTCTGACAAAGAATAGTTCAACACAACCTTAATTTGATGGCAGTTGGACATCTGTGTTTCACTTTAAAAATGCATTTTAGTGCATGGAAACATTTCCATGTATATGTAGCCACAGGCTTTACCTATGTACAGTTCTATAATAATTTATGCTTATACCAGTGATTTTGAAGTACTAATATCCTTTAGAGACTTTGCCTCTTCAGTTAATTTAATGCTAATTTTAGTCTAATAATCCGAGAGTGGTAAACAACATATATTAATGTGTTACCAAATGGACTCAGAATATCATATTAGCTAACATTTTGCATTCCTTGCCTAAGTGGTTGGTAAATAGTATTTACTGCATCGCCTTGGCAGTAACTAGTGTTGCTGGTTTCAGTTATGCTATCCCAAATAATTCATTAAGTATCAGTAAGCAAAATCAAAGACTGTACCACTTTGGAAAATTGTGAGACATTTTTGCTTGTTCTGAAATGAAAATTGTGATAATGTAAAAACCTCATTTTCTCAGGCTGACAATGGTGTGGTAGTTAAGGTGTTGGATTCCCACATGGCCAACTGTGGTTCGAGTCCTGAACCTGGCAGCTTGAAAATCACATGGGGTGTGTGTGCGTGCATGCCCCAAATCCCAGGAGGTGAATAGAAGAGAAGGGGGGTGGGGGGGGTTGATTTGTCACTTTTCCTCTCTCTGTCTCTCTGAACTCTCACTGTATAGCAAAAACCTAAAAGAAAACTAAAAAAAAAAATCAGTGACAGTATTAATAAGTTCTCTTGAGTTTTAGGTCATGAAAAATTAAACTATGAAATGTTGGCCTTGAATCCACTCTAGCATTGGCTTGGTTTATTCTATGACATAGTAAATGTCAAGAAAAGCAAGCTTGGATTATAGCATTCTGTTTGTTTTTCTTCATAATTTCTCAATATTATGTGTATACTTCCCATGCTACAAGAAAATGAAAGCAGAATTTCATATGAAGCCATCTACCCTAAATTGTAAGTTACTCTCTTTTTTTTAACTCGGAGTTTCAAAAGTCTTGGAATCTTTAAAAATGTTCTATTTTGACAGATAGAATTATTTTTGACAAGTTACTCTAAGGTTTGTTCTGTTTGTGAATTTGTTTACAAACATTGCCCAAAGATGAGGAGATTTTTCCTTTAGGATGATCATGGTGGTTAGTGTCATCAATTCTCACCCGACCTAGTTGTGTGAGATAATATGAATGACTTTTCTCGCTCTTTATTGATTTTATGTTTATGCAAATTATGTTTCATTTTCCATTGGATTTCTTTAGGCCTACGTAAGAAATGTCCCAATTTTAGTTGGAATCAACTTCCTTTCCATTTGGTATTGTTCCTACAGTGAGGACAGCACTCCACTGTGAGCAGTAGTCTGTATTAACAGTATTAGTTGATAATTTGGAAACTGTACAGTTTCTTTAATCACTTTATAACTTAAAAACAACTCTTAATAATTTTAAAAATAGTTTGTACAGCTTTGATCAGTGGGAAGTATCTAATCTTTATTTTTGGTTAACTTTGAAAGTGTGGGTGGTTTTGACTAATCATGTCTTTTTTTGTCTTGAAAGAGATATTTCTGCTATAGGGCATGTGTGCTCACCAGAGAGACAGAAAGTGAGGAATCACCTCCCAGGGGGGAATAGCCGTGCATGCAAGTGTGAGTTTTAAGCTGCTGAGTCTGGGACTTGAACCGTGGTTGACTACATAGGACTCTAGTAACCATTAAGCCATCTGCTAGTCCCCTGATCAGATCTTGCATTTCTGTATCTTTTCTTCACCTGTTCTCCTTTTGATTAACGCCATTGTTTATTGTACCCAAAACATAGTTGTAGGGACAGGGTTGCACCTTCTGCCTCCCTTCGTGCGTGCCGGCAGCTGGGACGCAGGGTTCCCTGCACAGGTGCCTGCTGTTGCTGCAGGTGCTTGCCCAAAGGCAGGCCACCTGCATATGGACGCACACAGGACAGCCTGTGCCCTCTGATTTTCTTCGCATGTATGTTTTTATTTTAATTGAGAATTTAGAAGTTTTATATTTACTGATAGAATAATGTTATTTTATGATTAAATTGCAATTTATGATATTCTTATGATTTTAGGTGAAATTTATCTATTTTTTTAAAAAAACAAACAAAAAACTGTTCATTCTTGGGCTGGCTCTGGGGCTTGGTGGTTAAGACAGCCGGACTCAATATGGATGATGTACAATTTGAGTCCTGGACCCAGGGGCCTGAGAAGCATGCTGGGTGCAGTGCGTGCTCAAAATCCTGAAAGGGAGAAGACATGGAGGAGAAGGGGTCGGATCATGGCGTGGTCATTGCTGTGAGGGCTCGCTCTCCTTTCTCTCTCTCTCACAAGGGTATGTACCCTCTAACAAAAAACTAAAAAAAAAACGTTCATTCTGTTTTATTTATTTATTTTTTATTTAAAATACTATAGTATTTTTTTTTCACAAATACTAGAAATTAATTTCCCTTGGGAAAGCATCAAGTTACAGAAAGTTCTAAATGGATAATTAAGATGAACAAAATAACTTTGGTGATTTTTTTTTTCTTTTTTTGGAGAGTTTTTTTTCTCTATAGGGCGCGTGTGCTCGCCAGACAGAGAGAGACAGAGAGACAGAAAGCGAGAAATCACCCCCCAGGGGGAATGGCCACGCTGCAATCCCTTCTCCTCCATTCTCCTCTCGGGATCTTGGGCACGCACGCACACGCGCCGGCATGAGTTTTAAGCCACCGGGTCCGGGACGCGAACCGTGGTCGACTACGTGGGAGTTCAGCGACATAGCCATTACGTTAACTGCTGGTCCCAACTTTGGTGCTTTTTAAAGAAGTATTTCACAGTTCAGTTCTTGTCAAGGAAACTCTTAGTTTCCGTTCAGGCAAGACTTTTCTCCTCTGAGTAGAGTTTGGGTGTACTCACAGTATCTTCAGTGACTCTACTTTTTCTCCTGGTTGATAAATTTAAATAACCCCTATGTCAATATCTTCTTTCTGTGGAATTTGGTAAGTTCATTAGTGTACAATCTTGTTGATTTGATCATCTAAATAGGTAATTCATGCCTTGAAAAATGCCTGTGGAGACCAAAGTAAAATTAAAACCATTTTTTGTTTGTTTTGTTTGATATTTGTTCTTTTTGTTACGTCATTAAGCCTAGTCCAAATAGTAATGCATTTCAGACCAGACATTTATGTTTTCTAAAGTTTGTTTATTTCTCGTGTGAGGGGGGAGACACAGATAAAGAGACAGAGAAAGAGAAAGGCACCCCCACCTCAGCAGGTCTTCACACCACGATCCCCCCAACAGCATTAGCTCACCAGAATCCAGAGCATGTGTGCACTCCCAGCATGCACAGGGAGACCTGGGGATGTCACCCTGGGCCTTCTGGGTGGCCTCGGTCTTACGAAGCTGTGCCACTGCAGCTAACCCTTATCTGTGTCTTATATGGACAGAAATCACATAAAGTAGGTGCACTTGAGGGAAAGCAGCTGTAAAGCAGAGACATTTTATGACTCACTAGTAATCTTCCTGACTGTTCATCTGAGAAAAATGCACCCTGGGCCAGTCCTCAGTGGTTAAGGGAGCTGGATCCCACATGGCAGACTGCAGTTCGAATCCCAGCCTGCTGGCCTGAAAAGCTCACCAGGCCTGTGTGTGTGCTTGCCCCAAATCCTGAAGAGATGGAGGAGTGGAGGAAAGAGAACTGCAGCATGGCTGTCGCCCCTGGGGGGTGCTTGCTTGTTTCTCTCTCTCTAGTGAGCACACGTGCCCTCAGGCAATAAAACAGAAGATACTTATTTCATAGTTTCCCAGCCTCATGTATTGATTATAAAGTAAGCCCTTCAGGACAGTCATGCAGCCATTGTTTTCGGTTTTTAGGAAATAGCTCAACATTTTGGCTTGATACGAACAAGATCACTTGTATTGTACCTTTTGTAGCTTGTCAGTGTGTATGTTTTGCAGAGAAAGTGCTGGGTTGTCGTCTTGTCAGGATTACTTCACCTGTGCACGGGTAGATACGCTACGCCTTCCAGGTCTGTCTCCTTTGATACCTCTCTTCCTAACGTCTAAGCCACAGCTTGAGATCAGTCACGCTGGGATGTCTTAATAGAACCAGATACAGAGGAGGTTTCCAGAATGCACGTCTGTGCTGTATGTAGATGTCCTGCTTCACAGTTCTGGACGTGGTACCTGGACGACTGCATTTTACAGCTTCTCAGTGTATTCAGATTGCCTTGATGAAGAGAGACGGACTAAACCACAAGTTCTGTAAGCGTGTCAGAGGTGGTACTCCTGTTTTAAATGAGGGGAAGGCACTTGTAGTTTCTGACCCCAAATGGCACTGCCTACACCAGGTAAAAGGAATCAAGCTATAGTAACAGGAAACAAAACAATCTGTCATTAATTCACACAGGGAATAATTATTTGGGTGACCATAAGGTGCCAAGAACATTCTAGACTTAGTACTTCAGTTATAAACAAGGTAATTTTCTGTGCATATGCTAGGTCTTGCCCTCCATTTTCCATTTCTTCTTTCCCACTAAACTTGCTTGTCAAGGTGTAAATCAGGCAGGCCATAATCTGGGCGATTCCCTGACTGGAGCCTCCAGGTAGACTTGGAGACCAACCGTCCAGCACTGATGAGTCCTTAGCATGGTGCTTTTATCTGTTGTCATAGTGCATTCAATGTCTCTGTGACTTGTGATGGCTTACTTGTGAGTGTGTCTCTCCTTCACTCAGGGGAGGATGGTGACTTGTACACTAGCTTGAGAAGCATCTGTGTCCCCAATGTGTTATGTTGTGCTACTTTCTCTTCTTTCTTTCTCTTTTACTTTCTTTTCTTTTCTTTTTTTTTTTTTTTAGAGATAGATTTTTGCTATATGGCACGTGCACTTGCCAGAGAGACAGAGACAGAAAGTGAGAAATCACCCCCCAGGGGGGATAGCCACACCACAATCCCTTCTCCTTCATTCTCCTCTTGGAATTTTGGGCACACATGCATGTGCCCAGTGTGTTTTAAGTCCAGTCTGGGACTCTGTGTGGGAGTCCAGCAGCGAAACCCCTACGCCATCTGCCGGTCCCTACTTTTTCTATCTAGTAGTTGGATTACGGGCAATACACATGTTTGAGGTTTCTGTTTTGTTTTGTTTTTGATGTAGGGGGTGTGTGCTCACCAGAGAGAGAGTAGACACAGAGAGAGGTATCGCCTCCTAGGGGGTTGGCCACACCACAATTCCTTCTCCAGTGTGCCCCAGTCCCCTCTTAGGATTTTGGGCACACAGGCACATGTGCCCAGTATAATTTTCAAGCCGCCAGGTCTGAGAATCAAACTGTGCAGCTGGCCATGTGGGATCCAGCCCCTTAACTTCCACGCCACCTGCTGTCCCTATATGTTTGAGGTCTTTAAGTTACAAAGTAAAAGGTCCTGAGGTAGGGTCCTTTCCAAAAATACATGGGAACTTTCATCTCTTGGCCTTTAACAAGGAAAAGAGAGATTTTTTCAGATTTGCCCTTTCTAGGGGCCAGGCTGTGGTGCAGTGGAAAATTGTGATGCTCTGTGAGGAAATACCATGGGTAGACCTGGTTCCAGCCTGGACACTTTCCTAGGTACGCGGAGCACCTGCGTATCCATGATCTGGGACTGGCTGAGCCTGGAGCTGGGTCACGGCACAGGGACTCTGTCGGGGTGCAGCCCTGCCTTCGCGTGTGCTCGCATGCTCTCTCTGTCTCTTTCTCTCTCTCTCTCTCTAATTCATGGAAGAAGTAAACTTCTAAAAATTATATTTTCCAGACTTAATTAGATGATTTATCCAGCATATCACAATTTCAGACTTTTTAAAGGGTAAATTTAACCTACTCAGATACTTAGTATATGTGTCTTGTATTACATACCCTATGTTTGAACTTGGCTTCGTGGTCCTGTACTAATTAATTCAACAAGCATATTATTGATGCTTCATCCTCTCCATCTGAAAATCTCACTTCTCAGCCTGTTTTGCTTCCCTTTCATCCTCCAGCTTTGAAGGGCAGGGCTCCTCAGGCCGACGTCTCCTCTTCTTCTATACCATTACATGTGATGATGTCAGCCTTTCTTAAGGGTCTCTGTATCACCTCTGTGTTGATGATCCCCAGGTTTTGTCTTTAGCTTCAGTTTTAAAAAAATTTTTTATTAAAGGTAATAATTCATTTCAAAAGCTCAGCCATGGTAGAGGGTGGACTGATGTGCATATCTGCATCTGAAGACAGGACTTTTCATCAGATACCGTGGGGCCTCAATAATGCAATTATGTCAGAGAGCTTCTCCGAAAAGCTCTGGAAAAGCCCACATTCTTTGCTTTATTAATTTCTCCTTGTGCGTAGGTCACGTGCATACGTAGTCTTCACTGTCCTGCCTTCCTAGTGGTGTGGTGGCTTCAGACAGCAGAAATTAGTTTTCTCAGAGTTCTGGAAGCCAGAAGGCTGAAATCGAGGTGACACCAGAGAGTGCTCCTTTGAGAGCCTCGAGAAAAGAGGCCTTCCTTGCCTTTCCGAGTGTCCCGCGACCCCGGCAGGTCTCGTTCTTCGGTTGGTAGCTGCCTCCCTGCAGCCTCGGCCTCTGTCTTCACTCGGTCCTCATCTCTGGGATGTGTCCCTGTGCCCTCTCTTTTTCTTGTAAGGATTCCAGACTTTGGATTTAAGGTGTTTCCTAATCTATTAGGTCCTCACTATAGCTTCAGAAGACCCTGGTTGCAGTGCTCTGGGTGGACGTGGAATTTTGGGGAACACCGACTCACTGTACTCCCTAGATTAGACGCTGCCAGATGCTCAGCTTGGGAGTGGGTGTCGCCTGGGACAGGTGACTTAGTCACGCTGCCTCAGCTTTCTCATGTGTGAACTGGGCATCACAATGGCAGGGGTGAGTCTGAGCATGGACAGACTTTGTCTATGTGGAGCACACAGACCAGTGCCTACACACGGAGCACCGTGACGCCGGCCATCGGCTCAGGCCCGTGAAGCCACTTTCTGGGACACTCCGAGACCACCCCTCCTTGCCCCATCCTGATTCCCTGTATTACTTGTTTGTTTCTCCTTCTCACTGTAATCTCTGCGGAGCTGCAGGAGCTAGATACTGTGAGCAAACGGCCTTCGTAGCCCTGCAAAGGTGGCTCTGGACCTCCTGCTCGGACACCTCAGCACGGCTGAGTGGCCGGAGATTGTGGGCCTATTGTGCCTTTGGGTGCCTGCGGTTACATGGGACCCCTGGAATGCTGATGGATTTTCATATTTCTCTTTAAGCTACATTTGTGGCTTGAACAAAGAATTTCTGAGCTGGGTCCCAATGTGACATTTCAGTCCACTAATACCCTCGTGGGGGAACTGTGTTTGAAGTTTCTAAGTAATTCTTTAAGGAGCCTTTAAAGGCACTCTAGGTGTGTAGAGCTAGTATGAAATCTCCCAGGTGGAGCACAGGGGACACCTTCAGCCAAAAGTTCTGAGGTTACCTTCCACCTGGGTGCCTGTGTGCCTGTCACACGGATGTGTTTTTTTCTCTCAGAACAGAAAAAATCAAATGGCTCAGGGGATAGCAGTGCCTGCTTCGGGACTCCACATTTATTCACTGATGTAGACTGATGTCTTCTGAAGTCTTTCCTGCTATTAGAGTCCAAAGGCAAAAAGCAAGGTTTACTCACCCTAAGTAATTTAGGTACTTACATTTGGATGTTCTATGTAATTTGTAAATGTGGTTTTAAAAATATAATTGGTTAGTTTTTTAAAAAATTTGCCTGAGGGCACTATACTCACCAGAAATAAAGACGGTGAGAGGGAGAAAGCATCCCCAGCAGCGGGACGTGGTTATATTGCAGTCCCCTCTCTCCCATCTCCCTATCCTTCCGGGATTCTGGGTATGCACGCACACATTCATGCTTAGTGTAGTTTTCAAGCCTCAGGGGGTGGGACTTGATCCCTGCTGTAAGCCATGTGGGGTTCAGCAGGCCATGGGGCTGGCGTACTTATTTCTTTTTTTTTTTTTTTAACATTTATTTATTTAATTCCATTGTAATTATTATTTTTTAATTTGACCAGAGAGAGACAGAGAAAGAAAGGGAAAGTGAGAAAGCAAGCTGCCAGATCTGGAACTCAAACCATGGTCAACCGTGTGGGAATCTAGCACCCTTAACCACCACGCCACCTGCTGGCCCCTGGCATACTTATTTCTGATACACCGTGAAATTATTGGGTCATTGGAAAAGTTATGACACATTTTTGCATAGAAAAATACATCATGACCTTTCTGAGGCTCCAATAGACTAAAATATTAAAAATGTAAGAAAATGTAGTTTAAGAATTTATATTAGTAAAAAAGACATTAAATAAACTCATTTAGCACTTGTGTCAAGAACATACACTGTTCACCTTGTTGACCATTTTTTGGATATTTGATACATCCTAATGTGTTTGAAATGGACTGGTCTGCTTTATTTGTGTGGCAGGGTGATCTGAGAAAATGGTTGATTCATAAAGCTTTGTTTAGTAGAGAGTACATATTGCTGTCTTAGTGCCAGGCTTGGGTAGGGAGATGAATGAGATTCAATCCTTGCTCATGAATCAGGAAGGGAGAATCAATGTGTAAACTATTAAAATACAGTGTGAGAAGGGCGAGCGGTATCAGTGATTCACTTCATCTAAGGCAGAGGGTAGGAAGACACCTACTACGACGAGGAGCTACCGTGGCTGTATTTGAAAACATAAAGGAAGTTTGCCAGCGGATGCGAAGAGAGGAAAAGAAAGCCAGCCAAAGCTGGTCAAATACCATAGCCACATGGTGTACGTAAGAGCTACAGGCAACTTGCAATTGATCGTGCCTGGTTCTGTTCCTAGGACTCCTCTCACAGCTGTGGTCTTTGATAGAGTTTGTGGGAAATCAGGAAATTTTACAGGCTTCATGATCCTTGCCAGCTCATTTGAAGAGGTAACGTCATACCAAATGCATCTTTGCATAAGGGATTGAACCCTGATAACTGATGTCTCAGAGTCCGAGATGGGACAAGTGTTAGGTAGCAGAATAAGCCTAGCCATTTCAACCTTCCTTCTGCCCCTGTGCAGCTTAGGGCTATAGGGCACGCCTTTTAGTAATCGTGACCCACTCTGGTGTTAACTCTTGATTCTGGGCAATGGCGTGGGGGTGTGCTTAATTTGGTATGTATCAGTTATGATATATGTCTTCAAATATGCATGGGATTAACGCCCCAAATATATATTTCTCACTTAAAGTGCAAAGGGAAAGTTTTTTTGGTTGTTGTTGTTTTTTTCCCATAGGGTGGATATGCTTGCTGAAGATAAACAGAGAAGGAAAGTGAGAAGTCACCCCTCAGGGGATATGACTGTGCCACCATCACTTCTCTGTTTTCCTTTCAGGAGTCTTTGGGCATGCACTCACATGAACCCATGGTGATTTTCAAGCTGCTGGGTCCTGGACTGGAACCCCGGTTGGCTGTGTGGGAGTCTGGTGCCATAGCCACTACGCCACCTGCTGGCCCCCTCACAGGGAAAGTTTTGACTGGTAGCTGGGAATGAAATGGGTGGAGTTTAGATAGGAAGCGAGTGGGCACAAGTCCATGTAGTTGCTCAGGGATCCAGGCTGATCACAGCTCCACTTCCTTCAGCATATAGCTTCCAAATTTGTCTTGGGTGTCCCCAGCCAAGTGGCACATGCAAGAAGAAAGAATGAAGAAAGCCCATCTACTGCTTGTCCACCTGAGTCCTGAAGTGTCAGACATAACCTCTGCTCATGTTCCTGTGGTGAGAATCAGTCACACGATCCCATGTAAATGCAAAGGAGGATGGGAAATGTTCTCTGCAGAGCTGCTCTGTACGACAACAGCCCAGCACTACAGAGGTGGCCAGAGCTGTGGGGGACAGCTAGCTGTCTCTGTACCCAGGGGGGTTAGAATCTCCAGGCGGAGTGAGGGAATACCAAAATAAGAAGCTTGAGAAAGTCTAGCAAGTGGTTTTGACATGGTCTCTTAGGATGATTTTCCTCTCCTTGACTCCGTTGAACATTTTTAAGAATAGCCAAATCTTCCCAGTCACCACGTGGAACTGGGTCCTATGCAGACATGGATCTGAAAATTCAGGCTAGGTAAGTCACAGAGTTAAATGTTAAACTTTGATTTAGTATTTTATGGATATCATTCTGATTTTGCTTAATTCTCTGCTAGTCATATAATTCCCCCCCTCTTTAGTCACTTTCAAAATTTTCTTTAAAATTATTCAGATTGTCTAGAACTGGGAAAAATCATTTAAAAATATAGTTCAAGCATTATATTTCTTTTAGAAGAGGTGGCATAATCTTTAGTGAAGATTTGTTATAATTTATTTGAATATAATTTTACAGTTAGTGAAGAGCCCATTAGGAAGCTATTTCTGCGTAGATGACATCTATTAATATATATCATAAAGCTCGTACTTTCTACTTTCCATCTCATTTAAACAACAGATGCTTTGAGATTGACATTATTAACTTAAAAATTTACTTCTCTCATTGGCTATAATGGATTTTAAGATTAAGCACAACAATAACAACAAAAACCTTTGGAATGAGATTCACAGCTTCTGCCACTGCTGATAATGTTTTGATTTTGAAAACGTTCTTTTCTTTTGGAACTACTGCAGCAAATGAGATGCTTAGTGTGACTATATGAACCAGACATCATTAGTTCTCTTAGAGTCGTCTGATTTAAGTAGGTAAACTTCACTTTATTTCTTTTTTTTTTTTAAGAATTTTTTAATCTTTATTTAATTTTATTTTGACCAGAGACAAACAGAGAGAGAGAGTGCGCAAGAGCGAGTGAGCATGCAAGCCGCCAGGTCTGGGATGCAAACCGTGGTTGGCCATGTGGGAGTCCAGCACTCTTAACCACCACGCCAACTTCTGGCCCCTAAACTTCACGTTCTAAAGAGGCTCTGTTAAAGAATGGTAAAGAGATGTGTGAAACCATTCATGGCCTCCTGGAAGAAACCTGGTTTTCATTCTGTTATCTTCATGTCCGTTCTCACTTATTGGATGTGTGCCTATGCGGGTGTGTGGTGTGTAGAAAGCCATGTTTCAGGCTCTATGCTAGGTACCAGGTGGTGGATGAGGGATACAAAATGATCTGTTGGAATTCCTGCTCTTGTAGAGTTGATGTTTCTATGCAGCTTCGTTCTGTAGAACTTTCTTCAGGGATGGAACTACGGTGGTCCGTATTGCTCAGTGTGACAGCTACCGGGCATGGGTGGGCACTGAGCTCTTGAAATATGGCTAGTGTGGTTGAGGAACTGAGTTCTTATTGTATATTACTAATTTTAATTTAAATAGCTATGGGGGGCCGGTGGCTACCTCATTGGACAGTGCAGTTCTAGGGAAAAGAGATTTAGATAATCACATCACAAAATGTAAAATTGCAGATCTGCCAAGTGGTGTGAGGGGAAGTGTACAGATGCTCTGAGCACCTATAAAGGTTTATTTCACTTGCACAGCAGGTCACTGAAGGCTGACTTTGGGTGAGAGCACTTTCTAACAAGCGAGGCTGTACTCAGAAAGAGCACTGAATTGTTTAGAAGGCTCAGTAGTAAGCTGAGTCCTTGCTGGTGGGTAGGCCTGCATAAAGGATGGTATTAACGGGTACAGTTGGGTGAGCTGCTTGGGAGGAGAGAAGGTAGTGTATCTTTAGGATGTTCGAATCTGTGAATTTTACGTATTCCATCCAAAGGGGACATTTGAGGGTGAGGGATCTGATTTTAGGTCTGAGTTAACCAACCTACATAGAGAAAGGTGGTCGTGGAGATTAAGGAATTTTGAGGCCGTCAGGATGAATTAAAGTGAAAACATATTTAGCACCGCTTTGACTAAAAAGGCAGTTGGAAACTCTGTCTCCGGTTCGAACTGCAAGGCTTTACCATGTATTTGATAACGTGCATGTGTGTAGGTAGTAAGGTTCATTTGTTACAGCCACAGCAAAGCTGAAGCTTATGTGGTTCTCTTACGGAGGTTCTGGTCATTCAAAATATGGTTTTCTGTGGAAGGCCATTTGAAAAAGGTTAAAGATGATTTAATCCATTATTAAATAAAACCTTTTATGACCGCCTCAATCTTGGCGCAGGTGTCAATAATAAAACGCCTTGAATTTGGATTTGTGCATTAAAGGCATCGTTGTAAATGCAGTCGCTTGTTCATGTTTTGAAGTCTTCATAGCTGAGATCATCATCCATTTTCATGAAAGTTGACTGTTTCTAGCTGCCCTTGCTTTTTTTCCTTTCTTCCTTTTTATAATTAACTAAAACCACAACCTGGAAGAAACAGGTGAGTTGAATCTTGTGGTGAAAAAAGCCACTGAAGTGTTAACACCCACAGGGAGATAGATGCTATCAGAAACTTTCCAGCCATCCCCTCTGGGCCAGCTCTCACCCCTCTGCCCTTGCTTGCATGAAACCACATACAGGCTGATCTCTCTAGTTTGGGCTAAGCTGTAAAATGTAATTCTAAAATTATTTAAAAAGTACTTTGAAGTACTTGTTCAGTTTGACAAATTATACATCTTCTTTAAAGATAGTTTTAAGGCTGAGCGGATGGTGTAATGATTATGTCGCTGGATCCCCAGAGTCGACCGCAGTTCAAGTCCTGGACCAATGGCCCAAACTCACACTGGGCACGTGTGCATGCGTGCCCAAGATCCCTAGAGGAGAAGGGATTGCTGCATAGCCAGCCCCTCTGGGAGTTGATTTCTTGCTTTCTGTCTCTCTGTCTCTCCGGCAATCACACATGCCCTATATCAAAGCTCTCTCTCTTAAAAAAATTGTAATCAAGGCACATTTAATAAGACAAAATATAACCCATTTTCAGTTATGATTTGATTATTTCTTGTGATTCATGTTGTCACTTGTGTGTGTGTGCATTCACATTGCATCATCTTAAAGTAACTCCACAAATGACAGAAGAGTTGTTTCAAATTGTTCTGGAATGAAGACTCTTCTCTAATTTTGTCTTGAAGTAGTTCTCTTAAAATTGCACTAACATGGGGCCAGCAGATGGTGTGGTAGTTAGGGTGCTAGACTCCCATGTGGCCAACAGTGGTTTGAGTCCCAGACCTGGTGGCTTGCTTTCTCATTCTGCCCTACACCCATATCTCTCTAGTCAAATTTTTAAAAAATCAATAAAATTAAATAATTCTTTAAAAAATAAACATTGTATAAATGTACATACATCATAGCACATAGTAAGGAATTAAGTACTGTCATGCATGTAGCCTCATCGTAACTAGTAAATGTAGCAAGAGACAGGTTTATTAATTACTCATAGAGAAATGCAGTTTCTTGTCTTTTTTTCTTCAGAGGGATTTTACCATAGGGCACGTGCACTCAACAGAGAGACAAAAAGTGAGAAATCATCCTCTAGGAAAAATGGCCACACTGCAATCCCTTTTCCTCCATTCTTCTTTCTGGATTTTGGGCATGCATGCATGTGTGCCCAGTGTGAGTTTAAGCTGCCGGATCTGGGACTCAAACCATGGTCGACTACGTGAGAGTCCAGTGACGTATCCATTTCGCTATCGGCTGGTCCCAAGAAATGCAATTTCTATTAATGCATTTCACCTTCATCATTCTTCTATGTTCATTCTGCTATGTTTGTTATTAAAAATACAACCTTGCCAGTTATTAGTATTTTAGCCTCTCTGAATTAAACCATGTTTGGTTAGCTAACTCTCTTTGTTGTAAATACTTTGGCTTTTGCATTCTTTTAACCCTCTTGTGTTACTCTATAATGTGGCATGCTTTCCTGTCACCGGGAACTTCTCCTGTGGCAATGGGTCAGCTCAGTACTTTCTCGGACTTTGTAGGTTCTTTGCTATTGGAAGCCTGGTCCAAAATAAGTCTAGCTGTGTGTCACCTGAGAGGTTACTGTTTTTTTTCTTTTTTTGGGGTCATCGTGTAGATACTTAACATTAAAGCCCCCAGTCCCAGCAGTTTGCCTTTTGTTTTGAAGACCTCAGATAATGCAGCCCTTCTTCCTGCCCCTGAACCTCTGCTTCTCTGCTAGTGCTTCCAGTATGAGCAGTGAGATGTCCTGAATCCCTTGCAAGCCGTGTGCAAACTGGGGATACCAAGGAGTGCAGTGCCTTAGGTGGCCTTGACGTCACCACTCTCTTCTATTACACACTACGATTCCCCAGGAGAGTCTCAGAGTCTTTCCCGCATTCTGGAGAAAGCTAATGAGTAATAAAAGCAGGACTGTCCTGTCCTTTTCCTTTTCCTTTTCCTTTTCCTTTTCCTTTTCCTTTTCCTTTTCCTTTTCCTTTTCCTTTTCCCCTTCCTTCCTTCCTTCCTTCCTTCTTTCTTTCTTTCTTTCTTTCTTTCTTTCTTTCTTTCTTTCTTTCTTTCTTTAAGAATTACTTTAGGGAACCAGCAGTTAGCGTAATGGCTATGTCGCTGGACTCCCACGTAGTCGACCGCGGTTCGCGTCTCGGACCCGGTGGCTTACAACTCACGCCGGGCGCGTGTGCGTGCGTGCCCAAGATCCCGAGAGGAGAATGGAGGAGAAGGGATTGCGGCGTGACCATCCCCCCTGGGGGGTGATTTCTCGCTTTCTGTCTCTATGTCTCTCTCTGTCTGTCTGGCGAGCGCACGCGCCCTATAGCAAAAAAAACCTCTCCAAAAAAAAAAAAAAAAAAAAAAAAAAAAAAAAAAAAAAAAAAAGAATTACTTTATAATTTTCCAATTTGACCAGAGAAAGACAAAGAGAAAAAGGGAGAGAGAAAGCAAGCCACCAGGTCCAGGACTCAAACCATGGTCAGCCACGTGGGAGTCCAGCGTCCTTAACCACCACACCACGTTCATATCCTACAAGAAGATATGAAGTTGACCTGACTGTTGGTCTTCTCCTAGGGCGATGGATTTCAAACTGTTATGCTTATCGACTGTAATAAGAAATACATTTTAAGTTGTAATCAGCACAGATGCTCTTGTCCACACAGCTAACGGACATAGATGCTTCACAGCCAATACTTACCTTTGCTTCTTGAGATACAACTTGATTTTTTCTATGCTATTCTAACAACAACAACAACAACAACAAAGGTGTTTGACAGAGATACCTCTTTATACTCCCTTCCACCCTTGAGTGTTCAGCTAAGACATTCGGGTTTTGTGAGGTCATTTAAAATTGGTGTCTTTGCTTGATCCCTTTCTGCTGGGTCATTGGAAAAATCATGAGTATTTTTTTGGTTTTCGATGCAAAATGCATCATGACTTTTCTGGCCACCCAATATATTATTGCATAAACTTTATGATTCAGGCATCCAGTCCCTGATACAGGAATGGGGATTATCAAGAAAAATAAAATAATTTTCCAAAAATATCATCCACAAACAATGACTAGGCTCATTCCATAATAGGAGAGTCTTAGAGTACTCCCTTCTCCCCCCTGTTGTGGATAAAGCTAATGAGTAATAAAAATGAGACAGGGCTTTCATTTTCCTTATTTTTTTTTGAAGAACTATTTAACTTGAGACCAGCAGTTAGCGTAATGGCTATGTCGCTGAACTCCCATGTAGCTAACCGCAGTTCGAGTCCGGACCTGGTGGCTTAAACTCATGCCGGGCGCGTGTGCATGCGTGCCCAAAATCTCGAGAGGAGAATGGAGGAGAAGGGATTGCAGCATGGCCATCCCCCTTGGGGGGTGATTTCTCTCTGTCTATTTCTCTGTGTCTGTCTTTCTGGCGAGTGTACGCACCCTATGGCAAAACCTCTCCCCCCACAAAAAAAAGAATTATTTAACTTTATTTATTATTTTCCAATTTGGCCAGAGAGAAATGGAGAGAGAGAGAGATGGAGAGAAAGGGAGAGAAAGTGAGAAAGCAAATCACCAGGTCTGGGACTCGAACCGTGGTCAGCCATGTGGGAGTCCAGTGTCCTTAACCACCAGACCAACTGCTGGCTCCCAGTGCTTATTTTGTATTTTATTTTAATTCTTTCCAATTGTCTTTCAATTGTTTATGAAGATTAATAATGTTCTCTTTAATCTCTTTACTGGACTGTGGTGCCTCTAGTGGAAAAAGTGTTCTCAGTAGTTTTCAAGATCTCCTGGATTTATAATTTTCAGGAGCTTCTTCTAGCACTGTGTTGTGTATTGAAAAAAAAAAAAAAAAAGAGGAAAAGGGATGTTAATTGCTTTCTATATTAGTTGTATGACTCTCCTACAAATACTTCAGGTGAACAACAAAGAACACAACCTCACCAAAATACGTAGAAACCTCTCTTTATAAAGAGAAGTTATTTCAGCTTCTTTTACAAACATGAAATGTTGCTCAGAGTTTTAATTTTTTATTGCATTCTTATCATTTTTATTGAAATACTTATCGTCTCTTGTTAACTAACGATATTAATTATACAACTAGTGCCTAATTTCTCAACCTTTTCTAGAAGAAGCCCCCAGTTCCCATTAAAGAGTTTTATGGGGGCTCCCCACATGTCAGATTTCACACAGCCGGCTCCATTGGCTTTTTATAAAGGTCTTTGAATGCGATGCCAAGGCCTCCCACTAATTGTTTTATGGGCTCAGTGTGGGCTCTGCATCCCTGACTGGGGAAGCCCCAAGTTAAAGGACTGTGGGAGTAAGGGGTTGTCAAACACACCAAGAACGAGTGCTGAAAAAGCCCTGGTTTGCTGCACTGTTGTTGCCAAGGAACATAAGCAGAACCACAAAACATGCCAAATGCCGACTGATTTTAAACAGCAGCCCCTGTTTCAGAGAATACCCACTTCATTACATTTTTGGGAGAAATTCAGATCACAAATAGCTCTGTAATTAATTTGAGTGCTCACTTCAAGGTTTGGCACTGATAAATCATTGTTTTCCAAGGGGTGGAAAAAAATAAATATTTTTATGTGTTCTCTTATGGAGAGAGAAGGCTTCACGGCTATCTGTGAACGTTTAGTCCTGGGATAATGCATGCGATGTCTGCTTCGTTGTGTTTGTACTCTGAGATGTTAAAAGATGCACATTTTTACCTACCCCCCCCCCGTTATCCATTAAATTGCATATATGTTCAGTAAAACATTAAAAAATGACTTCTCTTAACTTTATAAAAAAGTTGTAGGGACCAGCAGATGGTATAGTAGTTATGTCACTGGACTCCCATGTAGTTGACTGTGGTTCAAGTCCTACACCCGGCGGCTTAAAACTCATGCTAGGCGCATGTGCCCGTGTGCCCAAAATCTCCAGAGGAGAATGGAGGAGAAGGGATTTCAGAGTGGCTATCCCCTTGGGGTTGACTTCTTGCTTTCTGTCTCTGTGCCTCTCTTTGTCTCTTTGGCGAGTGCACACGCCATATAGCTAACAAATAAACAAACAAAACCTCTAAGAAATTGAAAAAGATCCATAGGGCCAGTCACATAGCACAGGGTTTAAGTCTGCACAGGCAGCAGGGTCCCCCATGGCCGACTGCACTGCTGATCTTGGCCCTAGCAGCTTGAACATCACACCCGCACGTATACCTGCATGCCCAGAATGCCGATGGGTGGAAAATGTGGGAAAAAGGACTGCTGCACTCATGGGAGTGGACTTTCTCTCTTTCTCTGCTGAGTGCACATACCCTCTGGCAAATAAATAAATAAAAAGAGCCGTGGTAAAATCAGAACTCCTACTACTTAACCAGGCTTTGTCATTGCTTTTCTGAGTCTCAAAAAATCTGCTTGGCGTTTTTTTTTTCTTTTGAAGAATATTTTTTTATTTAACTTTGTTTATTCATGTGTTTATTTATTTATTAAATTTGACCAGAGAGGGATAGAGTGACAGAGTAATTGAGAGAGAAAGAGAGCGAGAGCGAGAGAGAGAGAGAGAGAACAAGTCGCCAGGTCTGAGACCTCGAATCTGGCCACATGGGAGTCTGGCATCCCTAACCATGCCACCTCCGGCCCCTTTGCTTGGCATTTTTAACCTGTCTCTTCTCTGTGGACTGAAACAGGGTATTTTTGAGATGCAAGTGACCTCAGAGTGCTAGTAGCTGGGTTAATGTTGAAATGGGAACAGAGTTGTTAGAGCCACACCTCGTAGGCCTAGAATAGGTACTGTGTATTCTGTAGGGAGATTAACACAACCTGCCTTCTTGCAAGGATGATAGCATTGAAACTGCATGATGTTGCTATTTCTGTGAATTTTGAAAGGAGATAAATAGAGTTATTTTTTAGTTACCTAAATAGGCTCATCTTATAATAAAGATTCTAATGCTTCAAATAAATAATCTTAGATTATCAATTGTTTATGAGAAAAGAATTGTAATTCTTATTTTGTTACCATGAAACATATTTTGTGTGTGTAACATGTAGGTATTTCTTCCTGGGTGTAAAGAAAATGTGTATATTTATGTGATTATACTGTTATGTTATTAATATGATACTCTGTTTACTATTAACAGCAATGTATTGGGTAATTAGAAAAGTCACAATGTATTTTTCTATGCAAAAATGCATAAAGCAATCACAAATAAGATAAATAAATGCAAGATTACTTTGGTTTTGCACACCAGAGAAAATCTGTTAATAACGTTTTATTAATAGGACAGTTATTTTTGTTCTCATAAGACTGGTTTTAAGATAGCAAAATCTTAAACCAAGAGGAATTCTTGATGGTAATTTCTTCATCACTGTGACTTCACAATATTTCCATGTCAATTATAATGTGTACTACAATTATCTATCATATGTAAAATAATTTTAGACGATCTGCTATTGTTTACTGTATGGAAAATTACTCTTTAAAACAAGATTTTATCTCTGGATGGCATCTGTCTATATCTTCAATTTGAATAAGAATCAACCTGACAGTATGGTCCCTAAAATTAATCTTATATTCTCTATGCAAGATAAATGTTAAGCTGCTATTACAACTTTAATGAACTTAAACAGATCATTCATTATTCATACTTCAAATTAAGTGGTCTTTTACCCATTGTCCATATTTCTTTAGGTTGTACTAAAATTTTCCTTCGAGTTCTTCCAAATTCAATAAGAGTATTCACCATTGCCCTTGGGTTCATCTATCCTGATAGAACTCATATAGCAAGAGAGACATTTTCTTGCCCCATTTCCACTGTGGGTCACTGAAATGCTCTAGTCATTCAACTTTATCTTTGGGTATAATTACTTCATCTTTATATCTCTTGTTTTCTTTATCAGATATTTTGTTTTATACTTACTCTATTGAATCTCCTTCTGTGCATTTTTTTTTTTGAGAGACTTTTGCTATAGGGATGTGTACTCACCAGAGAGATAGAGAGACAGAAAGCGAGAAATCATCCCCCAGGGAGGATGGCCACCCTGCAGTCCCTTCTTTTCCATTCTCCTCCCAGAATTTTGGGCACCCATGCACACGCACCAGCCTGAGTTTCAAGCCACCGAATCTGGGACATGAATCGTGGTCGACTACGTGCGATTCCAGCGTCATAATCATTACATCATCTGCTGGTCCCATGTGCATTTGTGTGTGTGTGTGTGTGTGTGTGTGTGTGTACCATAGTGAAGTTTAAAATTGAAAACAAAACTGTTTAACCTTAGGAATAGAATACAAAATAGTGTTCTATTTCCAGTTAATATTGTTAGTGATCGTATATTTAATATTTCCTCAGTTCTGCATGCACTTCATACATTTTTATCTTTTTTACTCCTTTAGAGGCAGTGTAATGTTATTTCTATTTGCAGACGAGAAGACTGAGTTTTAAGAGTTCAGGACCCATCCCATCGTCACATAACAAGTAATCAGAGTTGGGATATGAATGTAACAGGATCACGCTCTCTCACATTTTATGTTTATAAAAGGAAATGTTGAAACTGCAGTGACTGCTTAGATATTCTTTCACTTGATGGTGTGGGTGTCTGGGCCACAGAGACTACCCTGTAACCACTACTAAGAGGTGCCCAGTAATGCAGAATGAATTCCAGTGTCCTGGGTTCAAGTCCTGGTATTTGCCGTAGATGAAGGATAGAACCTTCTTGAAGTTTCTCCAATTCAGTAAAGGTGAGTTTAGATGAACTGTTTGCTCAGCCACAAAACTCTGTTCAGATGAAGTCATTTCCAGAAGTCATTTTTGTAAACAGAGAAAATCAGACATGTTCTTGTTGGTATAAAGAGTTGGAGGTGGCTCCACGACCTTCCAGGCTCTGCTCTCACTTTTGGGCACAGTTTGAAATTCACTAGGTTACATGAGTGTTCAGATCAAGTATCATGTGGGTTCTAGATCTCCTTGCCTGTAATCTTCTGAAATCTGGCTCCACTTGGACTGCGAATATCTGTACCTTGAAGCTAAATAACACGATGTGTAAAGTGTTCTTGAGAGGTTGCTTGTGGTACTGGGTTGTGTGTCCAGTTATTATGGGGTCTAATTAAAGGATGTTATGTCTTCACTAGCGTATGTTGTTTTGGGGACTGTGGTGGTGTTCTTTTATTTTTGGAAGAAATCCCAGGCCATTCTGAGAATGAATTTTCTTCCCTTCCCTTCCCTTAGGCATTTATAACATTTATTTGACACATCTGTGTTACTCCTATTTGGCAACTGTAGTTAGTTATTTTTCACTTTTACTGGGACAAGCAAGGTGAAGTTGGAGCATCAAATTACTGAAGTCATTCTATCTGAACTTGTATAGGACTTGTATAGGGACTTCTTGGCTATATATTTTTAGGCAAAATTTGCTATATTTTTAAATTGGAGAAAGTGTTACTTTTTTTTTTTTTCATTGTGTTGCTTTGCTTTCTCAATATTGCAGAACTTGGAGGAGATAGGGAAGGTTTAAAAACCTATTGTGAGACCTTGTCCACTCCACCACTACCTTAATTAGGAATAGGGACACTTGGGAACATTTTGCTTCTTTCGGTAGTCAGTACATTCTTTTTAAATTTTTTTAGGATTTTTTATTTAATTTTATTGTTATTTGTAATTTGACCAGAGAGAGAAAGGGATAGTGAAAAAGCAAGCTGCCAGGTTTGGGATTTGAACCGTGATTAGATATGTGGGAGTCCAGCACCTTAACCATCATGCCACCTGCTGGCTCCCATTAAGTACATTCTTGTTTACCTGATCACCACCCCTCAAAACAGGGAATATGAAAAAGGACAGGAACAAAAGTCTCGGAATTAGATAAGATCAGGATGTGTCCTAGACTTGTTTGGTAGAATGGACTAGTTAGCAGTCTCTCCCATGTTCACTTACCAATCCTCTCTTACCAAACTACCTGTGGTTTCTGTCTGAGTATTGTAAACTTTCGGGGCTGCTGACTTCACTGCCTGCGTGCAACTTGGAGCAGGACGGTAAACCCATGTCATGCTTCTGGCTAGAGTGATGTGGCCTGAGCCATTTCACAAACAGAATCAGAGAACTTTGAGCGTTCTGTAAGCCAAGTGCTCTTTCTCGTTGAATATGTGTACAAGGGGAGTCTCTAGCCTCAGGAATTTTTGGCCTCTGTTGCAGTAGTGAACTAAAATGGTACAGGGGAAGAGTGAAAGGAGCTAGGTCCTCATGCCTTACCTAAAAATTATACTCCTTTTATACGTGTTAGGTATACGAGCCAATAAATCTCCTTTATATTTAAATGATTAATAGTTTGAATAATTGTCACTGAATGACATTCGCCTGCTGCATTAAAACTTTTGGTATTATTTTCTTTTACTTTGACCATCCTAATTTAGTTGAATTTCTAGAAATAAAATCTGCCTGATTAGACCTTAGTTTCTTCATGAGTTAAGTGAAGAATTTTTTTGGGGGGGTGGGGAGAGGTTTTGCTATAGGGTTTGTGTGTTTTCCAGAAAGACAGACAGAAAGCAAGAAATCACACCCCCAGGGGGGATGACCACGCTGCCATCTCTTCTCCTCCGTTCTCTTCTCAGGATCTTGGGCACACATACACACAAGCCCGTCATGAGTTTAAGCCACCGGGTGTGAGACTCGAACTGTGGCCAGCTACATGGGAGTCCAGTGACATAGCCATTATGCCAACTGCTAGTCCCGTGAAGAAATTTTATTGGGCTATACAAAAAGTATATTGGATCTCTCTCTTTCTCTTTGCTTCCGAAAACTGAAAGTCATGTCTATTAGATCATAGATTTGCCAAACTCCCTCACCCGTTAAGAAAGACTTCACTAGGGCCAGCAGGTGGTATGGTTAAGACACTGGACTCCCACATGGCCTGCTATGTGGTTTGAGCTCTGGACCCAGCAGCTTGAAAATCACACCAGGTATGTGTGTCTGTGTGCATGTGTGTCCAAACTCCCAAGATGAGAGTGAGGAAAAGGAATTGTGGGGGTAGCCGTCTTCCTCTGGGGAGTGATTTCTCACTCTCCCTCTCTCTGATTCTGCCTCTCTTCAGTGAGCACTAATGCCCTGTTACAAAAACCTCAAAACAAAACAAAAAACAAAATTTACCTCTCCTGCGTCCTCCCACACTCCAGCATGATATTAGGGATGTGAATTTCTTCTATACCAACAGTATAAGTGTCATACACTTGTCATCAGTTTCACAATCTATTACTACCTCTGTTTTTACCCCAAAATATAATTTTTTAAAGATGCAAATTTTGAGAAGAGATGGATATAGGAGTGATACAAGGGGTGATTTTCCACTTACTCTGTAATTCGGTAACCATATACATTATAGGGAAGATAAGAGTTATTGATGCCGAAGACTTGCACCTTTGTGTCAGTATATATAGGTCAGTAAATTTGTGTGTGTGTGTGTGTGTGTGTGTGTGTGTTTCTCCCTAATCATGTACTGGCTTCCTAGCTTTAGCTAGTAATATCCTAAGTGTTGTCAATAGCTTAAAATTGTTACTTGAGAGCAGTTTCACACATTAGCCCAAATCTTTCACCCCGTGCTAGAAAGACAACTCAGAGCAGATGCCCAGATCATTCCATGACAATCCGAAACTCACATGTGAAGACAAGCACATGAGCCAGGTGGTGGCGTAGTGGTAGCACAAGCGGACCCAGATGGGAAAGGCTCTGGGTTCTTGTTACGGGACCTCCCTGAGTGCAGTGGGTGCTCCTGAACTTATGATCTGGGCCAGCCGAGAATGGGGGTAGATTTCAGGGTAAAGATCCTGTAGGGGGTGACTCTCAATCTCGCTCTCAATAAATAAATAAATGTTAAAGAAAAAGCACAGAAGTGTTTTGCTTTGAAACTTGAACATGGTATTGGGGACATTTTAATGGGAGTTTGGATATTTATAAGGTACTTAAACTACCCAAGAAAATAAGGCAAAGAACCAGTAGACTTTTTTTCTTTTTAAAGCTGAGTGGGTGGTGATTTGTGGTAAGGTATGAATGGAAAATCACTTTTATTGATTTGTGCTATTGTAGATGGTGCTAGGCAGCATTTGGGACTTTGTAAGAATTCAGTGGATGGTCATTTGCAGCCACTCAGTTTCATCCAACACAGCTTACCTGCAAAGCACAAGTTTCTTTTCTTTTCTTTTTCTTTTTCTCCTTCCCTCTTCAGTTCCGCTTCCTCCTCATTTGCCCTCCTTCTCCAAACAAGACAAAACATAGTTCACAATTTTTGCATTATGCTCTCCTTAGTCTTAGCCATAAAGAAGCAATTCTGTGATCATATTTAGCTTCAAATTTTTCTGGTATGTTCAGTAGCCAGACTTCTGTAAAGGGTTTTCCTACATCCAAAAGCATTACTTGAAGATGTTTACATTTTACAGTTTTTATTTAAAGCCAACCACAATGTTAGGCTCGAGGCATTGGCCCTGGAGTTCAGATGCATCTGCCTCATAGAGTGCGTGCTCCTGAGAGCAGTCTTGTTTTGTTTGTCTCAAGAACACCTTGTTAAATTGGGTGATCATGTCCAAAGTCAGCAGCGCGTGCTGAGTTTCATGAGCGATTTGGCTACACATTAGGTTGTGTTTTCTAAAACCGTCACTATTTTCATGGACTCTTACAGTGGTATATTGGGGTATGTGTGCGTGCGCGTGTGTGAATGACTTCCGTTGCCGTTTGCAGCTTTAACAGAATCATCCACAGCAATCCCTTTGAATGGTGTTCATTAGTAAAAATCTGGTAGATAGATAACATGTAGAAAACAAATGACCTCAACTTACGTGTTGATCTTTAATAATAAGTGTAATTTAAACCACTTTATTTTGAATCTTAATAAAATAAAGCAAATCCTCACCCCCCCAAGGCAAAATAATGGAAGCTACTCTAGAAAAGGTATTTCCTTTTGTACTTGACATAATATTTACTTTTTTCACTTGAGAGATATTTGCATATAATCCACTCGGCCAAAATTCTTTAAATTTTACTGATGGTAGGTGAAAGCAGATGATTTGGACACAAGTGGTGTGAGACACGGGGTGCACAAAAAAGGGACACTAAAAGCTCTAGTGGGCAGTCCAGTTCGTTCACTCCTTGTGGGTCACTGAAGACTTGATCTGGCTTCGAACCTATGCTGACACCTTACGATTTTGAGTTAAATTCAGCAAAAACTGACTGTGTTACTGTGGTCTTATTGTTAGGCTCCCTCTAGATGAGAAATGACTGTGGTACACATCCTGTCCTCATGAAGCCAATCGATTATTTTATTTTATTTCATTTTACATTTTTGCTATAGGGCACATGTACTTACTGGAGGTGGAGAGAGAGAGGGAAAGTGAGAAATCACCTCCTGGGGGAGATAGCCATGCTGCAGTCCCTTCTCCTCCATTGTCCTCTTGGGACCTTGGACATACACATACATGCCTGACTTGAGTTCCAAGACACCGTGTATGGGACTTGAACCACAATCAGCCATGTGGGAGTCCAGTTCCTCAACCGCTACACTACCTGCTGGCCCCCTGCCAATGGATTATTGATGGCATAGGGCAGAGCAAAAATAAACAATGTTCAAGACATAGCACAGGAACTTTAAAAGTCAAAGGTGATTTCTGAGGCCGTATTGAAGGGCAGGATCATGGATGAATGGGAGAAAAAGAAAAATCATCAGGAAGGAACCAATGGCTTTTGAAATTATTACTGAAAGATCAAGTAGCCTTTTGGCGAAAGGAGATAGGGGAAAGGGCATTCAGTTGGCAGAAATGACCCGAGTAAAGTTAGGGAGGCCAGAAAATGGGATGTGGTGGAGAAATGAAGTGCCAGACAGCAAGGGTGACATAGGTGAGCGTGAAGAAGACTGCCATCTAATGGGTCCTAAGTGCCAGGCTGAGAAATGCCCACTTGTCTGCCAGGCATGGGAAAGTCCCTCAAGGCTGAAAAGCAGGAGCGTGGAACTGGGCTTAGGGGAGAGCTGGGACTCTGCTTAGGAAGTGGGATGTGGAGAGGCCGCACATGCGGAGATACTAAAGAGCACTACTGTGCCCTGCATCGGGGCAGGGGAAGTGGAAAGGAACGCATGCCTGGCACGTGGGCTCCTTTGTGTTTGGCAGGATGTAGAGGATGAGGGAGACCAGAATTAAGCGGGAACTCTGCCGTTTTAGCAGTGGAAATATCTGGAATGTAGGTTATTATTAGCAGAAACTGGGAAGTCAGAGAAGGTGCTATTAGAAAATGTGGGGATTTTGTAAAATTGACTTTACACGTGCGTTTTCCCTCTAGCTCTATCAGGCAGTAATCTCATCAGATGATGAAATGTATGTGTGTGTGCATTTTAATGTTTGTATTTGCAAGCCTTTCTGATGGAATGTGAAGTTCTTTTATAAATTTCTAGAAGATAGAGTAGTACAGAGAAGCTTGTATTACGGTACATGAAGGCAGACTGGTTACATTTTAATTTTTGATAGACTGAAAATAGTTCAGAGAGTAGAGATCTCATTCTAATTTCTGATTGACTTGAGATAACACACAAAAATCAAAATGAATTTTTTTTTTTTTGAGAGGTTTTTGCGATAAGGCACGTGTGCTCTCTAGAAAGACACAGAGAGACAGAAAGTGAGAAATCACCCCCCCCCCCCCCCAGGGGGGATGGCCGTGCCACAATCCCTTCTCCTCCATTCTCCTCTCGGGATCTTGGGCATGCACGCACACTTGCCCAGTGTGAGTTTACACCATCGGGTCTGGGACTCAAACCTTGGTCTCTACTACATGGGAGTCCAGCGACATAGCCATTACACCAACTGCTGGTCCCAAAAGTCTGAGTTTTTAAAGTTACATAGTAAGATGGGAAAAACTGTTCTGCTTAATGTGAATATAAGCAAACGGGGATGGGACTCTGCTGCCTTTTATCTGAGATGCTAAAACATGTTTAGGAAGATATGTAAAATAGGGTCCTAGGACCAGCAGTGGGCCTAATGGCTATGTCACTGGACTCCCATGTAGTCGACCGCGGTTCCAGTTCCGGACATGGTGGCTTAAACTCATACCGGGCACATGTGCGTGCATGCCCAAGATCCTGAGAGGAGAATGGAGGAGAAGAGATTGCGGCGTGGCCATCCCCCCTGGGGGGGGGAAGGTGATTTCTCCCTTTCTGTCTCTCTGTCTCTCTCTGTCTTTCTCTGTCTTTCTGGCGAGCGCATGCGCCCTATAGCAAAAACCTCTCCAAAAAAAAATAGGGTCCTGACTTTTGCACTTTGCTCTTTGATTTATATTAGATTTTTTTTAAATTGTGGCTTTTTATTTATTTTTAATTATATTTATTTTTTTATTATTTTTTTGAATTTAAATTTATTTATGTTCATTCACTGTACATCATTACAGCATACAAAATGAGATTTTCCATCCAGAGTACACTGTATATTGTCTCAATCAAGCACATCAATATACATGTTATTGTCAACAAATAATTTTCCATTTCTTGTTTCCCATATGTTTTGCTTTTTCTCCCCCCCATCCTTGACTCCCTATCTCTTACCCTCAGCCATCTCCCACTCTCTTCCCACACTGTCTCTGGTATCTATGTTTACTTTCTATACTGTTTTTCCCCCACATTTTATTGAATTACTAAAGATCTTTAGGGTTTTTTTTTTTTTTTGAGAGATTTTTGCTATAGGGCGCGTGCGCTCGCTTGCCAGACAGACAGAGAGACACAGAGAGATAGAAAGCAAGAAATCACCCCTCAGGGGGGATGGTCACGCCACAATCCCTTCTCCTCCATTCTCCTCTCGGGATCTTGGGCACGTACGCACATGTGCCCGGTGTGAGTTTAAGCCACTGGGTCTGGGACCCGAACCGCGGTCGACTACGTGGGAGTCCAGCGACATAGCCATTACGCTAACTGCTGGTCCCAAATTACTAAAGATCTTAATTAATCTAATTATTTTCTTAGCAAACACAGCTGATATATACATTTCCATGAACACAAGTCTAACTTTAGGCATCCTATAAAGTAGCACCTAGCTGGGGCTATATATCTTACTGCGGTCATCCTAAAGATTTTTTTTTCTAAAACTTTTTTTTTTAACTTAATTTACATTTTTTTTCCAAATTGTGGCTTTGTAAGCACTTTTATGTACCCATATTCTCTACAAATGATAGCATGTAATTCCTTAACTTGTAGAATTTTCTAGCTGTCCCTCATTGACAGTTTAAGGGTGATATAAGGAGATAGGTGAATTCATAATAAATACACCCTGTATTGCAACTAGTACATAATAATTGAACAATGAATTAGGATACCTTTACTAAGTCATTATGTCATAAAACAGTCTACAGAATAATCTGTTTTGATGTAATATTTGTATAAGTTTTATATGTAAGATGATATTTTCCAGTGTTTTAAATAGAAAATTGAAATTATTATTCTCATAAAATAATAAAAACTTAAAACACAGAGGCCAGGGACCAGCAGATGGCATAATGGTTATGTCCTTGGACTCCCATGTAGTTGACCACGATTCGATCCCTGGACCTGGCTGCTTAAAACCCACTCCGGTTGCCTGTGTGTGCGTGCCTAAAATCCTGAGAGGAGAAGGGATTGCAGTGTGGCCACCCCCCTGGGGGCTGATTACTCACTTTCTGTCTTCCTGTCTCTCTCTGTCTCTCCGGCGAGCACACATGCCCTATAGAAAATATCTCTCTGTAAAAAATAAATAAAGTGCAGGGGCCAGGCAGTAGTGCAGAGGGAATGCAGTGCTCTGCAGTCCTAGAGCAGCATGGCAGGGTTTATGTCCCAGCTTCCTGTGCGCCCTGGAGATACGCTCAAGGCAGTGATCTGGGCTGGCCGAGGCCGGGACGGGTCATGCCGTACAGACCTTTAAAAGTGTCTGTCTCTCCTGAGAAAACCCCAAAGACTTGTGTTAAAACTCTAGGAATAGGTTTGTAATACAAATCCTTAAAGCTAAAGTCAGTGCCTCTCAACAGTTCCAGCCTCTTTAGATTATGGAACGTAACTCTTGGCCACAAGAGTCGTTTCAGAGATTTTTAAGTGTTTTGATCCAGTACAGTCCCGGGCACTTCTGTTGTTTCCCCCGCCATCAGTAAGCAGGTTTGGGAGATTGTGCATGTCTGGGTGACGTGCAGTGGGGAGAGTAACTTAGAATCCGTGGGAGCATTGAATAAATGCCAGGAACCATGCTAGAACCACTTCTCTGTGTTCTCACATCCTAGCTACTCTGTAGTAACGATGTAATCCATTGACATTCATCATCATCATTGATATTTGCACATTTACCCCTGTTATTTTGTTAGCCATTTTCTCAATTGTTTTTTTTTTTTTTATTTTATTTTTTATTCTCCTATTTCTGTTTGTCTCTCTTTAGTTATCCTGGTCCAGCAATCACCTCAGTAGTTCTATAGAGCTGGCCTAGTACAGATGAATTCTTTCAGTTTTTGTTTACCTGAGAATACTTTTATTTGTCCTTCCCATTTGAAGGATAACCTGCTGGATATAGTATTCTTTGTTGAAATTGTTTTTCTTTTAATGTTTTGCATACATCTTCCCATTCCTTCCTTGCCTACATTGTTTCAGTTGGGAGATCTGATGTTAGTCTAATGGAATAACCTTATAAGTAATTTGCTGTTTCTTCCTTGCCATTTTTAGAATATTGTCTTTGTCTTTAATTTTAACCAATATGGCTATAATATTTTAGGAGGAGGATCTTTTTGTATTAATTCTATTTGGGGTCCTTTTTATTCCTTAGGTCTGAATTTCTCCCTGTTTCTCTATATCTGAAAAATTTTCAGATAGTATTTTTATGAAAGAGGTTTTTCTGCCTTTAGCAGAATCTTCACCTTCTGGAATACCCATTATATAGATATTTGGGTGTTTCCTGGTGTTTAGAATTTTCCGTATGTTGTCCTCATTTTTGGGGGTGTTTTTTCTTTTCTTTTTGGTGATTTGGTCTATGGCAGAGACTTTGTCTTCAGGGTCAGAAATTATATCTTCTGCATAATCCAATCTGCTGTTAATGCTTTCTAGGGAGATTTTAATTTCTTATAGTATTCATTTCTAGAAGTTTTGTTTGATTCTTTTTTAGGGTATCTATTTCTTTACAAAATTCTTCTTTCATGTCCTGAAATGATTTTCTCATTTCCTGGAACTGATTGTGTATTTATTTTCTCTTGCATCTCATTGTTTTGTCACTATGCATATTCTGAATTATTTTTGACATTTCTATGCATTTCTCCGTGCTATCCACTGTTGGTGAGGGGCTACTACCCTCACCTGGCAAAGAGCTACCACCTTGTTTTCTCATGTTTCCTCGAGAGCTGATGCTTTATTCACTTTTTTTCTATATATACATTGGAGTAGATTCTATAGTATTGGTAGAAGAAATTTCACTCTCAGTCCCCAGCTGTGTTCCTATTGAGGGCTCTGTCTCCCCGGTTAGAGCAGTTATGGGTATCTTCAGATGCTTGGCTTCTCTACCAAATGTTCAGCTCTTGAGGAGGAGGCAGGAAGCTAAGGAGATATAATTTGGTGAAGAGGATTTGCTCAGCATATGGAATGGTGTACCAAAAGTTTTAAAGTTGCTCCCAGGCCCTGAGCACGGACTCCCCCAAGAGACCTGCCCAGACCAGGCTTAAGTCTCCCGGCAGGTGGGCAGGTTGAACCCAGGCTGCAAGAGCGATGGGTGATGGAATCCAAAAGTTGCAAACTTGTTCCCAGGCCCCAAGTGCAGACTCACCTAAGAGGCCTGCCCAGACAGGGCTCAAGTCTCCCTGGGGCAGGCAGGGCAAGCCCAGGCTGCCAGAGTGGTGGGTGACAGTGTCTAAAAGTTCCAGAGTTGCTCCCCAGCCCCAAGTGTGAACTTTCCCTCTGTTTATTGTTAAAGTGAATTTTTTCTAGAGCTCATTATTTACTATATGGTATTGATTACATGTGCTGTGAGGAGCTCCCAGTGCTCTTCAGGGCCTAGTCGAAGCTCCTGCTGTCGCTCAGCTCTGCTGTCGCTCAGCTCTGTTGCGCTCCCTGCTAGTTCATCCTGGGGAGATTCCATCCCTCATCTGTTCTCCTGTGGCTCATGGAGTTGAACTCTAACCCACTATCTTGAAATCATTTGTTTTACTCTTCACTATAGTTTTACTCTTTTTTTTTTTAAGAATTATTGATTTAATTTTATTTATTTAAAATTTTGTTATAGGGCACATATGCTCATGAGAGAGAGAAAGAGAGAGGAAAGCAAGTCACCAGTTTCAGGACTTGAACTGTGGTCAGCCATGCAAGAGTCTAGTTAACCACCCTGCCACCTGCTGGCCCCATAGCTTTGCTCTTTATGGACAGGCGGTGTGACTTTTTTCATACATATTTACTACTCGTAAGTATTTCTTATAGGGCTAGTAGTACAGAGTAGGGGTGCTGAATGAGTTAATGAGCAGCTGAACCAGAATAAGATCAATAAAACCTGCATCCTAGTTTCGAGGAGCTCACTGCCTAATGAGAATTTTTATAAGTGCAGATTTTTTTTATAAAGTTATCAACAGACAATTACAATATAATGTGGTATGAGCTATTAAAACTCATGTTTTTAAGAAGGAAGCGATTAAATGCTAATATCTCAAGGGATGGTCTCTTAAGATATGAAATAGAAATACACAGGAATTTTCAGGGCATACAACCACATTTCTTTGAAATGCAAGCTTACGGTGACACTTAAGACATTCAGCGTACTTTTAAAAACATTTTTATTGACTCTTAAAAACTTTACCCTGTCTTTCATTTTGTCAGCTTTATGAGCACTCAGAAAATAGTGAGGCGGGATGTATTAGAATTCTGGATATCTGTCTGGCTGGCTAAGAGGCATGAGGACCATTGCTTATTTTTCTTTTCCTTTTTGAAACTGCGACAACAGTTTCTATTATCTCACAGGCTTTCTTTCATATGATTCAGCCTCTGACTTTATGCTTTATACCTAATTCACTATATCCCCCACCTCCGCTGTCTAAAACAGTTTAAATAGAAAATAATACATGTTAACAGTTTGGGCCAGTTATTTTATGAAGCTCCAGATTTTTTGGTTTTTTTCCTTTTTGACCATAGGTTACTTGTGCTTACTGGAGACGGGGAAAGTGCGAAAGCCCCCTTCATGGGGGATGGCCACACTGCAATCTGTTCTCCATTTCTCCCTTCTTCGTTTTTTTTTTTTTTTTTTTTTTTTTTTTTTCTTGCAGGGGTGGGGGAATGCATGTACGCGGCATGGTTTTCAAGCTGCAGGGTCCCGGGTTCCATCTGCACAGTCGGCCATGTGGAATCTAGCCACTTCAACCATCACAGCAGTGGCTGGTCTTGTATCTCCAGACTTTAAGATGCTGTTGTGACACTAGTTTCCTTCTACTAGTGGAGCCAAATATTGTTGAAAAACCATGAGTGACTCCTCTGAGTCTTCAAGTTTCAAGTGACTGTGTCACAAACTTATATATTGCTTGAAATAACACCGTGAAAGTCAATTCTGTGTTTGCAGGGACAGAATCTGTGTAATTGGTTTTCTAAACCTGTGTCTCAGGGCCCTAGAGTTTCACGTCTCAGGGACTGTATGGAAGGTGTGGGGCAGGCAGGCAGGCTGTCGGCAAAGCTCTGCAGCCATTCCTCACTTCTTTCACTCTCTGATCGTATTAGCCACATTTAACTGTTCCCTATTGGAGGTTCATTCAGGAACATCATTTTAGGGGGAAGATGCATTGAAAACCATTGGTTTGCCTGATGCAAGTATTCAACGAAATGGCCTGGATGACAACTGAGAAAACATGGAAGTAGACAGGGTACGCTGCTGCTTCACTGACTAGTCTTTCCCTGAGTCCCCTCCACTGACTCCCTCGGTGACAGGGAGGAGTGCTGTACCTAATGCGGCGCCAGCAGGGTGTCTGGTCTCAGCTGTTTTCCATCACAGACTCTCAGCCCCACGTGGTATTTCCATTGTCTGCTCCTAGAACCTGTGACTCAGGCCTTGACTAGGTTGGGGAGATGGTGAGAGTCTGAAGTTGAGCTTCATAAGAGCGAGGGGAAAGGTTGATGTTCTTGCCAGTGTCATGGTGTTCACATCACAGTACTGAGGACCTTCATGCCAGCAAGCCGAAGAGTCAGGTCAGAGTTTTATAAGTTTTGTCCAAAGGCTGTTCCAAACGAAAAATAAGTTTTTAAAGGTGCTGACCACTGGCTTGTTTCTTCCATATCGTGTACCTTCTTTCTCCTGCCCCAGATCGGGTCATCCCAGGTGCAAAGTACGGGTCACTGCCTTAGTAACCACAACACAGCACACCGGAGTGCTGCTGGCTTTACGTTTTGTTGATGGGAGGAAAACTACATGTGGGGACACTTACAGGTGACATAGGTGGTAGGACAGAAAAGTGTTTCTAAGAAAGAAGCAGAGATGGACTTTGCCCATAAACTAATTTGGATTTTTAAGAAGTAGACCTATTCTTAATCTAGAGAGTTAATGCACCTTTTGAAGCACTTTAGAAAGTTGGCAGTGTTGATTCAAAATGCTATTTTAAAAAAATTACTTTCAAAATGACATTTTTTTTTCGGGAAGCTATAACTGTCAATTTGAAGGATGAGATTCTCTTCTGCAGGGCTTGTAAAAATATCCATTGCCATATGTGAAACAGGTTTAGGGCAGTTTGTCATAAATAAATGAGTTTGTCAAATGCCCACACACACGCCCCTTTTTTGGCCCCAGAGAAAAAATTCCAGAGCCATAGATTAAAACAAAACAAAAAACCAAAGCACTTTACTATGCTTCTCATAGGTAACAACATTAACATACATGTAAATAGAAATACTGGCTTAGTGGTTTAAGAACAGGATTAATTATACGTGGGGTAAAGAGTGTTAGGGATATCAAGATTTGCTGGACTAGCTTAAGGCTGGAGGTTTCAGCAAGTAGTGGGCAAGAATATCAGTCCCAAGAATCAGATTCCTCTTTATTATAGATGATCACACAAAGAGCATGCTATTTCTTTTTTTTTAAGAGAGATTTTTGCTGTAGGGTGTGTGCGCACACACGAGACATAGAGAAAATGAGAAATCACCTCCAGGGGGAAGGCCACACCACAGTCCCTTCTCTAGTCTCCTCTCAGGATATTGGGCATGCACGTCCATGGGCCTGGTGTGAGTTTCAAGCTATTGGCTCTGGGACTTGAACCACAGTCTGCCATGTGGTAGTCCAGTGCCTCAACCACTGTGCCACCCACCTACTGGCCTGAAGAGCAAACTATTTTTTTAAAATTTTTTAGAGAGGTTTTCGCTATAGGGCGCGTGCACTCGCCAGACAGACAGAGAGAGAAATAGAGACAAAAAGCGAGAAATCACTCCCCGGGGGGGATGGTCACGCCGCAATCCCTTCTCCTCCATTCTCCTCCCGGGATCTTGGGCATGCACGCACTCACACATGCCCGGCGTGAGTTTTAAGCCACCGGGTCCAGGACGCGAACCTCAGTCGACCACGTGGGAGTCCAGCGACATAGCCATTACGCTAATTGCTGGTTCCCAAGAGCATCCTATTTTGATAATGACATCCATGCTTGTTTCAAAATGTTGTAGTTGTGACAGCTTCATTTCTAATGATGAAAGCAATATGTGTTCATACTAAGAATTGTGGTTATTCTCGTGCCTAAAGATAACCTTTGAGGTCACTTAGTGTGTCTTTCTTTTTCACTTTTCTGAATGAGCTTGCTTATTATATAGAAAAGATGTGCATGTATAAAATATATTTTTATGTAATGTGCAAGCATATACTTAAATCGGAGTCAAGCTATGTATATAGTTTTATAAATTACATTTTTATTTTATTCATTTAACCGTATTTATTATGTGCCTGACTCATCTAAAGATTTTAGCTGAGTACTTAATGATTTATTATTCTATTATGTAATTGATTTAACCCTTTATTGTTGGAACTTTTCATTGTTTCTTTTCTTTCTTTTTTTCTTTTTGCTATTCTAACTAGTATTAAATCATTATCTTTTTTTTAAAGAGAGGTTTTTGCTATAGGGCATGTGTGCTTCCTGGAGAGACAGAGAGAAATAGATGGAAAGTGAGAAATCACCCACAGGGGGAATGGCCAACTGCAGTCTCTTCTCTTCCATTCTCCTCTCTGGATTTTGGGCACGTACATGCATGTACGTGCCCAATGTGAGGTTTAAGCCACTGGGTCTGGGACTTGAACCACGGTCAGCCGTGTGTGAGTCCAGCAACGTACCCATTATGCCATCTGCTGGTCTCAAATCATTATCTTTTTACTCATCTAGTTCTAGTTCAGTGTTCCTGATTATTCCCCCCCCCCAAATGCTAAGAAATAGAATTATATTCTAATAATTCTCAATTTAATGGCACTGAATTGGAGGAAAGTTAGATGAACTTAAGTTTTATAGCACTGAAGCCATAGGAAATTCAGGAAAAAATGTAAGATGTAGATAAGTCCAATTTCCTTCTCAGTAATTCAGCATCCTGGGTGGGTTTTCAGTGACCTAGAGCTCACTGTCTCTTTAGTGTAGGTGCATCGTGGCCCTAAGCAAGTGCGATTGTGCAGCGTGTAACAGACACCCGCCAAGACTCCGTGCCATTGTAAGCCGAGTTCTTCTTTATCCTGTTCTTTTTCATTACCGTTCTCAAAGGCATCCGAGGCAGTCTTAACACCCAATTCTTACATGCAGAACAGCTTTGAGAACGTGATCCCTTGCGCACTTCTGGGTCAGTGAGGCTGTAAAAGCATTGCAGTGTACCAGGGCCTTACTGGTACAAGACAAAAGGGAAAATTCATGAGAAAATCTTCCACAATGCATAGGTGTTTTGTTGTACTTTGCGATACTCAACAAACTTTTCTTTTGTTCACTTTAAAACTATGTGTGGTATGAGGTTCTTTTAGATACACCCTATAATAACTAATGGCTATAAAATGACAGATAACCCATACCTGGCTGTCTTTCTTTCTTCCCCTACCCCTCTCTGTTGCTCTGTCTCTCGCTTTCTCTCTCTCTCTCTCTGTTTTCAAATATGTGATTCGGTTCATTTCATTATTTGTATCGTCCACAAATATGTGGTCAAATGTGTAATCTTCTCATGGAATACTTAAGCGATTTGTCATATGAAATCATTGGTTTCTCTTTAGTGCTAAGTCATAGCAAATTATCATCTTTTCTGGGTTGATTTTGGTAGAGTGTTAAACGCTATTTAAATTTCCCTCAGATACGAGGCTATTTATTTTCCTCCTAATCACTTAAAATAGCAGGAGCTAATCAAGTAGAGTTTTTCTCCTCTTTCTGAATACGCCAGTCTACCCGACTCGCATGTATGTTTCTGCCTCTGGGTCAGTGGGCACGCTTCCCAGCCGTGTTTTCTTTTCCCCCTTCATTCCTAATTCCTCTCAGGAACAAATGGCAGCATAGTTAAGCATTAGAAACTTGTTGCTGAAGGTGCTAACCTAAACATCAGTGCCAGGATACGACTGAGACTTAATAGACTAATTAATTTGTCTACTGCACCCCTGACCTGGGAATTGCATACAATGGGCTATACTTACGGAGCTGAGAGTCTGGGATTCAAAACAGAGAAAATGCAAGTTTTGTGTGCTTTACACATCAACATGCAATTAATACTGGGTTCTTTTAGAAAATAGGTCTTGCAAGTAAAACTCTCGTCTATCGTACATTTTTTGAAAGCGTGAGACTGTGAGATTCTGTGTGCCTTTTTATTTGAACTTTCTTCTTTTATATCACAGTAATGCCAGACAGAAGCCTCGCCTTGTTTGAGCCAAATATGAATTTGCTCCTGACCAGTTGTTGTAGGGCACCTCAATTTCTGTCTTATCTGTTCTAATACATTGTGATCGCATAACGACTGCAGTAACATATAGGAAAAAATTAGCTTGAGGCTTGACTGGCATTTTGAAAAGTGTTTGTATTCTGAATTCCTGACTGTGGTGTTCATGCATCTTTCAGCAAGAAGATTAGTTTTGTTTCCTCATACATTTCTTTTTCCCACTGCTCTGTTTTAGAGACAGTTTAAATGCACTTCAAGAGCAGTTAACTTTTGACTGCCACTGAATTCATGGCCCTGGATAAAGCTGAACTGAATAAATCTATTCCTGTTGGCCTGTCAGTTAATGGGATGTGTATCTTTAGATTTTGGTGAACTCACAGAGGCACCAGATAAACACGTCCCTGTTGGGATTTTATTAGAATACAGTTTTAATATTTGGGGAGTGTGGTTAGGAAGTATTCAGTGGATCTCTAAGCAGACACTCTTCTTGCCACTGTGGTTATAAAGACTGGTATTTCCCGGCTTTGCTGCACCTTGAATTGCAGTAGCGGAAGTCACACACAAAGCCAACACACAGTGGTAGAACTCGAGACAGTGCCAACAGTTATGCAAAAATAAAATAGAGTAAAAGGATCATGAATGCGCATGCACATGTGTGTGCACTAGCTCGTATTAGTCAGAATATTTATCAGACTACTTAGAGAATGGCTTTCAGGAGGTGTCATGGAGCTGAGATTTAAACAGTGAAGTGGTAACCTTTGGGCACATGCTGATCTCATCTGGTTATTGGCTGTCGCTTTACCTAAAGAAATATGCAAGATTTCATTTACTTCTCTCTATAGACATAATGTTATTCAGAGAATGTGAGCAGGATGAACAAAATAATTACCGGCATATGATTTAAGGAGAAAATGCTTTACGTTTTCAAAGTGACATTGCCTCTTGTAGTGGAGAGAAAGGGTTAGTTTTTGTATGCATCTTTTTTTATTAAAATATAAGCCTTCCATTGGATTTTTTTCTCCCTGCAGGTATTTATTATTGCTCTTTATTTTACAGGTTTCAAAGTGGACAAGAAGAGTGGATGTACCTTGGATAAACCATCAAGTAAGAAAAGACTGTTTTTATTAGAACATTTATTCTGTAAATATCAGCCAGATATTTATCTGGTTGGTATTCTAAATCAAGTTAGATTTGCTTTGAGCTGTGAGAGTACACCTTACAGAAGTTAAATCATTGATGTTAAAGAAAAAAGATGATAAAGTAATTTTGTGTGTCACGTTATACTGAGGTAATTTGTCATATGCTTAACCAGGTCTCATAAAGTTAGTACATGGTGCAAAAGCAGTGAATTGAATTCTGGCAGGGGTGGAGAGAGAGAAAGGGGGATATTAGGGAAGGCCAGAAGTCAAACGGCATAGAGGCCAAGGAGAATGAACCACTGGAGACATCATTTACTGCCTTCGTGAAATTTTTGGTGTCCATTTGTAAAAGAAAGACTGACAAACAGGTATGTTTGTAGTCTCTTCCCCGGACTTTTTGTTTCCTGTTTGCAAGTAGTAGGGGGGCAAGTCAGGGACGGGGAGATGTAGTTCTGTTATTTCTGAATACTTAGTGTTTGAAAGACATTCCAAGATCAGTTGATAGATAGTTTTCACCTTAGGCTTTAAAATATCAATCTTAACCTGTTTCTTTTTGTGTACACGAGGAGAATTGCAGTTTGAAAGATAGAAAAAACATTGTTTAATTTATTCCCAAACCAGGAATGAACTTGATTTTCAAGTGAAGATTCATGTTGCATATTGACGTTGCTCAGAGTCCTGTCCTTGGCCTTCGTCTCTGCTCTCAGTTTGTTTTCATGCACACCTGTGCTTTGTTCATTTAGCTCAGGTCCCTTGCTCAGAGTCCTGTCCTTGGCCTTCGTCTCTGCTCTCAGTTTGTTTTCATGCACACTTGTGCTTTGTTCATTTAGCTCAGGTCCCTCGTTTCTCAGCCTCTAAAATAATTACGTCTTTATTTCTGCTTTCTAAACTGCCATTTCATCAGCAGAATGGACATCGGATATTACCATTCTCCTGCAGTGATCGCCACACATATTCCCTCCACCATGGTCTCCAGGGTTGAAGGAACGTGTTCTGTGTCATCTAGGGCCCGTCCGTTTATGACGTTGTTACCCGTCAATCTGGCCTTGTCACTGCCCTTTCGCCACCTGCACGGAAAGCCTGTGTATTTGTGTAGTTCCTCAGTGCATCTGCTTGCCCGTTCATCTGTGATTCTCTTTCTTTGCACTTGCTGCTTCCTTATATTAATAGTTGCTTGTTTATTTGCTTTTATTTTGTTGATAAGCCTCACGGCACATATGCTTGCAGAGAGAAAGAGAGAAGAAAGAGAAAGAAAGCACCCCCCAGTGGGATGTGGTCTCACCACAGTCTCTTCTCTATTTCTCCACCCTGTCAGGATGTTTCTCAAGCCCTCAGGGCTGGGATTCAAAAACTGTTTGTTTGGCCATGTGGCCACTAACCTCTTCACCACTAGGCTACAGGGCTGGCCCATTCCCTGGTTCTTAAGTGCCTTCTCTACCTCTTGTTTATTTAGAAAAGTTTTACTAATTTGTTCAAATTCTTTTTTTTCTTTTTTTAAAGAGAGAGAAAGAGAAAAAGTGCCACCCAGTGGGGCCTTGTCACACCACAATTCTTTTCCCTCTATTTAACCTTCTTGTCAGGATCCTGGGCACATGCACCTGGCATTGAAGTCCCCAGGGCTAGACTCAGACCCTAGTCAACCATGTGGGATCTGGCTTCCCTGGATAGCACTAAACTGTTGTGCTTTGGTGCCAGCCCAGAAATTTTTTATTTATTCTTCATAATTCTGTTCAAGGGAAATACATCTTTCTCTTTACTGTGTTTCCTTGCAGAATTTGGCATTTCCTCTCTGCTCTCCCATAATGCCTTGGATATAACAATTTTGAATCTCATTGTGTACCTCAAAGTGTGTGTTTCCATGGCTCTTGACTCTGTTCCTGTATGGGTGGACACTGCCTTCTACTTTTCTTTTAAGCCCTAACCGTAACACATTAACTAGTAGACATTTAATTGTCATTTGTTGAACGAATAAACTAATGCCCTGCTCTGTGTCTTTAGCACCATGCTCTTGATACTGGAAGAAAAATTGTAAGAAAATGATTTCCTATTCTCTATTAGATTGTGATTTTATTTGGTGTACAAGACTTAAACACAAAAAATATCAGAGACCTCAAGGTATGGCATAGTATGCAAATGAATTGCTTGTATTTTTAAAGTTTATATATACATTTACACACCATGTATGTAAATATATACATGCACACTGTGGATAGGGGAAGGGTAAATCCAAGTTTAAGTTACCAGAAAGGCTTCATGCAGTATTGAATTTAGAGTGGGACAGGGAGGGAGTGGTGATTGGAAAGTGGAATTACGGTCTGAGGCATGAGCAAATCGAGGCTGTCGAATTGATGAGTTTTCTGCATGCTTTTTCTATCCTCATTTCCAATAGATCTTAGGTCATTTATATGGTTTTAGCGCAACAGCAAATACTGGTCATGTTAATTTGTAAAGGGCCAAAGTGGAATAGGAGAGTATAGAACAGTAATGAAAACTGAGATCCTGGATATGTGTTGGAAAGAGATTCATTGACATCAATGAAATCTGGACTAAATGCTTAAATCCTGAACGCTCATACCCAATGGAAACTGAAGTGATTGATAATAAGAAGAGTCTTGCAGTGACATTAAGGTCAGACCTCTCAGGGTTCTAAAAATTAATTACAAAGACTATGTATTGAGATCAGAGATCCTATGTATAGAACACTGTTTACCTTACGGAGAAAAGGAAGGGAAGACTAGAACTAAAACACACAAACAAAAAGCCAGATTCATGAGGTTTCAGGACAGCGAGAATGCAGTTGAGCGTGATGGTGCATGGTAAAAATGCAACCATCGTCCTGGGGTGTCAAAAAAGAGGAACCAGTGGGTGTGTGCGGCAAGCTCATAGACTGAGTAATTAAGGAGATTGCAGAGGTTGATATCTAGCCACAGTATGCAACTATAAATTACTCACTTGCATTTTTCTTGAGTGCATTGTGCTGATTTAGTCTGGAGTGCGTGAGACAGAAAATTTAGGGAATTCCTAGCTGTGCTGTTGCCTGGGGGCCTGAGATCTGTTAGCCATCTCCTTCATAGTCTGAAATAGCAATAGTTTAGAAGAAGTGCTCATACTCCGTTTAGGTCCAGAATCACTTGCATTTTTAAAAGTTCCTATTTAGTCCTTGGAGTTCGTTGTTTGAGCATGCTGATCTGATAACTTTTCATAGCTAGGAAAATGGTGAAAACCTCCATCCTTAGGTACCACAGAACATAATTCTAATAGTAACTTAGTTTTAGCATATACCAGATTATTTTTAAAAGCATATTGTGAGACCAGCAGTTAGCGTAATGGCTATGTCGCTGGACTCCCACGTAGTCGACCACGGTTCGAGTCGCAGACCCGGTGGCTTAAACTCATGCCGGGCGCGTGTGCGTGCGTGCCCAAGATCCCGAGAGGAGAATGGAGGAGAAGGGATTGCGACGTGGCCATCCCCCCGGGGGGTGATTTCTCACTTTCTGTCTCTCTGTCTCTCTCTGTCTCTCTGGCGAGTGCATGCGCCCTATAGCAAAAACCTCTCTCCAAAAAAAAAAAAAAAAAAAAAAAGCATATTGTATTTTTCGCAGTACCCTGTTTCTACAGCAACCCTATATGGAAGGGAAGCTAGAATAAAGAAAGGTTGTTGGCAAGCTTTGCCTAAGGTCCTGAATCAGTGCCCTTTCTGCCATTCGACAACTGAAACTTGTTTTAGGGCTTTGATATCCTAAATGGGCATCACCAGCTTTCAGTAAAGGTTTAAGGAAACTGATGGTGGAAACTGATGTTACCTTAATGTATTCTTAGGGAAATTCTGTATGACTGAGAAAGAAGTACAACTGCAAGTTTATGTTTTTCCACTCACATTTCTCTAAATTAATTTTCCAGTTTTATATTGGGTTCTCAGAAAAGTTATGATGCATTTTTGCATAGGAAAACAGGAAAAAATACATCATGACTTTTCTCTCTTTTTTATTTATTTATTTACTTACTTACAGTAATTCACTATACATCAATATAGTATACAAAATGAGATTTTCCAACTGCTCTACGTTGTATTTTTGGCCCAATCAAGGATATTACCATACGTGTTATCTTTTTTTTCTTTTTCTTTCTTTTTTTTTTTTTTTTGGAGAGGTTTTTCGCTATAGGGCGCGTGCGCTCGCCGGACAGACAGAGAGAGACAGAGAGACAGAAAGCGAGAAATCACTCCCCAGGGGGGATGGCCACGCCGCAATCCCTTCTCCTCCCTTCTCCTCTCGGGATCTTGGGCACGCACGCACACGCGCCTGGCGTGAGTTGTAAGCCACCGGGTCCGAGACGCGAACCGCGGTCGACTACGTGGGAGTCCAGCGACATAGCCATTACGCTAACTGCTGGTTCCCAACCATACGTGTTATCATCAACAAATAATTTTCTATTCCTTGCTGCTTATATATTTCATTTTATTTCCCCCCACCTTGATTCTCTACCTCTCACCCTCTGCCGACTCTACCTGTTCCCCCACACTGTCTCTGATATATACAGTTGTTTTCCATGCCATTTTTTCACATTTTATTGATTCACTAAAGATGTTAATTAATTTAAAGACTTTCAATTTCAAGCACAGCTTGATCTATACATATTTAAGAACACATGACTGACTTTAGGCGTAAACCTCAGTGAGTAAAATGAGCATACTATAAAGTAGCACCTTGCTGGGGCTATGTACCTTACTGCAGTCATTAAATAGGTATTAATAGGTATTTTAATACATTTTTAATTTCAAAAATTTTAGTTTTAACAGATCAAAATAAAAAAATGTTAAGAGAAATTTGCTTAAAACTTAAAGCCAGGAAAAAGGTTAGGATTCAGTTCAAATAGTAGGTAGATGATCCTATCAACAGTTCTAGAGAAGACAAAAATCCTTAAATAAGGAAATAAAAGCTGCGAAGAAAATCAGTAATGTTTTAGTCTAAAGTAAAAAAGTTCTATTTCACTAGTTCAGACTCAAGTAATTAGTCTCTCTTCTATCAAATTTGCAGTGTTACTGTGGTCTGATCTTTCCGTTTAAACTCTGGAAGTTAATGTTCGATGCCAGACTTGTCCCTCCCATTTGGCTGGCCATTCTCTTGATTATTTCTTATACTCTTATTTCTGTGTCTGAGTTTAGTTTTTCTAGTATAGCATCCCTTCAGCACTTTTTGGAGAGCTGATATGGTGTTGGTAAATTCTTTCAGGTTTTGTTTATCTGAGAATGTTTTTGTCTTTTTTTCCCCCATATGAAAAATGATCTTGCTGGGTATAGTATTCTCTGTTGAAATTGTTTTTCTCTTAACACTTTGAACATATTTTCCTTTTCTTTCCTTGCTTGCATTGTTTCTGATGAGAGGTCCCACATTAGCCTTATGAGATACCTTTGAAAGTAACTTGATGTTTCTCTCTTGCCAGTGTTAGTATCTTGTCTCTGTCTTTGGTTTTGGTCAATCTGGCTATGATGTGTCTTAGGGAAGATCTTCTTGGGTCAATTCTATGTGGGGTCCTTTGTATTTCTTAGGTCTGGATATTTGAGTGGCTCTCTAGGTTTGGAAAGTTTTCTTCCAGGATTTCATGGAATAGATTATCAATGCCTTTATCAGTTATTAGTTTCTTCACCTTTTGGGATACCGGTGATCCGGATGTTTGGACGTTTAATGCTATCTAGTATTACTTGTATGTTATTCTTATTATGGGGGGTTATTTTCTCTGTCTTTTTGGTGAATTTTTCTAGGTCAGAAGTTCTGTCTTCTGCATCTGAGATTCGATCTTCTGCATGATCTAATCTGCTTTTGATATTTTCAGCAGAACTTTTTTTTTTTTTTTGAGAGGTTTTTGCTATAGGGCGCGTGTGCTCGCCAGACAGACAGAGAGAGACAGAGAGATAGAAAGCGAGAAATCACCCCCCAGGGGGGATGGCCACGCCGCAATCCCTTCTCCTCCATTCTCCTCTTGGGATCTTGGGCACGCACGCACACGCGCCCGGCGTGAGTTTAAGCCACCGGGTCCGGGACTCGAACCACGGTTGAGTACGTGGGAGTCCAGCGACATAGCCATTACGCCAACTGCTGGTCCCTCAGCAGAACTTTTGATTTCCTGTGTTAGAGCCTTCATCTCTAACAATCCCATTTGATTCTTTTTTATAATGTGTATCCCTCTTTTAGATCATGCAGGAACTTCCTCACCTCTTGGAACTTGGTGTCTTTTTTTCTCCTGCATCTTCTGGAGTTTGTTGTCTCTATTTTCTTCCATCTCTGTTAGCTTTGTCCCTATGAATATTTTAAATTCTTTATCTGACATTTCCATGAGTTCCCTTGTATTCTTTATGGAGGGAGATTAGTTATTCTTTTCCATTAGAAGGGAGATATTTTCATTTCTCATATTTCTTGTGCCTCTGGTGATTTCTGGTCATCTGATGGATTATACATGTTTTCCTATTTTGTGGAATTAAATCTGAAAGCAATCAGAGGAATGAAGACGAAGGTGACCTGCAGTCTGTAAACAGTACCATTTTTCTCCCTTTGCACAACTGATTCAATGAAAATTGTGGATTAATCTGACCCTGAAAATATTCAGATATTTGGTGACTGAGCACCTTGACCTATCTAGAAAATCAGTGTATGGAGGGGCGCTGAGCAGAAAAGTGAGAAGGGTAAAAAGAAAAGGAAGAGGACTAGGAAAACAAAACAAAAACAAAAAAAAAAAAAAGAGAGAAGAAGAAAATAAAACTACAAAAACAATCAGAAAAAAAGAAGAAGAAAATATTTTGTCAAAAACGAATGGGGCTGCTCGGAACTCAGATATAGATAGATGGCTGTTGATTGGTCTATCCTATGGGGGCAGGGGGAAAGGTAATTAGAAAGACGAAAGAGAAACAGAGAGCTAAGTTTAAAAATTAAAAAAAAATTAAAAAAGAGACAGTGAGAGATAGAAAGAGACAGAATAAGTAGGGTGTTCTAACCTAACTCCTGGCTAGATTGGAGAGCAGGAGGGTAAAGTCTGGACAGAGGGTCTTTGGTAGTTGAAATCGGCGTCATGACATTTCTGACAACTGGTAGTTAGGGAGTAACCCAACACTATAAGTTAAAACCATGGTAATAACTAAACTCTTCAATGTAACTTCAGTTCTCAGGATGAGCAGATAGTGTGGTGGTCAAAGGTGCTGGACTCCCACATGGCTGACCTCAGTTAGAGTCCTAGACCTGCCAGCTTATTTTCTTACTTTCCTTCTTTCTCTCTATGTCTCTCTCTGGTGTGTACATGTGCCCTGTAACAAATTTTTTTAAAAAGTAAATAAAATTAAATAAATAATTAAAAAATAAATTTAATTTTTTTTGAAAGTTTTTTTGCTGTAGGATGCATGTGCTCGCCAGGAAGACAGAGAGAAACAGAGAGACAGAAAGTGAGAAATCAGCCCCCGGGGGGATGGCCATGCCGCAATCCCTTCTCCTCCATTCTCCTCTCGGGATCTTGGGCATGCTCACACACGCGCCCGGTGTGAGTTTAAGCCACCAGGTCCGGGACTTGAACCACGGTCGACTACTTGGGAGTCCAGTGACACAGCCATTATGCTAACAGCTGGTCTTCAAAGTAAATTTAATTTTTGACAGTGTAGTGGTCTATGGTATTATTAGGTCATTAAGAAAATTTAGACTACAGTGTGAAAATAGGGATGAGAGTCCATCGTATTTACATATTTGGAAATTGGTTTAGGCTAATGTGTAGTATATTAGTTTCTACTTGATTTTGCTGTATTTGTAAAATTCATAAATTTTGTTACTTAAAGTCAAGTCCAAGACAAGCTGAGAGCTAACCAACCTTTGATGCATCCCCGTAGTGTTATTTTCTCTTAAATCCTTCATGGAGACCATCAAGTAGAGGTGGCATATTACTACCCCAATTTTTCAATAGTAATGTGTACCAAAACATTTTGTAGTTTTACAATTTGGGAGGGTTGTGATTACATTTATTGATCTTCATGGCTTGATTGTGTTGGGTCACCGGAAAAGTCATGACACATTTTTGCATAGAAAAACATAGAAAAATACATCATGACTTTTCTGATGACCCGATAGCTTTCTCCAGGTACTATGTAGGAAAAGTTCTGGTGTGACACATTTTAAAGCCAAAGCCATTTTAGGACACCTTTGCCACAACTGAAGGAAGTGAACACTCTCATGCAGTGGCCTGGTGAACTTCACTGGTCTTCTCTTTACCTGGTCAATATTTTAACTTGAATACTTTGTTTTGAATCAGATCCTATTGGGTCGTCAGAAAAGTCAAGACACATTAATGTCATGACTTTTCTGATGACCCAATATTACAAACTAATCTGATATTCCCCCTTCTTTTCTATTGTTTTCTTTCTTTTCATCTAAGAACTGGGCCAGTAACACTAAAGCATTTGGGGCTAGCAAATTAAACAACAACAACAAAATTGTTCTGAATATTAAGATACATGATAGTAGGTATATTATAAAGACGCGGTAAATGCTTGCTGATACTTAAAAATACTTTTAGATGTCATTTGGATGTTGTGAATTTTAATGATGAAACTTTATTTTTTCTGTTTAATGAAAAAGACTAGTTTTGAAATTCAGTTAGGCTATCTCTTCTTCTACTGTGTACATTTTAGATATGAAACTTGCACTCCCAGGTCTCCTATAGGTGATAAAAGAAAAAAAAGTGCTGGTTAGTTAGAGTGAGTAAACATTTAATAATTCAAAATAATAGTTAGATTAATATTTTTAATACAGAGATTCCATTTTCATTTGTAAAATAGATTTAGACATTTATAAAGAGATAAATAATTATGAAGGGAGGGTTAGCAGGTGGTGCAGGCAATGAAAATTAGCATTTTTAGGACTTCTTCAGTCATCGATGGGATTGTTGAATTGGTCATGATCTGTTTTTCTGAACTTATTTTCAGTAGGTTGCTCTGTATTTTGAAAAAGAAAATGCTATTCGAATTCTAGTTTGTTGCTTTTTCATCAAAGTCTCTCAATAAATTTTGTTTTTGCTGAAAAATGTGCATTGAAGTTCTGTGCAAATGTCCTTCCATTGTTCCACATCCGAAGCATCACTCAGCCATGTTCGACAGGTGTTCTGACAGCTGTGCCCAACGTTTCGAATGAGTTAGACTCTATTTCCACACTTACCTTGTATTGTGGCTACTTATTGTAATAGGAGTTCTCTGATTACATGGTTCTTTGGCACAGGCAAAACCCCAGAAGTTGGGAGAGCGAGTCTAATTTGAGGATTACCTGTGTGTTGTTGCTTTGGAAGAAGAAAGCTGGGGGAGGAATGAAATTGTTTTCTGTTCATACTCATGCTGAGGAATGGAGTTTTCTTTTAATCTTGTATGTATTGGCATGTATATTTATGTTTTGGTAAGGAAGAATTTCAATGGAGTCAGTAATTTTATTTTCATAGCTGCATAAGATACACTGAAAGTATGAATTCTCAAAAATTTTAGAGTTCTGTGGTATTTTCAAATGGAGGGAAAGATCTCTTTTGCTTTGTCTCTTTGATGAAGAAGTAAAAAACATATAACATCTTTTCTATCTATAATATTACCTGGCTAGTGATTGTAAATGACTGGAAACATGTAGGAAGTTTTGTGAAGGTGTTGCACTTTTGTCAAGCTTATAAAATAAACTTTAGGACTTCTGCATATTTGTAAGTTTCATGCTACTGAGATGAAATGATTCTTCGTTTGCTAATTAAGCAACTAAACAAACAAGTCTCAATAGGTAGTACATTAAACAAAGCAGCTTCCCTTGCGATAAGTAGAGTTTGCCTTCAGCTGTAATCATGGTTGAAACTTTTTAATTTTAAAATTTTGGTCATAGAGCATGTGTGTTCTCTGAAGAGAGACAGAGACAGAGAGAAAGAAAGTGAGAAATCACCCACCAGGGCAGATGGGCACACCACAGTCCCTTCTCTTCCATTCTTTCTTCTGGGTTTTGGGCATGCATGCACACATATGCAGTGTGATTTTCAAACCACCAGGTTCAGGACTTGAACCGTGGTCAACTATATGGAAATCCAGTGCCTTTACCACCATGCCACCTAGTGGCCCGTGAAACATCTCATTTTTAAACTGTAGTCATATGTAATAGGTACCGCATTTAAATGTCATCTTATAGCTGACATCAACTGTTTCTGTCACTTTCTTGATCCACCCTGGGACTGTATTCTAGCTGTGTAGTCTAACTTCAAATAGGAGTAGGTGTTAAATGCTGCCTTGGAATTACAGGCATAGGGTCGTATTTAACACTGCAAATATGTTTGCATTCTTGATACAATAAAACTGATTAGGAGGTAGGGAACTGTGTAACACTTTTCTTTTTGTTTTGTTTACAAGTCAGAGGGCACATATGCTTACCAGAGAGAGAGGGGGAGAAGGAAAGAGAGAGAGAGAGAGGGACGAAGTACTCCGCAGTGGGGTGTGGTCATGTCACAGTGCCTCTCCTCCATTCTTCTATCTCGTAGGGATTAGGAGCTACACATGCTCATGGTATGTTTTTCAGGCTGCTGGATCTGGGATTTGAACCATGTGGTCGATCATACAGGAGCCAGTGTCTTTACTCACTACCCACTAGGCCATGGCCCCAGCCTGCTGCCGTTCACGGCAATGATCTCAGGGCACCGTAGTATTCTCATTCACCAGTCTTCCACTATTAACCACCTTTCCCTTCAGGTAGAAAATTCAAACAACCAGATTTATCCACTTCTAAGAATATCCCAGTATACGCGGTCTGCTATGGTGGTGAGAAGAGCTGGCCTTGGTATTGGTTGACTTCATGTGAAGTCCTGCTTTTCTGCTGTCCACTCATGTGATAGTGTATAAACTACTTACCATACCACTACTCCGTGTCACCAGCTGTTTGTAGGTTGTTTGGAGGTTAAATGGATTGGTATCTGGACTGTGCGTAGAACAGTACACTACTGGATCTAGCAAGTGCGACTCAGCAGTGGTCATTCTGGGTCCCCCATGTCTGATGACTGGAGGCTGAGAGATACTGTGGCAGGAAACAGGACTCGATACAGTGTTATTCCTCATGCCCTTTATTTTCAAGTTGAGGAAATGGAAATGGAATGCTATAAACCACTCAGGATTAGATGAAACGACGAGTTCATGGCAGATTTGAAACTGGAAATTAGACAGTGTTCCTGTTTTTATCTTAAGAGTACTGCACTCATTTTAATATGTATAATTAATTATAATTTTCAACAATTTCTCTTTTTTCTCATTTGGAATCATGATTAAAATGTTGCAAAATGTGTGTACTAGAAAATATTTAATATTTGTGTGTTTTTAAAGTCATCTAAAAAATTCTCACTTGGAAAATAGTTTGTGTGTTTTGTTATGAGAAAGTACTAGAATGAGGAAACCAGACTCCTTCTCTACATCTGCTTCTAATCCACGATGAAACTGCTTAACATTCTGTGCCACAGTGAACGGTCAGGTTTTTTGTTTATTTGTCTTTTAATACCTGTATAAAAACTTTTTTTAAACATTTTTTAATTTAAAATTTTTTTTTAATTTAAATGTATTTATTTACATTCATTTACTATACATCATTATAGAATACAAAACGAATAATGTATTATCACTTTGTGTTTCTCTGGAGATTATGATTCAGTTTATCATGTTTACTATGTAGATAGGTATTATAAGTAAAGATAAATTGTTTTATTTTAGATGACCTTATATAGTCTTCCTTTTGGGGCCTAATGATTTATATGTAAATTTTTTTTTTTTTTTTTTGAGAGAGATTTTTTGCTATAGGGTGTTTGTGCTCTCCAGGGAGACAGAGAGAGACAGAAAGCCATGAATCAGCCCATAAGGGTATGGCCATCTTGCAGTCCCTCCTCCTCCATTCTCCCCCGGGATCTAGGGCACGCATGTACACATGCCTGGCATGAGTTGAAGCCACTGGATCCAGGACTCGAACTGCGATCAGCCATGTGGGAGTCCCGTGACATAACCACTACACCATCTTCTGGTCCCTATATGTCATTTTTATAAAGCTCTGTGGTTTACAATAAGGTGTCAGACCGGCGAGATGATGGTGTTTGTATTTGTAGGTAGTTTCAATAGTGTAAGGGCTGCTAAAGGCAGACCTCGAGAGAGGACCTAATTCCTCTGCCCTTGGTGGGTTTTAAAGGGAACTTACTGCCTTATTGTAATGCTTCCATAATGTTTTTGGTGCGCCCTGTATCCTGGCCTTGACTGGAGAGATTGAATGGCCTGCCTGTCTGGGACATGTAATAGATTCCAGCTTTTTCCCGTGACATCATTATTAGAACAGACTTCGTTGAGAGTCTGAACGGCAGCTGTGCATTTTGTGAGTTTGGCATTATGAACCTCAACAACCCTTTCAGGTCTGTACAAGTGATAGGGCAGCTTGATTCTTAACGAATGAAGCCACACTCTGAGCTGTGAAGCTGTTAACAGATCCAGTCATGACGTGGGGCCCGTGTGTCGAACATTTCATCACACGGCAGGGAAACGGGCGACGGGCCTTGAGCACAGCGTGTCTCTCTCTCATTCGTCTGACTCCACAGAACCGTGCGGCATGCCCTTTGTGGCCATAGCCACGGTCTACCTTATGTGGAATTTTATTTTTAATTTTTGCTGGGTGTGTATTCTATAAGTGCTCCATTCTTCATTATTCAAATAGAAAACCAAGAAGTATTGGTCCTTGAACATAGAAATATACAGATACTGGGGACCAGCAGTTAGCATAATGGCTATGTCACTGGACTCACACGTAGTTGACCGTGGTTTGTGTCCCGGACACGGTGGCTTAAAACTCATGCCGAGCACGTGTGCGTGCGTGCCCAAGATCCTGAGAGGAGAATGGAGGAGAAGGGATTGCGGCGTGGCCATCCCCCTGGGGGGTGATTTCTCGCTTTCTGTCTCTCTGTCTCTCTCTGTCTGGTGAGTGCACGTGCCCTATGGCAAAACAAAAACAAAAACAAAAACAAACAAAAACAAACAAAAACTCTCAAAAAAATATACAGATACTAATTCTCCTCATAAAATCAGAATTTAACATAAAAATCTGAAAAAACTAAACAAAAAAAACTTGGTTTGGCCTTTATGAGAGGATCATTTAGGTAAGAACAAGAGATGTGTCTGCTTCTAATTTTCATGATCCTGGGTCGTTGAAAAGTCATGATGCATTTTTACATGGAAAAATGCATCATGACTTTCCCAACAACCTAATAGTAAAGCAAAATTAAAGCATTTTAACAAGAAATCTGGTATAGACCTACCTGAAAGTTCTTTATTTACTACAATGTATTTGCATCATCGGACTTTTTCCTTAAATAATAATCAATATTGTGATTCATATTACAAATTATATCCCTTCCATGTGTCTGTTTTCTCTGGTGAAAAAAATATTGAGTAATAAATTTAAAGTGATGTTTTTCTGGAATAGTAAAAATGCTACAGAGTATTTTTAAATAGATCAAAATTCCTGAACTAGGAAAATTTTTAGAAGACTATCTTTTACAATTCCCTATTTAATTATAAATCTAGACTCTTGGAAGAACCACGATGGCACAAATATTCAGGTATAACCTTTGCTCGAACTAGTGAGTCCTGCCATGGAAGTTTAGTCCATGTGAGTTGAGCTCTTGTGAACACTGATTTGTTTGATCATTTTTGTCAGTACAGTTTTGTTTATTTTTATTGCCAGAAGGAGACAGAGAGAAAGCATTCTTAGTGGGGCATGGTCAATCTTTTCTCCATTTCTCCATCTCATTAGAGTTTCGGACATTCCTAATGGACACACTTTTCAAGATGCTGGGGTGGGATTTGAACTGCATGGTTGGCCAAGTGGGTTCCAGCTCCTTTAACCACTAGGGCATGGAGCTGGCTTGTCATTGCTATTCTAAATAAGCTTCTCATTTGGCAGCATTTAAGAATATCAAATGTTTATTTTCAGATTCCCATTGAAAATGGAAGCAAAATTGTTTATGGCCTTAAAAAATACCAAATCTTAAACTTGTTAAGGAGTAGTAGCTCTAAACTTCTATCAATTTTATCATACTTTTCATATGTCAGTTCATTTGAAGTGATTTATGGATGAATCAATATATAGAGCAAAAAATTGGAGGAAAAAGTCTTGTAACTTCTTACAGAAGGTAATGGATCAAATTTGAAATAAGCTGTATATAATTGATTTTTCAGTGGCAAGAGTTGAGCCTAAGATACATGTTGCTAAGAATAGTCTAAAATTATGAATTTGCTTTTTACAATTTTTAGCCTCAGCCAATTCAATTCGTTTAAGCAGTCAAGCAAAAAACCCAAATATGCCGTTCCCTTTCGAATACTATATTTTGAAATTAAAACTCATACCTTATGCCATGGCATCTAAAAGAGCGAAGTTAGAGGGGAGGACCTGACGTTAGAAGAAAGACATTGTCTTAATTCCTGTAATACCGGTCTTCCTTACAAATTCATTTTACTCCTCAAAGGAATCTCTCCTGAAAGGAGGCCTCCTCTGACCTGTGCCACCTCTGAACTCAATCCCGCACCACACGAACCCTGAAAAACTTCACTTTCTTTCTCTAACAGTCCCAGGTTTATATCATACTGCCCCTACTACAGCTGTTACCACCAGCTGCAATTTACCGGCTGCCATTGCGTGTTAATTACTTTACATATGCCAACTCGTTTAGTTCTTACAGTCCTGCAAGACAAGCATTTTACATGTGGGGACAGGTAGGCGGCCAGTGACACACATCAGACTGGGTAGAGACAGGATATCCACCTTGGGCTTTCAGATGCCAGCCTCTGTCTGCCCTTGGTCTCTTCTGGTCATAGTCGATTCCCCCGTCACACGAGGTCCTTCACTCCACTCACTTTAGCTGTGTGCTCATGGGACAGTGCCTTTGTCTGTACCGGGGGTAAATTATGCAGCCATATTACCAGAATCGCTCTGAAGGAGCCCAGGAGAATGGACGTAGAGAGGATGACGAAACCCGACGTGAGGAACACAGAGGGGCTGGTGCGGAGCTGGAGAGAGAAGCCAGCAGGCAAGTCCTGGGCCTGGCCAGAGCCTCTCAACCTTCCAAACCCGACAGGTGGGAGTCTTCAGAACGTCTGTGGAAAATGTGTAGTATGAAACAATGATGCATGGATTTCAAAAATTATTGCAAGAGAATAAACTCGTACTTTAATCCTATTTTTTTTTTTTTTTGAGAAGTATTTGCTATAGGGCGCATGCGCTCGCCAGACAGACAGAGACAGAGAGAGAGAAAGTGAGAAATCACCCCCCAGGGCGGATGGCCACGCTGCAGTCCCTTCTCCTCCATTCTCCTCTTGGGATCTTGAGCACACACGCGCACACGCCCGGGGTGAGTTTTAAGCCACTGAGTCTGGGACTTGAACCGTGGTTGTCTGCATGGGAGTCCAGCAACATAGCCATTATGCTAACTGCTCGTCCCTTTAATTCTATTCTTCATGAACATTTTGAAGTTCCTTCATGTTATAGTCGAGCATAAAACTAGTATTTCTGTCTGAAACCCAACGAGTAGGGCGTTTGAGGTGCTAATCTTTATTTAGCTAGAAACTAAAAACAGAAAAAAGAAGAAAAAACAGGCCAAAGTAAAGACGAGGCTGTATTTTTTTTGGGTGTTTTTTGAGTTTGAAGATCTGTGTGATCCGAGGTCTGTCTTCTAACCCTCCAACCTTGAGCAACTTCCGTAACTCTCCGAGTTTAAATTTTATTGTTTGTGAATTGGAGATTGTAATTCTAGTATCTGGCTGCACAACAAAATCTCCTGGATTTCTTCCCACTTTTTCTTTCTTTTTTGAAAGCACAGGTGCTAGATTTGTTGACTCACTAGCATCTTGCTGGGCTGAGTAGAGGTGTGGGTGGCGAGGTTTTGAGGCATGCCTCTTGAGGAGTGTGGACTTGGCTTTCCAGCCAGTAGGGAAAAGTTTTAAGGAGTTTATTTATGTTCTTTGACAGCAGTATTAAAGGAAGCCAGAAGAATATGCTGTCAAACAGGTCATCAAATATGTGTTTATTTTCTGAAATTAATTAGATTAAATTATAATAAATGTACTCAGAAAAAAAAAAAAAGAGGTGGATTTAATTGAGACTAACTTTTCTTTTCCAGGATGGATTTATAGTTTAATTTACCTGCAGATGAAAATTCATTTACTTTAAAGCACTCATTTGGTAATGTTCATTGTGTGTCTACCAAGTACCATACACAAATATGTTACTTTGCAGAAAATATTAATAATTCAGTGTTATTGAGCTGCTACCCACATTTATAATAAGTGAAGTAGGTGCTTTTTAAAAAAGAATTATATTATTTAACTTTATTTATTTTTAATTTGAATAGAGAGGGACAGAGAGAGAAAGTGAGAAAGCAAGCTACCAGGTCTGGGACTCGAATAACCATCAGCCATCTGGGAGTCCAGCACCCTTAACAACACCACCACCTGCCATCCCTGAAGTGAATGAGGCGAGGGATAGCTACTTTAGGACCTTTGATGGATCTAAAGGAAATACATGTTAATTTTCTCTGCTTATCACTTTATGTTCCTCTTAGTCATTAACGTTTAAAGACAAATCTAATTTTTTTGGGGGGGAGAAGTTTTTGCTATAGGGTGTGTGTGCTTGCCAGAAAGACAGAGAGAGAGAGAGACAGAAAGCGAGAAATCACCCCCCAGGGGCGATGACCACACCTCAGTCCTTCTCCTCCATCCTTCTCTCGGGATCTTGGGCACACACACACACGCACCCGGTGTGAGTTTAAGCCACCGGGTCCTGGACTCGAACCATGGTTGACTACATGTGACTCTAGTGACATAGCCATTATGCTAACTGCTGGCACCTCCAAGACAAGTCTAATTTTTAAAAATTACAGTTTTATCAGCTTTTCTTCTTAAAACCATTTGGTTTTATTACCAAGTGCAGAAGCATGGGCCACAGAAGCTTAGTATTACTTGTGCAGTTTTTGTGTTCTCCAGTACTTGTGTGAATAGGTTGCTATTCTTTTTTCAGGACAGACAGGTATCATTTAGACTTTGGTTTTCACATTTGCCTTTAGATTTCTTTCTTCTTCATTACATGACTGGTTGGGATTCCTTTTACAGAGGCTTCCGAAGTTGGTTCACCTTTACTCACACACCATAAAAGTAGAGCACAGGCCACAGATGTCTGTTAATTTTTTTTTATGAGAACCAGAGATTGCAAAGGGGAAGCTCCTCTAGTATATGCATTTGTTACTGAGTTGATTGAGAATTAGAGTTAAGAGACAGGATGATTTGGTGGAAAGATGAGCACTTTGGGATTTTGTCTTCTCTTTTTTTTCTTTTTGAGAAATATTTGACAGAGACAGAAAGCGAGAAATCACCCCCCAGGGGAATGGCCACACCACAGTCCCTTCTCCTTCATTCTCCTCTCGGGATCTTGGCATGCACACACATGCACACGCACATACACCTGGCAAGAGTTTTAAGCCACTGGGTCCAGGACTCAAACTGTGGTGGACGACCGGGGCATCCAGCGACGTAACCGGTACACCATCTGCTGGTCCCCACTTTGGGATTTCTAATCATGTCTCCAAGAGGCTTACAAATTGCTATATCTTCAAAGAGGTCCTTATGTAAATTTGTTACCTAAGACTCCATTTTCTCAACTATAAAATGTATGTATTCCTAACTGATGGAGTCACTTGGGGTGAGTCCTCTTGGCAATAAGTATCTGACCTAACATTGAGCCTGAATTAATACTGTTTTCCTTAAAAAAAATGTTTTCAACCTATGTATCAGAGCATGAATGAGCGTATCACATGTGCACATCATAAAACAAAAAATGTCCTTCAATATGTTGTATATTCTTGTTTCATTCTTTCCTAGTAATAGAGGAATTTAGTCAAAATATAAAAGTAATAAATATAGTAGTTTATATTTTACTTGGTAATGCATTTTTCTTACATTTTTCCTGACAGTTATTTTGGGATTTATCGTATTTCAAATGCAAAATGCATATCAAAAATGAACCCAGAATGAGTAAAATAGACTCCATGTGAGTTAGAAAAATAGACTATATTTGTACCCCATCCTTTATTCAGTTTTCCTTGCTTCCCCTTTACTGTAAGTTTAACATTTTGTATTTGCAAGGCTTTTCCTATATTCAGAGTACTTTTATATCCGCTAATGAATTTGATCCTGTGACAATTCTGTTTTAAGCACTTCCATTGCCTACTAGAGTCTTCATTTTTTCTCTTTGTTACTCTTGAATTGTTCTGTCCTAGTGGAACGGGAGCCTCTTCTCTTTGCAGTTCCTCCTTACGATAGTAGTTGCCAGGTTCCACCCTTGGAAACAGTGTTTTCTATACTGCATTTTGCAGGAACATCCAGGGATTTCTCTTCTCATCCAGAGTATGGGTTAGTGAAGAGTGAACCCGTATTTTGGATCTTGACTGTACATTGCTGCAGCTTCGACTAAATTGTTAACCTGTCTGCCTACATATTGCAGATCATTATGGCTGCCAGGTAGACTGCACAGCACTGGGGGTTCTGGGCACATGGATTATATGTGACCACCTTTGCAGAATTGTTATGAGAATTGCATGAGACTATAAGGAGAGGAGAGAAACATAATGATAATGTAAGGACTCGAGACCCATAATTCCTGGGCTTGTAATTCAGCCATCCACTTATTAGCTGTGTGATCTTGGGGCAAATTATTTAATTGATCTGTGTCTCACCTTCCTTGTCTTGCAAATGGAGCAGCAGTGCCTATCTGAAAGGCATAAAGATCAAATGTGTTAGAAGATAAGATAAAGATAAGCCCCCTAGAATAGTTATCCCCACATAGGAATACCAGTGCATGATTGTTCTGTTCTTATTGTATGAAAATTAGTATTGTGCTAAGTGCTCTTTGAGTGGTATTTCTTTCTATTGCTGTTATATAATGAGAATCTTTCTCATTCAGGGGCCTTCTTTTGGTCTTTCCTAACCTTCTTGCTTCAATGATCTGTCCTGCTTTAAAATTCCCTACAGCAGGAATTATAGTAGGCATGTGCTTTAGCTTAGAACTTTGCTGCTTTAGAGTATGTGAATTTCCATCTGTCTCTAGTGGAAGCTGAGTTAGAGGAGGCTTCCTGTGAGATGCAGCTTAAATGAGTTGTTTGTGAACAGAGGCAGTGGACTGGGCCTCGGGCAATGCTAGTGATGTCAATACTTATGTTAATACTATAGCTAGAAAGCATGTGTGTTCGTAAGAGACAAAGGGAGAGAAATGATCACCCCCATGGGGAAAGGTGGTGCTGCAGTCTCTTCTTTTCTTCCCTTTGAGATTTTCAGCATGGATTCACGTGTGCTTAGCATGTTTCTCAAGCCTATGAGTCTGAGACTCAAACTACCAGTCAGCCATGTTGAATCTGGCTGCTTTAACTATCTCGGAGCTAGCCTGCCGATGCTATTAACTTCAGGAGCGAACACAAACTAGTTGCAAGTGTGCTAGGCATTGTTCTCTGTGCTTTAGATGAGTTAACACATTTAATTCTTAAAATATGTCTATGAGGCAGTATTTACTCTTATTTTACAAAAAATGATGCTGATGTTACCAATAGATTTTACTTCTTTGTAATCACAATGACAAGTTTTACTTTTTTATTTCCTAATTCATAATGAAACAAAGTCTTTACATTTCCTCAGATTCAACATTTCCAAATTATATTTCTTTATATTTTCTTAACCAGTCATGCTTTGTCATTTTATTTATTCATTCATTTATAGAGAGATTTCGCCTATAGGGTGTATGTGCTGCTAAAGAGACAGAAAGCAAGAAATTACCCCCTGGAGGATGGCCATGCTGCAATCCCTTCCTTTTTATTCTCCTCTTGAATCTTGGGCACCCACACACGCACATGTGCCCAGCGTGAGTTTTAAGCTGCCAAGTCCAAGACTCGAACTGTGGTCGACTTCATGGGAATCCAGTGACGTAACCATTATGTCATCTGCTTGTTCCTGTAATTTTATTTTTTTATGTTTAAAGATTTATTTGTTTTCTTTTTAATTAAGAAAATAGGATGCCTGCACTCTCCAGAGACAGACAGAAAACAGGGTGGGGGGGATGGCTCTGCCGCAGTCCTCTCTCTTCCATTCTCCTCCTGGGATTTTGGGCATGCACTCGCATGTGCCCGACGTGATTTTCAAGTCACTGGGTCCAGAACTCTGAGTAGTCAGCCATGTAAGATGCAGCTGCCTGAACCTCCAAGCCACCTGCTGGCCTCCAAAGATTTAATTTTTTAGATAGTTTCAGTTTCACTTTTTTTTTTTTTTTTTTTTTTTTTTTGATGTGTGCCACCATATTGGATCTTCCTGCCTCAATTTCACAGCTCGGACTATGGCTGCATGCTGCCGGGCCTGGCTCCTCTGTAAACACGGTTTTGCTGTATTCCTCAGGCCAGCCTCAAGCTCATACTCCTCCTGCCTCAGCCCCCTTAGTTGCTGGGATCATAGGCACATGCAGTCATGCTTGGTCATTTTGGGTTGGACCAGGACCCAAACCCAGGCCTCCCATGCGGTCCCAGCCTGCGGCATACAGCACCTTAGCATGTGCCACCCAGCTGGGCCTCACATGTTCCCTTTTTAATAAAAGTCATTTTTTATGTTAACCTTCTCCCTGTAAAGACATAATGTGATTATTAACAATAACACAGAAACATAAAAAGAATTTCATGTTTTAGAATGTGGATTCGTTTATTTTAACTGTTACAATTTAGATCAGTACATCAGATTTTAATGGTTTCTTGTTTATAAAATTAGAAACAACTGGAAAACAACAGGGAAAAGAACAGAGTACTGAGTTTACAGAGTATTTATGGTGGTAAAGTTCTTTCTTTAATTTCTATCTACTTGGGTGAGGAACAGACCAGAATTTGCTTTTTAACAGCTTTGATAGACTTAATGTGCTCTTGTCAAACTTTATAATATAAATTGTGGATCTTGGGCAAACCCCATCAGTAGTTTTTTTTGGCAGCCCTTTGGTGGAAATAAACTTTGATTTTTATTGTGTTGTTTAAAGGAAAGAATAATTTAATCTGTCTTTTTTTCACTCTTCAAAGACTGTCTCAGTTTGATCTGATGTGTTTGTGACTCCATTTTTTTTTTCTAATAAGCTGTAGACCATATTCCTGTGATAGTAAAAAAATCATTTAGTTTTCTAATAGAACTCAAAATGATTGAAGAGGGAGCTAAAGATGAACACAGGCTGTATTTGATAATAAATGGTAGTCTTTTAAGTCACGAATCACTATATCGATACATTCAGCATTCACTTATTGTTATTTGTTTGTTCGTTTCCCCAGAACAACAGGTAATCAATAGGGCAAGCATGTGTGCCCTCCTGCCGGGCCATATTTCACGCCGATATCTCCCTGTCTTCTCGCTGGTGGCCCTCGCCCTGGATCAGCATTAAGAACCCAGTGTTTGAGCGTGGCTGTGAAATGCCATGCACACCTAGGAGGCCTGCCCTCCCTGGCGGTGCGCGAGGTGTAGCTCAAGCGCTAGACTGGCTTCCCCTTGATGGACGTGCTGTGTACATGGTCTGCCTCCTCTTCAGTGGTTTCTTCGCTATTTTTTTCCTTTTGCCATGTGTGTGTGGGAGAATGTATGTAATTCTTTGTGGTACTTCATGTCTTAGGAGACTTAAAGATATTTAGAATGAGTTCTAGAACTTGCCTTTTGAAGTTTACTATTTCATTGGCTTTTCTTTCCTTCCTTCCTTCCTTCCTTCCTTCCTTCCTTCCTTCCTTCCTTCCTTCCTTCCTTCCTTCCTTCCTTCCTTCCTTCCTTCCTTCCTTCTTTCTTTCTTTCTTTCTTTCTTTCTTTCTTTCTTTCTTTCTTTCTTTCTTTCCTCCCCTGTTACCTGTACAACAAATGTAGGTGAAATGTGTTCTTCCTCGGCTTACCTTTCTTGTTTCCTGTAGCTTTTCCTAGGGGTACAACACAGATGATGGGTGATCACTTCTTGTTTACTTGTCTAGGAAGTAGTATATAGTATTTAACTATAGGTAGTGAGTTTAAGTATTTCATCAACTCTAACATGTCAGATATATTCCAGTTTGCTTATGGTGATGGTGAATGTGACCGAATATAAGATGTATCTTGGTTCTTTTTTTCTTTTTCTTTTTTTTTTTTTTTAAATTTTTTTTGCTATAGGGTACTTGCACTCAACAGAGAGAGAGAAAGAAGAGAGAGAAATCAGCAGTCATCCCCCCAAGCAGGGGAAGGCCATGTTGCACTCCCTTCTTCTCCATTCTTCTCTGAAGACCTCAGACATGCACACATACGTGTCTGGCGTGATTTTCAAGCCACTGGGTCTGATATTTAACTGCTCAGCTGGCCATGCGGGATCCAGCACCTTAGTTTCCATGTCACCTGCTGGCCCAAGATGTATCTTTCTCAAAGATATTAAAAATGCTAAAAAAAATTGAGTTTTTTAATATCAGTGGAAAACAGTAATGTTTCTATTAGGTTCTGACTCTTGTGTGTTGTCATTCATGCTTGATTCAAAGTAAGAAGCATAGTATGGGTGGAAGAAAGATACGGACCTGTGTGGCCACCTCTATTCTTAGCATTCTGAAAGCAACACTTTGAGAAAGATAATTATTAATTTTGAAACCTGGCTACTACATATGTTTTTGAAAATTCGCGGAATAAAAGGAAGAAGCAAAAAGTTTTCTAATTGTTAGTTCATAAATCTTCCGTCTATCAACATTCTACAAAAAAATCATTGCTGGTAATAACAGTGTCCTTTTTAGATCGTTCACGTATGGTCAGAATGACATGGTGATTAGTATGATCTTCAGAAGAACGAAGACCTAGGCGCTAGTATCTCTAGGGCCTGGAGCCAGTTACTTCATTTCTTACAGTTTTCTCAGATCACGAGCACGCTCTCACAGAACTGCACTGAGGATTAAGTTAATAACATAAGGAAGACGCTTCACACAGTGTCCAGGTTTGGGCCAGGTGTTGTAGTTGGTGAGGGCTGCCGTAGCAAGCAGTGTAGACAGGTGGCTTAAACAATATAAATAGATTTTCTCGCAGGTCTGCAGGCGGGAATCTGAGGTCGAGGTGCCTGCAGGGCTGGGGTTCTCTGTGGCCTCTCTCTTTGGCTTTCAGGTGGCCACCCTCTGGCTGGCTCCTCACGGTTGTCCCCTGTCGTGAATGTGCCTCTCCCCCTGTGTCCTGACCTCCTCTCCTCGTAAGGACTCTAGTTATATTAGTTTAAAGCTCACCCTAACAGCCTCATTTTCACTTATTTCCCTCTTAAAAAAATTTTTTTTAATGGTGAGAGAATGTATACAATTACCAGAGAGAGGAGAGAGAGAGAAAGCAACCCCAATGGAATGTGGTCATGACACAATTTCCTTTCCTGCATTTCTTCATCAGAATTTTGGGTTGCATGCATGTGCCTGTCATTTTTTTATTTTTAAGTTTTTGCTGTGGGATATATGCTGTTGCCAGAGAGAGGGGGAAAGTGAAATATCACCTCCAGGGGGATAGCCATGCCGCAGTCCCTTCTCCATTTTTCTCTCAGGATTTTGGGATTGCACACACATGTGCCCAGCGTGACTCTTAAGCTGTCGAGTCTGAGACTCAAAGCATGGAATTGGCTCTGTGGGATCCGTGCTACCTGCTGGCTCCTTGGCATGTTTTTAAGCCACCTGTGCCAGAACTCAAACCATGATCAGCCATGTGGGATCCTGCTCCCCACACACAGGGCTCAAGCACTGTGGGATGGGGCCAGCCACTTCATTGTTTCCTTAAAGGTTCTTTCTTCAAATACAGTCACATCCTGAGGTACCTAGAGAGTCAACACATGAATTTTGGGAGAACATGATTCAGCCCAAGCAATAGGTCCACAGTGCTAATTATCATTGACAAAAGTTTATTGCTGATTATAAAGATGCCGTGGGTAGATTGTGTCAAAATGAGTATTGTGGGTGCCTCATCAGTGTACTCGGAACTAAGAGGTCTCGCCTAGGCTGGAGTTATCGGTAAACATGAGAACCTTAGGGTTTTTTTTTTTTTTTTTTTTGGAGAGGTTTTTTTTTTCGCTATAGGGCGCGTGCGCTCGCCAGACAGACAGAGAGAGACATAGAGACAGAAAGCGAGAAATCACCCCCCAGGGGGGATGGTCACGCCGCAATCCCTTCTCCTCCATTCTCCTCTCGGGATCTTGGGCACGCACGCACACGCGCCCGGCATGAGTTTTAAGCCACCGGGTCCGAGACGCGAACCGCGGTCGACTACGTGGGAGTCCAGCGACACAGCCATTACGCTAACTGCTGGTTCCCAAGAGAACCTTAGGGTTTTAACTGGGTGGTAAAGATAGTAGTGTGAGTTTATAAACATGTTTAAAATCTTGAGCTGGGAATGAGCATGCTGTGGTTGGAAAATGTGAGGAAACTAAGTGGTCTGGAAAAGGGCTTCACATTTGGAAGTCTTATGAGGTTAAGTGCCTATAAGTAATGGAGACCAGATTTCAGAGGCACTTGAAAGCCAGCCTGGGATGCTTCACCCCTGTTCCTAGGGGTGGGGGGCTTGTTCAGATTATTGAAGGTAAATAGTGACATGGAAAGAACTTTAGGAGCCAGCAGGTGGCGTGGTGGTTAAGGGCGCTGGACTCCCACATGGCCGACTGTGTTTTGAGTCCTGGACCCGGCGTTCTCTTCTCTTTCTCTCTCTCACACTGTCCCTCTCTGGTCAAATTAAAATGAATATATAAATAAATAAAGTTAAATAATTTTTTAAAAAAGAAAAGAACTTTAGAAGGGCCACATACATTTTTTCTTACCGTGAAAATTTCTAAATATTTTTAATATTAAAACGTAAACATATGTAATACACTGTAAAGTTATATGCAATCCAAAGTAATATAAACAAGATTATGATGATAATAAAAAAAAGTAAACATACGTTCATACATTACTCACGTAGTTAAAATAAATACCTTTGCAAAGCATTTGAACTAGGGGCCAACCTTTGATGTGGTGGTTAAGTTGCTGGACTCCCACGTGGCCAGCTGCAGTTCAAGTCCCAGAACTAGCGGCTTGAAAACCATGTCAGCTGTTTGTGTGCCCGTCATCCCAGAAGGAGCATAGAGGAGAAAGGATTGCAGTGTGGCCATCTCCCGGGGGAGTGATTTCTCCCTTTCCTTCTCTCTGTCTTTGGCTTTCTCTCTCTATTTATAAATAAATAAATAAATAAGCAAGCAAGCAAACATGCTTGCATTTGAACTGATTGTTAGTAATCCATGATAGTGGTTAGGTAGTCGAGGTATCAGTCGTCTCTGAAGGCATGTGAAAGACCCGGAAACAGTGTGTTCAAATGGCCCCTCCTGCTTGACCTCACTGTAATAACATTGCAAGGTCTAAGCACCCTTCCGGACCCAGACCCAGACCAAGACCCTGGTAAGTTAGACTCATGGGTAATGCCTGAGAGAGGCAGTAAACATTTTACAGAAACTCCTGAAGTTGAGTGTTGCTTTGGATTATTAAAATATTTTTTACTTCTCACATTTCTTTTAAATAGTTTTACCATTATTATTGTCTGAGCCACATTGGCTATCTTTATAAGGACAGCATTCTTTCTTGAAATGTAATATAAAATTTCATTACAAAATATGTCGTTGAGTTCCATTTCATAAAGTTAATTTACTTCACAGAGATTTGGAAAGGCTTTGGCTAGTGAAGTTTTTTGATCTTTGATTAAAATGTCAGGTAATAAAAATATTATGTGAGTTGAGATATATCTGAAATAAAAGCTAGAATAAGAGTATGATTTTAGTTGCAAGCTGGAAAGCTTTGTGCATTATTTATTATTTCTGAAATCTCCTTAAAAGTAAAAAACTGAAAGGTCAGTATGAGGGATAATTTAAAAATTAGTTGATGAAGACTTAAACGTTAATTGAATCATCTGTGTGATTTCAGAATTGAAGTACAAGCATAATAGCTCTTGAAGTATTGTTTAAATTGGGAGTGTCAACACATGTTGAATTATTACATGATCCTTTTAATATATTAGAACTGTCAGGCATGCTAAATTTTTGTCTTTGTTTTGCTAATATGAAGGACCCAAAACTTACCCAGTCTTTGTGTTTTAAGATATGAATTTTAATCTCAATAAAAGAAGATGTTACATCTATATTGCCAGGACTAAGTGAAACATCTCATTATAGTCAAAGTTTTAAGACTCTTGTTTATCAAAAGCATAAGTTCCCAGTATAAATCTGTGTAGTAGCTTCTTTACGAGATCTTTATCTTTGGATGTTGTTTTCCTCCTCTTTCTGTTAACGAACCATTTTCAGGGGGAACCCAGAGACAGAGCAGTTGGTTTTTAATATAGCCACATGTTTTGGGGATAGGTGATAGTAATGATAGAACATAACAGAAGAGAAAACTATTTGACATTCTGAGGCAAATGAGGTCTAAGGGTCTGCTTTAATTTTAAAAACAAAAGCTCTACTGTTTCTAGCCAGAAAACCAAATATCTTGGAGTTAAACATGGAAAATGTTTATAGTGTTGTATAGTTTTATTGCTACAGACAGAAGGAAAACAGTTTATGGAGTAGCTTTCAGCCAATAAGAAATTTTATATAAGCCAGCGATCAAGAGGTTTACAAAAAATATTTTTGGTTTAGAGAGAATGAATGATAGAAGTTCAAGATCTTGACCCATTAACTTTGAAACAAGTGTGATCCTTTTTGGTTTTTAAATGGTAGTAGTCAGCCAAATAGATTTTGTGTGCTATAGAATTGTCCTTAAGTGAGGGGACAAAGCTTCTACACCCCCTTTTTCCTCGCTTGCTAGCCTGCTTGTAAAACACTGGAGCTCAGCAGATACCTTGCACCAAGTGCTAAAGCCACATAAGGATGGTAAAATAACAGTGTGGGAGCCTGGATCTTTTCGAATTATGGTGTTGCCGCACCAGACCTGGTGTTACCTGTGGAATTTGTTTAGAATGAGAGAAGAGGAAACTTCTGCCTTACACTGTTATTTTGATTTCAGTCATTCATGGCTGAATATACCTGTGACTAATCCACCCTCACTTCCTCAGCTCTGTGGAGTCCAGGATGGGCAAACTCTGTAGGCCAAGTCTAGCTCACTGCCTGTTAAATGTACCTGACGGTTTTAGGGACTACAGCCATGCTCGTTTGTTTACATGTTATCTAATTTTCTGCTACAGTTGCAAAGTTGAGTAGCTTTGGCAGAGACCTGGTATCCCTACAACATCTAAAGACGTTTATTGTCTGACCTTTTCCAGAAAAAGTTTACTCATCCCTGGGCCAGTCTGTTGACCGACTTCATTTGTCTTTGAAAATGTCTTTTCTTTTCTGTCTTTATGTTTCTCCTTTACCAGGTGAATTATTTTCACCGCCTACTGAAACTGCTTTAGTTGCCTTGTTAAAAGCTTTCTTAGATCACATGCAGTTCCATTATGTATCTGCTGGTACGCTCTTACACGGTAAGCGTTCTTTTTTTTTTTTTGAGAGGTTTTTGCTATAGGGCGCGTGCGCTCGCCAGACAGGCAGAGACAGACAGAGAGACAGAAAGCAAGAAATCACCCCCCAGGGGGATGGCCACGCCGCAATCCCTTCTCCTCCATTCTCCTCTCGGGATCTTGGGCACGCACGCACACGCGCCCGGCGTGAGTTTAAGCCACCAGGTCTGAGACGCGAACTGCAGTCGACTACATGGGAGTCCAGCGACATAGCCATTATGCTAACTGCTGGTCCCACGGTAAGCGTTCTTAAACAGAGTCCACATCATGTCACTGCTGGGATCGAAAGCTTTCAGTGACTTCCTGTTTCTTGTCGCTCCAGGTCATAACATTTCTGCCTGCCTTTTATGATTCTCTGTTCTGGCCCCGCTTGAGCATGCCAGCATTATTTCCACTTTTTTTTATTACTAATTAAATGAGTTCATGTAACATACTTTTAAACTGACAGCATGTACTAGGAAACCTAAGGCAAATTCAGTTGGAGTTCTTCTTTGTGAAATAATAGCAGCTTCTGTGGCCATGTTCCCCCCAGCTTCCCTGTCCCGCCCTGTCTCCACGCTGTTTTGAGCACTGCTGTTTTCTACAGGGTGGTTTTGAGGATACCGTACTCCTCAGCACTCCCTGCAGTGTCTCCCTATCATCACAGTGGCTGGCTGTGCAAGTTAAATCTCAGTTTGGGGCCAGCGTGCATACCTTTAGTCCATTCAAACCTTTCTGTCTTTAGGTATCTTATTTTTTTTTCTTTTTTTTGGAGAGGTTTTTGCTATAGGGCGCGTGCGCTCGCCAGCCAGACAGAGAGAGACAGAGAGACAGAAAGCAAGAAATCACCCCCCCCAGGGGGGGTGGCCATGCCGCAATCCCTTCTCCTCCATTTTTCTCTCGGGATCTTGGGCACGCAAACGTGCCCGGCGTGAGTTTTAAGCCACCAGGTCCGGGACGCGAACTGTGGTCAACTACATGGGAGTCCAGCGACATAGCCATTACGCTAATTGCTGGTCCCACAATTGGAGAAATCTGAATTGAGCTCCTTGCAGTGGGCGGGGAGGTCTAAGTATCCTAGACTCCATGTCAATTTACTTATTTTCTGGTCTAGATTATGTCAGCTATTTTAATACAAAAGCTACAAGCTGTTTTTCTTTTTTACAAACTAATTTTCTTCCGAGTTTAAAAACAGTGAAAAAAATGAAAGAAAACATGGACTAGCGAGGCCTTGGTTAAAGCTGTCTAAATTTGGGGAAACAATTTATTTCTTCTAAATTTATTAGTGGTACACTGAAGAGGTGTTCTTCCTGGTGAATGTCTTTCAAAGAAAAATATATTTTGATTTAGACCGAAAGAGTACATTGTGTGCGTGTGTTCTCATGTTGGCATATATGCACCAGGCTATTGGTATGATAAACACATCTTAAAGCACTCAGCAGCTCTGATCAGTATTTAAGCAACAGCACAATGAGCCAACAGTGGAACATTTGTGGAATTGGAAAGAACAAAGACACATTGGAAAGCAGGCTTCATTGGCACACAGGCAAAGAATTAGCCGGCAAAGTACTTAGAATGGACATGCGACCACACAGTTGAAAAAAAAAAGAGTTTGAATCTCTCAACACGAAGTCTTGGCTTTGGGTCCCCTTGGTTTAAATATGGACATTTGAAATGGAGGAAAGTTGCTCCGTGCCATGTTGCAATAGCTTTCTCACCACGTGCTAAGTGACAACAACACAATATTGTTGGATAGTTAGGACTGTGTTGTTTTCTGATTTACAGCCTGGGAAACTTTTCTGGTTCTGGGAATATATTGCATGAGAACACGTGTGTTGAAGCTAAAATTAGCATCAAACCGTCAAAATTCTTCTCATATAACCAGCACTGCAATATTTAGATTTTAAGATGGTGTTTAAAAATGTAAATTTAATAACCATTCTCAGAAAAAATGATCAGAAAGATAAAAAATATGACCATTGAAACAAAAATACCATCAGGAGTAATTGCTGTGATTGTTCACTTTTATAAGAAAATAGAACACTTAAGGACCTAGGAAAAAGTCATAGTGTGAAACTTTTGCTCTAAGAAAAGCAGGGCTGGCACAGTGTCATAGTGGTTGGGCTCTGTGCACTGGGAGCCGGATCCCACATGGCCAACAGCGGGTGGCCTTCCATCCCAGGTGGCTTGAAAAATCTGCCTGGTGTTTGCATGCACCAGATCCTGACAAGGGAGGAAAGGAGATTGTGGTAATCACATCCCACTGGGGGATGCTTCTCTCTCTTCTCTTTCTCCCTCTCTATGGTGAGCACACATGCGCTCTGGCAATTAAAAACGATCAGACAAAATCCTATGCCTGCTCAGAAAAACTTCTGGAAAATCCATGAGGAAAGTAACTGGATGAAGCTGAGAACTGTAGACAGATCATCAGGAGATATGGCAACAAAACAGGGTAGAATTGGAACTTGGCAAAGACCTGATTACTTGGGAAGGTGGAGCAGAGGTTCCAGTGCGAAAGCTCATTAATCAAGAACTTAGATTCTCGTTTAGCACAGGAGGAGTGGTTCCTATTGTAGAATGTTCTCAAACACCAGAGGTCCACCGGCCCAGCTCCAGCAGCTGTCTTCAGTTGTCGCCTACGGATCCAAGCTGAGACGAAATTAAGGATGGGGCTGCTGCCTCTCCGGTATTGCCCCATGCTCACATTTCAGAGACTAAAAAGCAATGCGTATCGAACGTCTTCTGATCAAGTAGGGTAGCTGAAGTGTAAATAAATGTATTTCGTCTAAAACCCAGTATAGCTTTCTACTTGAATTGTAAAGTACTGCTCATAAAAGTAACTTTTTAGAACTTGCCTCCTTGTTTTTTTTTTTTTTTTTTTTTTTTTCCCAGAAAAACTAATTATGCCCAGTGTCGCAGAGCTTAGCCTTCTCACAGTTCTCCAGGTGGAAGCTCCGTGAGCTCTTGTATGAAGAGGGGGGGAGACTCGAAGCAGTCTGGAGCCGGCATGACTAGCCAGATTGAATCCCTCTGGCTTTAGCTCCCTTTCCGTTTTGAGCAAATAACATATAAGAAACCGTACAGATATTATTAAGTAATGATGTCTGGACAGATGCCATGGGAGTCCAAAGATGACAAAAAGGAAAAGGGAAATCTCTATGAATGTAAAGTTACAGGTATAGTTTATATTTGCATGACTAATGGGGGAAGTAGCTATCGACTTCTGAAACGTTATTAGCACTGCTGTTACAGGCATGCCTCCAAGTGAGAGAAAGAAAATGGTCCTTCTTCTTGCATGTGGGTATCTCATGTTCTCTAATACATTTCTGGCTCTTCTCATAGTGTAATCAGAATTTTGAATATTCTTACAATTTTATCAAATAAAGTAGAATCTGTTACCTGGACAAACACATTAGGAAATGAAAGTTACCAGTTCTACAATAAAAGTTAACAAGAAAATGGGATGCAGTTATAGAAAGAGTCCTTCTACTAAAGGGTGTCCGTTCACGAGATCCGTAAAAGTGCAGTGTTTGTAACAGTTCCTCCTTTCTGAGTGGCTCTGGTTCTGTAAAGCCTTTTCAGTTCAAATCCCATTGTTCATTACCCCTGCAAAGTATTAAAGGAGTTTCTATGTCTATTTAACAGAGTTGAAGAGTACACAAAAAAGTTTAAAAAGGCTTGGACTTGGTCAAAACTAGAAGAGGAAACTACCCCTTAAATATATGATTTTATTTGTAAACTTAGAGAGGTTTGATATAACACTGATTTTGAGATATTTGTCATATTCTTATATACCAGTGTGATATAAAAATAGCTCAGATACTTGGGTTTTCCTGTCTCCTCCTTTCACTCCCAGGATGTAGTAATTGTTCCATTTGCGGTGGACTAACACTTCTCCTGGGGCCCCCACACCCTGCAGACTCTGCGCCTTCAGTCTCCTCCTCCATCTCTGGAGAAAAGCTGAATGTGTCCATGAGCATTTTCCATAAACCCGACATATGAAATCCTTGTCAACAACCGCAAATAATCCGATGTTAGTCATCAAACTTTTCCTTTTCTACTCTTAGATACACTTTTAAAGCTAATAAAATACAAACACTTTTCAGGCATTAAAGTTAAGTCATAAATTCTCTTGAGAACATTCACACCATATATAGTCAGTGACTGGGAGATTTTCCGTATAGTTCAGTAGAAAGAGTTTATTAGTCAAAGATAACAAATCATGGATTACTCATTGAAAAGCTGTGACAAATTTAAAAACAGGCATTTTTTATGTATACTCCATTCTTTACATTTTGAATAAGCAGACATATGTCTCCCCATTACCCTCCCCCCGCTTTTCCTTTATTACAGAAAGTACTTCATACTGGGGCATGGTCATGCCGTAGTCCTAGTTCTTCCATTTCTCATTTCATCGGGATTTTGGGTGCACACACACATAGTTGGTGTGGTTTTCAAGCCCGGCTGGGATTAGAATCGCAGTTGACTGTGTGGGATTCGGCTCCCAGTGCACAGGGCTGAACTGCTATGTTACGGACTGTCCATCCGGGTCTGTTTGGCCCGCTGCATTTTATCAGTCAGTGCAGCTGCATTGGCCTTGCCTGTTTAAAAGCCTGGCTAGGCTGGTCGACTGGCCTGTTCATTTGGTTCAAAATCTAAGGCCTTTTATTTTGAAATTTGATTTATTTGCTTGCTCACAGGGTCCTGCTTCGTTATTTCTCCTGCCACAGTTTACAGAGTAGCTGGCACTAGAGGCGTGTGCCTGCATTTCTGGCTTTTAGGGTGGGCCTGGAATTGAACCCGGGCCTCCTTCACCTCATAGCAGTATCAACCGGCATGTGCTGCCATGGCTGGGCCCCGGAGCCCCTTATTTCAGCATCGGATAATAGTGTCATAAAACATGTAGCGCACTAGAAAGCCTTTTTCCCCCCTTTCAGCATAGCAAAGTCCTGATTGTTTTATTTTAATTACCTTATTTATTTTAGAGTGTGTGCATGCGCATGAAAGAGAGAGCCGGGCAGGCAGAGGTACCTTCACCAGGAACTTGTCTCACTGGGATCACATTTCCTAGCCCTCCAGCTCCTCAGGATCCTGGACACCTGTGTGTACCTGGGGTATTTCCAAGCCAACCTGACGTCCAAACCAGGGACAGCCATACGGCTTCAACTCTATAAAGGCAGTTGTGTTACTGCTGTGCTATAGTGGTTGGGCCTAATTTTTATTTACTGTATTTATTTTCCCGTGTGTATGTGTGGGCACGTGCATGCATGTGTAGTTTTAGAGAGGGTCTCACCTTGTCATAATCCTCCTGTCTCAACCTCCTGAGTAACTGAAACTACAAGTACCCATCATCATAGCTGGCTTTGAAATTGTTGTTAGACTTTATTTATTTATTTATTTATTTATTTATTTATTTATTTATTTATTTATTTATTTCATAAGTGAGAGAGAGACAGTGCCTGTCCGTTAGGGTCCTGACCGCATGACTCACCTCCCCCAGCTTTCAGTTAGCCCCAGTCATGTGCACGCCTGTACCTGGCATGCTCAGCGAGCCTGCCCACTGAGGGAGCCTTGCAGAGTGGCTCCTTTTCCCACTGCACACTGTCTGGTCCCTACATCTGGCTTTTAGAGTAGGCCAAGAGCTGAAGCTGGACCTCCCGTGTGGTGTCAGCCTACCGTGCACTGCCATTGCTGAATCCTGATTGTTTTTAAATATCCTGTTTGTAATTTAGGATTTAGAGTCTTTGTCCTTACTAGAATAGCAGAGTCAGTATAGCAGAAATCCTCCTCCTCTGCTCTATTTTTCTTCTTAGCACTTTTTAAAAATATTTTTAAAAGAATTATTTAACTTATTATTTATTTTAATTTGACCATAGCAAGAGAGAGAGAGAGAGGGAAAGTGAGAAAGCTAGCTGCCAGATCTGGGACTCGAACTGAAGTTGGCCCTGTGGGAGTCTAGCACCCTTAACCACCACGCCAGCAGCGCTTTAGCACGTTCCACTAATGTGTTGTATGTTTTACTTCTGAATGTTACGATTATATACATTTATTTATTTATTATTTTATTAATTAAATTTTACAGAGAGAAAGAGGGAGAGAGGGAGAGAGGAAGAGAGAGAGAGAGAGAGAGAGAGAGAGAGAGAGAGAGAGAGAGACAAAACTGCCAGGTCTGGGACTTGAACCGTGGTTGGCTCTGTGGGAGTCTAGTGCCCTTAACCACCCCTGCACCTGTTAGCCTCTTATGTTTACTTTTGAAACTTGTTATTTGTCAACCCCGATAGAATGTCAGCTCGATTCAGGTAGGATGGTCTGTCTGCTTCATTCCCCTCTCTTCTTTTCTTCTGTTTTAAGACAGTCTCACTGGTCACAGTCCTCTCGCCTTGACTTCGCATGTCCCTGGAACTAGAGGCACACACCACTGTGGCCAGCCCTTAGTTAGAGCGGGACTGAACTGGCTTCCCCGCGGTCCCAGCCCACAGAGATAGTGTCTCAGTACGCACACCGCTGAGGCCAGCCTGGCGTCTTCAGTTCTCACCAGATACCTCGCCAGTCATGTGTCCTCGGTATTTGTAGACGGAAGTATTCTAACTGTGTCATGTAGTCGTGTGTCTAAGTTTAGGGATATGCCAGAGAGTTAACACGTCAGTGTTCTGATTGCCTTATCTGTCCATATGTCCAAAAGAAAAAAAAGAAAAAACGTGATTGTGTGAGTTTATAAATGCTTGCTTTTGAATATTTTAATAGTTACTGTACTTCCAAGTTAAAATTACAGATTAAATTCCTAGTTACTTATAAACCAGGATTATTTTTCATTGTATATTAATATCTTCTTTTTAATATAGCCCTTTAAGTTAAATCTTTTCCATGAATCCACTAAAATCAACTATACCATTTTCAATTGATTCTAAGACATACAATCTCAGCACATTTTACAGTTGCTCATTTTGAGATTATGTCTTAATGTTATCACACTTAAAACAGTTTTTTTCCCCACAAAGCTCCATTAAACGATGCTGAAGCAATATAAACAATAAGATTTCATCCTGGATCAATTACTTTAGTTATATTTGAAGTTTTAGATACTTTTTGAGAATCATTACAGTTTGATTTCTAGGATAATTAGTTCCCATTTGAACCACAAAGCCACTAGAGGCCCTTCCAAAAAGAACCAAAAATGCAAAAAACTTGATAGTCTTCTTTTACATATTTCAGTTACTCCAATAAAATAGTATTTGGGGGGAGCGTTTGCTATTCGTACATATTAAATGAGAGGGAATGATTTATCACCCAATAGTGATTGCAAGGTGCTGCCTGTGACACAGAATGTAATGGAAACCTGCCTTTTTGCAGTTTGACAAATGAACCCAGCTCAGCTGCAGACTTTCCGAGTTTTAGAACTAAATCGTGGTGACTGCAGAATAGGTTTTGTCCTTTATGGGCTTCTGGACTCCTGATGCTGTGAGTGTAGACAGATTGGAACACCCATCCAGATGTTTCCTATATGTAGCCTGCTCTGCTAGGTGCACTTTTCATACCAGAGTTAACCTCCAGAGCCCTATTCAATTTTTGATAGAATATTAAAATCATATGTTAAACAAATGTTTGCGACAATTGGGGCCTGACAGTGGCACTGAGGTCAGGCAGCCAGACTCATATGGGGAGGTCCTGGCTTCGCAGCCTGGTGTTTCCCTAAGCACATAGAGAAATCAGGTGCCTGTCATCAGGGCTGCCTGAGCCTGGGGTGGATCACGGCACGAGGACCCTTCTGGGGATGTGTCTGTCTGTCTGTCCGCTTTTCTGTGAAGAACTGAACTAAAACATAAGGTATGTGAGAACCTATTATTTTTCTCCCAGGTAGAAAAATTAACCAGCTCTCTGGGCCTCAGTTTTAGTATTTGAAAACAAGAGAACTAGATTATGGAATATGATAAAAACACATAACATTTTCTTAAAAATGGGTATGTTTTAGAAGGATTCAGTTTGACTAAAGTAAATATATATATATATATATATATATAAATATTCATATATATACATATATATTTACATATTTATTTATGAATGAGACTATCTATTGTTTGGAAAAAGAATGATCCCCTTGCTGTTTGAATTCAACATATGTATTAATCCTTACTAAAAATGGGATCTTACTGAAGTGGGCTAATATTTTACTTGTCACTTTAAGGAAAATAGTTCAGTCCTGGCTGAGTATAGGACTGGCTCCAGTCCTAGCCTTTGTCACCACTATCATTTACTATCTGTGGTGTTTAGTTTCACATGACAAGCAAAACATGATTGTTAAGCACATACTATCTCATGTAATTCAGAAGTGCCTCAGTCGCAGACTACCGCTTCTGTCTTGCTCTCTGATCTTGCTGAGTCTGTCACCACACAGATCAGATCTAATCATCATTTTTTTCTTTCACTGCTTATTTATTGGTAGACTTACTGCTTTCAGTATTCAATATTACTAGAATATTCCAAGTTGTTTAATAATAAAATTAAAAATTCTAAAAATATTTACCTTCATATGCAAATGTCAATAATGAGACTAGTGTAAATTTTATTAACAGTAAAATATAATCTAAATGTGTTTGTTGCCACGAAATTAAAATCAGGATGCAGCTCTCATAGAACTCTATAATTCTAACCTGATATAGCTGTTTTTCCCCTTAAAATATTTCATATACTAAGCAAAGGTGCTATCGATGAAAGTTATAAAGTTAATAATAATGATGCTCTTAAATGCTTCTAAGATCATTTAATTTCCTTTGACATTATATTTATATTGATTGTTCATGTGATAATTTAATAGAAATTTCTCCTCAGAATCAGTGATAGAATTAGACATACTAATTGTTCAAATGTAATAGCAACAGTGCAAAATGTTGTAAGTCAAAAGTTCTTATTTAAATCTTTAATACTCTTCTTTAAAATTTCTTTTTCTTTTTTTTAAACATTTTATATCATTTGACTTGTAAAGAGAATTTACCCAACATGAAATACATCTCAGACCAGTCCAGGTGAAAATACTATACACATTATCAATAGGTAATAAACCATTTCCTGTCCCACAAATGTCTTGTATCTCTATTTTTTTCTCCCTGATTTCCTTCCCTATACTCTTCCCTTTTCCCACCCTCCTTCCATGCTGTCTGCAGTGTCCATAACTATTTTCACTGCTTTTATGCTCTTTAGTCTTTCAGTCTCTTCCATAGTATGTGGGCATCTATTAAGTGGAGACATACAATATCTTTCTTTCATATTCTAGCTAACTTCACTCAGTAGTAAATATTCCATATTTGAGTACTTTCTATCAAATGGCAAGGTCTTGTTGCTTTTTACAGCTGAATAGTATTCCAAAGAGTATATGTGCCACGGTTTTTCAATCCGTTTGTGGACATTTGGGTTGGTTCCATGTTTTAGCAATCGTGAATAATACTATAGTAAACATCGATGTTCAAGCTCTTTTCCAACTGAGCATTCTCTTGTCCTTTGGGTAGATACCTAGGAGTAGGATTGCTGGATCAAATAGTAGTTCTATTTGTAGATCTTTGAGGAATCTCCATATTGTTTTCCACAGTGGTTGGACCAATTTATATTCCCACTAAGAGTGTAGGAGAATTCCCCTTTCACCACAACCCTATGAACACTTATCACTTTTCATATTTTTAATCTTTGCCATTTGGACAGCGGTTAGGAGGTATCTTATTGTGGTTTTAATTGGCATCTCCTTTATGATGAGGGATATTGAGCATTTCCTCATATGCTTTTTGGCTGTTCATTTGTCTTCCATAGAGAGTTTTTTGTTCAGCTCATTTTCCCATTTTTAATTCAGTTAACCTTTATTTTTCCATTTGATTTCTCTGTGTATTCTGGTTATCATCCCTTATCTGAGGCATAGTTTACAAAAATATTCTCTCATTCCTTTAATATTCTTTGCTGAAATAAATGATAACATAAATGAAAGCTATCAGTCAGGTCATGGGTAATGAAGTATTTACAAAGTATCTTGAAGGGCCAGCAGATAGTGTAATGGTTATGTCCTTGGACTCCCATGTAGTTGACTGCTCTTTGAGTCCTGGATCTGGAGGCTTGAAACATGCCAGAAAGTGTGTTGTGTGTGCCTAAGACCCCAGGAGGAGACTGGAGGAGAAGGAACTGGGGCATGGCCATCCACCCTGGGGGATGATTTCTCTTTGTCTCTGTCTCTTTGGTGAGTGCACATACCCTATAACAAAAATCTAAGCAAACAAACAAACAAAGTACTTTGAAAAAAGTAGATACACTTAAAATATGTAATTTGTATTTTGTATTCTCTTTTACTTCCCTTGCTAACTGTAACTCTAAGATTCTTATTTACTATTCCTTTAAAAAGATTATTATGGGACCAGCAGTTAGCGTAATGGCTGTCGCTGGACTCCCATGTAGTTGACCATGGTTCGCGTCCTGGACCTGGTGGCTTAAAACTCACGCCGGGCGCGTGTGCATGCGTGCCCAAGATCCCAAGAGGAGAATGGAGGAGAAGGGATTGTGGCATGGCCACTCCCCCTGGGGGGTGATTTCTCACTTTCTGTCTCTCTGTCTGTCTCTGTCTGGCGAGCACACGCGCCCTATAGCAAAAACCTCTCAAAAAAAAAAAAAAAAAAAGATTATTATGACCTTTAATACTCATTGCAAACCATTTGAAAAATACAGATATTATAAAGAAAAGAGTAAAAATATTTGTTAGTTCTATTACCTGAGATAACCACAGACAATATTTTGATTAATTTCTTTTCACTTTTTCTAGTATATGCGCACTTATGTATAATAAATTTCATATTGAGCATATGTTTTGTAATTTGACTTTTGTAATATTTCACAAATATCTTGATCATGTCTCAAGCTCCTAAATTTTACGTTAACATATACTTCTTTTTTTTTTTTTTTTTTTTTTTTTTGAGAGGTTTTTGCTATAGGGCGCGTGCGCTCGCCAGACAGACAGAGACAGAGAGATAGAAAGCGAGAAATCACCCCCCAGGGGGGATGGTCACGCCGCAATCCCTTCTCCTCCATTCTCCTCTCGGGATCTTAGGCACGCACGCACACGCGCCCGGCGTGAGTTTAAGTCACCGGGTCCAGGACACGAACCGCGGTCGACTACGTGGAAGTCCAGTGACATAGCCATTACGCTAACTTCTGGTCCCAACATATACTTCTTTTTAAAACAATTTTGTTGAGAGGTTTTTGCTATAGGGTGCGTGCGCTCGCGAGAAAAGACGGGAGAGACAGAGACAGAAAGTGAGAAATCAACCCCCGGGGGTGGGGATGGCCATGCCGCAATCCCTTCTCCTCCATTCTCCTCTTGGGATCTTGGGCATGTATGCACATGCGATTGGTGTAAGTTTAAGCTACTGGGCCCGGGACTCATGGGAGTCCAGAAACATAGCCATTGCATTAACTGCTGGTTCCAGAACAGTTTTGTTTTATTACGGGATCTTGCCATGTTATGATTCTTGTGCCTTGGCCCCCTGAGCTGAGTTTACAGGTGTGCATCACCACCCTCAGCTCCTGTTTTGTTGTTGCTGTTTTTTTTTTTTTTTTTTTTCTTTTGGGAAAGGTCTCTGCTGCCAAGGCTGACCTCCTAACATGTCCTCCAGCGTCATCCTCCGAGTTGCTGGGGTTACAGATGCCTACCATTGTGTCCAGCCTTAAAATACACATTTAATATTTACATAATACTGCATAGTTAGCTGCTTTGATTTCTTCCATTATTTTGGTCCTGTAAGTACATGTAATTATCATTGGTGAGTTTAAAAGCGTAATAGAGCATATATATATTTTTTAATTTGCCATGGTATGTGCACTCTCTCCAGAGAAAGAGTGAGAGAGAAAACACCCCTGCTCTCCAGTGGGAAACAGCCATGTTGCAATTCCTTCTCCTCCATTTCTCCATCCTGTTGGGATCTCAGGCACCACACACATACCCAGACTGTTTTTCAAGCAGCTGGGGCCAAGTTTCAAACTGTGAGGTTGGCCATGTGACATCCAGCTCCCTTAACCACTTTCCGTGGGACCCACCCTGTAACTGTAATTCCTTTCTTTTTTTGGTTGATTAGATAGTCTCCTCAGCTGCATTAACTTCAGAGTAGGCTTCGTGGTGTATAGTTTGGCATTTTCCAAAATTTCTCAGCATAAGCAGGCAATATAATAAGCACTGACCAAGCTCTTGTTAGTTTGGGTAACTGCAGATAATATATCCCTATATATGTATATAAATGTATTGGGTCGTTGGGAAAGTCATGTTGCAGTTTTGCATAGAAAAATACATCTTGATTTTCCCAATAACCTAATTCATATGTCTATACACTCCTATATATGTATATAGATGTGTATGTATATTCGTATATTACCTAGCGGCAGAATAGCTTAGGGAAATGAGCTACTGAAGATCTGAATGAAATATTTTAGAATTTGCTGCATTCCATTTTCTCAGTTGTGTTGACTTGTACAGACACATATGGCACCAAGATATAGCCAGGATACTGCTTCACTATCTCTGGAACTAGGGAGGAAGCTTCTGTATTGTTATTTCAAGTGCCCCAAAGGTATCCAGCCACGGCAGGCTGCAAGGCTGCCTCAGGCAGGCAGGAGAGGCATGTGTCCCGAGCCAGCCATGCAGACAGGACCTGGAATGTTGCCTGGGTGTAAAAATGAGTATGGAGCCACTAACTCTCCAGGAAGCATCCTCAAGGGTTCTCAGAGACTCATGTTCGGGGACTTGGATAATTTAGTAACCAAATGTGTACTGTTTGGATTTGCTTTTCTTTGATACTGTGAGTTTGCAATATCTGACCTCTTTTTGGTTTTATTTTATGATTTTATCTGGAGATTTATCAACAATGTCATTGAAAAAAAAGTTCTGTCTTTGTGAACTTTTATCAGAACATCTATTTCTACTTTTAGTCATTTCTGTGTTATTTCCCACATATAACCAAAATCAGATGTAATAACTAGCTCTTAGGCCCCCATTAATTCTAGCTGTATAACAAATCATTCCAGTCCATAGTGACAGAACCACAGTTATTTTATGATCGCCCACCGTTGCTTTGGCCAGGACTTTGTGTAGGAGTTGGCTCTTCCACGCACTTGTAGTCAGGCAGTAATGGCCCGGGGTCTTCCACGCACTCAGGCAGTAATGACTGGAGTTGGAACGAGGGGCTGGGACAGCTGGCCAGCCCATCTGGCATCTGTTTCTCTTCATGTAGCCTCGGGGCGTGTCCACAGGAATCTCTCTACCTGGGCTGATGTGGGCTTCCTCCTGGCATGGCAGCCTCCGGGCCATCGGACTGCCAGTTCAACAGCTGAGTGGTCAGGGGAAAGTGTGAGACGTGTTCCGGTGAGCAGGGAGAGAGCATTGCCTCTCCTTGCCGTAAAACAGTTTAGTCTCTGACATCAGAGAGCATCACTTATGCTGTGGTCAGGATTTCAAGGTGAGGGACTGTACATTCCAGTGCATGATGTCAGAGTGTCACAGTCACATTGTACGAAAACAAGAGAAATGTTACTGCGGTCCTCTTTGGAAAATATATCCTGCCATAGTCCGTCCTCTGACCACAGCCACTGAGACCTTCTCCACATGCAAGGTCCACTCATACCTGCTCTCAACACCCCCTCCTCAAGTCCTTTTCTATTACTGTATTAGCTCAAAGTCCAGGATCTTGTCTTCTAAATCAAGTCCAGGTGCAAATACAGCTCTTTGGATAAGACTCTTGTATATTGAAAACCTTTGAGTCAAAGAGAGACATATCTGTCTTTCACAAACCCAACATTCAATAATGGGACAGGCCTGGGGAGAGAAATCTGTAGTTCTTCTGTTCAAAAGGGTAAAATGGGAGGTTGTTAAATTCCCTAGCAGTCTAAAATCCAGATGGACGTGTGGCCATTTGCTCAGTGAAGGCTTGGTTCATTTCCTGGGAATTGAATTGGTGACTCTTGGCTCCTCCTACTGTGCTCTGGTTTCTAACCTCTGAATCATCATCCTTTTTCCAAACAACATGGCCAGTATTTACAACTGGCAGTTTTTCAGTCTTCTTCCTATGTATGGGTGTTTGGGTGTTCAGAAGGTTACGTTGTCTTTGTTTCCTTTCCATTGCAGCTGGTACAGTTCTTTAAAAGTATTGAGAGTTTGTTCTGTATCAATTTATATCTGTTCTGTCAGTAAAAGTCACACGCCCAAATCTTGGAGATAGTCACTTCTTTACCAGGGATTCCCTGTGAGGCTGCTCAACACCCTGAAGATTCTTAGTCCTGTCTAGCAGAGAAGGTCAGCTACGGTGTCCTTAAATCCTCCAAAGGCCTTTTAACTGTCTTAAAGGATCCAGTACTGAGATGTTTATTTGTAGTCTTTCTGGCCACAACTGGCATTTTTCCTCTGATCTTTTTAATTTTGAGACTGCTTTCTCTCTGGAATAACAGGAATGCAAAATAGTTTTATTTGCAAACTCAGCAAATTCTTCCTTTCTTTTTATTTATTTATTTTTTTTGAGAGAGAGATTTTTGCTATTAGTGCACATGCACTCACCAGAGAGATACAGAAAGTGAGAAATCACCCCCAAACGGAATGGCCATGCCTTAGTTGTCTACTCCATCCTCATACCATGATTTTGAGTATGCACACACATGCACCTGGCGTGAGTTTCAAGCTTTCTGGTCCGGGACTTGAATTGTGGTTGGCCATGTGGGTATCTAGAGACGTAATCATTACACTATCTGCTGGTTCATTCGTTCTTTCTTTCTCTCTCTTTCTTTCCCTCCCTCCTTCTCTCCCTCCCTCCCTCCCTCCCTCCCTCCCTCCCTCCCTCCCTCCCTCCCTTCCTTCCTTCCTTCCTTCCTTCCTTCCTTCCTTCCTTCCCCTTTCTCTCCCTCCCTCTCTCTCTCTCTCTCTCTCTCTCTCTTTCTTTCTTTCTTCTATAATTTTCCTAAAACCTTAAGGGTTTCTCTTATATCTTGTTGATTTTTGTCCACATCTTATCAGAAGTAGCAAAAGGGAGCCAGATCAGTATTCTATGAATAGTTGGAAAGCTCCTCGCTAGATCCTTAGCGTTTATTAGATACATTTTCTGTTTTCAGTATCGTTGTGAGCAATAGCGATCCCAACAGGAGTGCTAAATTATCTGCCACCACAAGATAGGAATCTCTACCTTCCGTTAACACAAGCCACATCTCTGTGAAGCCTCAAGAAGTTCTACTGTGGGGCCAGCAGGTGGTGTGGTGGTTAAGGGAGCTGGATTCTCATACAACTAACTAACTGCGGTTCGAGTCCTGGACCTGGTAGCTTCTTTCTCACTTACTTTCTCTTTCTCGCTCTGTTGTCAAATTAAAATAAATAAGTAAATAATTAAAGTAAAATAAAATAAATTTTTTAAAAAAGAAAGTTCTGTGAGGCTTCCACGAAGAATTTCTTTCAGGCCCTTCTGGCTTTTATCTGCTGTCCGTTTCCAAGGCCAGTGCCCCAATGCCACGTGTGTTGTGGTTGTTTGCTTTTTAAAATAGTTCTCACTTTAGCTATCAAAGAATGTTCTAGTTATCTATTGTTTTTTAGCAAATAATTGAAAAATTTGGTGGCTTAAAACAACAAAAATAACATACTTGCTTCTCATGGTTTCTGAGTGTCAGGATTTGCTACAGGGCTTTCCTGGGTGGTTCTGGCCTGGGGTCTCTTAGGCCCTGGGTGTCAGATGGGGTCTGGAGTTGGAATGTGAGAGGCGGAAGCTGTGAGAGCTGTCCAAGTATGTCCTTATTCTTGTGGTCTCCAGGGCGCTCTGGTTATCCAAGTCAGCCTTATCTAAGAGCACACTGTCCTCTGGATCGTCAGGCTGGTCAACTGGTAGAGGTGGGGGTTGAATAAAACTTTATGACCTGTCCTTGGAAGTCATATAATGTCATATTTTCCATAGTTTCCATGATTAAAGGAGAAAGAACTTAGATCCCACCTCTCAGTGGAGAGACTCCCCAAAACATATTGTTAAGAAAACTATTTGGGAAGGGTGGATTGTTGTGACCATCTTAAAATCTGCCACACGTCTTTGTATCTGGTCTTTACAGGTTAACTCCAAAGTTAATAAGACATTGCTAAAGATATTGATAGAGATATATAGCTCTTTATGTTAAAAAAAATAAGGACAAGAAAATTTAACATTCTCGTTCTTGTGTGTGTGAGTGTGTTTGTTTGCTTTTTCTTTAGTTGCCAAAGGGCATATGGATTCTTGGAGTTGGAGAGGGAGGAGGAGGAGAGAAGAAGCACCCCTCTGTGGGACATGGCCACCTTGCAGTCCTTTTCATTTGTCCATCCAGTCAGGATTTGGGGTGAGCACACCACACATGTGCAGTGTGTTCTTCAAGCCACAGTCAGCAGTGTGGGATCTGGCTTTCTAGGTGCAGTGCGTAGCCACTGTGCTACAGGCCCAGCCTCACATCCTGGCTTTTATTCTCAAATTTTGCTATTTAAACCCTCTGTGAATTTCTGTTTGTAGCATTTAATGGTAATTCAAATTTGATGTTTGAAGAAAAGAAATTTTGGCAAAGTTGAAATTACGATTGTGGGTGGTGCTCGTTTTAAGTTATATCAAGTTCTCAGACATGCAGAATTTATGAATGGTAATAGTTTTAACCGGCCAGCTATTGAAATCTTGTGTTTTTGCAAGAAAAGAGGAAAACATGTCCTTTTAAAACAAAGAGAAGTCATAATTTTCTCAAATCGAGCTTCAGCAAAAGTATCGCCAGGTAGTCCTGATGATCCTGAAAGTTAATCTTTTAACATGTCAAGAGCCACGTGGGGGATCCGAACGGTGCAAACGTCACGTGGGGCAACACATGTGCAGCTCAGGCATCTCTATTCTGCTTGGCTATGCCCGCCCAGTTTATCTTTTCTTACTCCATATGTGGGCCACGTGTGCTTTGGAAAGGTTTTGACCATTTCGGATGTTTAGTCTGCATAGGTTGGACCCCGTTCCTTGCATCTTATTACTTCGGTTTCCCCTTTGCTTTCAGCAATAACTTTCTTCAGCAAGTTTTGTGGTAGTGCCAGGCATGCAGCAGCTCGTGAAAACCAAGGACCAGAAAGCCGCCACCTGTGTGAAGCACAAATGTGTCTTCACAGGGCTGTCAGGGGACCCCGTTTCCCGGGGCCTTCCTAGAAGGGTCACAGGAAATAGGGGGATGGCACATGTCGAGAAAGAGCACAGTTCACCGCATTTCTTCTCCCGATGCGAGCACGCTGCTTTGTGACAATACGCTTGGCCGCTGACAAGGAAAATTCAGTCATCGCAAAATTGAAGGCAGTGTATCTTAGTGACTCATTAGCTGTGGTTGGAATGATGTTCTGAAATTCAGGCACTGTGTGGTTATGATCGGGGTGAAGTCTCAACGCAGGACCGAGTGCTTACTCCAAGTCATAGCCACAATTTTGCCTCAACTACTCACCCTCAAGCAAATGCCTCTGTGATGTATTATGAATTCCAGCAAGCAGTCTAGTGAAATTGGCAGGAGGTTTGTTCTTTTAATTACAACCTGATTTCTAAGACTATTGAATTATCTTAAACATTAGGTCATGATGTGGTAGTTAAGGCACTGGACTCCCACATAGCTGACCATGGTTCAAGTCTCGGACCTGGCAGCTTGAAAATTGCATCAGGCATGTGTGTGTACCTGTCCAAAGTCCAGGAGGAGAATGGAGCAGAAGGGATTGCCGCGTGATCACTCCTCCTGGGGATACTTTCCAACTTTCCTTTCTCTGTCTCTCACTCTGGCGAGCACATGTGCCCTATGGCAAAAACCTCAAAACATACATATATAAATGTTAAGTCATTAGGTAATAGTAAATCTATAAACGCAGAGTATGACAAAGATAACATGAAAAACATTGAAAATTGGATTAGAAGAACATAAAAATAAAACAAAGTGGATAATAGGAATGTCTGATTTTGATAAAAAATATATTCAGATCATTTCAGTATTCTCCTGTCAGCAGCTAAGCTTTACAGTTCAATTTATGGTTGTTCATTATTCATAAAAATTCAGCTTGTCATTCATTTAAGTAAGACTTAGATGTCTTATTTATTAGCTTTCTACTCTGATTCTAAAACTTTCCTATTTCTAAAAGAGTCATTAACTCATTGACTATCATGGAGAAGTTGTACCAAATGTATGTAGTCAGCTTTGTGCAGGATCAAATAACCCAAATATATTAGCATTTAAAGACATTTTTGTATTTTTTGCTTGTCTCAGAAGTGGTACCCTCCTCCTCCTTATCCTCTGCATGTCTTAGGGTTTACCTCTGCTTCCTAAAACTGCTTGGTGGTCCCCATGGTTGGAAGATCAAACCCCTTCTTCCCTTTCTTGTCTCATCTGCTGATCCTCCTCGCCCCTGGCCTCTCCAGCAGCACAGACGCTTGGCATTGCTGGTGTAGAGCGTACTACCGTTCACAGCTTGCCTCCTTCTGGAATGGGTCCATTCTGCCTCCTCTCCTAGACTAATCCCTACTCTGCCTCCTAGGACTGTTCTAGGACACCTTTCCTCCCTAAAGAAGTTGGTACTTAGCATCTTATTATCCTCATGCCCAGTTCTTGCATTGCTTTTATGACTGTGCGTTATGGATTTTGACTGTTCTACTTGGAGAGTAGGATTGTGTCTCACATATTTTTGCAGGTAATAGGTGCCTGGTATATGTGAGATATTCAACATTATTCACCGAAGGAATTATTAAGTGAGTAAATTTATAGTACTGTATTCTATGCCCTCCCCTCCCTGTCCCTCCCCTCTTTTTTTAGTTTTTGCTCTAGGGCTTATGCGGAATGGCAGAGAAGGGATTGCAGTGTGGTCATCCTCCCTGGGGGATGATTTCTTGCTCTCTGTTTCTCTGTCTCTGTCTTTCTGGCGAGCCCATGCGCCCTATAGGAAAAACCTCTAAAAAAAAAGAGAGAGAGACAAAGAGAGCGAGCGAGTGAGTAGAAGTGAGAAATCACCCTCTATCGGGGGCTGACCATGTTGCAATCCCTTCTTTTCATGTGTCTGCACTTTAATGGTGGGAGGTTGGTAAGTTTTCATTCTCATTTATGAACCAGGTGATTAATACTACAAAAAACGCTACTGTGAATATGCAAAAAGGTGTAAAACACAGTCCCTGGTTTCAATTAAGGTAGAGTCTACTAAAAAAGAGAAGACTGGTGAGAATACAAGTTGAGAATACTGTGGTTTTAAAGGAAGGTTCAGAAAGAATGCAAAGGCAGTTTTGAGATAGGTAAGCTTGGCTGACCTTATCAGATAGAACTTTAAGGAAGAAGGTTGGAGAAGTTGTCATTTACTGTAACCCACATGCTGTAAATTCCATGACCAATGGACTGTGCAGAAAATTTGTCTAGTGCCTCGAAATTCCTTCAGTGAAAAATGGGTGGTAGCGTCATACTTGTATAAACAGTTTCACTAAATTTTGTTTTGGGCAGCTAAATGAAGGAGGGTTGTGAGTTTATCTGCTGTTGAGTGAATTTTTGAGATGCTCTGTCAGTGGAGCACCAAGGACGACAGCACCACACAATAGCTGAGCAGTTTTGAGCCGATCGTTTCGCGTTCCTGGAATGTGACCAGTACTTGATGGCTTTTGCTTTTCTTACAATTTAGGTTGCTTAGTTTATGGATGGTTATTAGCTGCTCAAAAATAGGAACCTAAATTGAAAATAAGAGTGGAAAATGTACTCTTTTACTATGATTTGGAGACGTTATACTCTGCTAAATATACTCCAGGGAAAGATAGTCCAATGTGTTGATATGAACAATAGAAATACCTACTGTACCTAATAGATGTATCTAAAGGTTTAAATCATTATATGAACGCATGATGCTTCTCAGGTCCCAGCAGTCATAGTAGATAAGTCCGTGGTCTGCTCAGTGGCATAGTGATAACACCACTTTTCTTCTCTTCAAAGATTATTTTCCAGTTGGGTTATGCAACTCTGTCTGGTGTACACACCTTGTCAGATTTACATGTTGCATGATGGTGTGCTCCAAGCAGGTGGGATCAAGTTCACCCATGATCCACACTAGCTGAATCCTAGTGGTCATTGCTAGGAATAATCAAAAAAGAATGTAAATAAAACATACATGCTCTCACATATTTTGTGTCTCTTTTCCTTTGAACAAATTATTCACAATTCATAAACCAGTATATTCTGGAATGCACAGAGAATGCATTATACACAGAGAATCAGACATGGATCTAATCGTATTAGAAATTTTTGTAAGAACTTACTGTCACCTAAATTATCTGAATTTTCAGGAAGAAATCTTTGAATAATTGCTTTTATTTTGTTCTTTTTTCCTTTTTTCCTGAAGGGAGGGAGATTTTTGCTATAGGGCACATGCGCTTGCCAGAGAGACAGAAAACGAGAAATCACCCCTCAGGGGGGATGGCCACGCCACAACCCCTCTCTTCCATATTCCTCTCAGGGTCTTGGGCACACATGCACATGTGCCCAGCGTGAGTTTTTAAGCCACCGGGTCTGGGACTAGAACTGCGGTCGACTACATGGGAGTCCAGTGACATAGCCATTACGCCATCTGCTGGTCCCTTTTTGTTCATAAGGAGAATTTACTTTAGAAAAGAATGTATTCCTAAAGTGCATTGTTCCTTTTAATCAAATACCCAGGTAGAAATTAAAAGGGTTTGTGAAAGTAGTTTCAGATGACATTTTTATCTTCTCATGACTGTTTACATAATTAGACGAGAATTTATTTTCCTCACTACGGCCTAAATTAGTGCTTCTCAGCCTTGGTGATGAATCGGAATCAAATGGAAAGCTTTACGGAGCACTGGTGCCTGGTTCTTGCCCCAGCCATTCTGATTTCACTGGTTGGGAGACAGCCTGGGCCTAAGGGTTTTAAAAACATCCCGGGCGATTTTAATGTGTTGCACAGTTTAATGGCCACCGACCTAAATCAATCACATAATTTTCAGCCACTGTCCATCTATCTGACCTTATTGTGTGTCCCCCTTTCTCGTCTTTCTTTGGGGAGAGTTCGTTGTTTTCAGTCATTTGAACATTGGAGACATTGGAGGTTGCTCTTCCCCAAGGACCCTGCTTTAGCAGTTGCTTCTGCTGGGAATACTCTGAGTCTTTACCTGGCTGGCTCCTTCTCATGGACTCTGCTCCAAGGGATCGTTCAAACAGTTTTTCTAAACTGTGTACCCGCCCGCTCCCCAAGTCTAAAGATTTTTCCCCTGGCATGATCACATTATTCTGATTCACTGTTCCTTTTTTGTTTGTTTGTTTGTTTGTTTGCCTTGAGGTATTATCATTAGTTTTTCTTTTCCCACTAGAATTTTTTTTGAGTTATTTTTATTTATTTATTTTTTTAACCTTAGGGCACATGTGCTCCCCAGAGAGAGAGAGGGAGAGAGAGAGACAGAGAGAGGGAAAGTGAGAAATCACTCCCCGGGGGGATGGCCATACTGCAATCCCTTCTCCTCCATTCTCCTCCTGGGATGTTGAGCACATATACACGCACATATGCACATGGACCTGGCATGATTTTGGAGTCTCCGGGTCCAGGAGTCACGCCACATAACCTCTACGCCATCTGCTGGGCCCTCTTACTAAGTTAAGTTGTAAAGTCCATGGAGGCAGAGGCCTGGCACGTCTGGTTCACCTTCGTCCTCTGAATTAACTTAATACTAAGCTTGTCACATAGGGTTGCTCAGTACATATATATTTATGTTTACTCTTTCACGAGAGTGAGAGACAGGGAACAGGAGAAAGACAAGAACTTTCTTTTTTTTTTTTTTTTTGGAGAGGTTTTTTTTGCTATAGGGCGCGTGCGCTCGCCAGACAGACAGAGAGAGACAGAGAGACAGAAAGCGAGAAATCACCCCCCAGGGGGGATGGTCACGCCGCAATCCCTTCTCCTCCATTCTCCTCTCGGGATCTTGGGCACGCACGCACACGCGCCCGGCGTGAGTTGTAAGCCACCGGGTCCGAGACGCGAACCGCGGTCGACTACGTGGGAGTCCAGCGACATAGCCATTACGCTAACTGCTGGTTCCCAGACAAGAACTTTCTGTGGACTCTCATGGGGTGATCCTTCCCAGCCAGCCAGGATCATGGGTGCATGTAACTGGCGTGTACAGGTAGACCCAGGAAACAAGCATGCTTTCTTCTGTGTAGATCTGGGATCCTTCAAGCCGTGCTGAGCCATTGAGCTGGCCATGAGTTAATGAATAAAAATTTTGATGGAAAAATGATTATGGTAATTGCATATTTATATATTTTTTTTCCTCAAAAACATACATGGGATCACATTTTTAAAATTATTATAAAGATAAGGGATGAAATGAGTAGGAAGTATCAACAGGCTGAAGGACTACACCTAGACACGTGAATGCCCCAGTACTAAAAATGTACTGGACTCGCTGCCGCTGCTTACGGTTCTTATTCCAAGGCTGTAGTTTGGGTCTTGCTATCACTCCAGAAGGTCCCGTTTTTGAAATCGTCACATAGTTGTTGGTTTATTTCTCCTCTTTGAGGTACTCAGGGGCTATCTACCACTTCAAAAAGTTTTCCCTGAGCTCAGCCTCAGGAAGGCACGTGTTTTCCTTGCTGTATGTCCGCTTCATGGCCATTACTGGATTGTATTGTAAGGATCCGCTCACCAGCCTCTAGCCTCATTTGGAGCAGAGATTGTGTCTCTACTGTCAGGCCCAGTAGTAGGTACTTGGTAAATGTTCATTGAATGAAGGCGTAAAAAAAATATTCCACAAGAAGCATTAGAACTGCTAATTAAAATTGTAAAATGGATTTGTCAGGAATGTAAGTAAGTTGAATTAGTTTTTAATAGAATAAAGCAATAAATAAGGGTATCTTAAGCCAACTGGGAGTGGGTGATGTTTCGCACACGTAGGAAATTAGGAAAACATTGTTGGTGCCGACAAGTCTGAGCACCAGCTTCTAACTGCTAATGCGGCTTGTCATCTGAATACAGTTTTCAGCACTCACAGGGGACTTTTTATACATTATTTACCCTTTTTGATAAACTTTTTTTTCATGAGCTGCTATTCAGATAGATGCATTTCCAGGAACACCTGATATGCATTTTTAAATGGGGCTTTTAATTGATGTTGATTGCCGGGAAGCCCAGTGATAACTTTTATCAGCATACTTAGAACTTTGTTGTTCTACCTCAAAGAAAATACAGCAATTTGGGGACACATAAATATTTAAAATTCTCTGTTAGAGGGCCTGTTAGTTCCACGGCTACTGTTGTCTTAACTTTAGTACCTAAATACTATTGGGATGTCGGGAATGTCACGATGCATTTTTGCGTGGTAAAACATAGAAGAATGTTTATGTCATGACTTTTCTGAGGACCAAGTGCATGGGATTGCTCTGTCTGACAGTGTCTGGCTTCAGACTCTGCATTACACATGATTGTACCTGATTACGGAGTGCCTTAGTTCCTTCAGAAGGACAGTCATGCAGTTGAGATGGACATATTTTTATTGCCTCATTTGTTATCACAACTATGATAAAACATAGAGAAAGAAGAGGAAATTCTCAGGACAGAAACGCTGACCAGGCCCCCCCAAAAACCAAACAATACACGGTTGTCACTGCTTTACTGGTAGGAGCTTGGGAGCTGGTGTATGCTTTCTCCTTCTGTTTTTAGGAGGGAATACTGTCCAGGCAAACCAAGCATTTCATGGCATTTCTAAGGAAGAGATGGCGAGCAAGAAGAGCAAGGAATCTTAACACCAGAGCACCCGTAGTGACAGAAAAAGAAAAGTCTTCTGTCTTTTCATTTGAATCAGCGTTTGCACATGTGTGTATCTGGTTCTGCTTGGGCTTCAGGCCTCCTCCGTGTTTACAGGAGATCTTTCTGGGAAGAGACCCTGCGGTGTGGACGTGTGCACGGGGCCTTCCTGTGGAACACAGCGGCTTGGTGTGTTAGGAGAGTGGAATGTGGGGTGTGTGACGGGTGGAAGGAGAATGAAACTGAAAGGGTAGGGCTATGAGGATGGTGGAGAGGCCTGTATTCCACGTTAAGAAGTTCGAATTCTCTGATGTCAGGGAGAAAGGCTATTAGAAAAAAAAAATTTTTTTCTCCTTTATTAGGAGCAGAGAGAAAGGGGAGGAGACAAATTCCATATACGTTTCGAAGGTAGAAACTTACGTATTTAGTAACTAATTGTTAACAGAGAGCAGAAGTGTGACTCTAAGGTTTTTAGCTTGGGTGACTAAGTAATGGTACCGCCATGTCAGCACTGGAGAGAGACAAGAGCTGTGCGTGTGTGTCTGTGTGTGGCCATTATCGATAAAACCATGCATGCCTGAAGTTGGAACACTTTATCTATCCCCTAGGAATTATTGCTTTTCCCTCTAGGAAAATGATTTCTACTGAGAAATGTTCCTATGGTAATACTGACAGGTACATAGGTTTAGCATCCCTAATCCTGCTTCTAGTTCAGAATCTGAAATCTCTAAAATTGAGACTTTATGAGGACTGGCATGATACCACAAGTGGAAAATTCCACACTTAGCCTCATGTGACAGGTCACAGTAAATGATGCAATATAAAATGTTGTTAAAATTACCTTAGGGTATGTGGATAAGGTGTTTATGAAATATAAATGAATTTTATGTTTAGACTTCTGTCCCATCCCTAAGGTATCTCACTGTGTATATGCAAATAGACCCCCCCCCAAAAAAAAAAAAAAACAAAAAACAGAAAAAGAAAGAAATCTGAAATATTTCTGGTCCCAAGCATTTTGAATAAGGGATACTCAGTTTGTTGTAAGAATCAGGATTTAACGTGAGACAACGTGCATTTCTTTTCTTCCTACACATCTTTCTAACTTGGACATCTGGACTGTTCTCTTTCCTGTCTCGAACTCAATTTCCTCATATTAAAGTAGTAGTACTTTTTCATTGCTTGTCTTGTTGGCCTAAAGATGCGATACATGAAAGAGTGCTGCTTTTTTTTTAAGTTTTAATTTTTTGCTATAGAGCATGTGGTGCACGCACCACAGGGGAGAGGAAGTGGGGAGTGAGAAATCACTCTCCTCCTCCAGTGGGGGGGATGGCCATGCTGCAGTCCCTTTCCCTCTTTCTCGTTTGGCATTTGGGGCAGGCATGCTCACAAGTGCCCCATGTGATTTTCAGGCTGCTGGGTCTAGGACCCAAGCTGTGCCGTCAGCCATGTGGGATCCAGTGCCATGCCACTCAACCCCACCACTAGAGCACTTCTTGAGAATGCAGTGTGCTGTATGAATGTGGGTTGCTAGGTTTGTGCACACTGTACCATTAGGAGCTGGCCGTGTTCCAAGGCTCCTGTACTTCTAAATATTCCTTCATTTTCTCTGCTGGTGTTAAGTGTGAGCAGCAGTTTGTGTATGGTTTCTTGGAACACAAATATTTATACGAAACAATTATTTTTATCCAGCGATTCGATGCCAGTTGCCTTTTAAACAAAACAAGAACAGACGGTGACTGGTCTAGTGCTGCCTTCTCTGCGTCTGCCGTCATCTCGTCTCAGGCCAGGTCCAGCTCTGTTCTGCTCCTCGCAAGCCCAAGACCAGCGCGAGGCCGGTGGGGAGGAGTCTAGGCACCTGCCTACCGAGGCAGTTCTTGCCTACTCCAGGAGGACATGAAATGAAAGCCCTCAGACACGGAAAGGATGCTTTGAATCATCTCAAAGTGTAATTTCATAGCTCTTGGAAATGTATCGTACTGACAGGATTCAGATCCACCAAAGCACAATGTCAAAGTGAGATTTTTTTTTTCAGTCTTTTTTTTTTTTTCATTACTCCTTAGTTATTTTTGATATCACATTTCAAAAAATGTCAGATTCTGCCATCAGAGCAGTTGGTAGAACAATCCCAATTTATATGTAAACCCAAGAGGAATGGATGTGTCTTTCATTTCTTATTAAAATTCGTTGCTTTGGGACCAGCAGCCGAACCTAATAGCTTGCCACTCACATCGGGTGCGTGTGCATATCCAAAATCCTGAGAGGAGGATGGAGGAGAAGGGATTGCCGTGTGGCCATTCCCCCTGGAGGGGTTATTTCTCCCTTTCTGTCTCTTTCTGTCTCTCCAGTGAGTACATGTGCCCTATAACAAAAGTCTCTCTTAAAAAAAAATTAGTTTGCTTCATTGTTTGCTTCCTATTCCATCTGTATTTTTTTGAACTGTTTTTCTTGGAAAAATATGTAAATAGTATAAAAATGAATAATGATATTCCTCAGCTTTATAATTTAAATTTACCATATAAAAATATCTTTCTCATAGAGCAATAAGATAAACCAATGTTTTGCTATATCTTCTTATGGGTTATCAGACTTAATATACATTTTCACTTTTATTGCCTAGTTAATAAGTTTAAGTATTTAGTGATATTTTAATTAGCTGCTGCCATATGATTAATAAATAGTAAGAAAGTCTGCTTAAATTCAGTAGACCAGCATTCCTTCCCTTCATGTGGCTATAGAGTTGGTTTTGCCGAATCCTTCCTGACTAGGATTTTCCTGCTTTATTTGAAGGAATGTGTGTCCTTAGGTTATTTTAGAGAATCCTCCAGTCTTGGCTTTTCTCCTTTCGGCAGACATGGATCCCCACCCCCCATCTTAGAGAAGACGCTTTTCTCTCAATATTCTAGTTCCACTGCTTAATAAAGTACACTGCACTTTTCTGTAGAAATAAATATTCCATAAATCAGTAGTGTATCACAAATTATGGGTGTTCATGTGAGCAAAAAGATCCTTGAATGAGTCGTCTATTAAAACAAGAAACAAATACTAAGAGTTCCAGTGACATCTCTGTGGAAGGGAGAAAATGATTATTTGAAAAGTCAGATAATGATCTACCATCTGGAGAGTAGAACCACCCAGAGATTAGTGAAATATTAAAGGTTGTAATCGAGTTTCTTGTCACATAGACATATTCTAACTACTATTTTGAGGTGATAGTAGAAAACTTTAAATTAGTGAGGTTTAATTCTTTCATTTTAAGAAATCTTTATTTGAAGGTGTATGATGATTTTTAAGAACTGCACAGTTTTTAAAAGATGGAAAGCGATTGACCCTTGAACAAGTCAAAGATCAGGAGATCGTATGTCCCCTTGTCCCCAACCTTTTCCGTAGAAAATCCATGTATAATTTTTGACTTTTAAAATATTAACTGCTAGAGGCCCACTGTTGACCTGTCTTACTGTTGACATTGTTGACAGTCTTCCTAATAGCGTAAGGTCAACTGACAGAGTATTTTGTGTGCTGTATTTATGTAGCACACTATATTCTTAAAATTGAGTAAACTAGGGAAGAGAAGATGGTATTTATAAAACTATAAGAGAAAACACATTTCTAGCATTTATTGAGAACAGTCTGCATGTAAGTGGACCCATATAGTTCAAATCTGTGTTGTTCCAGAGTATCTGGAAGGTTGTCCCAGGCGAATATGATCTGTGAGATGGTGGTACAGCAGCTTTCAGGTGACTACTTTAAGCTCCTGTGTGGAGGGGAGACCATATGGTGACAGGGATAGAGGCAGGACAACGAGATCAGAAGACAAACGAATTAAAGCCGTCTCTGCCTCTCCTAAACCAGCACATTCAGATGTCTACTGAAGGTTCTTACTTGGATGCAATACAGACATTTCAGGTTCATAACATCCCAGACTCAATCCGTCTTTTCTCCCCAGATCTATGTTCCAAAGTTGCTCTCTCCTCGGAACCTCTGCCTGGGCAGAGACCCAGCCACCCGGCAGGACCCACCCTTGCCTCTCCTGTGTTTCTTACCCTTCCATCAAATCGAAGATAAAAACCTCGACATTCTAAACAGGGCATTTTGTTTCCTTTACCTTCATCCACTGCTTAATTTGTTAGTGCTGTTTTTCTCCCACCCTCCGATACTCAGTATGCTGGCAGTTTCTTGAGAGAAATGCAGGATCAGGCTCTTTCATTCCTTTCTGACTTAGCAAAGGTACTATTTTGCCTATGGCCTGGCCTGGCCAGCCTTCACCTTTTATTTAAGTGGCTGATACAAAGGCAGGTCCAGCCTTACAGATCTGAGTTGAATCCCAGTTCTAAGATGTATTGGTTACATGACTTTCCTACAAACCACTTAATAACTCTCAGCCTCCTTTTCTTCATCTTAAAAAAGGCAAAAGTGTAACCATCTGTCAGGGTTGGTTTCAGGGTTAGAGAGAGTCATCCTAAAGCCACAGCTGGGCAGTAATCCCTTGATAAATACTACTACTCCCTCTTAGCCACTTGCTTCAAGAAGAGAGAAGAGACTTCACTGAAGTTCATGTTTGCTTTAGCCGTCTCGGTGCACGTACAGTTACACGGGATTTGTCAAACATGTGATGTCATGGGTCTGCTGTCACAGCGTCACACAGTGGTTTTGCTGCTCTAGACACCCCCAGTGTTTCAGCAGTCATCTCTCCTCCACCAGACACCTGTGGTAACCACCGGGCTCTCACTGCCTCCATCGTGTTGTCTTTCTGGAATGCCATGCAGCAGGAGTTGCGTGGGGTATAGCCTTTACGGGCTGGCTTCTTTTGCTTAGCAGTTGAATGGGCAGTTTTAATGGAGTCACTGTCCAGATTCTAATTCTTCATATGCTCTTTGTAAACATTAACCTGGAAAGGAGCAATGCTTTTTTCACAGTGGTCTTTTTCTTACTGTATGAAAGAAAAGCACACCCTCATCTATCCCATGTCTTACTAGGGTGATTTCTCTGGGGTATATAAAATTTCATACATTGAAATATTTGAGTAATGCATTAAAGTTCTGTTGCGGAGAAGTTGGACAGTGTGGGGACCAGCAGTTAGCGTAATGGCTATGTTGCTAGACTCCCATGTAGTGACTGTGGTTCGAGTCCCGGACCCGGTGGCTTAAACTCATGCCGGGTGCTTGTGCGTGAGTGCCTAAGATCCTGAGAAGAATGGAGGAGAAGGGATTGCGGCGTGGCCATCTACCCTGGGGGGGTGATTTCTCGCTTTCTCTCTCTCTCTCTTCTCTCTCTCTCTCTCTCTGTCTTTCTGGCGAGCACACGTGCCCTATAGCAAAAACCTCTCTAAAAAAAAAGGAAAAAAAAAAAGAAGTTGGACAGTGTGACGAACTAAAGATTTTCAATGAAAATTTTTATTACTTAGAAATTCTTGAAGAAGTGAGATAGAAATAACTATCTGGCCAACCTGCGGTATGATGGTTTGATGGTTGAGGTGGCTGGATCCCACGTGGGTGCCTGTGTAGTTCGAATCTTGGACCTGGAGTCTTGAAACACCCTGGGGCATATGTGTAGGTGCCCAACACCCTGGAAAAAGGAGGAGAGATGGAGGAGCGTGATTGCAGTGTGACTGTTCCCTGCAGAGAACGCCTTCTCACTTTCTGTTTCTCTTTCTGTCTCCAGTGAACACTTGTGCCCTCTAGCAAGATTTAAATAAGAAGAATAACTATCAAAAATTTAGAAAGTTGGACTAGTGGGTGGCATGGTGGTTAACGTGCTGGACTTCCACATGGTCAACTGTGATTTGAGTCCCAGACCTGGAGGCTTATTTTCCTTCTTTCTCTCTTTCACGAGCACACCTGTCCTATAGAAAATATAAATAAATAAATAAATAAATAAATAAATAAATAAATAAATAAAATCTTTAAAAAGTAAAAAAAAAAATCGAAAAGCAGTATAAAATTTTTAACTGTTGAAAAGTGTCAATTTATGGGTTATTTACATGGATGATGATTGTAGTATATTACTATGGTTTCCATTCTACTGAATATCTTTAAAAACAGTTGTTTTAGAATATCAGTATTTCCAATAGAAGTTAAAGCCTTTCCAAGGGCATGTTTTACCGTAAGTAAAAAATCTGTAGATGTTAACGTGGTGATGTGTGAGTAAATATGTAATTTAAAAAATTCTTTGAAGAGTCTGTGAACAAAAACAGTGAAAGATTGGTAACCTGCCCTACTGTGTAAAATCCCCAGTCTGTTCATCTGGTTTATAAAACCCCTTTCTAAAACGCTTTCTGTCTTGCCCTCTGTTCCAGCGAGAACGAACTGAGATTCTGTGTATGTAGTGTGCTCTTTCTTGCCCTGTCTTTATCCTGTCATTCTTTTCTCTTTTGCCCCATTACCTAGTGCTCCTTCTTTAAGCTCCAGAAGTCTTGGGGGAAGCGGGTCCCTGTTTTGCTCTGCTGTGTGCTTGATCCATGCCCTTTTCCTGTTCCCCCAGCATCCTCTTCTGGTCTTGGTTAGACACCACACTGCCTTGTGGCCAGCTCTTCTCCCTGGAATTAGATGGCAAGGTCTTTGAGAGTAGGAATCGTGCTTTATCTTTGCCTCTTTAGCACCTGGTTATGTATTTCTCCTGGCAATATGTTAAATTATTGGACAAACATTAATTGATTTCTTTTTTTTTGGAGAGGTTTTCACTATAGGGCACGTGCGCTCGCCAGACAGACAAAGAGAGACAGAGAGACAGAAAGCGAGAAATCACCCCCCCGGGGGGATGGCCACGCTGCAATCCCTTCTCCTCCATTCTCCTCTCGGGATCTTGGGCACGCACGCACACGTGCCCTGCGTGAGTTTTAAGCCACCGGGTCCGGGACGCGAACCGCGGTCGACTACATGGGAGTCCAGCGACATAGCCATTACGCTAACTGCTGGTCCCAATTGATTATTTTTTAATTGCCAGCAACTGTATGCTCTTACCAGAGTGTGTGGGTATGCCTAGAGGGGTGTGGTCACACTGCAGTCCTTTCCCCTCCATTCCTTTACCTTGTCAGGATTTGGGGCACACAGGCACAGGTGTCCAACGTGTTTTTCAAGCCATCAGGGCTAGGATTCAAACCATTGTTGGCCACTGGGGATCTGGCCTTAACCACTAGGCTATGGGGCCTGCCTAACAAACAGTAATTGTTGAATTAAACAAGGAAATGTGGATGCTAATTGTTTGAAAGTTCTTTCTTTCTTTCTTTCTTTTTTGGTTAAATGGTAAAATACTATTTTTTACCTTACACTAGTTATTTTTCTGGCTCTTAATTATGATCACTGGCCATGGACAAAGTAACCTGTGGGGTTTAAGAAAGTCAGATCCCACATGGCCAACTACATGGTTTGAATCCCAGCCCTGGCAGTTTGAAAAACTCACCAAGAGTGTGTGCGTGTGTGCCCTAAATCCCGGCAGGATAGGGAAATGCAGGAAAAGGGATTGAGATATGACCATGACCTTTCGGTGCTTCCTACCTTTACCTCTCACTCTCTTTGGGGAGCACATGCACCCTCTGGCAATACCAAGTAAATAAATAAAGAGAAAGAAACCAGCCTGCAGGTTGTTTTCCTCATCTCCATGAATAAATGGCTAGATTAATTTCCACGGTTGTCCTTCACCTCTGATTTAGTCAAGTGAAAAAATTTTAGTTAGTCAAACAAATGATTATCCTTGGCAAGAGTAACAAATATGGGCTTAATTTATTCTCTAGCCATCTATTCTGTGAATGTTATAGGCGGTACGTGTAGATAATGCAAGTCTTATTAATATCAGCTGTAAACTATATAACGTTATAACTTAGGTTTTATCCTTAATCTTAAAAAAGGAAAGGAAAGTAATCCACATTGTAGTGATGGTGAATCTAGATGTTAATATAGTATGTTGAGTCATATAATTTTCAGATCATAGTTTAGCATCTTTCACCAAATCTGTGATTTGTCTGATTAATAATATACTTTCTAATGAATGTCTGTCCTTCTGGAAATGAACTTATTTCTTCGTGGATAATTACTCACTGTAGCCTTATTCGCTGAGAAGCAACATTAAAAAACAATGACAAAAATACTTGCCTCTGTCTCGTGGTCATTCATTATATGTGGAACTTAAGTTCTGTGAAGCCTGATTGAGTGACATTTAGGTCGGACTTTTCTGAAGGGTTTGCAATTGGGTTGTTTGCCCCAAACAGAAGGCAGTATTTCCTTTCTTGTCTTCCACTCGTCCCAGCCCCCCTTTCTCCACCTGCTTAAGGAGAGCTGTATTTCTTCAGACAAACCTCATAATTGCCCTTCTGTGCCTGATTGGGGCCTCAGGAAAGGCCCATTGCATCCGTGAAGCTGGCAGCAAAATGGTATTTCCAGGCAGGCACAGGGTTGCCGGGTAGTGAGCCAATCCACAGCTTTGTCTGAGCAGCTGAGGACTTTGCCGAGTCTTACCACGGTGTTCGGTGACACAGACCTGTGCCATGAGCAAGGAAAGCACTGAGCAAGTGTCAGGGTCAATATTTATAGACCACGACGTAGCTGCCTCGCGGAGAGACACACACAGAGGGCAAAGCGACACTGCGGTGGAGGGAACTTTAGTTTCCCTTGTTTTTTTCTGGGAAAAAAAAATTCTTTTTAACTCTCAGGTTCACACGTCTGCTGAATCATAACCATTTGTTGCTGAGCGATGACAAGCGAGGAAAGGAAAAGTTAAATGAGCAAGCCTGCCCTGAGTGAGGAGGTGAGTAACTGGCCAGTTCGGTCTCGCTCGTGCCTGTGAACTCCGTCTCCCTGGCTGCTCTCATCTGTGAGCAAAGGGCTGTGTGCATGTTAAAGCTCAGGGGGCTTGGGGGCGGGGGCTGCTGTTCAGGAATGTTCTGGTGGCCGTGCCTTCTTGGGTCCTGCTGTTGACAGTGCTGTGTCTATTCCTAATGTGCTTGCTGTGAGTGGCAGGCTCGTCTCTAGAATTCTGAGAGCATATTTTGTTCTGTTGGCGAGTTTTGCTATCTTCATCTGTCAAACTTGAAGCCCTCCAATTGGGAATTTCCTATTTACTTTTGCGTTGGTATTAAGATGTTAGTATGAGCTAAGTTTATAGCAACGAGTGGTCTAGAAATGGAACGTAAGGGGGAAATTCAGACGAACACGGGAAGTTGTAGTAGACAGTGTCAAAATATGGAAGCTGGGAAGGTGGGTGACATGGGGTCCTTTTAAAGAAACCATGTCCAGGGACCAGCAGTTAGCGTAATGGCTATGTCGCTGGACTCCCACGTAGTCGACCGCGGTTCGAGTCCCGGACCCGGCGGCTTAAACTCACGCCGGGCGCGTGTGCGTGCGTGCCCAAGATCCCGAGAGGAGAATGGAGGAGAAGGGATTGCGGCGTGGCCATCCCCCCTGGGGGGTGATTTCCTGCTTTCTATCTCTCTGTCTCTCTCTGTCTGTCTGGCGAGCGCACACGCCCTATAGCAAAAACCTCTCCAAAAAAAAAAAAAAAAGAAACCATGTCCATGTGATGGTGCTGAAAAACCAGGTGATGAGTGAGAGCGGTCTGCCCAATCCTAGGTGCAAGAGACTTACGTGTTAGAAGTTCTCTGCTTGTCCAAGTCACTTGCCATTGGCTCTTTGGAAACCGTGACGCCCTACTGAGCAGTAAACCAAAATTAACTTCTCCTGCTACACGGTAATGGTTTGTTTTCCCTGTCATCACGTGTAGCACTTGGAGCGTTTCTCGTGTGTTCATAGCTCTGTAGTATATTCATTTGTCATCATTTTTGGGCAAATCCTGGATTCTCACGAAAAGTCGTGGTGCTGATGGAGACACTGTATTTCATGATACAGAACACTCGTGAAACCGATACTTTTTCATGTTTATGTCTGTTGCAGGTGGTGGACTAGAAAATAAATATGTTGCTCCACTGGACCTGAGATGTTAAGCAGTTGGGATATTATCTATTGACATAGGGAAAGCTCTCTGCTTTGTTCCTTACATTGTGGAACTGTCAGCGTTAGCATGATATTTAAAATTTTTACGTTAGGTTATAGATGATGATAAGGGTTCAAATGAGTTTTTTGGAACATATATAAGTTAAAAACAAAAAGAAGATTACTGTTGCTGTAGCACTTAAGCTGTAGGCCGGTGGAGGTCTAAGGAAAAACAAACACCCTGGCCCAGATTTTGTGATAGGATTGGCGTGCAGAAACCAGCCCAGTCTATAGCAGGATAACTGGGATCCAGAGCAGCAGGTGGGATAGGTCCAAATGTAAAGCAAATATTTTAAAATGACTCCAGTAGCTGTTCCGTTTCATTTTTGTTGAATGCCTGTGTAATTTTTTTTTTTTTTTTTGGAGAGTTTTTTGCTATAGGGCACATGTGCTCGCCAGAAAGACAGAGAGACAGATAGCAAGAAATCCCTCCCTGGGGGGATGGCCATACCACAAACCCTTCTCCTCCATTCTACTCTTGGGATCTCGGGCACATGCACACATGTGCATTTAAGCCACCGGGTCCAGGACTTGAACTGCTGTCAACTACATGGGAGCCCAGTGATGTAGCCATTACACCATCTGCTGGTCCCTGCCTGTATGATTTTTAAATGATGCAAAATGTTTCTAAATTTATTAATTTAGAAATGCTTTAAGGCTAATCTTAATTAGTAGCTAAGTTTAAACTGTTTTAACATTCATTTAATTCCTTTGTTTTATTTCCTGAATCAAGTTTTTTCTTTGTACTTTTAAAAATTCTGCCTTCTAGTTAATTAATTGGCTTGATTTGGATTTTCAACATCAATTTATTTAGAAAATGCAACCTTGGTTAGTATAGAATGGGTATTTCCCAATTAAAGAACCTAACTGATAAGTTTATCAATAAATTTTTATTCACTACTTCCTTTGAGTAGTTATGATTAAGATTGTCACTGTAGTTTTTCAGTCAGTATCTTTTTAAAAATTTATTTATTTACATTCATTTACTATACATCATTATAGCATATAAAATGAGATATTTCCATCCGGAATACACTGTATATTGGCTCAATCAAGCCCATCAACATATGTGTTAGCATCAACAAATAATTTTCCATTTCTCGTTTCCTTTATATTTTGCTTTTTTTTTCATCCTTGATTCCCTGTCTCTCACTCTCTGCCATCTCCCACCTCCTCCCACAGTCTCTGGTATCTATGGTTGCTTTCTATGCTTTTTCGCCCCACATTTTATTGATTCACTAAAGATCTTAATCTAAATATTTTCAATAGCAAGCACAGTTGATATATACATATCCATGAACACAAGTCTCACTTTAGACATAAACCTCAGTGAGTAGAATGAACATACTATAAAGTAGCACCTAACTAGGGCTATATAGCTTACTGTAGTCATCAGATATGTATTTTTAATGCTTTTTTTTTCATTTCAAGAAAAGCAGTTATTTTTTTCTGAAACTTATTAAACCTAATTAATTTATATACATTCTCTAAGTATCGTCACTGCATACAAAATGTGATTTCCCATCCAGAATATACTGCATAGTGGCTTAACCATGCATGTTATCGTCAATAATTTTCCATTTCTAGTTTCATATATATAAATATATCTATATATCTATATATATTTATATATATGTGTGTGTGTGTCTGTGTGTATATATATATATATATATATATATATATATATATATATATATATATATTACCCCTATTTCTGACCCTCTGCCGTTTCCCACCCTCTTCTCACACTATCTCTGGTGTCTACAGTTGTCTTCCATTCTCCCCCCCCCCATTTTATTGATCACACAATTGCTTAAATAATCTAACTACTTTCAATAGCAAATTCAGCTGGTAATTTCAAGAAAAGCAGTTTTAAATTTAATAAATCAAAGAAATGCTAAGGAACTTTGCTTAAAACTTAAAGCCGGGAAACAGGTTAGGATTCTGTTCAAATAGTAGGTACATGAACCTATCAACAGCTCAAGACAGGACAAAAATCTTTAAAACCAGACAACAAAACCTAGGAGAAAATCAGCAATATTTTAGTTAAAAGTCATACAGTGCTATTTCACCAGTTCAGTCTGATGTACTTTATCTTTTGTTGTGGTTCAGTCTTCCCATTTGAATTCTGGGATATAATATTCAACTCCAGACTTGTCCCTATGATTAAGTTGGCCATTTTCTTAGTTTTTGAATTCTTATTTCTGTGTCTCTGAATTTAATTTTCCTGATATAGCATTCCATTGAGAACTTCTTGGAGATCTGATCTGGTGTTTGTAAATTCTTCCAGGTTTTGTTTATCTGAGAATGTTCTTGTCTTTTCTTCCCATGTGAAGGGTAATCTTGCCAGCTAAAGTATTCTTGGTTGAAGTTGCTTTTCCCTTAACACTTCGAATATATTTTCCCATTCTTTCCTTGCTTGCATTGTTTCCAATGAGAAGTCTACTGTTAGCATGATGGGATATCCTTTGTAGGTAACTTGATGTTTTTTTCTCTTGCCAATCTTAGTATCTTTTCTTTGTGGTTTTGGTCAATCTCACTATGATGTGTCTTGGAGAAGATTTTCTTGGATTGATTCTATTTGGGGTCCTTTGTATTTCTTGGGACTGGATCTTTGAGTGCCTCTCCAGGTTTGGAAAATTTTCTTATAGGATTTCATGGAATAGATTATCAATGCCCTTATGAGTCTTTTTTGCCTTCTGGGATAACAATTATCTGGATGTTTGTACGTTTGATGATATCTAGTATTTCTTGTATATTATTCTCATTTTTGGGGGCAATTTTCTCAGCCTTTGTGGTGGATCAATATCTTTTATTACTATTTTTTGCTTTCTTTATATGTTACAAACATACTTACATAGTATTTTTTTTACCACTTTTTTTACTGGGTTTATTTCTATTTCTTTTGGTGTCTCATTTCAGAAATAACCTATTGAAACTTTTGGCCAGAAAATAAAGCAAGTAAATCACTGCAATAAAAAGAAACTAAATAAAAGTTTTCCCTTCAATCAGAGAAGAAACAGAAAATTGTTATACTGTTGGGTCATCAAGACAGTCATGACACATTTTTGCTTAGAAAAACATAAAAAAATATATCATGACTTTCTCAGTGACCTAGGAGTTGATAAGGTCTCAGATCAGACATATTTTGGTTGAATACTGGTTGAGATGTCATCTCATTATTTTTTTTCTGGTAATATTGTCATTCTTGATATTGGTGTTGCATTTTTTTTAATAACATTTTTTGAAGAATGGTTTTATTTAATTTTATTCATTGTTGTTATTATTGTTCATTTGACCAGAGAGTGAGAGGGGGTGGGAATTGAGAAAGCAAGCCACTAGGTCCAGGACTCGAACCATGGTCAGCCATGCGGTAGTCTAGTGCTCTAACTACCACGCCACCTGCTGACCCCTGTTAATAACATCTTATTATTATTATTTTTTTGAGAGGTTTTTGCTATAGGGTGCATGCGCTCTCCAGAAAGACAAAGAAGCAGAGAGACAGAAAGCAAGAAATCAGCCCCTAGGGGAGATGGCCATGCCGTAATCTATTCTCCTCTCGGGATCTTGGGCACGCACGCACACGCGCCCAGCATGAGTTCAAGCCATCAGGTCTGGGACTCGAACTGCGGTCGACTACATGGGAGTCCAGTAACATAGCCATTACGCCAACTGCTGGTCCCAGTCTGTTAGTAACATCTTATGCAGAAATATTTTATATATATATATATATATATATATATATATATATATATACACACATACACACATATATATATACATATATAAATGGAACCTTTTGTATTATGTGTTAAGGATCTAATGAAGGAAATAGAGTAGATTTGGCTTGAAATATGAACCTTATCGTTTTAGTAGAGCTGAGGGCCCTGGTCTTACTTGCTGGACCTGCCTTCCGTCTGCTGCACCATCCTCAGTGCGATCCGTCCCATACGGTGATACATCACTTCCCTCAAACCTTCCCATCCCTCGCTCTCTCCTGCTTGAGGGTAGAGGTCAGCTTTCTTGGAACTGAGTCTCTCTTTTTTTTTTTTTTGGAGAGGTTTTTTTCGCTATAGGGTGCGTGCACTCGCCAGACAGAGAGAGACATAGAGACAGAAAGCGAGAAATCACCCCCCAGGGGGGATGGTCACGCCGCAATCCCTTCTCCTCCATTCTCCTCTCGGGATCTTGGGCACGCACGCACACGCGCCCGACGTGAGTTTTAAGCCACCGGGTCCAGGATGCGAACCGCGGTCGACTACGTGGGAGTCCAGCGACATAGCCATTACGCTAACTGCTGGTTCCCCGGAACTGAGTCTCTTTTTGATCTAGCTGCTGTTTTCGTCTGTACTCATCACCTGCCATACGTTCTGTGCTGTTTTCTTCATTTCTCTTGCCTACCTATGGTAGTATTTGCACTTCCCTCTGCTTTATGCTTCAGTAGTATTCAATATTTAGTATTTCTGAAAAATGATCCATGTTGTATGACCTCTCTCTAGAATCATTTATACTGCTCTCTCTTTTTGAAATTTGCTAGAGGGCACATGCACTTTCGGGGGGGTGGGAGGGAAAGAGAAGGGGGGGACCCCTTAGTGAAGCTTGGATACACTACAATCCTTTCTCATCCATTTATCCTGCCTTTCAGGATTTTGGGTGTGCATGCACACATGCCTACTTTATTTTTCAAGCTGCCAGAGCTAGGATTTGAACCTTATGATTGGGCATGTGGCGTCTGGCTTCCTTAACCACTAGGCCTTGTAGCTGACCTGTCACCCTATTTTGAAAACTCTCTTCTCAGACTTTGCCTTTGTGCCTGAGTTGAGGAATCCATCCCCAGGAACCCTCTGGTCAGTTACTCTCAGCCTCCACGTTTGGCCTTTTGTATAGATCTGTGTTGCAGTGCTTTGGAAAACCTGATGAGGGAATGTTTTGTGCTGCTTTTTCTCCAAGACTATAAGCTTTTTTTAAAAGGATGATTTTTATTCATGATAAAGATCATACACATGCACGAGAGAGAGAGAGAAGCAACCCAGGGTCTAGAGTCTCCTTTTATCACGATCTCCTTTCCCAGCCCTGCAGCTCATCAGGGTCTTGGGCATGTGTGTGCCTGCCAGCCATGTTTTCCAGGCTGACCTGGAGGGTCCACACTCTGTCTGCCCTGTGGCTTCCAGCACTGCAGTTCAGTTTGTGCCAGCTGTGTTTCAAGGTGGGGCCTGAAACTGTAAGCCTCTTATGGCCAGATTTCAAACCTATTCTCATATGATTCCCTAAAACCTAGCATATAGCATATATTCCAGAAACTGAACTAACCCCAAACTATATCATATCTATTTTAAACACACTTCTTTATTATTATTTTATGTTCATATGTTTTGAAATTTTGACTAATACGATTGGAGAAAAGCCCCTCAAGTATATAGTAAATGCTTTGGAGAAAATGGCAGTGCTTTTTTTATTTTTTAATTTTTCTTTCTGGCACTGTTCACAGTAATGTGTGATTGTGCTTGTAAATGCGTATCCAGGCAAGTTGATAATTGCTGAATTTACAAACTTATTTCAGTAATAAAAGTTCAAAATTATGATAGTTAGCAAATGCAAATCCAGCATATATAGCCCCAAGGTGATTTATTAATTTGATGAAATCTGTCAACAAAATAATTTAGTTGGAGCTGCCACATGGACTGCGTTGGTAAATTATGATGGCCTAGCAAACTGAAGGCAAGGCGACACATTCCAAAGGACCAAAGACAGCTTTGGGAGAGAATAGGTCATTCCTTGAATTGCTTCCAGCGCTATGGACAGAGGTTTACCTCCCAGTTTTACTTACTGTTACATAGTTAGGGGCTTATGGAAATACTAGAAAATCATGGCTGAAAAAATTCTCAAATCTGAAAGGTGATACTCCATTCCAGCCAGAAGAAGAATTTGCTTCTCAAAATAGAAGTGTTGAAAGAAAAGGAAGTCAATGTTTAAAAAGTAGTTGAGAAATAACAGCTGTTTCTTTCAGCTCTAATACATAATACAATTTATCTCATCTTTAATTGTGTTTTATTTACCCGCTATGCATAAAAGTACCGCTTTGTCTATGAAATATTTTGTGTCCCAGGACGCTGCATGCACAGTTTACAGTAACAGACAGTTTCTTTTTTTCACGTCTTAGTGTCCTGTACCAGCGGCTTCCACTACTAGTGAAGCCTTCTAAACTTCTCCCAGACACGGAATAGGACGCTCTTGTTTGGTTAACCTTGAATTGTATCTCTCTGCGTAATGAAAACAAGATTGGTATTTTCATAGGAAAATTTGGTAACCTTTTAATTGCTTGGAATGGGCCATAGTTCCATTGGAATTTCTTTTCCAACATAGTTTGCCTCCTTGACTACCCTATGGTAAAAATAGCCCTGGAGAAAGGGCCTTACCACATAGTTACAGGTAGAACTTTTATAGATCTCACTGGGACAGCCAATAATATAAATATTGTAAGTCTGGAAGGGTAAGGTTTCTTTAGTTTTTGACTTAGAAATGTACCTACTTCCTGTTAGCTAGTGAAGGAAGAACTCAAGCTTGCCTCAGTATTAAAAGATTATAACAACAAACAAGCAAAAATACCACCAGCCCCACCAAGACATGGTCAAAGGACTTTGTGGTTAGGATGAGGATAAAGGATTTTACCAGATGGTAATTTGTATTAATTATTATTATTATTATTGTTAGCAGCTTAACTTGCCAATCAAAATTTTTCTGTAACTAAGTGTGGGTGGCATAGAGTTCACAGAACTTAAAAATAGAGGGGACAACCTGTGACCTGGTGGATCCCACATGGCCAACTTTTGGTTTGAGTCCTGGACCTGGACCTTGAAAAAAACACATCAGACGTGCACATTGTGTGCCTAAAATCCTGACAGGGTGGAGAACTGGAGAAGGGATTGAGGTGTGACCACACTCCATTGGGGAGTACTTCCTCCCTTCCCCTCCATCTCTGTCTCACTGTTTCTTTCTGGTGAGCAGAAGTGCCTTCTGGCAAATTAAAAAAAAAAAAAAGAAAAAAGAAAAAAAAAAAGAACTTGAAAAGAGCAGAGTAAATTATTGATAAAAGTGGAACCTGGGCGAGTTGGTGGTGTATACCTGGGGCCGCTGGACCCCATATGGCTGACTGCACAGTCTGAGTCCTGGACCCAGAGGCCTGAAAACCACACCGGGCATGTGTGCATGCATGCCCAGAATCCCACAAGGAGAATAGAAGAGAAGGGGCTGCACTGTGGCACTCCCCTTGGGAAGCGCTTTCTTACTTCCCCCAACCCCTGTCTCTCGCTCTCTGGCAAATGCACACACACTATAGCAAATTCAAAATAAACAAACAAAAACTTTAAAAAGTAGAACCTTAAAGCCCCTTTCCCCCCAACTCTGTCAGAGTATAGATCTACATTTGTAGCACCGACAGGTAACATAACCTACCAAATACCAGCTTTAAAGTAGCTAGTTATGGTTTGGTTAAGAAATACCTGATTAGAAGGCCAATGTTGTCTTAATGTGGCTTTTCTTGTCTGATTATAGTTGCTCAGTTTTTATTTCCACAGACTACATGTAAAGCTTAATTTATGTTTGGTGTCGTCTTAGACCCTTTGAATTATTTTTTAATTCGTGAAAATTAGTTTATTGTTATTTGTCAAAATTGCCCTCAAGCGAGTTTGTCGTTACCACCCTCAAGTGAGCTGGAGTCTATGTTTCCAGTCATAACCACAGTCAGGCTGTTTTTGTTTACTAATACAAATCTCTCCCCAGCTCTCCTGATCTCTGTTCTGCTCGGTACGCCAGCCACATTTCTTCACAGCCGTTCTTCGCTCAACTGAACATGAAGCAAAAGACAGACACTACGAAAACAAGTTTTATGCTTTAATATCTAAGGGATTCTTATACAGAGGTTATGATTATTATTTTTATAACTTTGCTTTTAAAATGAATATTTTAATGTGTAGCTGGAGAAAAAGTTTTTAAAATAAAACTGGGAAACTCAAATGTGCTTTTCTAGGTATTATTGACGTTCGTTTAGGATTCTGTAAAAACAAGTAAACAAAAACATATACAATTAGAGAGAGTGAGACAAAACAAGCTTGTTTTTGTTTTTTTTTTTTTTTTAATTGTAAAGGTTTTTGCCATAGGACTTGTGCTTGCTGGAGAGAGACAGAGAGAGACAGTCAGTGAGGGGGAAAGTGAGAAATCATGCCCCTAAAGGGGATGAGCACACTGCAGTCCCTTCTCCTTCACTTTCCTCCTGGGATTTTGGGCGTGCACACACAAACACACACACACACACACATATGGACCCAGTGTGGTTTTTCAACCACTGGATCTGGGGCTCCAACGGCGATCAGCCATGTGGGAGTCTAGCACCTTAGCCACTGTGCCACCTGCCGGCTCTGGAGCTTGCTGTTTTACATGTCATCATCTAGTAAATCTACGGTCCTCTGTTTCTCTCCCTACTACTCCCAGGAAAACCGAGGCTCCTGGGTTCCTTCTGTCGTTACTAACATTAAGGTCCCTGGTAACAATTGCTTGTATACTTAAAGGATGAAAGAGATCTGAGTAAATAGCTTAGTTATTCTCAGCTTCAGCCTTGCTTCCTGTACCTTGGTATTTTCTCTTCCCTCATATTTATATCAAAATGTCCCTCGCTGCCTATCTCCTCAGTCAGTGAGAGAGGCTGCTTACCTCTTAGTGAACTTCTACCATGAAACTGATACTCTTCACTTGGAATATGCCCCACTCCTCTTTTCGAATTCTCGTTGGTAAAGAGATTTGTAATTTGTAAGTCTTTGCTAATATGATAGAGAAAAGCAATATTTTATTTAGGGGTTTTATTTATTAGTGAAATGGAATCTGAGGGGATTGTTATTAGCATTTTATTATTTACCACTTACCTGTATAATTACCTTTTGCAGTGATTGTATTTTCCTTATTGGTTTATAATTGTTTATTTTTTTTTTTCATCAGAGGATCTTGATTCTGTGAAGACCTATTAATTGTAACCATTTCCACAAGCTATTTCTTTTTAATTTTATGTGTTCTGAAAAGTAAGTACATTAAGGACAAAAATGGAGAGGCAAAGCATTAATGGGACAAAGAAATGGCGCATTATCTGTTGAAGATAACTTTATAGTATTACCAACTGGACTGGGGAGAAATGAAAACATGTTGGAGTATTCACTTTGCAAACTAAATGACATGATTGAATGTATAAAGGAAATTGAAATAAAATAAGATTAAAACAAGAAAAATAAGTATGTTCTGAAATATCTTCTTTAAAAAAGATTATTTATTTATTTATATTTCAATTTTGACCAGAGAGAGAGAGAGCAAGCCTCCAGGTCCAGGACTCAAACTGTGGTCTGCCATGTGGGAGTCTAGTGCCTCCAACCACCATGCCACCTGCTGGCCCCTTGAAATATCTTTATTATTAAAACTAATCCATATCTTCTCTGTCTTCTCCCTTAAAATTTGGATAGCTCTTTTCTATTCAGGAAAAGAGAAAAAAATTAGTTTTTTGTTTGTTTGTTTTTGGTTTGTTTTTAGTTTTTGTTATAGGGTGTATATGCCAGAGAGAGACAGAAAGGGGGAAAAAGGGAAAGTGATAAATCAGCCCCCATGGGGGATGGCCACACCAAACTCCCTTCTCCTCCAGTCTCTTCTTGGGATTTTGGACATGCATGCATATGCGCCCGGTATGATTCTTAAGCTGCCGGGTCCAGGACTCAAACAGTGTAGTGGACCAGGTAGGATTGAATGTCTTAACCTCTATGTCACCTTCTGGCTCAGGAAAAGTATTTTTCTACATTTTATGATCCAGTGTACTTATCTATTAATGTAATGCAGTGATTCACAAGGAATTTATAAACCAAGTACATTTATCAAGCCATTCTCCTTTTTTTTTTTAATGAAGTCACCTTTATTTTATATCTGCATTGTAAGTTTATATCCTTGTGCTACCTCTCAATTTGTATTGCATTTAAAATTTTATCTCTACAAGTTTCTGTTCTTGTTAAATGGAGTTTAAGCACTGGAACTTGGAAGAGTGTTGTTGGATTTTAATGAGGCATGCTTTTTGAAATTACTATCGACAGGAGGCTGTGTATTATTTATGTTAAAACTGACTTAAGGGACCAGCAGATGCTGTAATGGTTATGTCGCTGGACTCTCACATGACTGACCATGGTTCAAGTCCCAGACCTGGTGGTTTCAAATTCATGCTGGGTGCATGTGCGTGCATGCCCAAAATCCTGAGAGGAGACTGGAGGAGAAGGAATTTTGGTGTGGCCATCCCCTGCTTGGGATGATTTCTTGCTTTCTGTCTCTCTGTCTCTCCGATGAGCACATGTGCCCTATAGCAAAAATAATCTCTCTTAAAAACAAAACAAACAGAATACCAGACTTAATAAAGATGTGATCTGTGTGATTGAGCAGTTGTGCATAACTAATACCCGCTATTTAGCAAGGGTGTCCTGTGAGTGCTTGTATGTAGATGTGTATGCATTTATGTATTCTATTAATGCTTATAACCATTGGGTAGCCTATTCTTATTTTTTCAGAGTAGAGAAACTGAGACCCCCAAAGTGTAAAGTAAGTTAACCTCATATAGCTAGTAAATGATAGGGTCACAATTTGAACTCAGATCTAGCCAAAGCCCATCTTTTAAGGAAGTTCTGCCAAATAGAGAAATTCTGCTTTTTTGCCATAAGCAGTGATAATAGATCTGCATATACGGAGGTCAGATGGCAAGACTCTTTCCAGGTTGGGCTTGTCCAAGAACAATGACGTTCAGCGTACAGAGGCAGGTCAATGAAACTGGTGACACGTGGAGCCTTTTATGATTTAGGATTAGCGCTAAAGGTAGCAGAGTCTGAAAATGGAAAGAAATAAGCCTATCCTTTAAATCAGCTTGGAAGCAGCGACGAAATTCTTTGAACCTCATTAGATTTTAGTACTACCATTGATTTTATCATTTTCTTTTATCCTAAGCCAACTCATACTTCAGTTCTTCCTCATATGCTTAACTCAGCACCGTTCCCTCTCCCACACCTGTTTATGACCCTGCAGGAAAACCAGCAAGGAGCTGCCAGGTCAGCACGGATGACTATTCCATCTGGGTCCTTGCTTCCGTGCCGTGTTTCTTCCAGGGAGCAACGAGTCCACCTAACCAGGAGCCGCTGCTGTCATCTCTGTTTCAAGCCACTCAGTGGAGAGACGCAGGCTGGCCACTGTGGTGTCAAGCTCTGTTATCCCAAGCAGGAAGGACGTTCTGGATGTTAGAATCACTCTATTGGGTCATTGGAAAAGTCATGATGTATTTTTCTATGCAAAAATGTCTCGTGACTTTTCCAGTGACTCAATAATTGGTGACCTGGGATGATGCAGAGGATAGCTTAATCTGGTAGGAATGGACGTACTTCATAAATACAGTGTGTGTTTATGTGTGGGGCAGTCCCTATGCAAAGGTTTATAGGAAGACAGAATTTGTCATTTAAAGTTTGTATGCTTTTGGCCACCATGAAATAACGTATTCTCTTTTGTTCTTTCATTTAAGGTGAACATTTTTGCTTAAAAATAGTATAGGGCCATTTTCCCTTGGGTCATTCTGCCCTTTGTGTATTACTGGCATGTCTTTGATAACAGTTAACTATACTTCATCAGGGTTTTGTTTCATAGCCCTGTCCTGGAATAATTGAAAGTAAAATATACCTTTTTTTAGTTATAAACAGATTGTTCTATCAAACTTGGAAACTTGTGCATTGGCATCTGTACTAATTAGCAGTCTTAAGTGTTTCTGCAAAGGTTATTCATATTATTCCTCCTTTTTTTCAACCACAGTTTCCTCCTTCGATATAAAAATGATTATCATATCACAGTGTTTAATTGAAACATAATTCAACACATAATTCCATACATTAGCTACCCAGGTAAATATTTGCTTTTTCTGAATGGAAAATTCACTTTACTAAAGGGTCTCTCTCTTCCATGTCTTCCTATACCAATTTTCACTTCTTCGGTAAATTAATATATAATTATTTTCAGTAGTAGTTTAGCTTAATATCTTTGAAATTTATTTCTGTTTATTGTTAGAGGCCTGTTGTCAAATTGAGCTTGACAATAATAAAGACAGAAAGCACGGTGACCCAGGACACACCGTTCTGCTGAAGTCATTCACAGTTCTTTGAATGTGCAGTTCTCATAGCTGTTGTTTTAAATGAGCCAGCGTACAATGCAAATAGTCTTTCAGGTTATTCATTAATACTCTGTGTCTAATTCTTTTAAAGTTTATTGGTAGAAATAAACAATTTAAAATGATTTCTATGCTTTTAGATGGTACAGCTTTTGAAGGACATTGTGAGTTTAAAATATATCTGCTGGAATCCTGTGTTCTTCAGCTGGGGAGCTAGTGTTCTGGACATTCGAAGCTGTTCTCACTGCATGTTTTGTAGTAGAAAGAAAATGTGATATGTATGCTACCATGGGGCAGATTTCTTAATAGTCCCAGTTATTATGGTTTGCAGAAGTGGAGAATCAATTTTTAAATTTCAGTTATATTTTAACTATTTTTGTGACCTACATATGTTTCTCTTTATTTCTGTATATGGTCAGTGGTTTTTTATTTATTTATTTTTTTAAGTTTTGCTATAGGGTGTGTACATTGACCAGAGAGAGACAGAAAGAGGGAAAGTGAGAAATCACCACCAGGGGGATGCTCTCACTGCAATGCCTCCTGCTCCATTGTCCTCTTGGGAGTTGGGGCATGCTTGTGTGCACCCACACACCCAGCAAGTTTTTAAGCCCCAAGTCCAGGACTCGAACCATTAAGTCAGCCTTTTGGGATCCAGCTGCCTAAACCTGTGTACCACCTGCTGGCCTGCCAATGGTATAATTGACACTGTTAGAGACAGAAAGCCTACCTGAGACCAGGTCCTGGTTTACAAGTAGTGTAAGGCAGGTAGAATATGTACATGGCCTCTATGCGGCTCTCATATGGCTGCTCATTTCTGCGTGTTGGATGCTCAGCACATACAGGCCAACCTGGGATGACCTGGTGGCCAGCCCAGAATCACTCACCCAGCCAAGAGCCGTGTAGGTGGTCGTCGTGCCTCTTATTTCTCTGTTCTTTCTTCCTTCCCTTCCTGGTTACCCTCTTTTCCTGCTTCTTCATCTTTCTCCTTCTTCCTTTCTTTCCTGAGGGTTTTTTTTTTTTTTATCTTGTTTGTATATGTGGGCATCTCAGCCATTTTTTGGTCATAGTAAGTTTTTATTGATACTTTTAATTTCTACCTTTACCTTATCTTCTGTCTTCCATCTGCCATTTAATTATATCAGAAAACTCTTCTATAATTTGAATAAAAATTTTCAATTTTAGCAGAAACATTAAATGCTAGAAGAGAAATTCATATCATAAATTTTTTTTTAAAATTATCTAAAGTCCTCTAGTCTGTTATTTTATAATTATAATTGGGCCATGTATATTCACATCTATGACAATAGTCTTATTAAATCTAACAATAATTCTGTGGGATGGTTATTAGTAGCCCTGTTTTAAAGATGAAAAAATAGGAATTCCGGGAGCTTAAACAATAGTACTGAGGATGCACACCTTGGAGAGTAGAGAGTTAGATTGGAATCTCATTCTTTCTGACTCTGAGAACTTCACAGGAGAGTGTAAGACTTTTCTTTGAAAATAGACCATTTAGGGAACCAGCAGTTAGCGTAACGGCTATGTTGCTGGACTCCCACGTAGTCGACCGCGGTTCGAGTCCCGGACCCGGTGGCTTAAAACTCACACCCGGCGCGTGTGCGTGTGTGCCCAAGATCCTGAGAGGAGAATGGAGGAGAAGGGATTGCGGCGTGACCATCCCCCCCGGGGGGTGATTTCTCGCTTTCTGTCTCTATGTCTCTCTCTGTCTGTCTGGCGAGTGCACGCGCCCTGTAGCGAAAAAAACTTCTCCAAAAAAAAAAAAAAAGAAAAGAAAATAGACCATTTCCATTTCACATTCCTTCTCCCACACCCATCTCGGTGTTCGCGAAGCCACACAGCATCCGAAGCTTCCAGCTCTGGCACGCGAGCGCTGCAGAGAGCAGCTACTCTGTTCCCTGCAAGGAAGAACAGGCTTCTGTCAAAATTTACTACCAGGAGAAATAGGTCTTTCTTTTTTTTTTTTTTTTTTTTTTTTTTTTTGTAATTGCCAATAGATATGTGTGCTCATCAGAGAGAAAGGGAGAAAACATCTCCCCAGGGGTGTGTGGTCACGCTGCAGCAACTTCTTCTGTATTTCTCCACCCTGTCAGGATTGGGGGCTTGCATGCACACATGCCAGACGTGTTTTCAAGCCACCTGGGTTGAATTCAAATCGAATTCAGTCATTGGGATCTGGCTAGAGGGCTGGCCCAAGAGAAAGAAATCTTAATGTTAGTATATTATTCTCATTTCATTCCATATTTGTCTCACCTCTGTAATTCTACCAGGGTTTCTGTATTAAGTAAGTGAATAAACAAAAAGCCACCAAAAATACTTAGGAAAGCATGTTCTTTGGAATAAATCTATACTATATTTTGTAACTTTTTTGGGGCAGATCATATCTTCATCTGTATTCTAGATACTTTTTCATTTCAGTTAGACTGTAACAGATTTTTCATGCCAGGATGGCATGGATTTTTAGCTCTTATTATTAAAATAGTGGATATTTTTAGGTTATTTGGGAACGAGTTATTCTACTTGTAGATTTTTACCTTTGTTTTTCCTTCGCTTTTTGGGAACTTTATTAGAAATTATAGAGGGTAAGAAATGAGATTCAAACAAATACATTTTATTTTTAGCATAGTTTAACCTGTTTCTTAAAAAAAATAAAAAAGAAACTTCATATGGAAGGAATAAAAACTGTTGGTGAAAATGAGCTCTTGGGACTAGCGGTTGGCATAATGGCTATGTTGTTGGACTCCCATGTAGTCGACCATGGTTCAAGTCCCATATCCAGTGGCTTAAACTCATGCTGAGTGTGTGTGTGTGCGTGCCCAAGATTCTAGGAGGAGAATGGAGGTGAAGGGATTACGGCATGGCCATCTCCCCTGGAGGGGGTGATTTCTCGTTTTCTGTCTCTCTGTCTCTTTCTGGTGAGTGCACACAACCTATAGCACAAAACCTCTCCAAAAAAAAAAAAAAAATGAGTTCTTGTTTTTCTATGAGTATACTAACCCTATATTTGTATGATGTAATTTAAAGTTATTATAAGTGATAACTATTGTTTTTAAAAAGTAAAACATTTTACAAATAATTTTACAGCTAGTGTTTCTTTTTACGTTGTTTCTACAAATGCTTTGAAGCAGGTATGTGCTTTTATGGGTAGAAGAGTTCATATGAATTGCAGATGAGGTGAAGATCCCAGAGTGAAAAGCTGACTGTTTAGACCTTGCCAAAATAGTTTGAAAACTTGATTAGCTTAATTGTAATATATGAAAGTATGCAGAAATAAACATGTAATTGTATGTTAACTCACACCAGACTCTGGTAGAAATAATGAGTAGCAGGTGAAGTCATTTAAGAAAAACTTATGAAAGTCTTATTTAATATTGAGAAAGTCTTACAAATTTAATTCAGTTGTTTTTGAAAATGGGAAACAGAATTTAATATGAGTATGGTGGCTGAACACCTGTGTTAAGCTGTGGAATTATTGTGGGAGGCTAGTTTGTAAACTACTGAATTAGGATATAAATAGCAGAACTATTTTCCTAAAGATTTTCCTAAGCTGTGTTGGTGTGTCGTTTAAGAATGTATGTAAAAGGGAACCAGCAGTTAGCATAATGGCTATGTCGTTGGACTCCCACGTAGTCGACTGCAGTTCGCGTCCCGGACCCAGCGGTTTAAAACTCACACTGGGCACGTGTGCGTGCGTGCCCAAGATCCCGAGAGGAGAATGGAGGAGAAGGGATTGCGGCGTGACCATCCCCTCTGGGGGGTGATTTCTCGCTTTCTGTCTCTATGTCTCTCTCTCTCTCTCTCTGGCGAGCGCACGCGCCCTATAGCAAAAACTTCTCCAAAAATAAAAAAGAATGTATGAAAAATACAGCCCGGTTTAACTGAACTGCTGAATATCTGGCTCTCACTGCATGGGTAATTGCAGTGATGACAGCGTGACTGTGCAGAGTTATAAACTACATACAGAGTCAGAGCAATGTGCGTGGAATGAATTTATCAGGTTGGTTTTATTTTCCTCTACTCTTTCCACTTCACATCACTCTCCACCTGTAAGAATATGCTGTGGATTTCCACTCCGGTGCTCTGAGCCATGGCAGAGCTCGCCAGGCAATCTGGTACCTGTTCCTGCCGAGTCCCACGGAGCCTTGAGTCCAGGCTGCTGCTGCAGTTAGGGATGGCTTATCCATATGAGAAGTAGAAATTGTCCCCAGTCACCTCATTTCATAAACAGAAATAAATTCCGTATGGAAGAAAGATGTGTCTATGAAAAGTTTACTTTAAGATATTTAGAAATGTGTATTTTTATTATTTTTGGATAAGACAAGAATTTCTTTAACAAGGCATAAATGACAAACCAGAAAGCAAAAAATAATAAAATTCAACATTAAAATGAAGAAAGAATTGCTCTTCAAAGGATACTAAAAAAAGGAATAAGAAAGACCAAAAACTGGTTTAGTATATAGAAAATATTGGAGGTTCTGTAAAAGAATAAACAAAGTAAAATCAGCCACTATGAGAATTGGAATTTCAAAAATGGTCAGGAGATATATGAAAACTTGCTAAGCTTCATTAATAATTAAATATAAATTAAAATTAGAGGGACTGGCAGGTGATGTGCTGGTTAAGGCTGGACTCCCACATGGTGGACCGTGGTTCAAGTCCTGGACCTGGCGGCTTGCTTTCTCACTGTCCCTCTTTCTCTCTCCCTGTCTCTCTCTGGTCAAATTAAAATAATTATTAAAAAAAACTAGATTGAGGGAACCAGCAGTTAGCGTAATGGCTATGTTGCTGGACTCCTATGTAGTCGACCACGGTTTGCATCCCGGACCCGGTGGCTTAAAACTCACGCCGGTCGCGTGTGCGTGCGTGCCCAAGATCCCAAGAGGAGAATGGAGGAGAAGGGATTGTGGCGTGACCATCCCCCCTGGGGGGTGATTTCTCGCTTTCTGTCTCTATGTCTCTCTCTGTCTGTCTGGCGAGCACACGCGCCCTATAGCAAAAACCTCTCAAAAAAAAAAAAAAAAACCTAGATTGATATACTATTTCATATTTGTGATATCTTTAGAAATATAGCAGTCTGAAGATACCAAATGTTGGTGTGGATGTGAAGTGACAGGAACTCTCATACCCTCCTGAAGGTGTAAATTGATACAACTGAATTGGTAAATTAAAATTGAATGTAGGTGTACCCTTCTTCTCAGCTTTACTCATAAGTGTGTATTTGTAGAAAATGTTTGCTTGTATGCCTCAGGTAATCTTGTGTTTTAGTTTTTTGGTATAGATCACATGTGCTTGCCAGAGAGAAACAAAAACAGAGAGAGAGAGACAAAGTAAAAAATTACCTTCCAAGGAGAATGGCCACGAAACAACCTTTTCTCTTCAGTTTTCCCCTTGCTATTTTGGATACACATGTACATGCGTCCAGCACGTTTTTCAGCCATCCGGGTCCAGGACTCAAAGCGTGTAGTCAGTCATGTGAGATCCAGCTGCCTTCACCACCATACCACCAGCTGATATGAAACTTTTAAAAGGTAGTCTTGTACGTAGTAGCAAAACACAATTAATATAAAACAAATCTGGAACAACCTAATAGAGAACAGAATGGATAAGTTGAACATTTATATCCAGTGGAATTAATATAATAATGAAAACGAATAAACCCCAGCTACACTCATAGACTGTGTGAATTCCTAAACATTATGTTGAGTGAAAAAAGCAAGTCACAGTAAATATCAATAGCACAATTCGTTGTACATACTTTGCTTTAGACAAACCTGAGTACTATGTTTGTGAGGAATCATAGGTATATATCGAGGAAATGGTTAAAGCAAAAATGAGGGTACTAAATGCCTTTAGCAGGAGGGCAGAGGTTGGGTTCAAAGAGGGTAATTTATTTTTTCCTACATCATTTCTGAGACTCTCTGAGCTAACACTGGCCTTCTCCAGGGCTGCGTTTCCTAACCTGGCTCTAGGCTGCTGTTCTTCCACAAGACCTCCATCCGCAGAGCCCGCCCACTCCCCACCGGGCCATGTCTTTGCTGCCCATCACTGTACTCTAGATGTTTCTGCTGCCTCTGTTGATCATGCTGATGGGTCCTTGATCACTTGTTGTGCCTGTCTCTCCACGCTGACCCTCTGCTTCTGCTAGGCTCTGTGAGGACTTGTCCAGAAACATATACCTGAATCTTCATTGTCACGCTGTAAAAGCAATGAATGAAATCACAGTAATGTGTCGACAGTATAATTCACGAATAACTGTATACATAAATAATTACAGTGATGCAAGGAAAATGTATGGTGTCATGTAGAAATTGCATTTGGTTAGAAATGACAGAAGCTGGAAATAGACAGTAAAATAGAAGTTTATTTCTCTTTCTTAGAAAGAAGTGCAGAGGGGGGCAGTCCAGGAACTGTTTAGCGCACAGACATAAGGGACCTCATCTGTTTCTTCTGTTCCACCCGCCTGGCATGTGGCTTCCAGTTTCCAAGGTGCATGATGGTCCACGGTGACTGCTGTCGCATGAGCTGTCGTGTCTAATTGCTAGGCAGCACGAAAGAGAGGGACAGATCATATGGAAACCCCTCCTAGTTAAATACTCTTTTGTAAGCAGTAATTCAAGGTATTCCAACACTGGATACAGGTCATTGACCAGCTTAAAAAAATTTTTTTAAGTTAATTTCTTCCATAAGAAAGGGAGGGAGGGATGTATGCACCCTCAACAAGGTTCTCAAGCTTCAGTTAATCCCAGTACTCACTCAGTGGGCCTGGAAGGGCCGGCTTGCCGGTGCCTGGGGTGCTCAGGGAGGTCTCAGTATGTGAATCCAGGACCTTTCCCATGTGCGTCCAGTTGTGCTATCACTGTATCACTCCCTGGCCCCACTGGCCATCGTTTTTTTTTTTAAAGAATTATTTTATTTTAATTAATTATAATTTGACCAGAGAGGAACAGAGAGAGAGAGAAAGTGAGGAAGCAAACCACCAGGTCTGGGACTCGAACTACGGTCGCCATTGGCCAGCTTTTAATCAAATGGCCATGTCATGATGTTTCCACTGGGTGTGTTGCTATCCTGAAAATCCAGCATCCTGTTGCCAAGAAAGAGGAAAATGAGTAATGGATGGTAACTGGCCTGCTTTGCCTCATTTATTCTCCGTAAGATATTGATGGAAATATTTTATAAATAAGTAGGAAAAATGGACGTAAGTCTCATGGACACGTTCCCCATTCTGAGATCCCTGATGGAACTTTCAAAATTCACTAGCTATTTAAAAATAATTTCTTTAAAAAAAAATCCCTGCTGTTTTGGTCTTCTCAACATGTTAAGTTGAAATAAGTAGTTCCATGAAGAAGTGTTGAGTAAGTCTGCCTTTGCATCTTTTAGGTAGTTGAGGAACTAAGGAATCAACTAATGAAGTCTCTGGATGTGCAAAATCGTTCAGAAACTTAGATCTGTCAGAGAGAAGGTGCATGTTTTAGGCAGAACGAGAGAGTTAGCTGTAATTTGTTCAAAGTCATAGGTGAATAAATTGTCACTTATTTTAGTAAGTTTACAGTGTTCCTAATTCAAGAGAAAGCGATTCGTGATATATTTGAGTGATTCATTTCAAGTCTTAAGCATGAACACTCAGTTAGCCTTTATATATTTCAATATAACTGTACCTGTGCTGCTTCTAATTAATACTGATATTGAATTAATATTGGCATAGGGACAGTTATTTTTGGGTGTATTTCCAGCTGCGTCAATACTCCTATTACATGAGCACACTGAATTTAATCATGGAATTTACCGTGCTGGCAGTATTCACAACTTCATTGTGGACAGATGTCTGAAACATCTGTCCTTCATTTACTGTATCTTAAATATGGACTTATAACAAAGGCAGAATTGTGCGTATTTATGAAAAGATGTTATAATGCAATAGTTTTTGGAGGAAGGAACAACATTTCTGAGAAAAGAGGTTTTTTTGTTTGTTTGTTTCTCCTTTTTTTTTTTTTTTTTTTTGGAGAGGTTTTTGCTATAGGACGCATGCACTTACCAGAAAGACAGAGGGAGACAGATAGAAAGTGAGAAATCACCCCCTCCCCGGGTGGGGGATGGCTACGCCACAATCTCTTCTCCTCCATTTTCCGCTCGGGATCTTGGGCACACATGCACATGTACCCAGCATGAGTTTAAGCCATCAGGTCTGGGACTCGAACTGCCGTCGACTGCTTGGGAGTCCAGTGACATAGCCATTATGCCAACTGCTGGTTCAGAGTATTTTTTTTTAAAGAGGTTTTTGCCTTAGAGTGTGTATGCTTTCCAGAGAGAGAAAGAGACAGAGACAGAGGGAAAGAAATCATTCCCTAGGATTGACAGCCAGGCTTTTAATCACTTCTCCGTTCTGCTTCTTGAATCTTGGGCATGCATGCATACGTGCCTGGTGAGTTTCAAGCTGCCGGTCTGGGACTCAAGCCCCAGTCAGCCAGCTTTGCCATCTGCTGGCCTCAGCGTTTCTTAATAATTAACATAGTTTGGGCTAGTAACCTGTCTCCTACAAAAGCAAATAGGCCACTTTCAGAAGTAAGGAAGAAAGCAGTTTTCTTTATCTTTGAGAGGTTTTTGCTATAGGGCACATGTGCTCACCAGACAAAGAGAGACAGAGACAGAAAATGAGAAATCACCCCCCAAGGGGCAAGGCCATGCTGTAATCCCTTCTCCTCCATTCTCCTCTCAGGATCTTGGGCATGCACGCACACATGCTTGTTGTGTTTTAAGCCAGTGGGTCTGGGACTTAAACCACAGTTGACTACATGAGAGTCCAGCGACATAGCCATTACACTAACTGCTGGTCTGGAAGAAAGCAGTTTTAGGAGAGCCCTGAGAGAGGAAATATTTTAACAACTCTGAAAATGTTGGAAAAAATTAAAGTTAAGATTTATGTTATTCTTTTTAAGAAGTTTTTGTCTTGTGTTAAAAAGCTATAGAGCTTTGTCATTAAATAACATTTTTCAAATGAAAATTATTTAGTGCTCTTTAAGGCGAGTTAGAATGTACAAAGGAGAGAAGCAGAGTTATTCAATGTGACTTTCAAGTCATTTTTTCCCACCAAACAATGACTGTGTATCTATTCAATTAGATTATGTAAAAGTCGTAGAATTTTATTTTTGTAGTTAATTTTTAGTTTGAGCCCTGCGAGGCTAGTTCCTCATGTATTTCTTCCAGCTGATTTTATTTTGGATACCAGTATTTTTATCTGATCTTCCTTTGAGCACACACGGACATTGGCTGCCTTGGCTGACTTACAGGTACGGGTGAGTACTAAAGGACCCACATGAATAAACTTCACATGAGACAGCCCACCCCATGCAGAGAGGCCTCCCCAGGCCAGACATTTGTGTCCTGGAAAAGGCTGAACTGCATGAGAAAACAGGTACTGAGACTGTTTCTCAGAACTTATATACTCTTTTTAAAATATGCTTGGTTGCGGGAACCAGCAGTTAGCGTAATGGCTATGTCGCTGGACTCCCATGTAGTCGACCGCGGTTGGCGTCCTGGACCCAGTGGCTTAAAACTCACGCCGGGTGCGTGTGCGTGTGTGCCTAAGATCCCGAGAAGAGAATGGAGGAGAAGGGATTGTGGCGTGACCATCCCCCCCTGGGGGATGATTTCTCGCTTTCTGTCTCTATGTCTCTCTCTCTCTCTGTCTGGCGAGCACACGCGCCCTTATAGCAAAAACCTCTCAAAAAAATATATATATATATATATATACTTGGTTGCAAACAGATGATGTAAAAAGATGATAGGCCTAGCCGCAGTGGCTTAGGCAGGAGGGTTCCTGCACTGGAGCCATACGGGAGGCCCCTGGACTCGATCTGGTCAGATTGCACACTCGGGGGTGCCCATGATGCTTGGGCTGGCTGGAAGGCTGTGGGGGAGATCCTGCTGAAGGTACTTTTCCTCTCTCTTCTCTCCCTCCCACTCCTCCTTGTAAGAAAAAGAAAAATTAATAAATACGCTTTCACAAAAAGATGGTAAAACAAGTAGATAACAGAAACTTCTGGGAGAGTGCTACTGATACATGCAACAGAAGAGAGCAGCAAGGCTAAAGAGGTGATGAATTAGGCAAAATACACTGTTCAACTGCAAGCGGACATTGAAGTCTAGATAGTGTGGCATTGTAATTTGATGTTATGAAATGAACATTTATATTAGTCAAAAATATTAGTCCAATTTTCCATTGTACTAATTTGACATTAGGATAATTAGTATATATTAGCTTTATGTGTGTATCATGTAACTTAATTAGATGGTGGTGTATTTTTGGTGGAAACTACTGTATTTTACCTCTTTAGGATGCTCTAGTATTATGTTAGCCACGTTGTAAATTTAAAATTAAGATATTTAGGCCCAGCTGTGGTGGCCCTGAAAGTCCAGGTGCAACTGAGCAGTGCTGGAGGCCATGTGGGAAAGTTCTAGGTTCTCAGCCTGGGTCTTCCGTATGTGCTGGGGACATAGCAACGTGAAGACCCTGTCGAGGGTTCCTCTCTCTCTCTGTTTTCATTTAGATGGATGGATGGATGGATGGAGAGAGAGATAATGAAGAAAATGAAGAAACTTTTAAAAATGTTTAATTAGGCCCAGGTGGCAAAGTTGATTTGGCCATGTCATTTGGCATTGCGTTTTTCATTGCCTCACACTTAAAGAGCAAAAGGAAAATGGAGGTTTAACTTAAAAATGTTCCTCGATAGGGTCAGCTGGTGGCGTGGTAGTTAAGACGGCTGGATCCCATGTGACCAACTGAGCAGTTCGAGTCACAGACCTGGCAACTGGGAATACACACTGGGTGTGCACGCCCAAACTCTCGGAAGGAGAGAGGCAGAGTGGAGGGAATTACAGTGGCCTCGCCCTGGCAGACGCTTCCTCCTGTTCTCCCTCCTCTGTTCGGTTAGTGCCTGTGCCCTCTCACAAAACAAATGAACACACAAAACACCCGTCCGTGATAAAGCCGTAACAGTTGTCAATTTTATTAACAAAATTGGTATTACCTCTCATGCCCTCTTAATATTCTGTGGGATGCGTTGGAAGTAGGCTTTGTCCTGCGGCTACACACTGAAGGGCAGTGGTTTCATTCCAGGAACTGGTGCTGAAACCGTGCCTTTTCATCAAGACATCTTTTTAACAAAAATCATGGCTGACAACGTGTGATGATTCAGTCTCATATGTCAGGTAGACATTTTCTTGAACAGGGTGAAGCATGCCTGTCACTTCAAGGAAAAAGAATGGACGTATTTGTGCCAGTGATAAAATCTGAACTTTTAAGTGAAAGCTCCAATTTTAGAAAACTTGTAACTGCCAACGTGCCCTGTGGTTCTGTGAGCAGAGCACTTCAGGGTTCCAGGCATGTAGAGAACAATCTGAAGGGACAACGGGGAGGGCCAGGGAGGCACCACCCTTGTGGGTCCCTTGGAGCTGGAGGGGCGTGTAGCCAACAAGGAGTTGGAGACAGTGCAGACCTCAAGATAGGGCCCTGTTGCAATGTTGACTTGGGCTGCAGAGGACCTACCTTAGTATCGGCAGGTATGCTTTTTAACAACTTAGATTCTTAGGCTTCCCTTTCGATCTTTTGAGTAGAGAACAGTGTGATGCAAAGTTGGGTGTAGAGGGTGTCTCCAGCCCCAGGCAATGGTTGAGCTGTCTCCTAGCCAGATGGCTCTTTCCACTGAGTTGGTACCTCAGTGTGGCCGACCATTTTCTCTAAACGTGTAATCAAGTTCTCTCAGCAACGCGGAGAGGTTGTTACTCCCGTGTTTTGGTGTGTGTGTGTGTGCTGGGGCGCATCGGGAATTTGAGTCTTGACATGGCTTTAGGATATATCTGATATTCTCTGATGCTGAGTTTTATATTTCATTAATCAGGATTTGCACATAGTTTTGTGAGAGAACACCTACTCTGTAGTTGTGGCTTGGAGAGATTAGATACACTTGTGTCAGCATCAGAAGGAACAACCATTGCGAAATGGGTAAACAAGTAGGATTTGTCTCGGCAGGAAATCCTCTATACTGTTGTTTTCAGTAAAATTAGTTCACGTTAAATAAAGGAAATTTTATATCTGAAACTGGAATATCTAATAATTATTAAAATATTAAAGAATGTGTTAATCCCCTATGAACATGTAGTGTTATGAAATTCACATTAATTTTGGTGATAGTTTACATTTATAGTACTTTTAAAATAAATAATTTTAGAGTCACAGACTAATATTACTGTATCATCAACAGAGAAGTTATAGATCCTTTTGGGAATTATATGGAAATACTTATATTGTTTTAGTAAAGAATTTTTTAAGAAGAGTGAATCAAATTTTAAAGTGACCAATAATAGTTCCATGAAACAAATAAGCCATTTACTCTTTAAAAAAAAAAAAGTGTTCTAAGTCTTATAAAGTGCTATTTAGTAGCCAGGGGCGTGCTAGTTACCACTAACCACACAGTACTCTAGTTGTTTCCCAGAGTTAATATTAACTACCCTAAATTTGTAATTTATAATGTGAAAGTATTTTAGTCAGTGGATTACCTGGATTATTTAGTATTTTGCATCCCTGTGACAAACTGAATGGCTACTTGTTCATGGAATTATATGAACTCTTTGTGTCGCTATTTTAGGAATTATTATTTCACAGAACTGAAGTATTGGACAAATATGGGGGGGTCTTCAAAAAATCCATGGAAAATACATATTATGAGAAATACCATGCCTGGACTTAAAAAAATTTTACGTAACAATAAACTTATATTTTAATTTTGTTTTTCCACAAACTGGTTGAAGCCTCTTAGCACATCACTACTGTTTTTAAAAACTTTCGAAAGAAACCAGCCTGGTATTCAAGTTTGAGTGCGTGCAGTTCACACAGAGTAGTGAAGAAATGGGACCTGAACTGGAAGAGTTAATCCGCAAGTTCGACTTGAGCTGTTTACTGATCCTTTTCTGCAGCTCTTGTTAATTGGCACCTCGGACCCCATACTAATGAATGGGATGGCAAGGGGCAGGTGGCGCCATTCTATTTTGATAATCCTTGTCAGCAATGTCTGTGTAATCTTCTTGTTTAATTATAATGAATGTGAAATTGGGGTGCATGAACTTTCAGCAGTGTTCTTCCCTGGAAGTTCACTGGTCAAGGACAATTTTGCAACTGTCAGACCTGCTAAGAATTGCATCCCAAGCCACTTGTGATACCTCGGACCTCGGTAGTTCCTAATTCCCTCAAATGGAAGTCACTGAGCTGTGTATTTAAAACCAGACAGGATAACTCCATGCAGAGAAATGAAAGGAGTCTGCATCATTTAATTATGCCCCCCTCCTTTTTTTTTGCGTGAGGGTAAGGCATTTTGTTTAAATAGGGACATTTAATCTTAAGAGTGCTTAATGGATGAAAATATTAGTGCAATGTTTTCTCTGGAAGGAAGAGCCTAGGAAGGAAGTCAAAATAAATGGAACCGCTTTACTTAAGAATTTGCAAGGTTTCGCCGTGAAATGACCAGACACATGACTCTGTTGGAAGGTGGGTGCCTTGTAGGAGATGCGTATTTTGCTCCTTTCCATTTTAAGGACACTGTTACGCTCTCAGGTACAAAGGTTGGTTTAGGTAAAACAAATTCACCCTACTAGTAGTAATGCAGTTTGGACAACAGTCTTAAAATTGTGATCCATGAAATGCATTATTTATTTAGGGGAAGTGGAGAAAAGGAGAAAAGAAGTAGTCAGAAAACACCTTCTTGGCTGTTAATACCTTGAAATTTAGTGGAAAGGAAATAACACCCAATTTATAAGCACTCCAGTGTAAACAAACAGGAGCTATGATAGGAAATAGCACTAGAGCCAATTTAGAAGTCTTGGTCCACGTTCATTTTTCAGATAAAACTTCCTGTACTTACTCCTAACCTTTTGAGCCAGACCAAAACCAAACTAAATCTTCCTCAAATGGTAAAAGGAAGCATTTAAATTAGGTGATATTTTTGGAAAATCAGAAATAGTGCATTCTACTCTTGGTGCCTCGGAAGAATTTAAGTATTATTAAAGAAAAAAGTGACAATCTCTATGGACTTGGATGTTCTGCAATTAAGTTTTATAATGAAGTTTGATTGTAATATATTTGGACATAATGAAAGGCGCTTGATTTGTCTTAAATTTTCAGTTAAAATGGAAGTTTATTGTCTTGGATCTACAGTTGTCAACCCACTGGCCATGTTTACCCCTGGAGACGTTTGACAGGTCTGGAGGCATTTTAAATTTTTACCTCTGGAAGGGGGTGCTGCTGGCATGTAATGAACAGAAGGGAGGTTACTGCTCGACATCCTGCAGGGAGAGGACTGTTCTCCATGAGAAGGAATTCTTGCCCCTCCAACAAATATTACTGAGTGGGAGGAAATGGCGCTACTTTAATGATGCCTGTTCCTGATGAAACACTATATAATTGATAATAGTGGATGGTGAAGATGCTGGAAGCTTTGGAAACATCGTGAAGAAATGCCATATACTCCGAAGGTAGTAGTCACATGTGGGTATGTACACATTGGCTTGGATGGGATTCACGTTTGTTATTTTCATATCTTTCTTTTTTCAGTAATTGTACTGCAGGATACAGAGTGACTCATGGTGGGGTTAAAGCCTGAACTGTCATGGGAAATAGTTACAAATTCTTAGCTTTCTATTTTTTTTTAAGTTTTTTTTTTTTTTTTTAACCTGTCGGCTAAATTCAGGCCTTGGTTCATCTGATTTTAAAAATGTGTCCTCATTTTTTATTCATATATGATTTGATGTTAACCTATGATTAGTTGATAAAATTTAAACCAGATGTTTATTTACTCTGGAAGTAATAGTTTGATTACATTTAAACACTTTAAACTTCAGCCATTTTTTTTTGTTAATGATATGAATACAACTGAATAAATGCTGATTATGAAATAGCAGATACCTTTTGGCATTTGGGTATTCATCGTTGGCTTGCCAGATGTCACTAAACCAATTTCTCTTGACTTCCTTAAATATGAGGCTGAAATGCTAGACAAGAATATTTTCAATTGCACAGTATTTTATACATACACAATGTCCATAACCTTCTGTAAGTTGTGGGGCATACACATTTTTTTCTGAACCTACCATTGTACCTAAGAAATTAACACCATTCATGCTGCTGGCACATTGGCGGAAGTATTGTCCTTAGAGAAGAGCTGAGCTGTTCTCAGGTGTTATCAGCAAAGCATGTTTGAAGAAGCATAATGAAAATTAGTAGGCTCTTAGTATATAAGGAATGGGAAGGGTTTGCCTGACATGTGTGTTCCCGCCAAATAACTAGCTACGTAAATAACAAGTGTGAGAAATAATTCAATAGCGTTTCTCCACGTTGTTCCCTGGGTGAGGGAAATAGTACAGGCACTGTGGCTGGCAGCGCTGTGGAGCACTCGCTAGATGGCAGGGGGCTTTGTCTGCAAAACACGAGGGCTCATTCAGCTCCCCAACTGTGGCATGTTTCAGAAGGAAACCTGTGTCTAAAAATAGACGCTGAATGACACTTCTCTTCAAGCCCAGGGCCGTATGGTTTTTAAAGGGCCACTTTGTTTTATGGGAAAGAAAATAAGCAAACTCCCTGTTTGGAAGCAAGTCTTAGTAGTGGGTACTAGAAAATATCTTTTTGTGCACTGTTACTGGGTAAGTGTTCCAAAGCAGACGTATTTTTGATCATATTGATTCAGTAACTGCCTCAAACAGTATTTCTCAAATACTATGAGGGAGCTCCTCTTTTTGAATGGTGGTAGTGATCACTTTAATCATTCGGCATGGTCAGTTTTTGCTCAGTGCACTATGGCAGATGTTCAGTATTTGAAGCAAAATGTGAAATTAGAGGAAATTTTATTGAAGTTCTAGATGACCTTTCCTATTCACACATATGAACATACATACATAAATACATATGTAAATTGTTTCAGAAGTCTGCATGATATGCCCAGGTGAGAGTGCTATTATCATGCTCTATGACTGGTAAATATTTTTATTATATGATGTTTATAAATGTATTTCTGACAGAGTTCTTTTCTATGGCACCAATGCAATTTATGAAATTTGAGTTTAGTAAAACACTGGAATTTTTAAAATGAGACTTTATTAAAATGATATTAAAATAGTATATGCCATGAAAGAGTAACTCCTGGTTAAGTGAATGAGAAAGATTTAATATAAACTCTATTTCCCTTCTGACTGGGAAAAGAGAACAACCTTCAGTTGCAGGTATGACTGTGTTTTGAGTTACCAATACTATCTTGGAGCCTAGCCCAGATAGCGGATGAAAACTTCCCTGGTAGCAGGGCCGTAGTCTAAAGTCATAATTTGAGAGAAGCCTTCAAATGCTTTCTTTACTTCCATAAACACGTGGTGTATCTTCTTTATAGTAAATTTAACACGAACTTCATTTTCCTTAATTTGAGAGTATTCCTAGTCTCCAGTGGATAGATCAATAGACCTCAAAACAAACTAAATCTAATGCGTCTCCAGGTTTAACACAATCGACCCAAACTTTTCTTCTGGACCGTTCTTCCCTCTCCTCAGAGACCTCTGCCTTTCCTACAGAGAACATGCCTGCCAGCAACACGTCCAACATGGTGAAATGGTTTACATTGACATGTTCTTTCCAACTCTTATGTCAGAAACCCTTGAACTTACTTCAGATCTAGAAGTAATGGTGGCAAGCCTTCAAAATTCACTTCTTTTAAAAAGTTTATATGCATTTGTGTAAGCGTAATACATTTTCATGTTCTCTGGCTTTGAACAATATGCCCACAAGTGAAACAGATCTCTCACACCAAATGGATGTGTGTGTGTGTGTGTGTGTGTGTGTATGTATGTATGTACACACATACTTTTTTTTAAAGGTTTTTGCCATAGGGCTCTTGAACTTGCTGGCGAGAGACAGAGAGAGGGAAAGTGGGAAATCACTCCCCAGGAGGTGTTGCCATGCCTCAATCCCTTCTCCTCTGTTCACCTGGGATTTCAGGTGGGCACACATGCACATGCACCCTGCATGATTTTCAAGCTGCCAGGTCTGGGACTCGAACTGTAGTCGGCCATGTGAGAGTCCAGCACTGTAACCACTATTCCACTGCTGGCTCCCCACAACAAATGTATTTAAATATATGCAAGTTGATACACAGGAATGGCAACTATACACTGTAAGTTGTAATGTGGTGACTTTGGTTTTGTGCAGTATGTTGTCGGTTACAGCTTTCACATGATACCTCATTAGTTTAGTTCAGCAATAAGAGGCATACAATTTCTGTTTTATAGCAACTGATGCTTGAAGGGAGTGAGTGGTACACTCAGAATAGCAGTGGAACTGGGATCCTGTGACCCTTGGGCTGAGACACTTTTTATTAGGCCACCTCAAAAGTAATATTTACAAACTCAGCATAGTGGTACTCATTTTAATAGCACTATTGACTCAGCATTGCTGACTGTGTTGAATAGTGATGATTCTAGTAGCTAACATACTGGAATCTACATTTGCACATTGCATAGTGTTTCTGAGTGAAAGAAGTCAATTTTAGCTGATCCCATTTGCTTTTAGAAAGTTCCCTTTGTCTCTGGGATGATGAGAAATGATTGACCTGGACAACTGAAGATACTTCAGGGCAAAATTTTATCTGCCAATTTAGTGTCTCAGTCTTTCAAGATGTTCCTGGTGTTCTAGGGTTCTCCTGACTGTCTACTCTTTCCCAGGCCAGTGCTAAGGAAACCTTAATAAGCCTCATGGTGCTGGGAGAGGTATGCCCTATGTCCTGGTATCTCCCTCAGTTCGCCCACCACATTGGCTGTTGTGAAGCTTGTCCACTGGTCACTCAGTCTGTAGTCCAGCTGCCAGAATGTACTTGACAAGGGCTTACCGTGTGTGTGAGTACAGTATGAACGTGGATAATCAAGCTTACTTCATTCCATCAGTTTTTCCAAGCATAGTTCTAGACGTTTGGGACATGTGGTGAACGTGACAAAGTTTCTGTCCCCAGAGTACTGATATTGAGAAGGAGACAGACAGCAAAAGCAAAAACAAAGGTTATGAAGTCAGATTGAGAGCGATGCTTTGAAGAAAACATAATGTGATAACCAAAAAAAAAAAAAAAAAAAAAAAAGTCTAAAAAAGTTGGTTACTTTTACTTAGGATGGCCATAAAACTGAAATCCAAATAGTGAAAATTAGAGGAATGTGTGGGGTGTTGACATTCCTTGAATGAAGTACTGTCGTGTATGAGGGACAGACAGAAAACTGGCATTCAGGGAATAGTTCTGGCAACGGGAACGTGCTAAGAAATGAGTCCCAGAAGAAGGCAGAGACCATCAGGTAGCCAGGGCAGTCTCCTTTTGTTTGTAATTGGCAGACGCAAAGCAGGCGAGTCCTGTGTGACTTCAACTTCTCGGACGTGTCTTTGGTGGAGAATGGTGTGGCAGGACACAAGTGGAATCAGTAGATTCAGGATACACAGATGGTAGTGACTTGTCTGGTATCCTGCAGAGATGCTGGAAGTGGGAGTGGGAGAAGTGGTTCAATCTGGGATGTATTTTGGATATAGTCCTACCAGGTTGTGCAATTATGGATTTGATATGAGACCTGGAAGAATGAGACGAGTGAGGCAAGACCTAATAGATTTGTGGCCAGAAAAATCTTTCTTATAAGCTGTGAAAATGACAATGATTCGGGGATCTTATTTATGTATTTTGAAGAGTGGAGTGGGCAGCATCTCACTCCCTGACCCAGAAATATACTACAAAGCTGTGGTAATCAAAACAGCATGGTACTGACACAGAAACAGACAGGTGGACCAATGGAACAGAATAGAGTCCCCAGAAATGAATGCTCAAACATACAGCCAACTGATTTTTGACAAGGGGTACCAGTAAATCCAGTGGGAAAAGGAAAACCTCTTCAGCAAATGGTGCTGGCAAAACTGGATCTCCACTTGCAGAAAGATGAATCTGAGCCCCTACCTCTCACCTCTGACAAAAATAAAGTCAAAGTGGATCAAAGATCTAAATCTAAGACCTCAAACTATAAAACTGCTCTTGGAAAACATCGGGGAAAATCTGGGAGACATTGGAGTAGGGAAAGACTTCTTGAATAAGACTCCCAATGCACAGTCGATAATCTCCAAAATAGACAAGTGGGATTACATCAGACTAAGAAGTTTCTGCATGGCAAAAGACACAATGATTAGTGTGAATAGACAGCCCTCAGAATGGGAAAATATTTTTGTAAACTATGCATCAGATAAGGGACTCATAACCAGAATTCACAAGGAACTCAAGCAGCTGTTCCGGAAAAAGACTATCAATCCTATTAAAAGATGGGAGAATGAGTTGAAAAAACCACTCTCTAAAGATGACATACGAATAGCTAAACGGCATGAAAAAATGCTCAACATCCCTCATTGTAAGAGAAATGCAGATCAAAACAACAATGAGATACCACCTAACCCCAGTCAGAATGTCCAAGATTAAAAAAAAAACAAAAAATGATAAGTGCTGGCAGGAGTGTGTTGAAAAGGGAACTCTCTTACACTGCTGGTGGGAATGTAAATTGGTCCAACCACTGTGGAGAACAATTTGGAGCTATCCTGATGGACTTATCATTTTGCTTGTGATTTATTTTTTAGTCATCTTTGTCTGGTTAAGGCTTCAGAAATTGCTGCTTCAGTAGGTTAAAATACACTTAGAAGCAGAAAACATGAATGGAATAAATTTTAGAGTTGATCTTTAAATTTGAAAGTGATTTTCAGAAATGTAATCTTCATTAGGAGCAAGAGTCATTGTTTGAATTTTTATTACCTAACTATGGTGAAAGTTTCAGTTCTCTGGAATTGTTTAAAGAATTATTTCATTTTATTCATCATTGTTACTATTTAAAAAAATTTTTTTTTTTTCAGAGAGGTTTTTGCTGTAGGGCATGTGCACTCGCCAGAAAGACAGAGACAGAGGAGGCAGAGAGTGAGAAATCACTACCCGGGGGGGGGGGGGGGGGGGGGGGGGGGGGGGGGGAATGGCCACACCGCAATCCCTTCTCCTCCTCTCTGCTCTTGGGATCTTGGGCACACACGCACATGCACCTGGAGTGAGTTTAAGCCACTGGGTCCAAGACTCAAACCATGGTCCATGGTCGACTACATGGGAGTCCAGTGACATAGCCATTACACCAACTACTGGTCCCAACTATTTTTAAAATTTGAACAGAGAGAGAAAGTAAGAAAGCAATCTGCTAGGTCTGGAACTTGAACCACGATCAGCTATGTGGGAGTGCAGCACCAAAACCACCATGCTCTCTGCTAGCCACCCCCCCCCCCTTTTTTTTAAGTATGTTTATCATAATATAATTTGTCAAGATAAAGAAAATGGATCGTGTTTGTGCTGAATTTGAAAGGCTAGATACAGTCTTAGTAACCTATTTTAAGATAGAATATATAATTATTAATCACGTATTTGTTGAGACTAACAAATGGCATAATGGTTATGTTGCTGGACTCCCACATGGCCAACCACAGTTTGAGTCCCAGACCTGGTGGCTTGAAACTCAAACTGGGCACATGTGCATGCATGCCCAAAATCTTGAGAGGAGAATGGAAGATAAGGGATTGCAGTGTGGCCATCCCCACCTCCCCCCGGGGGGGGGGGGGGGGAGGTGAGGGTGGTATGATTTCTTGCTTTCTGTCCCTCTATCTCTCTAGTGAGTGCATGTGCCCTACAGCAAAAATCTCTCTAAAAATTTTTTGTTTAATCTCCATTATGTCTAGTATAAATTTACAATCACATTTTTCTGTGTCACAAGTACACTTGATAGTACATTTTTGCTTATTTTATAGAACTTGGAACATACCTTTATTGTATTATGTGGTGGCTTATAGTTGAATCTTAACTTCATAACATTTTAAGCATATGTATAATTTATTTGATTTTGTAATCTTGGTCAGGAATTCAACCTCAAGTTGCAATAGGATCAGTCCTAAAATTACAGAAGGATGCAGCCTTCAGAATACCATTGTAAAACTGTACTTCCTACAAAATAACTTGGTTCATACTGGTGACACATTAAGCTTGGTTTCCCACCATTTGTCATTTCTATTTTATGTTTTCAGCATTATTGCTAGTACTTTACATTTTTCTGAAAAAAAACTTTTAATATTTATATAATTTTTATAGGCCATTAAAAGTTTTTCTATAATATTCATATTATTTTAGGTAAGAATGGTAATCATGAAGATTACTTCAAATCTCAGTTCTTTAAAATAAGATTAAGTGTACTGTAGTTATATTTTTAAAGTCTGTACTTAAAAAACAATGAAAGATTTTTATTAACTAAATATTTAAAGTTATCTATAGACCAGTTATTACATCTTTCTCTATGGCTTCTTAAAAAAGAAATTGGGGGACCAGAAGACAGCATAATGATTACATTGCTGGACTTCCACATCGTTGACTGGTTTGAGTCCTGGACCTGGCAGCTTAAAACTCAGGCCAGGCATTTTGTGTGTGTTTGTGTGTGACCAAGATTCTGAGAGGAGAGTGAAGAAGGGATTGCAGTGTGACCATCCCCTCTGAGGAGTGATTTCTTGCTTTCTCTCTCTCTCTTCAGTGAGTGCATGCACCCTATAACAAAAATCTCTCTCTCAAAAACAAACAAAAAAGAAATAGGTCAGAAAATCAGCTACTCTCGGGACCAGCAGTTAGCATAATGGCTATGTCGCTGGACTCCCATGTAGTCAACTGTGGTTCAAGTCCCAGACCTGGTGGCTTAAAACTCACGCCGGGCACATGTGCGTGCATGCCCCAGATCCCAAGAGGAGAATGGAGAAGAAGGGATTGCAACATGGCCTCCCCCCCCGCCCCGGGGGGGGGGGGGGGTGTGATTTCTTGCTTTCTTTCTGTCTCTCTCTCTCTGTCTTTCTGGTGAGTGCATGCGCCCTATAGCAAAAACCTCTTAAAAAAAAAAAAAAAAAAAAAAAAAAGAACCAGCTAGTCTTGACTGTAAAATATTATGAAAATAAATATTTGTTTCCCAATCTAGAAGAAACTTTTCCCCAATTAATTTATTTTTCTCTTATTTTTACTTTATTTTAAAAATCAGCAATAAACTTAGAAGTGGAAATACTGATTGTTTCAAGGATTAATTTTTGGAGGGGTCCGAAATGCTAAATCAGTTATATGATTCAAACATAGAATAAAACAAAAAAATTTTCATATCTCATCACCAAATTCTGCATGCTTTCTCCTCGGTACTATTCTAAAGGAGAAACTCAGCTTGCTTTATTATTCATCTTTCTTTTTGAACTGGGTGGTAAACGCTGAGCCATCCTGTCAAACCCACTCTGAAGATGTCCAGAGGAACAATAAACTCTTTGTGATGAAAATACAGTCCAGGATAGCTACCTACTAACTTTTCATCATGAACCTACTTGTCACCTATATTCCATTGTACTTTTGCTTAGAGGCAAAAGATTCTTATCTTTAGCTAATTGACTAGAAAAACAAATGCTCTTAAATGAATATAAATGTTTTTATATTTAGTCTTCTACTATCAAAATCTCCATACCACTCAGATGATTACACTGGTAGATGAGATGCCTACTTGTATCCATATATATATATATATGCATGGACTTTTCAATATGTTCTATAGTTTTTCTTCATGATACTAACAACACTCTTTTATCTACGTATTACTTTTTACTTGTTCCAGCTATGTTGAGGATTAGCTTTCCACACTGGGAGAGCCACCAGTGTAAGGGAAAGCATACTATTATTTGAATGGTTTAACTTAATGAAAACCAACTCTTTGGTGCAGAGGCATCAAAAAGGCAGGTCCACAGCATTTACCCCAGGAAGTTATATATAGGATGATTGGAGACATTCCTAAAGACAATGAGGCACTAGCATTTGTGAGGACCAAGGCTATCTCACTCTGAGGGCTCATGCTGGAATTAACTGGTGTCATTTTGAAGGAGGGTTTTGCTAATTGGCATCTCCCAATTGTATATAATGCCAACACCTTTTTCTGTTAATTATTTCCCATAAGCGCAGCCCAGGAAAGCAAAACTCCCTGCAAACTTACAGAGGTTTAAGAGGAACTGTTGCAGTTTAATTAGTTGCCAGAAACCCTGTGTGAACTGTAACAGTTGGTTGGTATTATTTGTATAATGTTTTGTTGTTTGACTTTGGAAGCGTTATGTTCATGTATTGTGGAGGTGGCCTGCTGAGTAATTGCAGGGTTCATTATACTACCAAGACTGTCAAGGAGTATTTATGGATATTCATGTGCAGTGAACCCTTGAACTTGAACTGGTCATTCTTGTCTCCCATGGTTGGAATTGCGTTTACTCTAAATGGCAGGAGAAATTTTAATTATGAAACCAGAAAAGAGGCAAAATTACCTAAATTAAAAATGGTAAATGAACTGTTAAGAAATACACCTGTATTTTCCATTCTACTATAAAATTGGTATCTGTTTTCTCTTAGGAAAATTCATTATAATTGTAAGCTTTAAAATTTTTAAGAGTCACTTTTGTGGTAAGCATGTACTTCCAAAATAATATGTCGCGAAGTAAAAAGATGCTAGGAATGTACTGTTTCTACTGCAGAAATGCTATTTATCAACTAGATAGTAGTAAAAAGTTAAAGATGTTACTATGAAGTTAGAATGTGATCTAAGCAGTGCATGTTGATTAGAAAACTTGCACTAAAAAAGAAATTTTAAGGCTAAAATTCAGGAAGTATGTATTTACATATTTATCAATGTGTCATTATACATCAAAGCTAACGTATCTATCACAGTATTGTGATGGTCTCCTCATGAGTTCGACTCCCTACTAGACTGCTAAGTTCTTGAGCACAGAAATATCTTCTTCACTAGCCTTTAATCCTGTTCTCTCTTCATTCTCAGTATGTATTCAGCAAAATTCTGTTGAATGGAATTGTAGAGCTCTGAGAGAGAAGATGGCATATCAGAGGGGGTTGCAATTGGAAATAATTGGAAATAGAATGTTGTGATGGGAGTGTGAGAGGTGCATGAGAGGTGGCATTGGAGAATTAGGCCAATGTGTGTTCTCAGGAGCCTGGATCATACAGAGCTTTGTAGGATTGTAGTTGTAAGTAGCTCGTCACTCTCACAGCAGTGTGGAGGACTGGGCTAGCTGCAAGGGTAGGAAACCAAATCCAATTCACCAGGCTGGGGTGTGATATCCCACACTGAACAAGAGACTTTTAGTAATATACTCTTTCAAATCTTTTTAATTATAACAAAATATATTTGATACCAAATTTGCGATCATCATCATTTTTATTACAATTTGGGGAGGTTGAGTACCTTCGCACTACTGCATAGCCAGTCTCTGGAACACTTTTCATCTTTCACAGCCAAATCTATGCTTTACCTACTTGAGCTACTATAGCAAAACATTGTAGACTGGATGTCTTAAACAGCAAACATTGATTTCTGTAGGCTGAGACGTCCACGGTCAGGGTTCCTAGTTCCTGGTGAGGGCTCACTCTCTGGCTTGCAGGCGCCTGACTTCTCTGTGTTTCCTCACATGGTAGTGAGAGTGTTGAAGCAGGTGCACAAGTGAGTGTGAAGTGGGGCACTCTGGTCTATCTGCTCCCTTGTATAAAGCCACGAATTCTATCATGGGATCCTACCCTGATGATAATAATCGAACCCTAAAGACCTCACCTCCAAATACTATAAAATTGGAGGTTAGGGTTTTAATCTATGAGTGGGGGAAGGAAATACATTGTATTAATGAAAAAGTTAGTATGTACTGAACAACTTTCTACCCCAGCTCCTGGCAACCACCATCCTGCTTTCCGGTTCCACGAATTTCACTGCTCTCGATGTGTCATTTATGTAGAATCATGCAGTGTTTATCTTTTCATGACTGACTTAGCTCGTGTAGCACAGTGTCCTTACCATTTATCCATGTTGTAGCGTGTGTCAGAATTTCTTTCTTTTTTAAGGCTGAGTAATATTTCACTATGTGTGTGTTCCCCTTTTGTTTATCCCTTCATCCATTGATAGAGATACTCGACAAGGTTGCTTCCACCTTTTGGCTGTCGTGAATAATGCTATTATGAGCAAATGTACAAATATCTACAATTATGTATGTCATTGTGCTTTCAATTTTTAATTTTTGATGTATTACCATACTTCTTCTCATAGCTGCCACACCATTTTTCCTTCTTTTATTCTTTAGAGAGACTTTTGCCATGGGTGCTTCCCAGAGAGACAGAGAAACAGAAAGTGAGAAATCACCCATGGGGGAATGGCCATACTGAATCCCTTCTCCCTCCATTCTCTTCTTAGGGGTCTTTGGCACACATGCATACCTGGCATGGATTTCAAGCCACCGGGTCCAGGACTCAAACCACTGTCAGCCATGTGGGATTCCAGCAGTGTAGCCATTAGGCAATCTGCTGGTCTCTTGCTTTTCCTTCTTACTAATGGTGCACAAGGGTTTCATTTTTTCCACATCTTCACTACTTTTGTTACTGTGTAGTTTTGATAATACTTATTCTACTGAATGTGAAATATTGTTTCAAGTTTATTGGTTCATTTCTTTCATTAGAGAGAGGGATAAGGAAAGAAAGACATAGAAAAGAGAGAGAGCACCCTCAACAGTGTCTTCAGGCCATGATTCTGCCCCGACCTTGCCTCAGTCAGCCACATGAAGGGCATGCACAGCAAAGCCCACATGGACAGAAGGCATTGAGAAGTGAACCTGGGACCTTCCCATGTGGGCCCGTTTGCATTAAGCTGCACCTCAATTTGCTGTCCTCCCCACCCCTTTTAAGCGAAAAGACAAAGATGGTTTTTAATGTGAACATGTGTCTGTTGGAGTTATATGAACTGTAGCTCTGTGAGGTGGGTTTGACTTGCATTTCTCTACTGATTAGTGATGCTGGGCATCTTTTCCTGTCCTTCTTAGTCATTTATACTTCTTCAGAGAAATGTCTGTTTCAGGCTTTTGTCCGTTTTTGAATTTTGTTGTTTGCTGTTGTTGAGTTTTAGGACTTCTAGATGTGTAACTTGCACATTTTCTTCCATTCTGCAGATTGACTTCACTCTGGTAATTGTATTATCTGATGCACACATAAAAACAAACAAACAAAAAAAACTACTTATTTAATTTTATTTATTATTATTATTTTAAAAAAAATTGTCACAGGGCATGTGTGCGCACCAGAGAGAGACTAAGAGAGAGAGAGGGAAACTGAGAAAGCAAACCATCAAGTCTGAAACTCAAATTGTGGTTGGCCATGTGGGAATTCAGTCCAGCTTGAACTACCATGCCACTTGCAGGCCCCAACTCACAAATGTTTTTATTTTTTTATGTTGCCCAATCTTTTCTTTCTTTGTGCTTTTTGTGTCATATCCAAGAAATGATTGCCAAATGCAACATGAAGTTTTTAAACCCTATGTTTTCTTCTAAGAGTTTATAGTTTTAGCTCATATATTTAGTTTAATTCATTTTGAGTTAATTTTTGGAAATGATAGAAGGTTCTAGATTCCTTCTAATCGCATATGGACACTCTGTTTTCCCATTACCATTTGTCAGAAAGACTGTTCTTTCCCCTTTGAATGGTCTTGGCTTGGTTGTCGGTGCTCTGCATACACTGCTGGAGCAAAGGCTTTTAGTACTTGCAAATAAAGGTTTGATTAAGAGGCAGACTCTTTCATAACACCAAAAATCTTTCTAAATAAGTCAGTATTTGAGATAATAACAGGAACAGAGGATGAAATCTTGTCAGATCAAGAGCACAGAGGAGGCCTCATGTATCAGTTAAGCACTGCACCGAGAAGCAGCTCCCACGTGACCAAGCAGTGTTCCAGCCCTGGTCCTGCTGGCTTGAAAATACACTGGGAATGTGCCTAGAATCCTGATGGGATGTGGCAAATTGGAAGAAAAGGGATTGCAGCACAATCTGGCCCACTTGGAGGGGGTGGTTCTCTCTCTCACTCTCCACTGTCATGCTCATGCCCTCTGGCATTAAAAAAAAAAAATACGGAAGGAAAAACTTAGAGTAACTCCTAGACCCAGAAAGAACACCTACAATGTTTTGTTTATTTTAAAGTATGTCTAAAAAAGGCAGGGAGAGGAGTGTTTAAAACATGAACAGAGATGAGTAGCAGGCTTCCCACCCTAAGGAAATGTAGAGTGTCGAGGGGAAGGTGGCATACATAATTATAAGTCAGGGTAAAATAATAAGATAAATGTAGAAGTAATATGGAGAAAGTGCTATGGAAATTTATAAGAGGAGATAGTTATTTCTGCTGAGACAACCAGTTAGATCATCAGCATTATTCATCAAAATTTTCAGTGGAAATAAAAAGAAACCAACCATGATGCATTTACATAGAACATAAAGTTATAAGAGGATATTTGCTAGTTTGTTGCATCTCCATGAAGATATAACACTAAGTTTGGAAGAGACACGGCCAAGAACAGTATTTATCTGGTAGAGACCATTGCTACCAGAGCTTAGCATGGACAACATACCTTAAGCCACTGTCATGCTACATCTGCATGCTGCCAGTGGCCATGGTGCCAATGCTGTCTGTGGAAATGATCACAGCTGCCACTGCTACACCCATTTCCCGAGGTATCCCCAATGCACATGAATACCCCGAAGTTCTTTTTCATTAGCTGCATATGAAGTCTGGGACATATATTAGGTCTTCGGGAAGGTCATGACGTAATTTTTTAAATGTTCTTCTTTGCAAAAAACGTGTCATGACTTCCCTGACGACCCAATACATCTAACGGGGAAGATTTTAGTTATATACTCATGTCCTCACTGCAGAAGCCAAAACAGTGAGCCTCTTAACTTCTTCAGCCTCTGTAATGTAGAGGTCTGCCTCAAGCAGGTAGAAGGTGCCAACATACAGGACAGGAACAGGATTTAAGCCAAGTCACTGCAGAGTGCAGCATACACAGAACCAGGAGAGAAGGAATTTGAACTGCTGTAGGAGAAATTGTAGTGTTCAGACATGCAGTGGTGGTTGGAAATATGAGGTGATCCGGAAAAAGATTTGGAGCGGTAGTCAAGGTGATGTCAGTTGAAGTCCTGACATTATGAGGGAGCATGTTTGAGACCAGAGATGATTAGAGTTCTGATTGCCTATACGTAGGTAAGTGGAAAAGGAAAAAACAGAGAGAGAGGCCCTCCTCAGGAAAACCAAAGCGAGAGCTTCCAGTGGGTGCCCATACACTGTACTGGTTCAGTTCACCTCTCAGTGAGTGAGGTGTTTGGTTGGTTGGTTTTGAGAGTTCTTTGCTATAGGGCGCGTGCGCTCACCAGAAAGACAGAGAGAGACAGAGAGACAGAAAGAGAGAAATCACCCGAGGGGGGATGGCCTTGCTGCATGCACATGCGCCCGGTATGACCCGTGGTTGACTACATGGGAGTCCACCGACATAGCCATTACGCCAACTGCTGGTCCCAATAAAATAAAGGGCTTAAGGAGAGAAGTCACAAAGTTCAGTGTTACTTAGGGATAAAAAAGTTGAAGACTAAGGAAAGTTCATTAGTATAGTGGAGATAGAAATCAGACGGCAAACAGAAAGGGAATATTCATCATTTCAAAACAGACTTAGAGAACACCTCCTATAGAGTCACTGCTTCAAGTGCTTGGGGTACATCTGTGAACCCAGTGGACAAAGACCAGCACTCTCTGGGTCCTTACATTCAAGGGAGGTGAGGGGAGACACAGCTAATGGACATGGTAAATAAGGAAATTGTGAAATAGTTAGAGGTGATAAGTGCTATAGAAAAACAGTAAAGCAATGCAAGGGGGTGAAGGCTTGCTAGAGGGGTACTTGGATTGGTTTCTAAAAAAGCAGTAGGGTAGGTTTCATTGAGAAGCTAAAATTTTAGCCAAAATGTGAAGATGTTAGAGGAAGCTAGTAGCTGTCTAAGGGAGTGGAACCGGGGGCGGGGGGGGGGGGGGGGCGTAGAGAGCTCTAAACTGGCTCGTGCCTGGTGTCTCAGCAACACAGGATCAAGGTCCTTAGTGCTTATGGTGGTTTACAAGGTCCTCTCACACTTGGCTTCCAGACTCTTCCCTGGTCTCTTTTCCTACTAATCTCCCTATTCTTTGGACTTCCTTGGTTTTCTTTTTTCCTTAAGCATCTTTCCGTGGAGGTGCTAATGAGATGTATTGAGAACTTTGAAGTGCTTCCAGTATAAACTTTTGGGAGTGGAAACTATGGTGATCATTTAAATTGCATTGGCTGACTTGATGGGCTTTAAGTCATCTGAATAAATACAAGTCTTACTCATTTCGGTTAAGGTTGAATTTGAATGTTTCATTTGGCATAATCAGGCTAACTCACTGCTTGACCAAATTTTCGACTTTTCAGCTGGCTCCTTGGCGGTAGCAGACATAACCACATCGAGTACTGAGCAGCTGTAACAAGAAATGTAGAGCGAGGTGATCAGATAAAGCAATGCCTGTGTAAGGAAGGCACTTAGGTTGTCAAGGCTAGTACTAAAATTTCAGGTCTTCCCACTGGACTGGTAGAGAATTGTTTTTGTGTCAAAACATTAGGTCACTGAGAAAGTCATGACGTATTTTTCTATACTAATGTGCATCACGGCCTTCCTGACGACTCAATAGGTTATGGTTTTATCTGATATCATTATCACAAGGCGCCTCCTCCTGGACCTCTGTAATTTACACATCTTGTTTCTATCATTTTAGGTACATTGGTGTCTTCTGCTTTTGCTGTAACATTCTAGATAGGGCATGGAATGAAGTCTGTGTCAGAGTTTGAGTTTTCTGTACAATGATATTCCCTGGTCAAATGAAATCTATATGTTGGGTTTCATTTTTTTTTTTTAAACACCGATGTCTAAACCAGCTCTCTGTCTTCTGAAGCTCTCCATGTATGCAATCTGTTAGAGAGGCTTTAATGAGATTATCAGGAAGTGTTACTTCTCATAAAGACAAAAGAAATTCAAGGCACTAAGCAGCTGTGCTTTATATTTGGGACAGGTGAACCAAGAAAAGGGAATTTATGCACCTATTAAAGAGATACCGTGGGTTTTCAGGCATCCTTTTAGTCTCAACCATCTGTCTCAGGGAAATATTTCAGTGTACACACTTGACTTTGGGAGAGATGAAAAGGTTTCGTATGTCATGAATCTGAAGCTAGATCGTGACATTATTACATCTTTTCCTTTATTTGAAAATACGTGTACATAGATTTTAAATGTTACTGTAAATAAAAAATTAGCTTCCTGAAGCCATTGTATTTTTTTTCTAGCATCAACTTTTGAAGACTACCAAAAGTTAAATCTAATAAATACAGAAATTATACAGTCATGCTTTATTTTATTGAGCTTTATCATGCTTCACGGGAATTACATTTTTTTTTTTTTAACAAGTTAAAGATTTGTGGTATCCCTGCGTGGCCAAACTTTCCAACAGTGTATACTGACTTAGTGTCTCTGTGTCTCATTTTGGTAATTCTTGGAATGTTTTAAACTTTCTTATTATATCCGTTATGGTGATTTGTGATCGATGACCTTTTATGTTACTGTTGTAATTGTTTTAGAGTGCCATGAACCACACTCATGTAAGATGGCAAACTTAATTGATAAATGTGAATGTTCAGCCTGCTCCACCAGCGGCCCTGCCTTTTCTCTCTGTTCCTCAGACCTCCTTGTTCTCTAAGACACAACAGTACTGAAATTAAGCCAGTTAATAACCCGTACAGTAGCTCCCAAGTGTTCAAGTGAAAGGAAGAGTCACACATCTCCCACCATAAATCAGGAGCTAGAAATGATTAAGCTTACCGAGGAAGGCATGAGGTAAATTAAGGTGAAGTTAAACCTTAGTTTAACCTAGTTAAAAACTGAGGTAAACTTAAATCTAGACTTTTTGCACCAAGTTAGCTATATTGTGAATACAAAGGAATAGTTCCTGAAAAAAATTAAGAGTACTACTCCAGAGGCCAGCAGGTGGCATAGTGGTTAAGGCACTGAATTTCCACACAGGTGACTACGGTTCAAGTCCCAGACCTGGTGGCTTAAAAATCATGCCAGGCACATGTGCATGCAACCCCCAAAGTCCCAGGAGAAGAATGAGGGAGGAGGGATTGCAGTGTGGCCATCTCTCCTCGGGAATGATTTCTCACTTTCTGTCTCAGCACACATGCTCTATGGCAAAAACCTTAGAAAAAAAAAGTGCTACAACAGTGAACACAGAAATGATAAGAAAGTGAAACAGCCATGTTGCTAATATTGGAGAAAGCTTTGGTGGTCTGGATGAAAATCAGACCAGCCACAACATACTCTTAAGCCGAAGCCTTAACCAGCGCAAGGCCTTAACTCCGTTCAGTTCCATGAAGGCTGGAGAGAGGTGAGGAAGCTGAAGAGGAAAAGTTTGAAGTCAGCAGAGGTTCATTCGCGGGGTTTAAGAAGCCATCGCCACAGCACAGAAGTTCACAGTGAAGCAACCGGTGCTGACACAGCAGCCACAGCAAATTACTTAGAAGATGTTCACATGTGGAAATATTTACTTCGTAAGATGGCTGTGCTCACAGCGGACTTTCAGTGTCAACAAAACAGACTTCTGTTGGAAGAAGATGTCATCTAGGTCTTCGATAACCAGAGGTGATGTCAGTGTCTGAGTTCCAGGTTTCAGAAACAGGCTGACTCTCCTGCTAGTAGCTGATACAACTGGTGACTTTAAGTGGAGGCCAGTGCTTACTCTCCAAATCCTAAGGCCCTCAAGGATTTTCCTAAATCTACTCTGTGCTCTCTAAATAGAACAAAGCCTGGATACACATCTGTTTACATCATGGTTTACTGACTATTTTAGACCTACTGCTACTCAGAATAAAAAAAAAGAAAAAGATTCCTTTCAAAATATTATTTCTTGTGACCAGCAGTTAGCATAATGGCTATGTCACTGGACTCCCATGTAGTCGACCGCGGTTTGAGGCCCGGACCCGGTGGTTTACACTCACGCCAGGTGCGTGTGCGTGCATGCCCAAGATCCCGAGAGGAGAATGGAGGAGAAAGGATTGTGGCATGGCCACCCCCCTGGGGGTGATTTCTCGCTTTCTGTCTCTCTGTCTCTCTCTGTCTGGCGAGTGCATGCACCCTATAGTGAAAAACCTCTCAAAAAAACCCAATATTATTTCTCATTAACAGTATACCTGATCACCCAAACCTCTGATGGAGATGTACAAGGAGATTGATTGCATGGTTTTCATGTATGCTAACACCGCATGTACTACCCAGCCCATGGATCCATCCAAGGAGTCATTTCCCCCTTTTAAAAAGCTTATCTATTCTGTTCATGATATATAACACATGTATGTGAGGGAGAGAAAGTGAAAGGAGAAAAGAGAGAAAGCTCACCCTCAACAGGGTCTGATCATGTCATGACCTCCTTTCTCTAGCCCCGTCCAGTTCATCAGGATCTGGGTCGGTGACCACGGGCCCAGCCTTTTTTCAGGCCCACCCAGGATCTGAACCTGTGAATGGCCATGCGGCCTCTAGCACTGTAGATCAGTTTGCTACCCACTGTGCCACCAGGCTAGACTGGAGCAAGGAGTAGCTTCAATTCAGGTCTTATTATTTGGGAAACAAATTTGTAAGGTCTGGAGCTGCCGTAGATAGAGATTCCTCCGGTAGATTGGGACAAAGGGAACTAAAAATGTGGAAGGAATTTCTCTTTCTAGAAGCCATTCAAGACATTTGTGATTCATGAAAGGAGGTTAAAATATCAACATTAAAAGGCATTTTGAAGAAGTCACTTCCAACCCCGCATGGCTCGCTGAGGGAGCCACGTATCTCTCAGGTCAGCCCACACTGGCATCGAAGGCATTGTTGAAGCTTTCCATGGAAGAACTAATACATGCTTAATAAGAACATTTTTTTCTCTGTTACTAATGGCTTCTGTTCTACTTCAAGACACTTTTTCTTATGTAATTCTTATATTTAGCTATTTTCCAAATAATGAGAAACAGATTTTCCAGGTGCTACCTTCATATGGTGTATGGAAAAAAAAAAGTAATTTATGCATATACTTTTTAACAGTTTATGTCAAAGCCAAAGCTTAAGTACCTTTATATTCTTTTTATATGTATACTATAGTGCACCTTACTTATTCCCAAAGTACATACATTGAAAGGGAGTTACAAGAAAGTGTATAAGATAAAATGTAACTTTTGCCTATATGATCATTTCTATTTAAAATTTTATTTTCAGTTTAGCTATTTTCTCTCTATTCAGTCTGATTTACATGCCTGCATGCATGCACAATTGACTTTAGGATGAAATAAGAGTGGTAGTAATCCTCTTTTAAAAATTGCTTCTGATGTCAAACTTTGTTCAACTTTAATAAATAGTTAGCATGGGATGAAAACAGATGTTGAGTCTCTCTTTATGGATGCTTTAGCCCTGATTTGAGAAAGATGACAATGTCCTTAGAATCTCTAAAATAGAGCTTTTGGTAAGTCTGGTTAGTAGTTCAGGTCATTAGTGGTTTTCGTAGTGCGTAACTTTAACATTGTGGCCTCAAAGAGTTAACAGAATCCCCATGTGTGTCTGCTGCTATTTAAACAAACATTCTCAAGTACTTTTTATACATGGGGCAACACACATCTAGAAGTCCTTCTCCAGGTCTGAAGAAAACAGCCTCTTTGGCTAAAATAAACAGACTCACCTGGGGAGGGGAAGGCTGCCTTACATGGTTCTGGGATGCCGTCGATCCACTTTTCCTTTCTCCTGAGTCTGCAGTGATGCCTTGCTGTACCTCTTAGAGCACACGAAACAAACCAATTTTCTCAGTTTCAAGGCACCTCACTCCCCGTGACTGCTTCCTTTACAAAGTATGGTCCATAATATTTGTTGGAAGGGCTGTTGAAAAGCTAAAACGAGTGTACATAAAACCCTGCTGTAAGTGACTGATAACATTGGGTTGCTGGAAAAGTCATGATCCATTTTTGCATAGAAAATAATGTCATGATTTTTCCGACAACCCAATCTATCTATTTGGATTACTCTAACAGTTTCTATAACAAATGGTTCACATGCGTTAGAGTTTCCCCTCTCAAAGGACCTGGAACTGTTGATCCCTGAGGGTGTTTGGTGTCACCGTCCTCTGAATCTGCATATTTGTGATTCACAACCTCTGATTCCTCTTTTGCTCTAGACCTCAGAATTTCTGGTGGTTATGTTCCCTAAATGAATCTTATTAACCTTGCAGAGTCTCTGAGTCCTGCGTCTACTGAATAGAATATATCTGGCCTGGATATTTCTTGCAGAACAAAAACATATGGGTTGCTACCTAGTGGAATGTTGGTGTCTGATTTTATCCTGGAACCAGTGTCCAGGTCTCATTGGCTTAGACACTCAGAACTCTCATTTGTAAATAGGGCTGATATTACTTAACCATGCAGGGAGGGCTGAGGCTTAAATGAGGTGGCGTGTGAGTACATAGCAGAGGGCCTTCCAAGTAGTAAAAGCTTGCCAAATGGTAGGTGTCATCACCACCTTCTTCATGCCTTCATCGTTGTTCTGTGTTCCTCCGGAAACAACTGCTCTTACTTTCCCTGGGTTCCTTGCACCCCAGCTTCTGCAAAGACATCTTCCTCCCATTCAAGTGTCCATTTTTGACCTGAGATGATCATTTTTTCCCAGTGATGGTGGTTTACCCTGTGGTGATGAGAGATTTTTGCTATAGAATAGAGAGATTTTTGCTATAGAGATTTTTGCTATAGAGTGCATGTGCTTGCCAAAGAGACAGAAAGTGAGAAATCACCCCTCGAGGTGGGGATGGTCACACTGCAATCCTCCATTCTCCTCTCAGGATTTTGGATATGCACACACATGCTCCCGGCGTAAGTTTGAAGCCACCGGGTTCAGGACTCGAACTATACTCGGCCATGAGGGAGTCCAGCAACGTAATCATTATGCCATTTGCTGGTCCCTAGGATAGCCTCTCATTTTATCCATTGTTTAGTTCCTTATTCCTAGGATGCAAGTTTGGCTTGACTATCACTGAAACCTAATAATAAACTAAACATCCATGGAAGAATTATGCGTGTATGAGACAGTCAGGAGGGCTTTGTTGTTGTTTTAACTATAGAGCTTATCTTAGCAAATTCACTGTGCTGATTTTCTTTGGAAGTTTAATCCTGTAAACTGCCTTTAATTATCTTTCTACTCTCAATGTTTATTGCTTTGTTGCTTCATAAATTTTTGGTTAACCTTTTTGTGTCTAATCTTTTTGTCTTATTCACAGGGTATGCTTATAATTGTTATATCCCTAGCATGACAATAGCTTTTTAAAAATATTTTACAAGGCCTAAGGTAAATGATGTCATAGATATAAAATATCAAATTCCATGAAACATCTTGCTTTGATGAGTTTAGTTTTGCTGATGATAAGATTATGCACTTCTGGTACACAGTGTTTCAGTGTTTTAGGGTAACGCAGTTTGGGACATTTTTGTTCTTTTGAAAAAACTACCTTCAGTCTCTTGAATGAGTTGTAGAGAGGGGCGATGATAAAATACCAACATTGGAAGCTTATATTAGAAGATATCATCATATCTAGTCCATAGTATTGGGATTTTTGCCTGTTAATAATGATAATATTTGAATTAGGTAGAAAATGGTTTATGCTGTTAACTGGTGTTCAATTGATATTAAGATATTCAGAGGAACATAAGCGATGTATTTCCTCTGTTCCTTTTATAAATGCCTTTAAAAACGTACCCTTTTAAACATAGTTGCTATAAAATGGATTTGCATTTTTAGTTTTTGAAATATTTCTTTAATGTAATGATTTCAGGAAAAATATGCAATCTGCTATAGCCGTTGTGATTTGATTTATCGTAAAAGTTGGAAACTTGATAGCTGGAATGAAACCTGGTTGTCTCTTCTCATCTGTGGGTGAATTTGTTGTGGTGGTTGCTAGTGCTAACTCTAGAAAAAACTCTTAAACAGCGTCCTTTTAGCAGCTGTGGTCTCCCCGAATATACGGTGGCGTAGCTTTAAACTTTATTAAGTCTGTCTTGGACTCCCCCTTCCTCTCCCTAGTAAATGGAAGAAAGTTTGGCAGGCTCCATGCTGGGCGCTTGATTGATGTCCAGAACATCTGAAGGACTTTTGCGTCCTGCCTGCTCGCCATGAGTGCGTAATGTGTGAATACTTAAAGAAGGTCAGCCCTTATCACATGTAATCTAGGCCTGAGCGCAGATCAGCAGTGACAGTCATAGCCCGTAAGTATGCACACAAATCATCCTCTACACGCCTTAGACAAGTTGTGGGATATTTTCTCTCTCTTTTCACCCCTTCCCTCTCATGGGGGACCTTGGCAGAGCAATGAAAGCAGAGGGAAGACGTGCCCAGAATACTGTGTCGCTCTTCAGAGGGAGGACGGGACTGTTTATTTGTAATGATGTGACGGTCTTTCACTGTGTGGCTGAAGAGAGCTTGGGGTTGTTCCTGACTAGTGATGTGGAATGCTGCAAATTAGAACGGGGTTGGGAGGCAGCCGGGAGCAGGCTGAGTTGGGGTCTTTATAAACTCCCAAGTCAGGAGAAAAGTTTTTGTACCATGAGTCCTATTGTTCATTTTTTTTTTTCCGCACTCAGGGTAGCTTTTTATGTCAGAATGTAAGTGTTTGGTAAAAATCAGAATAATAAAATGAATCACCAGTACAATCTGAGAGCCCTTCTCTATTTTTGGCACAACACACGTGAAAGTTTGAAAAAGTATTTTAGGGGCAGCGCTCTTTGGAATGAAAGCGACCTAAAATGCTGTGACTTCTGATAGAAAGAAGGAGCTCACTATTTTTTTTTTCTTAATGTGTGTTTGAACAGAATGTAGTTAAAATGTATATTTTCTTCCAAACAACATCAGCAGGGATGTTCAAGTAATTAACAGAAAGAGCACTTACCTATTTTTCTCATTAAGAATAATGAGATAGTTGCATTTTCTTACAAAGGAAAATATTTTTCATGTTATCCTTAAAACCTGTCCTTTGAAATAGAATCAGCTGCACAGAGTAATTGCAGTCCGTTTGCACAGTGGAAAACAACTTGTGCAGAGACCTCCAGCTTGGAGTTGCTTCCCTGATACATAGGACAGGCTCCGTGCTTCTAGCTGTGGGATGCAGGGCCATCCCACCATCTCTGGTCCCTTCTCCAGCTGAATCCCCTGCTCTGTAGACAGAGCCAGGTCCACACATTCCCTGCAGGCATCACTCTTTCTTGCTCAAAAATGTCTGCACTGTTTTCTTGCTTAAGATTCCTTTGCCTTCCCTTCACCTGGTGAATTCCTACTTATTTTGGAAGACCCAGTTCAAATCCTCTCCCCCACTGTTCCCCCCCCCCCACCACCACCTTCAGGCAGTTTGTATTGGGGTTTCCTCGGCCCCATCCATGTCCCCTCAGCGTAGCAGGCAGTAACTGTGCCGTGTTGTTGGTATTTGGTTGTACGTTGTCTTCACCCACTCGAGGGTAAGCTTGGGTCTGAAGGCAGGGGTTTCTATTCAAAAATAAATCACGAGGGAACCAGCAGTTAGCGTAATGGCTATGTCGCTGGATTCCCACGTAGTTGACCGCGGTTCGCGTCCCGGACCCGGTGGCTTAAAACTCACGCCGGGCGCGTGTGCGTGCGTGCCCAAGATCCCGAGAGGAGAACGGAGGAGAAGGGATTGCGGCGTGACCATCCCCTCTGGGGGGTGATTTCTCGCTTTCTGTCTCTCTGTCTCTCTCTGTCTGTCTGGCAAGCGCACGCGCCCTATAGCAAAAACCTCTCCAAAAAAAAAAAAAAAAAAAAAAAAAAAAAAAAATCACGAACTAAAATTGGTTATAGTCTCGATTTAAAGGTATTAGTATATTTCAGCTTAAAACACATGGTCCCCTAGTAAATTGAATAAAAATGATTAAAATATTTTTGCAAGTATAATTTGAAGTTTTTTGTCATATTATTTTTCCCCACTACTGTCATTCAAGTCAATACTTTTTTCTTCATACTTAGCTTTTCTATCTATATGAGAAATGACCACATTCTTAATACATTTTAGATGTGAAAATAACAATTTTGAAAAGCGTTAGGTATAAAAGACAACTTAAAATTTGACATTTTTAAACCTTGATTTAACATAAGGCAAACTGTGTAACCTTGTTTTAGTGATCCTATTTTTTCTAACAGGGACATGTTATTACATTGTAGCTTGTTATTTTAAAGACCATTACTCTAGCTAAGGTTTTCAGGAGGTAGGAGAGTGATTAGTGAGATCAAAATTACTGGCATTTTCTAGCATCTTCCTGTGTTCCAGGCATTGTATTCAGTAGTTTACATTCATTCGTTTCTTTAGTCCTGATAGCAGTCCTAACTGTAAAGTAATGAGCAAACTATGGAATAGGTCATTTGTCCGGGTTATACAGATGGCACGGATGGACTGTACTCCGTGCAAAGACTCTGTTATCTAGAAGGTCTGGGTCTGTGTTCGAATTCTAGAGTGATATATAGCGAGGGCTTCCTGCTCATGTCTGTGCTGTCCACAGCACTCCGCTTTCCCTGCCTTGCCCTTCTCTCAGGTGTGCGTTTTCCAGGCGAGACCTTCCTGTTAATCTCTCAGTGTCTTTGAAGTCCCATTTTGTGTGTAAATGAACTTGTACAGCTATGCTGGCTGTGCTCAGTAGAAGCTGAAGAACATCTCAGACATACATCTTTGTTCGTTCTGGTGGTGTTTAACTTTTTTTTTCCTTGTAAGTAAAGATGTAATTAAATTATAGTAGGCCTCTTGGAGCAGTGAGTGAGTCGGCTGTGACCGCTTCACAAATGAATATCAAAACCACTTGGCTGCAGTGGCTGGGGGTCAGCTCCCGGGTTGGGAGATCAGGGCTGCAGGAAGACCTGCCACTAAGCCAAGGGCGGACCTGGTGCGGAAAGAGGCTTTATTCGATGAGACTTTGGAAATTAGGATGTAAACTGTGGATAAATGATGTCATATGCAAATCTGGGTTGCTTTGATAAACCAGATATTATCTGATCTAAATAATGAGCATTTTAGTTTATTTATTTATTTAGCCTAACAGTCTAGGACCTAGGACCTAATATGCATTCTGCAGAACATCTTGACCTTTTTAGTACTGAGACCCAGCTATGGTGAGCAGTAGAGGCAAAATGGCGGGAGTGAATATGGACCTATCTTGAATTTTTTCATATTAATAATGGAAAGAAAAGACAAAAATTATATTTGCAAAATATTTCACCAAGCGGACATTTCTCTTCACATTTCACCTAATTTTTACTTGCTCTCACATCAGGGTGGAGGTTCAGAGATTCATCGTACATGCTGAACTCCTAAGGTATTTTTTATTCCTCCAGCCCCAGTCAGTTGCTCAAAACGTTTTCAGTTATTTTTATAATAAACAGTGCAAACTCTTTAACCTGTATTCAGAGTCCTGTGTGATCTGGTTCTACTTTGTCTTTTTCTCTAGCCTCTTAACTAATCGGAGCCGTATGTTCCAGTAAGAGTTTTCTTCTCGTGCTTTTGCACACATGAAAGTTTTATCCCTACCTCTGAGCCTTGCTCGTCTAATTTCTTCCCTCCCCAACTCTTCCATGGCTGTGTCTGTTCAAGTCTTCTTTCAGCATCTGCTCTCCCCTCAGCTTTGGCCCAGTCTGATCCATCTCCTAGTCTGAGTTTCCACGTGTATTCCTTTTGGGGCACTGCATGCTTCGGTATCTTACATTTTTTGCTTAATTCTTTATTGTATTTTTTCTGTGGCACACTTGAGGGCCTCCACTCTAGCTAGCGCATAACTTCAAGTCAGGACAGCTTGCTGATAGGAATTGCTTTGAACTGAGTGAAGGTTCGGGGGAGACAGCGAAGATCCTCCTCCTGCTTTGTCCATTTCTGGATGCCCGTACCGGGGACATGTGAGCAGTGGGAGCTGTCCCACATTTCAGCCATTCACTCCTTGCCCCAGAGCTCAAGGCTGGCTTCCAAATTGGCAGTGGAACCATGTTGTGAACGTGGCTCTGAGCCAAAGAGAGAAAGCCTGAGCAACGGATTCTGTTGCTTGATTTCTGTCTGCTTTTCCCACATCTTACCCCCTGTTCCTGACCATCCTCAGTCAGTCTCCCTTCCTAACCAAAAAGGGTGTGGAGAAATGATCCGGAATCCCTTGTCACCACCTCCACCTGCCATTTCCCTGATCAGTGCGTTGCCTGGTGTCTGGGAAATGGAAGATGTGTGGTTTACTCAGCTCGGGATATTCTCCCTTTTCCTGTATGGTGAAAAATGCTGTGTTTCTGTTAAATCTCATCTCATGAGACTATGAATTGAGGGTGTGCGGTTGATCATAGTCCTTGTAAGACCAAGAAGATCAATGGTCAGGCTGCCGGAAGCCGGAGAACAGATTCAGGTGCACCTGGTGGAGCAGTGCTAGGAGGCGCAGCGTGGAGTCTGGGGCTCTGGGATGGCCTGAGTGGGTGTCCCTTAAAAATGAGAAGATAGCAGAACTTTTTAGTCTAAGAAAGTAATTCTTAAAATACTAAGAAAACATTTAATGTCTTAGATAAATCTTTTTCAGGCAAATGGGTGAAGTTTAATAACTAGTCTGTATCTGTCTGTGGTAACATGATATTAATAGTTTCTACTCATACTGACAATTCTTAAATATTCCTTGCCTTTTTTTAAAAAAAAAAATTATGGACAATTATCAAAAGTAAAAGGAAATGGGAAACTGCAAAGGCTTTTAGTGCTTAGAAAATTTAGTCAGTATCCTGAAAAATTAAACTTTATGAAAATATTCATACTTTGTGTTAGGTTACAATTACAGTTAAAGTCTAAAACGTTGAATAACTTACAGTGGTTTCATGTCCACACTAAGGTTCGTAGCACTTTGTATTTCTACATAGGAAACTTAAGTAACTAAGCCGGAATATTTGAAGTTGCTGCATTCATTAGGGATGTCTTTTACACGTGACCCTTTTCATAGCCGTGCCCTTGATTCAAAGGCATGAGCTTCATTATTTAAATCTGGATGTGGGGTGAGAAAACCGCCCAAAGTGACACTGGCTGTGTTGCACCATTTCAGTCATCTCCTCAAAGAAAAAGAGCGGTCTCCCCTTGTCCTTCCACTGCTCCCCGACAGTTAGAATTCTGAGCAGAGAAACAGCCGTGGGGAAATGAGAAATAAGCTGTGGGAGGACAGAGTGGGTGTGGGGGCCTCGCCGTGCCAGTGCACAGGGAAGCCCCTCTGAGCGGGCCCTTGTGTGGGCAGCTGGGTCAGGCTCCTTTCTTAAGAAAACAATCCGGCCCGGGGTCCTCACCGCCCTTTGTTGTCCTCCCCACGAGGTGATCAGTTGAAGTCTCTGTGGTGACAGAAGCAGTTTGTAACAGGCTTGTCTTTCACGGTCCGGCTCAGGCTTGCTGGCAGGCGCGCCGAGGGTCTGCCAAGAGCGGCCAGAGGAGCCTGCGAGAGGAGGACGAGGACGGCACGACGCAGGAGGCTCTCGCAGGCGGCGGGACGGCTCCTGCTGCCCCGGCTGCCTGGAGGAGCTAGGCTGGGAGCTCCGCATTCCCTTGCTCATTCGTCTATGCCTGCGAGGGGTAAGGTCTGTGCCCTGCAGCAGTGCTCACAGGGCCGAGTGGACGTCCGATTTCCTGGCTTTTATCATAAAAGGGAATGTGCAGGGCAGAAGTTCAGTGGCTCATAGTTTCTACTCCCATTCTCATCTGCTCTGTCGTTTTACTGCTTTCTGTACCAGGGCAGAGTTTTCTAAGTAGTCTATTAGAATACTTGTAAAGCAATGTAATGTTTTCCTTAATATTTTAAGAAGGAGATGCAATCCAGTTTGGAACTTAGAGTATGAAGTTGATTCTCAACCTACTGTGACAATTTTGAAGAATGGAAGAAAGAATTTAAGAAAGGAACCATTTTAACAAGCTTTGTTTTGATCATTTTAATTTGGCTAGTGTTAGATTGTTGTAGGTGAGCTAATTAGCTTTGAAGTTCAGTATGATTTTCATAGCCATGCATCGAATAAATTCGTAATTTTATAACAGCCCTACTTACAGTTTGTAAATATGTTAATGTTTATCCATATTGAAGAACAGAATGTGCCTTGCGATAATGTTGTCCAGAGGAATTATTCTTGTGTCAAATGGACAGAGATTGAAATGTTCATAAATTATTTAAAAATTTGGACAAAAGTAATTTTAAGAGTAAGTGAACTATTTTCAAATGAGAATAAAGGTAACAATATGAAATAACTAGCCAGGCAGTGATAGCAATAAATAAGTTGTAAGGTAGGAAATAATGGCTTTATGTAATTAAGCCAGATGATAAAGGGCATATTAATGAGAATGAAATGCATTTATAGTTTAACTTCATGTATTTGTGGGTGTGTATTAGGGAACCAATTTGACTATACTGCTTATCAGGAAATATGTATTATCAATCGGCATGTACTTTTGATAGGCACCTGCAGGTTTAAGGTTTTTATGACCCAAAGTAGTCCATGACACCATTAAAATATTGTATTTTGTGGCTTAACTTTATGTAAAAATGCTTATAGAAAGAACCCAGGAAATCTGCTTCTTAGGAATGTTCTAGGAGACTTAAAGCATGATATACATGAGGCCAAATTCCTACTCCTCTGTTGTATTCTACCTATTACTGCATCTTCATTGCCTGAGGGTAACTTTTAAATTCTTTCAGCATTTTTCTTTTGAAACGTGTGAATACCTGAATTTAGTATTGAGTTATGCCAATAAAAAAAGAGCCATATGCTACAGATGGAATCTTTGAATGACTAAATACTAGTCTTAAGAATGTACCTTAAAATGCTGTTATATAAAGTAATGTCATATTTTTCTGGTGAGAAGGTTGAATCTTAGATACATTCCTTGCCTTCCTCTAGGTCATATAGTTTTAGGGAGCCTTGCGTTAAATTCCTTGTCCAGGGCCGTGTGTGTGTGTATGTGTGTGTGTGTGTGTGTGTGTGTGGTTTCTATTTATTTATCTTATGTCACGGTGCTTAAGAGTATGAATTCTGGGGACAGCCCTGTAGCTTAGGGGTTAAGAGAGCTGTATCCCACATGACTGGTCATTGTTCTAATCCTGACCCTGGCAGCTTGCAAAACTTGCTAGGTACATGTGCATGTGTACCCCAAATCCTGATGGGATGGAGAACTGATTACAGTATGACCACGCCCCCTTAGGGGGATGCTTTCTTCCTTTCTCTTTCTCTGTCTCTTTATCTCTCCTATCTCTCTCTGGAGATTGCACACATGCTCTAGCAATTAAAAAGTATGAATTTTGGACCTAGAGTGTCTAGGTTTGAGCCTTAACTCTGCCACTTGCTATATATGTGAACCCAAATGAATTATCTTACTGGTGTCTCAGTGTTGTCATTTGTAAAGCGGGACTAATAATTATATTTGCCATAAAGTTGATTAAATGAGTAACATAAGCACTTAACATAGTGTCTGGCACACAGTATTCCCCAAGGGTTTGCTATAATTGATCTATACAAGTATAGGGGACAGTGAGCTGGAAATTTACATTGAGACATGATGGTGAAGAATTCGGTAGCTTACGTTTCAGTCTAACACGGCCAATCCCAAATGGTAATTTCCGGCTTTGTCACCAGTAAAGTTCCACCTCCTTTTCCCCCCTTTTAAATACATTTCTCTATCTGTAACTTTTTATAAATTTTGTGTTGTTTCTGATTTTTTTCTCATTGGATGCAGAATATGATATGTAATAGCCAGGGATTATGAGTTTAATCGAGATTAAGCAATGTGACTACCGAAGTGAAATATTCCTTGACTACTAGTCACATGCGTACAGTCGCTAATTCTGTGTCTACTTTAGTAAGAAGGATGATCACATAAGAAATGGTGAATACGAAGCACACAGATCAACGAAGTGGTCAAGACCCTTAAGTGTGGGTCAAAGGCCAACATTAATATTCTGAGACCTTAAATCTTTCTTTAACCTAAATGCGTTTCTGAATGATAACTGAAGACATTTGGAGAGTGTGAGCTTTGACTGTTCTGTTAAGTAAATACATGTAAGCCTGGAGGTTGTACGTGGAAGGTGTATGGGTGATACTGTGACCCCATCCCCGATGGTGCCACAGCCCGCTGAGCTGGCGTGGGTGGCCTGTGTGCGAGGTGACTCCCACCCTTGTCTTATCACTGCTGACATCTTATCGCCCATGTTTTACTTGAGGAGACAGAGGCTTAGAAGAAAGGAAGCAGAGCACATCTTGGTAGTTTAGAACTTGAGCACATTATGAGTACTTCAGAAACGTCCCTCCCGCCTCCCCCAGCTAGGGCTCCTGAAATGTGATGCTATCTTCCTAAAAGTGAAACCATGACCTTGTAATGGTGAAAATCTGTACTGTTCATTTCTACTTGGAACAGATTATTTTTAGAATCAAGCTACTTAGCCTACCTTGCCCCTGTACTTTCAGAACTCTAGCACAGGCGATCAGGATGAGTATCCCGCAGCTTGTAAACAGTATTAACATACTAAATAGAGTGCACTGTGTGAATAGTGTCAAAGTATGGAATCTAGTGCCATATATGAACAGTCTCACACGTCGTGTTTGTCACTACCATTCTCCTCCAGTTCTGCTCCAGGAGTTCAGTGTGGTGACAAGACGACAGACCTAAGAACAGAGTGAGTGTGTTGGAGTTGTAGCCCCTTGATGGGAAGAGAGCAGCTTTCCTGAAGGCCTCGGCCTCATGTTCTGGCATTGAAAAAGGTGACATTTTCATTCAGCTCCTTGTTAAATGCACATGTGAACATTTCTACAGTTCCCTCCCACCCATAAAATCATGGCAATAGTTTATTGTAACAATCATATTAAAATAAAAGTTGGCAGCCACATTAGTTTACGAATCATTCTACGTCAATAAAGACAGAGGAAAATGAGGTGAGATAGGAAGTAGGAATCAGTTCCTATGAAAAGAAAAAAAAAGAAAAAGAAAATCCCTACACCCAATGAACACAAACAGACCCCAGTCTCCATGGCTCCTGTGGTTTTGTAGAACCCAGAGTTTACATCCTCCTTCTGCAGTGCCAGGTCATATTCCATAGGTTTCCTATTGTAATGTGGAAGTCTGACCTGGCTGACACTCATTTAAAATTCAAATAAAATAGGTTATGAAATGTTTTGAGTGAAATGAGGGCAAATCGGGACCTCAGTAACAGGAGGAAAACAACCATGGTAGTGAATGTGCAGTTTCAAAATTAGAATGGTGATTTTGCCATAGGGTATCAATTTTTGGTAATATTTTTAACTGAAAAATGATCCTTGTTCCCATATGGCAAAATCGAGTGAGAAATCCAAACTGTCAGGCCAACAACTGTGAATGTGTACACGTGGTCCTGAGTTTAAACTGTTTTCTGAGGCAGCGATTATGTGGCATTGCCAACAGTTCATCTCAGGCTATTAGTGGGCAGTAGCTGCAGGTTGTGGTGAGCATCACAGATGTAAGAAATTTAATCTCAGGGGCAATTTACCTGGGAGGAGAACGACTACAGTGCAGTTCTTAAATTCTGTACAGTAGATTATGGACACATCGAGTATAGACTCAAATGATTCGGTTTCATCTCTTTTAACATAAGTTTTGTCCTTTAAAAAGTGGTGGCCACAATATATGTAAGTCTTATATATGTAGAAAAATCTGAGTATGTGTCATTTAATGTTAAATCACAAATATGTGAAAAGTTGGAAAGATAATAGTCATTAGAAACATCAGCAGAACTCCAGTTTTTTGTTTTGTTTTTTTTCTCTTCTCTCCTTGTCCAGTTGAATTTGCAATGTATATCTTTTATTAGCTTTGGACTGTCAGGAACAAATCTGTGATTCTTTTTTCTAACTTTTCAAAGTATGACTACTTTTAGAATTCATACAGGAAGTTGAACCAATTCCAAATAAGGGAAAGTATTGATAACTACTTACAGAAAAATTATCTTTAGGAACTAAATTTTCTATCAGTATTTCTCATGGTGCATTTTAGGTCTAGATTGACTTGTCTGATCTTGACTGTTATGCTTTTCTCATATGTAGAAAAGTTACTTTATCTATCATAATGGGCATTTGTTGGTTTTGAAATGTTCATGTTGAGACCAGCAGTTGGCGTAATGGCTATGTCGCTGGACTCCCATGTAGTTGACCACGGTTCAAGTCCCAGCTCTGGTGGCTTAAATTCACACCGGGCGCGTGTGCGTGCGTGCCCAAGATCCCGAGAGGAGAATGGAGGAGAAGGGATTGTGGTGTGGCCATCCCCCCTGAGGGGTGATTTCTCGCTTTCTGTCTCTCTCTTTCTGACAAGCACATGCACCCTACAGCAAAAACCTCTCCAAAAAAAAAAAAAAAAAAGAAAGAAAAAAGAAAGAAAAAGAAAAAGAAATGTTCATGTTAAAATTTGTAAGGGTGGGGCCAGCAAGTGGCCTTGTGGTTAAGACACTGGACTCCCACGTGACCAACCGTGGCTCAAGTCTCGGACCAGGAGGCTTGAAACTCATGCCGGGTGCGTGTGTTCATGCCCCAAATTCTGAGAGAGTGTAGGAGAAGGGATTGCAGGATGGCTATCTCCCCTAGGGGGTGATTTCTTACTTTTTCTCTCCCTGTGTCTCCAGAGAATGCACACATCCTATAGCAAAAACCTCTCTAAAAGAAAAGATAAAAATAAATAAATAAATGATATGCAAGGATGATTTTTGTGACTGTGTACTCAGGATAATTCTTGTTCTAGGCCTCTCCATTTTTCTTTTACCTCTGAAGAAGTTATTGGTTTTAGATTAACTGGTTTCTTGACTTGATACCATCTCAACAACGTTTTTTTTTTGATAACTAGTTTATTATTCATATAAAGTCATATTATTGGTATAGCTATTTTGGTTATAAAATAAACACAAACTTAAGTAGGAAAAAAAGTTGAATGGAGACAAAGGAAAAGGAGAGGAATAAAAAAGGAAAACACAGGTCTCAGGGGACCCCGAGGGCCCTGAGGACCGGAGCTGCTTCCTGTGAGTGTGTGTCTCTGAGAAGCCTTGTGCACCATCCCCTCTTCTTGCCTGTGTGTTTCTGTTTCCTCCTTTTCGGTCTAAAAGGCTTTCATGGATGCTCCTTGAATTTAGGCTAAAATCCAGGTCTTTATGTAGCCTGCAGGGCTCGATGTGTCAGCTATCCCATCATCCTTTGCAGGTCATCACAGTACTTATTATTATTTTTTTTTTTTTGGAGAGGTTTTTGCTATATAGGGCACGTGCGCTCGCCAGACAAACAGAGAGAGACAGAGAGACAGAAAGGGAGAAATCACCCCCTAAGGAGGATGGCCATGCCGCAGTCCCTTCTCCTCCGTTCTCCTCTCGGGATCTTGAGCACGCATGCACACGTGCCTGGCGTGAGTTGAAGCCACCAGGTCTGGGACGCGAACTGCGGTCGACCACGTGGGAGTCCAGCGACATAGCCATTATGCTAACTGCTGGTTCCCGATATTTGTTTCTTTTATCAGAGGTAGAGAAAGCTAGACACAGACAGTACCCCTCCCAGATCTTGATGCTGCAGTTCACTCCCAGCTTCAGCTGGTCATGGGTGAGTGCCTGGCATGCTCTGGGAGGTCTTGGGACTTGAACTGAGGACCTTTCTATGTGGAATTGCCTTGCAGAAAGTTCCATTTTACCACCGATCACCAGGTGGCCCCTTGGTCTCAGTAACTCTTGAATTATTGAGTATCAGTTACATGGACCTTTAGCTGTAAACAAAACAAACAAAAACTAAACTTTTTCCTCATTGAGGTATTTCACATGTGGTTCCCCAGCCTGGAAAATCCTTGCTTTTCTCCTCTCCTCATCCATACATTTGCTTAAGTGTTATTACATTAAATTTTTCTGAAGAGTTTACATTAAATAAGATTCCCTATGTAATCCCTCATTGTGAGTTTTATTTTTCCTTTAGCGTATATATCGTAGTTTATCCTTATACCTGTCACTCTTATGCTGGAAACGAAGCTTCTCCAACAAAAAGTAACCGGTTCCTTGAATTTATTATTGTATCCTGAGTGCATCACACACATTGTACCTCCCGGGACATCCTCATTATTTCCCACCACCCAGAATTCTGACTGCCATCCCTGATGTTTCAAGCTGCTTTTGCTTGGCTCACCAGAGTTAACTGATGTATATTGCACTTTTATCTTAATTTTTGGAGAGAAAATGTGATTGGTGCTAACCCTTAGAATAAACAGATGTAACCCTTTGAAATGTGTAGTCCCCCAATACCGAGATGACCACTAGATAGTAGTAAGCTCTGTGAGCAGGTATAGGTTTTCTAGAGATTTTAGATTAAGTTGGCAATCAAAAACATTTAATGTGGGGCCAGCAGGTGGTGTGGTGATTAAGGTGCTGGACTCCTGCATGGCTAACTGAGGTTTGAGTCCCGGACCTGGCAGCTTGCTATCTCACTTTCCATCTCATTCTCTCTTTCTTTGTCTGTCTTTGGTCAAATTTAAAAATAATAATAAAATTAGGGACCAGCAAATGGCATAAGGGTTATGTTGCTGGGCTCCCACATAGTCAACTTGGTTCTAGTCCTGGACCCTGTGGCTTGAAACTCATCCAAAGTGCATGTGCATTTGTGCCCAAAATCCCAAAAGGAGAATGGAGGAGAAGGGATTGCAGTGTGGCTGTCACCCCGGGGGATGATTTCTCTCTCTGTCTCTCAGGCGAGTGCATGTTCCCTATAGCAAAACAAGAACAAACCCAGAAAAAAACTCTCTAAAATACAATACTACTAATAAAATTAAATAATGTAATTCTTTAAAAAAACACTTAGTGTAACTACTGTTGTCACTTGTAATAGCAGTATGGATACTTCCGGCACTCCATTGTTTATGATGAATTGTTGTATGTTTAGAAAAATTATTAAAAACCACTTTAGTGTTTCTCCGTTGACACTTCAGTATCCAGGAAATGTTACTACCAAAAATAATGTTAATATGTTTGTATACCTTTTGCTGAATTATTTTAGCAGTCATGAAAGAGGCATGTGATTGTTTTTTGCCATTTAAAAAAATACTAAAGAAATTTAGAATATCAGGGCAGAAATAATATATGAAATAAGTAATATAGTGACTTGACAAACTTTAATTTCTGCAGATTGTTATGTATAATTTTCATGACTTTATTAAAATAGTTGCAACCTTACGTCTCACAAAGAACATCTCATGAAGTTTGCCTTTTTCGGTTCTGGAACAGGCGGTGAGTTAGAGGCTAGCAATGTACCTATTCATCCGGTCAGACTTTGGGACCTGAGGATCTGAAACTTTGTTTCTGTCTGTTGTGGAATTCAGAAGAAAATAATGTATGTTTCTAATTTACCTTTTAAAAGTTTATTTTCTTTATTCATGATAGAGAGAGGGGCAGACAGACACACAGGCACATACACACTGGTTGCACTCCAGTCTCCTTCCAGTCCTTCATCTCATCAGATCTGGGGCACTGGTGTGTGCCTGGCACGTTTCTGGCTAACTGGGACAGGGATTCAAACCATTGTCACCATGTGGGATCCAGCTTCGCTTGAGCAGTACATTACCACTGTGCCCCAGAGCCAGACCTCTAATTTATTAGTTGTTGGGAAAGTCACAATGTATCTTTCTGTGGTTTTTTTTTTTTTTTTTACACGCAAAAGTGTGTCATGACTTTCCTGAAGACCCTATATACACACACGTATACACACACACACATATATGTGTGTATTTTTTGAATTATTCAATTTTATTTATCATTATTAGTATTTTTTTTTAAAATTTGCTACAGGGCACACATTCTCAAGGGAGAGAGAGAGCGGGAAAGTGAGAAAGCAAGCTGCCAGTCTGGGACTCGAACTGTGATCGGCCATGTGGGAATCCACCTCAACCACCACGCCACCTGCTGGCCCCTTGACCCAGTATCTTGACAGCCTGTGAGTATATGCTGAAAAATGTTTTGATTCATAATTTTTTACTATCTTGTATCTTGTGCTATAAAGCCCCACCTCATATTCATCTTGGTATCTTTACAATTTTAAGGGAAGTTACATATAAAGAAATAGTGGCTTATCAACTTTTTAGTCAATTGTGTAACTTCTATGATGTGGGAGCTGCACTGATGACATATAACCCAAGTGTGAGACAATTTAACTAGTTACCTTAAAATGTCATCTGGCGGGAACCAGCAGTTGGCGTAATGGCTATGTCGCTGGACTCCCATGTAGTCAACCGCGGTTCACGTCTCGGACCCAGTGGCTTAAACTCACGCCGGGCGCGTGTGCGTGCGTGCCCAAGATCCTGAGAGGAGAATGGAGGAGAAGGGATTGCGGCGTGACCATCCCCCCTGGGGGGTGATTTCTCGCTTTCTGTCTCTATGTCTCTCTCTGTCTGTCTGACGAGCGCACGTGCCTTATAGCAAAAAAAAAAAAATGTCATCTGGCCATTTCTGTTTACTTTCAGATACGAAGTGTACCAAGGCCTATTGCATTCAGCATCAGAAAATCTGAGCCCACGATTATTTTGCAAACTCATCATGAAATAATATTTCTGTTATTATGTTTATGGAAATAGTTGCTCTTCAGCTGTATCTTAGCTAAAGTGTTTACCATTATTTTAATTTCCCTTAAAAAAATTAAAACAACTATTATTGGGGCCAGCAGGTATCCTGGTGATTAAGGTGCTGAACTCTCCCATGGACAACTGTGGTTTGAATCCTGGACTTGGTGGCTTAAAACTCATGCCAGGCATGTGTGTGTATGTGCTCAGAATTTGAGAAGAAAATAGATGAGAAGGGATTGTGACATGGCCCTGCCCTCTGGGGGTGAATTCTCACGTTCCCTGTCTGTCTCTCTCCAGCCAGTGCATGCACCATATGGCAAAAACTTCACAACAAAATGAAAAAAATGTTTTTTCAAGTCTGAAAAAAATTAAAATATTTCAGATCACTTTTTTAAAAGAGATTGTTTTGCTATAGAGTGTGTGTGCTTGCCAGAGAGAGAGGGGGGGGACAGAAAGCTAGAAATCACCCCGCAGGGAGGATAGCCATGCTGCAATTCCTTCTCCTCCATTCTCCTTTGGGGATTTTAGGCACGTGCCCATGCATACCCAGTGTGAGTTTTAAGCCGCTGGGTCTTGAACGCGAACCATGCTCAGCTACATGGGAGTCCAGTGATGTAACCATTCTGCTATCTTCTGGTCCCTCAAATAAGTTTTTTAAATCTGAAAAAGATCATAAAAACTTGATTATAGTTGTGTATAATTTTAATGATTATATACTTTTCGACTGGATGTTTTTCTTAGTGTTAATAAGCACGATGACTACATTTTCAGATTCTATCACAAAGTAACACTGTGCGTTCCTATTTGAAAAATAACGGTAATGTTCTCAGAGGACTGGGCTGTACTGACTCCAGGAATCTAAGCTCTTTTACATGAGGGAATTTGCAGCAGCTCTTTGGGGGAATACATGAGAGATGCTCTGAATTTAACTTAGCCTCTGAAATCCGCAGAGGCTGTTGAGAACGGGGCAGTGACCTGGAAAATAACAGCAAGAAGGGTTCCCCTGTGACCTGGTGACAGGAGAAGGGCAGATGCCACTCAGTGGAGGTTGCTAAACAAGTTGCCTTTTTACTTCACTCTCTTTCCTACACACATTGTGCATATCCCCACACACGTGTTTCCTATCCATCTGTTTTTATAGGATTATTACAGTTTATTGAAATCAGACACTATCACTAAATATTTCCCACTTAATTTCCTATACCCCCAGCGTCCTGCTAACTCCTGTGAGTTTACGGGCTCCTGACATTCTCTCGAAGGGGCATTGCAGCAGATCGTTTTTAGCCTGGATTTTATAGATACACTCCCAACCGTTTATTCATAACACAGGCATTTTGGTAGCTATCATGAATAGTATTAATCTATTCTACTTAACCTCTTACAGTGAAAAATACAATTTTCTACCTTTTTTTGGTAACATAGACTTAATAACAAACATCTTGCAAATTAGATTTTCATATATTTCATCTCTTTCTTATGCTCAATTTAATCTATCAAAGCCACACATTGTAGAAGACATCTGGGATTGAGCTTTAGCAGCTGGGTTTCATTTGTAAAGGTTTTGAGCAAATTTCGGTGCTTGCCAACAATAATAGAGCAGTTGGCCAATATGTTTTCTTTGTGGCAGCTCTGTGCGGTGTGGCAGGAGAGACCTGAGTTCAGGATCAGGTGATTTTCTGCCTTCTTCTGGCCTGGTGGGGCTGAGGGCTTGATGCAGATGTTGGTGAGCGGGGTTGAGGGCTTGCTGCGGTGGCCGAGAGTTGGAGTCAGCTGTGAGCAGGGGGCACCCAGCAGCCACCGAGGTGAGAAACCCGTAGTTGCAGTTATCACAGTCTCTGTGGGTCATTTTGAAGATATCAGGTCCCAGTGCCTCCTCCCTGACCTGTTGGGTCGTCGGAGCAGTCACAACGCATTTTTATATAGGAAAAATACATCATGACTGTTGCGACAATCCAGTACAAAACCAAACATTTGGAAGCTGAGGCCAGAACATTTCAGCTTAATAAGATAGCCCAACGGATTTCCTGCGCTTTGAATTCTAGTTAAGCAATTTCAATGAACACCTTACCTACGGACAAAAACTCTCACTCCTTTCTGAGAGAAGAATCTCTTATACTAATGAGTAATTTAAACAGAATTGTCATTATTTGTTTCAAAAGTAATTTACCCACATAGCCAGTGTAGAGATTCTTTCACAAAACAGTACATTACTATGACATATAATTTATTAAAAGTTTATCTTAGCACTACTAACATATTAGTCTTAACGATGAAGGAGGGATCGTAAGTCTTCATTTACTTGGAACATTCCAAGTGTGACTGAAGGATTTCTGAGAGGAGAGCAATAAAATTGGAATCACAAATTTCCCTTCCTCCCCTCAGATAAATTCAGTGGATTTCTGTCTCCAGACAGTTATTGCACACCTGTTAGCGCCTGGAAGTCTTCGCAGCTGGCTCCATGAACTGCCCTCAGCCAGTGCCATCACGTGCTGTTTGGATGATCACAAGCTCTTGGCTCACGCCCGATCATATTAAACATGTTATTTCCAGGGAAAATAGTTTGCCTTTATTGGCTATAGAGATAGTTTGGGGGACTGTTGTGGAAGAAACCAAGTCATGGCTCTCTTTTTCTGCTTTTGCTGGAATAGTTCTGTGCCAGAATTCTTACCACCTTAATTTAAGTATTGTTTTGCTGGGCCAGAATTGAGCTTTCCAGACAAACATATTGGAGTTTCAGGGCAGTATTGAAACACATACAGGGAACCTGTGGCTGTTGTGAGATGTGTCTCTTAGGAAGTTCATAGGTAGTGACTAACTGTTGTTAAAGTCATTAGCTGGAAATGCACACTTTAGCTTATCATGCTTTGGAAATGAACAGAAAAGATAGTCACTTAGCGAGTTCCTGTGTTCCCTCAGGGACTTCATTTAAAACACACACACATTTTTTGTAGTCAAGCAATCCCCCGGCATGCGTAACAGTAAAAGAGGAAAAGAGAAGGGCAGTCTAAATGTTTGGGATTGTCTTGTTCTGTGATCCATGTCATGCATGGGCTACATCTGCAGCTTTTTAAAGTTTCTGGAGGAAGCTCAGCAATGCAGCTGTCTCTAATGTACTGTGAACCTTAAAAAGGAATTTCCTTTCAAGTGAGAACGGAAGTAGTTTGTGTGTGGGATGATGGAGCCGAAGGTTTCCTTTAACAGAAAATAAAGTGCCATTATGTAAACACACATCTGCACAACCTACAACAAACTGAGTGGAAATACATTCGAACAGCACCTACACTTCCATTTGGAAAAGACCTAGTTAATCTACTTCCGTTTTCTCATTTTGCAAGCAAGGAAAATGAGGTGTACAGAGTTATTAGATGACTTGTCTAAAGTCTCACTATTCGAGTCAGAGCCTGAACAGAACTTGGGGTCCCAGAGTTATAGTTGTAGCTCTTTAAGAATTGCATGTAAATACCGTTTTAGGGTTGCAATCTAAGCTGAATGTTTGGAAAGCTACAACAAAGTCTGTGACACATAAGCATTTTACATAAGAGGTTACAAAATCACACACCACCACCACCACCACCACCACCGAGAATATGGTTAGTGTGTAAATAAAGCCCAGAACTATCATCTTGTGCTTTGGTTTTCCTAGTTGAGTTTTCAGACTACATTCTAGTTTGCACACAGCACCCTGTATTCATTTAGGCTCTCATAATGTGCTCACAGAAATGCAGCCTCTATGTAGTTTGTGCTGAACCAGCTTGCATGTGAAGTGAGAAGGGAAAAAGTTGAGGAACTTCCTTAAGTTCTAGAAATAAATTTGGACTTCAGGTTGAAGGACAGAGCATCCTTCCCTCATTTTTCTTCCTAAAATGTTAATCTGTTGCGATTGATTACTTGAAAAATATCCTGAGTAGCTATGACTGCAAATAAGAAATGTGATCTGCAGCTTTACACCTTGAAAGTGAGTGCTAACACCTCTACAGATTTATTTCTTAATGCTAAAATTACACGGTTATTATTCTTTTCCATTGTACAATATCACTTGCACTGGAATCCTCTAGATTTACACTTTGGATTTTATGGCTTTGAGCAGTTTCTGTGGAATGTTCTGGGCTAATTGATTAACTCTCTTCAGCAGGTAAATTTGCTGTGGTATTTATCCTCACTTTTCTTTCTTTCCGTTGATTACTTCCTCAGTAACTGTGAATCCCGACGTCGTTTTGCAAGCTCAGTGAGAATGCTTGGTCCTTTGGAGATTTTTTTGATTCTTGTATTTACTACCTAAAGGAGTTTCGAAGATCTGCTGAGGATGCTGTGTCGTCTGCTTGTATTTTAGTAGATGCTCAGCCAAAATTATCCTCCAGAATAGCAGTCCTCTGTCTTTTTGACCCCAGGGACTAGTTTCATGGAAGGTAATTTTTTCATGGACCAGGGGTAGGGGAGGGATGGTTTCAGGATGATTCAGGTGCATTACATTTATCATGCACTTTATTTCTATTATAATTAAATTGTAATATATGACAAAATCATTATACAACAACGGGGTTTACGCTCCTGCGAGAATCTAATGCCACTACTGATCTGATAGGAAGTGGAGTTCCGTGGTAACCCTAGTGTTGAGGAGTGGCTGTAAACACAGATGAAGCTTTGCTCATTCCGGCTTACCTCCTGCTGTGTGGCCATTTCCTAACAGGCCACACTCAGTGGTCCAGAGTTTGGAGACTTCTGCTCCAGAAGAAGTTCTATATTGTTTTATTATTCCTGTGCCTTTTTTTTTCCCCAAGGGATTGCCTTTGCTATAGGGCACATGCACTCTCTTGAGAGACAGAGAGACAGAAAGTAAGAAATATTTCTCCATGAGGGATGGCCATGCTGCAATCTCTTCTCTATTTTCCTCTCAGGACTTTGGGCACAACATTGCATAAGGCAAGATAAGGATACATGCTCTTCCAGATGTGTGAACTTAGGACTTCAGGGGCTGACCCCATAGCACAGTGGTTAAGCATTGTATATAGGGAGGTGGATCCCACGTGGCCAGCTGCAGTTTGAGTTGTGGCCCTAGTGACTTGTAAAATACAGGGGGGTGCATGTGCATGTATGTTCCAAATCTTGATGGGATGAAGAAATAGAGGAGAAGGAATTGTGTTGAGACCACAGCAAGTGCACAAGCTCTCTCACCATTAAAAAAGATTATGACTGTATAATTTCATAGCGATAGTAATTAATATGATTGTAGCCTAGGGTCTACCATAGGGATTGGTGCTTTTAATTATCCCTGTTGTTGGAGAAACATGGAAACAGGTTTAGAGAAAGCAATAAAATTAATACATGACAGAGTCTAGACTTAAAGCAAGACAGCCTGACCTCTGTGTCTTTTCTATTAGCAGCTACACTATGCAACATCTCTTAGAGGGGAATACTTAATGCAATTGAAAGTTTTTAAAAAGATGCAGAACACACAAAACATTTTATAATTTGGTAACCGTGAAATCAATAGTTGAACGGCTCAAACAAGCAAAAGGACATGTGGAAAGCATGTTACATAACTAACAACTGAGGAGGATTTTTCATCTATTACATATTTTGAAAAATGAGAAAAAAATGAAAACGACAAAATATGAATAGGTGATTCACAGAGAAGGAAGATGGAAACACAGGAAAAGAAGCTAAATAAACAGACTTGCAAGTTAAAATTATATGAGATATCAAGTTATAGTCATCAGATTGGCAAAGTAATGAACAGTTAGAAATTACCAAGGTTTGGCAAAGATATGATGAAATGGGAACTCTTACCGATTATTAGAATATAAATTTTGTAATCATTTCAAATAGTGACATATCATTTACAGTTATGTCATGTCCCAAAAAGCTTTTAAAATATGTATAGGAGTGATACGTTGCAAACTTAAGATAGTGAGGAATAAAAGAAATAGCTGCTACTCATTTGCATAAACATATTTGTATTGTTAAGAAGTTGTTTCTTAGATATAACACTGAAAGCATAAGCAATAGAAAAAATAAATATCAAAATGCATTTCACGAGGTAAAAAATATTTTTTTGCTTCAAAATACATCATCAAGAAATTGAAAAGACAGCCCACAGAATGGGAGAATGTATTTGCAAATTACACATCTGATAACATGTGACTCCAGATCATGTAAAGAACCATTAACATCAGTAATAAAAACAAAAATAAGCCAATTTAAAAACAGACAAGGATCTGGGCAGGTATTTTTCCAAGGAATATTACAAATCGTTAATAAGCTTATGTAAAGATACTCAACAATGTTAACTAACAGTCAGAGAAATTCACACGTAAACCACAATGAGATACCACTTCCTACCCACCGAGACAGCTATAAACAATAAGATGGGTAACTGAATTGGCCCCGCAGTAAGGTGGTTAGGTGCTGTGTCAAACAAACCAGATCTTGCATGGCCTACCAGAGTTTGAGTTCCGGCCCTGCTGGTTTCACTCTGGGCTTGTGTACATATGTCCAGGATCCTGACAGGGTGGAGATATGGAGGAGAAAAGATTGTAATGTGTCAAAGCTCTATTGTTTCTCACTCCCTCTCTTTCTCTCTCTGTCTCATGCACTTACATGTACCCTCTAACATTAAAAAAAAAAAAGTGTTAATGGAGATGGAAGCCCTCATACACTACATCAGGAAATATATAATGGTACAACCACTTTGGTAAACAGCATGACATTTCTCAAAATGTTAGACATACAGTTATCTGATGACCCAGTAATTTGACTTCTAGGTATATGTCGAAGAGAAGTGAGAACACATTGAGAACATATGTCCACAAAAACCTGTACGCAAATGTTCACAGGAGCATTATTCCTAACAGCCACAGGTGACAAGAGTTCAGATGCTCATCAGCTGACAAATGGCTAAACAAAATGTGTGCTTGAGAGGAATGCACCAAGTTCATGGAAAAATAAAATTAAAACATGAGTTTGTTTTGGTACTAAAAAATTGTAAATCCAGGCATGATTTTCCAGTAGTATGCGTTTTCCATCATTTTTTTAAGATCCCTCGTATAATAGAATGCTATGTGATGATGAAGAGATGAAGTCCTGATGCATACTATGACATGACAATCCTTGAAAATATGCTAAGTGAAAGAAGCCAAATAAAAAGATAATATATCCTATTTCCCCATTTATATAAAAAAAATCAAGAACAGGTAAATGTACAAGTAAGTAGATTGGCAGTTCCAGGATTTCTGGGGTTGGGGGCTGTGGGTAAAGGAGTTGATTGCTAGTGAGTATGGTATTTGCTTTGGGGGAATTGGTAGTGTTCTAAATATTAATAGACTGAGTGATGGTTGCAAAATTCTATGCATACATTAAAAAAGCAATGAATTATAGGTGTCAAATGGGTAAATTTTATACTACGTGATTTATATCTCATAAAGCTCTTAAAAGCATTTATAAGAGTGCTAAATAGACTTAATATAGGAATAAAAGAGGGAGCTGTCACTCATTTGACTTCATTCTATAATTCGTAATGGCTATGTCGCTGGACTCCCACGTAATATTTTATTCCTTAGAAATAAAGATTCTGTTCAGATTTTTATTAAAATCAGTTGTGAGAATCCAGGATTCTCTATCCAGGTTTTCCATGCTTGTACAATTTTATATAATAAAACAGATAAGTAGAAATAAATTAAGTACATCTTCCCCCACCACCCCTTTCAGCTAGACAACATTATGAGTTTTCCTTTTTTCCCTCGTGAGTGAAGATCTGTTTACAGAAAGTATTTTCTACAACTGATATATTCTATTAGGGCTTCTAAGACTGACTTTTTCATATCAGTTACATTTTATTACTACAGTGAGTATTTTAGTAAGGCAGGTTTGTCATTTTATTATTTGGTCTTTGAGAACAGTTCTTAGTGATTGAGCATTGCCGTTAGTCCTGGTTTGAATCAGATCACTTTTCCTTGGCTAAAAGCTTGCTGGACCAGCCCACCTGCCCTCCTGGTCGCGCGATTATGGGGACATGATACCTTCTCGAGCAGCTGCTGTTCACAGTCTGGGTCTGGCCTTGTGGGAAGCCGTTAATTTGCCTGTGAACCTTTATCATGGACTCGCCCACACAGAGTTAAAGATCCTCTTGGCAGACGACGAGCATCTCCCTAGGCCGAAGCCTCAGTCCAGAATCGGAGGTGCCCGGTTACTTTTCGCCTTGTTAATGTAAATATAAGAAATGCCTTTCCTGCCATCGGCACGGGTGGCTGAGAATTTACCCACATTGAGAAGCCCTTCTCAGATAGAAAGAGCCTGTAGTCATAACAAAACATATTTTCCTAGAATATTGTTTCCTGCTTTTCCCACTCAGGGCCATGGCCATCCCAGGAGAGGGAAACAACCTAGGGCCTTGAAGTTTGTACCCCAGAGAGCTAATAACAAGCGATGGCAAAGGCGATTCAAGTAGGCTGGCATACAGAGGTGGCAGCATTGCAATGTGCTTGGGAAGACAGGTGCCGTGCAGGGCGCAGGTTAAGTCAGTTGTCTGTCTTCTACCTCTAGAGCCTGTAAACACGGGAGCAATGGCAATAGTTTAAGCAGAAGCAAAGCAGTGAGAACATTCGTGGAGCTGGGAGTTTGTGTGGGGGAGTGGCAGTTGGCGCACAAACGCAAAGTTGCAACTAGGCAGTGCTTTTCAAGTTGGGGGTCCCTGATCTGCATTATGTGAGAACGTGTTGCAGAAGCAATTCTTTTTTTCTTTTTCTTTTTTTACTTTTTTGGAGAGGTTTTTGCTATAGGGCGCATGTGCTTGCCAGAAAGACAGACAGAGACAGAGAGACAGAAAGCGAGAAATCACCCCCCCCCCCAGGGGGGATGGCCACACTGCAATCCCTTCTCCTCCATTCTTCTCTTGGGATCTTGGGCACACATGCACACATGCCAGGCATGAGTTTAAGCCACCAGGTCTGGGACTCGAACTGTGGTCAACTACATGGGAATTCAGCAACACGCCATTACGCTAACTACTGGTCCCTTACAGAAGCAATTCTTGAGTTCTCTGCCCTGTACTGACTCAAACATCTCAGGGGATGGGCCAGAAATCTGTGTTTTGAAGCCCTCCAGGCAATTCTCATATGCACTGGTTTGAGAACCACTGGATTAAATTATGTTGGTTTTGCAGTGCCAGGTGAGTAAGTCTGAACATTTTCCCACAAATAATAGAAATATATAGAACATTTGTGAGAAGGGTTTCACTGTGATTAAAATAGTGTCTAAGGGCGGGTCCCATGGCATGGCAGTTTGGCACTCTGCAGACAAGTCTGATCCCACGTGGCCAGCCTGGGCTAGAGTCCTGGCTCCATCTACGTGAACAACACTTGGGGTGCATACATGCATGCCCAGGATCCCGATGGGATGGAGAATTGGAGAAAAAGGATTTTAGTGTCACCAGGCCCTGTTGGGACACGCTTACCTCCCAGACCCAAGTGTGCAAACATAGTGTTTAGTTAGGTGGTAGGACCTTCTGTCTTGTTTTTCTAGATAGTGAAGCAATTTTAATTTAGGTAAGTATAAAATGCTGTATTATATAATGATCTGATTTAATCCATAAGTTTCTGAAGAGCATATTGGTTTGTAGTTTGCTTGAATGAAATAAAAGACTTGTTTAACGATCTAATATAACTTCAAAAGCTTCACCTTTAATTTTCTACAAATTGGAGGTGCTTGACTGTATGTCGTATTACTCCCTAAATGTAAAGCATTTTACAGATTCAGTGGGACCTAGGTGTCCTCTTACATCCTGAATATAATATTCTCCATGTGATTTTAGAAAATGGCTAAAAGCATTTCCCCAGGGTGTTTTACTGTGTTGTTTTTTTTTTTTCCCCCAAATATGTTTTGCATTTTAAATGTTTTCATTTTTGCTCTTAATCTTGTTATGTATCAGTAACACATGATGTGTTGGCATCTTCTGGAATAACACATTTTTTCCAATTGAAAGGGACTAGGTTCTGAAAACCTGGGCAGCCAAGAAGTTTGCTCAACAGAAACCTATATTGAATCTAAAACTAGCATACCTTTTCCATCAGAATGAAAATGGAATGAAGCCAAGCAGGCACTATGAGACGTTTGCTGGTCTCTGCCCTGCACGAGCAGCACTGACTAAATATGGCGTTTAGTCCTGTAGGTAACAGCCAGCCAGTTCGGAGAGACCTTTTCTGCAGGTCTGAGAGGGATGACTGCCTACTCTTAGCATGTTACCTTCTCCCTAAGTCATTTTGGTCATAGTTAGAACAGTTTTATTTTACTTCCTGATGGTCTTATTTTTATGTGGGAATGGAAAGTTGATATTAAAACTCAGTAGGCATTTTAATTTTTTTTTTTTTTTAATTTCTGCCAGAGGGTGTGTGCTTATGGAGAGGAGGGCAGGGAAAATGAGAAAGCACCCTCCACGGAGGATGGTCATGCCACAATCTCTTTTCCTCCATTTCTCCCTTCTCCTGGGATTTCGAAAACTCACGCACACATGCCTGGCATGTTTTTTTAGGTCACCGAGATTGGGACTCTAACCACGCAGTTAGCAATGTGGGATCTAGCTTTCTTAACCACCATACACCTGCTGGCCTAGCATTTTTACTCTTAATCTGCCTAGTCCCATAAAATATCCTAGAGCATATTAGATTTAGGCATTAGCCTTTCTGATTGGAATCAGAGGAACTTGATTTTTTTTTTCTTTATTTCGTTCATGTTAGAGAGCACTGGTGTGTGTATGAGAGTGAGAGAGAGTGACTGAATGTCAGAATAAGATAGAGTTAGAAAGAGAGCGAGATGGGCAGAGAGAGAGAGAGAGCATCTAAGAGAAAAAGAGTCACATGGGAACCAGCAGTTAGCGTAATGGCTATGTCGCTGGACTCCCACATAGTCGACCGCGGTTCGTGTCCTGGACCCAGTGGCTTAAAACTCACACCGGGCGCGTGTGCGTGCGTGCCCAAGATCCCGAGAGGATAATGGAGGAGAAGGGATTGCGGCGTGACCATCCCCCCTGGGGGGTGATTTCTCGCTTTCTGTCTCTCTGTCTCTCTGTCTCTCTCTGTCTGTCTGGCAAGCGCACACGCCCTATAATGAAAACCTCTCAAAAAAAAAAAGAGGAGAGAGAAGAGTCACAGAGAGAGAGAGCCCCTAATGAGTTATGGTCATGCTGCAACACCCTTCCTCCTTTTCTTTATCCTGTCAGCATTTAGGGCGTGCACACACACGTGTCTGGTGAGTTTTTCAAGCTGCCAGGACTGGGATTCAAATTGCAGCCAGCCATGTGGGGTCTGGCTCCCTGTGGGTAATGTGTAATTGCTACGCTATAGGGCTGTCCTGAAACCATATTTTTCCCCTTCATTTCTCAATCTTTTATTACTCAGTTTCTTCCAGTGCTGTGGTATGCCCTATGGATTCAAGGTAGCTATTCATAAATGGAGCTTACCAGTCAGAGGGGAGGCAGACAAATACAGAGACTACTCAGGGAACAGAGAAGTGGATCCGACTTAAAAGAAGGTATCAACCAAGTTGAGACATAAAGACTGAGACGTTTTCTGGGCAAGGAAGTAATCAAGTTCCAGACAGAGACTGGAGAGAGAGCAAACATGGCCAGCGGGTTGGGAAACCAAGGTCATGACAGTCCCTGTAGCAGATCTTGAGTCTGATCATCTCCCGCACTTCACCGCTGCTGTCCAGACCACAGTCAGGCTTGCCCTAGTTGTTGCAGTCACGCCCCAGCTGGCCCTCTGCTTTGGGATTTCTCTGTACTGTCATTAGCACAGCAGCCAGAGTGAGGCGCCCTGCAAGGACCTCTAAGATCCATCTCCATTTCTGCTCTGACCTCGCCTGCTCCTGCTGTTCCTCGTGCTGGACTGGCTGGTACCATGGCGCCTCAAGGTCACCTGGTGCACTTCCGCTTCAAGGTCTTTGCTTCGGTTCCTCTGTTGAGAACATTCTCCCACTTCGCATCACAGCTTACGTTCTTCACATCAGCCTTCTCAGAAATGACTCGCGTGGGGGAGACTCTGTCCTCCCTAAGCAGCCACATCTGCGAAGTATGGTGCTGCTTCCCTGCTTTATTCACCTCCATAGCTTTAGCAACAATTTATGTATTTTCATATTGTTTTGTTTATTCTCTTTCTCTAGTGGCTGTAAGCTCTGTAAGGGAGGGCACGGACTTGTGTGTGTGTGTGTGTGTGTGTGTGTGTGTGTGTGTGTGTTTGCTTTTCCCCACTGCTACATCACTGAGCCTAGAGCAGAGCCTGGAACCTGGAAGGAGCACGGTACGTAACTGTTAAGTACATGACAAAGGCATAGTTTAGTGAAGGCTGTAGTGTAAAGATGGCTGAGCGAGGGAGGGCTGGAGAGCAGGGATAGGAGGTGTTGCTGTCTAGCAGGAAAGACATGACAAGGGCCTCAGCACTTTAATTTTTAGGTTTTTGCCATAGAGTGTGTGCACTTGCCAGAGGGGGAGAGAGACAGAGGAGGGGGGAGTGAGAAATCACCCCCTAGTGGGGAGGGCCACACGGCAGTCCCTTCTCTTCCATTTTCTTCTTGGGATTTTGGGCATGCATGCATTTTTTTATAGCAAGAAAGGATTACAGAAAACTGTTGAAGGGCAAACTGATTGTGCTGGTGGGTTCTGGATAATGGATCGAAAAGAAGATATTTAGGAAGACTCTGAGGTTCTGGCTTTGGCAGCAGGGTGGATGGTAGTTATGTTCATCAGAGAGAATTCTAAAGAAAGAGCAGGTTCTGAAAGGGAAAGGGTAGGGTGCAGAGGCTTCTGTAATGGGGAAGAATGACATCAGATTTAAATATGTCATGTAGTCAACAGCAGTTCGAGTCCCGGACCTGGTGCCTTAAACTTATGTCGGGCATGTGTGCGTGTGTGCCCAAGATTCCAAGAGGAAAATGGAGAAGAAGGGATTATAGCATGGCCATCCCCCCTGGGGGATGATTTCTTGTTGTCTGTCTCTCTGTCTTTCTCTGTCTTGCTGGCGAGTGCACAAACCCTATAGCAAAAACCTCTCCAAAAAATAAAATAAAATGAATATGCCATGTCTGAGGTATAAGCAAATCTTCAAAATTTTTTTAAAGAATGATTTTCATGTTTATTTATTTATTTATTTATTTAAATTTGACCAAAGAGGGACAGAGAGAGAGAAAAGGAAAGTGAGAAAGCAAGCTGCCAGGTTCAGAACTCGAACCACAGTTGGCCATGTGGGAGTCCAACACCCTTAACCACCATGCCATCTGCCAGCCCCTGAGGTGTCAGCAAATCTTAACATGAAATAGCAGGAGCCCCCTAGTTGAATGTACGGTCCCATGCTCAAGAGAGGGTGAGCTAGTACCTAGTGGGGGACAGCCCTTTGAGGTAGGCTAGTGAGCTCAGAAAAACCACGTAGGGAAAAGCCACATTTTATCTTCTGTGTTCCTGTACTGCATAGGAGTTCTTAATTGTCACTGTTCCTCTCCTTCCCTATTAAGAAAAGTTAGAGAGGGGCCGGGAGGTGGTATGGTGGTTAAGGTGCTGGATGTGGCCAACCGCAGTTCAAATCCCTGACCCGGTAGCTTGAAATCACACTAGGCACCTGTGCACATGTGCCCAAATTCTCGGGAGGAGAATGGAGGAGAAGGGATTGCGGTGTAACCATCCCCCTGGGGGGGGGGGCGTGGTGGGCAGTGATTTCTCACAGTCTCTATGTGTCTCTCTAACAAGTGCACGTGCCCTGTGTCAAAAACAAACAAATCGTGAAAAAAGAAAAGGAAAAACACAATCTCTTTTATTAATTTTTGTTGGTGCATTATGAAAAACAATATTTAACTTGAGATGAAATGTCTTAGGAACCTTTTGAGTACAAAAAATTTACCTTCAGCTTTTCCTGGCTAGCCTCAAACTCTCGCTTTTGCTTTCATTGCCATCTTCCTTTATTGAAAACATGTTGAAGTACTTTTTTCCCTCTTAGTTACCGGAAATGAGTAAGTTCTTTAGTGAAACATTCAGAATACATGTAATGAAAAATGTCTAAACAGTTCAAGTGAGATTTTTGGTATATATGTATCTGTTTAGTAACATAAAAATTTTTACTGGTTGTGTTCTTCTCCAACACATTTTTTCCTGTATTTTGAAGCGACGGTTTCTGCCAATAGCTTTCATACCTCTGGTGATTTTTATTACCTTATTTAGTAGAGGATAATCAAGCATCTTGAACTGGTCTTCAACCTAGAAATTTATTAAACAGTTTGATTTCTCAAGGGGCAGCACTGTTGGAAAAGATGATTATATACGAATCTCTGGGCCAATAGGGAACAGGGATGGGAAAGATACTGCCCAGGAAATTTATAGAAACTGAAACAAAATCCCTGTCTGACAAGTGACCAGATCTTAGTTGCTGAGCGTGCCTTAGCTGAGAGTGAGAGCCCTGTTGCTTTGCATTTCATCATTGCTGGTTGTTCTGCCAACACTACAGTACCCGGGGAAGATTCGGTGCTCTCCCAGGCCTGGCTTACCTGGGCGCTCTGCAGGGCACAGGGGCATTAGGGCTCCATTGTGTGAGTGGCTCTCAGTAGACCCCAGAATCTGAAACCGTGTGTGAACACTCGACAGTGTGGCTGGCAGTGAAGTTACCATGCTTGCTTTCTTGGATGGAAGAAATTGTAAGAATCGTGTCAAGAGCCCCAAATAGTCCAGATGTAATTAAAAGGACCTTTTGTACTTGTTTAAGAGAAGCCTGGTTATTTAACAAAACTTTTGTAAGCTTAGAAAAACTGGATTAGTCAGGGTTCTCCATAGAGACCGGGCTAATAGGTCATGTGGGTGCACACCTGTGTGTGTGCATGTGTGTGTATGTATAAAGAAACTTATTATTCAGAATTGGCTCACATAATTATGGATGCTGACAGGTCTCCAGATCTACAGTTGCAAGTTGGAGACCCAGGAAATCTGATGGAGTGGTCTGAAGACCGGCAGGCTTTAGACAGGAGAAGCTGAAGCTTTGTTTGAGTGTGAAGGCAGGGAAAAGCACACGTCTCAGCTGGGAGGCCTTGGACGAGAAGAACTCTCTCTTTCTCCAGGGAGGGTCCGCCTCTTGGTTCTCCTTGGGCCCGTTCTACTGGATGAGGTCCTTACACCATGGGGATCCTGATACCGCCCTGAAAGCCCCCCATGGAAGCATGCAGAATAATGTTTGAACAGATATTGGAGCACCTCGTGTCCTAGTCCATCGACACATGCAATTAACCACCACAATAGGCTGTTCTAATCCTGTCCATTGGTAAGCATCCTAGGCATAGCTCTGTGGATTCAGCAGAGGGTGAGACATTGGGGTTTTCTAAAGAAGTAGAAGGCAGCTGTCATGAAACCCATAATGGGGACTAAAATAAAATTTTACAAAAGAAGGAGAAAGTACAGGTTTTAAATGGTTATGTTCTTTCATGAACAGTGGCTCCTGACTTACGAAGGGTAATGTCCCAGTAAACCCACCGTATGTCAAAAATATTTTTAAATTGACAGGATTGTAGCGTGTGGAGTGAACAATTGTTTCCCCTTATGATAGTGGGGCTCCGGGCAGCTAGATAGCGCTCTAACCCAGTCCCACCAAACCTAAGGAACTGAGGAAGACCAGACAACTGGGAAAACAATTTTAACAATATGAAGGTGTGCTTGGATGATTCTAGACTTTTTGGAGTAAAGCAGAAAAACAAAAATCACTTCTTCAGTCATTTAAAATGTTCAGAAAATTAAAGTGATTTAAGGATTCTTGATTTTGTTCATATTGGAAGTTATAGAAGTTGGACTTCATTAAATAAACATACTAATTTTCTCAGTGTAATGGTTTCTGTGAATTTGACTAATAAGTCTCATTTTTGGCTACATAATAGCTTCCATAATTTACAGTCTTTTATAAAGGTACCTTTATAGAAACCTTCGTGTTTATTTTTCTGGATGGGGGAAATGAACATTTGAAGAGATAAAGGGGAAAAGCGTTGCTCTACACCTGAAAATAGCAAACATATCCCCTCCCTCTGAGTTATCTCTCTGGCAGTGAATCAGAAGTGATAGGTTGGGGAAGATTCGTTCTTGGCGAGTTAGTATTTGATTTCCAGGTCTTTTACGTTTCTGAGGCCACCCTTGGGAGCACCAGTGTTTCCAGGATAGCTCACATCCTGTGGGCATCTCTCCCTTTGGGCAATTAGGAATATTCAAGGCTATAGCTTGATCAGAAACGTATTTGATATTCTTCTCTGACTGCTTTATGGGACTGAGGAAAATACACTTTGCTGAATGCGTTCTTTGACGACTTAAAGCCAGTGTGAAAGCCTTGTTTTTTTGTATGGAAAAAGTGCTTGCACCACTTTCATAATAGCAGGGCTTGCCTTGTTGACTTAGATCAAAATCACTTCCTCCAGTATCTTAACTATTTTACTGTTCAGTGGTGCAGAAGGCAAGATAAAGGGTTGGTGAAATGTTTTAGATCATACAGAATTGGATGAGAAATTAAAGAAAGTATCACCGACAGAGGTGATCATCGGGGATGTCATATAAAGGCAGTGTCTTAGTCAGGTGCGTTCTTGGGCTGAGAGGAAGCGTATGGGGCTCGCTGATCTGGAGGCTGGGAAGTCAAGAGCGTGGCACCAGCATCTGACAAGGGCCTTCAGGTTGTGCCGCCCCCTGGTGAAGGTGGAAAGGCAAGAAAGGCGAGTGAGAGCAAGCAAGGGACAAACTCGCTGTTTTGAGGAACCCCCTTTCATGATCATGGCAGTAATCCAGTCACGAAGGAAGGGCCCTCATGATGTAATCGCCTCTTGACAAAAATTATTTATGATTGAATATAGTATTGAGATGTTGGGAAAGGCATGGCACATTTTTTCCATAGAAAAAATACATTGTAACGTTTCCAACGACCCAATAATTACACGTATTAATGGGATTACAGTGTGTTATTTTGATACCAATCACCTCTTGAAGTTCCTACCTCCACTTTGTTGCATTGAGGATTGTTTTCAGCCTAAAACTTCTGGGGGACCCATTCAAACCATAACAGGCAAAAATAAGGGTATTTACACAATGGGAATTTTTTAGTGTTCTAATAATATGAACCATTTAAACAAATAAATGTTTACAGTTCTACTTACTCTTTCTTCAGACCCACTCCGGCACTGGAGTCTCAACGTTTTTTTTCTCCCAGCTTTTAGGGAGAGAAAACGTAATGTCTCTTAATGTCTAATGAATATTTATGAAGTTCTTTGACAAATAGAGATCATTGAAATTCACTTCAAAAGAATAGAGATGAAAACACTTAAGACTGAAGTGGAATGCAGTGGCAAATAGAAACTCATTTCTCTTTCCTTGTGAATTGTCAAGTCAGAAACACCAGGCAAATGAACTGTCTTTTAAAAATGATTCCAGCCAGTAAGTTTGAATATAATAGACATATTTGATTATTATACAGTGGTGGTAAATTTGCTTTGATTTTTGGCTTGATTTTTTTTTTTTTTCTGAAGAAACTTGGAAGTGCTATTTTTTAACATTTAGGAGATCAGCTTTGGAGTCAGATTTTGGATGTAAATCTCAGTTTCAATTTTTTTCTAACCCTGTGACCTTCAGCAAGTTCTCAGTGCCTCAGTGTTCGCATTGAAGTATGGAGGAGGTAATACTACTCGCTTATTTGGTTGAAGCATCAGAATTAATACACAAAAATAAGAATAGTGCCAGGCCCATTGTTTCTGAGAACTCTTTCCTTTCAGTTCACATTTTGGCCCTTGCTAGGACCACGTGGAAATCTCTTTATTTTTCTTTTATTGAGATGGTGCAAAGGGAGAGTTAATAGTTTCTCATTTTGGATGAGTCGCCCTTTAGTTTTTGCCTTCATTTCAGTTTTTCTCCATTCTTTTTTCCCAAGAACCCCACGGCTCTCCCGCTTGGCCCTTCTAGCTCCCTTGGACTGCAGCCGTTGTCTTGGTTCAAATATGAAGCATAAATGATGCAAATCTCTGAACACGTGTTCTGTCACTTTCCAAAACATCGTCTTTTTTGAGTGAGAACTTGCTTAACAGGCTATGTTGAAGCTAGAGCAGGTATATCATTTTTGTTGTACTCCATGTTACTTGGTAGAGGAAATAAAGGTATACTTCGAAATGAAATCAGATATTGGTGTAAAAGTTACATGCCTACTTACTGTCATTTAAATATGAAATAGAAGTATGTGATGGGATGAGCAAGGAAGTCATAAAGCATCCATCCATATATTTCATTTTCTTTTTTTTTTTTTTTTTGGAGAGGTTTTTCGCTATAGGGCGTGTGCGCTCGCCAGACAGACAGAGAGAGACATAGAGACAGAAAGCGAGAAATCACCCCCCCAGGGGGGATGGTCACGCCGCAATCCCTTCTCCTCCATTCTCCTCTCGGGATCCTGGGCACGTACGCACACGCGCCCGGCGTGAGTTGTAAGCCACCGGGTCCAAGACGCGAACCGCGGCCGACTACGTGGGAGTCCAGCGACATAGCCATTACACTAACTGCTGGTTCCCCATATATTTCATTTTCCATGAGGCCTGACATTTGCAGAAGGGAGCATTGACTTGAAAACCAATAGGTGTTTTAGTTCTATTGATAAATGTGTTCCTTTAAAGAGCATCCTACTTAGTCTTAAGTAATTTACCGACTGCTACCCACTATATACTATATATAGGTCATAATATTAAATTTTATCTTTGTGAAGTACTGAGTAGCTGTTATTTAACTCAAACCTTATCATTAAGACAAGCTTCATAAATTTAATAATTAGTCAAAGTTTCCACTGGAATTTTTACTGTTTTCACCATCTGCTCTTCTCAGAGTTTGTACACAAGGTACTGGCTCTGTTTCCGTTTCACAGTAACTGAGTAAAACTTTGCTTCTAGAGCTTACTTTCGGTTGGAAAATGATTGCTATCATTCTGATTTTTAAGCAGCTTATTGGGATAGGCTGTGATTTATTCTTCAGGTTTTTAGATGCATCCCATAGGGAGACTTATTTTCACTAGTTCAGCTGCATGTGATAGTATTAGTAATATGACCCTGATGAAAGATCAGTCTAATCCTTTTGTCATTTAATGGCTACTATGTACTTGAGTTGTACTCTTAGTTTGATTGTTGTTAAAGTTGTCTTTTAGAGTAGAAAGGCTTTAGAGAACACACCCAGTTATTTCCACATTTTCCTACTGGGTATTCAGATATACTGGTACTTGTCAGTCTGCTTTTGGGTGAGTGTTACGACAAGGGTTCTCCCAGCTCACTCAGTGGCTCAGTAGCTTTCCATTCAGCCATGACCACAGCCCTGACGTCCATTTCCTTTCTACTATAGATGCCAAAGGCTGAGGGATCAGAGTTGTTAACTCATCTAACATAATGAGAGAAGGAAGAGGGCCCAGCAGATGGTGTAATGGTTATGTTGCTGGACTCCCACATGGCCAACTGTGATTTGAGTCCATGACCTGGTGACTTGAAACTCACTGCGCGCGCGCCCAAATTCCCAAGAGGAAAATGGAGAAGGGAATTGCTGTGTGGCTATCCCCCCCAGGGGATGATTTCTTACTTTCTATCTCTCCAGGGACGGCATGCGCCCTATAGCAAAAATCTCTCGTTAAAAAAAAAAAAAGAAGACGAAGAAGAAAAGGAGTCCCAGATGCTGAACTGTGAATTTCCTGTAACTGTAAAATAGGCTTAAATTTTGTGTGTGTGAATGTTAAAAATGGTCCAGGAAGCATTTAAAAGGAGTTCCTAAGTTCTATGTAGAAATAGAAATGTTCATTGAGTAAGCTTCTCTCTTCCCAAGAGTCCTACCTTGATTTATAGCCTTCATTTCACTTTTAGGATGAACTAAGGCTTTGCTTGGAGGGATGAGCTTATTTTGTGCTCTGTAGGAATCTATTCTTTCATTAGTATTACACTCTGCCGTGAACTTGCACTGCAGTTTATCAGCCAGTCCATTATGAAAATGAATATATTGCTGGTGTAGTAAACTACTTTGAAAGGTTATAAAGTAATCTTATTTTTTGTTGTTGTTAATTACCAGACGGCATGTGTGCCTATTAGACAGAGAGAGAGAGAGAGAGAGAGAGAGAGAGCGAGCATTTACCCAGTGGGTTGTAGCCATGTTACAATTTCTTGTCTGTTTCTCCATTTTACTGGTTTTTTTGGACATGCATGTTCATGTGCTGGTGTTATTTTCTTTTTCTTCACTTTTTTTTTTTTTTTTTTTTTTTTTGGTGAGGTTTTTGCTCTAAGGCGTGTGTGCTTGCCAGAAAGACAGAGAGAGACAGAAAGCGAGAAATCACCCTTCAGGAGGGATGGCCACACTGCAATCCCTTCTCCTCCATTCTCCTCTCAGGATCTTGGGCATGAATGCATATGCGCCCAGCGTGAGTTTAAGACACCAGGTCTGGGACTCGAACCACAGTTGACTACATGGGAGTCCAACGACATAGCCATTATGCCAACTGCTGGTCCTGGTAGTGTGTTTCTTTTAGGGTAGGTCTGGGATTTGAACCACAGTCTACCATGTGGGATCTGACTCCCTTAACTACTAAGCCACAGGACTGGCCCAGTAATTATTTCTTTAAAAAAAATGTTTTTATATACTTAAAAATTTAAATGTCTTTCTTGAAAAAATTGCAAAGGCTAAAATCAGAGTTGGATGGGAGCCAGTTAACATCAGACAGTGGAATGCTTCGTCACAGGCTGCAGTTAATAATATTACTAGTATACAGGTTGTTTACATTTACATGGGTGAGCCATTTGTGGTACTGGTCTAAGCACTTTACATGTGAATAATTATTGTCATCCTCATGGTACAGGTGAGGAAATGGAAGTTCCTGGAGGTTAAGTAAATTGGCTGAGGTCACAGTTAATCAAGTTAATACTGGGTTACTTCTACATAAATTATGCTACATGCAACGAGAGAGAGAGAGAGAGAGAGAGTTGATAGGCTAGAATATATGAAACTGTCCTTTTAGGTAGAGTAAAACCTATGATGGGTAAAGTTTCATGGAAACATCCAACAAGGAGCACATATTCTGAGTGGGAAATGTAACATGGGGGGTGAAGAAGAGGAAAGGATGCCGTGAGCAGAGGCATGGGAGTGTAAGAATAAGGTGTGGACAGAAAGCAGACGGTGGTAGGAGTGAAGCTGGAAAGACAGAGTCAATTCATGAAGAACTTCAAATGCCTTCCTAAGAATCTTCGAACTATTGGAGCTTGTTGTTTCCCTTGCTGTGGCTTTTTCCCTTAGCAAGTGCACACTTTTGTGTTATTTTTTGGAAGGCAGCAGTGCAAATAATGGATTATAGAAGTGAGGGGGCAGTCAGTATTACAGCAGCGTGATTAGGGGCAGGGACAGGGGAATAGAAGGGAGGGCTTCTTGCAATCACTTGCATTTTGTCATAGGGAAACTTGGAAGACTTAGTGAAACCTATTTCATTAGTAAAACATACAGGTGCATGGTGACATGCCATTATTACTGTTTATTATTTATTGATACATTTATTGATAATATAGTTATTGGTACATATTGATATCATTAATACAAAATGTATTCTTTATTGAGTAAAGCAATAATATGGAATAATGTGGGAATCTTAGTTCTTCATTAAGATCTCACATGAATCTTAGTCATTTATAAAATTGGGAACACTATTTTACTGGGTTCTAATAATATTTCTATGAAAACATGTAAACGCTCTTAGGTAGTGTTTTCCCCTGATAGATACTCAGTAGATAGTTTTCCTTCTTTTATTTATAGATTATTTCAGAAATTGGTGTTTACTTGTGAGAAACATAGCAAGCACCTTGTGGTGTTCCTTTTATAGATAAAGGGTTTGTCTTCCAGGTAACTGACATGATTCTAGATGCTGAGGATGTAGGGGCTAACAGAAAAATGGAACTCTTTTTTTTTCTATTTTTGGAGAGGTTTTTGACATAGGGCTCATGCACTCACCAGAGAGAGACAGAGAGACAGAAAGCAAGAAATCACCCCTCAGGGGGGATGGCCACACCACAATCCCTTCTCCTCCATTCTCCTCTCAGGATCTTGGGCACGCATGTACATGCGCCTGGTGCGAGTTTTAAGCCACCGGGTCCGGGACTCGAACCGCAGTTGGCTACATGGGAGTCCAGCGACATAGCCATTACACTAACTGCTGGTCCCAAGAAATGGAACTCTTAAGAGCTTATTTTCTAAGTTGCATGTTCTAAATATTTTATCCAGAGTGTAAAATAATTCACATTTAAGATACTATGCAAGAATGTGACTTTCAGAGCTTTTCCACATAATACTTTTAGGTAGGCATCAAAAGGTCTGCTTAGTCTACCCCTTCTTTACATAAAATAATGCATGATTTTTTTCTTAGTTTAGATTTGGCTATTGTCTGAAACATGTAAGAAAAACTGACTTGCATTTAGGAGTCAAGATGCAAAATACAAAAAAAACAGAAAAGCTTATCTCCACATAGTTAGCACTTCAGTGTTTGGACATGATAAGGAAAAAAATGCAGTAAAAGAATATAGAAAATGTTGCCTGTGATAGCTTATAACCAAGAACAAGAGCTATCAAATAAATATAAAATATCAATCAAGACTAATTAGTAGCACATTTAAGAAACTTTTTTTCTCTTTTGAATTACTTTTTGGGAATGAGAACTTTCAGTCTATGTTTGTTTTGCTCTCAAAATAATTGGTGATTTCTTAAGTGTTTGTCAGCATTTCATAACTAGTAGAATCTTTAAATGGCTTAATTGTGCCATTTAAAGACCAATTAAATGCTTTAAAGCATAGATTTGCATTAGTAATTGCTTTCACATGTATTTAGCACACAATTTTTTTTGAGCGATCTGTAGAAATGTAAGTGGAAAGGTCTCTTTAGATCTCAAAAGACTTATATATATATATATATATATATATATATTCTTCATTAAAAAAATCATCTCATACTGCCTTCTCTTCCAACATAGTTAAAATTTCTTAATTTCTCTAATTCTAATGACCAGCTGTCAGTCACCTAGTATGTTAGTTCTCTACTATGAATCACAAACATCAAAATATTAAGATGTTTTATTAATATTTTCACTGATGGTATAAATGCTATAGTGGCTAGACCCTTAGTACAGAACCAGGCAGGGCACCAGATTGTCATTACTGGGTCATCAAGACAGTCATGATGCATTTTTGCATAGAAAAACACGGAAAAATACACCCTGGTTTTCCCGACAATCTAATAGAGTCTTCTCTGCCATGCACTAGCAGTGAAAACAAATACCCTGAGGCCCAGCTGCAGTGCTTCAGCGAGAGGCATCTCTGAGTGATGGCTGAGGCTGCTTGGGAAGGCTGGGTTCACTTCCCAGGCCATCCTGAACAGGCTGGGTGCTTGGCATGGGCCTGTGGTCCTAGCTGGCAGTGAGCTGGTGCAGGAAGGTTCAAGTAGGGTGAGACCCTGCCACACATACCTCTTCCTGTCTTTCTCCTCACTCTTGCTCATTCTCCCTCTTATTTAAAAAAAGAAAAAGAAAAACCAATCAAAAGGAAGCTTCACTTTAGAATACCCTGAATGCAGCAGTTAAAGTTACTCATTTTATTAAGTCATAAGGTCTGAGTACATGTCTTCTTACTGTTCTTTGTGACAAACTGAAGAATATGTATCATATGAGATTGTTTGGCGTGCTGTTAATGGTTGCCTTGAGATTTATTTCATGAAACACAGCTTTTACTAGAAAGAATACCTGACCATGTTTTTCCAGACTCAGGTGTATTCTCAAAAACAAATGAAGTGAGTTTATCACTTCAAAATTGCTAATGATAAAACTCAAACATTCAGGCAAAAATTAGAATTTGGGAAGGCTTGTAGCCACGTAACTGGTCTGTAGAACTGAGTGGATCCCAGTTTCTTTCCAGGTATCAATGCTGCTTCATATTCATGCAAGACGGACAGCGCGCTTGAGTCCATGAGAATATGTAAATATTGTTGACAGGGTTGTAGCCCTACACCGTAACTAACCTGTAAGAGAGTCCCCCTTGCCCAGTTTTAGTGTGATGACAAAGAATAAACGCTATTAAATGAAAACCCTCCTTTTCTATTTACTGTGTAAGGCTTTGGAGTACCAGCTGTCAGCCATAATGACGCGCTGCAGCAGATCGAGTGCAGAAGCAGGTATCTTTCTTCTTCTCAGTTAGACACTAAAGAGATTTGGGAAAATGCAGCATGTAGCACAGTGCCACTGTTTTATGAAAATACGTTCAAATATAATGAAGGTTTTTTTTTCCCCCAGAGAATTATATATGTTTTAAGACTGTTCAGTTTCCATTTCTGATCTAGTAAACTGAACATTGTAATCCACACACACAGATGTCACTTTTGGTGGTATAAAGGGGTCCAGAAAACAAAACATTTGGGGTCTGCGCCCAGAGGAATCAAAACTCTTAGTGCAGCACAAGCGCTCAGGTCCCCCTCTGTCTGCTGAGCACTCATCTGCCCTTAGGCAAGTGACCTCTCCCAGCCCCGGTCCTTCGTCTGCCAGCAGTGCCACTTACATGGTACAGTGTCTGGAGGGTTACGTTCAATGAGATTCATAAACACGTAATGGGGATGGATGAACAAGTACATCAGTTTAACCTCCCAAACTCCATGAAGCGCAAGTTCCATTGCTCTGAAATGTTTGAGACCAAAAGAAATGCTGAACTTGCCTAAGGTCTCGCAGCTAATAAATGGCAAAAATGGGATTCTTATATCTTATTAATGTAATATTCAGTACCTTCTTTTCCTATTATAGATTTGAGGAAGATGGGTCAGCAGGCGGTGAAGGGGGAAAATGAGTTCCTATTAGCAAAGTAAAAGTTATGTAGGATTATAATAACGTGTTTGAAGTAAAAGGAGAATGGAGAATGTATCTTCCCACAGTCTCATTTTATTGGCTAGATAATTCAGGGTATACAAATATATAACCATGTCTCCCCTAACTTGCTTTGAACCAGGCAGTATTTTTTAACATAATTGTTCTCAGCTCTTTTTAGCTGCCCTCTGTGTTTTTGCTAGGCCGGACTAAAAGAACCTACGTATCTCAGGGAAGACCTCTACATACCCATCCAGCAACAGAGGCTATGAAATCGAAAACTACGTACAAACAAGTTGGAAAGAGGTCAGCAAAGTCATGATAAGTAACCACACAATAAATAACTGTAACCTTCCATGGTTACTAGCTGATGTTTGTGGCTGCTATGTAGATTTTTCCTCCTAATTCTTAATCTCAATAGTTGTTAGAAGTTAAGCTACAGTGACTTAAAAAGAGTGTGTGTGAGGGACAGTGGGAGGCACAAAATACAGTAATAAAAGAAGCAAAAGGGACTGGAAATGTTTGGAATAGGAGCGTGCTTCTGAGAGTCAGGGTCAGACAGCCCAGCTCCTAGGCTGGCTGATGAGATTTTAGGGCGGCTCACTATTTTCTGGTGGTTTCTAGGGTTCGAAGAATGACCTTATATTCTATGCCTGTGGAGCTTCTTCTCTTCGCCCACAACCAGAAATGGCTCAGGGAGGGTGGAATTGAGGCTTTGGCTCACCGTTTACTGTTCTGTAGAATGTTTCTTTACAAGTTACTCGCATCTTACTGCTTCTAAGGAGAATTTAAAATGTAGTGAACGGTGGGAACCAGCAGTTAGCGTAATGGCTATGTCGCTGGACTCCCACGTGGTCGACCGCGGTTCGCATCCCGGACCCGGTGGCTTAAAACTCACGCCGGGCGCGTGTGCGTGCGTGCCCAAGATCCCAAGAGGAGAATGGAGGAGAAGGGATTGCGGCGTGACCATCCCCCCGAGGGATGATTTCTCGCTTTCTGTCTCTCTGTCTCTCTCTGTCTGGCGAGCGCACAGGCCCTATAGCAAAAACCTCTCCAAAAAAAAAAAAAAAATGTAGTGAACGGTGTTCATATGCTGTGTCAGAGTAAAACACAACTTTTATTTAAATATACGTTGTGCAAATAATAAGCTCGAGGGAATGGCAAGTTACTTCCAGAGTACACTAATACATTAATTTGGGAAATTTACAGTTGTTGTATTTTGACGGTACGTCCTGCCGTTTTTCTCTTTCTCTTGTTTGTTATAATCTTCTTCCAGCCATCCAGATTCCTTTCTTAGTAACTCACAATGGAAATTCACCAGCAAGAAGGTAATTTTGTATGAATGTAATATTCCCTCCATATGTAAGTGGAGATCTCAGCCTTAAAATCTGCCTGAACTCAGGTGTGAAATTCATCTATATATTCACATAAAAATGTGTGTGTGTACGTATGTGTGTATGTATTCCATGAGATATACACACACACACACACACACACACACACACATATATATATATATATATTTCATTATATATATTTATGTACATACATATATATATAGTTTTCAGGAAAGTCATGATGCATTTTTGTATAGAAAACAGAAAAATATGTCACAGCTTTCCCGATGACCTGGTATATATCATTAAACCTCTGTGTACACACAGTACTCTGTAGAACCACATGACGTGTGTGTCTGTATGTCTGTGTGTGTATACATATATAGCTTCATATTTATAAGGATGTGTTTCTGTAAAGCCATCTCCTATGTGTAGGTGATTGTGGGGATGATTTTCTGTATTTGTGGCCATGCGGGTTTGGATTTGTTTTTATTCCTCCTGTTCATGTATAGCTATGACTTTAGGCAATGAGGGGTATCAAGTTCTTTACCCAGATCTCTTATTAGGCAGGATAGAGTTGGAAGTAGATCAGGGTGTAACCTGCTGCACCGTTCTGGAATATTTGAGGTTGTCAGAGCAGCAAACTGTGCTTTCTGCACAATTCTTTTCTTTAGAAACATCCGTTATTGGGTACAGTGGGTGGTGTAGTGGTTACAACACTAGACTCCCACATGGCTAACCGCAGCTTGAGTCCCAGACCCAGCGGCTCGAAAACCACACCAGGCATGTGTGTGTGCATGCCCAAAATCCGAGGAGGAGAAGGGATTGTGATGTGGCCATGCACCCAGAGGGTGATTTCTCACTTTCCCTCTCTGGTGATAGCAGGCGTTCAATAACAAAAGCCTTAAAAAAAAAATCTGTTATTGCTTTATTTGTTTCCTAAAATCCACAGCCTGGGAATGTGGCCATGAGAAAGCAATCACTGAGTGGCAGGCTGTCTTAGGGTGATGACTCAAGGTCATTTTGTTCACACTCAGTGTCTACTCTGGACAGGTGTGTTTGTGTCTTTTCTGGTAATCTAATTCATTCACCTGGTGTTCCTTCGACAAATGTATCCAGGGCTGTGTTAACTGCCTCAGCCTTTTTCGGTCTGTCATTACTGGGCCAGTTTTCCAAAGCCATTCTGGAGATCTCCAAGTCAGAAGCTGAGCTGGAGCTCGATGCCTTGGGTCCTGCACCTGTCTGGCGTCTGGTTACCCCGTTACACGTGTGACTTGGCCTATTGTAAGGGTTGGTGCTTGGTTACGTGTTTTGTACATAGGTGATTACATTTTGATATACAGGCACAAGCATAAAATCTCAGGTTTTCCTTTCAGGGTGCTCTTGCTCGCCCCCCCCCCCCCCCAATATGCTCATTTTCTCTTTGTCCTAAAACCCTTCTAGTGCTGGGTTGATCTAGGCTGGGAAAACCACTCTTTGATCCTAACTCAGGGAGGAATGTTTGAAGGCAAATCGTCCTTCCTGCGAGGGACCGTGGGCCTGGCCGTACATCTGGGCGTGAGAGAAGAGATGAGATTCAGCAGACAAATAGTGGTGAGCTCTCCGGAGATTGCAGCAAGGATGAAAGAGCATTCCCAGACAGTGAGGGGTGGCATGTGGAGCAGAGGGGGGCAGCAGGGACATTTCACACCTGGTGTTTCCTGTCTCCTAAGTGGAGTGGGAGGGAAGAGAGGATACATCTGGGCCTTGAAGAATATTGAAGTTTCTGTGAAACCACTGGGGGTTGGGAGCCAAATGGAGGAGGCAGTAAAGGATCTATGAAACATACATTCTGCACAGATGCCTGCGGGGAGAGAGCCTCCTGTCTGTTCCGCGCCTTGTGGAATAGTAGTAGAGAAGGCCTCTGGGTTTGCTGCTTCTGAGGAGAAAAGTAAAGCTGAGAGATGTGATATGTGTAGATATGAAACACACAAATGGGCCAGCCAGTGGTGTGGTGGTTAAAGCAGCTGAATCCCATATGGCCCGCTGCATAGTTTGAGTCCTGGACCCAGCAGTTTGAAAACCATGCTGGGCATACATGTGTGCATACCCATAATCCTACACACACACACACACACACACACACACACAATTTGTCAGCCACTTATTGGTACTGCAGCAGAAATTTAAAATGCCACAGGACATCCTGTTCTGAGCATGAGCTCTTATTCTGGGGCTTGAACTTTCAAGCACTGGGCAATGGTCTTAGAAAAAGGGAAAAAACATTTCAAGTTTTAGATTTTCTATCATTAGCTAGAGAGTTTGTTCAGCAGTATGACATTTTCGAGTTTTGGAAAATACTAGGAACATTTGGCAGGAAGTGACAGGTTTTTATGGGAATACTTAGTTGTGGATCCTCACTGAAAACCCAGTTGTGGTATGTGTTTGTGTACTGAAAGGAAAGGGCTACATAAAAACAAAATCTTTTGAATGAATGTTAAAGCGACAATTTTTAAAGTATAAAATGTGATTATTCTAGATCAATAATAAACATAATCAGAACTCTCTGATGATTTGGTGATTTTACTGGTAGGTAAATTTTTTTTGTAATCTTGTTTTGGAATCAGTTATTTAATGGTAAGAATTCCCTTCTTGTCACTATTTTTTTTTTTTTTTTTTTGTATTGATTTGACTTTATTATCAAAAAATTTTGTTCGGTGAAAGTCATGGAAATGTCTGATAAGGAATTTAGAGCATTCGTAATGTCGAAGCTAACAGAGATGGAAGAAAAGAGAGATAATGAACTGCTAAAGAGAAAGGAGAAAGAAGTTGCCGAGTTCCAGGAGATGAGGAAATTCTTGCAAGATCTAAAAGAGGAATTACACACTTTACAAAAGACTCAAACGGAACTGCTAGAGATGAAGGCTATAATACAAGAAGTCAAAATCTCCCTAGAAAGTATTAAAAGCAGACTATTTTTTTAAAACTGAAGAACCTGGGGCCAGCAGGTGTCAGGGTGGTTAAGGTGCTGGGTTCCCACACAGCCAACTGCAGTTCAAGTCCTGGAACTGGTGGCTTGCTTTCTCACTTTCCCCTTCTCTCTCTTTTTCTCTCTCTGGTTAAAATTTAAAAAAATAATACTAATGAATAAAATAAATAAAAAATTAATAAAAATTAAAAAAAATTAAGAACCTGCCCTGTTTGTTACGGTTTGTATTCAATGCAGTTTTTTGAATATACAGCTTTTTAGCATGAACACTGGTAACTTCAGAGTCAAAGGTATAGCTTCTCTCTCTCTGTGCCAGCCCTGTTTTACCAGTAGTCAAAATATATCATTGTTTCCCTGAGATCAGTGGCCACTAATGTGAACAGTTATTCTTAAGCATCTGTCACTGATAACCTAACATTTTTTTTTTTTGTGGGTAGTCATAGTTTTCATGATATGGCAAAAACATGTATGCGTTGATATAGAATATTTTATTATCGTCCAACCCTGTAGTATTGCCAGTGACATTGAACCAAAGAGGTGATATTGGAGAGGACATGAAAGGCTTTCTAAGAGGTGGTGCTGAGTTTGATGTAACTGGCAGAGATGCTTTTGAACAATACTGCCAGGGAATAGAGCTAATGAGATTTGGGGTGTTTTTAAAAATTAGTCAGCATTAGTGTCGTATTCCTTTGGGGAGCGTTTGTAATGCCCACAAGAATGTGTCGGTAGAGGGATCGGGTTCCAGGCTAACCTTCAGTTGCTTTCAAGAGTTGACATAACACACACCTGTGTGTCCTCCTCTCTGACCTCAGAATTGTTTTGAGAAGCTCCTGACATCTGGAAGTGTGAAAAAGAACAGATTTTGATTTGTTTTCCGACAAGTAGGAAAAATAACTTCTAAGTGTAGTGCTTTAAATATATGAATATATGTGGTACCTGCAGTAAGGGCCCCAGTTTATCTCCTGTCCTTCTAATCACTTGTGGAATACAGTCTCCAAGGTGCTGCGATGTATTGTATTTAATATACATATTTAATATATATATTACATGATTTATATGCTATGTGTATTAAATATAAATACAAAACATATGTGTATGAGGTCATCGGGGAAGTCATGATGTATTTTTCTATGTTTATCTATGCCGAATTGCAGCATGATTTTCCCAATGACCCAATGTATGTATTTCGGGTGTCAAATAGCACTCGTGAATTTTTTCTCTAGAAAGGAGTCATTTAGAAATCATCTGTCATAATAATTGAGTTTGTTAATAGGAAGAGTTGAGTTTTTCTTTTCATGCAGTGATAGGCCAAGTTTTAGTATACATGTTGTCCCTTAGGGATAATGTTAAGTTCAGTAAATTTACTGGAATTTCAAACTACTTTGCAATCACTTTGATAACTAAATTAGTTGGTCTTTTAAAATATATACTGCAATGTGTGTTTTATATTTTATACATTGTGTTTATCTCACATAAAATAAAATGCTGAATGCTATTCTATTTTAGCATCCCTGGGTTCCCATGTTGATTTTTTATTAAATTCACAGATTTTTCTTTTCAGAGTTAAGGTTCTCTTGGTTTGGCATCAGCAGCTTATTCCTTGCAATCCATTTAATTGAGTAGTTTCTGCTGTTTATTCTAAAATGCAGATAAATGGCTTTCAGCCCTTTGTTTATAGTTGAATAGCTCCTGAAGTGAGTCCTCATTATCAGCTAGTCTCCCTGTCCTAAGGAATGATCTCTCTGCTTACACTTTCCTGCTAGTGAGGAGATTCTGAGCTCTACAGAGGCAAGGGTGGGGCACAGTTCAAGGTGGGTGGGTTGTTGGGATGGCGCCTATGGGACAGACTTCTTTCCCTCTGTGTCCTTGATCATGATTTTAGCAGGTACAAATCTGTCACAAAGTGCCTTGTTCTAAGAGCTAGGGGTGAAGAAGTTTAGGAAGTAATTGTTTATTCCAGATGATGTGAATAATAATAATAATAAGCACCATTTTAATAGTTCTCTCTTCACGCTCTTTGGCTTGATGATACAGAATGGGGGCCACTAGGAAATTTTTGAGTAAAGAACAAATAGCCACTATGTTTTCAATCATTAAAATTAATTGTCTTCTAAGAAAGATGGGAAGCCAAACAATATGATTGAAAGTATATACAAAAATAAATAAAGTAATTAATAAAAAAAAAAGATTGGATAAGATGCAACTGTACAAAATTCTAGGTGGATGAAGTTATGAGACTTAAAAAAATTGTATGGGAATGTTGTCTCAATTGGAATTTCAAATTGTAATCTATGCCAATCTTATTTGATTGCACATTGGATGTGTTTTCATTCACTTGGGGGGCTATAGTTGTCAATGCATTGTTCTGCAATAAAATTCACGAGGATAAAAAAAAAAAGAAAGATGGGAAGAAGATAAATAACTTTAATTGTTTACTAAAGATGTATCATAAATGGAGACTACTCATTGTCAAAGGCCATCATGCTCTTTATTTTGGGGGGAGGCTATGATTTCACTCCTAGTGAGAGGATCAGCAAGCTTGGGGACCATAGGCGTTCAAGCTGTCAGGTTTTACTAATCTCTTTTGATTATGTGCTGGGTTTGTACATAGAGATTTGGCCGTTCTGTAGGTAAATACAGAAAATACATAACTGAAGTACCAGCTAATACATTTTGGCAAAGCATTTTGTTTGATATCATATGTTCTTTGTAGATATGGAAACTTTCAGACTGAAGTGACCATTCGAGATGGTCATTGTCTTTGTTTCCCTGTTGTATCATGGTTGATAGGAAACTCTTCAGTCATTTAAATAGAAAGCGAGTAAGTTTATTTCCTACTTTCTTATTCTGATACGGAAATTTAATATCATATTTCTAACTAATCAGCTATTTTAGGGTGAAAAGATATTGCACAGATGAATCTGTCTTGTATTGGTGTGGCTTACAGTACAGAAACATCTGAAGAAGGAGGTTATGAGGTGTAGTTATTTTTCATGTAGCATCTCAGATTCAAGCTTTTCGATGTTCTTTTTTGGGTTGTCATTTGCCTATTTTGAGAGCCCATGCTGATAATTATCTTACAAAGGTAGAAGGAAACATTTGACCTTGGAATAGAATGTGCGGGTGAGAACATTATTGGGATACATATGAATTGGATAAAAGACTATAAAGGAGGAAAGGTAAAATCAGTGAGGCCTTCAAAAACCAGACCTCTGAGGCTACTAGATGCTTAATATTTTACAAATAAGAATACAAAAATGCTTGTTGGAGAATGTTTTGCAAACAAAAGCCATTTGTTTATCAAAAGAGGGACTGTGCGCACAGCATGGGGCCAGAATGTTCTGTGTGTGCCATGCCAGATTGTAGATAACACAAGATCATAGTCACATAGTGCAATTCAGATCTTTCCTCAGTGTTTCCCAGAAGTCGACGACTGTCCTTTGACCATCTCATTCCTACAAATCAAAGCAAAGTAGATGGCAGTGGAGAACTTCAGCACTATTTTAGTGGCCAATTATCATGTCAGACATTTTTTTTTTTTCCTTTTGTCCCTACTCTTTTCTATACCTAGGACCCAATTCAGCTGTCTTGTTCTTTTTTTTTTTTTTTAATTTGAGGATTATTTTTATTTAATTTGTATTTACTATTATTCTTTATTTAACCAGAGAGAGAAAGAGAGAGGAAAAGTGAGAAAGCAAGCCGCCAGATCCAGGACTGGAACTGTGGTCATGATGCCATTAGGAGTCCAGCACCTTAACCACCACGCCACCTCCCGGTATCCAGCTGTCTTCTTTCACTTTGGATGTGCAGATAGGATGAATGGGAAGAATTAAAAAAATACTAATGTAACATCTTATGGCACACCTCCCAAGTACTGTCCTTCCTTCAGGATGGCCTCAGGGTTACATGGAGCTTGGAATTCATATCATTTCTAGCGCTTATGTCAGAATGTAGGGGGAAACTGTAAGACTGGTCTAATTCTGATGAGAGGGAATGCTCTCCTGCACGTAGGAATTTCTTTAGGCCCTGTTGCTCCTAATATATAGTTGATACATATATAGAGATTGTTTTCCAAAAAATGTTTGTATCCACTGCTTTGGCTTCACAGATAATTAGTAGCTAAACAACAAAAATGGCTTAATAGATATTCTATAATCTATACAGGTAAGCTAGTTTTGCATTTTAAAAATGACATTTGTATTTCAAGTTTTTTTTTTTTATTTTAAAGAATTATTTATTTAATTTTATTTATTTATACATTTATTTTAATTTCACCAGAGGGAGACAGAGAGAAGGAGGGAAAGTGAGAAAGTAAGCCACCAGGTCCAGGACTCGAACTGCAGTCAGTCATGTGGGAATGTCCAGCGCCTTAACCACCATGCCACCTGCTGGTCCCCAAGTTTTTGTTTTTAACCATCTGCTATTAGGAAAGAGAATCTGTATTTTGGATAAGTTTTTAGGTTATTTGTTTGAAATGACACAGACACTAGCCTGGAGGACAGGTGGTTTTGTATTTATATGGAATATAAAAGAGAATGAAGTGAAAGTTGTGGTGTGAGTGAATAGTCAGCAGCCTTTTTATAACAGAAGAACAACAAAAATGGTAACTTCTAGGCCTGTCTCTGTAATTAGATTTTAAGTGTACGAATTTTGTGGCCATTTCTTATTCATTCCTTTGAGCATTAAGGACTTTGCAGACAGCCTGTGTTTGATAAATATTTCTTAAGTGTATTTAGGCTTGCTAGCATTTTTATGCTGGTTCTAATGAGTGGTTTATTCTGATTTAAGGGTAAGTAGAGTAGTTGTGTCTTAAATATAAATTTAAATAGAAATTTTTAATTAGTCAAGTCAAATGGTAACAGTGGATTTAATGAAAGATGGAAGTACTAATGGCAATGATTGGGTCTTTAATTTATGCTCTATTTTGAAATATTCCAAACTGTAAAAGGAATTTGACATTTAGTAAAGGTAAACTTCTTTAAAGAAAGGTTTGTAAGGGTGTAGCTATCTAATTTGTGAAATTGTGCTTATTTTAAGATAAAATCAAGACATTGCCATTTTGAAATATTCCCAATGTTCAAAGGATCTTCTCAAAAATAGGTGTCAAGATATTTAAATGCTAAGTTGTAGATACTGTTTTCTGCCTTGGACATAAGCAGAGGCAGCTCATAGCCGTCTGGAAGTGTTCCATAATCCACTGGGTCAGTGATTTGCCTCTCTCTCTCTCTCTCTCTCTCTCTCTCTCTCTCTCTCTCTCTTTGATTCCAAGGTTTCTTTTCTTTTTTACCTTTCCACTGTCTTATGCCACGGATCCTGCATGTAGCTCAATGCCCGACTAGAATGATCTCTCTTGCCGGCTTATAATCAGAGAGGACTGAGAAAAACAGCTGAGCTGTGTTAGTCAAGCATGGTGTGGACTGCACGTCTTAACTGCTGAATGACACATCCCAGATGCAGGATTACTGCAGCCTATGGTGCTGGGCTTTTCAGTGGCAACGTCTAGCAGTTCTGTGCCACCTCCTCATGTCTCTCATCCCAGGGAACCTGGCAGCCATATCTCAAGCAGAAATCCCAAGTGAGTAGTGGAAGCAGCTTTAGATCTTACAGGGGCTGTATTTCCCCTACCCCATGGAAGCAAGATCAGTAAAGCCAATCCTGGCACAATAAGAAGATGTTAGAACTTAAGTCCTTCTTGGCATAGAGGGTGGAATGGGAAATTCAAGGGGTTCAGAAATTTTATACACAAAAATCACACGGCATGAAAATGTAGTCTAGTGGAACTCTCCTAGCAGTGGATAAGTCACTTTGAAATGTTTGAGCCTTTTACGCACATTAATTTTTGTGCTGTGTGTTTTGGAGAGAGTGTGCTTGTCTCTACATATTGTCTGGCACTGTCATGGTTAAAATCAAGTGTTGTGGCTGTGTAAAGTCCTTGTAGTGTAATTTCATTGTTTAGTTTTGGAATTCTTTGCCTATCTATGGCATACAACTCTAAATTCATAGATGATAAAAGCCCAAGTTGCTTTCTTGCAGATATAAAATGCAAACCATTGAATTAAACATGAAACTAAACTATGAGATGTTAAAAATGTAAAATATTGAAATGGTTTCTAAAAGGCCAGATTATGTTTTAGAGCAGTTAAATTTAATAACTTTATTATTTAATTAAATGAATGTTTTGAAATGTAGTTTCTAAGTCATTGGTTTTTGACCAAGAGGGTTTAAACTGTTCTTGCAAGACAAATATATACTTGAAAAACTAAAGGCAAGTATGTTTTAGAAATTCATATACTTTTGGGACCAGCAGTTGGCATAATAGCTATGTCACTGGACTCCCACGTAGTCGACCGCGGTTCAAGTCCTGGACCCAGTGGCTTAAACTCATGCCGGGCGCATGTGTGTGCGTACCCAAGATCTGAAGAGGAGAATGGAGGAAAAGGGATTGCGGCGTAGCCATCCCTCCTGGGGGGTGGGGGGTGTGATTTCTCGCTTTCTGTCTCTCTGTCTCTCTCTGTCTCTGGCGAGCACATGAGCCCTATAGCAAAAACCTCTAAAAAAAAAAAAAGAAATTCATATACTTTTGCTATCTGTCTTGCAGTGTGAAACAAAGCCACATGAGTAGCACTACAAGTTTCAAACAGTCTTCATTAGTTAACAGTTTCTCTCTTAAAACACTATGATGGATTTCTAAAATTCAGATTTTGTTTCAACTCATTTTGTTGGTGGTATTATTCCGTACTATTTCACCAGAGGTAGGTCTTTAAACTTATTTGTGATAGTATTTGATAGTAGTCTATTCTAAGTTTAGTTTTTTTAAAAATATGTATTCTATATTTAAACATTTGAAATAGCACTATACTTGTGTAGTTTTAGTTAGTGTACACCTTAAGTAAAACATACTTTAACAGTGATACAAATAGAGAATACAGAAAGGATTATAAATGGAGAGATCTTAAACGCTTTCCAGGTTTTTTCTGTGGGGGAAAAAGGATAGCATGAACGTGGAGATTTGGTTTCATGTCTAGCTTCATTGTTGCTTCTCGTCTTTACATTTATGAATTTGTTCGAAGTGGTTTTATACTTCAGGCTGTCTTGGGAGTACTTTCACAAACTGCAGAGTGAGTTTTGGTGTGGTGGCAAGTTGAACATCCACTCCAATTAGCTTCAGAAGTCTGTGAAGCAGAACATCGATAGAAACGCCACTGAATAAAACCATAGCTCCTGACCTGGAAAGCTGCCAAGTCCTGGGTGCGTCTCAAAGAGATCATGGATTGGTTTCTTTGCTAACAACGGGACTTGAACTGACACAGCAAATGTTTCTCTGTAAAATACAGAGAGATTGGGGCCAACTGGTTGTATAGTAGTTAAGGCTCTGGACTCCCACATGATTGACACTGGTTCGAGTCCTGACATGGTGGGTTAAAAATCATGCCAGGTACATGTGCATGCATGCCCAAAATCCCAAGAGGAAAATGGAGGAGAAAAGACTGCAGCCTGGCCATTCCCATTGGGGGGTGATTTCTCACTTTCTGCCTAGCTCTTTCACCAGTGATCGCACAAGTGCCTTACAGCAAAAACATTACAAACATTTATTTTTAATTTAATCATCCTCACAGCTGAGATTATGCCACTTATGGGTATGGATTCAGTCTGATGTTAAATATCTTTACACATCATGGTTTACATGCTTCTCAAGTTAATTTTTTCATATGTAGTTTTTTTTAAATTAAAATATATATAACCAAGTTGTGTTTTAGAGTACTATCAAGGATTTTTAATTTATATAAGCATTTTGGTTGAGTTTCTCTAAGTTGACAAGCGTAATAAAACCTAAGGTAAAGGCTGACTTTTGTTTTAACTTTAAAGATGGAAAAGGTGATGTCCAAAGAACCTTAATTGCTAACATAATCTGTTATTATGCTCAGGATCCTGACTCTGTAGCAGATTCTTGTGAAAACACACAAATATAAATGTATATGTTGCCTGTCGCCATTTGTGTAATACTTACGTTTTCATGTTTCGCTTACGTCATAATCTGGCATCACATAAAATACAACATTAGAAGGATCGAAGCTTTCACTTTTTATCCAGATGTTTTGGGGCCTCTTGCCAGGGTTTTTATGATAGCAAATGTTGAAAACATGATTAGACAACATAATGTGAGTGATTTGATAATGTGGATGCATGCATATGGTGAAAAGAGGAGCAATTGCTTGTGAACAGAAGCATGTAGAAATATTTTAAGATACAAGCCTTAGTTTCTAGAGAGCCAGTTCATTTCCTGCTTTTTAAAATGAATGCATTTCTCTTCATCTGCTCTTTAGTGTCAACCATGAGCCACTGAAAGGACAAACTGACATTATCCCAGGGTTTAGTACTTAGGTTTCCATAAGAGATGTTGGGTGGTCACTGCTCCCTGAAATAACCTTCCCTCTACGTACACCTATGTGGGGCTTACGTCTGACAGTTACATGTGGCGTTGTGACATGTTTTATTGTTTTCATATACTGTTTTGGTTTCCCATATGTAGTTGATTTGTCTTACCATGTTTCACATGTAGTTGATCTGTCTTACCAACTGGGGTTTATTTTCATTAGGGTGTACCGTTAAGTACTCTGGGCCATGGTGTTATTGAGGTGGGTTTAATGATTAATTGTTGTATAAACAAATGTACCACAAGAAGGGAGAAAATGAATAGCAACACGGTTCTTAAACCAGAAAGCTCTATATGGAATCTGTTTACTTATTGCTCACAATGATGAGTCTAGAAAGGGAGAGAAAGTAAAAGGAAGTGAAGTAAAGCAAAGGAGAAAGGAAGAGGAAGAGGAAAATCAGGAAGGGGAAAAGAGGATAGGGAGAAGGAAAGGAAGAGCAGAAACACGGGGGATGAAGGAGGGGAAAGGGGAAAAAACGAGATAGGAAAAGAGAAAAAGCCAGAAGAACAGACACGAAAGATTGAACAGGAAGCTTCAGCAGCACAGAAAACACCGGTAATTGACTCTCGCTGTGTACAGAAAGTATGGTAGGTGCTCTCCACGGGTGATCTCACCCACTCCGCACTCCTGGCAGGTGACGCTGCCCCTCCTCATCTGTGGGGAAGGCGGAGTCATTTGCTAAGGTCACTTAGTGAGGATGAGGACGGAGCTGAGCTGGGGTTTGAATCAGCCCACGTTTTACCCTCTAGCCTGGTCCAGGTGTTTTACCCCACAGCCCGGTCCAGGTGATCTTAGCTGGCGCTCCTTTTTTTTTTTTTTTTTGAGAGGTTTTTGCTATAGGGTGCGTGCGCTCGCCAGACAGAGAGAGACAGAGAGACAAAAAGCGAGAAATTACCCCCCCCCCAGGGGGGATGGCCATGCAGCAATTCCTTCTCCTCCATTCTCCTCTTGGGATCTTGGGCATGCACGCACAAGTGCCCGGTGTGAGTTTAAGCCACTGGGTCCGGGATTCGAACCGCGGTCAACCACGTGGGAGTCCAGCGACATAGCTTTTACACCAACTGCTGGTCCCAGCTGGTGCTCCTTTGTTATCTGTGGTCTCACACTCAGAGAAAGAAAAGAGCTTACCACCAACATCGACCCTTGTTGCTCTCCCCTCTGACTCTTGAGGGAGGTCGATTCTTGTGTAGGTAACTTTACCACTAACAATAGAAAACTCTTTCCCCTCCTCGTGATTTTGCTCTGGTAATTTTTAGCCAAAATCGTATTCATATTTCATTGCTCTCTGGGAGAGTTTTTGGCATGTATGTCAACTTTTTATTAATCATTTGGTTTTATGTTGTTTATTTTTTTCCTTAGGTTTTTGCTGCAAACAATTTAGAAGATGATTTATTTGAAAATGCCTTAGCATAATGAAAGAAGGTTAGGCAGTGAATGAAGGTCAGACTTTTTGAATTGAAAAACTTAATAAATTATAATCTTGAAAACTGAATTAAATGATTCAAATTTAAGTGGCAAAAAAATAAAACGGTTGTCTAAAGGCACTATTTGATATCACTAGCAGTTATTTTACAGATTAACTCTGCTTTAACTGCTGATTCAAATTTTTTTTATTTTTTCTTTTTTTGGAGAGGTTTTTTTGCTATAGGGCGCGTGCGCTCGCCAGACAGAGAGAGACAGAGAGACAGAAAGCGAGAAATCACCCCCAGGGGGGATGGCCACGCCGCAGTCCCTTCTCCTCCATTCTCCTCTCGGGATCTTGGGCACGCATGCACACGCGCCCGGCGTGAGTTTTAAGCCACCGGGTCCGGGACGCGAACCGCGGTCGACTACGTGGGAGTTCAGCGACATAGCCATTACGCTAACTGCTGTTCCTGTTGATTCAAGTTTTATTCCTTTGTAGAATAGACTTTTTGGAAAAGGGGGGGAAGGAGCAAACTAATGTGGGTATTTAAGCTAATTTTGTAAGGAAAATAAATGGGTATTGATTTGCATTATTTATTATCATAGCAGTATAAATAGGGGTAGGATGAGTCATTCCCAAAGTTGTTGCCAGCCAATTCAGTACTTTAAAACTTTTCTTCCACTAGCCTCTGTACCCAAGATGCTTAAATTGCAAACTTCTGTGATAAGAATTTCAATTTCTCTTTTTGCTCCTGCCTGCCCTCTGGTGTAGAATAGTGGAGACAGTCAACATTTTATTAAGTTTTGAAATATTCAGAGTTCTAAAAAATGAAGGAAAGTAGGAAAAGGAATAAAGAATAGATTATTAATAGACTCCGTGACACAAAATAATATGCCATTTTTCCAGTGAATTTTAGAGAAACATGTTCATTTCTCAGTGTATTATACACTGATTTAATATTGCATAGATTGTTTTCATTTTTTTTTTGAGAGGTTTTTGCTATAGGGCGCGTGCGCTTGCCAGACAGACAGAGAGAGAGAGAGAGAGACAGAAAGCGAGAAATCACCCCCCAGGGGGGATGGTCACGCTGCAATCCCTTCTCCTCTCGGGATCTTGGGCACGCACGCACACGCGCCTGGTGTGAGTTTTAAGCCACCAGGTCCGGGACACGAACCGTGGTCGACTACATGGGAGTCCAGCGACATAGCCATTACGCTAACTGCTGGTTCCCTAGATTGTTTTCATTATTCATAGAAATGGCTAGGTCTTAATTCGTAAGCAGAGTTCAACATTTTCTCCACTACGGCGCATAAAGCCATCTTTTCTATCACAATTTAAAAATTTTTGTTTCTGGTGTTTTTGAAATGATAACGTTACTAAGAAAAATAATTAAAACTAAACATAACTAAAACATACTTTAGGATTTAATGGATGAATACTGAAGACAAAACTTAACTGTTGCAAAGTAGCATCCTTGATCTGCAATATAATGATTTTTTTACATTTTAATTTATTCTGTATTTTCTGTAAAAATTATGTTTAGTTTCTTGTAAAAAATCACATGGGAGAGTACATAAAACATAAAATGTAGAAATATTTTTTTAAAAAAGAACTGATTTATTTAATATAAGTTATTTTTTAAATGTTTATATGGGACTTCTAGCTAATTATTTGCCACTGTGTCCAAATAAGTAGTTTAAAGAAACTCATCATAATACTGGCTTATTTACTGTAAGAAGAGATTCCATAGAAAATGTGTACATTACTGAAAATATGTATATAATTGCAGTAAATATTCTAAAAACATGTTCAAGAAAATTAACTTTCTGTTTTACTTTTGCAGTTGAACAAAAGTTCCACCACTTTTGTCAGATTGCATGCTGACAATCAGGCTATTTTATGAAATTTGATTAATTTAGTTGATAAATCTTATGTTTTATATGCAAGAATCACAGGAGAGCAGTTTAGTTCTGATTCTCTCTCTCTCTCTCTTTCTCTCTCTCTCTCTCTCTCTCTCTCACACACACACACACACACATACTACACACACAGTCATATCAATCATATCTCATGGAGGTGATCCTGCAGTTCACTTGTACCTGGAAAACTAGGGGTCCTCCCAAAAATGAGAACCTATTTTAGATTGGCTTTCAAAAACCTTACCTTTTATTTTCATGGTAATTTGGATAGTTAACTCTCTGGGTTAACTAAATGCTACCAGCTAATACACAAACTGCACATATAATGTGTCCAGATTCATGCTATTAAGCTAAAATAGGTCATTAAATGGACAGAGAGGCCCAGCTGCAGTGCTAAGATGCTGTGCTTCAAGGGCTAGGACCACGTGGGAAGTCCAGGTTTGAGTCCTTGTTCGACCTAAAGACAGGGTGCAGCACCTCTCCTGGCCCAGGCAACATGGCAGGACCCTGGCCGGGAAAGAGCTGGGCGTGGTGACGCACATCTGGAGTCCACGCTGGGAGGCTAGGGCAGGCGACTCCTCATGACCAGATGTGACTCTCTAAAGAAAAGGTGCAGAGTGGGAAGATGAGAGAGGAAAGGAAGGGGGAGGGAGGGAGAGAAGGGAAAGTGGAATGGGCTTTTAAAGAGAGATTTCTTTAGTGTAATACTTATTTCTACAAAATTGTTAGATAGCCTGATTTTCTTGGGTTTTTTTTTTCATAATTTTTTTCTGTCAGGTTTATGCATGATTTTATTGATAAATATTTCTAAAACTATCTGGAATACTATGGCATAGAAATAATCAATTTTGTTGAAATTTGCTCAACAGTTAAGTAGAACTTACTCAGTATTTGAAGAATTACTCAGTAGTTGAATACACTAAGACCTTTAAAGATTTGAAGATATTTTAATTATCTTTACTTCAAAAAGTGAAGGTCTTAGTCTATGTCTTTAGTAAATACAGTGTACTAAAGTATCCTTAATGTTTCTTTCATGGTTAGACATCCTTCTGTGGTTAGCAGTGACTATCTTCTTACCTATAGACCTGGTAACACATTCTCTGCCATGCCGGGGCAGTGTGCAAAAAGCCAGGTTGTGACCTGAGGACTCCCTGTACACGCGAGGTGTGCACGTGTGCCATGATCCTGGCTGGCTGAGACTGGGGTGGATTGTGGTGTGATGACTCTCTTGGGGATCCTGGAATAAATCAATAAACCTTTTAAAACAGAAAAAAAAAACTTTAAAACAAAATCAAGTATAGGTTGAATATCCCTAATCCAAAAATCCAAAACCAAATGCTGCAACATCTGGAACTTTTCGAGTGCTGACATGGTGCCACGTGTGGAATGTTACACACCTGCCGTCGTGAGGTGGGTAACAGCCAGAACATTGCAACACAAAATAATGTGTATAATTACCCATAGGCTATGAATATAAGGTGTATGTGAAACATAAATAATTTCCCATTTAAATTCGGGTCCTGTCCCCAAAATATCTCACTATATGCAGATATTTTAACCACCCTTACTCCAAAATAAAGCAAAAATCCAAAATACTTCTGGTTCTAAGCATTTCAGATAAGGGATACTCAACCTGTAAAACAAATAGATCTTATTTATATGAGCCAACTAAGTTGAACTGTTTATTGAATTTTTTGATACCTGTCATTCTTCTGCTTCATGTGGGGGGGTTATTAATATTATGATAGACTGTGAGAAATCATTCTGATAGGTTGTTTTAATCACACATCTGATACATAGGCTTCATCTTCATTACTACTAATTGTTCCCTGGGATGTCCCTATTTATGATAAATACCTATCATTTGTTTTGTACTTTTATTTCAGCATCATTATTATCAGGCTACATTCATGTTTTTATGCAGTGATCATTCTTTAAGCACATAATTGCCTTTTATGTGTGTTTGCGGATATGTTCCGTCTCGCGGATGACCCAAGCGCCTGACTAGTGAGGCTGGATTTGTACAGGTTTAGTATGAATTATGTGAACGGGATCCCTCTGTAAATCCTTTTCCATGATTGCGATGTTGATAAAACAGTTTCTCATTGACCCCTATTCTCAAATATGGGCTAGACATTAAGATCGAATAATCTTGGGGCCAGAGGGTGGCATGGTGGACTCCCACATGGCTATTATGGTTTGAGTCCCAGACCAGGCGGCTTTAAAATCACCCTGGTACATGTGCATGCGTACCCAAAATCCCTGGAGGGGAATGGAGGAGAAGGGATTGTGACACGCTGTCCCCTCTGGGAAGTTTATTCCTCACATTCCCTCTCACTGTCTCTCTCCTCATGTGCTCTGCCCTGTGGCAAAAGCCTAAGATCTAAGAATCTTTCTTTCTTACAGTAGTCTTAGCTCTTCACAGAAGTCTAACCAGATGTATTCATTCTCAGCTGCTCCTCTTCCAGCTTATCCTGTATCTGTTAGCCTCCAAATCATCAATTATTTTATTTGGTGATGAGAGATACTGTGAATTATGTGATAATGATTTTCATTCATGAGGAATTAATTACATATAGATAATAAATACCAATCACATGCTTTTACACAGATTATTTTGATTATTTTGACAAAAGAGAGGCACTCTCGATCTCTCAGATTTGCATTTAACCATTCATTTAATAATGCGTAATTCAACGCAGTCATTTTCACATCATACTATTTTTACTAATTCAGTTCACATTGTGTAAAGGCAACCCTACATACTGAATCAGAATGTTTTCTTTTAAATCCATCTGTAGAAATGGTACCTCGGTTATGAGCTAGCAATAATTTTATCTTTTTGCTCTTGTGACTGTGTTTCTGGTAAAAAGCATATACTCTGGGACCAGCAGTTGGCGTAATGGCTATGTTGCTGGATTCCCATGTAGTCGACCATGGATCGAGTCCCGGACTGGGTGGCTTAAACTCACACTGGGCACGTGTGCCCAAGATCTCAAGAGGAGAATGGAGGAGAAGGGATTGCAGTGTGGCCATCCCCCCTGGGGGGTGATTTCTCTCTTTCTGTCTCTCTGTCTTTCTGGCCAGTGCACATGCCCAGCAAAAACCTCTCTCAGAAAAAGAAAAAAAAGCATATATTGTCACTGCATGTTAAAATGTTAGTATTTTTATAAAGATTAAGAGTGATATTTCATTTTCATAACCTTTATAGAAAGGATATTTTTGCTTGATTTATCCAGTCATTGAGAACCAGGATTTAACTCTGAATGTTGCTCAAAGCAATCAGACTCGGGTATTTTTCCTTAGTAATGGAAGTAGTTAACTAGGACGCTCTACAGAATACTATAAAGTCTATCACTGAGAACTAGGAATATAGACTGAGGTAGATTTACCAACAATCTAATCACACATGCATATAATCCCATCAGTGGAATTCGTGTGACTATCAAGCTGTGTTCATTGGCTCATTGATGAATCCCACAAGGAAGATTAGCTGGAGATGTTTGGCTAAATTTTCTTTTCCATGTCTTTGCTCCTTGGTGTTCACTGATGCTTTTCATCCCATGTCAGGATATGGGACTTCCAGATTCCTTCGCTATTTTGAACTGTAAAGCAATTTGCAAGTGTATTTAAATGGCTCCACCTATTGGACTGTCCGGAAAGTCAGGATGCACTTTTGCATAGAAAAACAGAAAAACACATCACAACTTTTCCTGTGACCAAATATTATCTGTTTCAGTTTGCAAACCATAGTGCTTGCAGATGTAGAAACCAGAGTCACAGCTTTTCGGAATCCAAACTGAAAATTTCATGATGCAAATTCAGTATCTTCTGAAGAGATAGAAATACTTTTCTGCAAGATGAATCTTCACATACTTCATCATCATCCATATAATGATGTGACCCCTTCCGTGCATTTCTATCTCTCCCCCTTCCCTTCTGCAGTGTACACATATAATGCATGGCTGCAATGGGCATGACATATGCTGTATTTTACTTCAAAACTTGCTATTTTTGTTTATTTTTAATAGACTTTAAAGAGGCTTGTTTGGAAAAGAAGAAAGCATCTTCTCAGATTTCTCCCCAGTGCCCCTTCTAATTTTTTCCTTTGGAGTTTTCCTCCATATATCTAAATTAGTATTTGTACTGCTACCTCTTGATTATTCAGTTTTAATATATATTTTTATTGCTTCCAGAGAGAGTGTGTACTCATCAAATAAAGAGAGAGAGAGAGAGAAATCCCTCTTCAGTTGCGTGTGATCACACCACAATCCTTTTTCCTCAGTTTCTCCATCCCATCAGCATCTTGAGCATACATACACATCTGCCCACCTTGTTTCTCTTTTTCCTTTCTTTTCTTTTCTTTTCCTTTTCTTTCCTTTCCTTTCCTTTCCTTTCCTTTCCTTTCCTTTTCTTTTCTTTTCTTTTCTTTTCTTTTCTTTTCTTTTCTTTTCTTTTCTTTTCTTTTCTTTTCTTCCTTTCCTTTCCTTTCCTTTCCTTTCCTTTCCTTTCCTTTCCTTTCCTTTCCTTTTTTCTCTTCTCTTTTCTTTCTTTTCCTTCCTTCCTTCCTTCCTCCCTTCCTTCCTTCCTTCCTTCTTTCTTGGAGAGATTTTTCCTATAGGGCATATGTGCTTTCCAGAGAGAGAGAGAGACAGAAAGCCAGAAATCACCCCCCAGGGGGGATGGCCATGCCACAGTCCCTTCTCCTCCATTCTCCTTTTGGGATTTTGGACATGCATTCACACATGCTTGGCATGAGTTTCAAGTCACTGGGTCTGGAACTTGAACTGTGGTCGACTACATGGAAGTCCAGCAATGTAACCATTCTGCCTTCTGCTGGTCTCAGCCCATCTTGTTTTTCAAGCCACCGAGACCAGGACTTGAACTGTGATCAGCCATGTGAGATCTGGCTCTCTCTGCACAGCGCTTACCCTGCACTGCTGGACTGGCCCGTGATTGTGAAATTTTAGGCATGCCTTTGCCTTCCCACTTTTGAAGATGAGGATTTAGTTCTTTTACCACCCCTCCCCCTACACTCACACACATATTGCTATCCCCTATCCTACATGTATAGGAGTTAAAATATACGTTTCCTAGTGTCCTATATTTCACTACAAATTCATTTCCAGACTCTCCTCAGCTTAATTTAAAGTGTGTAAGTTACTCTGTTAATTTCAGTATCTTGGGCCGCTAGTTCCCAGAGTACTTTTTCTTTTAAGTTTGTTTATTTCTTCTGTGAGAGAGAGAAAGGACAGGATCCAACAGGGTCCTCCTGCCACCGTCCGCCCCAGCCTCAGCCAGCTCGGTGATGGGCACCCATTCCCATGCGGGTTCAGTTGCATTGCTGCTGCACCATGCCCGGGCCCTCCCAGGCTCTGTGACCTCTCTTCAGTCTGTCCTGGATGAACCTTCAGCCTGAGGCATAGGTCTCATCTTACTGTCCACGGTCACTGCTTCTTGAGGTTATGTTTCACCTTCTTCTTGGGTTGGAGTTTCTCTTTTCCAGGAACTTACCTCTATTTTCTGGTTTGTTCCTTTATTAGAAAGGATCGTATTCTCCAATACCTTACCAAAAATAGGTGAATGGTAGGTCAAAATGTGAGACCCTGAAAATATCTAAATGCATTCCCCTACCTTCACACTTGATTTATAATTTGTCTTGGGATTGATTTCTGGATTTGGAATACTTATCCTTCTGAATCTGGAAGGCATAGATTGCCTTTATTCTTGTTGTCCATTTTGCTATAGGAAGGTCAGCGGCATGCTTGTTTTTACTTTCTTCTCTCTCTCAGCTTTTCACCTCTATACAAATTCGGAGGCTCTCTTTATCTCTAGGGTTATCAAATTGTACGACGACATACCTTGATGCGGGTCTGTTATACTCTGTGGATCCTCTCAAACTAGAAGTTCTTGATTTTCAGTTATGAGAACCTTGCAGGATTTACTTATTTGATGATTTCCTTCCCTTGATTTCCTCACATTTTTTTCCTTCTAGAGCTAATATTATTCAGATATTAAGTTTCTTGAATCGAACATTTTAAAATTATTTATTTATTTAATTCCATTTGTTGTTATTATTTTTTAAAAATTTGACCAGAAAGAGAAGAGAGAGAGAGGGAGAAAAAGAAAGAGCAAGCCGCCAGGTCTGAGACTCGAACCACTCTCAGCCATGTGGATATCCAGTGCTCTTAACTGCCATGCTACCTGCTGGCCCCAAAGATTGATACTCTTGTTAGTTTTCCATCTCTGTGTTTTTGTTTTATGTTATAGAAGATTTCCTAGTATTTTTCAATTTACTGCTGAGATTTTTCATCAATGTGATCATAGTTTTAGGGTTTCTTATTTATTGTTTTCTTTCAGAGCAACATGTCCTTGTTTCATTAATGTTCTGTATTTTAATAAAGCAAGTGTATTAATAATAGTTTTAATTTCTTTTGATACAATCTCTTTCTTCCAAGTAGGTTTGTTTTGTTCTCAGTGTTGGGTGTCTGAGGTTTTCTTTAGCTAGTGTCGCTGAATTAGTGGTTCACGAACGAGAGGATGGAGAACTAGAAGAGCTAATTGGAAGCTCTGTGCACGGGGTGTTATTGTAGGGTAACGTGCCAGAGCTGTTCCACTGAGAGCTCCCCAGTCTGCTCACCTGCATGCTTTCTGTTTGTGACCTCGTCAAATTCCCCAGTGAAGAAGGCATATCCAGGCTGCCGTGAGGTCGGAAGCCATGTTGGGGAAGAGGACTGAGGAAATCAGGTCGTGTGTGAGCGTTCACTGGATGTTAGTTAGGCCGTGCTCCTGCCTCCTCTGCTCATGGTTTCCTGTAGCCCCTGACCATCATAGCAGAAAAGGAATGGAAGGAAGGCAGCTCTGGGATGTGGGAGTTAGGTTTACTCCTCCATTCATCGGCAGGAGTAGGAAAAACACGTTTCCTAGCCCGTAGGGAAGTGAAAGGGTATCTGAAGCTATGACTCCTTATAAAATTGATTTCCAGGCTCTTTCTCTTTTCAGTATTCCTGGTATCCTCACCTCACTTCTAAAAGTTCTTCATGATACCATTTCTGGAGTCTTTTGGGGACTGAGAGGTAGGTTTGCTTGCTTCTTGGCTTCTCCCCCATGTTTGGCTTAGGACTCAGTTTTCCTGGATTTACTCAATCAGTTACTGCTTGTCCTTCTGCTTTGTGGGGTGAATGTCTCCCCTCTTTCAGTCTTTTATATTGTAGGTTTATTTTTTAAGCCCCTTTCCTCTTATTATAATGGGCTTTCATGACTAGAATACCCTGTAGACTACCCTTTTCACCCAAAATCACATTTTAACATTCTTTTCAGTAAATATACTTCTTCTTCAACATTTTAATTGACTCTAAGATCCCATATTTTTAGAGATATATTGTGTTCTATGCAAAAATGCATCATGACTTTTCAGACAGCCCAGTAACAATCCTGATTGTTATATATACATGGGTTGTTATGAGCAGTATTGCAAAGAACCTCCTTCCTGCAAAATTTTGTACTACTCTTTAAGTAAATTCATAATGTGTGAAAATTATGCATCTTCTCTCAAATTTTTTTTTATACAAAAAGTCATCTTACTTTTAATAATACGAAGATGTTCCTTTTTCTATTTTAGACCATTCAGTGTCAATATTCCTTTTTGGGGGGGAGAGATTTTTGCTACATGGTGCGTGTGCTCACCGGAAAGACAGAGAGAGAGTGAGAAGCCACTCCCCAGGGAGGATGGCCACACCGCAATCCCTTCTCCTCCCTTCTTCTCTCAGGATCTTGGGCATGCACACACATTCACCTGGCATGAGTTTAAGCCACCAGTTTCGGGACTCAAATCACGGTTGACTACATGGGAGTCTGGCAACACAGCCATTACGCCAACTGCTGGTCCCCAGTGTCAGTATTCCATTTAACAACTTTTTCTACCATATGGTAAATTCCATGTTTGTTTAATTCATTCAGTTACCTGTGCTCTGCCTGGAACAAGGGAACATAGGTGCCCAGTACATATTTTTGCATGAAGTAGACATCAGCACAATAATGCATTTTTAAAATTTGTTTTACGCACACACGTACAATTTGTTTTATGCAGCTTCAAAGACAAGGGATTGGTATGGAAGGAAGCAGGCTGTAATAAGTTTGAAATACTCTTTTTTCATCACTTTCTTCCTGAGGTAACTCAGGTCATAACGTTAGTAAGATTGCAAAGCAGGAAGGCGCCCCCGTGACAAGATGATACACAGGTGTGCCGGCCCACACACCTGAGAGTGGGCAGTGCTGGGACCTTTAGGTGGAAAGACTTGTAACAAACAGCTTTTAAGACAACGTACTAGCGGTTCAGCGTTGATCTTTACTTTGGAATTTAACTTAAGGATGAGCATCTGTTACTTAGACATGATAGACACATATTGGGACTTATTGTGTGGTTGGACTAAATAAGTATTACTTGCCTCATCTATTCCAGGGTTTCTCAGAGTGGATTCTGTAAATCCTCTGTCTCAGATTCACATGTGACCTGACTTTTCTTGTTTCACGTGAGAGCTGTGGAATCAGAACCACAGTCATGGGGGGTGGGGGCGACTCTGTGAAGAACAGGCTCCTCTGATTCCCACTGTGATCGGTGTAACTTTTCTAGACTACGTTACAGGAACTGTTTGAAACCGTTACATGCACAAAAGTCTGCTGAAATATGATAGGGTCATGGGAGATCAGCAGATGGCTTAATGGTTATGTCACTAGACTCCCACATAGTCAGTCTACCACAATTCGAGTCCTGGACCCTGTGGTATGAAACTCATGCTGGGCGCATGTGCCTGTGTGTCCAAAATATGTGGGAGGAGAATGGAGGAGAAGGGATTGTGGCATGGCACTCCTCCTGGGGTGGGGGGGTAAGTTCTAGCTTTCTATCTCTGTCAAGCATGTGCACCCTATCATATAAATCTCTCTTTGAAAAAAAAGGAAAATTATCAGGTTATCTAGGAAGCCATGACACATTTTTGGATTGAAAAACAGGGAGATACTTCATATTTTTCCTGATAGCCTAAAAGAATAATAATAACTAAAGAGAAAAATTCTGGTAAATTGATTTAACATACTCTATTTCTTTTTCCTTGAAAAATTATTCTCTAGTTGACCAATTAGCTTAACATGCAAAATTCAAGAAAAAATTATCACATTTTTTCCCCATACTTATCTGATGTACCCAACACTTGGAAACATTATTTGTGGGTTAAAAATTAATAAGTGCACAGGCTACACATCTGTCATATTGTATGTGTATGGTATTTCTGACCTAGAATTTTAATTTTTTTCGTTTTGTAATAATTATTTAAATTTATTTCTTTATTACTTTATTTATTTTAATTTGACCAGAGAGAAACAGAGTGAGAGCGAGAGAGAGAGAAAGTGAGAAAGCAAGCCACCAGGTCCGGGACTCGAACTGTGATTGGCTGTGTGAGAGTCCAGTGCCCTTAACCACCATGCCACCTGCTGGCCCCTAGAATTTTGACTTTTTAACTCAGTGATCTTTATCTTAAAATCATACTTTTGTTGAAATTTAGGCAAGCTGAATTTGTTATGGAAGAGATTTTTAAACTGAACATTGCTGAGGGTGATAATTTACGCATTTTTGATATGACATGTCTAAGCTCTTACCACATGCCTGAAACACAATAGGTATTGGTTCACATGTTCTATGTAATATGCACTCTCTAAAGTTGCAATGTGAGGTGTATGTGCTTAAAACTGTGTCCATATTAAAGATAAGAAAATAAAGTTATCCAAAGACATCTAACTGGTAAATAGTAAAGCCTAAGGTTGAACCCGGAAAATCTGTCTCTTAAGAAATCATGTTGACTGTAGTGTCTTCCATCAGAGATGGTCGAAACATCATGACAAAATAAGTAGGCACTTTGGCATGTCAAAGGAATGAGATAAATATATCTTTTGAATTAGATCTTTAACAATTTGTTTTTATTTATTTTGTTTTGAAATACTTTACCAGAGGGCATGTGTGCTTGCCAGAGAGAGAGAGAGAGAGAGAGAGAGAGAGAGAGAGAGAGAGAGAGAGACAGACAGAGGAGAAATAGAAAACACCTTCTGATGGGACGTGGCTATGCTGCAACCCCTTAGCCTCCTTTTCTGCAACCACCAGGCAGGCTGTAGGGCTGGCCCTTAAATCGTATCTCATTAGCTAAGTTTTTGTCTTCCTACTCAATTTTTCCTGTTAAATGTTTGTCATCATTTCTTTAAAATATATATGCTATACCTAAAGCAGAAAGACCCCGTGATGTTGTAGAAAGACAGTTTTGGGGCGGGACACCCTGGGTCTACATGCTGGCTCCTGATGATTGGTTGTGTGCACATTACTTAAACTCTCAGCCTCAGTTTTCTCAGCTGCAAGACACACTATTCCACCCCAGGGTTACCACGCAGAGTGGAGATGATCTGTGTAATAGCATCTCACTGAGCTCCTTGCGTGCAGTTAAATATGGTGACTATAATAACAAAAAATCAGACATTAAAAAATATCACAGAACACATCAAAATCTGTTTTCTGTTTAAATCTTTCATGATCATGGGCTTTGGGCTTTTTGTGTTTTCTTTATGTCTCGTATTGTCCTTTGGACAGAAAACTGTGGTAGACGCCCCCACAGATGCTTATCTTTGCTTCTTTCTTTTTCTCAGCCAACTTCCCTGATAACATGCTTTTGCGAAGCTCAGGAAAACTAAACGTGGGCACCAAGAAAGAGGATGGTGAGAGTACAGCCCCCACCCCTCGTCCGAAGGTCTTGCGTTGTAAATGCCACCACCATTGCCCAGAAGACTCTGTCAACAATATTTGCAGGTTGGTGATATGAATTATTTAAACTCAGCTGCAACAGAAAGTCAAGCCTTTTCAACTACCGAACTGAGGGCTTTTGTTTTGAAGAAGAGTGTCGTCTGACTGCACTAGCTCAGAGCTGTGCCTGCATTTAGAGAAATACCAGAGCGTGTCGTACCCCGAAAGGCTGTTTTGAGACTCTTTTCCTTCCTCCAGCAGCACATGCGTACACATAAACAGAGAACAGATCCCAGAGCCTTGTGAAGGAGCAAAATCCCATTATTTTTCTTTCAAAAGACCTGGTCTGCAGAGTCAGTTTTAATAGCAGGGTGTGTCAAATACATATAGTGGTTTTTCATTTTAACTGTTCAGCATATGCTTATAGTGTTAGTATTCTGGAAGGAACACCTAAACTGTTAGAATATTCATAACCTGGTGGTGGGTACCAAGTAGTGACAGAGCTTAAGTGAGTCCACCCGATGTTAGGAAGGGTGTTGTCAGAGTACTGGAAAATAAACTCTTTAGTAGGTGATCATGTTTGTATAGATCATTTCTAACATTTGAAAATGGGGTATTTTAAAATTTTTTCTTACACATCTATATGCAGCCACATCCACTGTCTTGATCACAGATGTATTTCCTCTCTGGGCTGAGGACAACCATGACTAAAGAACTCTAGCTTGAGAACAGCACATGGCATAATGGTTACATTGCCAGACTCCCATATGACTGACCACAGTTCAAGTCCCAGACCCAGCAGTTTTAAACTCACACTAGGAGTGTGTGTGTGTGTGTGTGTGTGTGTGTACCCAAAATCCCAAAAGGAGAATAGAGGAGAAGGGACTGCAGCATGGTCACCTCCACTGAGGGATGATTTCTTGCTTTCTGTCTCTCTGTCTCCCTCTCTCTTTCTGTCCAGCAAGTGCATGCTCCCTACAAAAATCTCTCTCTCAAAAAAAGAGTGAGAACTTTAGCTTAGTGAGACCAGAGTATGCAGAAAAGAAGTGGGTAAGTTGACCAGGCAAGTGTGGGTCTCAGGAGCTAAAATGTCAGAACAAGAGTGTGCCTTGAGAGAGGTCATGGGCTCAAATAGGGAGATGGACTGCTGGGTCTGGAGTAAGGTAGGATATGTGGGTGACCATGTGGGGCTCCATTAGCCAGAAGGTGCATGAAGCCAAGCTGAATGTTTTTTCTTCTTTTTGACAACTTCTGAAAGGTTCCTATAAACTGAAATCTAATATCTTATCATTGTATCCTGAGAACTGGTGTATACAGCATGAGAAATAATATTAATTGAATGACATAGGGGATATTCATAAATATCTCATTTAATCAGCAGCGTAACTCAGCACTGTAGGGAATGCGTATTCTCACTTTTAGACATAGGGAATTTGGGCTCCAGAGAGTTCTAACAGCTTGGCTTTTGTACTGCAGAGCAGAGTTGAGATCACTGAGTCTTATGCCAAGGTAAGATGATTCCAAAGCTTAGGCAGGTTTTCCTGGGTAACACTACCTCTTTATAGTAAACAGAAAAGGTAAACATTTTTATGAAGGAAGTGAAAGTAGCAGGAGGAAGCAGCTGAGAGGACTGCTTTGCCATTCTGTCTAGGTCTGTAGTAGTCAGACTACATCCGTGTGTGCATTTGCGCTGCTCTCCAGGTGAGCACATACGCAGAGTTTACTAAAAATGTCTCAATTTCAAATACAGTCATTCCCTGAATTATATGGATTTGAACTGGGTGGTCCACTTACACGTGGGTGACTTTTCCAAGCATATTAGAAAATTCAGTATAGTACTGTAAATGTATTTTTTCTTCCTTATGATTTTCTTAATAGTTTTTCTCTAGCTTTGTTGTAAGAACACAATTTATAATAAATGTAACGTTATAAAATATGTGTTCATCAGTTGCTTATTTATTCAGTGAGAGTTCCAGTCAAGAGTAGGCTATTGGTAATTAAGTTTTGGGGGAATCAAAAATTACATGTGGTCATCTTTAACTAGCAACTGGCGTAGTGGTTAAGGAGCTGGCCTTCCACGTGGACATCTGTAGTTTGTGTCCTGGACCCAGCAGCTTGAAAATCATGCTGGCCGGACGTGTGCATGTGCCCAGAATCCTGAGAGGAGAATGGATGAGAACAGTATGGCATGACCATCGCCCCATGAGGTGACTTCTCACTTTCTCTGTCTCTCTCTAGCAAGCACATACACCGTATGGCAAAAACAAACAGACAAACAAATACGGACTTTCAGCGATGCAAGGATAAGCACCTCACCCCTGCATCGTTCAGTATTTAGCTGTATTTTGTCTCATTTTTCCTATATGCCATGGAAGAATCCTAATCTGGTTTGGGAGAAAGTATTCAGACAAAGGGCACAGCAATGGAAATTCTCTGTTGTGGACGTAAAGGCTTGGCATGTTCGAAGGAGACTGGCTTGTCTGGAATACAGGGAGTAGGAAGAAGTGGTAGAAGTTGATCCTGGAGACAGGGGAAAGGAGACTGTAGCCTGGGAGGCTGTAGTCGGAATGCCGGTCTCATGCCTAAGAGCACGGAGAAGCCTTTGAAGGGGATGTGTAAGCAGAAGAGGCAGTGGAGGTTGACATGTTTAAGTCTTTGGATAATTTTCTTTGCTACAGAGTATTAAATGTGTTAGAAGCAAAAGTCCATTCAAGAAGGAAAGTAAGGTCAGAGAAATTGAACAGTAGACTGAGTAAGAACAGTTCATGGGAGAGAAAATAGCATGAATGAGTGATTCTGGTGTAGCAGAGAGTTGGCTGTGTTTGAGAAAAATAGAGCAGATAAAATGTGTCGATAGATTGAGTATGGGGAGGTGGCAGTCAGGAGGCGTTTTTCAAGTTGTGGACATAGATTTAGATGCATAGTTTACCAATCTTTTAGTAGAAGAAGGTAGCAGAAAAAAAAAAAAAACAAGTTCTAGTTTGGACATGCTAAGCTTGAGGTCCTTGATGTGTAAGTAGAAGCAAAGATTGTACACTAGGATGTGAATTGGAGCTCAGGTAAGAGGTTGAGAAGAGGCTCAGCTGTGGTGGTCCAGGTGGCAGGGCACCATTGCCTGAAGCTGAGGCCAGGTGTGTGTGGGGTGGGGGTGGGGTTCATATTCAGATCCTGAACCAACCTGAAGAGGCAGGTACAGTGGCATGGCCCATGGGTCTAGCTGGCTGGGATACTAGGGCAGAGAGCCTTAATGGAGAGACCCTGTCCAGAAGATATTTGTCTCTCTTTCTTTCTAGCACCCTACTTTTCTTTCCTCCTTCCTTCTTATTAAAAAGAAAACAAAAGGGGGGCTGGCAGGTGGCATGGTGGTTAAAAGCACTGGACTCCCATGTGACCGACTGTGGTTCAAATCCTGGACCTGGAAGCTTGCTTTCTCACTTTTTATCTCTCTCTCTCTCACTCTCACTCTGTCCCTCTCTGGCCAAATTAAAATTAAATAAATAAATAAAGTTAAATAAAACCATTGTTTTTCTTTAAAAAGGAGGTTAGGCTGAGACAGACAACCTTAAAACCACCACCTTACACCTGAAGACATTTATTTTCTCATTCAGGAATTTCTGAGTGGGCTGTAGCTGTGCTGGGCTTGATTGAGTTTGGGTGCCTTGACCTCAGTCCATTCTGTGTTCTTGGACCAGCATCCACCCAGGAGATATTCTTTCTCATATGTGTATTAGGAAGTAACCTCTTAAAGCTTCTGCTTATGTCAGTTCTCCAATATTCCACTTAGCAAGTCAGATGGCACAGCCACGCTCAAAGTTTAGGAGAAGCTGAGGCTGTGGCGAGTGAGGTGTAAAGAACTGGGGTTGGTAATAGAACAGTCTCACCTACCAGAGCAGCACTGAGCGTTGAGTTGTTTAGTGCCCAGATAAAGGAGGGACACCCTCCTGGGGACACTCCAGGAGACAGAATCAGCAGTAATGCAGGGAGAACAGTGCCACGGAAGCCAGGTTTACAGATGGAGGTAGGAAGTCCAGGTCCAACTGGATTAGATGCTATGTGATGTCAAGTAGAGTAAGGATGTGGCAGACATATTTACTGACGTCGGTAACTACAGTTTATAGATATTTCATGTAGCAGAGATGGAAGCCAGATTGGAATGGCCTGTGACTTACATGGTTGCCAATTTTGATTTATGATAGCAAAGCATACAAAACTACAATGGAAACAAAAACAGCAACAATATCAGTGAACCCCTGAAAGGAAAGTGGGTGTACGATTACAGTCGATCCAAACAGATTAACCTGTAGAAAGTCAATAGGAAATTAATATTTTCTGAAACTTTTATAAATATTATGTTTACTTCAATCTTTCTTTAATCATTATAGCATTCTTATAAAGAACATGGCATTTTCTGTATTTCCAAGTGAGAACTGAAGCTCTGTAAGGTTAATTAATTTTCAGTAGATATGATGAAAAGATAAGAAAATTGTGGCCAAGATTACAAAGTCCTAAAATTCTTGGCTGTCAGCCACGCCTTGACATCAGTTCTCACTGGAGCAAATTTGCTCCTTGTTGAGTAAAAGCATTTGCTGGTGAGGTATCAACTCCAGTTGAGTCTTCCTGTGTGCTGAGATTGGTCGTGTGTGAATCCCAGGGTTTTGTCCTTTTTACTAAAATCTAGAATAAATACAATACTCACCACCTCCATTCCTGTAAGCTCACACTCTACTCTTTACTCTCTAAATTAGTACTTCTCAGGCTATCTCTGGTGAAAGATGGTCCCTCCTCCCCATGATTTGTACACTGATAACTTTTCTAAAGTATATGAAAATGGATTGTTAGGAAAATGAATTGACCTGGCCCCATAGTACAGCAGGTAAGCACAGTACTCAGGGATTCAAATCCTGGCCCTGGCATGTTGTGGAAAACACTGGGTGTGTATGCATGTGTGCCCAGAATCCTTCAGGAAGGAGAAATGAAGTGTGACCATGACCCATTGGGGGGGCTCACTATCCCTCACTCTTATGAACATATGTGCCTTCTGGCAATAAATAAAATAAAAGTGAATTTTAAAAATTTAAAAAGGGATTAAAATGTTTGTAAATTTCATGCATACTTTATTTTATTTTCTATTATTTAGCTTTAACAATCAAAAGTTATACTCCCAAATTGCTAAGAAGTTTCAGTTTTTGTATCTACCCCTTCACAGACCAGTAGCCAGCGGGTTCCTGAACTTCAGGGTACACACTTCGAGTAATCATTACCGAATCGCACGCTCTGAACCGTTCTAAGGACAGGATGTTCTTTCTTACGCCTTAGAGGGGGCTGGCCAGGCATGAGCCCTTGTGCCATGTCAGTGACAACCAAACGGAATGTTGTAGGTGGGATCATGTCATGACCACCTCTGGCTCCCTTGAGAGAATAATCCAAAAAGAGGGCATCATATGTACAAGTGATTCTGAACTCCCAAATGGAAATTCAGAGAACATGTGCCAAGTTTAGAGGCTTGTAAACTACTCCTATATCATCAGTTACTCCACCAGCTGATGCCAAAGCCCAAGTCATTCTTGGCTTGATCTCTGGCAGGTGGAGATGTGTCTGCTTCTAACATCCATGTCTTTTCCATTGCTCCTGGCATGCATGTCAGGGGATATGGTGCAGTTATATCCTACCTGCACACAGTATTGGAGCTTTTTTTATATCTGTGTTTCAAAAGCAGGGGTGAGACCATTTTTCTGTCACCCTCAAGATAGTGTTGTTTTCTAAATATTTCCTGGCATTATTTGCATTGTAGTCCTTCCAATTCCGCTTCTACATTCTATTTCCAGGACACAGACCCTCACTGGACACCTTGAGCGCTGCAACATCTTCTTGAGTAACCCTTCCATGGCTTTCACTGTGCAGTGTTCTCATTTTCCTTCTCTAGTCAGTGTGATCTCAGCCTTCTTTATTTTTCTCCATGCAATCTGGTCTGAATTAACCCCTCTTTCCTCGAGTTACTAGACGTGGTCCGTCATAATTATGTTTGTCCCTATCTCACCACTTCTTATAGGCTCCTTCACTCCCTCCCACATACCTGCTTCTAAAAATGACTTTAGACTCTTTTTTGAGAGAAAACTTTGAATATTTCTACATTGATCTTATTGGATTCTGACAAAGAATTCTGTCTGAGCAGTGTTCAGGGTTTACAGGTGGAGTAAATGAAATTGTTTGCACAGAGGATGTGCACATGACTCCGGACCGGGGAACTGAGGAACTGAAGTCTCTAACTGTATACAGCTGTGTATATTGAAGACTCCCAGGGGGCAGATGGGAAAGCTTGGGGGCTGTGAGCCCTTTTACCTGATTTGTGTTAGTCCAGGTCTTTCATCCCCTGTTGAAGGTGTGGGTGTGAGTTTGCTGAGGGGTGCTCCCACTGCAGGCCTCAGAGCGTTTCAAGGGCATGTTGTTCTGGTTTCTTGGCACATCCTACCCCGCGTGCTGTCACTGTAGCCATCCAGTTTTCTCTGCTGTTGCCCAGATTATCTAAACATTGATCTTTCTTTTTTCAGTATAATATGTTGATTTCAAACCATTGCATTTATGAGAATGGTGGGTTCTTTGTTAAGGCTTGTAAACTAGTGAGATGCTGTGATTTTTAAATTCACTTATGAAATCTTTTATAAGAAATCATTCTCCTTTCGTGCCTCTCATTAACCATAGATGGATCATAGAGTGTTAAATGGACCTAATTTGTCATACTTAATTAAAAATGAGTAGTATAAGACTCTTCACAATTATACGTGATTATTAAAGATTTTTGAGCAAAGAATCTGTTGGGTTGTCAGAAAGTCATGACGTATCTTTTCTATGCAAAAATATATCTTGACTTTTCTGACAACCCAATATAATATTTATCAGCCAGTGCAATGCAGAAAGGGTTAGAGCCAAGAGGCTAGAGAGGGGAAGTCCTGCTAGAAGTTTCCTAGAGTCGTCTAGGATAGCAGGGGTCTGCTCAGGTGTGTATGTGAAAATATACAAAAGCTTGGTGAATGTAAAAACTGAGATAAGTTAGAAAATTTTCGTACCGCATTAAAAAATGAACAAATTGCTAAATCATGTGGTGTGAGGGACAGAGAAGGAGTTACGATGGTCAGTTGTTCTTGAGTAGAAATTAAAGTAACATCTAACATTGGGACTTTATCGTTAATGTTGTAACTTCGCCTTCCTCCTGTACTATAACCTCTCAGAGCAAAAGCCAGGATAAAAACAATGTAGAGTCACATACATATATTACTCTACTGTTAGAATCTGTCCATCTAAAATTAAAAAAAAAAACAAAAAACAAAAAAAAACCCTCCTGAAAAGAGAACTAAAAACTGCAAGGTTCTGTTACTTTGGTAATTACTATCGCTCAGCTTTGTTCTTTGCTTATTTCCCAGGCAGTAGAAAACACACAGGTGGCTCATGATTTCTTGTCCCTTCTTTCTCTCTTCTAGGGTTGGCAGTCTCAGTAGGCTGTGAGCTCCTTAGGAGCAGAGGCTCCTTCTCCCACCCCCTGGTATTGTCAACTCCTGACTCTGCCTGAGCTCAGTAAATGCAAAATAAACCCAGGCTGACAAAGCTCTAAGCTTTCAGCGGTTCCGGTTAATGGTTACGTCAGTTCTATTGTTAATAACAGAAAATGCTTGAACTTGGGTAATTCGAGAAAACAAGAGTTTTATTCAGCCCATGTTTGGAGGTCCAGGGGCCTCATCTGGTGGGACTTCTTGTTAGTGGGGCCTCAAAGCCAGGCAGAGCATAACATCATGGGAGAAGAGGAGCATGAGTGTGTGTGTGTGTGTGTGTGTGTGTGTGTGTCCATCCATCCATGTGTGTCTTTTCTGTGAATTTCGTCTTTTCATAAACCCACCAGGAGTCAGTCATAGGTCCCCACTCTGGTCACTTAATTGTGCCCATAAGCTCTGCCTTTTGACACCATGAAGGTATTAACTTTCCTCGTAGTATCTTCACAACCAGATCTCAATACATGAATTTTTGGGGAGACACAAACCATTGCACTGACAAAAATCTCCATTTTTTTTTTAAAGAGAGAGATTTTTTCTGTAGGGCACATGTGCTCACTGGAGAGACATAGAAAGACAGAAAGCAAGAAATCACCCCCAGGGCAGTTGGCCTTGCCACAATCCCTTTACCTCCATTCTCCTCTCGGGATTTTGGACATACACACAGATATGCCCGGTGTGAGTTTAAGCCAGAGGTCTGGGACTCACACCATGGTCAGAGTCCTATGACACAACCGTTACACCATCTGCTGGTCCCAAAAAATCTCCATGATTTAAACAGAAACTCTAAAAAGTTATATGTATCTTTGAGTTTAACTGTAACAGAAAACTTCAAAAACTTACTTTATTCTCTTGAATATGAAATAGATATTTTAGAAGACATTGTATTCCTGAGGACTTCTTTACAGATGACCTAAAATGAACTAACCTTTTAAAATCAATTCTGATTTTAAAGAAATTCAAGTATTCTAGTATTTCTCACATACTGATAAAAAATGAATATCGATCAAACAGGAGAAACTGTTAAATCTTGAGAGCAGATGCAACTGAATAGATAGATATCCATTTATGTAAGTATTTTTGTCCAGATAAAATGTAAAGCAATGCTCTTAAATTTCTAATCACCCAGTTGAACAGATAAACTCTTTTTAACTAATACTTAAAAATTATTTTATAGTTAAACCTTCATAAACTAGTTATAGGAAAAGTTCTACAGATAGTGGCTTCTCAACTCTGGTAGCTATCTTTGTGAACAACCAGAAGGTTTGCAATAAAGAAATAGAAGATATTTAGTGGAAGAATAGAGTTAAAGGGACCAACACTTGGATAAACCTTATAAATGCTGGACTGCCCATAAGTGATGATGCTGCCGTCTGAACTTGGTTTCTAACCACTGTACAAGTGATGAATGAATTGGGTTCCAGGACACTGTTGTAAATCCATAAATTTCAGGAATAAAACCCTGCAGTCTCTGGATTTATATTCACCTACAAAGAGTATCATTTGGTCCATTAAAACCTTATACAAATATAGCACTTTCTTGCTAATTAATATATGTTCACTTGGACACACCAAAAAATCTCTTGAGGCAGTTAATCCCCTGATGATCTTTCTAGATGGTCCAGACACTCCTTTGGTTTTGGAATACCAGGCAAATTTAAGAAGCCTTGAACCTGCAGCACAATCCCAGAGTTGTAACAAAGTTGTATTTTCACTTTTTTAACGTCATGTAACCTTTGCATTCTCAACTTGCTTGCTTTTCCATAAATTAATATTATGTCAAGAGGCATTTAGCATAGATGTATGCAATGGCTGTTCCATTCTGCCAGTCATGTTTTTTTGCCTGTAATACAGGTACAGTGTTTTGTAATCATTGCTACAAATAATGCATCATGCAGTCTATGTATACATTGCACTGCATTCACATCTGTTTAAGATTACTTTTGCTTTTACTTCCTTCATGATTCTCAGTTTCTTCTCATTTTTAGTACTCCAGGAATGATAGAGTAACTATAAATAAAATTAAGCTTAAACATGGTAGCCAAGCAGCACAATGTTCAAATGAACCAATAGTAAGAATTAACTGTCCTTAGTGACTGCCAGCAACTGTCTCTCCGTGGTGGGTAAAGTTAACCAGCTTTGACTCACGAGCATAGCTTTCACATCTGTGCTTATATAAGAGCTGAAAGTTGTCAAGTAATTCCTGTTTCTCTAATTGTACTACTAGCTTCCAGTTAATGTCCCTTGCTAGATAGCAATTTCGATGACAATCTTATACATTATTTTTTTACTGTGTTGCAGGTGATATGCACTTGCAATGGGTCTCATATCTCCTTTCTTCTCCTAATATCGGATTCCTTTATGACTTATGGGATGTGGATTCTTTTTTCCAGGGCCTCTCTTCATCCCTACCTCCTTTCTCTTTGTATTTTTAGCTCCCCTCACTTTGCAAACACTGCAGGGTGCATGCACTCATCAGAGAGAGACCCAGGTGGTTGGAGAGGGAAGAAAGCACGCCCCCCATGGGTGGTTGTGGCCACACTGTCGTCTCTTCCAGTTCTCCATCCTGTCGAGATTTGGGGCACTCATGCACTCGTGCCCAACATGTCTTTCACACCACCAGAACCAGGATTCAAACCAGTTTGGCCATGTGGGATCTGGCTCCCTTAACCAATTGATCCAAGGCTGGTCCTTGATTTGCATTTTTAAAACTTGAATTTATTCTCTGTGATGTTGTTTTGTATCTCTAGGACATTGTAAGTATCTTACCAACAGCTTTACTTGTTTTTAATCTTCTCTTTTTTATTCTTATAAATTGCCTAGGAGTCCATTTCCATATACCCATATTTTGAATAAAGAGAACTCATGATTAAGAAGACGTTTTAATTTATTATATTGCCTTCTCTAGCTCCTATAAATCCTTAATATCAGAAATTTAGGTGAACCGATATTTCTTCCTTTTTTTTTTGTTTTAATAGAGGTTTTTGTTTTAGGGCATGTGTGCTCAGTGGAGAAACAGAGAGACAGAAAGCAAGAAATCACCTCCCAACAAAGAATGGCCTTACTGCAGTCCCTTCTCCATTCTCCTCTCAGGATTTTGGGCATGCATGCATACTTCCCTGGAGTGAGTTTCAAGCCACTGGGTCCAGGACTCGAACTGTGGTCAACCATATACAGCAATACAGCCATCACACCATCTGCTGGTCCCAAGATGACTGTTATTGCTGATAATTCTTGAACTCAACTTTTGTTGAGAATTATAGGTTATTTAAATATGTAGAAAAAAAAAAAAGAATGAAAAAGTCACTAGTATTGTTTGCTCCTTTTGTTTAAAGAAAATTTCCAAGGAATAGCTGTCTTATTTGTTGCCTTCAGCACTATGTGCTTTACATTTTCATAACAATTCTAGTAAATTGGCTAAAAAGATCCCCAAAATTCAGAGCATGGGGAGCTGAGAGGTACTCTTTTTCCTGCACTATTCATGTGTTTGACCCGGCCATTCAGTAGTCTGTTTGAACTTGGCTGTACCAGAGCATTTAGGATCACTCACAGTATAACCAAGTACACAGTCCAGAGGGCACCTGGTGGTAACTGAGGGACTCTGGTATGGCAGAGGCCATGCCCATTGCTATAGAGCAGACAAGCCCACAGGTCAGAGCGCCTGCCATTCTCAGCGCTGCTTCGCCAGGACCTGTGGGAGGACCATCCTGTCTCTTGGATGCTGAGCTGCATGTGTACGAGGAAAGAATGGAGACACGCAGTTTGGTGCTTTGTTTCTTAAGATGTGCAATACTCGATAGCATTCATCACCCAAACTTGTGAGGACGGTCATGTCTGTTTATAAGTAGATCTCTACATAACAGTCCTTGTTTTTGGTTTGTTTTGTAAGAAAGATTTTTACTATAGGGTGTGTGTACTTGCCAGAGACACAGAAAGAGACAGACAGAGAGAAGGTAAGAAATCACACCCCGCCCCCCAAGGGGGAATGGCCATGCTGCAATCTCTTCCCCTCCATTTTCCTCTTGGGATATTGGGCACACATACCCAATGTGAATTTCTTTTTCTTTTCTTTTCTTTTTTTTTTTTCTTTCTTTCTTTCTTTCTTTCTTTTTTTTTTTTTTTTTTTTGAGAGGTTTTTGCTATAGGGCACATGTGCTCAACAGAAAGACAGAGACAGAGAGATAGAAAGTAAGAAATCACCCCCCAGGTGGGGTGGCCATGCCACAATCCCTTCTCCTCCATTCTCCTCTTGGGATCATGGGCACACATGCACACGCACCCAGAGTGAGTTTAAGCCACTGGGTCCAGGACTTGAACCACATTCAGCTACATGGGAGTTCAGTGACATAGCCATTACACTAACTGCTGGTCCCCCCGTGTGAATTTCAAGCTGCTGAGTCCAGGGCTAGAACTGTGGTCAGCCATGTGGGAGTCTAGCACCTTAACCACTACACCACCTGCTGGCTCCCAGTCCATCCGTCTGTCCTTCCTTCTTTTCTTTCTTTCTTTTTTTTTTTTTTTTTTTTTTTTTTTTTCCCACAGAAAGGAAATAGCAGAAAACATGTGGGAATGAAGTCTGAGGTCCTTGATTCAAGACCTACTTCTGTAACTGGGTTTGACCTTATATGAGTATATTATTCTCTTAGAACTTCTATTTCCCTATAATATTACTTTCTTCTCATTGTTGCTGAGAGGTTTAATGGCATAGCTGAAGTGAATGTTATTTTTAATCTTGAAAAACATACAGAGACTTAAAATTTTGTTTATTTCCTTTCCACTATTGTCCAAAACTCCTTTCTTTAGTCCATTCTTTTTTTTTTTTTTTTTTTTTTTTTTTGAGAGGTGTTTGCTATAGGGTGCGTGTGCTCGCCAGACAGACAGAGACAGACAGAGAGATAGAAAGCGAGAAATCACCCCCCAGGGGGATGGCCACGCCGCAATCCCTTCTCTTCCAATCTCCTCTTGGGATCTTGGGCACGCATGCACACGCCCGGCGTGAGTTTAAGCCACCGGGTCTGGGACTCGAACCGCGGTCGACTATGTGGGAGTCCAGCGACATAGCCATTACGCTAACTGCTGGTCCCTCTTTTGTCCATTCTTAACTCACTCCCAACTCAAGCCTAGGGTGCTTAGACAGGCCAGTCCAGAGGCAGAGTTCCCGAACAGATCTTCACTGCCTCAGTTACGCTGTGCTGAGCCCAAGTCCTGCCTGACTCTGGTTTTCCTGCCTTGTTAGGAGATGAAGTATTGTATTATCCTGGCCAAGGAGAACCAGCATAAATGGCATCTCCATGGGTTCAAACCCTTGCTTTCCCTCTCCCCTACTGTGTGGCCCTTGGGAACTGACTCAAACCCTTCCTCATACGGAAGGTGGAAGCAGTATTGCTTCCTCACTGAGTTTTGTCCGAAAAAGTGGTTCTCTGAAGGGCCGGAGTCAGCTTTCACTAACTGGAATATGTGGTTATTAATGGTATTTAATGATATGTGTTCTACGGAAATTTTGGATCCTTGCCCCTCCCCAGGTTTCCAGACAAAGTAGATATTGTCATGTTTTTCATAGTTAAATTCGCTTTCATAAAAAGAAATTTGGGGATTTTCTTACCAGATTGTGACCTCGTACTGATCATTAACTTTCTCCTTAGGGGCAGCGAAATAAACAGCACGCATTATTCACTTCCTTCTCACCCCACATGTGCACACACACTCATTCACACACACACACACACACACACACACACACACACAGACACACACACACACGTTCTCCCCGCCCCATCTCTCCCTCACGTTGCCTTCTTTCGTCTTCAGCACAGACGGATACTGTTTCACGATGATAGAAGAAGATGATTCTGGGATGCCTGTGGTCACTTCAGGGTGTCTAGGACTAGAAGGCTCCGATTTTCAGTGTCGGGTAAGGACGTTAACTTCACTCTGTCACCTTTCACTGGCTAGATTTCCAACACATTTCAAGCAAGTTAAAGCAATTGTTTTTGTGGCCAGCCTATTGTGAGTAACTAAGAAGATCATTGAATATTCTTATTGGATTAATTTCCCTTTGTTGTGAAATAAAACATTCTTTGGCTGTTTCCTTTTTGCTGAATGTTCCAGTAGATGATCTTCCTTAAACGTCAGTAGAGCCGATTGCATTAAGCCTAGCGTCCTTCCTCAGTTTGCCCCGTATATACTGGTTAGTATAAGCACAGTACAGTACTGATTTTTGTCAAAAGGCAAAAGTTGCGATAAAATAGTCACTTGAAAGAATGTGTCTGATAGAAAATAACATTTTCAAGATGTTTGAATAGAATTATTAGCATTTTAAGTAAGTTCTCCAAATAGTGATATTTTCTTCAGTTGTAGATGATGTGATTCTGAAATTTTGAGGAAACCCACTAATAGCTGTTTGGGTTCAACTTCAGGACACTCCCATTCCTCATCAGAGAAGATCCATCGAGTGCTGCACAGAGAGGAACGAATGCAATAAAGACCTGCACCCTACCCTGCCTCCACTGAAAGCCAGAGGTAAGGCGAGGAAAGCCCCTGGCTTGGAGAAGCTTAGGCATCATGAAAACCAAAAGGAGAATGGTCCTCTCTTTCCACACTACGCCATCTGTACCGTTCCTACTGCTTGGCAGAGGGCTGAGGCGGGATGGTAAAAGGAAGCGACCGTCCAAAGACATGTACAGGTAGCTCCTGGGAAGACATTCCAAGGTGGCTTCACTCTGAAGACTTGTCCCTTTAACTTTTCTCCACTTCCCTTCAGAAAAATGACAGCTCCTAGAGCTTGCTGTGTGTTGAGAACAGAGGAGAGAGACAGAGCTTACTGTCCATCCCTACAAGTTATTCGGAAGTTGTCTTTTACTGAAAAACTACTATTTGGCTATATTCATTTCAAAAATAAAGATCTTATGGGGGACAGGTAGTAGCACAGTGGAAAAGCCCATGCTCTGTAAGACAAACCCCAGGAGAATTTTGCTGGTTGGTGTCCAGAGACCTTCCCCACCAAAGCACACCGGGAGCGAATGTGCCCATGACCAGGGGCAGAAGCAGGTAGGGGTTCTGGTGTCGAGACCGTGTTTGGGGTGCAGTCACTCTGTTTCTCTCTCTGTCTCTCTCTCTCTCTCTTATGGAAAACATAAAAATTTACAGACCTCAGAAAGGACTAAATCAAAGATTATTGTCTGTATGGCATTTCTTTTATTTAGAAAATGCATATAAGGGAAAAACAGTGCATAGGTTTCAAACTTTTTTGTACCAAAATAAACTTGTACTTTAATTTCATGTATCCACAACATTTTTAGAGAGACTTTTAAAATAGGGCACGTAAGCTCGCTGGAGAGACAAGAGACACAGAAAACAAGAAATCGCCCCCCTTGGAGGGGATGACTATACCACAGTCCCTTCTCCTCCATTGGGATTTTGGACACACACGCACATGCACCTGTTGTGAGTTTTAAGGTGCCAGATCTGAGACTTGAACAGTCGACTATGTGGGGTCCAGTGATATAACCATTGTGCAATCTGCTGGTCCCAAACCCACAACTTTTTTCAAGTCCCTTCATATACCAGAACAACTACTATTTAAGTCTAATTATGTATTAGCATATTAATAAAATTGGAAAGGTACCTAAAAGTTTTAATTTCAAAACATTTATATTTAGGTGTTGCTGATATAAAAAAGACAAATATTACATCTTCAGAGTTACAAACAACCCCAATGTTTTCCTTTTTCCTGATTGCTCTCACCACAGATTTAAATGGTTGATAATTCTCATAGAGTCCTAGGTTCTGAATCTTGTGTAAGTGGTTTGAAATTATCTTTAATGATTTATTTTATTTCTTGAAAAGAGATTTTCTTTTCAACCAAAGTAATGTAATTTCATGACTCTGATAACATTTTACAACATTTGTTTCTGATATAGTCTAGAAAGTGAAATAAGATTGAGTTATAATCATTTACTTCAAAACCACACAGTATCCCTCCACCCCCACAATATGATGTTAATAGGTGTTAGGGATACAGAAATGGATAAAGAAAATCCTTGCTCCCAAGAAATGTACGTTAAGAGCGTACATTCTCTCAGAAGAAAGAAGCAACTGTGTCATCATATTTGGTGAGAAATATCTCAGTAGTAGAATTAGAATGAGTGGCTAAGTCTGACTGAAATGGGGGGATGTCAGAAGGGCTTCATAGAAGTGATGACTGGAGAAAGACTTCCAGTATGGACAGGAGGTTTTCCCAGTAGATAAAGCAAAGTAGGCTAAGTGGATAAAAGTGTAAAAATGGAGAGGGCCAACTAAGCCAAGCTCTGTGATCAGTACTACATGAATTTGCCCATGTGACCTCACAACAACCACATGAGGCACTTAGGGTTGTTATTTGCATTTTAAAGATAAGGAAATGATAGCATAGAAGGGTTTATTGACTCTCCCAAGTTTGCACAGCCTAGGAGTAGCAGTGACTCCAACAGACAGTAGAAGGTGTGGAGGTCTGAATGTACCATCAGAGAAGCACGTGCAAAATACAGGAGTATAAAACAGCCTGGCCAGTCATAGGAAATCTCATAATCTAGAGAGGTGCAGCCAGATTCTTTTTTTTTTTTTTTTTGGAGAGGTTTTTCGCTATAGGGCGCGTGCGCTCGCCAGACAGACAGAGAGAGACATAGAGACAGAAAGCGAGAAATCACCCCCCAGGGGGGATGGTCACGCCGCAATCCCTTCTCCTCCATTCTCCTCTCGGGATCTTGGGCACGCACGCACACGCGCCCGGCGTGAGTTGTAAGCCACCGGGTCCGAGACGAACCGCGGTCGACTACGTGGGAGTCCAGCGACATAGCCATTACGCTAACTGCTGGTTCCCATAGCCAGATTCTTATTAAGACTGGCATGCATTATCTGAGGAGCTCAAGAATGTAAGAATGTAGGGACTTAAAAATGGTAGAGTAAGTTCTTTTTTTTTTTTTTTCTTTTTTTTTTTTTTGAGAGAGGTTTTTGCTATAGGGCGCATGCGCTCAACAGAAAGACAGAAAGAGCCAGAGACAGAAAATGAGAAATCACCCCCCCAGGGGGGGATGGCCACACCACAGTCTCTTCTCCTCCGTTCTCCTATCGGGATCTTGGGCATGCATGCACATGCGCCTGGTGTGAGTTTAAGCCACCGGGTCCAGGACTTGAACTGCGGTCAACTATGTAGAAGTCCAGTGACATAGCCATTACGCCATCTGCTGGTCCCAGAAATGGTAGAGTAAGTTCTTGGAGGAGAGAGTGAACAGGCTTTGAAGAAATAGCAGGTGCCATGAGAGAAGTCCTTGGTTTAGGGCAGTGTGGGGACAAGTGTGGAGGAGTGTTGGTGAAGTCCACAGCTGACCGGTTTTGGTGCAGTTGAGTGGCATTAGGATTTACTCTCTTGATTCCCTCAGGATCCCAGGTAGGGCCTAGGCAAGCTCTCTGTGGATTCTATTGGGTTGTTGGGAAAGTCATGACATATTTTTCTGTGTTTTTCTATGCAAAAATGTGACATGACTTTCCCGACAACCCAGTACCTTCCCTTTTTGGCTCAATAATCTTGGATCCAAGAAGGTCTCTGCAGATGGCGGTCTGAGAGTACTGGCTCTTTTATGTGGTCATGCCGTTAATTTTTTTAAAGCTTCTGCTGTAGGGCACATGCAACTTACCAGAGAGAGAGGGGTGGGAGTGGTGCAGAAAATCATAACCCTAGGGGTCACGGCCATGCCACCATCTCTTCTCTTCCTTCTCCTGTCAGGATTTTAGGCAGGTGTGCACTCGTGCTCGGCATGTTTTTCAGACTGCTGGGTCCAGGACTCTAACCACACAGTTGGCCATGTGGGATCCAGCCATCTTAATCACCACTCCACCTGGCTGGCCCGCCATGCACAGTGTGTATGGGGAAAGTGCACTGTTTGTATGTTTTCTGAATATCAGGAATGCCTCGAGTTGTGTTGGAGTCGTAGCCATATGGGATTTATGTATATGTGTGGATTTATGTATATTCATGTTGGAGAGTGTGTATTTATGCTTTGGTATAATACCAAAAGTAAAGATCAGGAATTATGTTCAAGAGACATGGAACTATATTCTTTTGATTTTTAAAATTTGATCTGCTTTCATTTTCACACAGGGCCAGCCCTAACATTGTGGAGCTGGGGCAGTAGTATACACAGAGGCCCATGTACCACACACCTAGGTATTGGGAACTCATTAAACAATGCAGCAGCCTGACTTACATCTGTTTTTCTAATGATGGGGAGCTCCAGCTTAGCATTTAGAATGCTCGAAGGACTTGGGTGTGCGCACTCGGACACAGGTGTGCTGTTGATGAAAACCCACCTCTGGTTTGTCTGACACTTGAGGGGCCTCTCTGCTCACATGTGGACATGCCAGCCTTCGCCATGTTCTGCCCACACCCCTTCCCACAGCTGTCCCTTGTCCATTTCTCACCCTTCCCTGAGGCTTCGGGGTACACACACACCAACTCCTTGTCTGTTGTTAGGAAGATGGGTGGGAACGAGGGCTACATTTCCTGGACCCAGGCTCAGAGCCATATAGGCAAGCAGTGTCAGACTTCTACTGTGGCCAGTGGTTTAACTGGAGATGGGGTTGGACGGGCTCTGGATGGACACATCCCCTGGGTTCCGCAGGCTCCTTGCAGTAGCATGGGGCATGGTATGAGGGAGCCAGAGCAGGTTAAAGCTCGAAGGCTCATTTCCCTGGGTTTTGGCCTCAGAGCAATGGAGATCATCGTCTTTATAGTCGTATCTGCTAACATGAATAGAGCGCTTACTCTCTTTTCTCAGTGTCCTCCATGTGCTCACTCATTTCATACTCTTGCAACTCTGTAAGGAAGGCGCTATCACTGTCCCCATTTTAGAAACGTCAAAGCTGAGGAACAGTGGGATTAGGGTCTGTGGTGGCACGTGGATTAGGCTTAGGTTGCATGGCTAGAAGAGGCGGTAGGGTTGGGGCTGGCCGGTGACTTCATAGACGTCTGAATGACATTCCCAACACAAATGCTGTACCAGCTTAGAACACTTAAGTGAATGGTGGTTGACCTTTTCACAGGGTAATCAATATCACTTTAAAGCCTTCTGCTTATATTCACCCTGCACATTTAGGATTTTCTCAGGCGTGCATTCGTTTCTGTCCTTAGGCTGTGGTGCTCTACAGAAGCTTGGTTGCTCCCTCTCTTTCTCCCCTTCCTCCCAGCTGTTTAACAACACTAAGTCCCAGCGGTTTGTGAGGCCAGTGGTTCTCAGACTTCAGCTGCCTCAGAACCATCTGGAGGGTTTGGTCAGCCACAGATAGCCGGACCCCACTCTGAGTTTCTGCCGCAGTAGAGCTGGGTGAGCCTCAATTATCTGCGTTTCTGAGGGGTTCCCAGGTGATGCCGGCGCTGTTGTCTGAGACTGTGTCTTGGGAGCCCTGCCTTAGGCAGTGCCAAAGGTCAGGTGAACATAAAACAGAGAATATGTTGCATTAAAGACAAAAGAAAAAGAAAAAGAAAAAAAAAGAAATTTTCTTTAACTTTTTTTTTTTTTTGTAAGAGAGATTTTTTGTTGTAGGGCACATGTACTCGGCAGAGAGAGAAACAGAAAGCGAGAAATCACCCCCCTGGGGGTGGGGGATGGCCACACCCATTCACTTCTCCTCCATTCTCCTCTTGGGATTTTGGGCAAGCATGCACATGTGCCCTGTGTGAGTTTCAAGTTGCTATGTTCAGAACTTGAACCACGGTTGGCCATATGGGAGTCCAGTGACATAGCCATTATGCCACCTGCTGGTCCCATATAACTTCTTGAAATAGATGTAAACTTAAATGTTTAAGTAGAATGAATACTCATATGTTCACTACGTATATACCTCATAGAAAATGTATCAGAAATAACATTTTGTTTGAAATATGGTAATTTCAATGTAGTTTAAGGCAAATTATGCAGGCTTTCCAAAATTGAAATTTATCATATCCTTTTCTTAGTCAATTTTTAAAAATATTTTTTGGGCAGCTTACAGATTTGTTTTAAAATGCAATTTTTTAGGGATTGCCAATTATAAATTAAACAGGTAACATATTTAACCCGTGCAACATCACCCATATTCTCCCCAATATAGACTGATTAAATATATGATAGTGTCCCCAAAGATAAGTGCCAGAATTTTCCCTATGTTCCTTCTGTTATGTACTCGAGGTCTTCAAGAAGTTTGTGGAAAATGCTTATGAAAATACTAGGCATAGATTTCAAAAAAATTTTATGCCAAAATAAAATGATTACTTGGACTCCATTTTTTTTTTCCATGATTCTCTGGAAGTTTCCTCATCTATTCCCTTGGTTCTGTAAACTAGCACATAAACCTGAGCTAAGTTCTTTGCCAGAAATTCTAACATTTCTTGAAACATTCAGACTCTTTACTGTCTTAGAATTTCAGGTTAACTTTGTATGAAGATTAAATGACAGGAATTTAGAGGTCATTATTACTTTTCCTTCTCACTGAACCCAGTAATCTGGACATACAAATTCTGTCTTAACCTTCTTTGTTATCTGGAAATATAATCCTAAGCATTTTTAGTACAGGAAAATAACTAGAATACTATTTCATTGTTCTTCTAAAGAATTTATTTCTAGCATTCGTAGCGACAGAGAATCCAAATATATGGTGAAAGTAAATTATTTATAGAACACTATTAGTTGACTATAGTTTTCTGGGAGGAATTTGCCAATTCAGTCGTGGTAACACACCCTGCTACTTGCATGGTGAAGCCATGTAGGAGCCCTGGGTTCAATTCCCAGCCTACGCTAAAAGGCTTGGAGTCATCCTGCTTATAGTCCCAGCTACTCAGAGGCTGAGGCAGGAGGATAGTGATATAGCAAGACCCTGTCTTAAAAAAAAAAAAATGCATTTGAGGGGCTAGCAGGTGGTATGGTGGTTAAGGCGCTGGACTCCCACATGGCCAGCCACAGTTTCAGTCCTGGACCCGACAGCTTGCTTTCCAAGCTTTCCCTCTCTCTGTCTTTATCTCTGTCTCTCTCTGGTCAAGTTAAAAATAATAGTAAATAAAATAATTCTTAAAAAAATGCATTTGAGGTACTTCATACTCTATTAATAGAAAGTTGTCTCCTACTTATCAAGGGTTATAACACCAGACGGCATATGAAAATATCTTTGAGCATAAGGTTATTTTCAGGATTTTTTTTCTAGCTAGATGATATTTGTCATCTTATTTTTTTTTTGTTGTTGTTATTTTTGTTTTTTACTGCAAGAGTAAACCATCTTAAAGTCTTATTTTAAAAAAGTCCAGGGGACCAGCAGTTAGCGTAATGGCTATGTAGCTGGACTCCCACATAGTCGACCGCGGTTCAAGTCCTGGACCCAGCGGCTTAAACTCACGCCGGGCGCGTGTGCGTGCGTGCCCGAGATCCCGAGAGGAGAATGGAGGAGAAGGGATTGCGGCGTGGCCATCCCCCCTGGGGGGTGATTTCTCGCTTTCTGTCTCTATGTCTCTGTCTGTCTGTCTGGCGAGCGCACGCGCCCTATAGCAAAAACCTCTCCAAAAAAAGAAAAAAAAAAAAAAAAAGGTCCAGGCATTTGTAAATAGTTACAAAGACTTCAGTATCTGAGAGGAGACAGTGGTGATGGCTTGCACTTGTATTAGGAAACCATTGGAGTTCCTTCCTTGCCTCTTCCAGTGAGGCAGCCTTCCCTGGAGTTCTGTGCTGCCTACCTGGGCATTCAGAGTGACAGCTCGGGCAGAGATCTGCCCCTGGAGAACTGCTGGCTCCGCTCTTTTACCGATAGTATCTGGAAAGGTTCACTTTCCCAGGACTCCGGTGGCGAGTTGAATGTTTACATTGTTAATGCTCCGAGCACAGGTAATGGCAGATTAAAACATGTCCAGCATGACCAACAGAAACAAAAGGTTTATTGATAAGGATCATCTGTTCACGAGGGGAGACAAGGAGGCAGGAGGCAAGGTTGCAGAGAAGAGGGTTATTGGGGCAAAGAAAAGGAAAATGGGAAAATAATGCTAGCTTCAAATAGTGTGCTTGATGGTAAAGAAAGGACTCCTTCAGTTCTTTCTGGTCTCACTGCTCTTGTCAATCAGAACTGTAGTAAGATGAGTTCTTGAAGTCCAGGGTGCACACTGTGCTCTGCATTTCCATAGCAAGTACAGGTAGGGAGGCTGAGCGTTTTAGTAAAATTTTATCACCATACCGAAGAAGCATTTTGTGTTCATAAACTGGTAACATGTTTTTTAGTTCATTTTTGTTGAGTATCTAGTGCTCTTTTGAGATTTCTGCAAAAATCAGGCCGTTGTTATTGGTAAAGCTGGAAATACATTTTAAGCCAAGTTTTCAGTGGCACCGTTGTGTGCTATGCATCTGTGTGTTGGCGTGTATGTGAAAACATTGAGTTGTGTTTTCACTGCCTAAGGAATCATGGCCCCTGGATTTAAGGTTAACTCTGTACATATCCAGAAGTGGGGAGGAACTGAGGAAAAGCCTCACTAAGATAATACATTGTGTACAATTTTAGCCTGCTTGATTTTAAGAGCATATGAATTATTTTCAGATTTGCTAAGCAACACATTTCAGATGAAGCATATACTAATTGTATATGATTTGTGTTGATGTTAGATCCCGAATGGCTTTCTGAACATGTACTATAGTGGTTCAAGATCCTGAACTCCATTTGCTGGGATCAGTGGAAACATTTCTTTTTTCTTTTTTTTTTTTGAGAGGTTTTTGCTATAGGGCGTGTGCGCTCGCCAGACAGACAGAGACATAGAGACAGAAAGCAAGAAATCACCCCCCAGGGGGGATGGTCACGCCGCAATCCCTTCTCCTCCATTCTCCTCTCGGGATCTTGGGCACGCATGCACACGCGCCCGGCGTGAGTTTTAAGCCACCGGGTCCGGGACGTGAACCGCGGTCGACTACGTGGGAGTCCAGCGACATAGCCATTACGCCAACTGCTGGTTCCTGATTTCTTAATTTAGCAATAAAAAACTGCTTGTTTAGTGGCTTTTTATTTAGTCTTTCAGATATAGACTATTTTCATGAACAGTGTGCAAGCACTGTTTATCATAAATAGTTGCTAAACATATATTTTCCACCAATGAGTATATCATGACATTGACCATCGCGAGATTTGGATAAGAAACTAGTGCAAAGATCTATTTATGTATTTAAAATAAATGATCCAAAGTTTTCTGAACTATTTCAAATAAGATTTATTTTCAATTATAGGTTTATGTTGATTTCCTGATTTTGGTAATATTGCAGTTAGTTATGACAGTGCCCTTGTTCTTAGGAAGTACATGGTAAAATATTTACATATGAATAAAGGCATTTTATCTGCAGCTTCAAATGATCTAATTGGAATAATATTATATTGTCTTTTTGGAATTATTTTGCTTATGAGATTTTGTGTTCACTGAAATGAGCTGCAGTGGCATATGCTGAACTGTTAGTGATTTTTCTTGAGTTACGAGGAGGTGGTGATTACATTTATTTTAACTCATTGATGCTTCTCAGTTTTTCTTCATGGAACATATACTACTTTTGAATGAAAAAAGGTATATTGAATGGTATTAAGTCTCCAGTCAGAATGTATAGGTGGTCATATAATTAAAGGCATATAGCACAGTTGGCAAACCTTTTTTCCATAGCAATCAAGGCCATAAATTACAGTACAGGTACTACCTTTTAAAATTAAATAGCCGTAATCACTCTCTCCAGGGTATATGGTACCCTTAATAAGTATAGTGCAAATTCTATTACTGTAACTGCACCTGGTTTTAAGTTGGTTTTCTCAAAACACCTCCTGGAGACCACCCGCATGAGAATCCCTCCTGGGATGACTACTTAAAAGTGAAATACTTTGGATGAAAGTCCCTGAGATTTAAGTTAGAAAGTATGCATTTATATAGAGCTCTCTAAATCATTCTTATTTACATAAAGCTTGAGGAATAAGACTAAGTAAATCTGACTTGTAAAGAACGAAGGTAACATGAAATAAATAATACTTAATAATTTAAAAGAATGACGAGAATATACTCATTGTTTTTTACTTTGATTCCATCTCTGACAAATTAAGCGCTGCACTTTTGGCGGGCATCTTTGCAGCGACGCCCACCCGTGCATTCTGTGTTTGAGTCATCTTGACCTTTGCATCTATCATAAGGTGACCTTGTGCTTTATGTACAATGGCTGTAGGTTTGATTTTTTTTTTTTTTTTTAAGTTTTTTGTCTTAGAGTGCTTCAGCTCCTTGGAGAGAGACAGAGTAGGGGTGGGTGGAGAGAGGGAGGCAAACAGACAGTGAGAGGGAAAGTGAAAAATCCCCCAGGGGGGATGGCCATGCAACAGTCCCTTCTCCATTCTCCTCCTGGGGTGGTCTTGGGCATGTACACACATGCGCCTGATGTGATTTTGAAGTCACCTGGTCTGGGACTCGAACCATGGTGCCATGTGGGAGTCTGGGGATGTAAATGCAATGCCATCTGCTAGCCACTAGATTTGACGTTTTTTATCGGAACTCCTAGTATAGGGTGCTTCAGAAACTCAGAAGGAGAGACTGTGAACCCTCAGCTGAATCTGGAGTTAGGATGACCTCCTGCTTCCTGTTGAGATGCAGAGACCCATTCAGCTTTGTTCTGCTCTTTTTGTAGAGTTATCCTGTGCCAAAGTTGTTCCTTCCAGACAGAAGGAGCAATGCGTGCTCTTGAAATCAGTGCCCGGATGCAATGATTCGTGCGTGTCAAACTTAGAAAGTGTTGCATAAATATTATTTTCCTTATTCACTAGCATGTTATAAGGAACTTTCATATGTTGTGTGTGATGGTTAGAGAGTACTGATAGGAATGAGTTGCTGTCTAATTTTTAAGTGAAGATATTCTTCATGTTAATGGCTTTCTTTTTCATTGCAGATTTTGTGGATGGACCTATACACCACAAGGCCTTACTAATATCTGTGACTGTCTGTAGTCTGCTCTTAGTCTTCATCATTTTATTCTGTTACTTCAGGTAAGTTGCCAGCATGTCATGTAGAATTTGCATTTTATGCTTTCTCCCATGTACTGATACTCTGTGGCTTTAGCTTGTTGATATTTTTCACCAGAACTTTCTTTGACCTAATTCGATTTTATATTTAACTAAAAATATCTGTTACTGTTGATAAATATTTGTCCTGATTAAAGTTATAAATAGACACCTATCTCGTTTCTGCTTCAGACATCAAAACTACAAGATAAATATTTTATCCCTAGGGAAACTAGGGTATTAGGGCTTTAAGGAACTGTTGCTAGTTAGGTTTAATTCTAAGCAGAGAAAGGATCATGTTGAACATCGAATGATTCTTATAATTCCTTATTTCCCAAACCAAAAAAGTTCTTCTTAATATTAGAAGATTTCAAACATAATTTGTAAAATAAGTTCGGATATCATATTAAAATTGAGTGTCATCATTACCAATTATTTCCAGTCACCTGAGAGTTTATTTTCTAGTTCATGAAATATATTTATATCATTTGCCTTTGAGCAGTTTCTCATTTGTGATAGTCTGCAAATGGATAAATTAGTTGATTGAAATAAATTAATGTCTAATTAGAGATGTAATTACTGGCAACTTCTTACAGTTCACTTTTATTTTACTTAGCTCTTGTCTCATACATTGCTTTACTTGAGAGAGTTAGCTTTCCTGTTTTTTGCAAACCAAAAATTTGCATCTTTCATGAGTAACCTTTAAGGAAAGGATTTTAGGAAGTGAATATTAGAGTTACTTAGAAACTCTCACCGAATGTCATCTGCTTGAGTACACATTTGAAAGGAATAGAGAAGAAAAGGTTAGATGATTGAGGCTGAGGAAATAAAACATATAGTTTATTTTAAAGTTTAGGTGGGCAAATAATTGTTTTTTGGAAACCAAACTAAGGGCAACATATATGAAGCATTTAATCTTGTATTTATGTGCCGAGATAAAATCTGCTGTAATTACGGCTTAATCTGCCATGTGTGTCCCCTGTCATTGTTTTTGAGTATCTAAAATGATCTCCATTTATCCATCTTTAGGTATAAAAGACAAGAAACCAGACCTCGGTACAGCATTGGGCTAGAACAGGATGAAACGTTCATCCCCCCTGGAGAGTCCCTGAGGGACCTCATTGAGCAGTCTCAGAGCTCAGGGAGTGGATCAGGCCTCCCTCTGCTGGTAAGAGAAGGGCATTTCATGAGTTTGAAGGAAATGTCAGTAAATACTACAGGGTTTCATGTTGCTGAAACAGATAGGACAGTGGACAGGGAGAAGGCTCTAGGCGATCAGTGGGACATCAGATCGCAGATGCAGGGCTCCTGATAACATTTTGACATATTGAGGGTAAGGTGACTGTTTTTTAATGTGAGTGTATGGTTACAATCTAGACCCTCAGACGTTCTGATAAAGAGCAGGTAAGAAAACATGAAACATGGAACCATCTTCCCTCTGCTTTCCTAAGGATAGCATCGCTTCACTTTGGCTTGGGTTTTGAAGGCAAACGTATTACAACTGACTGGGATCTGAGTGCGGCTATAGAGGAAGGTGGCTGTGTATCAGCTGCAGAATTAAAGTGTCAGGGTGAAGTCCTGGCTTTTCCATCCAGGGAGGTTTAATTTTTTTTTTCTTCTTTTTTTGGAGAGGTTTTTGCTATAGGGCATGTGGGCTTGCCAGACAGAGAGAGACAGAGAGATAGAAAGTGAGAAATCACCCCCCAGGGGGGATGGCCATGCCGCAATCCCTTCTCCATTCTCCTCTCGGGATCTTGGGCACACATGTACAGGCGCCCGGCGTGAGTTTAAGCCACTGGGTCTGGGACTCGAACCGCGGTTGACTACGTGGGAGTTCAGCGACATAGCCGTTATGCTAACTGCTGGTCCCCAGGGAGGTTTAATTTTTTGACAACCAGCATGGCCAACTGGGAAGAGACTATATACAAAATCCAGAGCACTTGCTCTGAGAAAAGTGGTCAGTTCTTCCATGGGCTGTGCAGAAAGAATGCTGGAATTTGGGATAGAATCAACAATATTAAGGAATTATTTTCCCTTACAAACTCTTGAAAATTGATTTTCTTCATTTTCTTGGTCTGGTTCTGACTTTGGTTATCTTGTTTACTTGATCCCTTTGGTTACCTTTTACTTACAAGTAACATTTTCAAGACTAGGCAGAAAACAACTTGTGCAGTTATTTTGGTCATTACAATCAAAATGCTGCCGCTTAGTTTTTATTTTTTTAATTTGTTAAAGTTTTAATTATCAAACTGCTAGATTTTCAAATAATGCAATATTTTTTTCAAAATTTTTTCTGTGTCAGTGAAGAGCATGTGCACGTACACATGAAAGTGAGAAAGGAAGAAAGGAGCACTCTCCATAGGGAAGGTCTGCTCACCCACCGCCCCCTTCCTCCAGGCCTCCAGCCCTCTGGATCCTGGGTACTAGTGTGTGCTCCTGGCATGTTTCAGAGTGACTGGGCCAGGGATTTGAACCGTGGTTGTCATGCAGGGTCTGGCTTATCTTGAGCAATACTTTACCACTGTGCCACAGAGCTCCCCTGCTTGATTCCTCTTTTCCCTTCATTCCCTGAGCATCGTCACAGCATACAAAATACGATTTCCCATCCAGAATACAAAATATGATTTCCCATCCAGAATACACTGCATAGTGGCTTAATCATACCTGTTATCATCAATAATTTTCCATTTCTAGTTTCTTTTTTTATTAGTTAATTTATTAATTATTTTCATTTCATGTTCTTTTATACATTCCATCACAGTATTACTTGTCTTACAAACTGGATATTTCAACAGGTGAACATTTCTCCCTAGTACAGTTGATAAAACTACAAAATATCTTCAACAGATAATACCACACCTCTTTGTGCCATTCCATTTCTAGTTTCTCACCCTCTGCCATTTCCCACCCTCCTCCCACACTATCTCAGGTGTCTACAGTTGTTTTCCATTCCTTCCCCCCCCACATTTAATTGATTCACAAAATTTCTTAAATAATCTAACTACTTTCAATAGCAAGTTCAGCTGGTATATGCTTATATATGAATGCATGTCTGACTTTAGGTGTGAAACTCTGAGTAGAATGAATATACTATAAAGTCGCACCTAGCTGATGCTATATAGCTTACTTCAGTCATTAAATGGGTATTTTTGATATATTTTTTTAATTTCAAGTAAAGCAATTTTAGTTTTAATAAATCAAAGAAATGCTAAGGCATATTGCTTAAAACTTAAAGCCAGAAAACAGGTTAGGATTCTGTTCAAATAGGAGGTACATGGATCTATCGGCAGCCCAAGACAGGACAAAAATTCTTAAAACTGGAAAACAAAGCCTAGAAGAAAATCAGCAATCTTTTAGTCAAAAGTCATAAAATTCTATTTTACCAGTTCAGTCTCATGCATTTAATCTACCTTCTGTTTTGGTTCGATCTTCCTGATTACATTCTGGGATATAATATTCAACAACTCTAGACTTGTCCCTACCATTAAATTGGCCATTTTCTTAGTTTTTGAACTCTTATTTCTGTGTGTCTGTATTTAAGTTTTCTGGTATAGCATTCCTTTGAGAACTTCTTGGAGATCTGGTCTGGTGTTTGTAAATTCTTCCAGGTTTTGTTTATCTGAGTATGTTCTTGTCTTTTCTTCCCATATGAATGATAATCTTGCTGGGTACAGTATTATTCTTGGTTGAAATTGCTTTTCCCTTAACACTTTGAATGTATTTTCCCATTCTTTTCTCGCTTACATTGTTTTCCATGAGAAGTCTACTATTAGCCTTATGGGATATCCTTTGTAGATAACTTGATGTTTATCTCTTGCCAATCTTAGTATCTTGTCTTTGTGGTTTTGCTCAATCTGGTCTTGGAGAAGATCTTGGGTTGATTCTATTTGGGGTCCTTTGTATTTCTTGGGACTAGATCTTTGAATGCTTCTCTAGGTTTGGAAAGTTTTCTTGCAGGATTTCATGGAATAGATTATCAATGCCCTTATGAGTCTCTTCACCTTCTGGGATACCAATTATCCAGATGTTTGGACGTTTGATTGTATCTAGTATTTCTCATATATTATTCTCATTTTGGGGGGCAATTTTCTCAGTCTTCGTGGTGGATTTTTCTAAGTCAGTGATTCTATCTTCTATATCTAAGAATTGATTTTCTATATGATCTAGTCTGCTTTTAATACTTTCAAGGGAGGTTTTGACTTCCTGTATTATAGCCTTCATCTCTAACAGGTCTATTTGATTCTTTTTTATAGTGTGTATTTTCTTTTTTAGATCTTGGAAGAATTTCCTCACCTCCTGGAACTCATCAGCTCCTTTCTCCTGCCTCTTCTACAGGTCATTATCTCTCGTCTCATCCATCTCTGTTAGCTTTGTCACTATGAATATTCTAAATTCTTTATCAGACATTTCCATGAGTTTCATTGTACTGTCTGAGGATAAAGAGGAGTTATTCTTTTCCTTTGGAGTAGATGTATTTTCTTGCTTTCCCATATTTCTTGTGGCCCAGTAGTAATTTCTAGTCATCTGATGGATGGTACATTTGTTCCTAATTCTTGAAGTTCCATCTGAGCATTTAGAGGTGTGCAGGAGGAGGTGACCTGCAATCTCTCTTCCATTTCGTTTTCACTCTTGGTGTTTCAAATTCATTGGAATAGAGGAATATTCTGACTCTAATTGTATTCAGATATTTGGATCCTGTTCACTTGGACCTGTCTAGACACAGTGCATAGAGGCCAGTAGAAATGAATCTGGAGGGGAAAGTCTCAGCCGAAAATCTTCATTTTTAGTCAACAAAATCAATATTTTGTAGCTCTAATTCGGTATCCATCTCAGGATGGCCCTGGGCGTGTGCCTTTCCCAGCAAATACAGTTCTTACATTTGACAATCTACAGTCTTATATTTCTTTTTTTTTTTTTTTTTTTTTTTTTTAGAAAAGTACTATAAAATGATAAAAGCTCCTTTGATATTACTAAATCAGATATTCCTGCTCTTGGAACTGAAACTATTTGTTCTGCTAGTGTCCCTCCTTCTCACCCATCTTCTCATGACTAGCGAGGTCTTCCTCTGAATCTTTGCTCTTGCTGCGTTACTTCCCTGGATAAAGCATTCTAATACTCGAAGCTATTTATGGCTTGATCTTCTCTTTTAGCTTGGAGTACATGATATCTTGGTTCATCCTGCCTGCTCCGACTCTGCTTCCTCCTAGCCCCTACCCGATTCCTGAGCCCTAGAAGCACCTTGGAGTCGTCGTTTCTCAAATACGGCTTATATCTGTGGCTTTGCAAATGTAATCTCTTTATGGAACATCCCTCCGACTTACAGCTCAGGGCCCACTTAGCTTTTAATGCTGTGACGACGTCTCGTTAGCCCAGACTAAGCCAGTCTGTTAGTCTTCTGTTCTGACGTTTTCCTGTTAGTCCTGAGATGCCACGTTAGAAAGTAATGTTATAATTGGTGTTAATATATCCTCGTCTCTTGGCAGACTCTGTTCTCTTTGAAGGTGGAAACGACATTTTGTTCACTTTGTATACCCAGTAGGTACTTGACTCATAAAGGAACTGCTCAGGGGACCAGCAGTTAGCGTAATGGCTATGTCGCTGGACTCCCACACAGTCGACCGTGGTTCGCGTCCTGGACCCGGTGGCTTAAACTCACGCCGGGCGCGTGTGTGCGCGTGCCCAAGATCCCGAGAGGAGAATGGAGGAGAAGGGATTGCGACGTGGCCATCCCCCCTGGGGGGTGATTTCTCACTTTCTATCTCTCTGTCTCTGTCTGTCTGGCTGGCGAGCGCACGCGCCCTATAGCGAAAAACCTCTCCAAAAAAAAAAAAGGAACTGCTCAGTGTTTGTTTTAAAACACCTTTAGCTCCTGCTTTTAATATCTGTAAAAATATTCTTCTGTTTCTATCACCTAGATACCAAAAAAAAATGAGTTTCTATCATATAATGGTTAATAACACACATTTTTAAGTCACATTGCTTGAGTTCCCACCCTGGCCAGACACTGGCCTGCACAAATACATTCTATGTGTGTATAAAACACCTGGCATATGATTCAATACATGCAAAGTGTTTATTTTAAAAAATAGTAATACATTATTGTTATTAACACCCTATTTATTTGGCTTTGTAAAAAAAAAAAAAAAGCGAAGTAGGGACCAGCAATTAGCGTAATGACTATATCGCTGGACTCCCATGTAGTCGATTGCGGTTTGTGTCCCGGACCCGGTGGCTTAAAACTCATGCCGGGCGCGTATGCGTGTGTGCCCAAGATCCCGAGAGGAGAATGAAGGAGAAGGGATTGCAGTGTGGCCATCCCCCCTGGGGGGTGACTTCTCGCTTTCTGTTTCTCTGTCTCTCTCTGTCTGTCTGGTGAGGCATGCGCCCTATCGCAAAATCTTCTCAAAAAAAAAAAAAAAAAAGGCAAAGTAAATTCTCTAACTTAATATTAGATCTCTTAAGTGAGGAACCTTTCGTGAAGTCACTTCTATATGTATTAACTCAGCCTCATTAAGAGAAGGATTTAAGCTATACATTTGTGTGGAAAGGGCCGGGTGTGGAGTGCTGCTAATTCAGGAACATAGGAGAGAGTGCGGACATTATTTACAGCTCTGTGTTTTCTAGCATCCATACACATACATGAAGTTGAACATTAGAGACCCTCAGATACCTAATCACTAGGTAAGAGAACAGTCTTGGAATAGGGACAGTTCCTCATACATTCAGTTCAACCAGTGCATATGACATAATTCTTCTCTTTTAAGAATCACAGTTACAGTGATTATATATTATAGACATTTTTTTTTTTTTTTTTGGAGAGGTTTTTCGCTATAGGGCGCGTGCGCTCGCCAGACAGACAGAGAGAGACATAGAGACAGAAAGCGAGAAATCACCCCCCAGGGGGGATGGTCACGCCGCAATCCCTTCTCCTCCATTCTCCTCTCGGGATCTTGGGCACGCACGCACACGCGCCCAGCGTGAGTTGTAAGCCACCGGGTCCGAGATGCGAACCGCGGTCGACACGTGGGAGTCCAGCGACATAGCCATTACGCTAACTGCTGGTTCCCTAGACATTTTTTAAGAGGGTTTTTGCTATAGGGCATGTGTGCATGCCAGAAAGAGAGAGAGAGACAGAAAACAAGAAATCACCTCCCCCCCAGGGGGGATGGCCATGCCGCAGTCCCTTCTCCATTCTCCTCTCAGGATCTTGAGCACACACGCATATGCGCCTGGCGTGAGGTTTAAGCTACCAGGTCCAGGACTCGAACCACTGTTGACTACATGGGAGTCCAGTGACATAGCCATTATGCCAACTGCTGGTCCCGCTCTTGTAGACATTTTATTTGTACAATCAAACTTTCAAAAATTGGTATCTAAAAATGTAATATAGGATGAAAGTTTAGGGACAGAAGGAGAGACATTTGTAAATCAGATAGAAACTCAAATCAGGGTTAGCTCCACAGCACAGAGGTTAAGCACTATGGGGCATAGAGAGCCAATCCCACTTGGCCAGTTCGAATCCTGGCCCTGGTAGCTTGAAAGTGCTGTGGGCACATTTGTGTGCACTCAAAATCCTGACAGGATTTAGAAATGGGGGGAAAAAGGATTGAAAAATGGCCATGCCCCATTGGGGGGTGGAGTTCCTCTCTTTCTCTCTCTCTCTCTCTCTCTCTCTCACACACACACACACACACACACACTTTGGTGAGCACACATGCCCTGTGGCAATAAAAGAAAACATAAAAACATGAGTCATAGTTTTAAAAATCATCAGGTTACATTTATAGATCTTTCAATTCATAATCTTAAAATACAATTATATTACTTTCTGGATAAAATGTAGTAACCCTTTTATTCTTTTCTTTTTTTGGAGAGGTTTTTGCTATAGGGCGCATGCTCTCCCTAGACAGAGACAGACAGAAAGTGAGAAATCACCCCCCAGGGGGAATGGCCACACCGCAATCCCTTCTCCTCCATTCTCCTCTCGGGATCTTGGGCACGCACACACATGTGCCCGGCGTGAGCTTTTAGCCACTGGGTCCGGGACTCGAACTGTGGTCAACTACATGGGAGTCCAGTGATATAGCCATTACACTAACTGCTGATCCCACCCTTTTATTTTTGAGATCAGTTGTTCCTGTTTTATAGAGCATTGCCAATTCTGTCAGTAATTTCATTAAATTTTAAGAAGACATATTATCATAGGAAAAGAAGTAGATGCAAAATTGTTTATATTAGGAAATGTTCCATAGACTTCCATGAGCAATACTTGCAGTGTCTGTAAATGTAGCATTTCTTTAGTCTGGTGCTGAAGCCCTAGGTTCAGTTCCTCTCGTTGTAGAGGAGTCAGTCTTTAAATACTCCATCTTAGTGCTGGTCTTGTCATGGCCCAGACAGCAATCTGGCTTCTGTACATGTTAAATGCTTATAAATGCTTATTGTTCCCTGTTTGGTTCTCTACACCTCCCTCCCTCCTCTGCCCTGTTTGGAGACTGTGCCCAGCAGTATATTTCTATTTTGTTTTGTCATATTTTATGCATGATGAGTGGAAAGTGTCCCTTCCGAGGCATCCCGTGATAGTGGTGGAAATGAAAGCGTTCTCCTCTGCCAGCACCATGAATTCATTCAGATTGTTGTTCTATGGAAATGCTCATAGTTGGGATGAAATATTTAGTAATTCAGCATCCACAATCAATCTTAGATATGTTCAAAAGACTACAGCGTAAATTAATGAATACTACAAATAACTTGTCTATATAAAGGAAAATGCTGTCTAAATATATTTTACATGCAATAATTGTTTCTCCTCTGGAGAAAATAAAGATTAAACAAATCTGTAGTGCTGTGAATACACTAACAGCGTGTTTTGGGATTTCACAGGTTCAAAGGACAATAGCTAAGCAGATTCAGATGGTGAAACAGATTGGAAAAGGTCGCTATGGGGAAGTTTGGATGGGAAAGTGGCGTGGCGAAAAGGTAGCTGTGAAAGTGTTCTTCACCACAGAGGAAGCCAGCTGGTTCAGAGAGACAGAAATATATCAGACAGTGTTGATGAGGCATGAAAACATTCTGGGTGAGTACAAGTCTGTGTGGCAACGTTCAGGGTTTCCTAGCTTTCCTCTCTAACATCTGCATATTAACTCATCTGTCTAGACCCGCTATGAAATATATAGACAGTTTCTTCTTGGCACGGGCCCAAGAACGTCATCGCTTCTAATGGGAGACCTCACAGGAATAATGACTAAGGCACTTCCATGAATGAATGGGGGGCTGGAAAGGGAGTACTCGCAAACAGATTTTCTTCAGAAACAGGAAATGCAAATGTAATCCTAGAATTTCTTTGGATTTTCTTGGGATTTGAAGGAGCATGTTTTCGTTTAAATGTTGTGAGAAGTCATAGGAATTTTCCTGCAGAGTTTGTGTGGATCAACAGTTTATGTCAAGAATGGATTTACTTTTTAATTTCTCAAGTTAGAAATGATCTTTTGGGATCATTCAAGGAGAAGGAGGGTAAGCTGATTGGTAGAGTATGTGCCTTAATGGAAGACCCTACTTTGTAAACAGTGCCTTGTTTGTAACGGACTCCCATGAAGTTTTGTAAATACCAATTACTGATCTGAAAGCTATCATGCTTTTAGATATTAACTCCTACTCTTTCTCTACTTTCTACAATCCTGATGGCCTCTGAAGGCAATTAGTAATTTACCATCATAAGCTAATCAGAAAATGGAATGAAATGCTAAATGAAAGATCTATGACAAAGAATGATAGTTGAGACTATGGGTTATTCCTGACAATACTCAGAAAACACCTCCAACCTTTTTTCTTTTTAGGGTTCATTGCTGCAGATATCAAAGGGACTGGGTCCTGGACCCAGTTGTACTTAATCACAGACTATCATGAAAATGGTTCCCTATATGATTATCTGAAGTCCACTACCCTGGACACAAAATCGATGTTGAAATTAGCATATTCTTCTGTCAGTGGCTTGTGTCACTTACACACAGAGATCTTTAGTACTCAAGGCAAACCGGCAATTGCCCATCGAGATCTAAAGAGCAAAAACATCCTGGTGAAGAAAAATGGAACTTGCTGTATAGCTGACCTGGGCCTGGCTGTTAAATTCATTAGGTAAGTGTCAAAATGAACAAACAGAATTTTTATGATTCTTTGCTGTCACTTTTTGTTTTATAGTTCAGTGCTTCTAAGATATGTAGTAGTCAAGCAAGTTAACTAATTTTGGCTTTTCTTTGGAGGGAAGACACCACCAGACATTTTATTTGAAACGCATGGTGTTTGGATCCGTCCTGCTGTTTCCTTGCTCATCTGTGAGCTGTGAATGACTGTGTAGTAAGAGGTAGCTGGTGCCTGGGAATATGTGATCAGAATTCTGCACAATAATTGTAAATAGGAAAACATTTCAGGAAAGACCTACAGATTATGTGGTGATCAAAGCAATGGGGGGGGGGGGGTTATAGGACAGGTAACTTGTCAGATGCCAACAGACGAAACACAGCCGGGATTCAGCCCTATTACACTGTGGCTTAACTGGAATAACACCTAGACAACATGAACCAGAATTTGTTTGAAAGCAGTGGATTTCAGACTGCTGGGGACTCCTTGAGGTTTGTCATCCGCCTCTGCACAGTGAGGAGGGAGCATGCCCTGTGGTTGGGACTCATTTTGTTCATGCTCACTTGAATAAGAACAGCTCATTTTATCTCAAAGATGATTTAATTAGAAGAAATGGGTCCTCTGTTTTGAAAACAAACAAATGAAATGAGTTTGCAAATGAGTTCACTCGTGTAGAAGGATCATCACATAACTCCTTTCTTAAAAACTCCATTTAGGCTTAGCCTTTATTAAATTGTTGGACCCTCTTGTGGATTTTTTTTTTTCTGAAGACTCTGCAGATTGTGGAGAAGGGCACCAAGGAAAAGCCCTGAGATGATTAAAAGTTTGGAAAGTAAAACTCACAAGAAAGGACTAATGGATTGGTATTTTTACCCAGAAGTAAAGGTTGAGGTGTGATTTAATAATGGACTCCACACATGTGAAGGTCTTCGCCATCTGGAGGATGGTAAATTGAAGTCCTTGATGTTTGAAAACAAAGTAAGAGAAAATGATTTGAGCTATAGATTTAAGTTAGAAATATGAGCCTCCTGCCAATAAATATTATTAAGTCCTCTCTCTCTTCTGAATTTTTTCCTAACCTACAATCCTTTTCAAGTTTTCTCTATCAAAAAAAAAAAAGGAACTTGCACAGTGCTTCTCAAATGTCCAGCCTCTCTCCCCACTGCCATCCTGTCAGATTTCTCCAAGGTTCCAAAGAGTATCTGCTTTCACATCCCAGTAGTTCATGACCTGTAATTTGGCTTCTGCTCCATCCTCTCCTGATGCTGCGTTACTGAGAGACATCCTTGATCGCTGTCACCAGAGGGCTTATCGTTGCCTGCCACTGTCCACAGTGCCCAAACCTGTCTCCTCTTGTGTTTGTGGTAATCGCCTGTACACGCTCCCTGTTGTCTCTCTCCACTGGTTCTGCACTTCTAATGGCTTTAAAATTTTCCCATTGCTGGATTTCCTGCTGTATCTACCTGCTTTTCCTCCCTAGTTCTCAGTTGTAGTTAATCCATCCTAAGGTGGGAGGAGCCCAGCATCTGTGTGTTCCTGATTTTTGGTTTGCACTATAGACCAGTTCTGTCCCCATGGTATTCCCACCTGTACTGGGCCAGTTTGGGCCCACTCTGCTATTTTTCTACATTCTGGAGTAAAGTGGGTTATAGTTACTTCCTCTTTGTCTTTCCTCTTTCCAATCTTTTCTGCATGCTGCTGCCAGATATGTTCTGAAACATCATTTCAGATATCATAGTGACAGATATCATAGTGATTTAATAGTTTCCTATGACTTTGGTTTAAAATGTAGTTAGCATTCCTGATGCTGTGACCCTTTCTTTCCTGAATCCAGGCTGTTCTTTTTTTTTTTTTTTTTTGGAGAGATTTTTGCTATAGGGCGCATGCGCTCACCAGACAGACAGAGAGAGACAGAGAGATAGAAAGCAAGAAATCATCCCCCAGGGGGGATGGCCACACTGCAATCCCTTCTCCTCCATTCTCCTCTTGGGATCTTGGGCACTCATGCACACACGCCCAGCGTGAATTTAAGCCACCGGGTCCGGGACTCGAACCGCGGTCGGCTACGTGGGACTCCAGCGACATAGCCATTACGCTAACTGCTGGTCCCAATCCAGGCTGCTTTTTAGCCCTGTTTCCACTATGCTTCTTACTTTGTGCTACATTCCTTCCAGATAGTTTATTCTTCTTACACCTTCAAATGTTCTTAACATTCTTTTATTATTACCTTAATGCACACATCCCTGTGTCCACCTGGGACCCACTATTGATCTCCACAGTTTCTTCCTCTAAGACACCCTGTACTGTTACTTATAAATCTTGTGTTTTCGCCATGCCATTTCTCACACTGTCATAAAATGAGCATTGTAGACTTAACTGTCACTCCCAAATGAAGAGTAAGACCTTAAAGATAGAAAATATTTTTGGAGACCAGCAGATGGCATAATGGTTATGTTGCTGGCCTCCCACAGTCAACTGTGGTTTGAGTCCCAGACCTGGCTTCAAATTCACGCCAGGCACATGTGTGAGCATGCTCAAGATCCCAAGAGGAGAATGGAGGAGAAAGGATTGTGAAGTGTCTTCCTCCTCAGGGGGTGATTTCTTTCTTTCTGTCTTTCTGGCAAGTGCATGTGCTCTATAGTAAAAATCTCTCTTAAAAAAAGAAAAAACATATTTTTCAAATTTGCAGTGGTAATGCCAGTGCTCTGCAAGGCTGGAAGCCACATGTCTAGCTGCGGGTTCACGTCTCCAGGTCAGCTTGATGTGTGCGTGCGTGTGCGTGCCCAAGATCCCGAAGTGCTGAAGGCTGGGGCAGAGGGGATTGTACAGTGACAAGACTTTGTTGGGGGGAGGCTTGCTCTCCCTCCCTTTTCTCTCTCTCTCTCTCTCATGTGTATGCACATGCACCCCTATCATAAAGCAAAATTTACATAATTGGTTCATGAATGATTCCATATGGATTACAGGATGAAGAAGAAAGTTGCCTTTTCCCAACGCTAGAGATCCTATGCGTTTCTTCGCCCAGTTCCTAACTTGGAGCTGTTTTCTCCATGTACCTTTATCCAATTTTGGAGTTGCCTAGAAGTCATTTTATTCATCCCCCAGTTGGGAATAATGATAAAATTCTGCCTGGCATTGTAATTACTGTGGTACATACTTCATCTTTCCTACTGGTCATTGGGCACCACCAGAGCATGATCCATGCCGAGTTAATGTGTTTTCCATGTCACATGACAGAGGGAGACTCATTCTAAGTACTCTAACGTTGTTTTGAATCAATAAAGGCAGGCCGTAGCAAAGCAATTGAGAACTCATCTCCTTTGTAGACCTTAAAACACGCAAGGAAAGTGAGTTTCTTTTATGTTTGTGAAACTTAATTCTGCTTAATGTAAGAGGAATGAATGGAGTGATCTCTCAGATTTCATGCTAGCCCTGATTCTAGGAAGTGGGGGGACAGCTTTAAAGGATCATTCAGGGATTTATTTGGCAAATATTGATGAGTTTATCTAGAGAGGAAAGAGAGGAGGATGCTGGCTCGGTTACTGGCTGCACATACTCGTATGGCTGAAGACCTTTCTCGCCTCAGTTTCCTCTTCATTGTATGGAGCTTGCATTTAATTATCTCAGAGGTCTTTTCCACATTTCTCTCTCTCTCTCCCTCTCTCTAACTAAAGCACATTTATTGTGTGTGTGTGAGAGAGAGAGAGGGAGGGAGGGAGGTGCACCTTCAAGAGGGGCTTAATTTCTGTTTCAAAGTTTTCTTTGTTTTTGCGACGAACATTTAAACTCAACTTGTATGTTTCTTTACTTTCTACTCTTTTCCCGAATGTTTCATGTTCTGTGTTTTTGTGTTTGCACACATGTGCTTACACACTTGCTCAAATATTTAGAGCATTCTATTGCAGAGGAAATCTTAGCTAACCGGTGCTGAATTCTCAGACTTCCTGTATGGACTTCCTTTGAGAACTTAATCTTCACCATGGTCTCAATGTGGTGACAAGTGTTCTCTTAGGCTTTGAAGTCATTTCTCAGATGCTCCCAGGGAAAGTCGAGAGTCGTAGAGCAGACGACGCCTTAGAGATTTCCTGCTCATATACTTCCTTGTATCCTGCGTTGGTCGCCTCGTGGACTGTCTTGAAAATGATGTCAGTGTGGACGCACTTCCTGCTCAGCAGAGATCGAGGCCAGGTGATGTGGTCGCCGACATCACCATTACCCTGATCTCTCTCAGGAGAGAAAACAATGACTTATGAAATGCCGTGAAGGAACTTACGAAGCTTTTCACTTTTTACTTTGGAGGATCAAGCCACCCCTTTGGTACTTCAGTGTTAAAATGAAATATTCTTGGGGAGAGGGAATAAATCCTACCTTAGAGCCTTTCAGATATTAAATTCTAAACAGAAAACATCCAGCGAGAATTAGGCTGTTGCACGGATCTCCCAGTCCATGATTGTCAAATTATTGGGAGCCTAGCCCAGTGGGTGCTAAATTTGTCTTCCTGATGTTGTTAATTTTAGCACTGCTTTTGGTACGCGTTATTAGTGGTTTATTTTTTTAGAAAGTGGCACGGCTAAATGACTCACCAGAGGCATAGGGCTAAGCTCATCAGGGCTCATTGGTCAGCACTCACAGTTAAGATTCCTGTTTCCATATCCCCCTTTTATTGAAGAGTTTGTCATTCTAAAGTTCTGTTTCTAAGACACCCTGAAATTTTACAGGACTTAATTATAACAGCATTAAATCCTGATGAAAAGTGCTGCCAAAAAAGTCCTTATTGGTGAATGTCTGAAAGAGTTCAGTTGAGCAAATCAGGTCCATAGCCAGCTGCAGGGTGCTACCAGAAACACCTGGGGTGGCCAGGCTTCTCGCAGGCTCATGGAATCTACAGTGTCTGGGGAATGTTTTTAGCCTTTCTAGAAAGAAATGTAATGTTCTTCAGTGTATGTTGTGTGCTGTCCATTTCAAACATCGGGTCCAAGCCACAAGCAAACCAGTGGCTTCTTATCTGTCTCTCTTGCTCGATCACAGAGGAAATAAATAAGCAAACTAAAATATATAATAAGTTTGTTTTTTATTATATATTTAAGTTTTTTAATTTCCTCTGCGATCAAGCAAGCGACACAGAGAGAGGGAGAGACAGTGAGACATCTTCCCCAACAATGTCTACATGCCACAGTGCAACCCTGGCTTCAGCCAGCCCCAGGTCACATGGATCCCATACTCAGGGAGGTCTCTGGATGCAAATTGGGAACCACCACCACCACCACCCTCTCCACCCCTCACCCTACCGTGGGCAGCCTCACAGCGTGTCACATTTTACTGCTGCGTCACTGCCTCATCCCGTGCATTCTTTACAGCACAGTTCTTAGGAGAGAGAGGCTTCATGGACTAGGAAGGGTGTACGCTGTTGGCTTCTGTCTTCGTTCTCTCTGTCTCTCCTCTCCCCTCTTTTTGGCAGCAGCAGCATCCAGTGGGAGACCCACCTGCATGTGCCCAGGGCTCCGTGAGCCAGGGCCTCCTCACCAGAGCTGGTAGCTCAGTCCCACCCTCGCCCCACAGGGCCACAGCAGGCTCGCTTAGGACTTTCAGGAGACTCTTGCTTCAGTGAGAGTGCTGTGAGGCTGGATCACGCAGTGACGTTTTCTTTTGCATAACACTTCTTGCCAGAATTCCTGGCGTGGATTTATGATTAGGAACTTGAATGAACATAAAAAACATTGAGTATAAAGCCAGGCTAATAGAGATGCACTATATATTATTTATTCATTTTAGAAAGTTTTGCTATAGGGTATATGTGTTCACTGGAGAGGGAGAGAGACAGAAAGTGAGAAATCACTTCCCGGAGGGTTGACTATGTTGCAATCCCTTCTTCTCTATTCTCCTCTTGGGATTTTCGGGGCGCATGCACATGCACCTGATGTGAATTTCAAGCAGCCGGGTTTGGAACTCGAACCACGGTTGACCAGAGTCCAGTGCCTTAACCACTATGTCACTTGCTGGCCCCAAGATGCACAGTATTTTTTAAATTCTGTTTATTTCCTGCTACCAAATGAAAGCCTTTTGCCTGCCTTTCATCCAGTGCTTGATGGCCAAGCTCAGTACCTCTCTGCCATTATTTAGGGACAGAGCACAAGGCAGACTCCCCTCATGACCCTGTTGAGTGCTCGTGTTTCGTTCTCCAACCTGCTCAGGAGCCTGCTTGGAGGATCCTCTTCCAGCCTCTCTGCACCCACAGGCAGCTCCGAAGGCTCCTCCTACTACTGCGCAGACCCCCGCTGTGCCACGCAGCACACGAGGCACCAGTGCTGCTCCAAGGGCCGGCCGGGCCTGTCCCCCCAGCTCAGGAGGTACAGGAGCCAGTCGAAATCCAGCTTTTTCTCACCAGGTGCCAAGGTTCTAAACCATGTCAGAGGTCAAACTGTATTTTTATTTTCTTCCAATTTTATTTAGGTCTTAAGTTTCTTAAGCATCTCACTGGAACTCACATTAACAGGGACAAAAGCCATGTTGAATCTAGCAGAAGTATTAATTATGACGGGATATCTACTCCCGTACTTCTCTGAACCCTATGTTCAGCCCTCTTCCTGTGTCCCCTGTAGTGAACACCACATCCACGCTTTTGATGCAAGATTTTCAGTACTCCTTGGCAAAAGTTCATCTCTAATTTTGTCTAGTTTATTTAGATCACTTCTGATCTTCAGAGTCTTATGCCTGAAGCCTATTCCTTAGTCCTTGAAATATACGTCTTTCTAGTTCCTGGTCTCGGAGTCTTTAATAATATATATTATAAGCATACAGAAAAGTTTAAAATGATATTCATGTAATAATTTACTATTAACAAATGTTTCCTCTGGTCTTTTTAAGAGAAGTGAAATGTTGAGGATAGCCCTGTTTCATTCCCTTTCTTATTTTCTTCTTTTTTATGCACACAGAAGTAAGCAGTATCCTATTTATGTTTTCTTCCTTCCTTCCTTCCTCCCCTCCCCTCCCTTCCCCTCCCCTCCCTCCCTCTCTTTCTCTCTCTCTCTTTCTCTCTTTCTTTCTTTCTTTCTTTCTTTCTTTCTTTCTTTCTTTCTTTCTTTCTTTTTCTTTTTTCTATTATTTATTTATTTTTAATGTCACCAGAGAGAGAGAGAGGGAAAGTGAGAAAACAGGCTGCCAGTTCTGGGACTCGAACTGCAGTCAGCCATATGGGAGCCCAGCACCCTTAACCATGATACCACCTGCCGGCCCCTCCTATGTAAGTTTTCTGTACAGAATTGTGTACTCCAATTCCGTGTGTGTGTGTGTAGCTACTGCAGTACATAGGATCGATGTGCCTGGGGTTTTCTTCAGCTGTGCGCAGCTCTCGCACAGTTTCTGTTTGTTTTTCCTGCTAACTCCTCGGTCCTCCACACCTCACTTTAGAAAATGAAGCTGGAGCAGGTGGGTGCACCTGGCCTCTCCTGCATCCCCTTCCCCTGACCCGTTCCTGCTGTGGCTCTGTACCCTGGTCCCATGTGCACTGCAGCATCTGACTCTACTGCTTCTCTCTATTCTTGGTGACCCAGTGTGAAATCATTTTAAATTCCGATTTGGGCCTGGAAGGTTAATACAAGCTCAATGTTTCTCTGCCGTTACTGGGAACAGGTGAAATGATCCTGCAGCCCTAAGAAAGAAACGCAGTTCAGGTACTTTCAAGTACGGGAACACGTCTGGGGGGAAGGACAGAGTCGTATGCCTTGGAGGTTCTGGATGCTGTATAGTGTACATGCCAACTTTAAGAGCGAAGATGGGAAGGGTGGTGGTGGTCTTTAGACATTTCATGAGTAGCCATTGTTTTAGAGTTCAAGTTTGATCTGTATGCTTTTATATATTACAACTTCATTCTGATTGAATCTCATCTTCATACTTCATATACAGATATAAATTACATATAATTAACATGTTTAATTATTTAAATGCATTGCTAAAGGCATTTGCCATTAGATTAATAGTAAACTTTTACTTTTTGTGAAAAAATTCTATTTAGCTTCCTAGATATCAGTAATCTCATGATATGGCTTATATGTTGTAGAGATTTTTACATGTCTACTTACTCAAAGCTAAGCTTACTGTAAACAGGTATTTATTTCATTCAAAGTATGTAATATTCTTTTTTTAAATAATTATTTATCAATGAATTCCATTTGTTATTTTTATTTTTTATTTGACCAGAGAGAGACAGAGAAAGGGAAAGCAAGAAAGCAAGCCGCCAGGTTTAGGACTCGAACCGTGGTCAGCCATGTTGGAATCCAGCGCCTTTAACCATCATATCACCTGCCAACCCCCAAATAATATAATATTCTGATATGCAGGGCACATAGTGAATGGAGCTGGATTGGGGCTGTACTTCTCAGGAACATATCAAATGATTGACAGATATTCAAGTTAAAAGGAGTTTACAATTTTAAATGGGAAGACTGTTACTTATTAAAATAATACCAGGGAGGGGCCAGCAGGTGGCATGCTAGCTAAGGCACTAGACTCCCACACAGCTGACTGGTTCAAGTCCCAGACCTGTCAACTTGAAGATCACGCTGTGCATGTGTGTGTGCATACTTATAATTCCAGGAGGAAAATAGAGGAAAAAGGATTTGGTATAGCCATATTCCCTGGGGTGGAGGGTGATGTCATGCTTTCCTTCTCACTGTCTCTGTCTGTCTCTGGTGAACACATGCACCTATAGTAAAAACCTAAAATAAATAAATAAATAAATAAATAAATAAATAAAATACTACCAGGGAGGATATTTATCCAAATGTTACTGGGGAAAACACCAGGAATGTGAAAAGTAGGGAGAGGAAAGCACGTGAGCATGCGTGACTGGTGTAAAGAACTGGTTTTTGACACTTGATGGGCATCCCAAGTCCTCCATTGTTTTTGCGGCATGCGAAGGGAAGAATATTTGGAGGCTGTTTGTAGTCCCACCGTCACAGGCCTTTACCCGGCGTTAGGTAACGCTGATCTTTCAGTGCCCCACTGCATGTCTCCCACTCCTACCTCCCACGGTCTCTTCCTGACCGCCCCAATCCAAATCCACATCGAGATGCTCATGTGTCTTGATGGAGTGGGATGGATTTGCCTACAAGCTTTTTCAACCGTGGTCAGAGTCTATCTTTGGCCTTTTTAAATGTGCTCCTGGGGGACCTCTCTTAAGACTGTTCCTGTGTTCCCTAGTTCATGTTCTGGAATATTATTTAGGCCCTCATCCATCTTCTTTCCATTCACAAGCCCCTGTGTTTGCTTTATTGGCTTTGAACCAGCACTCCTTACCTGGGGCCATCACTGTCTCCCTCTAATGATTACAGATCATAAACTATTGCACACACAGGCTCACAAACGAAAGAGCCATGACATACTCCTGAGAGGTATCAGTGGGGGGTCAGAGGAGGAGCACTGCTCTGTAGCTGAAGGGCACTTTGCGGCATCTCAGACACCTGACACCATTCCAGGTGATCATCAAGCACTTCTCGCCGCTTCCTACGTAGGTCCACCAGCAGAGGGTGTTTTTCCGTGACATCATGCTCAGAAATACAGAGAACTCACGTGTGGTCCTCTCTTCCTAGCCTCAGAAAAGAGCTCAGAGCAGTAGGACCTACGTTTGCAGATGGTAAGGAATACCAGCTGTTAAGAGCTTTCATTTTTAAAAATTTACATTTGAACTCTATTTTAGGAAAATAGCCTAGTTGTTGGCTGCTGGAAGACCAGGAAGGGTCTCCTGAGTTCACCAATGACAATTCTGCTGAAATAGATTTGGATTAAGGATTTTAGATGAAAATGAATTTTTAAAATGTTTTGAGGATGAAGTTTATGTTTTAGTAAACATAAAACCCTTTTCAGATGTACACAGGGACATCTACCATACTTCAGAGTTTCTGAAATGACACTCTATTTTATGTTTTAGAAGACATTGAGACAATAAGATCAAACCCAGAGGGTCGTTTTGTTTTGTTCTGTTTTTCTAAAAGCCACTAGTGTTTTGAAAAATTTGGTATTGATTGTCCAAGACATGGTGTTAGCAGTGTGGTATTTGATACACATGCACAAATCTGTTTTCCACGTTGAGAAGAAATGACATATAAATGCTTCAGGTCAGTGGGATGTGATGAAAAGGCCAAATAAAACACTTTTGTTTTTTAAGAGAGATTTTTGCTATAGGGCATGTGTGCTCGCCGGAGACACAGAGAGAGACAGAAAGCAAGAAATCACCCCCCAGCAGGGATGGCCACGCCGCAATCCCTTCTCCATTCTCCTCTCAGGATTTTGGGAATGCATGCACATGCGCCTGGCCTGAGGTTTAAGCCACTGGGTCCAGACTCAAACCATGGCTGACTACGTGGGAGTCCAGTGTCCTTACTGTTACACCATCTGCTGGTCTCAAGATGCTTTCTTAGGAATCAAGAGCTAGGAAGGCTTTTGTAAGACTTTCCGCAGTGTCCAATTTAATAACACATTTGGGTACCACTTCTGTTTTAGTTTCACGTGTGAACCCTGGGGTGGTGGTGGTCTTAGTTTCTTTGCTTTCTTGCTAAGCATCTAACCTGTGCCTTTTAATGTGTTAACAGGGATTTTACACATTTCACCTGACTTACTTATCAGCCTAGTGGTTGAGCAGCTTCACAACATGGGCTCCGAACTCTGGCTCCAGCTCACTAACCCGAGGCCATCTCCCATGTGCCAGTCTGCAGACCAGTGCCCGCCGTCATTAATTTTCTCCCAGTCTGCGGGAATAATAAATTGGCCACATGGTGAAATTTTTATAAAGCTCGAGATATTATATTCCCATTACTCCTTTCTTCCTTTTATTAAAACTAAAGGCTATTTGGTTCATGCAACAATGGTGATAGAGAGAAGCTTTTTGTACATCTGTCCTTGTCAGAGTCGAGCATTAGCACGTCTTTGTGGGTCCTTTCTTCTCCCGCTATGTCTTACTGGTTTGTAGATCTCAGAGCCCTCAGCACCTCACTTAAAAAATGCTGTCTCAAACAAGCCATAGTTGCATGTGTGCCTGCCAGTTTTAAGAGCAAAGTTATTACAATGTGAAGGGACTAAAGGCAGATGTCTGGATATAGACATATAGTGGATATTTAGTAGCTGTTTAGAGTTTACATTTGGTCTTGTGATAATGCAGTTTTATGTTACAGCTTCCCTCCAACTGAGTTTCACTTCATTGGGTTTTTACCTGTGAATATTTAATATTAATGTAACTTTTGGCAGGAAATCTTTTTTAAGGAAATGGTTTTATTCCCTGGAAGGTTTTTCTTCCTTTTTTTTTTTTTTTTCACTGAAGCCCTTGTTTAAGAATCATCTCCTTGTGTCATTTATTGATCCTATTTTTTTTTTAAGAGAGATTTTTTGCTATAGAGCGTGTGTGCTTACCAGAAAGATAGAAAGTGAGAAATCACACCCCACCCCACCCCTAGGGGCAATGGCCATGCTGCAATCCCTTCTCCTCCATTCTCCTCTTGGGATCTTGGGCAACTACACACATGCACCTGGCATGAGTTTAAGCCACTGGATCCGGGACTCGAACCACAGTCGACGACGTGGGAGTCCAGTGACGTAAACATTATGCCGTCTGCTGGTCCCTTGTTGATCCTTCTTAGTGCTGACAGTGCCTCACTTCACTTTGTCAACAGCGACACGAATGAAGTAGACATTCCACCCAACACTCGTGTTGGCACCAAGCGCTTCATGCCCCCAGAAGTGTTGGACGAGAGCTTGAACAGAAATCACTTCCAGTCGTACATCATGGCTGACATGTACAGCTTTGGACTCATCCTTTGGGAGGTTGCCAGGAGATGTGTATCGGGAGGTAAGAAATGATGATGTCCTCAGAAACTACTATTGGAGCTACGAAAATCTTTCCCTTCTCACCAGAACTCAGTGAGTTTTGTGTACAAAACCAGGTATTCTTTTATTTCTCCCTTTATTTCAGTCACTGTGCTCCAGGAAATGATAGTTGACATTTTAGAATAATCTTTGCCTTCTCACTTGCTGCCGAATCCCTGTTAGAGACGGCGTCCGCTTCCCCTGCTGCTCAGAGATCACCCTCTTCCGTTCTGAGTCTTTTCCCCCTTCCCTCCTGGGCTCTTCCTCTAGCAGTTGGTCCATCAGGTCAAACCCCCTTTCACACCCTTCCAGCTGCTGCTTACTGGCCTGCCCACCCCATCCCCATCCCCACTCCAGTGCCCCATGCCCTGTGACCTCTTCACAGAGATGACAGTAGGACATACGTGGGGAATGGAACACACTTTCCTTAATTCCCCTACTTTGTAAAACTTCCTCATAAAGCAATATGAAAACATGGGTCTTTTATCAAAAGGAAAGTAAAGCATCAGAATATTGTTACTGCCCATCATAGTTTTTCTGCAAACCTAAGAATTCCCTAGTAAGACCGATTACAGTGAAGATGACGACACCCTTACATCTTCAGGAGCATATCATTTGTCCTATTTTGATTATTCTGCATAACCTGTCGTCAATGGATTCCAGTGCCTTTTCGTAAGGAGCTAAATCTTGGGCTCTTCTGTATCCAATACCCTGTATGTTGTTCCGCAGGTAGATGTGCGTATGAAAAGCCTTGCTGCTGTTGGCATTCTTCATAATGGCCAGTTTTAACTCATCTTCAGAAAAGCGTGAGCTTGCCCATAGTTCTGAAAGGGTAGCGTGCACTTACCTAGTACCGGGGGGTTTTCTTGTAGCTTCTGTGTGTGTCTGTGACACTTTGGGCAAGTGTTTGACCTTTTCTTTGTTTCACTGTTCTCCTGTTAAGAGTGTATCTACCTCAGACAGTTGTTGAGAGGTTTCAGTGAGTGTAAGGAGAATTAAAACTGCTTGCCACATACATGGTACTTTGTACATATTATCTATTGTTAATACTCATTTTGATTTTATTTGGTTGAGCCCCAGCAAAACTAGACTCACATTTAGATATAAAGAAGAAACAGTTCACCAACAAGCATTCATGCTTCTATAGAAGGAGCATCCTTAATGCCTTCTAATCACCTTGGGAATTGTGAGCCTCTTTTCTTAAATTTTTATTTATTTATTTGGTTTTTAACAAATTTTTGCTATAGGGCGCATGCATTCAGCTGAGAGACAGAAAGTGAGAAAGCAACCCCCAGGGGGATGGCCATGTCACAATCCCTTCTCCTCTCAGGATCTTTGGCATGCACACACATGTGCCTGGCATGAGTTTTAAGCTGCTGGGTCCGGAGCTCAAACCACGGTTGACTGTGTGGGAATCCAGTGTTGTGAACCTCTTTTAAGCAGTTTAACTCAGAATACATTGCCTCTCAAGTGAGAGAACTCTTTTCTCCAAAAGTAAAGACACAATGTAGGACATTACCCTCTAACTAGATATTAAACAAGTCTCTCATCTTCAGCATGAGAAAGAACATGCTTTATGAAGAGTAGATGAGTCTGGTTTTGAAAACTACACTACATGTGATTAAGATAGGTTTATAAAGTTGAAAGTACAATAGAGAGAAGATTACTTTTCTAATGATGTTTTCCTGAACAGCTAAAATGAATAGGACTGCAGGAAATCTATATTCAAAAGCCTGTGGGCCAAATACAGGAAAGGTGATTCTCAGTTTAAAAACAAGCTAGCTTTATGTAAACAGGAAGTTATTCATTGCTCAGCTGGGGCTGTCTTTCCATAGGAGATTTGAGGGGTACTGAAGTATTCCCTTTACCCCTGCAGGAGGCTGACACATTTCTCAGAGATTCTTACCAGCCTGGCCCATAACAACTGTATGGCCTTGGGCAAGTCACTTAATTACTTGCGCAAAGTTTCTTTATTTGAATATTGTGGAAAATAACATTGTTAAATGTCTGTGAGAATTTTCTAAGACAAATTATATCACATTCCTGACTCTGCCCTTGGTATGCGGTAGGCTCTTAACGGATGAGCTTCTTGTCATTTTCTGAGGCAAAGCCCACAGCATTCAGTTCTGTGATACGTTCTTTGAGGAAGCTCTTGGAGTTTGGGGGGGCCTTGTTTTTCTGGTTCAGGCTTTTTTGGGTGAAGGAGACACACCCAGATCTGGGCCCTTCAAACTGTGGGAGGAAAATGGAGGAAGTTTGGGGTCTCACACCCAGAATTAAAGGGCAACTCACATGGCAAGTTTTGAGACTTGCTGTGACAGGGAGCAAGAGGCAAGGTCTAGGTTCAAAGCCACAGCTTCACTCGTTTGTGATTATGCGTGGTTGACTCCACCATGTCAGCGGAGAGGTGTGCACCCGCCCCACCACCCATCAGTACTCCAGGTCACAGCCCCCACCGTCAGGCATGGAGGAAAACGTGAGCTGGGTTAAATGGACAGGGTCCCTGCCCTCGAGATGCTTCCAGGGCCTTGTCCTGAGACTTAGGCTGGGAGGGGAGCGGCAGGGCAGTGCGCACACGCGAGCCAGCCACTGTGCTCGGGTATCTCTAGCGATGCAGCACGGGGAAGGACCTGTTACCATGGGGAACAGTTAGACTGTGGTCACAGCAGGGGACGGAACAAAGGGCGAGTTGAAGTGATCTGAGACGTTGTTTGATATTTCTGCTCTTTTTTGATCTTCTCTGGGTTTGTCTTTACAAGAAATGGAATAACACAGTCCCCAGATTTTGCCAGAGTAAACCCCAACAAATTTCACGATGTAGTGTATAAACCTGTGACCTTGATGGTATCATGTTTTTCAGGTGAAAGGCAATAACATTTCCATAAAAGATGATTTACAATCACAAGGGAAGGTGCTCTAGAAAGATTGTTCAGAGCAGCAGTCTCTGAGGACAGGAGCTGCTTATAATTACTGTGAAAACTTAATCAGATAAGGCTTAAGGAAGGCGAAACTAGCTTGAAATTTTTTTTAATATATCAAGAGGAAAAGGGTAGAATTAGACACAAGAAGTTAGTTTAGTGTGATGAGTGCCATAGATTTCCGTTTCTTCACCCTTCTTTCAGTAATACATTTTTTGTTTTTGAGAGATTTTTGTTATAGGCGTGTACACTCGCTGGAGAAAAAGAGAGACAGAAAGCGAGAAATCACCCCTGAGGGGCAGATGGCCACGCCACAACCCTTTTTCTCTGCTCTCCTAGGACTCTGGGCACACATGCACACCTATCTGGCGTGAATTTCAAGCTAGAAGATCCAAGACTACAACTGCGTCCGTATGAGAGTCCAGCCCTTAACTACTATTCTACCTGTGGACTCCCCCATATTTTCCTAATAGTTATGTATTCCTTGTCAAAAATTTGAATAAGGGACCAGCAGTTAGTGTAATGGCTATGTCGCTGGATTCCCATGTAGTAAACTGCAGTTCGCATCCCAGACCCGGTGGCTTAAAAAACTCACACCAGGCACTTGTGCGTGCGTGCCCAAGATCCCAAGAGGAGAATGGAGGAGAAGGGATTGCGGAGTGGCCATCCCCCCGGGAGGTGATTTCTCATTTTCTGTCTCTCTCCCTCTCTCTGTCTGTCTGGCGAACGCATGCGCCCCATAGCAAAAACCTCTTAAAAAAATAAACAATTTGAATAAGTACAGAAATTTTAAAGATCAAAATGAAAATCAGACAATTCTTAAACTTTAAACATTTGTGGTTAATATTTTTGGTATAGATAAGTTTCCAAGCTTTTTAATGAAGTTTATTTATTTTCGGAGAGGGGGAGAGGTGCACACCCATGGTAGGGATAGGGTCCTCATGCCATAGTCCTCCTTCCAGTCCTGCAGCCAGCCAGGGCGGTGGGTGCACCCCTGGGCACACTCAGCATGTGCAGGTAGACCCAGGAGGTTCACCCTGAGTCCTCCTACATGGTCTCCAGCATCATGCAGCCGTGTCCCCACTGCCTGTGCTGCCATGGCTGGCCCCAAATTTTTAATGTGCAAAAGCATTTCTATGGCTGAGCCAAAAATATAAATCTGACAGTTTGCTCAACTAGGAGATAGAGTTTCACATTTATTGTGATATGCATAATCTTATCCCACTGGCACAGGGATGTGGTGGTGCTGGGATGATCTGACCTACCACCTGCAGTGGGATGTGGGTGTTTGTCTCATGCTCATGAAGAATGAGCGACTTGGACATAGAGAGGAGATAGCAAGTGAGAGTTTATAGAAGGAAAGGAAAGGAAGAACGGAGCTCCCAAGCAGGGAGTGGGTCCTGGAAAGGGGATTGCCAAAGAGGAGCTGGGGCGGGTGGTGGGTGAGCCTATCTGGTTGGAGGAGCTTTGTCCTGGCTTGCTTTTTTGTGCGTTTGTTCCCCTTATGGTGGGAGCTTATTTCTCTCAATTTTGGAGTGGGCCTCAAAGGTTAGGAGATTCTTTGTCTAAAAGCTTTGGACCATAAAAACCATTATCTCATCCTCTTCCCGGAATGTGGTGAGGCCTGGAAAATAGCCTTCATTTTTGGTCTGGGTCATGCTGCCTAGGTCAGTCACTGAGCCACTGATGTAAGCCATCCCTCCTGAGCTAGCAGCCGAGCTGCTGTGTCTCCATCTTGAAACTTAGCCATTTTGTGACGCCATTTTGAGCCTATACCCTAACTTTATTTTTAGAGTCCCTGTCTCTTACCACAGTATAATTATTATGAAAAGTTAATCAGATAAGGTTTACTTTGGCAATAGAAATAGTCTCATATTTAATGCAGCATGAGTTCAGAATCTGTCTTCCCAATTTGCATTCAGATTTAATTCAGATTTCTAGAAACTTGGTCTTTATAAAATTAGAAATAAATTTGAGAGACTTGTTTTACTTAGCTCTTGGAAATTAGGGGGAAAAATGGCTTGAAGACCTTTGATAATCATTTTCCTTTGGCTTTTTGTTCATTTTTTTTCTATATTAGATTAAGTACTATTTGAGTAATATTTTTTCAAGATTTATTTTGCTGTTGTCAGTATGAACTCGTCTTTAATGTAAATAGCACTTTCTTTTGAGAATAGCATCTTAGGCTATTTCTCTATCATAAAAGCAGTCATTAACAATACATGGTGCTTGCAGGTATAGTGGAAGAATACCAGCTTCCCTATCATGACCTGGTGCCCAGTGACCCCTCCTTCGAGGACATGAGAGAGATTGTGTGCATCAAGAAGTTACGGCCCTCGTTCCCCAACCGGTGGAGTAGTGATGAGGTAAGGCTCAAGGTGACCGTGTGGCCAAGATGGCCTCCCAGTCTTCTCTGCTTCTGCCGAAATTCCGGTGCTCCTTGCAGAAATTCTTCGTTTTTTCTTTTTCTTTTCTTTTTTTTTTTTTTGGAGAGGTTTTCGCTATAGGGCATGTGCTCGCCAGACAGACAGACAGAGACATAGAGACAGAAAGCGAGAAATCACCCCCCAGGGGGGGATGGTCACGCCGCAATCCCATTCTCCTCCATTCTCCTCTCGGGATCTTGGGCACGCACGCACACGTGCCCGGCATGAGTTCTTAGCCACCAGGTCCGGGACCTGAACCCTGGTCGACTACGTGGGAGTCCAGTGACATAGCCATTACGCTAACTGCTGGTTCCCTTCTTTGTTTTCATGGTGATGATAATGGTGCCTCCTGTCAGGAGTTGATATGGAGATAAGTGCAGTGTATACATTATCTGTTCCTTTTTTCCAGTTTCATTCCATTTAGCCTCGTCCAGAATATATCGAGCAGGTTGGCGTTTAGCCTGCCTAACAGAAAACATTATTTCACTTAATCATGGTGTCCTGACAGCTGCCTAAAGCTATTATTTCTCTCTAGCTCACCCTCTCTGTGTTTTGAAAGCATCGTGATTTTTCTTCACTACAAACCCCCATACAGCACGCTTCCATTTTGATAACAGAAACATGGTAGGTATCTGAAGAACTGAGTCTTCTATACCCGGAAGAGATACAAGCTGCCCAAGTCGAGGTGTCTGATTGTGTTGTGTGTCCCTGTTAAATAGTGATGAAATGCAGTGTGAGCAAACCCATGTGCAACTCGGCTCTGAGGATGTAATGGTGAGACCCACTCTGGTTTGCAGAGGAGCCTTTAGGAAGGAGGCAGTAAGACAGGCAGGCCTTGTCAGTCCTGACACAGTCTCCACGCTCCATATTCCTCTCCCAGCCTCTCAACCTTCAGACACACTGAGCCACAGAATTCTCTGGCAGGCTGGATATTCAAGATGAGTTTGATGCATCCCCCCCAGGAGAGTAAACAAACTCGTATTAAGTGTGTACCGAAGTTTCTGCAGACAAATGGACAGCAGTATTTATAACCTAATTCTTCAGGATAAAATTTGTTTAAAACCCACCTTTGGTTCATTGGTTCTGTGTCTAGTTACCGAAATGCTAAATAATACATATGTTTTCCAAGGACTGTGCAGAAAGCTTCTTGAGATGCTGGAGTTGTGTTATTTCAGAGCTGGTTATGGGCATTGGCATTACTTGAAATCCAGTGGCTGAGGATTATTAATGAAGTGAAAGTGTGCTTTTCAACAGGAAGACCAATAATTGATATACCACATGAGAACACAGGAGAAAGTTCTAGTGATGCCGTGCACAGGTCATTAATCTTGTTAAGTGGTACGGTGTGTGATGCTATTATTGTGGTAGACAGCTGTGATTTAGGAATAACCATGTTTATTTGAATAGTATGGGGTGAGATAAAGGATTTAAGCTGTCAAATGTTGTAAGCAACCTGGGAGTGGAGAAGAATGCCAGCTCCCCAGGTATTTTTCTATGTGCTTCATACTGACTTCAGAGGCCCCTTTTTCAGGTGGCAAAGCCACCTCCTTCCCAGGGAAGACCTGAAAATCTGTTTGAGTCTGTGTAATTTTCCAGGAACAGGAATTTCTATGGAAGTTTACATTGACGTGGTTGTAAAGGTACTTTTTCCTAATATATTCAGACTTCACAAACCCCAAGCTCAAAGCCAAATATCCAGTGCCAGCCTTGCAGATAATACGTTTCTCTACCATTACTCCAATTTTCCTCTTCCCTCTCGCAGTGTCTGAGGCAGATGGGGAAACTCATGACAGAGTGCTGGGCTCACAACCCTGCGTCGAGGCTGACAGCCCTGCGTGTTAAGAAAACACTTGCCAAAATGTCAGAGTCCCAGGACATCAAACTCTGATCGGAGGGAAAAGGACACATCTCTGCAGAAAGCCAGCAGATACTCTTCTGTTTGTGGTCAGGACAAAGGATGTTAAAGAAGCACTCGTCGTACGGCCTTGAGCAGCGTCCTCCTTCCCAGGGGTTCGGACCTCACTTCTCAGGGAGCTCCCTGGACAAAGACAGAGATGTTCCCAGAAGCACAGGTTCATCGTGTCTGTTTATAAGAGGGAGAAACCGCTTGGGTAACTTGTTCAAGATACAGTGCATGTTGCTTTCTAAGAAAGCCCTGGATTTTGGGATTGCCTTTTTTTTTTAAGATGCTTTAATTTTGCCAAAATAAATAATGTAGATGTCTTAAGGTTTATAGTATTATAGTTGAAATAATAACTACAGAAGTTCTTCCCAGAAACAAAGCTAGAAGGTCAATTAAAATATGGTTGCTCTCTACAAACCAAAAGACGGTCTGTGAAGTTGGAGAACGTAGAATGGAACTTGTTGTAACACTTCTCCCTGCTTGGCCTCTGCTGACCACTCGGCCAGCTCTGCGTCTGAGGCTGCCACAGCACTGTGAATGCACGTGGGCACAATACCACCTGTCTGGGACACAGTTCGGCACTCCCACGGGTGGCCTTTTGCAGTCTCAGACATTGTGGAACAAATGAAGGTTTTATGTGGCTCTGATAAAAGTAAGTGTTGACAGGTGTTTTTCAGAACCACATGGTGTTTCTGGTTGTGTTAGGCGTGTCTTTCAAGGTAAAATCCCTTGCTCTTCATTAAACACAAACAAAGCTTTTTCATGTGCAGAGAACTGACCTGTGCATGCTTTTGATCTCTCAAATCAAAGGATCGATATTAAATAAAATGGCCATGAGTTGTGTTGAAGACCAAGTGCTTTACAGCAGAGATAATATTCTCTTGCATGGTGAGAAACACGTGCAAGGTAGGGGAGGAGGGCGAGGATGCAGATGGCTCATTTCTGGTCTCCTGGAGAAGTCAGTCTCAGAAGCACAAGCCAAAATTAGGCACACCTTATTTAGGGTAGTTAGAGATGCTTCCTTTCTGTTGTGATCTGCTTTTTGGCTTTGTTTCTTGTATCCGAGTTAAGGCATGAAGGAGAAACAACTGTCAGATTAATGTAACTAATTTTAAAATAGATAAATGTCACCTCCAGATGGGACAGCAGAAGATCATTAGCAGAGGCCACAAAGTAGTTTGGCTGCTGTGATCCTAGAATAGATCCCGATCAAGAATTTGCTGCGTTAAGTGGTCATTTCACACCTTGGGATCGCTGACTAAATTTATTTTATTCTTATGGTGTTTGACTCACTGTTTAATTATTTTTTCCCCTCTGTGGCACTTGTGTAAAACATCTCTTCACCTTTTTTTCTGTGGGGTTTTAACTTTTGAACAAAATGATGCAATCACCAACAGGGCCAATATTCCTTAGCAACAGGCTTTAGTAAAGCTGAAAACTGTACATATCCTTCTCAACTTTCCTCGTATACATTTCCTTACTGTGGTTTTCTTTTGCTTCTTAGAAATTCTGTCATGGTGAGTAAGAATTTGGAAGTACCTCCCCCTTGGCCTTTAGAAAAAAGACATTCCTTCCAGAATACTCCAGGGGGCAGTGTTTCATAATACATTTTCTCCATTGGATGACGGAAGGATGGAGGATTTTTGAAAATTTGACAGCTACATGAAAAATGAGAAAATATTTTCCTAACTTCTAAAGTAGGATTGCAGCTGGTGACTTGTTCATCCAGAAAACATCCTAGGGCAGTGAGTGTGTGAGAGCTGTGCTTACAGCGGGGGAAAATCAGAAGGAGAAATGTCATTTTTGGTTCCCTCATTCAAGTCCCAGTGCTTCCTAGCCACCATTTGTTTGCAGCTGAGGAGAAAGAATTTCTTAATCCTTGAATTTGAAAAAAAAAAAAATTTTTTTTAAATTAAAAATAGTCAGTTCCCGGTATCAGTCTAACCAGAATGCTGCTTTTACTGGTAATTATAATAGCAGTATGATAGTTTCATTCTCTCATGTTAGATTATTGGGTTGTTGGGAAAGTCATGATGCATTTTAGCATAGCAAAACATAGAAAAACACATCATGATTTCCCAATGACCTGATACATTCTTTGGGATTGCTTAGAAGAGGAAGAGGTGGTTCGAGTTAAGTGTGGTGAACATCTGAGCCTTGAGAAACTTCAGAGCCTCTCATCAGCTCATCTGCGAGCGAACACATAAGCACGTATGCCAATCAAATGGAGACGTGTTTGTGTTTCTTGTATTTCCCCTAAATTTAAGCAAGGTTGGGCTTCCCTCTTAGAGCAGATAGTGTTTTATTTTTGGTAAATTCTTGAGATTGGACACCTTCCAACCCGAATATTTTGTGGAAGGTGATGGTTAGAAAGTGAGCTGGATTTCTAGGCAGGTGTTGGTTACAATGAAGAATGGCAGGAAATGAAAATAATCTCCAAATGTCCTCTATATTATCTGTTTGGTTGCTTTGGAAACAGTCCACAGCTTATTTTCTAATCCCTAACTTGATTGATTCACTAGAAACACTTAAAAATTACTCTGAGATACTTAAAAAGACCCACTTAGCTATTACAGTGTTTTGGTGAGACCAGTTTTTTTTTTTTTTTTTTTTTTTTTTTTTTTTTTTTTACAAATAGATTTTTCTTTGTATCTTCCCCAAATGCTTTTTTCTTAGGTAATACTAAATTATTCTTAAAGACTACCTACGTACTTCCTAATAATCCTTTATGCTTTTAAAATTTCTAGCAGCTCAGAAGTGGATTTTATTTTATTTTTGGTCTCGTACTCAGATAAGTGAGAGCCTGGATCTTAGCGGGGCACTTGTTGCTTACTTTCAGGACTGTTTCAAAGACTAAGATTTTCTTCTAACTTCTTTCCTGCCGTCAAGGAATCCTAAATTATTAGTTGTTAGATAAGTGTTGTATACTAAGATGTTCAGGTTTAAAGTTTATGTATGTGTGTATATATTATATAAATAAATGTGTATATATAAATATTATGTTCAATGTGGAGTCTGGCACAACTCCATTATGTGGGTTAGAGAGTAAAATATTATGGATGATAAAGTACTAGATGAAACATAATATTTATTTATGGAAGTGTGTAGAGTGTTAAATCTCAAGTGAAGTGCTATGGACATTGTATATGAGAGGTTCGGCCTTCAGCCTCCTGGAAAGCACCGCACAGAAGTCACTAGTGACCATTATTTTTCTTCCCCACACAGAAAGCTGCTCAGAAAACACACTGAGATTTTATTTATAGGGAATGCTTTGGCACATTTCAGTCGCTGTGTCGTCAAGTATAGCAGGCACTTAGGAACGGCCGGTTTTCATGTTCCTGGGTCATGCATATTCATCAGAAGTTTTATGTTGTTGATCTGTTCTGGGTTTTCTTTGTTGGTAGGTGGAAAGAAACTGAGAGAAGTATAATGTTTTAGACTTAAACATGTTCAGTAGTCGTATCTCCTTCGAAAACTCAGTCCTGTAACAGTAGAAATGAAAGAAGTGGCATTGGAAGTGACTTAGTTCAGCCATTATGATTTCTCTTGTAAAGCAAAACAAACAAAAAATAAAGCGCCATATACTTTGGAGAAAAGCTGGCAATATATAGGGATTTTGTTGTCTCTCTGTTTCAAAAGAAGACTCATTTGTGTTCTTCTGGGGAACCAGTGCCTTACAGAATTTGTACATACTGTAATTATTCAAGACTAGGGAACAATTGTATTGTATTTGTTACAAATTGTATATGGCTTTGTTTTAACATTCCCCTAAATAAAATGGTTTCATTCTTTCCTTGAAAAACACATGACCATTATTTTACAGTTGTGCGTTTTTTTGTCTTTGAAACTGTCACATGATAACAGGCGGAAGGCAGCAGTTCAGGGGGCAGGTGTAGGTATTTGTACGCATTGTGGCAGAAGGACAAGAGGAATGGTCTGATGGCTTCGATTTTTTTCTGTAATTAGGAGGAAAGTCATCTGCTGAGAGCGAGGGGGACAGGGAGGGAAGTCAGTGGGTCGAGAGAAATGAAGAAGGTTTAAAATTGCACTGGGGAATTAGAGCCTACTGGGCAAACACAGCCAGATGGTTATGGACGATGCCAAGAGCCCAGGGAAGACTGATGACATTGTGAGGCTCAAAGGGCAGAGAGCGTGGACTGTGGCCCACAAGCGACCTGTGTGTGAATCTAGACTGTCACATTCTCTCAGCCATGTGGTTCTAGGCATATTTTGACCTCTCAAAGATAAGGTTTCCTCCCCATGAAGATGAGAATCATGTTGGCATTCACCCCATGGAGTTGTTCTGAAGATGAAATGAAATAATCCATGCACCAGCCATGTGGTAAGTACTCAACTATTGCTATTAGCTACTCTTACAAATTCATGGTGCCACCTTTCTATGTGGTTTCCTTTAAGTTTATTTCTTAAAGAGAAGACAGGCACCCCCAACACCTTGTGGTCCACCCCCAACACCTTGTGATCCACCCCCCAAGTCTCAAGCAGCTCAGACAGTGGGCACACGGGCACACTGCGTATAAAGGAAGGCCCCAGGACATGAACCCGGGACCTTTCCATGTGAGTCTAGTTGCTCCCTCACTGTACCACCACCCAGACTTGGTTTTATTTTTCTATAAGCAGCTCAACGATTGGCAGAGAGGCAGCGACAGTTGGAGTCAGTCAGGGTTGAGTTTATCGGTTGAGTTTATTTTCCATACGAAGCATGGAAAATAGGAATTACTGTCATCAAGGGGATGGGTGGAAGGGCCACAGTTCAGAAGGAATCAAATAGAGGAGGCAGCCAGTGTACCAAAAGAGGTACCATAACAGGGAATCCTGAGGGGGTTGAGTTTATATATTAACAGTTACTGAGAAGAGGGGCTGTGATCAGAGTTGAGATTCCAGAGGGGAACAGCAACACCCAGGACAGGCTGAGGTGGATATGATCACAGGAGTGGGCGGATTTAGCAGGTGGACAAGATTGCTGGTGGTAACAGAGAAAACCAAACCAGGCCTTTGGATTCATCATCCTTGTAGATTTTGAAGTCCCCCCAGGAAGGCAATCTTGAAGAGAGGAGAATTGTCAGGCAGAATTCTCCAGGGCCACAGAAAGAATGGGTGGGCCATCATTAGTGAGATAGGCTGGTAAGCTTGATATCCTTCAGGAAGTGCACACAGGTCAGTTTTTATGCAAAGGTGACGATCTAGAAACACCAGACACTATGAGAATTCTCAAAGTTCTTCCTTCCTCCACGCCATCAGGTACTTGGTGTGTGGAAGGATGAGACTGCGCTGTTGCCCCTGAGGGTTGTTTTTCCCATGGATTGTGAACCCTGGAGGGCAGGATGGGAAATTTGGTTTTGAGAGATTCTGTGGAGATTAGATCATGAGAGAGGAAGCCCAGACTGTTTGGGAGTAGAGAGTACAGGAGAGTTTACATTTGAGTTGCCAAGGGCTGGAAAACTTGTGATTGCCCACACACAGCCAGGTCTGCTGGTCCGAGAGAATGTGTCCCAGTTTTGGTAACAGACTAACCAGATTTAAATCCCATGTTTTTTTGTTTTGTTTGTTTTTTCCCCTGCCAGAGAGTGTGTATACCCATCAGAGAGACAAAGAGAAGAGGGAGAAAGCAACCCCTAGTGGGGCATGGTTATGCCACAATCCCTGCTCCACTTAGCCATCACGTCTGGATCTGGGGCATGCATTTGTACACAGCATGCATACACACCCTTTGTGGTTTCAAGCTTCCAGGGCCAGGATTCAAACTGTGTAGTCAGCCATGTGAGTTCTGACTCCCTCAACCACTAGGGCATGGGGCCAACCCAAAGTCTGTCATTTTCACTTTCTCACATCTGTGGAAGTACATAATCTCTGAGCCCAAATCTTCTCATCAATAACTTTGGATTAAAATATCCACTGTAAGGCCAACAGGTAGTGTGGTGGTTAAGGTGCTGGACTCCCACATGGCCAACCGCAGTTCAAGTCCTAGATTCAGTGGCTTGAAATTCACACTGGGAGTGTATATGTGCATGCCCAAAATCCCAAGAGGAGAACGGAGGAGAAGGGATTGTGGTGTGGCCATTCCCGCAGGGGTGATTTCTCATTTTTCCTCTCCCTTATCTCTCTGTCTGTCTGTCTCTCTGTCTCTCTGGTGAGCATATGCACCCTATAGAAAAAAAAAAAAAAAAAACTAAAAACAACAAAAAAAACAACTGAATGGGGCTCTCAGGAGGAGCAAAAACCTATTGCATATACGAAATATATATCAAAGTGTATAAATGACAACCCTATGCCAGGTGCATGGCAGGTACTTGTAAATACTGCTCTTTCTCACTTCACTGCCATTCATTTTACAGGGTGTGGATCTAGTCACATTTCACATAAGCCGAGTGTTGCCATTGGTTCACCTCGCCACCTTCTCTACACCCCTCTTCTTTCTGTAGGTGCTGGGCTTAAGCCCATTTTTCACAGGACTTGAGACAGGTAGTAGAGGAGAATGGGTTCTTCACGTAAGTTCACCGTTTTGGAAATTGCAAGCTTGGTTGCTGGGTCTGGTCACAGCAGTCGAGTACATATGACCACACTCTCGGGAGAACTTTTGTTTCAACAAAGTAATTCCTGTCCTAGGTTCCTACAGTTCATCAGCTGTCAGGGTCCCTGGGATTGATGAAGGTTCTGTGCCTGGCACCCACTTACTGGCAAAGAGGGACAGATACAGAAAGAGGCCATTTCCAGAACTTTCTGGTGACCTAAACTCAAAGGAAGACTGCTAAGTCTGGTCCATTACTGACGGCTAGGGTTTATCCCCCAAAGGTCGCTTTGGAACTTGGTCCCAGTGTATTGTCATTGGGAGGTGGCGAGACCTTTAAGAGGTAGGCCTGGTGGGCAGTCGTTGGCTCATGGAGGCATTGCCTCATGAATGGATTTCTTGAGAGCGAATGAGTTCTGGTTCTTGCCAGAGAGGTTAGTTCCCGAGAGAGGGGTCGTTATAAAAGGAAGATGGCCGAGTCTGTGTCTCAGCTCACACCCGCATCCCCTCTGCTTCTGTCGGCCGGGGTGTGACCGAGCTGGCCCAATGTCAGCCTACAGCTTGAAGCTTTCCAGCCACTACAGTGGTGAGTGTGATAAAGCCTTGTCCCTTATAAATCAGCAGTCTTGCAGTAGCAGGCCGAGACGCCAGTGTTGAGAAGGCGCGCACACTCTCCTACGGACAGCACCCTCCGCAGCAATCCCAGCCACCCGGCTCCACGTTAGGAGCCAACGGGCCGGTACAGGACCGAGTCTGCTGCTACCATGTGTTCCCTTTATTTAGTTTACATGGTTTTCATTTTTATCCGTTATCATTCTCTTAGATGGAACTTGAATTCTCTAGTTCAGCTCCAAGCCTCACTTCTCTGATTTTGCCGGGGTCCCAGTTGATATGTTGGGTTGCCGGAAAAGTCACGATATGTTTTTGTCCAGCATTTTGACTACTTCCTTAGCTCTGAGCAAATACCGGAGTTTGGGACCCCAGCACTGAATCTGTCCTACGTCACCATTGTTCAGCCCCCAGGATGGGATCATTTCCGACATTTATCTAGGCTGAGAGGAGGGATGGGGCGGGTCACTGTCCATCCAGGACACTTGTCTAAGTACTTTCTGAGGAAGGGCTGCCCCTGCTTCCGCCCTTCAGTCCACCTGTCCGCCTCGCAGTGGGAGCCCTTCCTTGCTCACCCTGGGCAGGGGTCGAGGGCAGGGTGGGATTGCTGGTAGCTCTGGGCCGTGCAGTGGGCTCAGCTTTCATTCCCTACCTCCTAGTATAGTTGGTGACAAACTTCACTTAAAATGTGACCTCTGCGGGTTGGGCCTGGCACTGTTTACCGCTCCCCGGGGAATTTTGGCGTCGATGTCCCGAGACACCAACTCTCACCCATAACCGCTCCTTAGTATCAGCTGGAGCTTCCGAAATGCCCAGGCTACGGCCAGACCCGTGAGGTCAGCATCTCTGGAGTTGGGACCCAGGCATTCGTCTCGGTGTTCCTGGGGACTGCGCTGAGGCTACTGAAGCAGCACCTCCTAGCACCCCTTCCTGCTGCGAGGGGCCGTGTCCTAATTACCATCCATTCAGGAGTCAAAGGCTTTTTGTCCCACGGAAGAAACCCATGGTGACTCAACACAGAGGAGGACTTTGTTAGGAAGGAATGAGGGAGGCAGCACTTTCTCTTGCTTATAAATATAATTTATTACCTGTTTAAAAATTCTTTCTTACATTTTGTACATGTTGGCCGACAGAATAAATGCAGGCAATTTACAAACCAAGGGGACTGCAGGAAAAATTGAGAGAGGCAGCCAGGGAGAGAAAAGAGGCACACCCGGGGCTGGGCTCCCTCACCTCGCCACACAGCAGGGCCAGCAGGGCGGCGGCGGAAGGTCCAGACATGCCGCCTCCACTGGGGAGCTTTTAGAAAAGGGATTGCATAGAAGATACAGCAAGAGGGAACTCCACGGCAACAAAAGAAGTGCTCTGCGTCGGAAAAGCCAAGGTGGTGGTGTTTTGTTTAAAAAAGAAAAACAACAATGCACAACAGCTTAATCTGACATTTCTGCAGTCCAGCTGTTCCGGGGGGACAGCAGGCGGATGACACAGGTCCTCACAGACCGCTGAGGACTGGACTCTGACAGGCTTGTTTGTCTTCTTTAGAAAGAGCAAAGAGGACGGTCACCTACTTGCTACACGGCACAACAGTACACTCAACACGCACCACACGGACACCCCCACCCCGGCACACGCACAGTGAGGAGGTTCCCTGCAGACGGGCTAGAGGCATGCGGTCCGAAGGGCGAGGGCTCGCTGCTGCTCGTAGGTCTCAGCGGGAAGGGGACAGTCGCACGTTCGGCTGGCCCTCGTGGCTGCCCCGTGCCCCAGGCCTGGCGGAGCACACATCTGAGTTTTTACCCCTGTGTCTCCAGATGTCATTAAGGCCTTTATGAGTGGAAAAGGCAAGAGCATTCCCTGCTAGTTCTAGATTCCTCGCTCCGAAACGGGTTGCTTTGAACATCGAGAACAGCTGGGGCAAGGTTTTCCGGGGTTGCCCCACCGCACTGCTGAGGATCAGAGGCCAAGAGCTTGGCAACCCTTAGGCTGCCGATCAGCCGAACCGGCCGACTAGTCACTCCACACCCCAGGGCTGAGGGTTGCTCTGTGTCAGTGCTGTCAGGTGCAGCAGCAGGTGACAGTGCCTAGTCCAGGAGACCTTTGGAATTTAAGGATGGCACAGGATTTAGGCTTCTTGTAAGGAACCCTGAAGTGTTATGACGTGCAATTTGTAAATCTGCCGAAGCCCAAATCAGAAACGGTGTGTTCAAAGGCCGATGTACTAATAGTACGTGATATGGCTGGTGGGCGGCTGGCTCTGTCAGGGCAGCTTCCTCGTTTTCTACTCAGTGACTAGGAGGCCATGACTCTCACAATGTTCTATAAGGATTCCCAGCTTGGGATTCTAGAGATTTCTGTACAATAGGCCAGAGTTGGAAGTATACAGCGGGCAGGCAGCAAAATAGCCTCTTACAGCCTGTTGGCTTTATGTGTCGGTACGTTTGTGGGGTACCTGTTGGCTTATCCTGGAGATGCCTTCCTGACCATGCTAAAGTAGGTCTGTGGCATAAATACCTGTGGCGAATGAACCCATTAATATCCCACCACAGAATATAGAGCGACAGGTTCCCTGGAAAACACGGGAGCCATGGACTCTTCTAAAGACAGGCTGTTAAAGTAGGATGTCTGAAAATGGGGGAAGCACAAGGTCACTAGGACTACAGGCTCGAGAAGTTCATTGTTGGACCCAGTCTGTAGAGAAAACCCACCCACTGGCATATAATGCCATCACCCCACTTTTCAAAAATAGGTTTTCAGGCCAGCATGTGGGAAATATTTATGACTTCATTTGGCTTACGTGGCCTGTGTGGACATAGATTTAAATTAACATTGGTTAAAATATATTTATTCCCCTTATGCTTTATTCCATTAAAAAAATCATTAGATATGCAAGGGAAATATTTCAAAGTGATCATTACAGCCAGAGATTACACAAATAGATCTCGTAGGGTAGATAAACAGTACTTCATTGCACAGAGGCAAAGTTCAACATTAGCTCAATCAGGTTAAAAAGCATATAAAAATAATACAAAAACAAAAAACCAAAACCAAAGTATAATAGTTGGTCCTCTGAGGCACTCGAAAGGTAAAAAAAGTTTTGTTATCTTGAGATAATCAATAATAAAAATAGTTTTCCTTCATAGAGCTACAAAACCTAATGTTCATTGACTATTATTATCTTGACAAGTGATTGGCTTTGAGCAATGATGTTCCAATTCACAAAAGCTCCTCCCTTCTGAAAGAAGATGGATTCAGCCCAATTCCACTGCAGCTGTGTTTGCGTGGCCCTCCTTTCTCTCACTGGCCTCGAACTTGTGCGGAAGCCTGTGTGAAACTGATGACTCGTCCAGAGCAATTGGTCAGCAAAAACTCACGTTCAGCATGAAGACTGAACACGTGACAAGTCACCTCTGTCTTTACATTCTCTCTCAGATCTTGTATAGATTTCTATTTGCTTGGCCCCACAGGGGCGGACCTGACAGAGGCCAAGGCCTGTGACTTCAGGGGAGGGAATGGTCCCTTACTGGCTCTCCTCTGATACACTAGAGAAGAGCAGGGCAGACTGAGAGCACAGCGCTGTGTCCCCGGCAGACATACACAGAAGGGGACGCGAGACAAGAGTCTCGTTTGCTCTTTTCCAGAGGAAGCGAAACGTCTTGATTCAACCCTCTGAATGTTTATTTTGAAGATCTCTTACTTATCGGAGAAACACCTTTTAAAAACCATTACTGGATTTGTAGTTTCCAGAGTGTTCTAAACTTGGTCCCCATGACTTTTTCCTAAAGAATGGCTCTACTGTTTGATAGTTGATAGATTAAAACTAAATAGATAGATAAAATACTACTACATATGAAAATGGCTAATGATGCAGTTTAATACAGGACACCTCACCTCCAAAATTGTTCTGCTCCTGAAGAGCTTACGTCGCTCCTGTGAGGGTGGGAGCCGTCTGAGTAATGGAGGTGACCATCCACTGGGGAAGGTGTTGTGAGAAGCCTGTTAGCTGAGAGTACCTCGGTGTGAAAGTGTTTGTCATCACTGTGTGCCCGGTCATCAGTTCTGGATCCAACTTCTATTTTCTCTAGATCACTTTAAGAGGATTTGGATGAATATGGTGTGAAGAGAACTAAAACAGGACAAAACTCTGCCTTGAAATTCCCAAATCCAGAAGCTTTTTTCTTCTCCTTAACAATCACAATTGTTTCTTTCTTAGACATAGTATCCCCATTTGCATATATGTGACATTTCTTTCGGGCAGCGACTGCTTACAACTTCTGGAGATAAATATTAGAGAAATAAAAGACTTAAATTATACAAAGCCCAGCGAAAACCACGAATGGTGAAAATAAGAATTCTTCAAAAACTGTTTTATACAGATTGTATGTATTTCTATTACAAGAAAGCAACTTAAGATGCTTAAGTTGTGTGGATGAGTTTGAAAATGGACTAGGCTCATCATGACATGGGTGATTTAAGTGAAAAGATGTGAAGAATCAGGAAATGATGTATTCTAAGTGAAAATGTCCCCACATTTCTGTCATAAATCTCCTGTTTATCTGCATAGGTACTCATATCTCTTGTCAAATAACTTGGTGGGTTTTTATATTAAACTCAGGGTAGAGTGTGTTGCCAGCCACTAGATGGCACCATGCACAAATGATGTGGTTTCCCCCCATCCGGGGAAGTGAGGGCGGCTGTCCTCACAAGCTGTGGAAGCACTGGATTGCACTGAATGGCTGATGAAGTGGCTCCCTCGGAGATGAACTTGCATCTGGCTCTAGAGCAATCTCACAGCTATTACTCTACTCCAAAGGAGAAGGAAATCAGAATTTGTAGTGAAAATTATTTGATATAAATGGGATGCTGTTCGTCTGGAAGATGTCATTCGCTTGATAGGAATCATAACCAGAGTTCTATGACGGATGAGTGCCTCACTTACGAGGAATCCATTCCTTTTTCTGGTGCTGGGAGGTGGAACCAAAAACTAAGCATCCGAAGTGAACCCGCAAGGCCCCCCAGGGCTTCAGTGATATAGATCCTGTTGAACATTTCTGTCTCGGTGACTTTTTTAGCCATTTAGTAAAAGTTTTGGAATTGATTCATCTGCATAGCTATGTTTTTTCCTTCTACTTGTCACTGGGTATAAAAGTGCCCTTCTGAATAACTATGTTTTTTCCTTCTACTTGTCACTGGGTATAAAAGTGCCCTTGAGGGGACCAGCAGTTAGCGTAATGGCTATGTTGCTGGACTCCCATGTAGCTGACCACGGTTCGCGCCCCAGACCCGGTGGCTTAAAACTCACACTGGGCACGTGTACGTGCCCAAGATCCCAAGAGGAGAATGGAGGAGAAGGAATTGCAGCGTGGCCATCCCCCCGGGGGGTGATTTCTTGCTTTCTGTCTCTCTGTCTCTCTGTCTCTCTGGCGAGCGAATGCACCCTATAGCAAAAAAAAAAAAAAAAAAAAAAAAGAAAAAGAAAAAGAAAAACCTCTCCAAAAAAAAAAAAAGTGCCCTTGAGCTTCCAGTTCAGATTTCCAGTTCTAGATTTCATAGATGATTCTGCAACTCTAGTACAGGTAAATAGTCTTGACAACTTTACCTCCTCTTCCTCCATTGTTAAATATCTGTTTTTAATGTGTGGTTTTACTCATTGGTATAGACATTATTCATTAAATTAGTTTTAAATGAAATCTCCCTCTTCCCCAATCACTGTAACAAATATCTTTATATACGGAAATCCTAATGCAGGGAGTGGCCCAAGAGTGCTATGAGAGATTATAGACTATAAGTCAAAGACAGAAGGTAAGAAAGAAAAAGCATGAAAGAAGAGGCTCCGAAACAAGATAGCCACAGCTCCTCCGTGGGGGGTGGAAAATTCTGAGACTATCAAGAAGTCAAACAATAGAAGAGAAACTATATGTGGAAAGATGGGAGAAAACGTATCAAATGACTTCCAATTCAAATCCGGTCAGCAGCCTAGATACCCCCAGCCCGGAAGTAAGCCACAGTCATGTTTGAAGGCTCTGATTCATCCCTGTGGGTGTCTGTCATTCGGTCTTGGTTTGGCTATGGGGTTGTGGACTCTTTATTCCCCACCTGCTGAATGAATTGAGTCCCTGTGTTAAAACAAAGAGCCTGTGATGGGCCCAAGGAAATGTCGTAGTTTACACAAAATAGTCTGTTGACTTACATTTGCAGGATAAGTTTTTAAAAAGATAATTAAAGAAACTTTGTAAGTGCTGCTGAATATTAGGAAGGAAGAAATTAAGGGGGGTGGGTAGAAAACTACAAGTTCCTACTACTGGTGAACTTGCGGGAATAGATATCAGGAGACCAAGCCAGTAATAAAACAGAAATCACAACTAGCTAGGCAGTGCTGGGTCCCCAGAGAGGACAAATAATAAAGGGGTGCCATCCTCAGTGATAGGCACAACGCAATGATGCAAAGATGAGACGTGAGCGCCTAGCAGAGTCATCGCAGGTCTGAATAATCACTGCCCAAGTCAGAACTATTTGAAAGGCACAACATAGCCTGGGCACAAGACTAGCTGACTGTGTAAATGGTCCAGGTCAGAGTGCACTGTGGTCTTCAGACTGACGGGTGAGACTGGAGACTTCACAGCGGAAGCCCGGGATTCAGAACTTTGAGATGATCCAATACCCACCCCTTTATCTTGCAGGGGAAGGTTCTGTAAGGTGAGTGAAATGAGTTTTCCAAGGTCACACAGCTAGACAGTGACCAACCCAGAGAACTGGTTTCCTCATTGCCAGTTCAGAGGCCATTCCTCCAGCCACATTGCTTCCAAGGTAGACAGAGTCACCTGGGAGCCACACAACCACCATATTGTGGGCTTAATTGGGGAGCACTTCTCAAGAGAGGAGAGAGACCCCACCTGAGCGAGCTGAAAGAACAGACAGACAAAGCTAGTAAGGAAGTATTTACTGCTTTTCTGGGACAGAATGGTATGAGAAAGGTGAAAGGTCATGGGAGCAATGCCTAGTGACTTAAACTGGTGACCATACCCACCTTGTCATGTGAGAAAGGGAGACAGGTCTAGTAAATACCCAATACTAATAGTACCACTAACCAAAACAGAAGTTAAAAGAAAAGACTCTTACTAGAATACTTGTAAATACTCATCAATAATAATGGTAATAATGATACCATTAAGAAAACCACTTCAAGTTGCGTATTACAAACACACGTGAATAAATGCTTGTGTGGTTGGACATGAGTCACTATCTTCCCTGCAATGCTATGACAGCTTTTTCCCCAAAGAGCACCAGACAGGTCCCCCCGAGGAACAAGGAGTCTTAGGCATTTCTTGTTCACACTTAGATTCTCCACTTCCCTGATACCAACAGTTAATACTGGTTCTGCGAGTTCTAGGAACAGGACAGCCATGGGAGGATTATCTGAGACACTGGATGTACGTGATTTGTAGCAAAAGTCCGTGATTTCTCTGTAAATTACTAATCGGAAATAGACACAACAAACCATCCACAGCTTCAACTTGAAATCATTTGAACAAAAATAGAACGAGCCATGGACAGTATCTGCATCCCTGTCCAATTTGATGTAAACAACGTTTGTAGAAATTGGGTTTGTTAAGAAAGTTTATCCATAGATCTGGATAGCAATAAAAAGCGTTTCCTAGGAAACTGTAAGATCCTGTACCACACAGCATACAGCCCAACTACGAGGAAAATTAGGTTGATTTCTAAATTCAAGGTACACATTTACAGGTTTCTTAACTCCTGGGATGCTGTCCGAGCAGCGGGCGTGTATGCTGGTGGTTGTGTCTGTTTTCCTCCTCTGTCCTGCTGCAGCGTTGCCAGTGAGGCTCATGGGTCTGGTCTGGATTTCCTCCCCGGACAGCCGCGGACTCCCTGTGCGTCGTGGCCCTTCACTTTCAGTCCCAGCGCAGTCAGTACTGCCCTTCTGTGGCTAGAGACACTACCGTTTCGTGTCTTCCCATTTCTTCCAAGACAGCTGCCAGCATGCTCAAGTTTCCATCCGGGAAGTTCTGTGCTTCCCAGAGATCCAGGATTACGCCAGTTGGGCTCGATTTGGTGGCAAAGTAATTCAAGTACCTGTAATGGGGAACGGGAAATGTGCTCAATGGCACGTTTTATGGATGTATTTTCTCTTCTGTTTTATTTGGCTGAACCTTTCTATCTCTCCATTTGTCTTTAAATATCCCCATTCCCAAATTGGTTTGCAGTGAGCCATCCTAAATATACTAGCCCATACTTAATTAGATCAGCCCCAGACAGGAGATGTGATGTTTAACTTTGTTAACCTCATCTCTGAGTAAGATAATTTAAGAGACAAGATGTCTGTGGGTCATCTCCTAAACAGGAAATCAAGAGACTTATGTTTTCTTTCCAGTCCAGGCTCTGAGGGTCTTTGACAGGTCACGCCACATCACTGGCTGGTAGTGACGGCAGCATTCTGCAGAGCAGAGGCTCCTGGGTCTCTCTACTACTTAATATCAACACTGAGGTCATGTGTTCGTTATTCATCGTACGTTAGGTTCTGCTTAGCTGGACTTGGGGAAGAATATGATGGGGTATGTTATTTAGGGGGATTTAGCCCAGCAACTTTGCAAAGTAGAACACAAAAACTTGAGACCTCCAAATGTCACATAAGCCCAGACACTGTGATTGCAAGCTCTTGGCCAAGGTGTTGGGGAGCTCTGCACCGTACAGGTTTGCAGGATGGAAAAGTAAGCAGATGTATGGGTGGAAATAAGAAATGAATGCTGCCCTCGGCCTAACGGTCCTCGGTCGTGGAGACCTGTGCACAAGGCCGAGAACCTGGTCCTGCAGCCTGGCCACACCTACCGGTCCAGGCTGAGCTTGTGGGCCAGCATCCTCCAGTCATGGCCTCTTGTCTGAGGGGCATCCAGGCTGCTGCAGAGCTTCTGGCGGATGGGGAGAGGGATGCTGAAGGCGCTCGGCCCCGTGACGGTGGTGATAGTGCTCGCGGGGTCCAGCAGCGGCAGGTCGATGCCAGTGGGCTCCTGCAGTTCAGGGAGAGGAACACACGGCATTAATTCTGAAGACAAAAGCCACCCCTGTTGAACCAGTCACCATAATGCCTTGCATTGAGCCCTGAGAAGAGAATGAGTGCTATTATTCTCCTTGGTAAGAATGGCAGCTTCCTGACCTGAAAGCTGTGCGTCGCTAGATGGAACGTGGCTGAGAGGAAGGGGGACATTCCCAGCTAACTTGGCAAAGTCTTGGATGTATGCGTCTTCCATTATGTCAGGCTAGATGAAACGCTCGCTCTGGTGTGATTCGGAGGTAACAGCCTTTCTAACAGGACCCTCCAGGGTGAGAGAGGGACTCTCGGTGCTGCTGGAAGGCTAGATTTCAGGAGGGTGATGTTCAAAGGGGCAGTTCCTTGAGAATGAACAGATCTGACAGAGGGAGGCTGAGAGACCTCTGGAAACCTTCTGGAAACCGTTTCACCCTGAGGGGCAGACCTGGGGCAAATGCCCCAGTAAACTGTCCCTCTAACCCTTCCAGAATGGGCTCAGATATGCATTTTTCGAATGAAAGGCAACACAGCTCTTCTCTAAAGGATACCAATTTAAGCCTTTTTTTTTTTCCCCTAAAGAATATAGTACACACAGTATATTGCCTTAGGACAAAATGCTACTAGCACCCTGAAATTGCTGTACATCCTTATTTTTTAAAATTAATTTTAGGAGAGAAAAATCATAAATTGGCTCTTAAAATAGTTTCAGCTCATAAAACAGCACAAATGCAAATGCTGAATTTCATCAGCAAGAGAAACTCTAATCATTTTCTGATCACTTCTGCTGGTTGGAGAAGCAAAAAGCAAATGTTGCCTGGGAACTATTAAAGCAATAAAAGAAAATCTACTTAATCTACTTTAAATGTCACCTCTCTTTCTCTCACTCTCTCTTTTTAAGCAGGTAACTCCTTGGTGTGCGTAATTCATTGCTGGAGGATAAACTGGCCACACAGTGTCAGGCATCATTAGGGCTCTGGTGTCTTGCTCAGCTCAAGATCTGTGCCGCCTTAATCCAGAGCCCAGCCCCTGCGCTCATCGGCTGTGGCGGCCTCTGTGGCGTGGCCGTCTGCCCCAGTGCTGACCAGCAGAGTGGGCCACTTTTCGGGGCCAGTATCACACTCACTTCTGGGCTGTGAAGGCGTACACACGTGGCCCATCGGGGCCTCGGAGGGCCTTTGAGAAGAAACCAATTTCTCCATTGCAACACGCATGGTGAAGTTGGCTGCAGTATCTGGCCTCAGAACCTCTCTGAGGATTCCATTGGCTCCCTTGTGGGAGTGGCACTCATGCCAGGATCGAAGACAGTGATGTGAAACACGGAACCAACACGTGAGAGTTGGAGCCCGCGAGGAGGGTCACGACCACGGCCCTTTAGCCCACAGCACAGACCTCCTCCGAACAGACTCAAGGAGAGGGTGTTTGTGACTTCGAGGGCACGGGGTTGAAAGAAAGGTGACCAGCAAAGGGAGCTGTCACGTCATCAGTGGGTTTACGTCTGGAGTGTCTGAACCCAAATGTTCTAGTGCATCTATCAGGCCCAGAACGACATGTGGACGGGTTAGCAGGTGGAGGCGAAGAGAAATCACATGCTATGTGGACAAGAGGGCCTAGAAGGAAACTTGGTATATCCCCTCTAAAATGCCACCCAGATTGTCCGAGTGGCACATAAAGTCTGCACAGGGAGGAGTCTGCTTTGGTAGCACTGGTTCATGTCCACATCCATGGCATCTCCTACTGCTTACCTGCGACACAAATCATGCCTCTGCCAGCCTGGTCTTCCTGAAGTGCCCTATTGGTGATGTGGCGTATGCTAGTATTTCTCCCTGCCCCCAACTCTTGCTCTTCCCTGCCGTGAGCTCCCAGCCTTCAGGCAGTGAGGAGTACCTGCTTCGCTGGCTGGTGACACCTGTGCAGTGCACCTGCTTCGCTGGCTGGTGACACCTGTGCAGTGCACCTGCTTCGCTGGCTGGTGCAAGGCTACAATTTGCATGTGTAGCACAGGGCCAGGCCTGATATGGAAGAAGAGCTCTAAGCACATGCTCACACCACTTAACGGACCCCAACCTGTTCCAGGTTGCCCTGTCTTTGACATGACTCGACATGACACCTACTGTCATGTCGACATCTACTGTCATGACCACTCCTATGCCTGGTGCCCTTTTCCATAATGCCTGTCTGGCAAACCTCTCAAACTCTGGTTCACAGGCATGTGCTCAGAGGCTCCCCTGAGCAAACCCACCCAATGGCGTCAGGCCTGGAGGCACCTAGAGAGCTCCCCACTCTGCTGCACGCCCCGTGGCCTGCCCTGTGCTGCTGGTGTGGTGCTGTGCAACTTCCCGCGGTTGCTCAAGTTTCTTGGAGCTGAGTCTGTCTGACATCCTCTGAACCCCTGAGATCCACGCACATCAGAGGTATTCAATTAGCACATTTTTCCTAATACAGAAAGAGGAGAAGCCTGTTTCTAATAGAAGTCCGTGTCTGAGGGTGATGAGTTGGATGTCCTTCCAACTAAGTGTGGCCATGTTTTTCCTCTCACTACCTAACCAACAACATAAAAGAGCTATACAAGAAAAACTATGAAAGACATCCCATCTTCCTAGATTGGAAGAATTAACATAGTCAAAATGTCAGTTCTACCCAAAATAATTTACAAATTCAGTGCAATTCTGATCAAATTATGAGACATTCTTTATAGAAACAGAAAAAAATATGAAATTTGGAATCATAAAAGGCTCTGTATTGCCAAGGCAATACTGTGCAAAAAAGAATAAAGTAGGCATCTCACTGCCTGACCTCAAAGTACCTTACAAAGCAGTGGTAATTAAAACAGCATGGTACTGACACAAACACAGGCATGCGGACCAGTGGAGTGGAATAGAAAACCCAGAAATAAACGCCCCAAATTTGCAGTCAACTGATCTTTGACAAAGGACAGAAGACAATCTAGTGAAGAAAAGAAAGTCTCTTCAGCAAATGGTCCTGGAAGAACTGGCTATCCATCTGCGGAAAGATGAGTCTAGACCGCTTTCTCTCTCACCGTTAACAAAAATTAACTCAAAATGGATCAGAGATCTAAACATAACGCTTTGAACTATTAAACTACTCATGTAACACAGGGACACTCGCTACTGAATCCTAAAGTGAAAGGCCAGTCACAGGTAGGCCTGGACCTCAGGAAGGCCACTCACAAGTTCATGCTGGCCCCTTTCCATGGTGACTAAGGAATCGTCACCACGTCATGGGGGCAGTAAGGCCCTGAGCTCTCTAGCCCTGCCCAAGGTGTCTGTTTGCTCTGTCTTGATGAAATGAGCTCCATAAGGCATCACTTCTTGCCTCTCTGATCAGATGGCTCAAAACAGCCTTGGCGGTAAAGGACACATACATGCACATACATGCACTTACATTTCACCTAGTGATTTTAGTGGCCACTACTTGCAGGTAAAAGAGCTTCTGCTCACAGCATGGGAAGCAATAATGGTATTGCACCATCCATCTTGAGTGTTAGGATTCCCTTAAATATGTAATTTCCCAACATTAACCAGAAATGGCTTCCCATCCCCATATTCTGACTTTTGGGAAAACTGTCGGGGGTCGTCAGAAATGGCCATCTTTTTTTTTTTTTTTTTTTTTTTTTTGGAGAGGTTTTTGCTATAGGGCGCGTGCGCTCGCCAGACAGACAGAGAGAGACAGAGAGATAGAAAGCAGGAAATCACCCCCCAGGGGGGATGGCCACGCCGCAATCCCTTCTCCTCCATTCTCCTCTCGGGATCTTGGGCACGCACGCACACGCGCCCGGCGTGAGTTTAAGCCGCCGGGTCCGGGACGCGAACCGCGGTCGACTACGTGGGAGTCCAGTGACATAGCCATTACGCTAACTGCTGGTCCCATAGAAATGGCCATCTTGAGTGGGCTGGAGAACACAGAGGAGGTCTATAGCTGGGACGGTGAGTAGAGTGATGTGGTTATATTTTTAATATCACTTCTGGTGTAACAAAAGTGCTAGGTTAAAGAGTAGAGGTTGTGAGACCTAGCAAATTAAGAACTTTTCATTTTTATTGCCCAGAAGTCTATATTAAAAGTACAGGACGATGACTGCTCTTTAGAGCTGCTCCCTTTCCAGATTCAGAACCAAGACGAAAAATCGTGGAAAACCAGCCGAAGGTTGCATGTCCTTGCCTTTTCTCTGGGAGCTAATTTGTATTTATGTTCCATTTATTTACTTATTTATATATACGCTCAGTTTTATTCTTTTGTTTTGATGGCAGGAAGTCTGAAGATCAAGTTGACGACAGAGTCCAAGCCCTGATGGGGTGGAACTCACTCGAGAACTCAGTTCTATGGCTTTGGTGGCAGCCATCACCACGTGACACACACGAAGCACGTGCTGCGGGCCCAGTGCTGTTCAGAACAGGTAGGAACAGTCATTTAATTCTCACAACGGTCCCAAGGTATAATTTGCTGTCCTACCAATACACCTGTGAGGAACCTGAGGTGACAAGGGGTAAGTAACTGCCCATCTCCCCATGGAGACTGGGGCCCATCCTGCAATGGGGGTTGTTTACTGTTAACATAGAAGGTTGAAGGACTATGAGTTTCTCTCTTCCACACCATGATTTATTTATTTATTTTGGGCCATAATGGCTACGCCCTCTACACTCGTCTAAAAGCAATAAAACATCTTCTATCATCATTTACATTTTCACATGCATTTCTGCCCACACTTTGTCTTCCTTAGACTTTCTTTAAAAAAAAAAAAATAAAAGCCCAGCAGGCACAGGCAGGGTGTGTGTGGGGAGAGTGGGTATTCAGAAAGCACCCCGTTGGGGATGCTCATGCCGCAATCCCTTCCCCTCCATTTCTCCCTCCTTTGGGAATTTGGGGCATGTACACGCACTGGTGTGTTTCTCAAACCAGGGGGTTCAAGGACTCAAATGGCCAGTCAGTCATGTGGGCCCACCTGCCTGAACGACTGCACTGTGGAGTGACCCAGAAATTTTCATTTGTAAACATCATCTCTATGACAGTAGAGGCTTTGGCTCTAAAGAATCTCTGGCCAAAACCCCAGACAAGAACAGTGGCAGCTCGGGAAGTAATCACGGCGTATGGCATCACGACCTGATCTCCCTGGCGGGCAGCAGGTCCTCTGCCCGACTACATAGGCACGGGTCGTGTGGCTTCATAAGTGACCCATGGCCAGTGGTGGCTGGCTGGGGGTAGGGCAGCTCATTCTAGGGAGCCAGGTCATTGGGACTGGATCTGCAGCCCAACTTGGCCTGGAACCCTAGCAAGGAGCCCTGTTCAGGTAAGAGAACCGTCTATGTTTACGGGTTGTCAGGGCAGTCCCCCTTCTGGGGGTTTCTGATGAGGATCAGATCTCAGGGCTCTCCAGGGTCCATTGTTCTTCACAGAGGCCTTGCTCTGCAGCCCTGGACCAGGCCCCGCCTCCCTCCTGTGCACACCCTGCATCCCATTCAAATGCTAACCACAGTGGGGGACTCAGTGACCCAGAAGTAAAAGCTGCAGAGTGCCCCTTAATCCCCAAAGTCAGCGCTCCTAGCACTTCTTCTCCTCCCGGGGTTAAATGAGCATGTCTGGCCCCTGGGGCAGACGCCTCTGCCTGGCCGTGGGCTGGCGTCTGCGCTGACAGGCCCACGTTGCTGAAGAAATCACCTTTGCTGTGTGTTGGTCCAGGAGCGAGGAGTCCGACATGTGATCAGACCCCAGACTGTCCCTTCCCGGCCAGCGGCTTCTCCAGGAGGAGCCAAGGCCCTCGGGAGAGCCGAGCAGCGTCTTTCATGTGGGGCTGCATCTGATCCACCTTTCCAGCACAGAGCGAGTGTTCCCGCGGAACAGAAAGCAAGCATCAAAGGCCCAGACCTCCTCGCCCCCTCCCACGTCCCGCAGCCTTTGTTGTCGCTGGAGCTGGGTGGTTATTGAACTTTGCAGACCTGCTGGGCCTGGAGAGTGGAAACACCCTCGGGGCCAGCAGGGGTGCTGCTGTGTGCCTAGGAGATAGGGCTGCCCTCTGAAGCCCGGCGGTTGCCATGGCACCCTGACACCGGGATCATTCCTGATGAATGTCACTGGGGTCTGTGACTAAAGTTGTTTATGAGTCAAAAGTCGCATGAAACTGCAGGAGGAAACGCTGACCACACCTCGGCGGGCTGTGGGAAAGAAGGATGGCGTGTCGCCCAGGCTGACACGCTCTCTCTCCTCGTTTGCTCGGGACCATCTCTGATGCTGGGAGCAAGGCCAGCCCACACGCTGACATGTCGTCCGTCACTGCAGGACATGCCGCGCTAGAGTGTTAAAGACAGCAAGCCTGTGTTGAGGGGCTCGGCCAGCAGCCCTTAGTGTGGCTACGAGGCTCCAGGTACGGCTGCCCCCTCACTGTGTGGCTGGGGCTGTCCTGCTTGGTCCCCCGGCTGCAGGGCTACCAGTTTGCAAACTAGGCCTTTGCTTCCAAGGTAACAGGAAGGTCATGGACACCGCCTCCGGCTACAGAGCAGTGTGACAGAGCAGTCTGTGACTTCCATATACGGCATATTCAAATGTCCACCCAGACTGGCGGGGCAGTGGCGCAGACAGTGGGAGCTGCGGTGAGGTACGGGAGGCCTGGGTTTGAACCCAGGTCAACCTGAACATGCTGGGTGTGCGCTCGTGATGGGGGCTCGGGAGAGAACTGCAGCGTGGCGGACCCTGTCAGAAGGGCCTTTTCCTCCCTCTGTCTCTTTCAATAAATATAAAACTTTTAAAAAGTCCAACTGAAGTGTGTGAAGATCACAAACTTGATGGCCGCCAGGGAAAAGAATATGTAGACAGCCCCTATTTCTGGAACATCGCTCTCACCCTGGAGAACAGGTCTTCCCATCTGACAAGTGGGGAGTGGTGTACGACAGAGAAAGGGGAGCAAGAGAGTTCTCCTTTCCACATACAGGAAAAGGGGGAGAAGGAAAATAGGGAGCAGCAGCCCCCCTCATGTTCTCCCCTACCCACAGGAGTAGGGTGAAGGTAGGCGGCTCTAAGGAGCGGAAGGGAGGAGGGACAGATGAGGACGTGGTAATGGAGGGACCTTTGGGAAAGCTCAGCATGTGCACACTGCTCAGATTAAACCGTATACTTCTTAAACTCATGTCATAAAAATAAGACTTATTTTCAGGACGGAGCCCCCCTATTCTTTTACATTTTTTAGCCCCATGTTCACGAAAGCAAGCTTTTCAGTGAGCAGATAGGACCCACGGAGAGCTTTCGAGGATTTCCACCCGGCCTGTGTTGAGATGCCCTTCTACCCGACCCCCATCATTCCGTCCGGACTCCAGGCCGCGCGTTGCTTACCTCCGACACTGTGCAGTTTAGCTGGAAGATCTGCCCTTCTCCCTCCACCTGCCGCACACACAGTTTGCAAACCAGCTCCACCGTGCTCAGGCTGAATCTCTCCAGGGTGAAGGTGCAGTGGAGGTTTCTTTGAGACCCACTCCAGATATGGTAGAAAGGAATTTCCTAAAGGATGTAAAAGTAACCACAAATGAGAGACTAAAAACAGAAGTATCCATCAACTGCTGCCCCATTTAATCCTCACAACAGCCCTACGTGTAAGGACATCCTCACCCTCTTGTCACGTGACAAAACTGAGGTCCAGAGAGGTTTCATAACTTACCCAAAGTCATGCCGTACGTGACTGAGTTGAGATTTGAACCTATCAGCTGTCAGAATCTATAACCATAGCCAGTTTACTGTGACTCTCATTTACAAAAGAGCCATTGTAAATGATTTACGTAAAAAAAAAAAAAAAATTAGAAAATTCCCAAAATGAAACCCACGCATAGCAGTGTCCAGGTCATTAAAAGGAACCCTGCTGAGATGTTCTGGAGGAAAGCGAAGACCGTGCACGGGACAACGTGCGAAGCTGGTCCTTTGTTTCCTCTTTCTGCCCAGGACGGGGGAGTCGGAGCACCGTGGTGGCTGTGAAAATCACACCAGGCACGACAATCACTGTGGCTCAGCTGCCACAGAAAACCCTTGGTCTAAGAAGCACAGGATCCTAGCAGACTTGGATTGTCTAAAAGTCTAGACCACCTTACAGAGCCCATCCTAGCATCTTTCTTAAATTATAATAAAGGAAAAAACAAATGCATAGGTAAAACAGAAGAGAACCCAGTGTAAAAGAGCAGAGCTCAGGAGCCAGCCTGTACAAGCGAGGACACCCTTCCCTTGCTTATGCGACAACTTGAGAAGTTTGTAACCTCTCTCCGCTTCGGTTTCTTCCTATGCAAAAAAGTGAAGAGCATCTCCGTCTTGGACCTGCTGGCATGAACTGGGGGTCCAAAGTGCGGAAGAGCATGTGTAGCCCACAGAAAGCACTCAGCCAGGGTGAGCTTGAACTAATTGCATTGCGTTATTATTATTATTAAAATAGTACTTTCCGCTATCATTGGATAAAGCGAATTGCTCATTAAAGGAGGAGATTTGTGGGATTTTATGATGCAGCCTAGTTGAAAGAAGAAAGCAAAAGAAGTGCGGTGAGAAAAGCCTAGAGCCTTCTTCCAGTCAGGGGCTTTGCTATAGATGAGGGGATTTCAGAAGTTCCCGGAAAACTAGAATTAAAGCATGGGTTTATTTTGGTGCAGAAACTTTTGAAATCAATGCATACTTGGTTTATGGTACTCATTTTCCTTGGGCTTTTTGACCCCTCAGATAGGAATTTTTTTAAGAATTATTTATTTATTATTATTATTGTTAATATTATTTTTCACATGAGTTTTGCCAGAGAAAGACAGAGAGAAAGAGAGAGAGAGAGAGAGAGAGAGAGAGAGAGAGAGAGAGAGAGAGAGAGAGAGAGAGAAAGTCGCCAGATCCGGGACTCAAACCATGGCCGGCCATGTGGGAATTCCAGCACCTTAACCACCATGCCACCTGCTGGCCCTCAGATAGGAATTTGACATGCAAACTCCTCAAAACTCAAGCTAACAAACTAGTAGGATTTGTGTTTATTTATACACACACACATGGCCAGATGGTAAGTGCTCACCAGAAAGCCATGGAGCTTTCACACTGCATCTATTCTCCTCCATTGCTCCATCCTTGTCAGGATTTGGGGCATTCATAAATATGTACCCAACATGTTTTTCAACCCAGGATTTGGGGCATGCATATACACCTGGCATGTTTTTCAACCCACCAGGGCCAGGATTTGAACTGTGGTCAACTGAGTGGGATCTGGCATCATACATAGGGTTTAACCACTGCACTACGGCTGGCCCAAGCCAGTAGGTTTGTTTCCCACAATTTATGTGTATTTGACAAAGGATAACAAGAATGTAGCTGAAAAGTCTTCCTCGGTCCTTCTTGTGTGTTCTTGACTTCTGTTCAGAACTGGCAGCCAGGGGGCCGGCAGGTGGCATGGTGGTTAAGGGCGCTGGACTCCCACATGGCCGACCACAGTTCGAATCCCCGACCTGGTGGCTTGCTTTCTCACTTACTTTCTCTCTCTCTCTCTCTCTCTCTCTCTCTCTCTCTCTCTCTCTCACACACACACACACACACACACACACACACACACACTCACTCTGTCTCTCTCTGGTCAAATTAAAATAAATAAACAAAGATAAATAAAATAATTCTTAAAAAAAAGAAAGGAAGTACTAGCAGCCAGCTCAGTGCTGGGTCTGGGTGGGGTTTGTGTGCATGTGGACATATATTCGCAGTCTCCTTAAGTGTCTGCATTTCCTAGGAGTGGGGATTAAGCTCACAACTCCGTCACAACAGTCAGTCTCCTGAGAGCTCAGGTGACATGGACAGAGGAGGTGAAGACCCCAGGAGGTCTGTGATGGTTCCACAGGTACCTACACTGAGAGATCGGACCGGTGTTTTTATGCCTTTATTCAGTAAAATCCTGACTGGGTGTACTTTTACATACTATTTCCGTTCCCAAACTGGGGTTCCTTCTAAATGTTCAGGTGAAGGGCACTATTGCCCTAGCAAGACAGGCCTCACTGTGTCACATGGGGGAACAGGGTCTTTCCAGTCTTCTCTGTGAGTGCATTTGAGGCTGTTTTTAAAAAGGTTTTAGTTTTTTGTGTTTTTTTGGGGGGGTAGGGTGGGGTAGTTTTTGCCAGAGTGTGTGCACTTGCCAGAGAGAGACAGAGAAAGGGAAAGTGAGAAGTCACACCCTGGGGGGATGCCCACGCCGCAATCCTTTCTCCTTCATTTTCCTCTTTGGATTTTGGGCATGCATGCACACATGTTTCGTGTGATTTTCAAGCTGCTGAGTCTGGGACTTGAACTGTGGCCGGCCATGTGGGAGTCTAATGCCTTGACCACTACGCAACCTGCTGGCCCTTGAAGCTGCTGGTAACAATTCATTGTGAACATTTACTATGATAATTAATTAAAACGATAGCATTAGAAGTTTTTTGTTTACTACAAATAAAACAGAATTATTTAAAGGAGAATTTTTAGGAAAGCATCCCTTCAAATATATATGTAAGGTATTTTTCAAAAATCCAAAATAACCCCAAGCTCTTTTGGAGAAATGAGTACCGACATGACTGGTTTCAAGGAAGGGGGTTTCCCGTGTCCATGTAAATTGAGTCCTTTTTCTCGGAGCTGTCACCCAGTCTTTAGTTCAGTCTGGGCACCTTACCTGGTATTTAGCCAGCAATTTGCTCTTCCAGAGAGAATGGGCAACATCGTGGATTGACAGGCGCAGGTTGTGGGTGCTGCCTTTGAAATGAAGAGCCTTTGGTTCTTCTAGGAGCTGTCCTCCCATCTGTCTCTCAAGTTGTAGAACTTCCTAGAAGGACATGCCCCAAACCAAACGCACATTATTGACTTACATCACTGCTCCTAGGTCCTCCTCATTAGGTGTGAAAGTTTCCTCACCATGCCTCCCAAATAGCGACCCAATTCGTATGACACCGTGAACACCCGCTTTTGTAGCCTTGGGACCCTTCATCTGAAGCTCCTGCCATGTGTATGCAACTGACACTCCGTGTCAACCCACAAATGCACATCGCACTGCTGTGGACCAAATCGGGGTCTGCCGTTACCGAATGACGAGTTTTTATTTTTGTACTTTTTCATGGGCAGAGGTACGTGTACTTGTTAGACGTGGAGGGAGGGAGGGAGGGAGGGCGTCCTCTCTCAAAGCGCTGGTCACAACACAATCCCTTCTCTTCCATATTCCCATCCTGTCAGAATTTGGAGCACGCACACATGCACAAATTCACGGTATGTTTACTTGCCACCGGGGCTGGGAATTGAACTGCAGTTGGCCGTGTGGGATCCAGCTCCCTGAATGACTAGGCTATGGCAATGGCTCCACAGGGGAATTTTTATTCAAATACTGGAGAATAACAATCAGAAGCCAAAACAGGGAGACCCCCCAAATAAGATGAAAAAAAGGTAGAAATAAAAATATAGATAAGAAAATAGATTTTCAATGGACTTTTAGGGGAAGGAGCAAATAACTAGATGATAAACCCATATCTTGAACTTGATAAAGCCAACCAACAAAAATTTGGAACTTATTTTAGAAATTTAGTTCAGTCTCATGTTTCTTTATATACTGAAGTGAAATCATAAAATTTTTCCTTAAAATAATCCATTGTAGGGCCGGCAGGTGGCATGGTGGTTAAGGGTGCTGGACTCCCACATGGCCGACTGCGATTTGAGTCCTGGACCTGGTGGCTTGCTTTCTGATTCTCTCTCTCTCTCTCTCTCTCTCTCTCTCTCTCTCTCTCTCTCACACACACACACACACACACACACACTGTCCTTCTCTGGTCAAATTAAGATTAATAAAGTTAAATAAAATAATTATTTTAAAAAATTGATTATATAATTCCCATTATATAAAAGGAGAAATATGCTCATTATATGTTCTATTAGAGGAAAATATTTTGAGACAGATAAGGAAAGTTTTCCAACACCAAATATTAAAGAGATAATCAGATTAAATTTTAAAAAGAGAACCACGTTACTAAAGAATTGGGGTTGGTTCAATAGTTGCTATGTGCTTATACTGTAGAGATTTCACACGAAGACGAATTCTGTATACACCTCCAGTTCTCGCGCTGGTTCATGGGAGTTAATGAAGTGCTTCCAACGGCAGTTGCAGTTATCCCCACAGCACCTGACCACTGTGATCAGTGAACAACCTACCCCGAGTCCCCTTTGCTGTCTGAACTATCCCTGTGCTCCCATGCCTTAAAAGTTTGGGGACCAACATATGGTGTAAGGGTTAGCCACTGGACTCCCACGTAGCTGACCGCTGTTCGAGTCCTAGACCTGGTAGCTTAAAACTCACGCCAGGCGTATGTGTGTGCATGCTCAAGAGCTGGAGAGGAGAATGGAGGAGAGGGGATTGTGGTGTGGCCATGCCCCCTGGGGGGTGATTTCTCACTTTCTGTCTGTTTTTCTGCCTCTCTGGCATGCGCATGGCACCCTATCATAAAAATTTCTCAAAAAAATGGGGAAAAAAGTTTTAATGATACAAATGTAGGCAACTTGTGACCTTTCTTTTTTTTATATGAGTGTTCAGGGAAAAAATAGATTTTCTAAAAGAAAAAATAGATCAAAATAGGATTTCCTTCTTTGGTGCTGTTTCTATAAAGCAGGAGTATGGGTCCACAGGAGGTCATTCACAATGCCATGTACAGATGTGGGGCACCTACCAGGGCACCAAGCACAGGTGAGTCACAGTGAGGACTTTTGCTTATGAGGACCTGTCTCCTCCCCACCGGTGCACCCCTTCTGCCTCTGTCCCATGAATTCTAGTGCATGTATGTAACGTCCAGCAGGTGCAGAGCTCTCGGACATTGGTTAGATGGAAGCAGCTCGATTCAAGCTGCTGCTTAGCGTCCACCGTCTTTGGGTCAGGCCGCGATTCCGCACGGCGTGAGCCGCCGAGGTGGAGGGAATACAAGGCTCATGTGCAATGTGATCTTGGACAGGGACTCGTCCAATTAGTGTGTGATGGAGTCGTGAGGCAACAGCACGCTGACGCAGAGAAGCGTGTGCTGTGGCCTGAGACCACGGACCTGAGCTTTAATGTTCCTGACTGATGAGTGACAGGAGCCTGAGCTGTCAGCTGGCCACTTTGGCACACAGGTTGTGTCACTGTGCCTGCTGCTCAGCAGGCTCCGAGGGCCCCCGGTAGGCCACCCTGATCCTCCAACCCAGAGTCATCCATGTTCTTTGTGGAATGGCCCCCCCAACACCGCACACCCCATTCCTTGACAGGAGTCTGACCATGTGAAAATGGAGAAGAATAAGAAAAGCAAGGGTTAACTGCAGCTTCTGCTTCTGCAGGAAGGCATAATGAGCTTATGTTGATCATGTTCTGTGTCTCGTTAGCATAATAGAGAAAGCGGATGTTCCTGGCAAACCTGGCACCTGACAAATTCTAAAGCTAAAATGATGTTTGTTTATAAGCCATTAGAAGAAAAGAAACATAATTAGAAATCTTTGAGATTACAGTCATGCCAATCAATCAGTTCTAGCTTCTTTCCAGTACGCCCTAATTACCTCATCAAGACGTCTAAAGAGCAATCGATAGTAATTATCTGATTACTATAGATCTTCATTATGTCCAAATTATCTCCCTGGGATGTCTAGAAGAAGATGCATTGTATTCTGGGAGGTAATTGTACCCAACAATGCCTGATCCACACCCCATCCCTGCAGTCAGCTTGGAGCGCATCAGCCCTTCTTGCTGGGAGGACCATTGCAAACAACCTCAGCTGCCTACTGGTCATGACCCTGAGGGCCAGAAATCGAACACTACATTCTGATGTGAAGTCTGGGATGGGTCAGCCCAAGAGTAAGGTTCTTGGTTTCTTGGGCATGATCTCAACATCACGGGAAAGAGTTGGTGGGGAAAGAATCTGGACTGGCTTGGAGAGCTCTTTCTACAAAGTACCACGTGCATCCACTTTCATAACGTGGGGCCAGGGAACACGCTCCAAAGCCTTACGCCCTCCACCCCGCCATCAACCAGGAGTGCTGCAAAGCTGCTCTGCACAGTGAGGCGAACTGGCTACGTTCTCCCTTTTACCTGGACATGAACCCCGATAAGATAAACTGCCCATCATAACAGAGGCCTCTCAATAGGTTTCTTGCGTATTCCTGACAGTTAACAAATTGAGTATGCATGTTTATTTATTTGTAAATGATATGCTTAGGTTAAAAAAAAAAAGTATAAGCTGAAAAATAAACACAAAACACTCACACTGTCTTTTCTGCCTCCAAGGTTCATTGAGCCTGGTCGTGCCTTTGGGAGAAATCACCCCAGGAGTGAATGATTCAGTGAAAAGACTCTTAACCCAACTTAAACATTGTTTTTCCCTGGAAATCTGCAACTGGTACCATACTTGGATGTTTAACTTCAAGGGGATATAACAAAATAGAAGTCAAGAACCAAAGTGAGAATTAAACATAGTAAAGTGTGAATTAAAGAGTTATCGATCAATAAATAAAGCAACTCCCTGGAAACTAAAATAATCTAGAGCTGCACGAGTCATAGATGTCTTGTCACGTCTGGCAAGTTCCTCGTGTGGGCAGCCCACCCGATAGGCCTACAAGGCTCCTGCTCCACACTGCTGTGGTTTCCAGCGAAACCTAAGATTCTACCTAAAAAGATGCTGAAACTGGTACTTCAGAACGCTTGATTTTCTGAATTCCTTTGGCATGAAATCATTTTGGTTATTACATATGATACAGATATGTAAGAGGACATAAAATAACATACACATCCGTAAGTTAGGGCTGTGAGTTGTTTTCGTCGCTTTGTCTTCTGGGAGCATTCATGCATCGTCAGTGCGACATCAGGAGCCACACCAGGCTCAGGCACACAGACGAGTCAGTCCCTGTCCCTGCCTCATGCAGTACACTCAGCTCTACAGTTACTTCTAGACAGGCTGCTTTGGGATCGCAAAGGTTAAGATACTCCACCCACCTTCAGAGAGAACAAGAACACAACGTATTTAAGGTCAAAAGACTTAGGAAGACTTAAGAAAGTTATCATGACCTTGGAAAGAAATGCTGTGATAGGAATTAGGATCAACTAGGCTCTTCGTTCTCCAGAATGTAAATGTCATGGTCCTCTGCAGTTGGTCTATCCTGTGGGCTACACCCCCGAGGCCCCAGAGGCTGGTTCCAGCTCTGGGTGGAGCCACCTGCTGCTTCAGTGAACTTGCTCTGCTTATGTGAGAACGGGGTCAGTGTCTGACTTCCTTCTACAGGTGCATCCCTCCCTTCTAACTTTGCCAAGAAAAGACACTCCCAAGAGTTGTTTGTCAGAGCTAGGCAGTGGCATCGCTGATACACAACTGCACCACATGGGAAAGGTTCTGAGTTCGCGTCCTTAGAACTGCCTGAGGATACCAGGTGTGCACTCGCCTTTGATCTGGGCTGGCTGAGACGGGAGGTGGATCGGGGTGAGAAGACCGGACTGGGGATGCCGCTCTGTCTATCTTTCTTGTGAATGAAATAAATAAGTAAACACGCACACACACAGTTATCAACATGGCAACACACCCGTCTACACACCTGGGAGAATCCACTGGTGGTGTCACCAGGAGCGGGCCCTCCAGGCCCAGAGTTTGGTGTCCGCCAGGCTTGGAGCCAGCCTGCAGGCTGGGCCCCCCACAGTGCAGAGCTACCTCCCAGGCAGGCTCCTGGCCACCGTGTGGATTCCCAGCACTGCGACAGATTGCTCCATGGCAAGGACAAGGGAGTCTACACAGAACAAGCAGCTCCACAATAACTAGTTAAGCCCAGTCCTCAGTCATACCAAGCCATTAGCCCAGACCACTTAAGAGCCACATAAATCCAAGCTGGGGCTGGACCCAGAGCTCTCCCACCTCTTGGGCGAAGGGCTGTGCCTTCATTAAGGCCTGACAGAGACGGGAAAAAGGGAGGCTGTGCCTGGGGCTGTGGGGCTTGGCCCCTCTCCCCGGTTCTTCTAACCTACCTCTCCCCGCTCTGAGTGACGCCGGGCTTCGGTGGCTTCTGCTTCCCCTCGTTCCTTCTCTCAGTCCTTCCCAGCCTGGGCAAAAACCCCGTAAGTGTCAGTCTCACAACTACCACTCCTTGGGACCCCCAGGCAACCACGTGGCAGGCTCTTGGGGGGCCTGAAGCACGCGGCAGAGAATCCAAGTCCTGCCTGCTGGAGCTGAAGCTGGCTGCACAGCCCTGCAGAGAGGCGACCGTGAGGTTCTGGGGCGCTCCGGCAGGTCTGAGGACCTGTGCCCCCAGTCCTGGCTTCCCTCCCTACAACTCCCTTTTCCCTCCGCCCCCCACCCCACACTACATGAGCAGCTTGTCCAGCCCCCACCCCCACTCTGAACTGCTGCGCCTTCTTCCTTCGAGGCATGGCTTCTCAGGGGTGTTATCCTGTTAGTGGGTTATTTAGGCTTTAACCCTCCGCCCTCTCGTTTTCTCCCTAGCTACCCTGTGTTGTTCTTTTCCTTTTCTTACTGGAAGAAACCTGATCAGCCCAGTAAGGGTAACTCAGTGATTAAGCTATGTCTCAGGTAACCCCCTGAAATCTCTTCTAGAAAGGCTAATGGCAGGGCTTTGTTTTACTTGGATATTATTTGTCGCTCTCGGTGGGAAACAAGACCCCACATGGTTGGACTTACTGCACCCAGAAACCTAAGGTCAGTAGCAGAGGCACAAGCAGGTGGAGGAGCCAGGGCAGGTCTGGAGGCCCCCTCTGAGGTGAGGGTGTGAAGGCGGGTAGCGGGGGCCGGCGCAATGGCAGCCAGTCTGTGCTGGGCGCAAGGCTTGGTTTGGTTTTCCCGCTCTGCTCGTTGGAGAGGGCCGGCTCTCCACACTCTGTCCGCGCTGCTGGACGGAGCACTGGAGACTGAGGGCTGCTGCTCAGCACCCTACGCTCACGGGGCTTCTGCCCTGGGACACACGGCTCTCCAAGGCTCAAAGACCGAGCCAGCAAAACCTGGATCTCACACGTGTTAAAGCTCAGAAACTGCATTGCTCGGTGTTGAAAAAATTCCCTCTGTGGGGACAGCAATGGCTGGACTCCCACATGGCCAACTATGGTTCAATTCCTGGACCCGGTGGGTTGAAAATCATGCTTCGTGCATGTGTGTGCGTGAGAGTGGAGGAGAAGAGACTGCGGTGTGGCCATTTCTGTGGGGGGTGATTTTGCACTTTCTCTCTCACCATCTCTGTCTCTCTCTCTAGCAAGATCACATGCCATAAGGGAAAAACTTCTAAAAAAAATAAAAATCTCCTCCCCAGCCAGATTTTACAGTCTGCCCAGTTCTGGTTCATTATCTCCTCCTGGGTTGAAACCTGTCCTTGTCATTTGGGGATGAGACATGTCTCTCTGCACCTGTCTCCGCTCCTCTGTTCACAGCTGTGGCTGCCACTCGTCCACACATAGGCCAAGAGAGCTGCCGTGCCCCCGTCCTGTCCCTCTCCGGCTCCAGGCCCCAAGTGCGGGGTCTCTGACTGCAGCCAACTGTCCACCTGCTGGCTAACCCTGACCCTAACCCTAACCGCCAGCCTGTCTCCTGTCCTTCCATGTCCACGCTGGGTCGGGGTGCCCTGCTCTCCCCGGCAGCGCGTCTGCCTGATTCATCCCTAGGAATGACGAGGCCGGGCTCCCGGCCATGTCAGACACTTCCCGTTAAAGCCACCGCCGGGCTCTGCCTGCTGTTCCCACAGCTGCCGCCCCCCACATGTGCGGCCGAGCTGCCACTTCCAGCTGCCTGGTAGGGCTGTTTGTGACACTTAAAGCTACACGCCAAGGGGTGGCACTCCGGGAAGTGCCTTGTCACTCGTCTACCTGGGGCAGACTCCTGAGGCAGGCTTAGCTCCCACATCTGCTGTGGAGACAGGACTCCGAAGCCACTTTGTGGCTTTTCCCCTCTGAGCACATTACTTTGAAACTTCTGATTCGGTCTTCTGTGGCTGCCGAGAGACATTCCCACAAACAGAGACTTAAACAACAAGAACTTCCCCCAGCGGCGGTGGGGCGGGCGGCAGGGCGCTGCGGCATCCCAGAGCCACACAGGAGATCCGGGTTTGAATCCCGGGTTGACCCGGACATGCAGGGGGCACCTGCTTCTGTGAAGCTGACTGGGAGACTTGGGTGGGTTGCAGTGTGGTGAGACCCTGTCAGGGTACCCCAGTCCCTGCCACGTTAAGACCCCCAGCAACTTCTCTCTGTTCTGGAGGCCAGGAGTCTGGCAGGTCTCGCCGGCTGACACCAAGCTGTCAGCTGGCTCCAGTCCTTTCTGGACAGTGCAGGGGAGAATTTGCTGTCCTGTCGTTCCCACCTTCCAGAGGTGGCCCACAACCCCCTCCCTCCATCTTCAGATCTCACAGTGGCATATCCCTGACCCATGCCAGGGTCATATTTCTTTGTGACCACAGCGGGAACATTCTCCTCTTTCTTTTTCTTTCTTTCTTCCTCTTTCTTTCTCTTTCTTTCTTTCTTTCTTTCTCTCTCTCTCTCTCTCTCTCTCTCTCTCTCTTTCTTCTTCCTTTCTTTCTTTTCTTATTTTATTACTTATAGACCATAGATTACTTTATTTTTAACAACCATTGTGCCATGAATTCATAGGGAATAGGTTGCAGAGGCTCAGGCTCCTTTCCATTGGTTCTCACCAAGTGTGCTTCTTTGGGTGGAGCAGGCTGGCGCTTTAGTTGAACCCAGGGACCTTTCTCTTTGGCTTCTTTCTTTTTCTGGTCATTTTCCTTCACACGTTTTAGGAAGCTGTCTCTGCTCTTAGCATACTTAATGTGCTCAATACGCACATTAATTCTCTTGGCAAGAATCTTGCCCTTAACTTGTTTACAACAATGCCAACAGCATGCTGGGTAACACTGTAGACTCTTCCAGCTTTGCCATGGTGACATTTGTGGACAGTCCCCTTTGAACAGTACCCATTCCCTTGATGTCTGCAATATCACCTTTCTTGTAGGTTTGCATGTATGTTATAAAGGAGCCACTTCATGTTTTCTAAAAGGCCTAGAGAACATATATCGGGTGCCTCTCCTCTTTCCCTTTGTGTGTCATTTTGGAGAATTACTGGAAGATGGTGGTTCCAGCCAAAAGGCAAAAGTTCTCCACTTTCAAGAGCCCGGGTAAGGTACTGTGCTGCTGGCCAGCACATGCCAGTCTTCTTGGCCACGCGAGGGGACGTACTCACGGGGGCTGAGCATTTACATGCAGATAATATGGACGGGGGTATTATTCCACCACAATGTCTAGTTTCTCTTCTCTTTTCTCACTCCTTCTTGTGAAGTGAATTCAGCATTGCAAGTCATTGCCAAGGCACCAGACAGGGTCAGGGCCAACTCTCAGGAGAAGGTCTAAATTTAGAGGCATGAAAACATTACTGAGACTAAATGGCTGACCCGCCAGAGTGCCACGAGGGGCCTATGGGGCTGGCAGGTGGCATGGTGGTTAAGGTGCTGAAATTCCACGTGGCTGATCGTGGTTCAAGCCTTGCGCCTGGCGGCTTGCTTTATCACTTTTCTTCTGTCTCTCTTTGATAAAATTAAAAGAAAAAACTAATTCTTTAAAAGAATTGGTAGGTCTGTAGCAGTGTTTGGAGGATGGAGACTTCATCTGATGGAACGTTGAAATTTGAGGCCTCTGCGATGTTACTGGGCCTCAGAGTGGGGTCCCCGTGATGGCAATCTCAAGGGTTATCAGGATACCCAGAAACATGCACACACATGGGCTCATCAGGTCCTCTTTGTGCCAGGTGATGCTCTGGGCCACCCTCCTCTGATGTGGCACTTACACCCTAAATCCCAAACTCTGAGGTGTGCGAACTTCTCCTTGGGTGACCACCCCGGTTTCTGGTGTTTCCATTTCTTGAGCACAGCATGACTACACCACACTCCCTTCCACACCCTGGGGAGCCTTTCACCCCCTCCCCCATGCTGTACCCAGTACTGAGCCGTCTGGATGAATGTATTCATTCCACTGCAGACAGAGGCTCTGCGAATATAAAACACAGGGCAGGCTGGCTCGGAGGCCGCTTGAGGGAACTGGAAGCAAAGGTAGAGTAATGCGGCCAACCCACGGAAGGCCAGCCTTAGAAAGCCAGGGAGAGGCAGATGGAGGGGTTCTAGGTTCAGGGAGGTCACAGCTTGCCACAGAGGAAGCATTGGAAGGACACTGGCAGGGAAGGTGACAGGTGGCAGGATGGAAGTAACACCACCTTCTTTTAACAAGCTGCCTACGCCTGCGGCTCATCATACAACTCAGCGGGGCTTCGTCCAACCTACTTTCCTCTGCGCCACCTTTCAGGGTTCCTTCCATTCTTCTCTCATCGTTTTACATTTGTGCAGTTTCCACATACAGCCTAATTAGGGGATGTGAAACAGAGTTAAACCAAGGAGACTCTCCCCCACGCCAACCGACTCCGCAAAGAAAGTCAGCCTGGGTTAATGCACGTTAGACAAGCCTGCATCCGCCAGAACTCCACGTCCATCACTGCTGCCTGGTCTGCCTGCAAAAAGCTCCCGCCTCAGGCCCTGAACCCCAGAGTTCAGTCTAAAGCTCTCGATGACGGAAGGAGAATCTCATCAACTGTACCCTTTGGTTAGCGGGGCACCGATTACTTATCTCCAAGTAGATGTATATTTCTCCTTGGGTGCTTTTAAATGTATCCCAAATATAACCTTGTTCTCTGTTAATTTCTGGTCTGTTTATACTGGGATTTAAGTCTTTGCAAATAATGAAAGGAAAACATCATTTTTATTACTTTAGTCATCAGTAGAGAAGGGGGAAAGGAAAGCTCTGATACACCAAATGCAATCTTTCAATAGACTTGACCTCTCTATTTGAGTTGAATCTAAACTGTTCTCACAATTCTCAGCATCTTTATTTCTTTATGTGAACTCAACTCCAGCATTGCACCTGCTGGTCCTTCAAGCACATGCACAGGGGAAATACTCCACCCGCAAGGTGTATAAAAGAATTCCACGGTCTCCCAGCAGCCCCGACTTCTATTCTGGTAGTCACTGCTGGCATTCTAATTCTACATCAAATGCTTGCAAGTGGCTAAACGCAGCTTTTAAGTTTCAGGTGACCGTTTTTGCCCCCAGGCTTAACAAAACTCAAGGAAGTTGAAACAAAATTTGCCAAACTCACAGAAGTGAGTGGGGAGATGAAAGAATGCATCCAGGTTGCTAAGACTGACTGATAAAGAGGTCTCCTCCCCCCTCCCCTGCCCATGTCATGGCTAATATGACCACATATGATAAAAAGTGATAATTAATAGTCTTGACACACATTTAACTCTAACCTTTGGGTCAGAGTCTTTTTGCAGTAGCTCTTAAGAACTGTGAGAATCATGACCTTGAGGATGAGTGCTACCCGGGTATTTGTCTCTGTCCTGCCCAGCATTTCTGTGAGTTTTGTGCAGTTCAGAAAGACTCTCTAGCTTGCAGGGGTAACTCTAAAAAAATATCATATTTGGGGAGATACTCTCCTCTGGGCACCATTTGCTAGGCTGGAGGTGGAGGTGGCAAGGAGTGGACCCGGCATGAGCAGGAAGCAGAGCTCCGTTTCCGCAGAGTGCAGATTAGGTGAGAAGAGGCTGAAGTGACAGGTCTGGAGGTGGACGGACAGCAGCGGAGGGAGTGTCCACTGAGCGCTAAGGGCACTGCTAAGCATGAAGGAGGCTGTGACACCATTGGGAACTTCACAAGAGGAAGAGAGACTTGGAAGAACTCTGAGAAATCTGATCATTCAACTCTGAGAACCAGGGGAGGCACTGGGTCAGATACCGGTTGATCATGATAGACATCATCAGAAACGTGCATCAATTTACAAGGAGAAGCGGAAGCCTGTTCTTTGTCAGCTCTGGGCATGAGAAAAGCTTGCAGCAGCACAAGATGATGAGAGATTTCAGGTAGAAGTCGGTTCCCCACAAGCAAAGGCAATAGATGAGGGTCTGTGGGCCGGGAGACCACAGAAGGTTGAGGACGTTTTCCTTAAGAACAAAGGGGAGGACCAGCAGACGCCACAACGGTTATGTCACTGGACTCCCATGTAGTCAACTGCTGTTCGAGTCCTAGACCTGGTGGCTTAAAACTCATACCAAGTGCGTGTGATTGTGTACCCAAAATACCAAGAGGAGAATGGAAGAGAAGGGATTGTGGCATGGCTATCATCACTGGGTGGGGAGGGTTGATTTCTCACTTTCTCTCTCTCTCTATCTCTCTCCAGTGAACACACATGTCCCATAGCAAAAAATCTCTTAAAAAAAAAAATAAAGAAAAGAACAAAGGGCAGCCTCCATACACCCCATGTGCAAGATGGAGGGCCAGGTAGTTAGGGTCAGAAAGGGAGAGTGCCATGGGGAGATCTTGGCCATAGGGCAGCTGCTCATAGAGGTGAGATCTAGAACATGTTCAGCTGGAGGACGCGTGACGTGGGATGATGTGAAGGCTACTGCAATAAATTTGGGCAAAGGAACTGTGACTTAAGCAGTGATTGTGAATTTAGAAAGTTGTGGGAATAAAATGGGTGGACAGAGACCACAGGCAAACTCCTGGTGTGGGACTATGTAGAATTCTGAGCTAAGGAACCCACACTCAGAAGCAATGAGAGAAGAAAGATCCAGCCCATGATGTAGAGAGATGCCCAGAAAGTAGTCATGGGGCATGAGCAGGATTAGAACTCTGGGCCTTCTGGTTAGTAGAGGGTGTGACCCTCACCGCAGGCATTGTGAAGTGCTTCCTGGAAGATCCAGTGGCAGTTTACATGAGCAGGTGAAAGAAATGGAGAGAGAATGTATTTAAAGATGTAGAAAAGTTTGTCCTTAATAATATTAAAGTTGCGAAAAGATTTGTGGCAGTGTTTTGAACAATGTTTTTTAACCAAGGCTGCACAACAGACTAACCCGGTGGGCATTAATAAGAAGCACCAACAGACTGATTAGATCAGAACTTGGTACGGTGGGGCCCTGGAGTGAATCTTTGTAAACGTGCATCAGCTTGAGGTTGAGAACTACTGATTACAGGAAAGCACGGCTCGGGAGGGGCAGGCCTGAAGCCGGAGGAGGTGTTTGGTATGGACACTGTCACAGACAGGGTTTATGGGTAAGAGCAGTTAGAGAAATAGAGACAGGGAGAGAGCCTGGCAGGGAATTTTTTTTCAAAAAAGAATGATCTATTTAAGTTATTATTTTTTAATTTGACCAGAGAAAGATAGAGGGAAAGTGGGAAAGCAAGCTGCCAGGTCAGGACTTGAACCATGGTTGGCCATGTGGGAGTCCAGTGCTTCAACCACCACGCCACCTGCTGGCCCCCTGGCAGGCAATGTTAGCAGGTGGGGTGCCAAGGAGGCAGGATTTCAGTAATAGAAAATCATTTTGAGCTAATTGGTCCCAAGGTTCCAATCCAAGCGTGGGTGTGAGGTGGTGGTAGCGCAGCCGAACTGTCTCTTCAGTGTGCTGGATAGGCTGTTTACCTACAACTCGGATTTGGGCATTTCTGCATTATTAAAAGGCCACAAGGTGCAAGAAAGCCTCATCCATTATTCATATTTGTTTCAGGCTAAGTGCTGGATCCCCAGATGCTGAGAATTTATAAATGTCTATTTGGAAAACATGGACCATGAGGCAAGCTGCTCTTGAATCGTTCCACTGCCTAAAGCTGTTTGTCAGTCTTCCTGGGTATTGACCAGTTGCATCTTTTACTAATGAAAACAATCAAGATTATCTTAGAAAATACAACATTTTTGCATGGATTTGTGTGTATGTCTGTTGAGAAGACAGGTTGAGAGTGCCCGAGTACAGAAATATGCGTGTGAATAGAAAATATGCTTATCAAATACTGCAAATATGCTAGAGATCATTCATGGCATGCTTTTTTCTTTTTTTGCAATGATTTTCCTGGCAATTGTTAAAAAAAATTTTTTTTTTTTTTTAAATCAGGCCCCATGGCTCCCCTACAGAAAAAATTTTCTTAAAGAAAAATTTAAGCCTAGCCTGATTTCTATCCACACGGTGCCTTAGAAGTATCACATGCACAAGGAATATAACAGAGAAAACCTTAAGCTTTACGCTGGAGCTGGGGGGTGCCATCATTTATTCAATACCAGAAACTCCTACAGGCTGGACCATCAAAACATATCCAGCGACCAACCAGGTCTTCTTCTCGGCCCTGAGACTGTCCTGGTCAAATCCACCAGGAGGGACCGAGGTTTGCAATAGGCTCCCTAGCTGGGCTCCTTTCTCCACTTGTGTCCCTTAATCTGTTCCCTAGGAGCCCAATTCTCAGGGGACCCAACCTGCAGCATTTAGTTTTCAGGACCTGGAACCACTCTCTGGATGGAAACTCCAGAAGGAAAGATCCTGATATTCAGGAAAAATGTCTTCCCTTGGCCTCCTCAACTCCTTTTCCATCCACGTCTTTCCTTCCTCCTCTGGGTGCCAGTCCTTCTTGAGCTCATGGCTGGTTGCCCTATCTCCTCCCTTGCCAGGCAAGGCTGTACTTGGCCCTGTGCTGTAGGCGTGGCTCTGCAAGCGGCCCTGCTGGGGAGCAGCGAGCCCAGGCTGCTGGGCCCTGGAGACTGCTTTCTCCACGAACAGCTGTGTGACCCAGAGCAACCTACTCGAACCCTCCTGTGCCTTGGATGGCACATCTGTGAAATGGAGAGCATGGTACCTTGTAGGGTTGGTGAAGATTAAAGAAGTTACTATAACATTTAGAATTATGCCCAGCATACAGAAAGAGCTCAGTGATGTTTATTATTTTCATGCTTATTTCCTCCTACTCTCTTGATAGTCTCCCCAAGTGTGCTAGTTGACAAATATCAATATAATTAGGATGGTTCTTAATCCTCTGTCTGAGGATCTGCTCTCTGTTCAGAGAACCACACCTGTATTTCCATCCCTTGCATGTCTTTTTCTAGATACCCAATTCATATCTTTAATTCAGTATTCCAAGAGAAAAAAGCACAATTATAGACTGGATGTTCATGGCTGCCAATTCTTATGTTGTAATCCTAGCCCTCATTGTGATGGTATTAGAAGGCAGGATCTTTGGGAGGTACTTGGATCATAAGGTTAGAGTCCTCAAGAATAGGGTGAGTTGACCTTACGAAAGAGAACCCAGACAGTTCTCCACCCTTCTCTCTGCATGTGAGGACACAGTGAAGTGAGAATTCAGCACCATGTAACCCTCATTGAAGCCCAGCTATACTGGCACCCTGATCTAGGACTTTCAGCCTCCAGAACCATGAGAAAAATTGTTTGTTGTTTAAGCCTCTTAGTTTGTGGTACATTGTTACAGCAGCCTGCACTGACCAAGGCACTGTCTCTAGACCTTAAAGTATCTGCCCCTGCGTTTGCCACTGCTTCTTAGAAGCAGAAACTTGATCTCTGTAACACACCTTCAGTGTTAGTCCCAGACCCTGTAGATGCTGCTGGAACCAGATCCCAGATCTTCTGTACTTCTTGCGTCTCTGTCATCACCCCAGCTCAGCCAGACACTCCTTCTTAAGTAGACTCTATCTTTCCAGTGAAGCCAGACTAACATTTCTAACACACATTTCTAATTTGGTCTTTCTTCTGGTTAAATCCTTCTAGTTTCCATTAAGTTGAAAAGTACAGTTACGGAACTTCTCAACTGCTCTCTCTGGCAGTCAAGGTCCAGTGCAATCACCCCCTACCTATCATTCTAGCTTACTGGAAATTATAGTCCTGCCTCGATCTGCATTTACCGTCACCTCTCTGTTCATCCATGCTGCTCCTTGCACCCAGAAATCTTGTGTCTTTCCCCATGACTGCTGGTGAAAATCCTTTTTCCACCAGGGTCAGTCTCTAATGTTAGCTTTTACTTGCCCCCCAGATTTGATCTTCCATCTGAACTCCTGCAGAACCCCGCATCTCAGCTGTAGCACTGATGACACTGGATCATCTTGTCTTTTCCATACTTTCTTTTATTCCTCCCTCTACATCGTAACTTCTTCAAAGGCACTTATTATATTCCTTAGAGCTTCAAATGGAATAAAATGAATGGTAATAATCGCACTAGGAATTAAGCTCATTTATTCTGCAAAGCAGCAGCCTGTTGTCAAATGCCAACGCGCTCCCTCACAGCCCTCATAAAAAGAATGGAAAAGCATATAAATGCAGTAGCACACGAGAGGAACATACAGTGTGAGCAATTATGCCAATTCCTTTTATAGGAAGAACGCAGCTGAGATAAACACGAAAGCAGATTATTTACCATCCACAGACTTCATTGCCAAATTCTAAATTTTTCATTAAAAGAAATCAAGGAAGGTAAACAAAAGTAGCCCTTGGGAGAAATCAGCATAAAGGAAACAGCTCGTATATCAGCGTGGCATCAGAGAAACGTCTGCATTATCTGGGGCCAAGCAGTGTGGTCACACACTTGGAGCATGCACACAGACCCATGCCAGTGAGTGCGCAGCACACACGTCCATCCTTGGCCTCCATCCAGGTGGAGGTGAAGAGGGCGGGGCAGGCAGGTGCTCCTACCTTTAGGGCATCCTGGGTGTCATCCAGGCAGTAGACGCGGATGCTGTACTCCAGTGACGAGCAGCAGACAGGCCCGAAGATGGCCAGCTTCAGGCGCTTGGCGGCCGCTTTGGTGGCAGACTGCCCGACCAGGGCATAGGTGCTGAGGTTCTCCACGAGGATGTGGCAGGCGTCGGCGTCGAGCTGGACGTAGCAGGGGGTGGTGAAGTTCTCCTCTCCAACCACCACCACGTCCTGGGCAGGAGAGAAGGGGCCATGGTTAAGCCACAGAGGCCTTGGGCTGGCCACCGTGGGTGCGGGGGATGCGGTGGGAGGGCATGGCCTCTTCTCTGGAATCGTGGGTACTCTTTTCTTTCTCCGGCTTTCTGACCCCTCAACGTCCACTCTTGATCATCATCTCCCTTTCTACCATTGTCTTTACACTGGTACTATTTTTGTATTTAGATGCCTTTTACTTAGCCCTTTTTGTTCTTTAGAAAATCTGCATGATCAGAATCTACATGAAGATCTAGTGGATGTTCATTGACTATGCTTTTAACGTCAGTGTACCTGAGTTTATTATCTGCTTCTGACAATTTTATGTTTTAATCTCTAAATTTCTTATGTAACCCAAAAGGGTGATTTTATTACAATGTCATTAAAGCATAGCAATTTTCCCTAAAAATCTACATGCTTGAAAAGAATTAGAGAAAGGATGGTATTTGCGGTACTATTCTACTAGGTTCCAAAACCCACCTGCCAGTAACTTCCCAAGGCATTAAACTGCTTCTCCTAAGGAATTTTGTTACCAGACCCTATGGGAAGCAAGATATGGTAAACTCCATGTTTTTAAGACATTTTTCTCTGTTGTTTTCCTTGTAAACCACCAATGGTGTTATTTTTAGACTTTGAAAATATGAAGCAATAGGAGCCAGCAGGTGGCATAGTGGTTGAGGTGCTAGACTCCCATGTGGCCAACCACAGTTTAAGTCCTGGACCCAGTGGCTTGAAACTCACCCTGGGCATGTGTGCATGCATGTCCAAAATCCCAAGAGGAGAACAGAGGAGAAGAGATTGGGGCATGGCCATCCCCCTAGGGGTGATTTTTCACTTTTTGTCTCTCTCTGTCTCTCTAGTGAGTACATGTGCCCTATAGCAAAAATCTCTCAAAAAATATAAAGCAATAAATAAAAACAAGTGAAAGTGATGATTTTTATAAAAATAGTTCCTAATTCAACCAGGTTTCCATTTATCCCAATGACTCAGTCGACACACAAAAAAATAATCTAAAAGACCAAGTATAGGATTCATAAATCAAGGATTGTAATTCCAGATGCCTCCTGGGCAGCTGGGTAATGGAAAGGTACGAAGTAGATAGGGCAGAAGACGATGGGGGAGTGGTGGAGACTGTGGTGCAACACAGCTCCGTTTCCACCCGGCTGCAGCCATGGCTGAAAACAGGAAGGCAGGCTCAGTGAATTTTTCTGAGAAGCTGGAAGTTCAGATTTTTTATGCGTAATCTTCCAACTTTCAATGAATTCAGATTTAAAAGAAAAGTTCATGTGGGAGAAATAAAACACATGCGTGTGCATGATTCAGTCTCTGAATAAGGCTATGTAATCTTCACAGAGGCAGGAAACATTTTTATTTTGCTTCCCACTGTATCCCAGTGGGCCTGGCCCAGTGAATGTCCTATAACCATTTGTTGAAAAAAATGAACAAATGTCTCATCACAAATTTAGTCCCCAGAGCTAGACAAAGATTTGAAAGAAGTAGCCACCTCAGGTGGTCATTTATTAGTTAGGTCTTAGAATATTGTCTGAGCAATATGGAACTGTTTTAATGGCATCAGGGAAATCACTTCTTCTGCTGAACCTATACCACCAAAGGAAGCTCAGACTGAACTGGAAACGAGAGACAGATGCTCAGCACCTCCAGGTTGATTCCAACCCTCAAAAGACACCTGAAAAGAAGCTGATTTGTCCAGCAGGACAATGGTAAACCTAGTAAGGGCAGGTTACACATGGCCTTGTAGAAGATATGGCTATGAATCAAGATGCCCATGTCTCAGTCACTTCCAAGTTTAAAGGTATCTGCATAAGGACTCTTCTTTTTACTCACCTTATCTCTTTAGTTTATGACAATGATGATTATTTTCATTTTGTTACACCTAGAAACAGCTAGGGCATTAGGTGGAGAAACATGCAGCTAATTTACGTAGAGAACCATGCAACTAGTTTAGTATTACTAGGTTAAGGCTTTGGGGTGTTTTCTACATAAATAATTGAAAGCTTAAGTGGAACTAAAGTCAGATATGGTCAAGTCTGCTCTTAACGTAAAGCATATCCCTAGACTCCACTCCTGGACCTTTGGTCTCCTGGCAAGGCATGGTCACTGCTATGGCCAACATGTCCATGGGGGCATTTCTAGTGACTCCCAGGGATGCCCTGTTACTCTCCTCATTCTATTACTATGCTTCCCCTAAACATTTGGGGCTTGAATTTTTATGTGTCTTTTCTAAAAAATTCTTTCCTAAGAGAAAAATACCATAATCACAAGGTACAGAATATATACTTTGTATGTTATAACTTCATAGTTCACATATATTCAAAAATTTATATATACATTCATAGCATATACGTTATATAAACGTATTCTTGAAATGTAGATGCTCAGGGGAACCAGCAGTTAGTGTAATGGCTATGTTGCTGGACTCCCACGTAGTCAACCGTGGTTCGCGTCCTGGATCTGGTGGCTTAAAACTCGCGCCGGGCGCGTGTGCGTGCATGCCCAAGATCCCGAGAGGAGAATGGAGGAGAAGGGATTGCGGCATGGCCATCCCCCCTGGGAGGTGATTTCTCGCTTTCTGTCTCTATGTCTCTCTCTGTCTGTCTAGCAAGCGCACACGCCCTATAGCGAAAACCTCTCAAAAAAGAAAAAAAAAGAAATGTAGATGCTCAGTAAAGGGTTCTGATGTGTGGAAGAGGACCTGTTCAAGGCATTGCCCTTAGAAAGTTATAATGGCAATAGCCACAAAGAGCATACCAGTGGGGCTTTGCAGACTCCGCTTCTGTTTTCCCAGATTTTGTTCACTAGGACTATATCCCAGGAACTTGTTCATAAGCAAGGACTTAAAATTTCTTGACCAGATGCTCTGTTTCTCTACTTATGACGATTTAAAAAGAAAACCAAACATGTATCCCTTCGCAATATATGAAAGGTCTTCAAAAAGATAATGGAAAATGCGCTATTAAAACAAACAAACAAACAAACAAACAATGAGTGAATTTCAAAAAATTTTATACCTAACTAAACTCATACTCTAAGCCAAACATCTCATGAATGTTATGAAGTAACCTTATATAGTATATAGTATCTATATTCCAAAAGGGAGTTGTCCAAGGTTCTTAAGTGCAGTTTCGCTATGAGTTAGGTATTGCTTGATCATCATTTTCTCTGTGTCTATCAATCAGAAAATAAAGTACTCAGGAGACATCTGTCTGTCTGTCTCCCAGTCCGAGTGTGAGCTATAATTCTGCCTGTGTTTTGCTTCCCATAACTGTTCCTGATGATCAGCATGGATTGCTTGTGCATCTTTATCCAACAGATACTCACCTCCCACTGTCCCTGTGCCGTTTGGTTCTTGAGCTGTATCTTCCAGTCCTCAGTGCTGGGATCTGCACAGTGATGCATGGTGAGGATGACAGGGCGGGTCAGCAGGGCTCCTGGAGGCCCACAGCTCACCACAGGGGTCAGGAGTGTCTGGGCATCTTCCATTGGGGGCCTGGTAGGAGAGCAGAGAATGGCAGCAGTGACATAGTGACATTTCCATAGTATTTAGGTGCTATGCCCGCATTGAGATCTGAGATCTCAAGTTGTACAAACAGGTGAACTAGTTTTTTTTAGAGTTTTTTTTTTTTTTTTTTTTTTTTTTTAGGGAGTATGGATATAGGTGAGATAAGATTAAATGAAGATATAGGTTCTTTATACCAAGACTTTGATCTCAACACTGGTGATCTTTGTGGTAACCGTGAGTTTGCCTACATCTCTTTGATCTCCTTCCCTAAGACACAGACGGCCTCTGGTTGCTCCCTTGGAATTCATGTACAGATACTTTTAGGATAGAATGAGAGGAAACAGAGTTCTTATGAAGTTACATAACCAGCTTTTCTGATAAGACTTGATACTGGTCTCACAGGGCTTTTAATACTTTTTTGTGTTTCTAGGACCAACTTGAAAGATACTTAACAATCACTTCAGAATGAGGACACCTTAAAGCTAAACTTAGTACAAATGCCTTCCAGGAATAATTCAGGGTAGTACAGCAAATTCATTCTTTCAAATATGACCAGAAAGAATGTAGAACTGTATACAGCAAGTAAACATGAGATTTCTTTACTTGTATACTTCAGACTCAGAGAACTGGCCAGAAAGAACCCTAAAGTTCCTATTTTGTGAGCCAACAGGTGATGTGGTGGTTAAGGTGCCAGATCTCACATGACCAACTCAGCAGTTTGATTCCTGTACCCAGTGGCCTGAAAAGCACTCTGGGAGTATGCATGCGTGACAAAAATTCTAACAGGAGAATGGAAGAGAAGAGACTGTGGCATGGCTATCCCCCTGTGGGATGATTTCTTTCTTTCTCTGTCTCTATCTGTCTCTCTGGTAGGCATATGCACCCTATAACAAAACAAAACAAAAACAAAAACAGAAAACAAACTTAGGGGCCAGCAGGTGGCATGGTGGTTAAGGCACTGGATTACCACATAGCTGACCACAGTTCGGGTCTCAGACCCAACAGCCTGAAACTCATGCCAGCACGTATGTATATGCCTAAAGTCCTGAGACAAGAATGGAGGAGAAGGGTCATTCCCCACAGGGAATGATTTCTCACTTTCTTTCTCTGTATTTCTCTCTGTGTCTCCAGTAAGCGTACATGCCCTACAGACAAAAAAAAAAATCCTAATTTGTTATTTTCTTATTTTTAAATCACCTTCAATCCTTACCCTAAAGAGATTGTAACCAAAAAGCAAATGGATAAATTAGTTCAACTGGTCAGTTATATTTTTTGTAAGAAAGTAGTCTCAAAGGTGTTGAGTGGATTGCCGTCTCACAACTAACAAATATAAATTAGTGCTGGTACTAAAACCAATGCCTTCAGACTACTGTGTCAAAAAAAGTGTGACTTTTGAAATCTTGAATTCACAGAACTTCAGAAGGACTTTCAGGGGTCACCTAGCACATTGATCATCCAAAGCCAGAACTTCTCTACAACATAACTGATATAAGCTTAGTTCTTTAGACACATCCAAAATTACAGTCCACCACTACTGAGGGATCACTTCATTCATCATCAACTCTTATTTACGATATATTCTCACTTAACAGGAACAGAAGTGACTTCCTGAAACTCCTCTCCTCATGTCTTTGACCAGCTTGTAGCCTACTTGGTTTCATACATTTGGAGATTATATTGTTTCTAAAGTCTCCTTTCTTACTGACCAAACATTTTCCATTTTTTTCAACCTCAGGTGGAAAAGCATGAGGTCCAGATCTTCCCCTTTATTTCTATCTTCATTTTCATATGGATATTTGTCAGCGTTTGATGTCTTCATTAAAGTGAGGCATGAACCAATGAACACAATACTCAAACAGACATTGTGAAGGGACTATTTCCTGGGATTTAGAGTATGGAGTTATACTCAGCCTTATGAACTATTGCCTTAAATCATTCTCAATAATGTAACCACCTCTGAATACTGGCTCTCATGCTCTAATTAGATGGGAAAATGGAGCAGTATCACTAAATATCTCCTTTATAAAGTTAGCAATGAGGCTCCAAGCAAGTTCACTAATTTGTTATAGCTAACCACTCTATTACTTTTAGTCCTAACATGCAAGGTTCTTAGACAAAGTCTATATAGTTCTATGAACCTCAGTATAAATTTATATTTAGCTTTTTAATTTTACCTTAAGAGTTTCAGGCCCTCTAGTTCTTAATGCTATGTCTTTCCTCCAAATAATAGCTATCTCTCGGTTCTTTGATCCTCCATAAATCAGATATGCCTGCCATTTATGTTCTTATTCCAATTACTGATAACACAGTAACACAAGAATAAGGCAAGGGCAGAGATATTGTCAAGGACATCACTTGAAACCTCTCTCCAGGCAGACATCAATACTTTGAGTTATTTTGTTCAACCAAATATAAATCCATTAAAATGTACATTGTCCAGTTCACATCTTTCCATTTCATTCACATGCATATTATAAGGAACATATCAAATTACTTTTTAATTCCAATAGCCACTTGAAATCGATTTTTTTCTAGTTGTTATCTATAGTTTATATATTATCTATTATATAACCTAGAGGCTAATTTATATCTAGGGTTAACCCTCATTTAACACTTAATGAATACCAAAAACTATTATTATTTTTGATATCGTTGGAAGAAAATTCTCTGTACATGTTTCTGCACATTTATGTCTTTTCAAGGATGCTTGTATAGCAATGACCTTGGAAGATAAACATAGTGTCTTTCTTTGGAGCAAACTGTAGTCACATCTACTCATCCTCAAACTCACTCAGTTTCCCTAAGCTCAAAGCCCCCTTCCTGGGACGCAGCCACTGAGTGTAAAGATATCATCTGACCCTCAATGCGTCATCCTCTTGGAACTGATGAAAGTAACAATACAAAATAATGATACTCTGGATAGCACTAATGCTGTGAGTAATGAACCCTTCTTTGTTTCTGACTCAGGAGTCTTATGGCTTCTCTTGGTATCCATAAAACTGTGGCAGATAACTTGGTAGCTCACAAACAAGTGAAAATCTCAGACATGGTTATATTACCAGTTTTAAGACTTGAATCACAATTTGGCATATTTCCCCCTTAATAATTATTGGCTATCACCGGTTCCTACTCACACTAAAATTGTACTAAGATCTTACCAACCCACGTAACTTTTCTCTCTTCCCATTTAGAAAGCAGAAACAATTTCTACCTGCATTTAGTTGTTTAATGTCATCTCCATTCTCTATGAATAACAACACAGTTTCCCCTATTAATTCTAAAGTTGCCTATGTACTTGGAAATGTACTCATATTTGAAATCATAAGGTTATTGACAGCAGCTTAAGATCTCATTACTATGCCCTTTACCACCTTGGGTTTCATTTTCTTTTAACCCAGTTTGACATCCTCCTTCCTGTCTGAAATTCGTTTTATTAGAACATGAAGAAAGTTTTCATGGTGTCATGGTTAATACTGCACTATCTGCCTTAAGCAGTGACTTTATTATTGCTTGATTCTACTTAACTTCTAGGGGGAAAAAGCAATGATTGCATTTTCCTGAACACTACTCTGACCTTCTAGCTACAAGTATACCTTGAGAAGTAAACATTAAACTTTTAAGGAAGGAGACTAAAGTGGAATGCATTTCAAGTGGCCCTTGCAATAGAGCTGGGGATTGGAAATATCTGTCCCTAGTTCTTGTGTTAGCAGCCGGTGTTTGAGGCAGGATGGAGGAGGAGTTCGCTCATCACTGAGTTGGAACAGAAGGGAGAAGAAGACTCCCTGCTGGGTTGGGGAGCTGTCAGACCAGTACTCTCCAAGCACACCCCTGGCATGCAATATTGATGGGCACCATTCTTGGAGGAGGGATAGCAAGAGAAGGAGGGAGGGAGGAGGGGCAGTAGGTGTCAAAAGAATTTATTAACCCAGTGAGGTGCAAGAATGTAATGAATAGGGAAGTGGTGAAGTGGAATTCATAACAGGGAATGAAAAACAAAGAAGAAATACTGACCAGAATCTCACGTATGGTTTCAAGATGAAAACAGAAGTGTGGAAATTGAAAACATTTCCAAGGAGTGACTTAGAAAGGTAACATTTAACTATGTGAAACCAAAGATCATAGTGTTTAAATTCACATTTCCTTTATTTACTTAAAGGAGAGAAAATGAAAATAAGATGGTAGGAAATAAAATTAATAAAATAATTAAAACAATAGTAGAAAATAAATACGTCTGATTCATGTTTTTGCAAGGGAGAGCTTCATTCCTTTATGTGAGCAGTGCTATTCATGCAAAGTCTGTAAATATTAATTGCAGATGACAAGGAAATGAATACAGAACAAAAATTAGCTGTAGAAGCAGCAATTAAGTAGAAATTGGGCAAAGAACAATGATTAAAATTTTTAATGCTTTTCAAAGGCCAACAGGATAATACCGTGGTTTAAGCTAGATGGGTTCGGAGGCCTGTAGGACAAAAACCACAGAGAATTTGTTTCCTGTCAGAGATATCTCCTCATCCTTTGCTGGCCGTTATCAATGAGAACTTCTACACAAAAATGCTTACATATTAAACTTTCATATAAGCAACTGCATGTGCTGCTTAAAGACCTCTGTGAAGTGAAGTGTTTACCTCTTTTTCAGAAGAGGAAACTGAAATCTAGGCATATTAACATACTTCCCTAAGAAAGCAAAGCAAGTCACTCACAAAGCTATTGGGTTGTCTGGAAAGTTGTGTGCATTTTTGCATGAAAAAAGAAAAAAAGTCATGACTTTCCTGATGACCTAATAGATTTCAAATACAAGTTTTGATTTCTTTAAATTACTTTAAAGACTTTACACTCAGCGGTATATTTTGGGTTGCTTATAATGGGTTTCAGGCCTTGATAAATTGTTCTTATATGTTCGCTAGGGCAGGCTCAAAACTCCTTGAAAAGAATCTATCTGTGACCTCCTCTGAATGGACATGAGCTGCCTTCTATAAAAGCACGTGTCTTTTGTCAGGTCCCTCAGGGTGACAATCCCACCATGGGCTCAGCTGCCTTTTAAAGCATACGCCCTCACATATGACTGGCAACTTGAAATATTTGCACTCTCAGTACCTGACAGGAAATATCTAACCCACTTGTGATCAAAGGTTCAATTGAGCAAAAAAAATTATTTATGGAAGCCACTTGGAAGGGCGTGCTGTTATTTCCCTAGACAGGCCAAAGTCTATCCCTGGATCAAGCCAGAACACCTCAGCATTGTGCTGGACTGGAGGGCTGAATCCTCATGGAATTATTATTTTATTTTAAAAATATTTCTCTCTCTTTCTTCTACGAAAAAGAACCCCTCAACAGGGACTTGACACCATGACCTCTCCCAAGCCTGGATCAGGGGTATGCACGTGCCTGGTGACATTTCTAGACAGAAACCTGGAACCTTCCCATCTGGGCCATCCTCGCGGGTGGTGTGTTCTACAAGTACGTGAGCAAAGGTGCCCCCTATGGAATTATTTTCCTGAATTTATTCTTGGGCCTTATAAAACCTACTGCTATCGAGGGACACTAACGGACTCAGTCCTCGAAACTCCTCACTGTTTTTAAGAATGCTGTTCATGGGATTAACGAAATGCCTTTTTTAATGATGTACAAAGGAAAGTAATTGAGCATCTTTGGGGCATATTCTTCCTTGTACACACGTGGCTCTTGAAATTCAACATACTCCCCTCTTGAAGGCTTTGAATAAATTCATGACCTCTTACCAGGAAATGTGCTGGGGTTTTATACCAAATATTTACATTCTAACTGCTCACCTGACTATCTGATATCTTACAATGATATTTTTCTCATTTTCTTATCTTTTTTCACCCACTTATTTAAAATTCTCTTCCTTCCATTGAAAAGAATGTCATTTCATAAACCACCATAAAGAATCTACTTGTAAGTGGAATTTCAATAAATAAATGCCATGGAGAACAGTGAGGGAACAAGATTTAAATATACCTGGGCTCACTGTCTCCCCCACCCTTTAGTCTTTTTACAGCTCTTCCTTCAAACTGAGGAACTTGGGACTCATGACTGAGAAAGGAGTCACTAAAGAAAAAATATCCCTGAGTTTCTCTGAGTAATAACAACGTCAGCTGCTATTTTACCAAGTTACAAATGATAGCATGTTAAACAAACAAAAAACCATCTCCTAGAAGATTACTGACATAAGGGAATCTGGGCTGTCTACTTATCCTAGCATGTTACTTTATTATTTATATTTAGTTGATATAAATCATAGTTTAGCTGCCTCCCCACTAAATTATACATAACCATTTGTACAAGGACTTCACCAGTAAAACAAAAATCCTCAAAGCCACCAATGTCCTGCAGTCAAGTCCAATAATTTCTTTTACTATTGCGTTCCTTTCTTTATTTTAATAACACCCCTGTCAACCAACTCCTCCATCTTTGAATGTGAAATGCCGAGTCCTCTTACACCGTGGTGTATCTGTCCTCACACTCACACCGTGGCTTATCTGCCCTCACACTCACTCTTGCATCCTGTGCTACTCACCGAAGAGCCGCTCGGTGTGAACATGATGCTGGGTGCAGACGCCTCGGTCATCTGCCTTATCCTTACAGGTTCTGTTTCACTTCTCTCCTCGCACCCAAACCTTAACAGGAGTATTTCCCCAACTTCTTCTCCCAGGTCTCTTCTCTCTGCCTCTCATGTTCGCTCTTGGAGGTTCTTTTCCTTCCACACCTTCCCTTCCCTGTCTCTAGCACAGCCACACCCCCTCCCATGCCCCACACACCTGAACCCCAGCCCTTGCTGTTCATTTTCCAGCCAGATGCCAGGGCTAACCTCCCTCAGGGCCCTCCCAGGCTCCCCAGTGCCCCAGGCCGATTGCTAACAGCATCCCCTGTGTGGGGCTGCTCGTCCCAACACTTCTAGCCAACTGCGAACAACTTTTTCTTATGACATAGCAATATATTTTATTAGGTTGTTGGGAAAGCCACGAGTTATTTTTTTTTTTTATGTTTTTCTATGCAAAAATGCGACATGAATTTCTTGACCACCCAGTATTTCACCTCTCCATCCTCCCTGACTCAGGCCTGGTTCCATCCCCTCCCTCCTCACCCCTGCATGACTGCTAGTGCCCAGCCAGGCAGCACGCAGCAGGGAGAGTCTGTCTGTCCCCTCCACCCATTCGTCCGGTGCACTGTCACCAGATCAGTCCTTAACAAGCCTGCTATTCCCGTGTCACTTGGCTGCTCAGAAACCTTCTGAGGCTCCCCGTGGTTTCCAAGACAGTGTTGTAGTTACCTTTATATTTGGAATTGCTAAATGGATTTTTTGGCCTTTTGATAAAATTGTTAAGCAAGTGCAGAATGCGGGGAGAAGGGAAAATTAACTTTCATATCTTCGATTCAAATTGTTTTTCAATAAGAGCCCACAAAGGGCAAAATTTCAGTCCAAGTCAGACTCATTTTGTTTTAAAAACTCCCATTAGAAACAAGGCCAAAAAGGCCAGGTAGCAGCAGTCACCGTGGAATCGCACCCACAGGGAGCAGGCTTTGCAGCCTCAGAAGCGGCAGCAACCCCAAGCACGGCCTCGCAGCTCCACGCCCTCCTGGGGCAGAGGCAGCTTGTGCCACGTCCTGGCTCACGCCAGCTCTTGTCTGCCAGTCCGCACTTGCTCCACACCCAGGCCCCTCTTGTCACACTCGCTGTGCCACATGTAATTAAGTTCACGCCTCCCTCAGACGATCGCAGCAGATGACCGGCTGGATCCCAGCCAGCTGGAAACACCCAGTGGGGACCCAATAAAGCAATCAGCGAGAAGGGGAAGGAGAACAGAGCAGAATGGTCCTCCGCACACTGTGACGTGAACACCCGCGTGGCTCAGTGTCATGTCACACGAGGTCTTCAGCGAGCAATGGAGAGCGTACCCACAGGCGCACTAAGGAGGCAGGGGCTTGCTTTGTGTGTCAGAGCACGGAGGAGGCTGCCCATTAGAAAGCAGAACTTCGGGGTTGGAGGAATCTGGGTTTGAACTCTACCTGCCTCCATTATCAGCTGGGAAATCGTGGCTCTGTGACGCATTTCCCCAAGCCTCCGTTTCTTCATTTTTAAAGTGAGCGCCACAAAATTTGCAGAGTTGGGCTGAGGAGTAAATGAAATTAAGAGTATGCTGAAGTGGGGGCCAGCAGGTGGCATAGTAGTTAAGGCACCAGACTCCCACATGGCAGTCGGCTGTTTGAGTCTCGACCTGGTGGCTTGAAACTCACATGCCCAAAATCCCAAAAGGAGAATGGAGGAAAAGGGATTGTGATGTGGTCATCCTCCCTGGGGGCGTGGGGTGGAGTGGACAGAGTGGGGTGTGGGGGGTGATTTCTCACTTTTTCTCTCTCTCTCTGTCTCCAGCAAGCAAACTTACCCTATAGCAAAAATCTCTCTTAAAAAAACAAACAAACAAAAAAACCAAAGAGAGTATATTAAAGAAATGGTGACAACATTTTGTTATTACATTATAAAACATGTTCTTGTCATTGTGCTTCATAAGAAAAACAAATCTAGTTCTCAACAGAGAACACTGAAGGGGGGACTTCTCACTTATCTGAGACGTTTATCTTCCTCATTTCATGGGCCTTGGTGCATGTTTTCTTTTGCTACTATGAGACCTCATAGTTTCATTTTTATAAACAGCTTCTTTGATGTGCACCAGATTCACTGGAATAATTCCCCCTGCACCTAACTGCAGGTGGTAGGTGCTGCAAGGGGTGATTTAGGGTTTCTTTTTCTTTATGGTCAAAGGCTGAGGAACCTAGAAGCAGAAGTGTCTAGGCTTCTCAGTGTTCTGTTTTCGCTTTCCTTCATCTAAAGTATGCCATTTTTCTGGTTGCGATGCCAACTAAACAAGAAGAAAGGAAACTGGAGGATGCATGTGAGTGTGCAGGTCCCCAAGCTTCAGCCCATGCCTGCAGCAGCCCCCCAAGGCTTGCTCTTCAGCTGGAGACTGTGCTAATCAGATGGTGACCAGGAGACCAGGGCACCTCACTGCTGCTCAGCCTAAAGCACGAGCCAATGCTCATTGCAGATGAAACCAAATGCCCACTTGGAGAACACTGCAACGCATGGACAGACTCACTGCTAACCTTGACCCTGGACAAGAGCAAAACTATAAATCAAATCAAAGGATCTTCCACTTTGCTACTCTTCTCTGTCTGTGAAGAAGGGGAGTTCTGAGGGTCTCGAGTGTTGCTCTGCATTGAGAATGACCAAAAAAATGAATATTTGATGTAAGTAAATACAAGCCTGTTAGTGATTTTCTGTTGCTCAAATTCCATACATGGGTAATGCTCAGGAATTTTATTATTTTCTCGGCTAGGCTGGTATTGGTGTAGGTGAAAGTACACATCCTGGGGAAACAAATGTTCTGGGTCATAATAATTATAAATACCAGTGTCTCCACCCGAGAGCATAATGAAAGCGTTTTTCAGCTACTGAACAGCCAGACTAAAAATGGATGTTTTTCTGAGGCTAAGAGAAAGTGTAATGTGTCATAATGACAACCCAGTTCTACAGCTGTCACTCAAGCTTTGTACTCAGAGTGCAGGACTGAGGAGCCAATGATTTTCCCTTTGGAAAACACAGTGATAATTACATGATGGGGATTCTCCATTCCAACCGCGTCTTTTATTTTAAGATCTCCGTGTACTTCAGAAGCATTCATCAGTCAGGCCTCTAACGCACAACTTAATACACGCACTTGACATGGGAATTTGTCAAAAAAAAAAAAAAAGGCTACTTAGGATTTGTTAGAGGCCAAAGTAAAAAACTGAATTTAGGACTTCTAAATTCCTATACTTATTTTCACGTCATCATCATTGTTATGGTGATGGCACTTTTGAATCAGAGACTTATGGTTCGATCTAGTTTAAATCAACTCTCGGCCCACTTTGGGAGGCCTGAGTATGGAATTCATAAGAGCCCAAAATAAGAAGGCTGATGACACTAAAGTTAGAGGACAGTCATAGGGGCCAGGTGGTGGTGCAGTGGCAGTTGGAGAGGTCCTGGGTTCATGTCCTGGGAACTCCTTGGCCATGTGGGGTTGGCGTGCCTGTGCCCACACTCCAGGCTGCCTGAGAATGGAGAAGTGTGGAACGAGGACCTTGTTGGGGGTGGCTGTCTCTCTCTTTTTCTTATGGAAGAAATTAATTAATTTTAAAAAGAGAGTTAGAAAAAGAAGAATCTGCAGGTGAGAATGAAGTGCTAGGTGCAGGTGGGAGTGGCAGGTCAGTTTTCAGCGATTATCCAATCTTCTGTATTTTGAACTCTATACCGAAGCAGGCTGGGTCCCCAAGCCAGGCCTCATGAGATGGATGTCTCTCTGCATGACTCATGGATCACATTTCTGGCCATTTTTCCCCCAGGGAATATGGCCACACATCCACTTGTGAGATTGTTGGGCTTCTACCCATACAAAACAATCTGTAAAAGTGTCTGGAGCTTGGAAGATAAAGAGAAGTAAAACGACCTTTGGCGGGTCTGGGGAAACCGTGTATCAGAAGCGGGGCACTCAAGACGAAGGTGCGCTGGGTTTAGGGAATCTAGTGGACCGTCTCCCTCAGGTCAGCCGGGACGAGCACCCTTACCTCATGTTTTCCTTCCTGTGTACAGTCACATACATTTCGTAGACTCTTCCTTGGGGAATGGCGCCCGCAGGGATCAGCAAACTCACTCCTGAATAGCAAAAGAGAGAAGCAGTCACAGAACACCTAGGAAGCGAAAGGAAGCCTCACTGATACCTCTGCAGCAAGCGATAGGGAAGGCGATTTCACGGCCTGCTTCCTTTCCTCTCAAGACAGTACAGATCCCTGATGCCCGTATCCCTGTCACTCTGCCTCCTTCCGGGCCTCGTTTGCTACCACGACACCCTCTGAGCTGTACGGGAATGAGGTCATTTCTTAAACTCTTGTTTTATTTAAAGAATAGACAGATGGCTCCACTGTTGTTTTCTTTGTAAAACAGGGGAAAACCACAACTGTTCTTAAAATCGCAAACAGCTGTAATGATGCATAGTTTCTAATTAAAAAAAAAAAGTCCCTACAAGATTCAAAATCAGGGAAATACTAACTACCATCATAGTAAACTACCACCTTTTTTTTTTTTTCTTGAAATATCTGGTTAGCAGCGGTGTGAGTTCACAGCAAAATAGGAATTGCTAGAGGACTTCTCTTATTATTCATATCCGTACCAACATTAGCAAGTGAAGAGCAATGACTAGTTTAGGTCCAAGGGTTTCTGCTTAGTTGCTAATGTCGGTGTTGGTTTGAAGGAATTTTGGATCAAGCTGTGTCCTCAGCTAACGGTGCCTGGAATAGTGGTTTGCAAACTTGAGGACGTGCTATTGAACATGGATTTCCAGACCCTCCCTCAGAGCTTCTGCTCTCCTGGGCCAGGTGACCCCCAGTATGGTCTGAGGCCCACCCTGTCTGCAGCACTGCCTGCACTGTAATCGTCATCTCAGAGAAGATATTGGACTCCATCATGGCGTTCCCATGAAGTTCAGTTTAATTCAGCTTAATAAAAATGTATGGCATATCCTTGTGAGTAGAGTGTTTGGCGCTGTGGTGAATGCTGAGAAGTAGAAGATGTGTCTCTGCTCTGAGTAATTTATCATTTAATTAGTGAGGAAAGGGGATATGCCAGATGAGCAGGGGGCTAGCAGAAAACATGCCTGACCATGGTGGGAAGTCTCCAGAATAAAGGATGAAGTGTTACGAGGGAGGCTACTGAGTCCTCATACTGTGAGAGGTGGAAGGCCCCGCTAACATACAGAAGGGTTTGCGGAGGGCACAGAGTGGAAGCGGGAAGACCACACGTGAGGCTACTGAGCCTCGGCCTTGTTTTCTCTGATGGAAACCATGAAACATATCTTCAAGATTTCTTTTGAGAATGAAACAGAATTATGGCTATGAAGTAATAAGGCCTGACACATATTAGGTACCTATTGTAACCCTATTGAATAAAATAATCCATGTTGGCATCACTGCCACATAAAACGTGCTGGCTCCTTCTTTCCTTCAGAAGCCTTGATAGTAATTCACATGTGGAAAAGTGGCAAGTGTATAAACAGGAAGGTGAGGCAGAACCCAGTGAATATCACGGGGAAAAGAACAGCCCTCAGAATAATTATAATGTTGAAACAATGGAGCAACAACAGAGTATGTTTTGATCCACTTATTTGGTGGGCTATTATAAAGATATTTAAAATAATGATTTTAAAGAGCATGCATTGGCAAGGGAATTAATGAAAAAGAGGCGAAGAACACATAAATGATCTATGCTATTCAAAGTGTATTTACAGAGGAAAAATAATATTCTGCTAAATATTTTTAATGTTTAATTTTATTAAAATGTGCTTTAAAAGATATGGGGTGGAAGTTTCCAAGGCACTGAAAATTTTGGAATCAAAATGGGGCACTCAATAAGAGAAAGAAGAAAAGATAACTTCATATTCAGGCCTGCCCAAAGACCCTTTGGTATGTATACTACTTGACTGTATACATATTACATTTTTTTTATGTCACAATACTTCAGGTCAACCAAGTTGCTTTTTATTACTGTATTTATAAAATACCCACAGTCTTGCCCAAAGGAGTTAAGGTAGATTTAGAAAGGAAATCATTAATCCTTTTATAATCCATAGTTCCAACCCATTACAGCTACTGATTAAGGAATTGCACTCTTTAATCCTGTATTATGAGTCAATAACTCAAGTTCACCAGGGAAGATTATTATCAGGTTTATTCTCTAGATGCAAATAAACTACATAACAAACAGAAAACTAGATAACACTATAAAAGGACACCCAGTGGAGCTGAGATTCTAGGTAGCTATATCAGAGATAGGAGTGAGTGCCTTTTAAATACCTTGAGTTTGAAGATGATGGAATTAAAGTTAATAAATGAAAATTTGATGTCTGTTTTAATATCCTCTCATCATCTAAAAATTAGTGTTCTGAAGTATTGCCTCCTGTAGTAAATTGAACTGAACCAACTGATAAGTTTTATGATTAAAATTTATCCTTTTGAAGTAAAGTGGCAGGGGGGCCAGCAGGTGGTGTGGTGGTTGAGGTACTGGATTCCCACATGGCCAACCAGTTTGAGTCCTGGACCTGGTGGCTTGTAAACTACACTGGGTGCATGTGCACATGCGCCCAAAATCCTGAGGGGAGAAAGGAGGAGAAGGGATTTTGGCATGGCCATCTCTCTAGGGAGTGATTTTTCATTTTCCCTCTCTCTGTCTCTCTGTTATATTTTAGCCTATGGCAGAAAAAGAAAAAAAAAAGTTAAAATAAATAAAGCACAGAGGTAATAGTAAGGGCTCCTGGACAGCCTTCTTCCTAGTAGAAGGGTGTGAGTATGAAGTTTCTAGAAGTGTTCTCAGAGTTGGCTGGGGGGACATAAATGGATTTGTTGCTTTTGTCCGAAGTAATGCTTGGTTTCCATGGAAGCAGATTTAGGTTAGACAGGACACGTCTAACTTTTCAGCCCTAATGGAAACAAAGATCTCAGTATAAAAAATACGTCTTCAAGCTGCATCTTTGCAATGCGTATACCTTTAGAAATTACCTGAATTGGGAACAATTAGGTGACCCCCAAGGGCGTTGAAGGTTCCAAAAGCAGTACAGGAAGGGTCAGTCTGCCTCGCGAGACTCTGATTCTTCAGGTTCAGGGCCTCATTCTCCAGCAAGGATTGGGTCATCTGAGGGGATAGCTTGGATGTAAACTCAGAGAGGTCATCTTGGGGGGTGACAGCCCCTGAGGTGTTGTATACTTTGATTTTCAGGTTGGGCAATGGATCCAGAATTGGAGAGTTGGTCATTGGGATTTTGTCTGAGACATCGTGCAGGGCATAGACGGGTCCTCTGTACATGGCCGCAGCTGATGTGAGGTCTGGGGGCACCGCCAGAAGGTCTGAGTCCGAAAGAAAAAAGAATTTCATTTGCATTCTCCATTCAGACACCCTCCATTAGCCAGACTCCCCCCCCCCCCCCCCCACACACACACGCTTTCTAAGCCAAAAGCAAAGCATCTCCGCTTAATACCGGCAACAGAGAGACTCCAAGGCTCTGTGGAAAACAGGATAAACAGACAAAGCACCCCTTTTATTATAGGCTGTAAGTAAGGAGTCACACTTCGCCTCAAAGCCCACTCATTACACCAAGGTACTTGGTTGTTTCAACAGGCCAGACTGAACAATGAGCCCACTAGGTGACTCATAGTTCTAATTTCCTCATCTGCATTGGATTTGGGTAGTTCTGAAGCCACTGTATCCAGAACAATGCAAGCTATCTCGTAAGGGGGGTGGGAAAAGGAAACTAAAGAAATCAGCCAACCAGGACCAGCAGATGGCATAGTGGTTACATCGCTGGACTCCCACGTGGCTGACGGCAGTTTGAGTCCCAGACCCGATGGCTTGAAACTCACACCAGGTGCGTGCCCACGCATGCCCAAAATCTGAGAGGAAAATGGAGAAGGGATTGCGGTGTGGCCATCCTCCCTAGAGGGGTGATTTTTCGCTTTCTATCTCTGCCTCTCCAGCTAGTGCATGTGCCCTATATATCAAATATCTCTCAAGACAAAAAGAAAGAGATCAGCCAACCAATCAGTGTTCTCTTTTCAACTGGAAGTTCAAAAGGATGAGAGGAACCTATCAGAAAAGAAAAAAGCTGATCTGTGCACCTCGCCTGGTCTAATTCGTTATGTGAATGACATTAATATGCTAATGAACAAAATGGGCCCAAATCGTCTTCACGGAGCATACATTCCAGCTGAAATGGATGAGAAAACTGTCCCTCATTCTGGTGCCACAGAGGGACGTGCGGAAGTGCCAGGGTGTGAGGCGGCGCCAACTGACCTTGTCTGGCTGCCTTGATATTCACCGGCTGGAAGCCCCCGTTGAGTGCCGAAGAGTCGATGATATCGGACTCGAAGTCACGATGGTTCTTCCGATACACAAACAGGGCCACGGCGACGGAGATGGCCAGGCACACGATCACGGCTATCACGATCCCCACGTAGAGGGCGACATCATCCGAGTCAGGAGCAGCTGGAGCGGAAGAATGAAACGTCAGAACAACTGTTGTCGAAATTTCCCACGGTATACCTGGGTCTTGCCATAATTTTTTCAGACATTTATTGCTTTCTTTATAGGTTAATTTCAAATCTATTTCAAAAGCTATATAAAATGACTGTGGCCTTTCAGCGGAAAATTATCCCTGATTTCTTTTCCTTTCTCACGTTGCATCTATCCACCCACTAATCTCACTTATAATTGGGCAGCATAACAGACTATTTATCAAATAAAGAAACAGGAGCTAAACTCATCCCAAAACACAGCCAACAAAAGGGTCATTACCCATTTCAGGCGGAAACACTTGGAAGGGTTTTTGCATTCATTGATAGTTCTTTAAAAACATAAATACTCTTGTTAGAAATACCGGGTATGTTTTGAATCTGTATATTTATTGAACCAGAATATTTTCCTAAGTATCATTCCAAGTTATAAAACTACTTTCCATAGCTCTCTCTCACTTTCCCCTAAATTGGTGGAGGGGTGGGTGGGAATGGTGTGGCTAAGCAAAGCGAATATTAGGAGCAAACATACTGGATTTGAAAGGTTGCTTTCAGAAGGCCCAGATCTGGGGATCAGAGGTTGATGCCGATAACCTTCTCTGTATCCTGGCCCTTGATATGGATGCAGTTTTATCTCTGAGAACTCTGAGCTTCTCACGGTCCCCCGTCAGAGGTTTACATTTGTGCTACTCATTACGGGGAGAAAATACAGCTCTATGGTGTACTTAGTAAGATAAAGACTTGCTTCAGTCATCAGAAAGGTCAGAGGACCTGACCTCATAAGGCAAATAAGTATTCGACCAGCACAGGTGTCGTTCCTGTTGTATTTGCCTTGGTAACATTGATCCAACTGGAAAAGGTAATAGAAGCCAATAACAAAACAAAACAAATAAAATTAAACTGTTGCTGAGCCCCTTTGACATCTTTAATCTCTGTTTTTAGTTTTCTATGACGCTCAAGAAATGTTCAACAAAGCTAACCAGAATTGCTCTGCTCACTCTAATTGAGTTGGTTAAATTGGTTTATCGGGTGGTTAAGAAAAACCTAAAACTTTATGGCCAACTTTGTACAAAGTGTATTTTCTGGGAGAGTGTTTTTTTTTTTTTTTTTTAATTCATAGGTCCCATGACCTCCTAAAATTTAAAGACCTACTGCTACAGCCTAAGACTCACCCATGAGGTCTACTTGTTGAACTACGTCATCATGGCAGGGGCTCCCTGAGAACACGTACACTCACGTCATGGTACCTCCCATACCCTGGCAGTTTAAGTGAACTCCCTACTGGAAAATGCTCCATCCCCCAGCACTATAGTTACATGTACTATGTGTGAAAGGACTTCACTTCTTATAGCAAATATTGTCTTTTTCAATGTCCCAAGACATCCATTTTCACAGCAATCATGTCAATATGAGAGGTTTTGTTCAGAAAACCAGTGACACCCCAAATATTCTTGATTATGTGAGCATTGCCTTGAAGGTGCTGGGTTCACTAAGCTGCTGGGTTATTGTTTAAATTGCCAGAGGGTGCAGGCACTCGCCAGAGACAGAAAGACAAAGACAAGGAGAGGGAGAGGGAAGAAGCAATCCCCATGGGATGTGGTCATGCCACAATCACCTTTCCTCCATTTCTCCATCCTGTCAAGATTTGGGGCGTGCCCACACATATGCCTGATGTAGTTTTCACGTCGCTGGGGCTGGGATTCAATCTGTGCTGGGTATGTGAGATCCAGCTCCTTTAACCACTAGGCCATGGAACCAATCCTCTGGGTTTTATCTGTGGCTTTTCACAGGTTTCTGAATACTGGTCAGAATATTACATCTAAATCCTTGATGTTTTATTTTGTCAATCCCTAATTACTTATTCACTATTCTTATTTCCTAGCATAATAGATCTGCGTTTTCTCAAGCCTTTCCTTTTTAGTATTTGAACCCTGCCCTTTATTTATATCAGTGCAATTCATGATATGTTTTGTCAGCTACTGGGCTTAAGGTTTGCATGGGAGGCTGATAGATTTTAAAGCTGGCAGAGACTTGAAATGACCCTTTCTTCTCTTCGGCAGTGGAATCTAATTTGTTTTTCATGTTAGAATACATTAGGCTCCTATTTCCTGCGTGCACATCTGTGACTCAAGGAAAGGTAAACTTGAACTGGAGGCAACAACGCTAAATGATTATTCAGCAACATAAAATCCAGACATCAAACTTACAAGAAAATCCATATTCATTCTGGGTTCTCTGTTCAGTTGAAATGGGATAAATGAAACCTTGAAAAGAAAAAGAAAATGAAACAAAAATGGGAACAAAATCAAATTCATGAGAGAAACAAAATGGGAAGCATGAAAAATGGTTTAATTAAAAGAAAAAGAAAAGAAACTTGTGGTCCTTTAAAATTCTAGTTCAGCATAGAATTATGATTTTGCACCTCCTGTCTGCTCTGGAGCCTCACTACGAATTAATAAGTAGGCAGATTGAATTTCAGAGCAAAAACTGGTCTCGAGTCACTAACTTTGGAGTGCTTAAAGTCTTCCTTTTATTGAGCATAAACTCTAATGGATCTAATTTATTTCAGACATCAAGGGTCATTAGCATAAGGAAAATCTTTTTTCCTTATCCCTGCCATATGCTTTAATTCCCAGGACATATTCAGTGAGGCTCTCTAAACAGGTTTTTCCCCTCTTTTATTTAATCATAACAACTTGCTCTTGATCTAATAGAACTAAGGCAGACCTGTCGCCATTGGTCAAAGGTTAAGTACCCATTTACTGAGCTGAGCTGAGCCCACCTTGCCCCTCCAGCTCAAATCTACTTTTTGGATTTTCTGTTGTTTCTTGTCCCCTTCATTTAATAGAAATCCAATAGGTATTGCCCAGGGACTGACCAGTTTGTCAATACAAAACACACTGAGTGCTTTTTATCCAAAATCATTTGAAAATCCATAGGGCCTAGAGGTTATAACATCATTTATTTTAGATCTTCAGAAGAATGGCATAAATTGAGCAGAATAAAAACTTCATCTCAACTGAAAATGCAGAAACAACACTAGAAGCTTTATTTTTCTTGTTACTGCATTCTGATAGGACACAAATAATAATAATACCATTATATTAATAATGAAAATAATGTAGAGGAAGATAGGGAGAAAGCATTTAAACATGCAGAAAACAAACTTTTTAAAATGAAAAAAAAATCTATGGAAAACTTTAAAGGATAGCTTATAACTGGTACCCACAGTTCCCCCAATTTTAATATTCTGAAACACATGAATTAATCAAATGACATGGCACCATTTGGATTAATCAAACGGAGATGAATAAGAAGCATGTGAATTAAGTCTCCCTAGTAATACTCAAGGGCAGAAACCAGAGGGAAACTGCAAGAATCACAATTAATTGATTCAAAATGAAAGTTCTGTAAAGCACGTACATTAAAAGCCATGTGACTCATGCCTCAGGTAGGTCTGTTGTCGTTTGTGGAACATGCAGTTCTTACAAGCTCTTTACCTACTTGGGAACTAATTCTGGAGAAACATGCAGTGCTACCTTAATGTAAAAGAGCTTTGCTGTAGCACAGATAGGTTTGCTCGGAATTAATTTTTAATGCTTTATTTTAGAGCAATGATTGCAACCTCCTACTCAGTTTTATAAATATTATATTCCTATTCCAGTTGTCTGAGCCCATGCATTAGGTTTGATTTTCATTTTTAAACAACTCTGTCTTGGCAATCACCTTTTTCCATTTGTATTCTGTGAACACGATAAAAAGACTTCTGGGCAACAGACAGGCTTTATTTTCAAAACCCACCGGCTGAGGATCAAACGACTCAATGCTGGTAGAAGAGACCAGATGACGGTGCCGTCCTTTTGGAAATGATGTTAGGTAGAGGAATGTCAAAACACTTTTAATTTTTGCAGGTGAGAGGGCAAGGAGATGAGTACAAGCAATGTTCTGATGTCCATCCTGAATGTGCTGATAAGGACCATCCGCGTGGGCCTGCTTGAGTAGAGAGACAGTGATCTGTGTCTTATAAAAGGAGACGTTGTCTCCGGAGAGACAGAACGTGGCCTGAAGTTTCCCCCTGTAAAGCAGTTCTGGGGGTTCCTTGGGTTTTTTATTTCTACTTCCTAACAAAACTCCTGATCCTGATAGACCAAAAGACTAATAGAAAGGAATTTTATAATTTTGATTTTAATTTCAACTTCCTCCTATTTATGTGGAAGATGTAGAGCACTTAATAAATATTTATGTGTCTTGTGGTATTTATTTAAAACCTTTATTTCATTCCAGGCCCACAATGGGAAAGAATTAACTGACCGATTATTTCATTCATGACAAATATTCTTGAACCCTATCATATTTTGGATTCTATTGAAGATATGGGGGTACTTTTCTCAAAAAGTACAAAAAATACAAGCAAAGTCCCTGTTTTCACGAGGTTTACATTCTAGTTTAACAAAAAATATGTAAACAAAATAATAAATAATTTCAAATATTGAACAGTGTCCTTTAAAATAAAGCAAGGGCCAGCCCAGTGCAGTGGCCCAGTGGTGACACGTGGCACGAGCAATGCCAGGGCCACATAAAATACTGCAGGTTTTGTCTCCTGGTCAACCTGAACGGTGAACACTAGGCATAGTACCCACGATCTGGCTGTCCAGGAAGTTGGGGGTGGGGGTCGTGGTGTGAGGCCCAATTGAGGGAGCTTGTCTTGTCATTCTCTGTCTCTTACTCTAATGAAATAAAGGAATAAAATTTAAAAATTATTTCAAAAAATAAAATACATGAAAAGTGATTGGAAATAGAGGGATGATTATCTTATGAAATTGGGAAGAATTTTTAAAAATTTTCTTGAGAGAGATTTTTGCCATAAGGTGTGTGAGCTCGCCAGAGAGACAGAGGTAGAGAGACAGAAAGCAAGAAGTCATCCCCCAAGCGGATGGCCATGCCACATTCCCTTCTCCTCCATTCTCCTCTCGAGATTTTGGGCCCGCATGCACACACACATGCTCAGTGTGAGTTTCAAGCTGCTGGGTATGGGACTCAAATTGCCGTCTACTATGTGGGAGTCCAGCACCTTAACCACCATGCCACCTGCTGGTTCTAGAGAAGAATTTTTGATTGAGATCAAATTTGAGTGACAGCTTGAAGGATGAGAAGGAATCAGCCAAGTAAAAATGGGAAGGCAGGAAGAGAGACAGTAAACGTAGCAGCTCTGACAGTGCACTGCAGCCAGAGGATAGCGAGCGAGAAGAGAAATGGACAACGTGGGATCTGATGGGTGGGCAACGGCCAGATTACGTGGGCCTGGTGGTCCATGATGGAGTTTCAATTTTAAATGAAATGCAAATCCTGCAATCAAATGTAATTTTGAAAATTGCTTTACCTTCTTGACAGATAATGAATTGTAAATGGAGCGAAGTGATAAAAGTTTATGGGTAGTTTCTTTAACACATGGCTTGGGAGATGTCCTTCAATTGGTGTTTTAATATATTTGATGAAGTGTTTGTATTTGAGGTTGTTGTAAAATAAAATGAAATTACATTAAAATCAAAATAGAAGAAACAAAAGAGTCCCTGTTACTTATCCTTCATAGCCAATTAGGATGAATACAGCTGAACTGTTATTTTCCTACAAGGGAAAATTTAAAACAGACCAGTATTAAGTGTGCTCACCAACGGTTCAACACCCCGAGTTACTCCGGGATGGAAACACTGATAAAGAGTTTTGGAAGGCAACCCTGTAAAACTTTTTCCATCCTTTCAAAACACTTCTGCTCTACAGGAGTGAAACATCACTTAGGAGGCAGGGAATCAGGGGAGAGGATTACTGTTCCATCCCTGAAGTGAGGGAACACAGAATCACTCTTTCGAGTTTGTTTTTATGCTTCTTCATCTGATCCGTTTCTTATGGAACAACAGGGGACATCTTCTCCAGCTAATGAGCTGACCCTGCTGAGAGCAGTCCGAGCAATAATGAAAAATAACATCCCTAGCAGAACACGGTACAAAATAATTGTTTTTAGCATCACTACCAAGAGCCCAATTCGTAAGTTAGGGATTTCAGTGAACTTTCCTACTACTTGAAAGGAAGGTGAACTGGAAAAGGCCACTGGCCAAGGCAGTGAGGCCGTAAGCTTTTCATTCTGATGAACTTCATTTTTGCCACCTCTTTAGCTGTGAGATCATGGTCAAACTACTGCAATTCTCTAAGACCCGTTTTCTGATCTGTAAGGGGGTGCGAGAACTTAGCTCCATAGCTGTGGAAAGGACAGGTAAGATCTGTGAAGTGCTGGTACACTGCAAAACAATCAATACGTGATAAGGCCTGTCAAGATCATTAGGTGCACGTGACTAAGGCATGGTACGATGCTGGGTTCTTAAGGGATTTTATTTGTAGAGTCAGTGCTGCCTATTATTTAATGAGTGACCTTAGAAAGACTTATTTGAATTTTTCCCCAGGTTATTACAGAGCCAAGGAGCCATTTTTTTTTTCTGAGAAACTGAGCAAGGCACTCTTTTAAGCACTGTACACTCTTTCACGCTCTGTGTTTAAAGAGGCTTATGCCTGGCCTTTGTGGCTTCTGGCAAAGACACAGTGGCATGTTTCAGAAGCAAATTTCCAGGGCTTCAGTACAGATTGATTCTAAAAGGACTCCCCAACCAGGAGTGCTGCCACTTCTCAAGGAGGAGTTTGGAAATGGGGCAAGGGTAATTTCTCTTTTTGGTCACCATATGATAAGGGGGTGGTTATTGGCATTTAAGAGTAAGGGCCAAAGAATCTGAATGACTTGTGATGGGGAAACTGTCATACCATCAAACACTGCTCAGAACAAAGCATCCCTCCAGTGCCACCAACTTTCACAGTCAGCCCTCTTGGACTGAGAGCAGGAGCAGGAGCACAGGCTGCAGCTCGGAAGGCCTGTGCTTGTCCAGACAGGGCGCAGTCACCTCGGCACTTCCAGGCAGGCGCCGACCCCAGGGCAGTGTGACTGCTCTTCAAGGGGAACCATTTCTACCTCAGAATCTCTTTATTTTTGAATTTGTACTCCTAAAGAACATTAATTTTTAAAGATGAGGTATTCAGACCTATGGTAATAAGACAGAAGGAGGTACGTGGAAAACCTTAAGTACGTGAAGGCATAAACAGTTTGAACGCTGGAGCAAGAACAGGCTGCTGAAATAGTGCAACACTGCTTTTCTAGGAAGCCATCTTGGAATTGCTCAAAACATCATTTCAAGAGATTATCCTGTCCAACTTTTTCAGATGAAGAGATCGAGTCCAAAGGTGAGAAGTACTGTTTTCAAAGTTCCCAAAGTGTTGAAATTGAACAACTAATATTTGGTTTCAGCCTCCCATCGGTAGAGCTCCCATGGTTAACTGGGCAGGCAGTGTTCTCATTTGTGTTTGCAGTAGATCTGGGTTGACTGCATAACCATTTTCTGGCTGAGGCTGGCAAAGGAACTTGAGAAAGGAAGTATTTTTCAACTTTGCACAAGGTCACCTTTTAGACTGGGATGGGGTTGTCCACATTTTTCAGCTGATGTCCAACTATTATTAAAGCTCAGAGTCCATGTCCAACTCTCTTAAAAAGGAAAGAGCTTTTACTTGGTTTTATACTGCAGGGAGTAATATCCAGTTATCCTCAAGCACATGGCCTATACCTAGTAACCATGCAATAATTCATCTGAACACAGCATATTTGGTGGGGTTCCATTTGGGAAACCTCAGGAACCACGAGAGAAACTAAATGTAAATCTTTATTTTCCCGGTAAACAGCAATTACTTTAATTTGTCTAGTCTTTTAAAGTTTTTGTGCTTTTTATGCAATATGGATAGTAGAGAATGGTCAAAAGTGATCATAGTCTCATGATTAATTTTTCTAAGAAAAAGATAACATGAACTATTTTTATGGCACAAGTAATATTTTCTTTCTTGAGAGGTGTTTGCTATAGCGCATGTGTGCTCGCCAGAAAGACAGAGAAAGACAGAGACAGAAAGCAAGAAATCACCCCCCAGGGGGTTGGCCACACCATAATCCCTTCTCCTCCATTCTCCTCTCAGGATCTTGGGCATGCACACACATGCTCAGTGTGAGTTTAAGTCACCAGGTCCAAGATTCGAACCACAGTCGACTACATGGGAGTCCAGAGACGTAGCCATTTTGCGATCTGCTGGTCCCAGGCGTAAGTAATATTTTCATAAAAAACTTGTCAAGCAAATATGCTGGTATGAGAAAAGTCATTCCTTCTGACCAAGACTGCACAGGTTTTAGTTCCTCAGAACCAAGTCTATATACTCACTAAATTGCAAATCTCCAGGATGCTAGAGTTCAAATAGATCATTGGGAGCCGGATGGTGGTGAAAAGGTAACATGTGAATTTCTGTGAGACTGACCCACATGGGAAGGTTCTGGGTTCACATCTGGAGATCCCCCTGAGCATACGGCATGTGTGCCTGCGATCCAAAGCTGGCAGGGGGTGGATCACGGCATCGGGGCCCTGCTGGGAATTCATCCTGTCTTTTTCGCTCTCTCAACCATGAAAGACATGAATAAACGAACAAAAATAGCTCATTGATTGGAATTTCCTATTCTAACTGCTTGAGCACAGAATGGTGAAGGGACTTGTCTAACAGGAATAAGCTGGTGCAACAACAGAAGGGTTGGCTCTCAGCCCTCAGGTTCTAGCCCCAGGAACTTTATCAGAACTATGGGAGATTAATTAGTAGCTTCACATGAAGAGAATCTAGAAAATAATATGCAAGTGCTTGATATGTTCCTGGTTTAGTGGGTAATTCACCCATTGAATGGTTTAGACTCTAAATGCCTCTCACCTTGAAACATTATCATTTGATAGTCACAAAATTTAGAAGGCTAAAGTAACAGAGATTTTCTCCCTTAAAAGAAACAGCTTCCTAAAAGACCTCGTATTGCAAAAGCAATCCTGCGCAAGAAGAATGGAGTAGGAGGCATATCACTCCTTGATCCCAAGATATACTATAAAGCTGTGTCATCAAAACAGCATGGTATTGGCATAAAAACAGACATGTGGACCAATGGAATAGAATAGAGACCTCAGAAATAACCCCCAAAGCTTACAGCCAACTGATCTTTATATTCTTTTTTTTTTTTTTTTTTGGAGAGGTTTTTGCTATAGGGCGCATGCGCTCGCCAGACAAACAGAGAGAGACAGAGAGACAGAAAGTGAGAAATCACCCCCCCCCCCCCCCAGGGGGGATGGCCATGCTGCAATCCCTTCTCCTCTGTTCTCCTCTCGGGATCTTGGGCACGCACGCACACGTGCCCAGTGTGAGTTTTAAGCCTCTGGGTCCGGGACGCGAATTGCGGTCGACTACATGGGAGTCCAGCGACATAGCCATTACTCTAACTGCTGGTTCCCAGTCAACTGATCTTTGACAAAGGCTATCACTCAATCCATTGGGAAAAGGAAAACCTCTTTAGTAAATGGTGCTGGAAAAACTAGGTATCCACCTGCAGAAAAATGAAACTGAACCCCCATCTTTCACCATTAACAAAAATTAACTCAAAATGGATCAAAGATCTGAACCTAAGACCTCAAACAATAAAACTACTGGTGGAAAATGCTGGGGAAACTCTGGGAGACATTGGAGTAGGCAAAGACTTCTTAAATAAGACTCCTAAAGCACAGACAATAATCCCTAAAATAGACAAGTGGGACTATATTAGACTAAGAAGTTTCTGCACAGCAAAGGACACAGTAACAAGTGTGAGCCGACAACACTCAGAATGGGAAAATATTTTTGTTAAATATGCCTCAGACAAGGGACTGATAACCAGAATACACAGGGAACTCAAGTGCCTTATGCGAAAAAAAAAATGATGAACCCAATTAAAAGATGGGAAAATGAACTGAACAAAAATCTCTCTAAGGAAGACATACGAACAGCCAAAAAGCATATGAGGAAATGCTCAACATCCCTCATCATAAGCGAGATGCAGATAAAAACCACAATGAGATACCACCTAACCCCTGTCAGAATGGCAAAGATGAAGAATATAAAAAGTGATAAGCGTTGGCGGAGATGTGGTGAAAAGGGAACCCTTCTACACTGTTGGTGGGAATGTAAACTGATTCAACCACTGTGGAGAACAATATGGAGGTTCCTCAAAGATCTACAAATATAACTACCATTTGATCCAGCAATCCCACTTCTGGGTATCTATCCAAAGGACAGGAGAACTCTCAGTCAGAAAAGTGCTTGCACATCAATGTTTATTGCAGCATTATTCACAATTGCCAAGACATGGAACCAACCTAAATGCCCACAACTGATGAATGGATTGGAAAAGTGTGGTATATATACTCTATGGAATACTACTCAGCCATAAAAAATAACAAGACCCTGGCATTTGATAGAAAGTGGTCAGATATGGAGGATCTATTGCTGAGTGAAGTAAGCCAGGCTATGAAAGAAAGATATTGTATGTATCCACTCAATATATACCGACTATCCGCACTCTATGGTAGAGAGTGAAATATTGGAGGACATAAAAGCAGTGAAAGTACTTAACGAGAATAAGACAGTGGGGAATGGGGGAGGGGTGAAGAGAAGAGGATAGAGAGAGATAGCAAGAGAACAAATAGAGAGGCAGGACGTCAGTGAGAAACAGATATGGCTTATTACCTGTTGATGATGACATGTATAGTATTCTCAACTGGATTGGTCTGAGAAGTAGTTCATGATAGGTAAAGTCTTTTTACAAGCAAAATGAGACATAGTGATTGACTGTTTAAAAAAATAATAATTAGAATAATAATGACTAGGAAAAACATTGAAAAGATATTGAATGATGAAGTGGGGAGATTAATGTCTCTGTATTGACTGACATGCATGGCATTCCCTTTTGAAGAAGCAATGTAATACACTGTAAAGTTATATGTAATCCAATGTAATATAAAGAAGATTATGATGATAATAAAAATTAAAAAAAATAAAAACATTCAAAAAAAAAAAAGAGAAAGAAACAGCTTCCAAGTAATGTGTTTTGTTTACAGCAAGGGGAAGCTCAGGGTTGTACCCATGCTTGGCAAGTCTACTCTGAGGTAACTGGAGAACCTTGCTGCAATGATGTAGTTGCTCTGGCATGACAATCACATTGTGCTTGGCATAAAACCCTACCGTATGTAGGGAACCAGCAGTTAGCGTAATGGCTATGTCGCTGGACTCCCACGTAGTCGACCGCGGTTCGCGTCCCGGACCCGGTGGCTTAAAACTCACGCCGGGCGCGTGTGTGTGTGTGCCCAAGATCCCGAGAGGAGAATGGAGGAGAAGGGATTGCGGCGTGACCATCCCCCCTGGGGAGTGATTTCTCGCTTTCTGTCTCTCTGTCTCTCTCTGTCTGTCTGGCGAGCGCATGCGCCCTATAGCAAAAACCTCTCAAAAAAAAAAAAAAAAAAAACCTACCGTATGTAAATATCTAAAGGAGAAACATAATTTCCCTAAAAAATTATACCATCAGGGGAAAAAGGAATAAACACCAATCATTGAAGGGATTCTACCCACCAGAAGAAAATCCTGTTTTCAAGCAATAAAAGCTGATAACTACTTGTTCCAGCATCCAGGAGCCCACATGAAAAGTCTTAAAAATGAGACACATTTGGGTTATTATGTTGGCCCTAGCATTGGCTTGTGGGCACAGGGCAAGCTGTTTCAATTCTACGCCTCAATTTCTTCCTTTGCACACTACAACTATTCTTAGGAAATTTTTGAAAGTTCTGTTTGTAAGATGATTTTCTTTGACATTTACATATTAATGAAATAGAACTCAAGTCGATTTTTGTCTCAGGCTGGCCATATTTAACAGACTGGAGCCAGAAGCTGCCTAGCCAGGACTTGACATCAGTGCATCCGATGGAAAGCGAACAGAATTAATACCGAAACGGAAATTCCTTTAAACTACAAAATACATGATATGGTAATTATCATGCCCTCCAAAGTGAGAAATCCACTAACCCTGATTCAAGGACTGCCTGAAAGGAAAGTGTATATGTACATGTCTGGAAATTAAAACCTGCCTTTACATTAGCTATCAAATTCCCAGCCAACAGGGAGGGGGTGGAGTTTTAAACAGGGAGGGGGTGGAGTTTTAAACAGTATTCCTGCTTGCCTTCAAGATTTACTCACTATATTTCAATACAGAAAGGCTTCCATGACCTTCCTATATATAAACAGAATTTAAGGTACTGTCAAGATAAAAAACAATAGAGAAATGATTCCTGTTTTATACAGGGGTTAGCATACAAGCTAGGCATGTAACATAACTTACTGTAGTTTATAAATGCAGTAACTATTCTATAAGGTATGTAGTTTTGAATCACACACTGAGTTAGTTTTCATCTCCTTGAATTACACTAGTTCTTCCTAAGTGTTTTCCTGGTTTTGTGATTCTATGATTAGAATTTGTGTTCCCGATGGAGTTTCCTCTCACCCTGACCTGGCTCTTGGGTCTTTCTTGTTGCCCGTGACTTTACACGAAACCGATACATGCCATTTTCTCACCTCAATTATATTTCTTCTGATGCAAATGGTTTTATTAAAACCTCAAGGGTCATTCAAAACAAACACATCCAGATTTTCTTTCTTCTTTCTAGGTCAGTTTCCATCTAGCAAACCCATCAGGGCTGCACTAATGATGTCAAAGGTCGGGGCCGTCAAAGACACCCAGGGTCATTTATTATAATTTACCACTCTTCTCAGGGCTTATTTATTGACAGGCCTTAAAGAACCCCAAATAAATGAATACATAAATTCTAGGACGTGAACACAAAAATTGAAAAGAACATTTGCTTATCACTTCTGTCAGTTGTCTAAATTGCCCTGGTAATTTGCTGCTACAGCATTCAGGGGACAGGTGGCCATGGCTCACTAAGCTGCTCCCTAGTCCTGTCCCCAGCCTCGTCCCCAACAGGAACCAGCCACACCCTATGGAAAATGAGTGGCAGGTAATTAACATCCTAGGATGTAAAAGTCTTATCTCATGACTCACAGTTGGTGAAGCATAAATGTCTGTCATTGAACTCAACAGCTCAGTAAAATCAAACTCATAGATCAGCTGCCAAAGTGTTTTTATGTAGTAGACTCCATCTCCATCAAAGCTCCTTTAAAAAGAATAATAAATTATTAAATCCAAAGGCAATGATATCAGAATACTAGAATCCTTTCATGGTAATAAAGACATCTGACAGCAAAGTCAAATGATAAAGTATCCTGGAGAAAAGTGGCTGATTTCTAGAATATATCTCCCTATATTTGCTGGAGTTTTAAGCAAAAATGGAAATTCAGCTAACGACTCTAGCCCTGCACTCCTGTGACCTCACAGGGGTCCCTTTTTGACTATGGTGTTTTGCATGGTGACCTTTTTTCTTGATGACCTCAGAGATGCTTTTCCCTCCAGCAGCTAAAGACCTTGAATATCTTTTAAAAGAATAATTTATTCAATTCAATTTTATTCATTTATTTTTATTATTTTTAAATTTGGGGGTGGGTAGGAGGGAGGAGGAGGAGAAAGAAAGAGAGAGAAAGCAAGCAGCCAGGTCTGGGACTTGAACCATGGTCAGCCCCATGGTTGAGACGTGGGAGTCCATCATTTCAACCCCCATACCACCTGCCAGCCCTAAGACCTTGCATTTTGTGTTCTCATTCAACTGTTTGAGACCACACAGGTGTTCATTGGGTCTCTGTGGGTTGAACTTTCTAACAATTCCCACTTTCAAAAGCAAGAAAACCTTTTACTAGGAAAGAAAGAAAGAAAAAAAAAAAAATCAAGCCACGTTCATGGTATCGGAGACTGCAGAGCCCTGTGTCGGGCATTGAGTCCATGAACAGAATGTTTACTTGCCAGCAGAGACATCGAGCTACAGATACGGCCAGGACGGGAGCGTCTTCCAAGCTAGAGATAAAAGCTCTCACTGTTGAACATGCACCATTATGCTCTCCTATCAAACTGCGTGTTGACAGGGATTTCCCTGGAAACTGACTCCCACCTTCCCACACGCCTACCAGGGGTGATGAGAAACACATCCTGCTGAAGTTAAGAAATGCCTGTTTGTAAGGTAAATTATTTCCCCACGCTAAATGCACCTGGCATTCTGGGGGCCCTGGTATGCAGTGTGTCCACACCACAATTTGCACACACCCAGTTCTGCCACTTCCGCTGCATGTGACAATTAATGGAAGAACTGTGTGACATGTACATTTGTTAATGAGTAAAAAGTGCTAAATTTGCAGAATGCATAACATTTTAATTTCCCAAAGTCAGGAAGTTCAGTGATGCAGACACCATTCTAGGCTGTTCTTATTTGTAAATTGCAATTTTTAATTTGTCTACTGTGGCATGAGCCTTCTTCAGCAAAGAAGGAGTAATTCTAAATTCAGATTTGAATTGTTAAATATGCCTCATGCAACTGAAAACTTAAAAGGGGACTTGAAACGAGAGGCTATAGGAATAGTTGCAGTAATGTAATAATGTAATCAAATATATTCATAAATACATAGAAGTTACCATGTTTGGACCAAGTTCTTGGATTATTATTTTCAAAAGGAAGAGGTAAGTGTGGATGAAAGTATTAGATGCTAACCATGAAAAAGCAGCTCTTACTACCAATTTGTTGGAAATATTATAAAAGTTAAAAGTCTTCAGACTATAGTAACACAATTGAATTTCAACATAAAAGGTAAATATGCTTATCAGTTTAACATTTTTTTTGGAAGATTTCTTAAAGTGCTGTTTTCTTTCCCTCCCTCCCTCCCTCCCTCCCTTCCTTCCTTCCTCCCTCCCTCTTTCTTTCTTTCTTTCTTTCTTTCTTTCTTTCTTTCTTTCTTTCTTTCTTTCTTTCTTTCTTTCTTTCTTTTTCTTTCTTTTTTCTTTTTTTCTTTCTTTTGTGTCCTGTTCTGTCTATCTCACTGGAACTTCTTCATATAAATCTTATTTAACAAATCTATCGCAAAACCGGGGCTACTTTTATATGATTTTAGGAATAATATAATAAAACCAAACGTAAATATCTTAATAGGTAGACAGTATAATAAACGATCCAGTACTGTCTTCTGAATAAGCTATACTATTTGGTAATATTATTAAGTTAAAAACAGTAAAATGTGTTATTAATGTTAAGTTTCTTTATCAAATTAAACAAATCAGACGTGTTTTTAGTTATTTTCAACAGTGACAAACACTCTAAGTCATTATCTGTGCTTGGTCAATGCAATCCATGCCATTGGATAACAAAAGACTCTAGTGGGACCAGCAGTTAGCATAAAGGCTATGACGCTGGACTCCCACATAGTCGACCGTGGTTCGAGTCCCGGACCCAGTGGCTTAAACTCACGCCGGGCGCATGTGTGTGCGTGTCCAAGATCCCAAGAGGAGAATGGAGGAGAAGGGATTGTGGCGTGGCCATCCCCCTGGGGGGTGATTTCTCGCTGTCTCTCTGTCTCTCTCTGTCTTTCTGATGAGCTCACACGCTCTATAGCAAAAATCTCTCCAAAAAAAAAAAAAAAAAAAGACTAGTTTCTGAAATGTTTCTTTCTTTCTTTTTTTAATTGTTCGAGGGTGTGTATGCTTGCTAGAGAGTAACAGAGAAAGAGAGAAGGAAGAAAGTCTCCCCTGTGGGGCGTGGTCACACCACAAGCCCTTCTCTTCCATGTCTGCATTGTGTCAGGATTTGGGGAACATACACATGCATGCCTGGTGTGTTTTTCAACCTGCTGAAGCCAGGATTCGAACCTTAGCCATATGGTATCTGATTCCCTTAACCAGTAGGCTATAGGACTGGCCCTTTTTATTATTAACAATATGCTTATAAATAAAAAAAAGTCCAACTTTCTTTGGGATATTAAGTGACTCTGATGATGGCATCTAATTGCCTGTTAATAATGCTTTGTCATGAAATGATGGGCAGGTTCAAGCATGTCCGGGTGCACCGAAGACGTGAACCCAAAGCCTTCACATGTGACTTTTTCAGTATTGCACAGCAGCTCACTTTCTGCCTGTGCCACCACAGGTAGGTCTCGCGCTCTCTTGTAAGATGGTGGGTTTCCTCATTGTAACCTGCGTGTGTTCTAGCCCCCATTTTACAAACGCACTCTCTTTACCTTTCTTCCCTACATTCCATCTTGCCAATTTTCCCTTCAGCTTTATCTGAAGTTGTGTCTGATATGATTTTTAATCTCCCGTCAAGCGTTATATTCTAATCATCATGCTTACATGTCTGGACATTCCATTTTAATTTTTCCCTTAACCCGTCCTTCTAACAATGTTCTGTTCTTTCATTTCTGCTTATAGTCCTTTTAAAATGATACTTTGCCTTTCTATCTTTACTTACCTCATTGTCGTACCCGGATTGCTCTGGTAGTCCCTGTCATCAGAATGCTAACTCGTCTAGGATGTGGCCAGCTCTCCCTGGCAGGGGACTTCCTGCAGCGATCTGAGTTACTACTGTAAGCGCATTTTCAGGAGCGGGCTATTTCTGTCACGGACCAATGCACTTACAATGCGGAAGGAACCTCGAGAGTGGCTCGCTGGTGGTGCCCCAGAGTTTTACCAACTGCGCTAATTACACATCTTTTAGCTTTTGCTTTTGCTCCCTGTACAGTATCATAGACTCCAGGGCAGAGCCAGGTTTAGGGTTGTGGTTTTAATATAGGTCTTATTTATGTGAAGACTTTGTTGTCCTTCTCTCCACCATGAAATTTTCCTGTGGCTTTTTGAGGCTAGTGGGCAAAAACGTTCTGGTGTTGCTTGTGGTCGGGTGGCCATCTGTGAGACACAGCCTCATCCTGGAGTTTTCACAAAGCCAGGGCTTGAGCCTCTGTGCAAAAACTGAAACCCAATTTCCTGTCTTTAGGACCCACATCCACGACCAGCCCGCCTTTCAGCTATAGTGGCTCCCTCTTGGACATGGGGGGATATATCCCAAGACTCCCAGCAGAGGCCTGAAACTGCAGAGTACTGCATTCTATGTCTATGTACTGTTTTGTCCTATTCACACATAGCAATGATAAAGTGTGATTTTTCAATCAAGCACAATAAGAGATTAACAACAAGAGATAAAAACAGAGTAGTTAAAACCCTATACTATAATGCAAACTGTGTGTATGTAGTCTCTCTCAAAATATCTGATTGCACTGTCCTGTACTCATCTCGTTTCAGACTGCGGTTGACAGTGAATCACTAAAGATGCCAAAAGTGCAAACACAGTTAAGGGGTGCTGGGATCCCACTGTCCTGGGATCCACTCACACACATATCTTTGCTCCTCTGAGTTTCATCTTAATTTCTGGCACAAGCTTTCTCTATCTTCTTTCTCTTTTTTTTCTTTCTCCCTCTCCCTCTCCATGTGTATGTATGCACGTATGTGTCTTTTAAGTTTGTAATATTTTATACAGTATTTCTATATATTGTGAAACAATACAATACAAATACAAAACAATACAAACATCTTTAATTAAGATGTTTGTATTAAGGTGGGTGGTTAAGGAAGAAAGGTGTCTGAATTTGGTTGATATGAACAAATGAATGAATATCCAATGACAGTCACATCATCTGTGTATTTCACACTATATTGTTCTTAGGTACCAATTTAGCTTTTAAAAACACGCTATACTCCATTATCCAGGTAATTCTGAGTCCTACTCACATCCATTTTCAGCTCTGAATTTCTTCTACCTAGCAGTATACCTACATTTATAGTGGAATTATTTTTATCCAGTTTTGTATAGATTCATAGGTTATATTTCATGCCTGGCTCAGTGATGAATAGGCTTGTTTTATTTTGAGGTAATATTGCAATACTGATAAAATGCTACCTCTTCATGGATTCAAAATACAAATTCTCCCAAAGTAAATAAATATTACATGATCATTTCTAATTGTCAATTGCAACTTTCTGGCAGTCTTTTCTGCCCTTACTCTTTATATATTTTTATATTTTTTTTAATAGAGTTTTTTGCCTTAGGGTGTGTGCTCGCAGGAGAGCAAGAGAGCTGGAGACAGTGAGAGGGAAAGTGAGAAATCTCCTCCTGGGGGTATGGCCATGCCACAATCCCTTCTCCTCCGTTCTCCTCTCAGGACCTTGGGCATGCACACACATGTGCCTGGCATGAGCTTTAAGGCGGTGGTCTGGAACTCAAACCATAGTCAGCCATGTGGGAGTCCAGTGAAGTACTCCTACGCCATCTGTTTGCCCCATCTCTTTTTCTTTTTTAATTTTACTTATTCATTAATTTATTTTAATTTGACCAGAGAGAAACACAGAGAAAGAGATAGGGAAAGTGAGAAAGTAAGCCACCAGGTCTGGAACTCAAACTGTGGTCAACCATGTGGGATTATCGAGAGCCCTGACTATCAAGCCACCCACTGGCCCCAACTCCATCTTTTTTCTTAATATAGACCTGTCCTTCTTGTAAGTTTTATAGTCTCACTACTAGAAAGCCTTTTGTTTTCCGAAGTAAGAGCCAAAGCAACATTATTTCTTTGCAAGACTTTGGCAGCAATACCATGCCAGAAACACCAAGCTTACTGGTAAACAGAAACTATAGCTTTCACTGTAAAATACAGTAATTACACCGTGCAGCCATCTCTCTGTGGTTTTTATCACTGAGGAGATCAATAGGAGCATGGACTACAATTCTCTGTTGGACTAGAGTAGATAGAGGAGGGCAGATGAAAAGTTTATTGAGGTAGTGAGGATTGGGACTATAGCAAATCAGAGCTGCAGAAAGGAATCACTTTTAAATGGAAAGATTTTAACCCCAATACCAAAATATTTCAGTCCAAACAAGAGACTTGATAAAAATATATAAACACAGACAAACAAAAGCCTCTTTTGTAGCCTCCTTACTCTTCCCTATTGACACATACAGGACAAACCACCATTGCAAATATTCAAGCATAAGGAAAAAATTCTATTCATTCTGTAAGAAATAATCTACATGCTAAGAGGTTGCTATATTGTAAGAGTTTCAGTTTCAGTATTTCATGTTTGTATTTGATAAATGTCATTGTTTAGGCTGTTATCCCCCCCCCCCTAATAAAAGAGCCCATGTTTCATCTTGCGGCATTTTGTGTTTCTTGTCATGCAGGTTGCTTTGAGGATTTTTAACTATGCACAGTGGAAACAGTAGGTATTAACTCATCCAAGGCTAAAATGTATTAGAGAGAGAGAGAGAGCAAAAGAGAGAAAATAAGAAAACCACCAATCAGTGCTCCCTTTCAGTCATATGACTGCACATTCTAGAGTAAAGGGAGATTACTAAACCACCCAAAAGTTAAAAAGATAGGTTGTGTGGGGAATGTTGGTATTTTGATCCTTCACTCAGACTCATGCCTAGCGGAAGAAACCCTGTACCTCTGGGTAAGATCCTTCACGCAGACTCACGCCTAGCGGAAGAAACCCTGTACCTCTGGGTAAATGGTTAGTAACACAGCTGTGTGCTTTTAGTTCTTGCATTTCTGGTGCAAACTTAGCGAGATGCACAGCAGCAGTCCCCAGATCAGAGGCAGAAGCTGTGCTTTACACTCAGCAGCAGCCGGCTCTCCAAGAATACAATGTGCTATGAACATAAAAATAGAAGGCTTATTGGGCTTTTATTCTGCGTGAGCCACGTAATTATTTACTTGTATTTCAAGTGAGATTTTGTTTAAAGGTCTCTGAGCATACGGATTCTTAAAGGTAAACAGAACACTTCTACACAAATGAATTTGCTTGCTCGTTTTCTGCAAGCAATCTGTAACGTGTTATGAGAAATGTCAACACGGGCACCATTGGTTTGGATCCGAAGACAGCACATTATTTTATGTGTTCATCTGAATAGGTGTCATTCCAGAACAAGTCTTAGGACTTAATTCCTGGTCATGAAAAGAGATGGTAAATTCCATGCACCTAAGGGCTCCTTAATAAAGTGATATGAGTTTGCAAGTAAGAAAGTCTGGAGAACAAAGACATGAAAATGGAAAATACTTAGTTTATAGAACATATTACATCCCTGAGTGAATGTACATTCATTTTAAAAATGTCTGTCTTATTATTTCCTTTAAATAAACTAAATCACGCCAACATCAAAATCTCAAACACAAACCCTGCATTTTCAGAGATGGGAAGATGTTTTTCCCACACATGTATCACAAATTGATAAATCTATCTACAGAAATGTTTACTGTTCTTACATATAGTTTGCATTCCATAGACATTGGTTTGGAATCCACCATGAATTATGAATAAATAGCTTACTTTTTGGAAGTCATGTTTAGACCCCAGGAGGAATTTGGGGTGCCCTTTTGTGCACTTAGTAAAACTGAGTGTAACGGTTCCCTGGTCTGACAAGAATGAAAGCCCTTTCCATGGAAATGAGTAAATCACCTCTTGCTTATGGAAAAGAGTTATTTGTTCATTGGACATAGTTTTTCCTTCTGGTTCCTGAGAGATAAGCTTTATTTTTTTTTTTTTTGAATTTTGAGAGAGAAGTTAGGATACTGCTATATTTTATTCCATTTTCTATTGTTGTTAAAGAACCCTTAATTTTTAATAAGTCCTTCAAAGAAATCCACATGGTTACATCCCAGGCCCACCAGTGTCCATGCTCAAACCCACTTACTCTGCATACAAAGCCCATCCGTGCAGTTCTTGGATTGCAAGACGAGCCCGTCGCAGTCCTTGCCGCCATTCTTCGGGGCTGGCGCGGTGCACTCCCTCCTGCGCCAGTGGGTGCACTCGGTCCCACATGTAGACCATTTGCTCCACGAGGTCCACCTGCCATCCACTGCCATGAGAAAAATCAGCATTGGGTCAGAGGAGAGGCAGCTGCTGGAGGGGTGAAGAGGGCAGTGCTCCAGGGCAACAGGACCAAAGGAAAATGGGAGAAAACACCCCATGAAGAAGCGCTCGCTCATTTCATTCACTGGGAAGTGGGGTGCTTTATATCACTTGGGTTCTGTGGACTTTTCTTACAGTGCATGTGATGGTGTTCTTACTAACCAAGCCAAGGGAAGCTAAATGCAATGCACAGAAACTAGAGTTGTCACCAGGAGCTATGGAAAAGTAGGACATGGGGGTGTCCTTTTTCTTATTAAAGCTTCTGGACTTTTTGAAAATTAGGGGTCCCTTTTTGGATCCAAGACATTTTCATTCATAGCGTCATATGGACAGTGAAAATGAACTAACTTGTGTGGGAGTTGGTTTAGCTATGGTTTAGCTATGGTAGGGAAGAAATCCACCCATCCATCACATGCCTGCCATCTATCTATCAATCTCTCATATATTCTTTGTATTTTATTTTTCTATTTGAGCTGCTTGATTCTGCTGAAACTTGAAATTTTTCTTGAAAATATTACATTTTCCCCATTTATTATCTGATGCTTCTATTCCATTGTTTAATGATTATCCATTTCTATTTTTAAATATTACTTAGGTAAGCCCCTAATTTTTGCTGTGGTTTAAATATTTGGGAATGGCTCTCTTCCTTCCAAATTTTGGTGACTGGTTTGCCAGCAGTTTTAAGGATACCAAGACGAAATATGTCTATCACAACTTGAATTCCAACATGAAAAAAAAAATAAAAATAGAAAGCCCTCTTTGAAGTTTCCTATAGAAACAGTATAAACATGTTGAAATAGGAGTTTAAAAGTATTTAATTTTTCCTGAAATGCATAAATAATTATGATTATCTAGGAGTTAATGTAAAACACCACCAAGCATCATTTACTGACCATCTAATTGTCTTGTACCTTTTATGTACTGATATAAATGATATCAATTTTAATAGTCTACATGGTTTGGGAAGTCTATGATTTCACATTTAAATTATTGTGTAAACATATTATGTATAAACATGCTCACATAAAAAATAATGGGATCAGCAGTTAGCGTAATGGCTATGTCACTGGACTCCCACATAGTCGACTGTGGTTTGAGTCCCGGACCCTGTGGCTTATAATCACGCTGGGCGCATATGTGTGCATGCCCAGGATCTTGAGAGGAGAATGAAGGAGAAGGGATTGCGGCATGGCCATCCCCCTGGGGAGTGATTTCTTGCTCTCTGTCTCACTGTCTCTCCCTGTCTTTCTGGTGAGCGCATGCGCTCTATAGCAAAAATACCTCTCCAAAAAACAAAAAAATAAATAATGAAAACATTCATATTTCAACCAGAGTTAGCCATGTAAGCATGTCTCAGCTATCTCTCTTTCTTTATCACTCTCTCTCTCTCTCACGTGCATACATTTCTATTTCAACTCAAACTGATCTGTGTATTTTTAATTGTAGGAATCAGCACCCTGATAAAACATAAGAGGATACATGACAAAATCTGAAATTCTAAGCCTAGCTAAGTGTCAAAACTTGTTCCACAAATAAAAGCTCTCAAAGGGTTCAGTGTGGGAAACTGCTTTGAAACTTGGAAATCAACATTTGGGAATGTAACCTAGATTATATTTTTCTCTCCGGTTCATTTCTCCAGCCCATCTCTGAGAAATATTCTATCAAAAGATGAACAGGACAAAATAAGTTAGGCAAAATAACAAGAAGTGAGGAGGTCGCATGGCTAAATAATGGAACAGACAACATGATAGCGAACTCCATGAGTACACTGAATTTATGGATCATTTCAAAATAATTTTAACTTAACTTCGAGATATAGTGTATACTTAGGCACTTAATGAGTGTTGTTTCTATTTTCAGCAAGTATTACTAGAGCTAAGAACTAGTGGCAATAGACAGCACAGAAAGATGCTTGGGACAGGATCTTATTGTAGGTACTACTGCAAATAACTCACGAGCTAGACAACCAGCACGAGCAGATGGCACTGTATTTTCAAAACCCATTACCCCACGTGTCACAAAGCTTTGCCTCCCTTTTAATTTACTCTAAATGCTTTATTTGCTCTTGCCCTGAAATTGACACCAAATATCACATATTTCAGCTTACCACATTTTTGAAATTTCAGTTCCAATGACTTTCCATGGTTTTCTGAAGCTCAAGGACTGTTATTCCTAAAATACGTGGTTTTCAATGCTGTTCAAATCTCTTGAATTATAGGACTTACAATCTTGGCTCCAGTAGTTTTATAAAGGGATTATGTTCACAAGTGTTTAATCTCCCATTTTATACTATTTTGCATTACTTGGGTAACAAAGTGAAGTATTCTCTGGAAGGAAAATACTAGATTTGCCAGCAGTGTAAACATTGAATGTAGAATGGACATAAATAATATTTATTCCACATTCTGGTCAAGAAGAAGGCCTTTGCATTTGTTCTCTAAAACCCGTTTCTTGACTGGTAGGCAGCAGTTGGAATGAACGGACTGGTTCATTTACCTGGGCATAGTGTAGTACAGGCTATCTTCTGCACACTCTGCCCTTCACAGAAAGCACCGCCATTGAGCGGGGCCGGGTTGGTGCAGGTCCGGGTCCGTTTCTGATATCCTCGTCCACAGCGGCTATTACACACAGACCACTCCGTCCAGGTAGACCAGCCACCGTTTACTGGAAAGGGGCAACAAGAGTGGGTTACATGTGTGTGCATGCACACACAGACACACAAACCACTTACAACACCTAGCAAAAAGTCACCTCCCCAGTCACCATATAAAAAGAAAATCCAAAATTTCAAAGCTAGAATTGATCCTGGACATCCTTTTAGTCACGGTTTTATTACATAGCTGAAGAATTTAAACCCAGAGATAAATCAGATTATTTACCAAGATTTATCCACCTATTCAGAAAAATAGAACTTGGTTCTCTTTTCCTAGTCTGATGTTTGGTTCTTTCTTTCTTTTTTTTCTATAAAGTATTCCCTTACCTAGTCAAACTCCAAAAATTACTTTTGACAGCTTATCTCAAATAATAAATGTTTACATCCTGTGTCAAGGCTGTCAGTGGATCTGTTGCATGAGGACTGAGTGAAATCATTTAGCCTTGTTTAAAACAGACGGTCATTTTTTTCTTCAGCACATGTGAATTTTACAACCTCTTAAGAGCTTTTAGCAAGTTTCCCAAACTAATCAGTGAACCAGGTTAAAAAATAGTGTTAGAGTTTTAAACAAATTGACTGGTTATTGGAATGAATTGGCAATTAGTTGATGTCAGTGAAATGAACAAGTATTTTGTGTATAAAAGCTAATTACCATGTGTGGTGGGGCTGTTGGTGTGCGTGTGACTAGAAAACCTACACTGTATCCTAAGTGTATTGTCACCTCTGGAGAGTGCCTTTTAGAAAATACCCTGATTATTTAGTATTTCAATAACGTAATTCCCATACAATTTTTATAATAAAGCAATGTCTAACAAAAGTTACTTGCCGACTGTTCAAACATGATAACTAGCATATATACCTGCCTTTTCACAGTAAAAAAGAGTACTCATTCATGTAACATAAATCTTAGCAGGGCACACTTCCTCCATTGACTTGTTTTCTAGAAATCTATTCAATAGGGAGTAATCATGAATTATATTTATTGACAGAGACAAATATATTTTTCACAGCAGAGGATTTTTATATAAAGATAAATAATTGGAAATGACTGTATTGTTTAAAAATTGTAAAACGGTGGCATCGACCATGTATGTTCATGTGGTTGACTCTGGGCAGCCATTAAAAACGATGCTCTAGATGGCTATTTACTAGTCCATGAATATTTCCACATCAGGTTTTAAGTAAAAATAATATATGCATAGCCCTTATTTTAAAACGTTATGTATAGGGAACCAGCAGTTAGCGTAATGGCTATGTCGCTGGATTCCCACGTAGTCGACCGCGGTTCGCGTCTCGGACCCGGTGGCTTACAACTCACGCCGGGCGCGTGTGCGTGCGTGCCCAAGATCCCAAGAGGAGAATGGAGGAGAAGGGATTGCGGCGTGACCATCCCCCCTGGGGGGTGATTTCTCGCTTTCTATCTCTCTGTCTCTCTCTGTCTGTCTGGCGAGCGCACGCGCCCTATAGTGAAAAACCTCTCCAAAAAAAAAACAAAAAAAACAAAAAAAACAAAACAAAAAAAAGTTATGTATAGAGGGACTAGCAGTTAGCGTAATGGCTATGTCGCTGGACTCCTATGTAGTCGACCGCAGTTCATGTCCCGGACCCGGTGGCTTAAAACTCACGCCGGGCGCGTGTGCGTGTGTGCCCAAGATCCTGAGAGGAGAATGGAGGAGAAGGTATTGCAGCATGGCCATTCCCCCTGGGGGGTGATTTCTCGCTTTCTGTCTCTCTGTCTCTCTCTGTCTGGAGAGCGCACGTGCCCTATAGCAAAAATCTCTCCAAAAAAAACACCAAAAACAGTTATGTATACATAGAAAATACCAGTAGTATACATGTTGAATTTTTAAAAAGTGGTCTCTGGATTACATGATTACAAGTATTTTTTTATTTGCGCTTTTCTGTGTTTTCCAAATTTTCTCTAGTGGATACATATTTGCAATCCAAAAATGGTATTCATAAAAATACATATGACAGGCATACATGAAATACTGGTTAGACACGTACGTCTTTTTCAGCCTTCTCATGAGCCCAAGCTGTAAGCCTTGGATATCTTATCCTAAGGCCATGAAAAGGACAACCAGAGGGCTGACTGTAGGTTCAGAGTTCCAAAAAGCCACTTAACCTGCTCAACTTTTCATAACTCCACATGTCACAGAATTGTCAATGTAAATTGCTTACTGGCAAGCTGTTATTTCAGGTTATGGAATACATGTATTGCTGCTAGGATTTTTAATGAGAATTGAATAAGCAAACCTGTCAGAGACAGAAAGGTCTAGGCTGTCATTTTACAGAAAAGACATGGCTCAGAGACTCCTGATGGAAAAGGTCATTTAGCAGCAGAACCAGTCCGAAGACCCAAGATTCTTGACCCTTGATCCAATGTTGTTTTCTTAGCTCCAAATGCTTAAGTTACTTGTGTTTGATCTTCCAAAGACAACGTACGCAGTGCCTGTGTGGAGACCGAACGCACTCTACACAGGAAGAGGTTTCCATGTGTGTTGCGTTTACATATAATAAATACATCGGCCTATAGTCTGCCTTCATTAGTGATTTATGATTGGTACATGCTGTGACTGTGCCCCATTTCTCCTTTGCATTTCAAATGCTGTTCATCAAGTCTTTCAGGCAGTTTAGAAAAAAGATAAAACACAGAAAACATTTTGTTGTGATTTAAGGAAGGCAATTGCTTACAATTCAACATAGCCATTATCTGGTCTAGGAAATTAAGCCTCAGAGTAATCAGAGAACTAAAAAAAATGACATGCATCTGTCCTGTAATTAAAATGATGATTTTAAATATCATTGCATTTGGAACCACATAGTGATTTCCGCTCTCACAACTTCTTACATCACAAGCATACCTCCTCCCAAATGATAGCGTGGACACAAAATTTTACTTCTAGCCTTTAGGGATTTTTTTCAGCTGAACATGAGAATTAAATTGACACAACAGGATGAAAGCATACACATTTATCTAATGCAAGTTTATGTAGCGTGAAAACGTCATAAAAAAAGGAAAATTGAAAGAGTTGAACGCTGACAGACTGAACTGGACAAAGAATAGTGAATTGCTTTTAAAAGCTAAGAGTTTTTAAAAGTAATTAAATTGTGTGGTAAGACTGAAAAAGATTATGAGTTATTTTAATAAGATCCTAGAATTTTCCTAGTCTGCACTTCCTGTCCTTGATGATAAGAATGCTACTTCCCTCTTGGTATAGGGAGGACATCCCTTGCATGGAAATTTCATCTCCTACTTTTTAAGAAATAGAAGGAATGTCAGAGTGCTTTTTTATACCTGCTGTTTTTTAAGTGCCTTTAGTGAAAAAATTAGTCAATAGGCCAGAGTGAGAGATTTTGGGGTGCCGTTTTCTTAACGCCTTCAGTTCGATCTGCAATGTCAGCACCATGAACCAGACGCCTGCCAATGACTGTCCCGCCTTCGCAGCCGATCAGGCACCAAGGCGCCTGGAGTATCATTAACATGAAACCTGCCGTGAAAAGCTTCCTCGTGTTCTAAGTGGTGGTGAGACCTGGACCTCATAATCAGGAGGTGGCATAACCTCAAAATGCTTCCCGGGGTTGTTTGGTTTCCTCTAAGACAGGAAAGTATCCATATCATGAGGACCTGGTATACTCTAACACCACTAGAAATAAATACGTATACAGACCCATCTCAGTCCACAAAGAAGCTTATTAAAGCTTGACTGGAAGGATGAAACTACTCTTGAAATGACTGGAAAACAACTGAATGCTAAACGGCACAGGGAGGTAATACAAGCACATGTTTCACATCAAAATTGAGTGTGAAATTGTTTAGTACTCCAGGAGAAATGAGATGAGATGAATTAGAGAGGGCCAGAGAGTAGGAAGGAGCTTCCTGAGAAGTTGCCATATCGTTAGGGTGCGGCCCATGTGGCCATGGCACCTTTAATACACGTTCTGTGTGCCTCTGACAGGCGAGCAATGCAAATCCTTGGAAGTTCAAATTGCTCTGACTACTGGGGAACAGGCCCCGGACTTTTCGTAGTCTTTGCACTGACCCTGGGTCCACCGAGATATCAGCAGGCTGATTTAAGCATCTTCTCCAGAACACCATCGAGAGCTGGGCACACGGGTTAGGGAGAGGGGAGGGCTCAGAGAAGCAGCGGCCACTCAGACAGACTTCTTCCCTTCCCTTGAAGCTGCTGACCAAGGGCTAGGACTGTCCACACCTAGTCCTTCTAAGGGAAGCAGGTGAACCTCACTGTCCACATGAGAGCAAAATCCAGCAAGCAGCAGTGGAGACCGAAAAGGGGCCTTTAGCTCACTATTTAAAAATTAAATTCCAATACCAATGAGAAAGTCCAGTTTGCCATGAACTAGGTTGACACCATATTAACTCACTCACCATAGACGATGACAGTGGCAGTTGTGCTTTTCCTTTTGGCAACGATGTTTTTGGCCACACAGGTATAATTTGCCGTATCTGAAAGACGGGCCTGCTTTATGATGAGGTTGTGATCAATAGTAATATAAAAATTCCGATCTTCAACAGGATCAATTATGTCTTCATTTTTTAACCATTCCACCTAAAGATGTAAAAAAAAAAAAAAAGACACAACCTGATAAATCTGGATCCCCTGGTGGCTGTCAGTCCTAACTTGAGTTTTGTGACATACACACATTGTTCCAAGCGATGAACTTCTGCAAACTGGGGGAAGCCACTTCCCAAGGTCATGTGAAGTATCACTCACCTGCCAAACATGCTGATTCTGTCTGCACTATGTTATTCTCAAATGTCAATGAACCGGTTGGGAAATACAGTGTTCAGATTGTCTTCACTTTGCCCTGCGGGCAGGAACTGGGAATGTGCACTGCCAAGTTCAGAACCCAATCAAAAATAATAGGCTAAGCATTTCAGACTGAGCTCAAACCTTTTCTGTTTGATTTGTTTACTCTTGGCAACTTACCTGCTGCTTTTCAGAAAAGAATATAAGGACCATAAAAAAAAAGCTCAAAAGGCATTTTCGACATCATGTAGCTCTAATAGAATAACATTTGGATGATTTACGTGTAGCCTTGCTGCAACATGTGGATTAAATTTCCCTGCAAATGCATTGACTTTAAAACGTAGCAGAACACACATTTGGAGATGCATCCAAACCAAAATATTTGGAAAGATAAAAGTTTTTCTACCAACCCTTAAAACAATCTGAATAGTTTATAAGTCATACTCAAATCTCCCCTTTTACGTATCGCTGACATTCAAATCTTTGGCTTGGGCTTTGCTTAGGGAGAACCTGACCTAAGAGGTGACCATTCAAAACTACCGAGCTATTGTTTTCTCTGTGCAAAAAAGCCAGTTTAGCAGAAGCCATGTTTTATTTGCTGAATAAAAGGAAGAAAATATATCTGTATAAACCACCCTTCTGGAAGATAAATTATTTATTATCCTGGCAATTACCTTTATTCATATATAGATATTGTGTGTGTGTGTGTGTGTATACATATATATACATACATATATACATATACATATATATATGTATACACACACATATATACATATACATATATATAAAATATATTGATATATTGGGTATATATGTGTGTGTGTGTGTGTGTGCGTGTGTGTATATATAGTGTGTGTATATATATAGTGTGTGTGTGTGTATATATATATATATGTGTATATATATATATATATATATATATATATATATATAGTCATTGGGAAAGTCATGAGGTATTTTTCTGTCTTTTTATGCAAAATTGCATCATGACTTTTCTGACGACACAATATATGCCAACATTGATATTTACCACACTTAAACTTTCCTTCCCATTAGAGTAGATGTGAACACAAGTAACCTTTAGTGGTAGGGAGTCAATATTGTTGCCATTTTCAAAATCTTAAGGAGCTTCTCTAGCACCACAAGAGGTCTAGAAATTAATCTCTACATCTGTCAGTAGGTTTGACATTGCACAGCTCTAAATTTAGTGCAGGGTCTCTCAACTAATGCTCCTCTAATCCTTAGAAGAGAGGTCAACATTGAAAGAGAAAAACAAAAACCAACAACAATTCTGAATATAGAAATGTATGTGCATGCAGATTAGAGCAACTATTTGTAATGATGTAAATTTCAGAAGAGCTAAACATCCTTGATATTTGCACTAATGGTAGTAAGAAAGAGACTGGAATTTATGCAACACAGTGGGTTTTTAAAATATGCATTTTGTTTCAAATACAGACCCCACATTTAGTCAGGGCCATGCCTGTCTATATCTGATAAACATACCCATAGTCACTTGACCTGGGTTTTCTCAGAATTTGGCTCTATGGGGGTAACATGCCATCACTGGAAGTGCATGGGAAAAGGTAGCAAAATGTACTATTAGAAAGACCTGGGACATGAACCCTGGACTGTCCTATTTGGGCCCTGTTGTGTTTCTGTCTGGCCCACAGTGTGCTTTTCTTTCAAGGGCCTATTCCTGCTACTTTTCCTTCCTCTTTGAAGGATAGTCCTCAGACAGCATTCTCTTTGCCTGGAAGTGCCTATAAGTTCACAACTTCCTCCATAACTTCCCTGTTAACCATAGGCTAAAGGGTATGGAAATATGGCTTCTGTCCAGTCAGGTCTGAATGAGGGTTGCAGCTCTTTATTGAGTTCCCTACAGAGACAAAGCTGAAGCTCAATCCTTGAGACTTCGCCTGTGTTCACTCTATTACTAGCCTCTGCTTTTCTTTCCGGTCCGCTCCACCCATGTTACAGAGCTCCCCTGGGAGTACTTCTTTACCAAGCCACTTGCTTTGAAAACTTGGCTTGTGGCTTGCTCCTGACTATGTGGGAGTCTAGCAACGTGACCATTACACTATCTGCTGGATCTGGGTTCCGGCAGCTTCACCACCACTCCACCTGGCTGGCCCAAGGACCTTTTACTCTTTTACACATAAATCTGCACTTGCCTTGGGTTTCTCTCTCCATCACTGGAGTAGTTATGACCTGAGTTTTGAGGAGCCCGCAGTGCTGTGGAGGCTCCTGGGCCCTGTGGAAGGGCACTGCCCTCTCCCTAGCTCCCACTTTCAACACGGAAGCCCTTCTTTGATCTGTTTTCTATTTTGGTCGGTTTGTATGCTTTTGCTGGAGAGACTAAGTGTCCCACAGCCAGAAAAGGGCTGTAGGAATGAAGAGGGGAGCCAAGGACTCCTCTAGCTTCTGGCTAGACCCCATAGTTCCCTGCATTCCTTACTGGTCGCTGTGCCACGCCCTCTGCTTAGGATCCAACATCCAGGGCCAGGAGAGGCTCAGGTCAGGACTGCAGCTCACGTCTCACCTCCTGTACTCTAACCCCAGGTGCTACCCTGCCTCACCTCCCAGGAACACAGCATTCATAGTTTCCATATTTTCAATCTCTTTTTATATTATAACCTTTATCTTATCTCTAACTACAGCCTTGCACTTCTTGAACTTACTCAAGTGGGGAGTATTTGATTTTCCACATCCCACACACCTCCAGGTGAGTATCTTCTTTGCTGTACAATCTCTCTAGAACATTCTCTCCAAACATCTTTGCTTTGAATCTCATACATCATATAGCATCATCTAATTTCTACAGTATTTTGTAGTCATTGAAAAACATCTGGACTTACAGTCACTTTATTGAGCATAACTCGTGGTGAAATTAATAACCACAAAGATAACACTTGCAGTGCCTTGGCCCTTCAGTTCTTTGACCTGCCCTTCTGCATGAGCTGGAACTCTAAGGTCACAAGTTGTAAGAGGCCAGAGCTGTGCGATCCTAGCTTCACAACAGAATAACCTGGAGAACATTTAAAATATATCAATTCTCAATTGAAGCCAGAGAAACTAGATCTACCCCATGACGAGGATTCACTGGTCTAGAATGGCCCAGCTTAAGGACTTTCTAAACTCCTCAAGGGGCTATATTTTACTGCTCAGGTTGAGAAATGCCATCTTTTAAAATCTACACCAACAGCATCAATGTCACTTGGGAGCGTGACAGAAACGTAGACACTCAGACTCTGCCATCTGGACTTATCAAATCAAAACGTGCATCCTATCAAGAATATCAGGGGATTTATGCACGCATTAAACTTCATCACACACTGTTTAGCTCTGGTTCTTACTAGTAACGGCAACCTCTCCATAAACTCAGTTTCATCATCCGTTCGTTTTACCATTTTCTGATTTCCTGCTCACTTTCTTCAGGTGTCAGTTTTCACCAGGACTTACAATCTCTTGAACTTGCCAACTTTATTCTCACCCTCATGCCACCCCTTTCTTCTCCACAATTCCAATGTGTAACTTTGTCAGTAAACCTTGCATTACACCGTCACCTCTCATCCCTCTATCACTTTTGGTCCTCCCTGGCCAGTCCTTCCCACACCACCTCTGTAACCTGAAGTGGCACCTGGCTGCCATGGTGATGGTCCCAGGCATGGTGAAGGGATACCTCTTAAATTCCTAACACAAGTGGGTCCTTAGTTCTGCCCAGAAGGCGTTCTATATTTTCATTGTCTGTTCATTCTCTTGCTCTCCTAGACATCTATTTCATACTTTCTCTGCTCTTCTAAATACCCCCACCCATTCTCACTTAGCTAATGACCAAGAGTTCAAATCCCTGAGAAAACAGCCAATCTAGAGAGATTCTCCAACACTCCCACTGAGGGCCTACCCGTTCCTATTCTGAACCCTCTTTCTTGTCACTGGGGTCTCTGTGTTCCTGATCCTCTGATTTGTACTCTACATCCCATTCTCACTCTTCTATCCAAAGGCAAGTCTCAGCAATTCTCTTCCCTCTCCTAAACCAAAGTCCCCTTGACATGGAGTCACTTCATCACTCCCATCGGTGTACGGACATGCTGTTGCTCTTCACAGCATAGAGCACGGCCCCTCCCCACACCTGCCTCTGGTTACCCCACATGGCTCTGCTCACCATGCAGAACTCCTCGGAATGGTTGCCACCCACTGCCTTCAGTCCCCATCCTCCTCCCCTCTACCCACCCCGTTGTCATCTGCATGTGCTCCCACCACTTCCCTTCTGCTCTTCGCAGTCACCAGATACGGTCACTTTGGGAAACGCACAGGTGAGGGCTTCCTGCTCGTCTCAACGGGCTCATCCACAGCCGCCCCAGCTGGTCCCTATCCCCCCAGTGGGTTTCTTCCCTGGTGTTTGTCCTAGCTCACTCCATTCCCCACAGCCTCCTAGGACCTCACACTGGGATCCCTGTGGCTCAGTCCTTAAACCACCTTTTCTTTCTCTATTTTTTAATCCATATTCGCTTCCATGGTGAGCTCACCCAGTCTCATGCAGCTGACTCCTGAATTTATCTCCAGTCCAGACCCCACCCTTGAACTCCAGCCTCGTATATCCGTTGCCTTCGTGCCCCTCCCTCGGTTGTCTAATCCTGACCCACTGAACTGCCTTCCCAAACGGCACCTCCAGACCCCACCCAGCTCGGTCAGCGCCCGCTGCAGTCTTCCAGTTACTCAGACAACAGCCTCGGACGTGGCGCTGCCTCCTTTCTTCTGTCTGTGCCCAGTCAGTGTCAGGGCAGCGTGTCTGAAACCTGACCACTTCTCCCCTCTCTGCCACCTCCTTCCTGACCCTGTCGCCATCACCTCTCTCCTGGATTACTGCAACGACTTTCTGGCTTATCTTCCTTTTCCTTTTGGCCTGAAAGTCTATTCTTAACAGAGGAGCTGGAGTGATCTGTAAGCCCAAGTCAGAGCATGCTGCTTATGCGGCTTCTGACCTGCCAAAGGTCTTATCTCAGTGTCAAAGTCAGACCTTCACAGTGACCACAATCCCCGTGTCTCCAGGGCCCCAACCCCTCTAGCTCAGCCCCCTCAGTCTCTGTCTTTCTCATCCCTTTAGCATGGTGCTTATACACATCGGGGGTGCCCCTGCCTTGGGCTGTGGGGCCCATAGATGCACCTGTATCGAATAATCTTTCTGCTAGTGCCTATGTGATTTGCTCCCTCCCCCCTCAGTCTTTGCTCAGCTGTCCCCTTCTCTGTGACTCAACCCTGTGACCATCTAAAGTGGCAACATCTCAGCCTACACCCCCAACCCACCTTCCTTTTCTTCATTTCATCAACGGACCTTCTTGCCGTCTCATGTACTCCGTGTTTTACTTACTAGATATTAGCTGTCTTCCCCACCAGAATGTAAACCCCATGGACTTTTGCTCTCTCTTTTTCCTTTCTTCTAAGTACTGTTATATTCCCATAGCCTGGAACGGGCCTACCATACGTGTCTAGTATTAGCTGAATCTGTAACGGAAACAAAACACAGTAGGATCAAAGCTGTTGTGTATGTTTTTAGGCCTCTCTAAAATTGGCGCTTTGGTGGTCAACATTAATGCTAATCAGATCCAGTGAGAGGTATTTTTAATGCCTCTCCTAATTCAGTTCATTTAACTGTGGCTGCTGTTCTGTTGGGGATTAAGAACATGAATGTCCACTGCTGAAGGGAAAATGCTTCAGAGCTGGCCTGGCCCCCAAGAAGACTCACGGGAGAAATCACAAGATAGAGGAGAGCCTCCAGAATGATGCTGGGAGACCCCCGAAGTCTCACTGCCACTTGTAACTAAGAGTCCATGGAGGCCGGGGATATGCTCCAGCTCAGGCATCTTTGAAAAAGACATGCCATTCTAGTCCATGTGATACCTGGAAGTCTGCGGGAGGATTAAAAAAAGGTGCTTGAGTAATTATCATAGAATTCCGTCTAGTAAACACAGAATATAGGTGACCACAGATCTGAGCCTACAGTACACCTTCCTAAGAATTCTATTTATAAGGGCATGTGTACTCCTAGACAGAGAGAGAGAAAAAGCAACTCTCAGTGGGGTGTGATTATACGATAATCCCTTCTCCATTCCTCCACCCTGTCAAGATCTTGGGCACACATGCCCACCATGTTTTTCAAGCCACTAGAGTCAGGACTTGAACAAAAGTCAGCCATGTGGGATCTGGTTTCCTCAACCTCTAGGCTGTGGGACTGACCCAATTAATTTTTTTAAAAATTTTATGTCCTTGTCTCTCTGCGGTAGAGAGAAATGGAGAGAGACAGGCACCCCAAAAAGATCTTCACACCATAGCCCACTCCCGGCCTCGGCCAGCTTGGATCACAGGCACATGTGCATGCCCGGCTTGCACAGGAAGACCCCAGGGCACAGATGCTGGACCAGCATTGCAGGCTGCTGCATTACTGTTGCACCCCTGCAGCTGGCCCCCTAGGAATTTTAATTTTCAATAAACAAAGAGTTGAACAATTTGTGATTTCAATTCAATTCCACTAACACTGAGTACCTATGATGTACCAGGCACTGTGTCAAGGACAGGGAATGTAGAGCATTAGGTAAGACCTGCCATGGAACTCTCCAGATAAGACGGTAAACCTACAGACACACGGCTGCAGTAAGACAGAGGAAGGACAGACACAGTGCTGGGGTGGAGACAAATGGAGGCCCAGACTAAGTTGGGGAGGATATTGAGTTTCTGAGGAGAAAACTGGGCTTATTTGGGAAGATGAAGAAGGGAAGTGGGGCATGAGGAGGAGATTCAGGAAGACGAACCAGGAATTGAGGCTTTGGCGCAGGCCGTGAAGTCACTGGAGAAGCCAAGCCCTTAGGTATCAGCTGTACAGCCAGGGGAAGCAGGCAAGGATGGAGAAGCTGGTGGCAGGAAGTCATCGAGGGGCTCCAATGCCTGTGAACACATCTGGTCTTTTTTGATTTTTAGAGAGAGAATTTTGCTATGAGCATGTGTGCTCACTGGAGAGACAGAGACAGAGAGTCGGAATGTGAGAAATCACTCCCTCAGGGCGATGGCCACGCTGCAATCCCATTTTCTCCATTCTCCTCCCAGAACCTTGGGTGGACATGCACGCACATGAGCCTGGAGTGAGTTTTAAGCCACTGGGTCTGGGGCTCAAACCGCAGCCCACTACGTGGAAGTCCAGTGATGTAACTATTTCACCATCTGTTGGTCCCAAAGTTGTTTTTTATTTTCCACACTTTTGGTCTTTACTTCAGTTACCACAATCCAGTGCAGGGTTTAAGGGGAAGAGACACGATGGCACTCTGACTTAGGAACAATGGTTTCAGGGCAGATTCAGAGGCCTGTGGAGGCTGGAGGTCAGCTAGCAGGTTCTTACTGTAGTCCCAGTGAAAGACCATGAGGCGGGAATTAGGAACATGGTCTGGGAGAAAAGTGGATTCAGAAAGGAATTTGAAGAGAAAAAAGATAAGACACAAGGGATGATTGTGTGGAAAGGAGGGTGCAAAAGGGACACACTGCCACTTTCTGGCTTGAGGACCTGCGTGTGGAGCAAGGTACAGTCAGCAAAAACGATTTGAGGGCTGAAAGGATAATGAGTTCCGATTTGGCCGATTTTATAAGAAACCCAGGTAGCACAGCATGTTTTGGACAATAGCTAAACTGCTCAAAATTCCCATCACTTCCCTGAGCAGAGTGATTTTTTTTTCCCATCTTAAAGTTTTGAAATCTTAAAGTACTCTGATGACTTCTTCTCTTGTATCAGCTCTATCTTAGCATTAGAACACGTCATGGATATTGATAACAAGGACATTTGCAGAGCCAGTGTGGCTGAAACGACGTTTATCATCATTGTGGCTTAGATAAAAATCATGAAGCATTAATGGAATTTACAAGATATGTGGAAGGAAAAACAATGGGTGAGAATAATTCTGTTTATCGTGTAGAGGATTGTCTGGATCAGCAAAAGAAATCAATATAAGAACTATAACATACAATTAAATATATATCCTTTTCATGCGATGTCTCCAGAAGTGACTCAATTAGATAGTGACCCTTCTCCATTCGATGTGACTCTACAAGGAATCTCTTCACTTATACTACAAACACAACTTCAAGAAACAACACAGAATCTTTGGCTGTGCTAGCGTTTTAGTGTGCAGAATAGTAAATAATTAAGTATATGGCTGCGATGCTATGTATGTGTACACTGATCTTGGTTAAGCAGTCTGGTACCCTGATCTGGCCCCTGAGTTCTGTTCATACTTCGGTTGTTGGTTGATTTTATCCTGAGGCTGGTCTTGCCCCCACCCCTTCTATTTAGCAAACTGATTTATAAAGAGAGAAGTTTTTCTGACTTAGAAGTTATTTTTAGCTATGTATAAAGCATTCAGAAGGAGAGAAAAATAGGTTGAAGTTCAAAAAACAGTAAAAGGCTTCAACCATAAACCATGGCTGGTTGTCATGGTTGCAGTGAGGCAAAGTATTGTTCAAATGGTGTCTGTCCTTGTGGCTCAGGAATGGCGGTCTTTTCAACAACGTGGGGCAAATTTGAAGTCCTTTACTCGAGTGTTTATAAAGGCCTGGGGTTTTATGAATGAGTCATAAAAGCTGCTACAAGATACTATTATGATGACCTATTTCCATGTGATGCCGTTCTGTTTGGGGTTGATTAATCCCATTGTGTGTAATCAAGAACTTTACTTTAAGGATCAGTTTCTAAAGAGCCTACCAATTAAGAGGGCTGCTCTGGATGGCCTGGGTTCAAAACCAAACTCGATCATTTTGGGGTTAATAGTGTGTCTCCTTTGGGGTGTCTCCTTTGGGGAAGTTTGTAATCTTCTAGATGACTTGGATCTTCATTAATAAGCTGAGGATAATTTTAGAACCCATTTCATAAGATATTTTAGACTCAAATGAGGGGCTGTAGTGGTACAACAGTAATGCTATGGAACCCATATGAGAAAGATCCTGGTTTGAGTCCTGGGATCTCCTTGAGAATGGGCGTGAGTGCATGTGCCTAAGATCGGAGTTGACTGAGGTTGAGGGTGGAACGTGGTGTGGAGACCCTCAGAGAGTGCTTGTCTCTTTGTCTCTCTCTCACTCTACCATGGAGAAGATAGATAAATAAACTTTAGAAGGAAAAAAAGAATCAAATGAGTTCATACACAAAACCCTTAGTGCCTAGTATACAGTAGATAACCTAAAATTATTATTAACTTTAATTAAGGGTATTCTAAAGGAGGTAGAGCAAAACCTAACTAAAAGATAAAAGAGAAACTGCATGAACCTAAAACCTAAAATAAAAATATTTGAATATCTGAGTCACTTTAGCATTGACTGACATCTCTATTAGACTATATCCACTCAAAAAATAGATAAGAACTCTTTAAGGTTGCACTAGAGATACACGAGTTACTGGGCGTCAAGCTGACCGACATGGTTTGTACGCTAAAACAAAACATATGTCTCCATTTAACTTCTCGAAATCCGTAACTTTAGAGATAATATTCACATGCATTTGCTTCACAGTTATTATAACACAACACTTTAAATCAACCTGTATAAATGTTCCTAATTCTCTTTTGGTTCTAAGAAATCATATCAATGTTTTACAAATATAATTAGAATAGATTTTTAATGAAGACATTTTAGTAAGCTTATCCTGAGGAATATTCATTATTCTATTTGGTAGTAAGTCGTATGTGATAGAAAATTTGTATATGATTATTACTTTTACTAAACTGGACCATACACCTTTTTATGGTTTTTATTTTACCTCTGTGATTTTCCCAGTTCTTTTCTCCTGGTACTTCAGGCTAGTCCTCATCACTTGCTCTTTTAATGATGTCAGTCCCTCCCTGTCCCCATCCCACTGCACACAAATCATTAGCTTTGCTTTTATCCCAATCCTCAAAACATGGGATTTCTGCTTTTATCCCAATCCTCAAAACATGGGATTTCCTTCCAGCCACCTCGGCTCCGCCTACCCTCCGCAAGTTCAGGAGTGTCTGTCTCTGAGCTCTCTCCTCTGCTTCTTTTCCTCACACAGAAAGGATTCTGGGACACATGGGCTGGTCCAATGAGAAAGAAAAGGTAAAAATACACGCCCTGCGGTCTGTACAACACACCCAGGGTTCCAGAACCCTGCAGTGGTTAGAGGAATTACCGTTCTTTGGGGCTGGAGAAGTAAGTGACATGACCTGGAAGGGATCATGAGGAGTGTGACCTGCATTAAGGGAGCAAGGACAGTTCAAAAGCAGAACCTTTTCCCTGTCTGGAGAGGAAGACGGGAGGGCAGAGGAGGAGATAGGAGGAATGGAGAGGCTGGCCAAGGCTGAACATGGAGAAAGACAAGGGGTGTGGATGGAGCCTTCCAGGAACCCACGAGGTACCTTCTTTTCTTTTTATCTTTAAGAGAGATTTTTTTTCTATAGTGTGTATGCACTTGCCAGAGAGACAGACAGAAAGTGAGAAATCACCCCCCAGGGCGATGGCCACGCTGCAATCCCTTCTCCTTCATTCTCCTCTTGGGATTTTAGGCATGCATATACACAAGCTTGGCCTGAGTTTCGAGCCTCTATGTCCAGGACCCGAACAGTGGTTGGCCATGTGGGAGTCCAGTGACGTACCCAATATACCATCAGTTGGTCCTAGTACTTTATATTCTTAATCACTCTTCACAACAGCCCCATAAAGGAGATATTTATATTCTTGCTTTTCAGGTGAGAAGACTGACCCTTACAGGGGAGAGCCCGTAGAGATTTACAAAGTTCATGAAAGAGCGGAGATCTGAGTTTAGGACTCCCTGAGCCCCAGGCTCTGCTCTGTCCACTAGGCAGAGAGCTGGGAGGAGGCTCTGTTGTGCAAAGGACTTGAGCAGTGATAGTGCACGGCTTCAGATCCTAAGCTGGTGGCTGGAAGGAGCTGGGACACTAGGAATCATCTTAGCCACTCCAAACCTTCGCCTCGGGCTGGCCTCGGGCTGGCCTTGGGCTGGCGCTCCCAGGGAAGCACTGAGCTCCTTAGGAAAGAGGCACTGACTGCACCTCCTGATAGCACCACGCCCCACACACTTGTACCCACAGGACAAGCGCAAGTTCACTTGCAGAGCTTGCATTAGGACTGGGTGTGCTTTCATTTGAGGGGAAACAAGAAAGCCTCCTTGCTTTCTAAAATTGCTTCCCAAAGTTTTGACAGTGACTTAAAATGTCTTTAAGTAGGACCATTTGTCAACCCACCCTCAGAAGGTTTTCTTCACATGCAAATAACCTGGAGAAATAACACATGCTAAGCCTCATGAAGTCTAAAGCATGGCATAGAAATGATTAGGGGAAGACTCTTTTTGATTTAGAAATCAGAGTTTGAAAGTGGTAGGATTTCAAAGGTAGAATTCAAGTGTCCAGTAACATACAACATTTTCTAAGGATACACAAGTTTTAAAAAAATGTGTGTCTGTATGCATGTGTGTGTGTGTGTGTGTGTGTATGTGTGTGTGAATTTTTTTTTTTTTAGAGGTTTTTGCTATGGGGCGCGTGTGCTCGCCAGACAGAGAGAGAGACAGAAAGAGAGAAATCATCCCTCAGGGAAGATGGCCATGCCACAATCCCTTCTCCTCCATTCTCCTCTCAGGATGTTGGGCAAGAACGCACACGCGCCTGGTGTGAGTTTTACGCCACCGGGTCCGGGACATGGACCACGGTCAACTATGTGGGAGGCCAGCGACATAGCCATTACACTAACTGCTGGTCCCTGTGTGAAGTTTATTTAAAAGATGTATTTCCTGAGGGTGATGCACCCCCAGCATGGTCTCATCATGCAATAATCCCCCCAGCCTTCCTCAGGCAGTATCATGGCTGCTCCTGATGGCATATTTGGGTCGACCCAGGATCTGAACCAGGGCTTCCCCACAGACTCCTTGCACCACTGCAACTGGACCACAAGAAAACATATTTCTTTCTTTCTTTCTTTTTTTTTTTTTTTTTTTTTTTTGCTATAGGGTGCGTGCGCTCGGCAGCCAGACAGAGACAGAGAGGCAGAAAATGAGAAATCACCTCCCCAGGGAAGATGGCCACGCCACAATCCCTTCTCCTCCATTCTCCTCTTGGGATCTTGGGCACGCACGCACACACGCCTGGCATGAGTTTAAGCCACCGGGTCCAGGATGCGAACCGCGGTTGACTATGTGGGAGTCCAGTGACATAGCCATTACGCTAATTGCAGGTCCCCAGAAAACATATTTCTAAGGGAATCAGTCTTTACATCTTCAACTTCCACATCCACTTCTTATTAAAACTAATCTCCCTAAGAACTTGCCCTGACTTTTCAAAGAAAGGTACCTCTTAAACGGAAATCTTGCCATCGTACATTGCATGAGAGTGTGAAAACTCCTCCAGGGTGCCAGACAAGGGAATAACGTGGAATGTTAGTATGGTCGTGAAGAAAATAAGAGACTGTAAGAACTGGGTCACAAATGCTTTTGCGATCAAGTGGTTTCCAATTCTTGACTTTCATCAGAACTGGAGGAGGACTTACACCTGGCTGATGGGTAGCTGAACAGCAATTCTGATGATAGATCACTGCATGAGTTTTGGCATATAACTGGGAAGATGTGTACAAAGTGGAGGGGCATTGTCATGGTACAGTTCTATGAATTCCTGTCTACATATGTCTGAGAAGATCCTCCATATCTGAATCCATTATAAATGACAGACAGAAATAAAACTATCATTATGCTGTCTTTTCTCAGTAGTAACATTCAAACATGGCTAAGCGAGCCAATCTCTTTCTCCTACTAAAAGATATATTTCCAATAAAAATGGGGTCTTTTGGCTAAATAACTAATTATCAAAACCTGTATTATATTTGGGTCTTTAGATAAACTCTGTATGAGTCATAATAAATGTAATAATGATTTTAACAAAATGTAATAATTTGGTCATAGGAAATAACATTTTATATATTTTTTATTACCAAAGATTGGTATAATAATCAATAAAGCTTTTTGCCTAATATTAGGGCAACAATCCATGAGGAAGCAGAGTTGACATATGGGTTAAATAGAAAAAGAAACACTATACATTTCCTTCTTTCAAAGAAAAGTTTATTCTCATATTTTATTGATGATGTTGAGTAAAAAATCACAATGGTGTCTACATTCCACTGGAAAGTTTAAGTCATCTAACAGTTTTATTTAAATAGCCAAATATTTATAATATACTCAGACATGCTATCTTTTCCCCACTATCTTATTTTATTAGAAAGATTTTTAGATACCAATTTAAAAGTGTACAAGAGAATGTATGTTTTTGTTATTTTTTTTTTTTTTCAGGTATTTGCCACATGTGCTCACCTAAGAGAAATAGTGACAAAGAGAGAGGGAAGGCGAGACATCACCCCCTGGGGGGATGGTCACCTTGCAATTTGCAATCCCTTCTCCTTCACTGTCCTCTCAGGATTCTGCATATGCAGGCATGCACAGTTGGTGTGATTGTCAAGGTGCTGGGCCTGGGACTCAAACTGTGGTCAGCCATGTGAGACTATAGTGCCTTAACCATCACACCACCTGCAGACCCCAAAAGAAAGTATATTGTTTTTAAATGTAATTTAGGGATATGCTAGCAAAACATTTGAAGGCCACTGCATTAATGCATGACAGGACAGAGGCTCTATCACCAAGGGGGAGCCATATCAGGAAACAACGGGGAAGCGGAGAACTGGGAAGATGAAAGGAATAGGTGAATAGCAGTGGAGGTGAAGATCAGCGAACAGAGCCCTCCACATATTTCTCCAGGATGCACCTTTTACACAAGGCCCACAGGATCTTGCAAAAGACACTTCAGAGTCAAGGCTGAAGGCCTAGAATTAAGACCCAACAACCTAGCTGTGTCACTCACTGACACAATGATTTCAAGTAGTATAACATCACTAAATCCAAGGCTTCTATTTCTAAACTAAGACTATCTGTCCTCTCTTAAAAGTTTCTGGTTAATTATGAAAAATGTAATGTATATAAAATCACTTTTGTTGACTACTACACAACTTTAAGATTATGTTGTGGTTACTCCTCCACAGACTAAATAATTCATTCTAGGACTTTTAGATAGTGTCTTCATGACTTTACACGGTGTTTTGTTTTGTTTTGTTTTTTGGACAGGGTCTCACCAAGTGGTGATCATCCTGCCTCAGTTTCCCCTAGTTGCTGGATTATAGGCATGCCTCCTTTAGTTTGGACCGGAATCAAACCTGAGCCTCCCATGCGGTTCTTTCTGGGTTGTGGAGCACAGCAGCTCAACACACAGCACTGCTCGAGTAACTTTTATAAGTTAAGATTTACATTTCATAAGCAGAGCAGAGTAGCACAAAATAAAGGCTATTTAAAAATATTTTCAATGGGCTCATATTTTCCTAGCAGCATTCTATTAAATGTTCTTGTAAAGACACCATCTATTTACACATTTCCAGACGCTATGATTCACCGTGTTAAATCTCACTGCACAGTCTGTGGTTTGTTATTTTCTTAGACAACATGCTCTGTGGCCAGGATGCTGACAACGGCGTGATGTAGTTCTGTAAAAAGCAATCTTCACATTTCACATTGTGAATCCTTGTTCAACATTCAATCAAGGAAAGACAAACAAAAATAAGGTCGTCTTATTCTAGCTGAAAAGTGTTGGCAAATAGGAAAAAGAGAAAGTTTATCCAGAAGATATAAACTCGAAGGTTTACCTGCCCTTCTCAAGACCATTCCCAAAGCCACTTTGATGAAATCTTGCACTCAGAAATTGCTCTCACCAGTGACTTCCTAATCTTTGGCTTTTTGGGTTATCAACAAAATACTCAATATTTTTGTGATCTTCCTTAATTCTCTCTCTCTCTCTCCTTTTTTTTTTTTTTTTTTTGTGAGAGAGGTTTTTGCTATAGGGTACATGTGTTCACCAGAGAGAGACACAGGAAGTGAGAAATCACCCCCCCGGGTTATGGCCATGCTGCAATCCCTTCTCCTCAATTTTCCTCTTGGGATCTTAGGCATGCACGCACATGCACCAACCATGAGTTTTAAGCTGCCGGGTCCAGGACTTGAATTAAGGTCGACTATGTGGGAGTTCAGCAACATACCATTATGCCATTTGCTGGTCCCAACTCTCTCTTTTTTCTTTTTCTTCTTCTTTTCTTTTTTTTTGGAGAGGTTTTTGCTATAGGGTGCGTGCGCTCACCAGAAAGACAGAGAGAGACAGAGAGAAAGCGAGAAATCAGCCCCCAGGGGGGAATGGCCACACTGCAATCCCTTCTCCTTCATTCTCCTCTCGGGATCTTGGGCATGCATGCACACGTGCCCAAAGTGAGTTTAAGCCCTGGGTCTAGGACTTACACCATGGTTGACTACATGGGAGTCCAGCGACACAGACATTACGCCAACTGCTGGTCCCTCAACTCTCTCTTTTTTTGCCAGACTAAATAGGCCAAAATATATAAACTCCTCCCCAAGCTCTTCCTTACTTCTGAGTCTCAAGAAACCCACAAACATGCACAGACTTCTCCATCCTGAAAACAAACCAACACCACACCCGCATTCACTAATCCTTTGTAGGTAAACCACTTGAAAGAACTGAATCTTCCCAGTCTCCATCTAGTCACTTGCCTCTTCACTGTTTAATTTACTCATCTGGATTCACACTGATCACTCTTTTTTTTTTTGGAGAGGTTTTTTGCTATAGGGTGCATGCGCTCGCCAGACAGGCAGAGAGAGACAGAGAGATAGAAAGCGAGAAATCACCCCCCAGGGGGGATGGCCACGCCGCAATCCCTTCTCCTCTATTCTCCTCTCGGGATCTTGGGCACGCACGCACACGCACCCAGCGTGAGTTTAAGCCACCGGGTCCGGGACGCGAACCGCGGTCGACTACTTGGGAGTCCAGCGACATAGCCATTACACTAACTGCTGGTCCCCACACTGATCACTCTTGAACTTCACTTTGATCATGGGCTTCCATGACCACCAAATCTAAAGGCATCTTCTCTTAACTGACCTCTCTAGAGAAAATAACTCTGGCCCCTCTGAAAACCCTCCTTTTGCTGGTATTCTTGCCGCCTGATTTTCTGTTCTTTCACCATCCTCTTTACCAGTTCCTTTGATCTTAGCCACCATTTCCATGTACTCCATTTCTCTCATCTTCTTCCCTTTCTATTTTATATCAATGGCTCTGAACTTTATGCATCAGAATCACTTGGGGAAACTTTCCTCCTCCTTCCGCTTGGGCCCCACCTGCAGAGGTTATCGTGGAATCGGGCTGGCAAAGGGCCCAGGCAGGAGGAGTGTTTAAAACTCCTCGTGTGATGTCAACGGGCAGCCCAGTTTAAGAGCTCTGCATCACCTGGGTGACCCCATTTGTTCTCATAGAGGATAACTTCAGCCCCAATTTTTGCTAGCCTCTATTTGCATTTCTAATTATTTTCTAGATTAATTCTGTCTGATGTGCAATTAATATGAAAAGCACATTGAATTGATCACAATATCTCCTCACATTAGTCTTCTCTCTAACAATGGTGCTCTAACAAGAACAGTGGTTCTCTGGTTTTCTTTTTAATGGAGCTGCTAATGGACCCTGAAGTTGAGTTTCATTTCTCTTTCACATTCTGAAATGCCAAAATTCTCACTACTTCGTGAGGTGTGCATAGACAATGACAACACAATGAAATGTGCTTACTCTACTTTTAGAACGCTGATAGGATGACGTCACACTTCTGAAATTATTGACTTTTCCTAAAAGATATTTTTGCTTGGATATGATTTGATGAACTCATAAAAATCCATAAATCCATTCACACAATTTGTATCAATGAACCAAATTCAAGCAGTGTACAGTTAAGACACTTTTGTTAAGAGACAAAAAGCGGGGTAGGTACTACAGTAAGACGGACTTGGCTCTGTCTTGCCTGCCACTGAGTCTGCAGCCTGTGGGCCATCAGCTCCCAGAATCAAAATCTTCACCTCTGCTCAGGCCTCATGAGATTGCAGGATTTAGTGATTTACAGAAGGGAAGCACCTAGAATTAACAGTCAATCAAGTGAATATAATTGCCTCTCCCCCAGGGCTAACTTTACCCCCAACAGAGCTATAGCTACATAAATGTATTTTAAACATTGGTGATTCAGTGTCCCTTAGTGTCTCTATTAAGAAGTACATATTTTTAAATTCATAATTCTAATCAGGAAAAGAAAAAAAACCCTGAGACTAATCTGACTTTCAATGTACCACTGAACAGAACTATAGGAATTGGTTTACGATCTTCATTCATATAACTCTCCTGGTGAGGAAAGTTGCCTCTTATTTACAGCCTCAATCATTTCTAGTACATGCACTAGAAGAGCTGCCATATTTCTAGCCTTCTTATGTGAGGACGGGTTTCCAGCTTTTCTAGAAGGAGGATGAAAGGTTTGGAAAACCCAACAGTTAAGTCACTCAGTTCTATTGATGTCTTTGGTCTGGCACAGAATTCTTAAGACAGTAACATGACTTTATTAATGAAGACGAGTGATTCCCAATTTGATGATCAGTTTTAGAACTGGAGCATATTGACCCCATATTGTGTGTTCCCAGAAAAGATGTATAAAAGTGCCATCCCTACGAGTGTGTACTGTGATTTAAGGAACAACTTTTTTTTTATGGCTCCTGGATGTATGGTTTTATAGTTTCACTGTTACTGGTATTTTATAAAAGTCAGAACTATTGGCTATATAAGTACTGTCAGGGAAATAGAAGTTTTGCAGCAAAACATGGAGGTCATTTTTCAGTGGCTCAGGCTTCCATAACTTCTTTGAGCAGCTACTCCAACATTCAACAACCTCCGTATTTCAAAAATTCTCTATTACCTCTTCCCTAAATACTTTATTCTTCAGTTTAAATTTATTTTTTGATTTACTGTCAGCAAAGATGGAGAATAGTGGATTAACATTCCCAGTAGATTATCCATTGATAGCTCATAATTAAATATAGGATAAATTATAATCCTCAGTTTAATCTTAACTTCCTGGGCTCATCTTCTCACTTTATTCATTCTCTTCCCATCTTTCTAATCAAACATGAAAGTTAGGCAACCAAAGACAGATTCCAGAACTTTCAACTGTGTTCTTATATAAGAGTATATAAAGTGGGGACTCATTTAGATAAGATAGTTGTCTTCCAAACATGATTTATTTCCAGTATTTTTTTAATAGCTTGCTATTAGAAGTTATTAAAAATATAACTATGTTCAGGGGCTGGTAGGTAGTGTGGTGGTTAAGGGGACTGGACTCCCACTTGACTGACTGTGGTTCAAGTCCTGGACCTGGTGGTTTGCTTTCTTGTTTTCAGTCTCTCTCACTTTCACTCTCACTCTGTCCCTTTCTGATTATATTAAAATAAATAAATAAATAAATAAAGCTAACTAAAATAATTCTTTAAAAAATATAACTATGTTCATGTTTTATTATCAAAAAAAGACAAATATTTGAGGCAGAATGATTTTAAAATACCCACAACTATGGCTTTTCCCTTGATTCTCATTCTTCTTAGTGTCCTAAGCAAAAGGTATATGTCCCAGGATGATTCATAAATTAGGGACTTTTTAAGAATATTTGGTAGTAGTAATCATCACTATTACAGGAAATGTCTGCTCTGCATTGCATTTTTTTTAAAAAACAAATGGCTGTCAATAAAAAAAAAGAATTTATGATATGACATTCCAGTCTTCTGACCACTTGTTTATAACAAAACAATAGGGACAATTTGAAATCATAATACTGATAATATTATAACAAATGATGGCGTTGTACCTTTAGAGGATAAAAGGACATAGATGAATACTCTTAAATGTTAGGAATGTAAATCATATTTACTGGAAAGTACATATTAGGTTGTCAGAAAAGTCATGATGTATTTGTTTATGTTTTTCTATGTAAAAATGCATTGTCACTTTTCCTATGACCCAATACTTTAAATTTTAAACAAAAATCTTTATTTCAGGATATGCTTTGACTGTCTTCAAGATGACCAATATACTGATGTCATAAATCTCTTCAAATTTTTAGAATGGAATAAGTCAGAGGCATTGCTTATATTATGAAGTAACTCAGCTACAACTCCATCTTTCTCTAAAAGTCTGGCAAGTAGGGAATACATATACCAATAAATTAAGGATAGACACAACATCAATGTTTCCTTTAATCCAAAGGTTCCAAGTTCAGATACATGGAAACATAAACTGAAAGTATAATAAATTATAATTTGCTGGTGATTTATGTGTTTGTAACACCTACAACATAATCTTATAGGTTGAATTTTGTGATTTTTTTCAGTGTTTCTTTTATATCGATAAAGTTGAATTTTTAAAGAGTTTTAAATATATCTACTTAAGAATTTGTTTATTTCTATAGTTTGGGGTAAACAAATAAAAAACTACATTTCACCAATATGATAATGTAATGTTTTTTGTTGTTAAAAGGAAGAACCACTTAAATTCTTAGCAGAGAGCCTTCAGAGATAAGAGGACTTTGGTCAAAATCTTGCTAACAATGGGACCAGCAGTTAGTGTAATGGCTATGTCGCTGAACTCCCATTTAGCTGACCGTGGTTCGAGTCCTGGACCTGGTGGCTTAAACTCATGCTGGGTGCGTGTGTGTGCGTGCCCAAGATCCTGAGAGGAGAATGGAGGAGAAGGGATTGTGGCATGGCCATCCCCCCTGGGGGGTGATTTCTCACTTTCTGTCTCTCTGTTTCTATCTTTCTGGTGAGCGTACACGCCCTATAGCAAAAATCTCTCCAAAAAAAAGAAAAAAAGAAAAGAAAAAGAAAATCTTGCTAACAACGAGAGGTGCTCCACTCCCAGGTAGCTATTGGCACCCTTTTGTGCTTTTGATACATGAACTTGTTAGCCTTGTGATTGGTTAAGGAATCGTCCAATCATATATGTCAATAATAAGGAGCAAAACACCTTGCAGTTTTCTTTCCTATTCAACTCCCCTGTGAAAGACAGATGTGTTGTGTCTAATTATTCACTGATTGGTATCGGGAGAAACATTAGCATAATTGGCACATTTGTCCTAATTAACGGAGGGAAACTGCCACATGCCACCCAACACGAAGTGTGAGTCCAGCGACCATTAGAAAAATCCACGTCTATCAAGAAGTTTACTTTGTTAAACTGAAACGGGGCATTAGATCCAAACATTGGGGTAGGAAGTTATACAAAACAGTTGAGAAGTATGTGTGCACCTACGAGAGTGAGGATTCAGCCCTGAACCCTTGTACACAGGTACATTAATCAAACAAATGGGAAAAGCAATTATGAGGCAATTATCAAATGCACACTCAGCCAAGCCAGGCTTCTCGAAGGAGCATTAGCTAGGAGCTGGGAGTCTGCCAAGTGGTGCTGCCTGGTTTAGAAGTGAGAAGTTGGACATTTCTGTGTATTTGTTGGTTCATTTTAATGTTGCCCTTTAGACTGGCAGTTCTCAAATTTTACTGCATTTTAGAATCACCTAGGGAAGCTTTAAAAGTTCTTGATAAGGACCATCAGGTGGTATGGAGATTAAGGCAGCTGGATCCCACATGGCCAACTCTGTGATTGGAGTCCTGGACCCAGTGGCTTGACAACCACACCTGAAACGTGCGTGTCCATGTTTGTGTGCCCAATCCTGAGAAATGCCCGGAGGAGAAGGGACTGCCACATGGCCATCTTCCCCGGAGGATAATTTCTCACTTTCTTTCTCTCTTTCTCTGTATCCTCTGCCTTTTTCCCCAGCAAGCCCAGTGCCCTATAGGAAAAAACTGAAAGCAAAAACAATCATATGATAACCTCGATAATCAGTTTGCACAGGGCCAGCCCTGAAGTACAGAGCTTATGGGAGCTGGATCCCCAATGGCTGATTGTGATTTGAATCTCAGTCCTGTTGGCCTGAAATCCTGACAGGAAGAAAGAAAGGAAGAAAAAGGACTGCAGCATGAACATGCCCCATTGGGGATGCTTTACTCCTCCAACCATCTCTGGGGGGTGTGAGGGGAGAGAGAGGAGAGCACATGTGCCCTCTGGTAATTTTTTAAAAAATCAGCTTACACATGAACTAAATCAACCTAGAGTGCACTAGAAGAATCAGTATTTTCATCTTTTTTTTAGAGAGAGGTTTTTTTTTGTTTGTTTGTTTGTTTGTTTTTTTGCTATAGGGTACGTGCACTCACCAGAGAAACAGAAAGTGAGAAATCAGCTCCCAGGGGGTATGGCCATGCCACAATCCTTTGTCCTCTTGGGATTTTGGGCACACAAGCACACACACCCAGCATGAGTTTGAAGCCACTGGTCTGGGACTCAAGCCATGGGGGACTACATGGGGGTCCAGCAACATAACTATTACATCATCTGCTGGTCCCACCATAGGTATTTTCTAGTGATTCCAGTTTGCCTCCGAGCTTGGGAACCAGAACCACAGACTGGTGGCTCTAATGGTTCTATGAAAATGCAGATTCTGATGAAAAGGTCTAGCGTGGACCCGACCTTTCTGTCATGTCAATATGGGCAATCGATGCACCATAGTTTGAATAGTCAGGCCTTGACAACTCTAAAAGATAGCAATCATAATAAGCCTTTCCCAGGTAGGATTAGGCTCCAACTGCTCCATAGTTTACACTCCCAATATTATTTCCTTTTTGTTTATTTCACTGACAGTGTCTTACCATCCCTCATAGGTGTTTCAAACAACCTAGACAGTCTTTTATGGTGGAGAATCATGTTAGATGTTCCCTTTTGCCTAGAATGGAAGGCTTTTTAGCTGTGTGGTCATTTTCCTCTTGAACTTGGAATAAAATACTTATTCCTTTACTTTTGTGCCGACCACTAGGCAACATATGTGCTTTTAAACTTTCGATGTGTTCGTGAAAATATGGGTACTTTTTATGATTTAAAAAAATTGGTCTTCAAGTAAGCCAGAAGTATTTCTTTAGACAATTGTACAAAAAAATCGCCAAAGGATAAAAAAAAGCAAGTGGAAACTATAGTGACATTTTGTTCAATTGTTGTAACTTCTGCAAGGGAAAGAAATTTGCCAAGAAAGGGAATTTGTTTTCCTGCTGGGCAAACACTCCCTTAATTGCACATATGTCTGGCTCATTGCTTTTGAGAGCTCAACATGCATAGACCATATTGTGAAGGCAAACTGGTCTGGAAATCTGGAAACTTTGAAAACCTAAGTTTGACTATGGGAATATAAAAAGCGTGTTGACAAATGAGTTGATAACCCCAAACCCAATCAACCAATAATGATAAAAACAAAGTAGAATGACAATGTACAATATTACCTTTTTAAAAAGAACTATTTATTTAATTTAATTTATTATTATTATTAATTTGCTATAGGGCATACGTGCTCACCAGAGAGAAAGAGAGAGAAAGAAACAGAAAGTGAGAAATCAAGTCACCAGGTCCACGACTCAAACCATAGTTGGCCATGTGGGAATCTAGCACCTTAACCACTATGCCACCTGCTGGCCCTCCAATATAATATTACCTTTTAAGATAACAAAATTGCACTAAAGTATCCCTAAAATGTTACATTTTTTAGAGCAAAAGGACTGTAAACTGACTTGTCCATGGATGGTTACTAAATAGTTTTTAATTATAAACTTGCCTTTCAGGATAATGACTCAGCTTTTTATTTATCAATTAAAAGTGTTCAGAACTACAGCTAAATCTGGCCATCTGTAGAAATTACAGACATTTTTTGTTTTCTCTGACTGCTTTATCATTCACAATAAATTCATGATAAATAGCCCTTGTGCGCTCATAGAGAATCATGAAAAGAAATCCCAAAGCCATCAAACTTATCAAAGAAACACGATAAATTTTCTCAACAAATAAGCACCATCAAAATATTGGGTCATGGGAAAAGTCATGTTTTTCTATGCAAAAATGCGTCATGACTTTTCCGATGACCCAACATGCTTACGGGAATGGGCTAGATCTTTGCCAGTAGCTGAAGTACCCTTGAGGTAGAGAATGTATTTGGAAACAGCTCAAATCCACAGACCACTGACTTTTTGATCATCTAAGAAAAACTAATTCTAGTGAATCTGCCGACCTTGAGCATGTTAGACCTCACATTCTCTTCAAAGATCAAATATTTTCTAGATTCTTTTTAATAAAGTCCAATTTAAATGCCATGTTCAGAGTTTGTTATTCCCACAGGGCTTAAAATACATCTTTTATTTCTCCACCTCTACTATTTCCACCCTAAAACAAGCAACCACCTTCTCTTGCTTAGGAGATACAACCCGCAAGCGGTGTTCCTGTGTCCATTTTTGTACTTGAACATCTATTTTCCAGGCAGTAGACAGAATGATCTTTTAAAGAGATGTATCAAGTTGTGACAATTTCTTACTTAAACTCCCCAAAGGGTTTTCATAAATTTAGAGACAAGTCTAAATCGCTTATCATACTCACATGTCGCTCAGTCCCTGAACTCTCCCCCTGACGGAATGTCTTCCTGCCCTCCTCCTTCCTCATTGCTCACCGTGTCTTAGACACACTGGCCGCCTTTTTAATCCTCTAACCACATCAGCTCCTTCTGAGGGTATCTGCACTTGCTGCTCACGCTGCCTGGAGCTTTCTGACCCAGGTCTTTTCAAGACTGATTTTTCCTGTCCTTCAGATCTCAGCTCAAATATTCTCTCTCCAGTTGGACTTTTCTTGAACTCCAAAGTGACCTCCAAGCCCCAACAACCATCATCCTCTCTCATACAACCCTGTTTGATTCTTTAACTTGTAATGATCTGAAAATGTCACTCATTTTTCCATATGCTTGTGTATTGTTTTTTCCCTCTAGAATCTCTGACTGACTTATATTTCCTGCAACCAGAAAAATATTTGGTGTACAATAGTCTCTAATCAATATTTCTTGAATAAATGAATTGATGGTTAAAAACAGTCTGGGTTTTGTATGAATGGTCCAAAGGAACCACTATCTATGTGTAGCAATCAAGCCACAAATACATAAGTCAGATAAGATATATCATACTTTTCTTTTATAAATGATGTTTATGGGGACCAGCAGATGGTATAACGGTGACATTGCTGGGCTCCCACGTGGTCAACTGCAGTTCGAGTCCCAGACCTGGTGACTTAAAACTCACACTGGGTATGTGTGCATGAATACCCAAAATTCTGAGAGGAGAATGGAGAAGGGATTGTGGCGTGGTCATCCCCCCTAGAGAGGTGAGTTCTCACTTTCTGTTTCTCTGTCGCTCTCTGGTGAGCATGCGTGTCCTATAGCAAAAATCTCTCAAAAAATTGTTTGTTATTAAATTGATGTACATGGTTAACCAGGGATGTGATGATCTACTGTATAACTTTTAGCGGCAAATATTGGAAGAAAGAATAGATGGGGGACCTCATAAAGAGAGGAGGTTGGCAAATGTCAATGAGACCAATGTCAAGGGTGAAAACTGACTACCAGTGAGGGAACCTAACACTTGTGAGTCACACTTTTCAAGGCTGGTGATCAGTCTAAAGCCCTTCTTGCTGCTCTGCACATACCAGGAGAAAATTCCAGCAGATACTACTGGGCTTCAAATGCAACGTTTTTCCAAATTAGTATTCAAACTCTTCTTATCTCTCCAAAGCTCTTTGGGCTGCAAAGAATATAAAGCACAGCTTGGGAGACAATGGGCCTGGACGAAATTCATTGACATGAAGTTCCAATTAAGGGGGAATGGCAGCGATACAGCGTGGCTCTCAGGAAACTGTTCGGCGGCCATATTAATAATCAATTAGGTGGAGAGCCACCTGATGCTGGCTATTTGGCACCACCTCCAGCTGCCAGCAGCTTCCTGCCCTGGCAGAGTCAGCTTTAGAAAGTCAGTTCTCTTTGTATCATGGCTACACTCCACAAAAATAATCTATTCTTTTGCACCCCATATTTTCCCACTTGCTAATTAGAGATGCAAATGTTGATAAATAAGATGACAGTTTTTAAGCACAACTGGGTCAATAAGTTGAACATTGTGCCCTGTTCCTCCAATTAAACTCCTATGAGAAATAGCTCAATTATAATTAGAGAAGCAATTATCCCCTTGTTAAAGGTGAAACAAATCACAGGTTTGAGTGAAAAATTCAGTTTTGCTCCTGTGCCATGCCAACAAATACCGTCTCCATTGATGTTTTGATCCCAGTACTCTCCGAAGGAGATAATCTGATGAAATAAAGCATCTCTGAGTATATTTCTGGCTCACCATGTGACAGTAACATTTTCCAGGCATAAACTAAAATGAGCAAAGAGGGATTAATTTCATAGAGTGCTGCTATAATGCTACAGGAGCAGCCCAGTACCAGTTCTATGGGCGTATTAATTTTCTTGCTTCTTCAGGGAGACTGGAGGGAGGCAGGCGGGGGATGTGGTGTTGTCTGTTGAAAGTGAGGCAAATGGCTCATCAGAAACGGAAGAGAAGAATTATATTTTTGGCTTGCTCCTAGCAAAAGTGCTATAAAAATTACTGAGCAATATCACTTTAAAGTATTTCTGGGATTAGTTTGTCTTTGTTTCACCTAATCTATTTTCAAGTTTTAAGATGATCAGGTATTAACCCAGCCTATAATCCCTGAACTAAAGGATCTCCCAGTGGCCTTTTATTCCTGGTCCTAGGGGGTCAGATCCCTGTTCTCAGATGCAAAATGATGGAAACCTTCATCCCACACCGAGTTCCCTCAATAAGACCGGGATCTCCAGGGGTTTTCTAGAAAGTTCTATTTCCCAAGGTTCAGCCTCTTTCTTTCATTTAGTTAAATATACTTATAGACACTACAACCTGCCAACATTAGAGATAAAATATGAACAAAAAAGTTTTGCTCCTTATTTTCACAAACTAGTCAGGTAGACAGAAAACAAATTTCAACACAAGTGTAAGTCAGAACCATACAAAATTGTATTTAGAAACTGACATTTAGCCAGACACTCGCTCATCCACACTAGGTATTAAAAACTGAAATAGTTCTGTATCTGTTACTAAATAACCCAGGGCCTCTCACCCCCATGCCCTGGCTAGCTCTCTGGGATTCCGAACCACTCTATGATTCAGTAGCTGATGGGTTCATATCTGAGACAGCACAAGGCTCTCAAGACCCTGCTCATGTCCCAAGGAAATCGTGTGGTTATTAATATTTTAAACGACATCCTTAGATATAGAGGGAGGCTTAGGGATGCCAGAGGGAGGAACAGCCAAGCCAGGAGCTCTGATACCTTTGTGCTTCATTCCCAGGGCTCTCGCATCCTCACACTTCTTACCCAGTGAATACTGGGAGGACCTCTTAGTCCTAACTGTCACCACCTACTGAGACAGAGCACAAGGAATCATAGGGTGGCCTCTTTCCCCTTTGAGACTTTCTATGACATTCTCTTTCCATTGCCTCTGAAAGAAGCTCTACCCAGCAGCAGCTTCAGCCCCTCTCTCCTCTCTGGAAGGAAGTAAGAGGTGTGGCCCAGCATCTGGGACTCTTGAGGACCAAATGAACACGAAATTTTAAAGGTTAGAGTAAGGACAGCAGCACATCGGGACTAACAAGTCATTGACAGCTATCATGAAAGCGTAGTTCCTTGTTTTAGAGCTTGTTATCATCCTTTGTCACCTTTACAGTGCAACCAAAGCATCTGGCCAAAGGATGCAGAGGAGCATCTGTGATCACAGGACAGAAGCTTCCCCTCGGCATAGCCCACGGTACTATCAGAGGGGCAAGTTGCCCATGACTATTTAGAATTCAAGAGGTTGAATTCAGTTGCCTGTGAATGAATAAATGATAATATAATACTAGTACTACTAATGGCTAATGTTTCCCAAGTGGCTTTTTACATGTTCTAAGGCTTTGCATTTATTATCTCATTTAAACCTCGCAACCACTTCATGGATACTAGCTCCCTTTTATAACTGATAAAACTTAGGGTTAAAGAATTTAAATACTTTGCTCTAAGTCAAAGAGCTACAGATGGTGATGCATGGATTTGAACTCAGAGTTCTGTGAAGAAATCAAGTTTAACATTCTTTAGTGAGGACTAAAGAATACTAAAAAGGGGGAAGCAGTTAAATGCTATTATTTACAAATACCTCTGCCATTATTTGCACCCAAGGTGGTGCTATCATAACTAAGATTAGAGTTCTTGAAAAAGTTGTTGATTTGAATACGAAGGTAATTACTGCTTCCTGATATTCTGCAAAGAATCTACCTAACTACTTCCTCAGTGGGGCTGGATATATGCTTATAAAACAAAGATCAACGGAATCAATCAGCTATGTGTTCACTGAACATTTACCACCTGTTTCCTTCTCAGAATCAATTACCTTGGATACAAAAGAAGCACACATTCAGTCTGGCTTGATATCCTAAGGACTGATCCTCCTCCTTGTAAAACGTATGAGTTTTATCTGCTCTTTTTTTCTCTATGATCAATATTTCATTTGTGCTACTTTATGATGTACGAGTTCTTAAGCAAATAAATAAAATGGTAAATAATAAATGCACTTACATTTAAATTAAAATGATCATATAATCCTCTAAAACTCACTGAGTTACCTTTCATTCCTCTCTCTTTTAAAATTCATCTGCCCCTCTTGAGTAAATGGCAGTTGTAATGTGTCATGTTAAGGTATTCGGTATTCATTAGCTTTCTGATCTTGGTGATTTTAATAGTGTTGAAAAGAATCTACACAGAAGTTTATTAGCCTGCTCTCTAACATGTGTGTTTGATCTCTCTTCTGACTTGAAAAAAAAAAGAAAAAGAAATTTGCATTAAATATAGTTCTTTGAATGTCAAATGGGTATATGATTTTTGAGCTTGCCAAGTGTTAATTGGGCTCTTCCCCAGTGATGATACAAATAAAATTCGCAGCCAATTAGTTGCAGTCATGAATCTTTACTTCTTGACAAAATGAACTACTTTGTCGAAGGGACTGAAGAAAGGAAAGAAATTACTAGGTTCTCCTCACTGAAAGTCTTTGCAGGGATCAGTTACTTTAAAAATACTTTGAGTGAAAACGAGGCTATGAATACCCAGGCTGTGATGGTGCAGGCAGAAGGGCACCACTGCACCATACTGCAGCCATATTGGAAGGCCTGGGTCAGAACGTAAGGATCCCAGTCAACTTGAACATGTTGTTTACAACTGAGGGCACACCCATGATATTGGCTGACTTGGGGGTATGAGGAGAATTATGGGATGATAGTGTTCTGTCCAGGGTCCCCTGCCCCTGAAAGAAAGAAGAAAATTTGGACCAGTATTGGCATGGTGGTTAAGGTGCCAGACTCTCACATGGCTGACCATAGTTTGAGTCTCACATCTGCTTTCTCACTTCCCTCGTCTTTCTCTGTTTCTCTCTGGTGAGTCCAAGTACCCTAGAGTAAATTTAAAAATAATAATGATAATGATAAGTAAAATTAAATAAATCATTCTTTAAAAAAAAGAAATAAGAAAATTCTATGGATAACCATGTAACTCAGCATATATTTTGGAATTTAAGATGGTATAATGGAGATTTCCATTACAATTTAAGAAAATACAATTATAGAGACAGATGTGCTACTGTGACTACCAAACTGAAATACTGAATAGAGTTTCCTCCTTTATTTTTTAATTTTTATTTTAATTTACATTTAAAAATTTATTTATTTTTATTTTATGCATTTAATCACTATACATCACTTAGCTTGTGAAGTGAATTTTCCCAACATGAATACACTTCACATCAGTCCCAGTTGAGGATACTATACACGTTATCAACAGATAATAATCCATTTCTGTGTCCCATAGATGCCTTGCTTCTCTATTTTTTTCCTTAATTTCTTTCCTCACACTCTCCCCCTCCCCCCAACCTCTTCCCACACTGTGTCTAGTATCCATAACCATTTTCCATGCTTCTATATCCTCTAATCTTTCAGTTTCTGCCATAGAGTGTGGACAGCCAGTGGATACATACAATGTTTCTCTTCAATAGCCTGGTTTGCTGTACTCTGCAGTAAATCTTCCACATTTGTCCATTTTCTATCAAAAGTCAGGTTTTTGCTGTTTTTTAACCTCCCATTCTACTTGAGTTATTTTTAAAGAGTTTCCTCCTTTCTAGTCACACCACCAACCCTACTGTGCCTCAGTGCTAGGAGGTCAGGTATTGGTGTTGGATGAAATAGCTACAGTCATGTGAAACTTCTGATCAGTGCAACAAAGTGCTCTGGGACACCAGTCACAAGGCAAAACAGCCATCTTCTCTCAAAGTAAAAAAAGAAATGTCACTAAAATTTCTTTTGAGTCATTACACTACTGAAAGAGATGTGGAAGACTGTGATAGAAAAGTGGGGTCATTTGGTTAGGGTTCTGTCTGAATTTTCAATTAACGCATTATTATGATTAATTTGGAAAGAGCAATCAGATGATTGGCTTTGTTTTAATGGGATCAGCCAACTCCTACCTTTGTTTCAGGCTTCAAATGACTGAAAACTACTACAAATAAAATAGTGAAGGCATTGTTAATCATTGATCACTTTCTGGAGAATGTTGTAAGATTGAATAGTATTTTTCAATTTCATAGATAGACAAAATTTCAGGGTTTACTTTTATAAAAAGTCAGCCCACCCATATACATCGGACTCATATTCAGGTACACAGTACAACAACTGAAATATGCCTCTTCCCATATGTGCAATAAAAAGTAAACAGTCTAAGTGATTCAGTGTGGTTGGAGGCTAACAAGACCACCAAACAAATTGGCAGCTATTTCACTTGTCAAACTTAAGGGTGGCTGGGTTTGTAGGCTCCTGGATCAGCCAGGGCCATAATGTTGGATACTCTCAAGGATGGCTCCTATCCATGTAAGAGGTAACTTTTTTAAAAAACGTTTAGGATGATTTGCTAACAAATGAAAGACACAGCATTAGTTGTTGTCAATAGTATGCTCTAAGATGATGCAAACATCTCCAAGAGAGTACGCAACCTCTCGTGGGTCTTGGAAGCTACCCCCTAGACACAGGTATTTTCAAGTCCACCGTTTATCTGGAACTCACGAAAAGTCGTGGAATGAACCCGATTCGTTACATTGCGTTAGTGATAGATAGGCTTTGTTTTAGCAGAAATTTAAAAATTAAAATGAAAGGTCTGATGGAAAGCTTCTAGGATGAAATTAACTGACCCTTAGTATTCTTCAAATATGTTTTTATTCATGCTTTGTGGAGGTAGCTTTTAGGTATGTCCAAGATTATATCATGGAACAGGAAATGCACATGTAGGTGCACCAGATCACAGACACAGAGAAACACATAAACCTTCTTAACACTCACAGCTTTTGCACATTATCAAGAACAATAAGAACACTGATGGTGCATTATTAAGCCATATAGTCTATAAGTGCCGGATAAAATAGAGCAGTGTCTCTGTTGCTTTTTGAAAGAGAATGATAAAATTAAACCAAGCTGCCTGTGGCTTTGTCCAGTGGGGCATTCTAATTGACTCCCAAGTCATTAATCAGTTCCCAATCAATCTATTTTGCCAGCAGCAAGCAGTTAGGACTCCATTACCAACCATTCATCATGCCATAGCCTAATTCACTGCACCATTAGCCGTGGATTAGGCCCCTGCTAGAATAACTAAGCACCACTGCTAAATGCCAAGAATTTTTGTTACTCACTTCAGCCACTGGGATTCCTTCAGGTGGTCGACACTGGAGTAAGACTTCCTGTTCTAAGGATACTTCCTTTCCCAAGGGTTCCTGCTCAAATGTCTTCCGTAGATCTGGAAAGCACAGGTGGTAAAATACATATCAAAGCTAAATACATTTATTCATTTTGAAAAAAAAAACAAAATTATTTTCCTGGTTTTGTATTTTATGTGTGTTTGGATTTTTTATTCTGATCACTCATTGTTAGTGCTGTACCATGATCTGGGTGGTCATACCTTGAGGGGAGAAATTATGAAACGTAGAGGCTATGAACTGAACCTCCTTTAAACCTCAAATAGAAACCTTTGGAAATCAGTTAGTGAAATTCATTAATTGCATTTCTTGAGTATTTCTTGATAATCTGCTATGATCAAAAGAACTCCATTCTCTCTCTGGGAACAGTGTCTCCAGGTGCTCAGAGTGGTCTGGTGTCTGACATACCGGCATAGGCTTTTCCACAGTACAGCCTCCAACAAAACTAGGCTGTCCTGAACCCCTGGTAATAGCATTGTTTATACCAAAGAGGTTAGGAAAGGACCAAAATCTGTGTGTGGCATGTTCCCAGGGGAAGACCTTGAGGGGTTCATGCTGCAAGACCAAAAGTTCTCATGACATTGTCTAAAGCCCAGAAACACATTAGCAGGGCCTGGGGGGACTCTGCGTGGGCTGAACGTGTCTTGCTCAGATCAAACATGCTTTCCTTATTGAGCAGAAATGAAAGTGTTGAAGGCAAAGAGTCAGAAAGCTAACTTAAAAAAAGAAGGTTTTAGAGTAATTTAAAAAACAAAAGATTAAAAAAAATTCTCATGATGCCTAAACAGAATTCCTTATGTATATATTTTCCTCTTTTTGTACAATATATGCTATTAAAGTTGTCCTCTAGAATCTTTTGATCAATAACTCAGTATCAGAGTGGAAAAAAGAATGCTAGAGTTCTAAAAGAATGAAAATAGTGCTAGCTTGGTGCTACTTTATAGTATGTTCATTCTACACACTGAGGTTTATGCCTAAAGTCAGTATTGTGTTCATGGATATGTATATATCAGCTGTGCTTGCTATTGAAAATATTTATATTAATTAAGATATTAGTGAAACAACAAATTTTGGGGGGAAGGCATAGAAAGCAACAATAGATACCAGAGACAGTGTGGGAGGAGGGTGGGAGATGGCAGAGGGTGAGAGACAGGGAATCAAGGATGAGAAACAGGCAAAATATACAGGAAACAAGAAATGGAAAATTATTTGTTGACAATAACACATATGTTGATGTGCTTGATTGAGCCAATATACTGTGTATTCTAGATGGAAAAATCTCATTTTGCATGCTATAACGATGTACAGTGAATGAATGTAAATAAAAAAAGAGAGAAAAACACACACAAAAAAAGAGTGAAAATAATTTCTTGAAGTGTCTCAAAAACAAAGCAGGGGGAAAATATCCATTGAGAAAAGTCTAGAAATATCTCTATATCTAATCATGTACCCATTCTTCAATTCGATAATGAAAAGGTCATTTCTGCTCAAATACTCCAAGTTGTTATTGGTGTAGTAGGTCTTTATATAGGTACAGTTGCTATGGCAACGTGCAGCAGAGTTCTAGACACTGTACAGAGGGACATAAAAGTTCTAGAAACCACTTGCCATTTTAAACACACAAGAGCCACATCCTTCAAGAGATAGGTTTAACTAAATCATCTCTGAATTTCATATAACTGTTCTGTCTTAATGGTTGGGATTTAAAACTTATATAAATTTTTATCTAATTTCTAAAATTAAAAAGTTATTCATTCACAGAGCCTCAAAGCAGTGTTTATTTATAAAAGAAAACCCACAAAATTTTTATTTCGTACATGTACAGTTCAGTTCCTTCCAATAAAAAGTTATTGGAAATTTATCCAGTGGATTTCAATAAAATATTAATGCCTCTGTCCTTTCATCCTCAATCCCTGGCAAAGACATGAGGATCTGAAAGCACCATTTCTGCCTGCAAACACTCTAGAGGTAGATCCCTCCAGAAAACACCACCTGGAAAAATGCACTGAGAAAAAAATACATGGTTACACATTCATCGGTTTGTTGAATTTCTTGGCAGAAGAAAATCTTCAAGGCTATAGAGGTTGTGAGAAAATTATGAATCTGTGGGGGTCCATTCTGTAAATGACAGAATTCAGAGGGGCACTTCCAATCTGATTCTCAAAAACCTAAGTATATTGTAGGGCCGGTTCTACAGTGCAGTGGGTAAGGACTGGGTACTGGAAGCTGGATCCCATGTGGTTGATTGTGGTCTGAATCCCAGTCCTAGCGGCCTAAAAAACAAGCTGGGTGCATGTGTGTGCATGCCCCAAAATCTGACAGGATGGAGAAAATGAGGAAAAAGCACTGTAGCATGACCATGCCTCATGAGGGGAAGTTTGGGGCTTTCTCTCTCTTTCTAGTGAGTGAGAGTGTATCTGTAGTAATTGTCACCCTGAGGCAATTAAAAAAAAAAAAAACAGAAAAAAATATTTAAAAAATCAAAGTATTGGGTTATCAGCCAAGTCATCAAGTCATGAGATTTTATATATATATATGTGTGTATGTGTGTGTGTGTGTGTGTGTATGTGTGTATTTTTTTTTTTTTGAGAGAGATTTTTGCCATAGGGCTCATGTTCTTGCCAGAGAGACAGAGACAGAAAGAAATTACCCCCTAGGGGGATGGTCACACTGCAGTCCTTTTTCCTCCATTCTCCTCTTGGGATCTTGGGCACGCATGCACATGCACCAGCCATGAGTTTAAGCTGCTGGATCCACGACTTGAACCACGGTCGACTATGTGGGAGTCCAGTGATGTAACCATTACACCATCTGCTGGTCCCAGTGAGATATTTTTTCTATGTAAAAATGTGCCATGACTTTTCCAACAACCCAATATACTAATAGACATGAACACTGAGAATCTACAGTCACCAGAACTTGGGTGACATCTAAGTCATGTCCTAATTTTATACGACAAACATGTTTGGCAAATAACCGAAAGCCCTGCCGTGAAGTAACAGTGCTGCGCTGGAACTGGCTGGCAAGACTCCATCCGGCAAGCCGTCCCACGTGGCCCTTTCACTTCACTTTGTTTGCTCTGGGTCTTTCCAACGGAAACATTAAAAACTTTCTGATATGGCAGTTTCTCTTTGTTTTTAATCTGTACTTTGATTAAAATTTTGGCAAAACAACAGATACCAAGAAAAAGAATAGCAGTGAATAACTTTTCTGAAATAAAATGTTTTTGACAAGATATATCTTGTTTATAAAAAATGAGTCTGGGGAGCAGCAGATGATGTAACAGTTATGTCACTGGCCTCCTATATAGTCGACAACAGTTCGAGTCCCGGACCCGGCAACTTAAAACTCAATGCCAGGAGTGTATGCGTGTGTGCCCAAGATCCTGAGAGGAGACTAAAGGAGAAGGGACTGTGGTGTGGCCATCACCCTAGAGTATGATTTCTCTCACTTTCTTTCTCTCTGTCTCTCTCTGTCTTTCCAGGAAGTGCACATGCCCTATAGCAAAAAAAAAAAGGAAAAAAAAGAAAAAAAAAAAAAAAAAACCCTAAAAACAAACAAAGAAGAGTCCTAGGAACTCCCATCAGATGTGGGGTAAGGTAAAGATAAAATGACAAGAATTAGTTCTCAAATTAAATAATGTATTGATTCATTCTCACTTCTGTTAGTCAAGATTTCACAAAATGAGGCCAAGAACGAGAAAAAAAAATCATATAAATCCAAATAGTGAACATATTTCATTTAATGTTTATCTTTTTTTGTGAGGGAAATTTTTGCTATAAGGCATGTGGGCTTGACAGAGATATAAAAAGCAATAATTCACCCTATTGGGATGGCTACACTGCAATCCCTTCTCCTTCATTCCCCTCTTGGGACTTTGGGCACACACATGTGCCTGGCATGAGTTTCAAGTCACCAGTCCGGGACTTGAACCACCCCTGGCCACATGGGAGTCCAGCACCTCAAACACTATGTCACCTGCTGGCCCAATAACTACCTTCTTAAGGTTGACAAGTTATTAGATCATTAGGATGAAGATGTTCAAGATATACAACAACCCTAGAGAAAGGTGAGTTAAAGTCTGTTTTCGAAGCCTTTCTGCCATGCTAAAGAGGAAAATAAAATGTCATGTTGCTCTCAGGGTAGGGACAAGGGGCTTGAGGGGGTTGAGAACCCATTTGAATAGACTAGGAATGATGATGGGGTGCTGAATTAGCTGATGATAATAATCAGGAAGAGAAGGAAGCAACTCTAGAAAGAAACAGATCATAACTTCAGGAAAACCTACATATTTGGAGAGAGCCAGGAGGCAAGGAGAATGGTATCTCTGAGCGACTGCATTGCTACGCTGGTGCCAGCACTAAGTGCAAAAGTACCAAGCTGGGCATGGAAGTGGAGAGGAAATTAGCGCATTTATGTTGGTGCATGTGCAGTTTAGTGTATCTGTGGGGTAGTAAGATGGGAGACTCTAGCAGGCCTAGATCATGGTTCCAACTTCAACACATGGCCTCTCGGGACTGGACAATTCTTGGTTGTGGGGTTGTCCTTCACATGGTAAGATGTTTAGCAGCTTCCCTAGACTCTACCCAGTGGATTTCAGGAGAACCCCTCCCAGCCAGGACAAAATAAATGTCTCTAGACATGCCAAATGCTCCTGAGGAGGAGAAGTCACCCCCAGTTGAGAACTGCATTCTAGCTCTTGGGGAAAAGTCCTCGTAGGATTTCCTGAGCTTCATCGTCTAGGCAATAGCCGAAGCGCTGGAAGTAGACGGCATCACCAGGTGAGAGCCTGTAGCATAAACAGGACGTCGACGTCTAAGAGGAAAAGCTGCCAGCAAAAATGACACGCCATGAACAAAGTGGTAGAGAAGACCCACAATGACATGTGTTAGAGGGCTGAGAGAAAACATGTTGAAGAAGGTAGAAGAAGGACAACCCTATGGCGCAGTGGTGAAGCACCACACAAAGGAATTTGGGTTCCACGTGGCTGATCAGAATTTGAGTCTTGGATACTTTGGCTTAAAAACATGGCAGGTGAACCTGCATGTGCTTGGGATCCTGAGGGGACAAAGAATTGGAGAAAAAGGATTGTGGCATGATCAGGCCCTGCTGAGGAATTTATATTCATTCATTCATTCATTCATTCAATCATATATTCATCCTGTCTCTCTCTCTCTCTCTCTCTCTTTCTCTCTCTCCCTCCTTATCCTTCCCTTGCTCTGTTTCTTGCACACACGTGTGCCCTCTGGCATTAAAAAATAAAAAGAGAGAGAAGTAGGCAGGTCAAGAGGAGAAATGCAGCAAAGTGCTTCCAGGGAAGAAGTCATTGCTTTGGGGAATTTTGGAGAGGGGGAAAAAGCAGAAGCCAAGCTGTGTTGAGAAACTGGAGAAATGACAAAAGTTAAGAATATCTGCTACTCTTTCTCAAACTTTTCTGGTGGCAGAAGATGGCAGCATCATTAAGTGCACAGGGTTTGAGTGTGGCAGCCTATAACTCTTCTGTAAACCTAAAGTGGCATTAACTCTGAGCAGATTTCAAACTTCTGCCATCTGAAGGCACATTTGATATGAAGCCTTGTTTCCTAATTGGGGATGGTAACAACCAGAGGCACTACCTTCAAGAGAGAGGTTTAACTAAACCATCACTAAACATCCTATAAATTTTTTGTTTAAGTGATTTGGCTTTAAACGCTCTGTGAATTTTATCTAGTTTCTGAAATGACCTTGTACTTAAGCCCCCAACAGGCACTATTTCTTCTGGGAAAATCCTTATAATTCCTGCCCTAAAGCTGTTTCCCTAGCTCCTGAGTTGTGTAATGAGCATGGAATACATCGTGATGGTGAAGGGTGGCGGCTGCTCACTTCAGCACGCCTCCATGTGACTCTGCAAGAGGAAGGAGGGTTACTTTTAGGCATATCCTTTATCATCCGGAGAGATGTGATAGAAGGCAGGCTGCCGCCTTGCAGGCACAGTCAATGCAAAGGTGACAAATGAATAAGCATGAAAAACGGACACTTGTCAGCTAGGAATAAGATGTAAAATAGAATGGTTCAGAATAATGTGGGCAAGCCCATCAGAGACAGAGATAAATCTCTGCCCTTGGAGGACCTTCAGGATTCAACATTTCTGCTTTTTTTTTTTTCCCCATTAGCTCTGAGGCTGCTAGTAAAATAAGTAGAAAATTCTTTCATCATAACCTAGATTACTTTTGCAAAGTCAACTTGGCCTAGCTCTGATTTAGTCATTGATTTCTATCAATTAAAAGGAAAACAAACTTAGCATATGCATGCATTCAGAGCTGTTTACTTAAGAACACGAAAATTGGCTTGCTAAATCCATACACTGAAATCCAATTAGCAGATGCAGCATCGGATCTGAAAAGATGGATTTCTATTTATCATTTATACGGATCTGAGAAAATCTTTATGAACACACACACGAACATACAACATCTCATTTTTTTAATCGAAGAATTTTGATGCTTCCAATAATTGTTTTGTACGATAACAGTACTGCGGTTAAAGATTATCTGTGATGCAAAATACGCTAATTCATGGCCTTCTGCAAACCTTGACTGCTTTTGAACAATGTGGGTAACAGGAAGCAAGACTAATTGGAAGACAGAAGGCTTCCTGGCCTTCACCTTCCTTATTTGTTAAATTAAAATGAATGGATGCTTTTGAAGGCTTTTTAATTTTTTTTCCTATAAAGGTCCATGAATGAATAGACTAAGGTTTTAAATATGCATTTTATGAGAAAAAAGTTTATCTTTTGTGGAATAAGATACTTCTTGGTTGTGATTATCAGTTGCAATGATCTTGGTGGCAATTAAAAGATATTTGTTGGCTACAAGTATTTGTGACTAAGATACTTTTTGGTTGCAATTTCTAAGAGACATAATAGAAGAAATTACTTTTCAAAGGTCTAGGAATTGAGGCATCTTTGAAGAGAACAGTGTCTACCATTTCCCTCAAGACAACTTTCATGGAATTCTGGACACTTGAATCTACAGGTACGGGTAAGAGTTAGGAACTGGGAAGAAGGGAGTTCCAGAAGCTTCATTACTTAATATGTCAGCAAATTATCTGTAAATGCAAGAGAGTAAGGCTTCACAAAAGCAGATAAAAATCAAAAACTTGGATTACTGTGAATGCAAGAAGAATTATGTTGAACAAACTAATTTTCTGAAAGAGAAGACGGAAGAGGGAAACGCTTATCCAAAACAGCATGGAGGAAGGCCATCATGTCAATGTGCATGCTCGCAAAGGCACGCACACCATGCCTCCTCCCCATGCCAGCCCTTGAGCAACTCCATGAGCCCATCTGAAAAGGGCAAGTGTGGTCTCTAAGAGGAAAGTCAAGACTGGCTTAACCACAAATTTGAATTTTAACTGGTCACATACCATCCTTGCATACTGGAGCCCTGATGATTTTGGAAGGAGACTAGGAAAAAATACCTGTGAAAAGATTTCCCTATGGTATTCCAGCAGGCAGGTCACTGATGCTATTGTCTTTGAAAAACATAAATACATTATTAGTCCAAGTCTTTAAAAAAAATTACATTTATTAAAAAAATTTATTCTTTCAGCCATACTACTTTGTTATGAAGAAATACTTATTAGAATAAAAGTATATTTTATATATAAATACATATTTTATATACATATTATTATATATTGATAAAACTTGTTTTAGAAAACAAAATCTTGGGCCAGACGTGGTGGCCCAGCAAGAATGCTAACGTAATGCTCAGCATTGATGAACCCATACGGAAAGGTCCTGGGTTCATGTTCCACTGTCTCCTTTACACATGGATTTACACACACATGCCCATGTCTAGCTGCCTGAGGCTTTGGTAGGCGTCAGTGTGCAAACCTTGTTGAGGTGCTTGGCTCATTCTGTCTCTCTCTGTCTCTCTTACTCTCTCATGTAAGAAATAAGTAAACTGACTTAAAAAAAAATCTTGGCACTGTGATTGACTAAGTCAAGACATCTCCAATGGGTATACAATAAATTATTCTAGTAGAAATTCAAATCTTAAGTTCCACAGGATGATAAGGTATAAATGAAACATTACATTATTAATGTCAGTTGCATTTTGTTTTTAGACCTCATAGGATTTTCTGAATATTAAAATAAGATGCCGAATCTTAAAAGGTTTTAGAAGATTATAAAGCATCAAACAGTTGTAAAAAGTTATTACTTTATGTCTATTATTATTCAAAAGAGTTCTAGAAAGATGGTTAACCATGTACAAGTTTTCAATACATTGCTTCTTACATATTTTGGTTTGTTATCTTCCTTATTGTTCTCAGTGGATTTCAGGTTTATTGCTGGTTTCCAAACTGTGTGTCATGATCCTTTGGAAGGTATGAAATCTATTTAGTGGATTAAAAGCCAGCATCAAAAAGTATGAAATAGAATAAACTGAAAATGTCAAGATGTATCATACATAGCATTATATGTGTGTGAGTTACGCACAAAGATACATTTGTGTGTTTGTGTCTAGTGGATCATGATATAAACATATTTTGAATTGAAAGTCTCTGTGAAAAAGATCTGAAAGCCACAGGGAGGCAGGACAATGCTGTGGCTAAGAACAGGCTTTGGCATAAATAAGCCCGGGTTCATGTTCTGAACCTGTTTCTTGAGCACTGACTTCTGACCTTGCACACATGGCTCAACCTCTCCTCACCTTAGTTACTCCATCTATAAAACGACAAAACTATTTCACAAGGAGCACCTCTAAAATTCTTAGCATCATACTGAGCAGACAGTGAGCAGCCCCGAAATAGCAACCCCCCACCCTGCCTTCTCCCCACAGTAGTAGTGAATTTTATTATGCTATGCAAACATGGAGCACTTCATTATTAGTAAAAATAATGAATAGGACAAAGCAATTACGAAGGTGGGAGGGCTGATGTTGGAAGGTGATGTTTCTCAGAGAGAAATCCAGGGATTTCCTGCTGTGCTTGATAAAGGTACAGATTTCATGCTCAGGTTGGGCCCAGGGAAGCACAGGTATATTTTAGGCACAGCACTAAAATATGAGTGCCAACAATTCATTGAGTATCGATCGCTTGATTCACTGGCTATGGAATGCCTCAATATGCATAACACCTTGCAGGCACTGTAGCACCCCAGGAGGCCATGAGGAACCAAGCAGACCTGCTCCATGCTGAAGCTCTAACCACTCGATTTGTAGAGTCTCACAGGTATTCCCGCAGTGTCAGCAGAGCTAGCCTTTGTACCAGCCAATGACTGACAGTCTAGCATAGAACTTGGATTTCACACGTGTCCAGGGACCATGAAGGTAATGTAAAGTTAACAAGAAAAGTAGCAATAGAGTTAGGCATAAAACTTATTTTTTCTTGAAACTTGATGCCCACTTGGACGGTCTTTTGTTTTCTAAACTTGAATGGAGATATGAGTACAAAACCAATGTGCTTCCTCTTTCCTTTTGTCGCTCAGCTCTGGTTATATAATGCCAATAGGAATGTAGGCTCAGAGGGCCCAGATGCACATCTGGTGGCTATCAGAAGTTGGTAGTATGGATTTCTTTTTTCGGTGCATGTTGTCAACTATTTAATACTTTACCAAAATATTTGCGTGGGGCAATAGTCTAAAGACTAAATCACAAAGCTGGTAGGCTATATTGGGCCTATGTACTGCTATCTTGAGACCTTGATCTAGTAAGTTCAATCCTGGAAGTGGCAAGTTACCAAAATATCTCTTGTGGGTTTCTCTCCCATCTTACATTGTCCTGGAATTCTCTCCACAGTCCTCCACTTTGGAAATATGTACACTTAACTAAGAAAGTTGACCAAGAGATCTTGGTGGATAAAGCTATTTTTATGGTAGGATCACATACATACCATTTTCTGAATTCTTACTGTATGATTATTAATTTATGATACTTTGTCTACTTTCAGAATATTAGGCAATACATGTACGGGCTATGGAAAATTAGTTCATTTTAAATTAAGTGTAAACTTATAGCACCACACTCAGGAAAACAAAACAAAACAAAATTGATGGCTGAAAGGCAATTTTTCATCAATTCTTTTTCATTCTTTCTTTTTCTTTCTTTCCCTTTCTTTTCTCTTCTTTCTTTCTTTTTCTCTCTTATTATTGGGGAGAGATTTTTTGCTATAGGGCATGGGTGCTCACCAGAGAGACAGAAAGCAAGAAGTCACCCTCCAGGGGGAATGGCCATGCCACAAACCCTTCTTCTCTGTTCTCCTCTTGGGATTGTAGGTGCATATTCACATGCACCTGTAAGTTTTAAGCCACCCACAGTACTGGCCACATGGGAGTCCAGTACTTTAACTGCTATGCCACCTGCTGACCCCCATTTCTATAATTCTGGAGGACTGTATAGGATGAAAATGTCTTGACAGTCTTTTCTGAACCAGTGTTGCAACGGTTGCTTTGTATCCAAACCTGAGGCTCTTACGGGGAGGGCCGGAGACTGTCAAGGATGGTTCTGGTTGGTCTTTACTCTGCTTTTCAAGAGTAGACATGGCAAAAATTTGGCATTCACCCTTCCTACCAGTCACATGTCCATAACTAATCAATCACGATTTTTTCTTTTGCAGTGGAGTCTAGATTTAGGCTCAATCTTCCCCCAATGAAGAACTTGAAGAGGCCACAGGACTTAGCAGTCAAGATATGGTGCATCTGCATCCTCAGTCTAGAGTTTACTGCACTGACCTTCCCAATGCGGAGTAAGCCCTCAGGCCCACACCAACAGAGTCGTCTTTCTATCAACTGTTATATAGCTGCTGTTTTTGTTTCATTATGCATGACAGAGCACATGCGCAGGAGAGAGAGAGAGGCAGAGAGGAGAGAGAGAGGGAGGGAAAGGGACATGAGCTCCCTCCCTAGGGGCTGGTCATGCTATGACCCTCTTCCTCCAGTCCTCCCATCTGTCGAGCCCTGGGCACTTGCATGCCTGTTTGGCATGTTTCAGACTGACGAGGTAGGGGATTCAAACCTTGGTCACCACGAGGAATCCAGCTTCTCTTAAGCAATATATTACCACTGCCATGGAGCCACACTCAATAGAACTGCTAATTTTTACTTTAAAAAGACAAACACCATCCAAATGAATGATACATTTTTCAAGTTAAAAATTTCTTTGTGATCAAATATATATCTTGGCTCATGGTGCTTAATACATAGTAACTCCATAATAAATGCTGAATAAATTCAATTTCCAAAATAATCTGGCAAGCCCCCTCCCTGAATATCTGAGAAAAGTTTCTCTCATGGTGTATACTTGCAAAAGGTCTGACAAATCAGAGTCCATTCTTCTCAACAGGGATCCTGAGAGTTTAACTCACTTGTTCACCCTCACTAGCTACTCAGAAGGAGGCTATTCTGAAATCAGCAGATAGCGTAATGGTTACCTCACTGGACTCCCACATAGTCGACTGCAGCTCAAAGCCTGGGCCTGGCAGTTTAAAACTCACACTGGGCTCATGTGCGTATGAGTCCAAAATCCTGAATGGAGAATGGAGGAGAAAGGATTGCAGCATGCCCCACCCCCACCTTCCTGGGGGGGAGGGTGATTTCTCACTTTCTGTCTTTCCATCTCTCTCTGTCTCTCTGGCAAGCTCACACACTCTATAGCAAAAATCTTTCTCTCTCTTTCTCTCTCTCTCTCTAAAAAAAAAAAAAAGCTATTCTGTGATGTGGATTTGTGAAAGGTTGAATGTTGCACTGCTGTTGTATTCATTTCCAGTAGAAATGATCACTAACTTCCTGGCTTACAATAACGGGACCATGTTCTCTTACAATTCTGGAGACCAGCAATTTGAAATCAGTCTCCTGCCGTGACCAACAAGTCAGTGGGGCTGCTCTCCCCCTGGAGGTTCTCGGGGACACACCATAGCCTGCCTGTTCTGGGTTCCACCACTCCTTGGCTAGTGGCTGCATCCCTGTCATCTCTGCATTTCTGGTTAAACAGTCTTCTTATCTGGTCAAATCTCTCTTTGCCTTCCTCTGACAAGATACTTAAGAGGGCAGACTGGCACCATGGCCTGGTGATTAAGGCAGCTGGATCCCATATGGCCAACTGTGCAGTTTAAGTCCTGAACTTGGTGGCCTAAGAAATAAGCTGGTCACATGTTTCAAGAAAGGAGGCAGAGAGAGAGGAGAAGGATTGTGGCATGACCAAGTTCCATAGGGAGGTGCTTTCTTTCCCCCATCTGTCTCTGTGTCAGGCAAATGCATGTGCCCTCTAGAAATATGTATAAAAAATTAAATTAACAAAAGAAAAGGAAAGGAAAAAGATTCTGAAATGGCATTTAGAGCCCATTTGGATAATCCAGGATACCGTCCCCATCTCAAGATCCTTAATCACATCCCAAAGATCCTTTTTCCATATAAAGTAACCTTTATAAATTCCAGGGATCAGGATCTGATGGCTTTGGGTCCACTACCTAGGCTGCGACTATGATGGGAGCATGGCACCTGTGTCTACCTGCTTGGGTTTATCCTTGGTTCTGCACTTCATTCGTTTTTGTGCTGTTTCTTACCCACAAAATGAGAATATATACAGTACTTATTGCATAGGGTTACTGTGACTAAGCAAGATAACATGTATAAAACACTGAGGACAGCGTAGCACATAAAAAGAAGCCCTCTTGGGACCAGCAGTTAGTGTAATGGCTATGTCGTGGACTCCCACATAGTCAACTGTGGTTCACGTCCCGGACCTGGTGGCTTAAAACTCAAGCCAGGCGTGTGTGCGTGCGTGCCCAAGATTCCAAGAGGAGAGTGGAGGAGAAGGGATTGCGGCGTGGCCATCCCCCTTGGGGGGTGATTTCTTGCTTTCTGTCTCTCTCTGTCTGTCTGGCGAGTGCACGCGCCCTATAGCAAAAAAAAAAAAAAAAAAAAAAAAAAAAGAAGCCCTCTTAAAATGACCTTATGTAGATACTCACTTCATCCAACCCCCTAACCAACACAGCTGTCCAGTCTCCACCAAGTTCAAGGCTAGACTGATGTTTATCTATGTATTTCCTTACTTACTTCGGAAATTTGCTGTAGGGTGCATGCGCACACTGGAGAAAAAGAGAGAGATAAAAGGAGGGAGAGAATGTGACAAATTACTCCCACAGTGCCAGGGAGATGGCCATATCACAACTCCTTCTCCTCTCAGGATTTTGGGTATTCACTCACACGCCCTAGTGTCATTAAGCTTGTAAGATGAATGTTCTTAGCATGAATACACTGTGCATTAGTCCAGTTAAAGGTATTATCACACCCATTATCATCAATAGGTAACTTTTTCCATTTTTGTGATTTTTCCAAGCCACTGGGTCTGGGGACTGACATTGTTTTATTTTATTTTTTTAAATTTTTATATACATTCAATCACATTATTTAGCTTACAAACCGAACATTTCAATATGTGAACATTTCTCCCTAGTCCAGTTGATCAAAATATCCTCAACCGATAACACCACACATTGTTGACCAAGTGGGATCCAGCCGCCTTCACCTCTGCACCTCCTGCTGGCCTAAAATTAATTTAATTTTTAACAGGAGGCCAAACTCCATGTATCAGAACTAGCTCTTTGCCTCCCACATTGAGCCAGTCTTCTCAAAATGGCTCTAGATCTAGGGAAACGTGGCGTTTCGGAGAGACCCGTGTTGCTGTTTTCTGTTGCTGGCCTTCTTCTGTACTTCTGACCCAGACCTGACCTCGCACTAAGGAAATGCGGCCGCCTCCCTGAGACGTTTCCATACTTTCCAATTACTGTTCAATTAATGCTTTTACCTGCCCACATGAATAGAGGGGTGGAACACAGTTTTAATTTTTCAAAAGAATGTTTTAATGTATTTTCAAAGCGTTCCTCCAGCAAGTGAAGTCATTCTATAGTCACATAAGTAACAGCCCTTGTGTTCTCACAAGGGAAAAAAAGGTACCCCTTTCCAGTAATGATGGAAAGGGCTAATTATGTTGTCACAGTGGAGAAGACTTTGTGCTAAACCTACCAAATCCGGCTGTGAGCAGGAAATAACCGCTGTGAACCGAATGGTACCGCATATTTGGGGAGGACTAGATTAGTCTTCAGAGCTTTCACTACTTATTAAAAGAGAAAAATGCCTCACTGAGGGCCATGCAGCACTACACAGTCTGCCATCGTCTCTTTTCCAGGAGTAGAGGATCTGGTCTTTGCTGGAACAGCAACAACAAAAAATTTAAGAAAAGAAAAAATATTGTTACATGAAGCCACTCTTATTGTGGGTTTTAAATATAAGGAATAGGATACAAAACAATGCCGGATGGAGATTTCTTTGTGTGTGTGTGTGTGTTTCCTTTTAAAAACTGTAAATGATGTAATAATACAAAAACCAATTAACCTCCCAATCAATCTCCCAAATCTCTAAGAAAGAAAAAAAAAATAGATCCACCATTTCCTTGGGCATGTCACTTAACATTCTCATGCTTCATCTTTTTTTTTTTTTTTTAAGAATCATTTTATTTAAAAATTTATTTATTTATTTTTATTTTTATGTATGTATGTATGTATGTTTGACCAGCAAGGGACACAGCAAGAGAGAGAAAGAGAGAGGGAAAGTGAGAAAGCAAGCTGCTAGGTCTGGGACTCGAACCGTGATCAGCCATGTGGGAGCACCATTAACCACCACTCCACCTGCCAGCCCCAATCTTCTCACGCTTCTGTTTTATTTACAAAGTGCGGACAACAACAGAACCTACCTCACAAGACGGTTGTGAGGATTCCAGCAGCCAGCATGCTTACAGCAAGTTAGGCACACAGTCTGGGTGCCATAATGTTGGGTAGCAGGACAGAGTTTCTAAGAAGAATGACAATGACGGGTTCTGATTTTTTTCCCGTTACTCTGTAACCTCATTTTGCTTTTTTAGGAGTGAAAGTTTTTGCCCACTCTTAGCAATTTACCATGAAAACCTTCATAATATCATAATTCACATCCAGGGACAGAGAGGAGAATGGATCTTTAAGCAAGCCAGTAGAATGATTATCTTGGTAATGACCTCGGTTTGCCAAGGCATGGTCATCCCTTACTGCACTGAGATCATTTAAACAGTGAAACCCCAAGTGAACAAAGTCCCTGAGGAGGGAAAGTATAATTTCAGCCATCCTTCTTTATTTCTTGACTTCGGGGCACTTATAGGACATATACATTTGTATTCAGATAGTTTTGCTACAAGGGTTTTTTAAGAAAAATATTTTAGAGCTCGAACTCCAAATGACATCTATTACAAAGCAGGGAAAGAGAAAAAGAAAACCATACAAGTCACTCTTTTATATTCGCACTGCATCTTTAGTTCTAGAAAGAAATGATTATATGTCATCACAATATTTTTTAAGGTATGTCTTAGGGATAAATAATAAGAAACATGCCAACTTTATGGATGAGGAACCTGACATACCAAAAAGTTAAGGCTATTTTCTCAGAGCACAAAAAGAGAATGTAATGATTGCAGACAAGAGTTTTTGCAAATAAGCATTTTAGCCATAAACTTCACTTTTCATAGGCATAAAACATAATTTAATGACATATTTTAGTCTAGTGGGTTTCCAGCCCTCCCTGCAACATATAGATAGATGACTTCCCCCTAGTATGACTTATGACATGGTGTCCTACCACCTGGTTGTCTCCCTCCCAGAATAAACATGGGTTATAAATGCCTATAGATTTGTGGGGAGCCCATGAAACTTGGGGACATCTGCCCACATTCAAGAACAAATGCTTGAAGGATGGATGCAAACTGTTGAAAACTATATGATACAAGGAGAAACGTATTATTAAAAATGTCTTCTATCGAAAAAGTCTACATTGTGCAATTAATCTCATCTAATTCAAAATCTGGCCTTGTTTTACTTATAATGAGATTACAGGGGACTCTTCTAGTTGCACAAGAGAACAGACCTCAATTCAGAAATGCACCACAGAAAACAGGTCACTTATTTCGGTGTGTGATAAGCCTGCTGAGTTCTACCAAGACATTTAACATTACGCTCCTAGATACTGTTCTGTATGTGACATATATCGTTCAGAATGCCTGGTCAAAGAATTACGTATTTGGTTCAATTTTATAACTGAAGTTGTTTTGTGCCAAGTAGAGTAGACAGATAGGAAATGGAAATGCAATATATAAGACTACTGTTTTTGTTTTTGATTTTGGAGACGTTTTTGCTATAGGGCACATGTGCTCACCAGAAAGACAGAGACAAAGAGAAAGTGAGAAATCAACCCCCCAGTGGGGGATGGCCACACCACAATCCCTTCTCCTCCATTCTCCTCTCGGGATCTTAGGCATGCATGCACATGTGCCCGGCATGAGTTTAAGCCACTGGGTCTGGCCCTTGAACTGTGGTTGACTACATGGGAGTCCAGTGACATAGCCATTACACCAAATGCTGGTCCCAGAAATGACTTTTGTATATGAAAACAAACACAATAATTCACTATATTTAATTGGACATTCCTAAATATAGAAATGCCAATTCATTCATTCCTTTATCATATTTGTTGAGTATCTACACTGTAGTAGGCATTATTCTAGGCATTTAAAATTCATCAGTGGGACCCAGGGAGTGGTATGATAGTGACTAACTGAAACCATAGGGGAAAGGTCCTGAGTTCATGTCCTGGGACTTCCCTGAGCATGCTGGGACCTGCAAATGCTCATGATCAATGCTGGCAGAGGCTGAGGGTAGATTGTGGTATGGGGATCCCATTAGGGTGCCCTTCCTGTCTCTCTTATGGAAGAAATAAATGAAGAAACTTTTAAAAAAATTGTCAGAGAACCAACCAAATGAAATTTTTTTCCTATGTGGAGCTTATTTTCTAAGGAGGTCAGAAGGAATAGAATACAAAGCCCAAACATAATAAATAATAAATGCACACAGTAATAGGTGAGAAATAGATCAATGCTAAGGAGAGGAATAATACGTGCAGGAGTGCAATGGGGACTTGAATGAGGGGAGTATAGAGATCCCAGAGACAATCACTTCAAGCTACCTGGTAACCTTGAATTCCTTGGAGAGAAAACATTTGTATTAAATGAACGAACGATTAGCCTTGAACAGCATCATCATTTTGCCCCTCAAAGCTTTCAGTTTGATTCCCTTGGTTATGTTGCACCAACTAAATGCAAGGCACTATTTTTAGGCATGAGGGATATAATGATGGAGAAAATAAAGACCCTGCTTTTGTGAAGCTTTTCCTGGTGATAATGACAGTCAACTCTAAAGAAAACAAATAATGATGAAGAAAAACACTATCATGCAAAATAATGCAGTCCTGGAATTAGGAAAGTGATGAGGTTGGAGATCCCAGACACTCCACTGAAGAAGAGATGTCTCAGAAACCTGAATGAAAGAAGTAGCCATGTGTAGAAGACTGTAGCCAATGGGAAGGAGGAACTCTTGCAAACAGTCTGGACCTGGAATGACTTTATTTGCACCCTGGGAACAAGGAAATGGGTGTGGTTAGAGTAGACCAACCAAAAAAGGAGCCAGGAAGCCAAAGCCCTTTTATACTTCTGTATTATAGGTTATAGTGGGTTTACAAAAAGCAGGTGTGAGGAAAATAAGATATTTTTGTGAACTACCAACAGATATAAAAGTCCTTGTCACCTCCTTCCTTCTTTGGATCCAAAGTATTGGTTAAAAGCCAATTGTTGCTGGACTGAACTGCTCCTTCATATACTGACCTAAGGCAGCAGTTTAATTTTCCTTTGCTCTCAGTTTTCTCATCTATAAAATGGGGATAATAATAACACTCAATCACATGGAGATGTTGCAAGGATTGCGTGAGCTCATATGTGGAAAACAGCTTGAATGGGGCCTCTGTTAACAATATTATAAGTACTACTATTAGTCTTATTATCATTATTCTAGGGTCCGTTCACCCAATACTAGCCACAGGTGACTTTCAAGCCTTTGACTGGTGACCCATCTTAATGGAGTAGTACAGACACCAAATCTCAAAGATTTGTATGAAAATAAGAATATAAAATCGTTTCTCCATTTTTACAGTTTATTCATTTCTTCCATGAGAAGGAAAGGAAGAACAAGATAGACAGCACACATAACAAGGTCTTCACACTGCAATTTGCCCCCAGATCCAGCCAGCCCCTGATCATAGGCACACATACCCAGCATGTTCAGGGAGGTCTCCAGACATGAGATCAGAACCTTCCCATCTGGGTCTCCTCGTAGAGTGCAGCATTATCATTGCACAACTGTCTAGACTTTAAACTACTCTATCAGTGCATATTTACATCGACTGTATTGTTGAAATGATAAGTTAGATAAACTGGGCTAAAGAAAACATAATCTTAAAGTTAATCTTATCTTTTCCTTTTTACTTTTTAAAGCATAGGTACTAGAAAAGTTTCAATGACACACTGGCATTATACTTCGATTGGACATTGCTGCTCTAGACAGTATGCTAGACACTATAGACTCACAGATATAAACAAAGGCTGAGCCAAATGCACATGTGGTTCAGAAGGTAGAGGAGAGACTCAGGAAAAAGAATGAGTAAGCTAGGAAAAAAAAAAGGCAGAAAGGGCCACCTTGATCATCCTTAAATCATTCCAGGATCTTATCCTTCTCGGTAGTCAGTGCCTCTGTGACACTGGCTGTAATTTGTTGGTTTACACAACTGATAAAGAGGAAATCTTGAGGAACTACCCTGCCATTCCCAGGAAGATGGATTCTCAGTGCAAATTAATCCTACTATAACTCATGAACGGTGAAAGAAGGGTGACCATATAACATACTCGTCCATCTTCAGGAATGGAGGAAAAATTACAGGCTCATTCTATATTACTCATAAGAAAATTTCAGCCTCAGAATTGACAGCCCTGACCTGGCACATGAAGTGATAAAGAGAGGAGAAAGTTTTTAGTTGTCAAAGTTACTTAGTATTGTTAAGTTTCTAAGTGACATGTAAAGTTGTTTACATTATTATAAATGTTATTGTGAACCCCATTATCATTCACAGAACATTTGCTTTGTGTCCAGTACTATGCTATTTGCTTTACAAACTTGTCTCATTTGTTTTAAAATAATCCTACCATTTTCATTTCACAGTAGATAAAACTAAGGCTCAGAGATAACAAGTAACTTGACCAAGGTAGTAATAGTAAGAGAGGGAAGTAGGATTTGAACATAAGTCAATATGGATCCCAAATCTATGTTCTTAATCCTCTAGTGTGCTACTTTTTACATATTATATCCCTCCTCACTCACAACCACATCATTATCAATAATAGCAACATCAACAACAGTACTATTGGAACCAGAGACCTTCCTGAAGATAGAGTGCTGGCCAACATTCATTTGCCTAAATTATGTTTTTCTACTTCATACCTTGGGATTTACTAGTTGGCCTATAACAACAGATACTCGAAGAAACAGTTCAATGGCACTGGGAGCTGCATTATCATAAGGGTTCTACTTGGGATAGGCATTGTAATGTCAGTCTGAGTTCTCTGGGAAGAAACCTCTCCCTGCAGTGGAAGCTGTAGTACCCACCTTGGAAATTTGCCACTGCTAGTGAAATCACAAGATATTAAAGTAGGTATGTTTTGTTCTCAGCTCATGCCTCGCTAAATCCTAACTTTCATAATTCCCTTTTTCTTCTGCCTTGATTATCTCACAAACTTATTTAGTTCTTTATTTCGAGAGATTTTGCTGTAGGGCGCATGCTCTTGCCAGAGAGATAAAGACAGACAGAAATCAAGAAATCACTCCCCTCTGCAAGGGGGATGGCCACACCACAGTCCCTTATTCTTCATTCTCACATTGGGATTTTGGACACACACACATACACACACACACACGTGTCCACTGTGAGTTTCCAGCCTTCAGGTCTGGTCCTCGAACAGCAGTTGGCCGTGCGGGAATCCAGTGACATAATGATTATGCCATCTGCTGGTCCCACAAATTTATTCATTTTAATATATAAACATGGTACATAATACTAAGCAAATAATAAATACAGTCATTCATTTCTGCTTTATAAACTTTTACAAATAGAGCTTTTTCCTAAAAGAACTATGGGCCTAGCATTTTAGACTTAATTAGGTGAGAGGTAATTGCACCGATTTCACCTCAGCATCATGGTTATCTTCACCTGTGACAAATTTGAACTTTAAGTGCAGTTTATGTGATGGCCAAATGCCAAGTACTCTTGGGCAAAAAGCCATGGCTCACCTGATTCAGTCTGGACTAGAAAGTCCACAAGTTTTCTGCAATATTTGCAAGGGCTTATGTTGTAGGGATCTGCCCTGACAGACAGAATTTGAAATTTAACCTTTTTTTCCCCCATCATAATGTGTACGTATATGTGTAATCCTTCACACACTGAATGGTGTTCCTTGGCCACAGGTCTGAGTTCAGTTAACAAACCATTCCTGGGGATTACTATAAGAGGGTGAAAAGGCGCTATGGATAAATTAACATCATACTAAAAGAAGAGTTTGCTTTCTTATTTGAAAATGTCAACTAAGTCTAAAAGTCATGAAGTAAACAGCAAAGTTTGTAGAACATGCTGCAAAGAAACAAGAGAGTTTTATACATACATATGGATACACATGTAGGCACACATTTCTATACATATATATACATACATACACACACAGAAATTTTTTGCAGATAATAAAGACATACACACATGCACTATCTTGAATATATATGAGATTGGCACAGCAATCTCCTCTAGAAATCAATGAAATCAACTAGAAATTCATCATTTAGAACTATGCCAGCCTTAAACTTCAGCTTCTGACAATCAAACTAGAATGGAGTATAGTTTAGTGATTTTAAATATTTGTTGTGTTTGATTTAATGAGTACATAGAAATGAAAAATGGAGGCATACTTTTCTATCATTGTACCTATTTTGATTACAATTTGAAACAGATTCATTTAAATCTTTAACAAAAACAATTGATTTTTGGTTTCTTTTTCAAACTGCCTCTGGGAACTTGTGCTTGTGCCCCTTCCTGTCCCTCTGACCTGCTTCCTCTCCCCCTTTAGGGCTATTTCATGTCACTTCTTCAGGAAACCTTCCTTGGTATTTCTCTCCAACACTGCATATTCTCCTTTTCCCGCTTTGTTTTTTTTTCCCCATAGCACATAGCACCAGCTCTATACCTTATTATTTATTATATTTGGAGTCTGCCTTTTCTCATCAGAACAGAAACTCCGTGAGGGTAAACATGCTTACAAGTTTTATTTCCAGCCCCAGATCAAGATGTGCAACTGCCCTGAGGACAGAGTAAATCCTCTCTAAATCTTTGTCAAATAATTGTTTTTATAAATCCTGAAGGGTGGTAAGATACGGGTAAAATCCTTCAGTGTGAACAATAATTGCAAGGCATGGAAATCACAGTATTTCTAATCCATGGTGACTGAAATGTAGAGCTCTCTAGTGGTTCACGTTGGAAACCTAGGTTGGACAGGTAAATCATAAAATGTGGTTGTTATGGGGTAAACTGTCCACTTCTCCCAGTTTAACTTAAGAAGCCCTAATTCCCTGTATCTCAGGATGTGACCTCATTTGGAGATAAGACCTTTCAAGAAGAGAGTAAATGAAAATGAGGCAGTTGGGACGGACCCTAATCCAACCTGACTGGTATCCTTATAAGAGGAGGAAATTTGGACACACACAGAGACACCAGCAATGTGCACACACATAGGCAAGGATATATAAAAGCACAGTGAAATGATGGCCATTTGTAAGCCATGACAGTGACCTCAGGAAAAACAGAGCTTGCCCACTCCTTGATCTCAGCCTTCAGAACAGTGAGAAAACACATGTCTGTTGTTCAAGCTACCCAGTCTGGCACACTGGCATATTGTTATGGTGCCCCTAGCAGGCTGATACAATCACATGTGCCCTGGTACATAATTTTGCCTTTATCTCATAAGTCACTGTGAAATTGGGAGCAGGGGTAGAGGAAAGATAAGACCAGACCTGAGTTTTAGGAAGATGCATTGCTGTGACATTGAGGAAGAGAACAAAGAAAAGACTTGACCATAGAGACTAGCTAGGAAGTGTCAGCAGTGCTTCAGAGCCACAACAGGAAGAAGGGACAGAAGAGGTGAATATAAAATTGGGAGAAGCATGACAGCCAGGACCGATGAGACTTAGTAATATTGATATCTACGCCAAAAGAGAATTCAGTAAAACCCAAAGATGCAAAAAAGTTTAGAAAATAATTCCTAAATAAATTTCAGTGGTCTCTCTTGTGCATGATAATATTTCTTGATCTGGAACTGTAAGACCGGGTATACCAGCATTCGCGCAGCAAAATATGGGAAGAGAACGCATTGAGGAAAGAGAGCTGCAGCCCCATCTCCCTCTTGCGGATAATGTGCACATTATCTTACTTGAAAAATCTGAAAAGTTTTACAATAAATTTCTATAACTTTATCAAAAAATGTAATTACTACGTTTATTTGATTGTGACACTCTCATTTTGAGGCACCTTTTAACTTTTTCCTGGACATGAATATTTCTAGAAATTAACACAATTTAGGAAGTAGTGTTGTGTTCTGACACTAGAACAGTTCTAAAATAGAGACATTCTATCTGAGCAATCTCTATTTCCAATAGGAAAGTTAATCAAAATTGTCTTAACACAAAGGCAGGATAAACTTATTAAAGAGACACAATTGGTTTTCCCATAAGCTTATTATTATAAGATTAAAAAAAATAACACTCTTTTGAAAGTAGCACTGATTCTTTTACATCCCTAAAGGAAAACTACTCAGTGTCTTAAAACAATGAATAAAAAATAAAATAATATCCTGGTGATTTAAGAGGAATGGATGGGCTAAATGCAAAAATCTGGGAGCAGTTTTTGATAAGGATTTTTGACCAGAGTTCTCCAATGCTAGAGCAGTCTCAATCTAACATTCTTATATTTCTTTTTACTTATTTTATTGAATCATTTAAAAAATTTATTATTATTATTTTTTTAGCATTCAATCATGTGTATGATGGCAGCATACCAAATGAACATTCCTATATTGCTATCACCCCGGGTGTCTGGGTGTGACAACTCACATGCGATGCGCACATATGCCTTCCGGCTTTTTGTGGTGCCTGCTGAGCTCCAGGCCACACACTGGCACCAGTAATCTTCAGGACCAAAGAGTTCTTCCACCTGCTGGCGTGAAATCTCAATGCTGACTTCCCGGACAATGAGACCTGATGAAAGAAAGAAAGCTACAGTCAAAAGACTTTTACTAGAGAAATGTCAAACATCACACCCAAGTTTGATCACACCTAATGATCCTTTTTGATACCACAGATCAACATCCAAGATATTGGCTGTCATCCACTCTGGCTTTCTTTTGGGTCCAATTACTATACTCTACAACTTTGTGATTTTCTTATTTGCTCTTCAAATCTCCTGGATTTATCTGATGATGAAATTAGAGTGGAGATAACGCCTTTCTCCATGCTGCTTGCTAATATTCAACTTCTATCAAGTTATCGCCTCTATATATTCAAACGTGAACCTTGAACTTCACATCTTTGAAGGATTTTACCTCAGTTAGATAGGTTATGGGTAAGACACCTGGGTGTTCTACACAGCTTTACTTTACAATAGCTGTATCATCCTAGCTTTCACATGACAGAGAGAGAAAAACCTAAAACAATGGTCATTTTCAGTGGTTATTTAACAGTCAAATTGCTTTAACAGATATGTTTTGATTATAATGCACATCATTTTTCTTGAAAGAAACATTAGCCTTAGTTAACAAATTTTGAATATCCTATCCAAAGAATATATGACTTTACGGTTTCCATGTATAACATGTTGAAAGCCCAAATGTTTCTCCCTAATTGTAATGAAACTAAAATCCTGTAAAAGATAAGCTCACCTCCAGCTAACATGGTCAAACCACTGGAATTTATTTCAGGATATTAGATACTACTGAATAACCAAAACTGAACCACGAATCTGGGGTCATCATTTTAGAGGCATTTATCTTGAAGCATCAAGGCTGTTTCAAAGATTTATTCTCTCTTCACACTGAGCAAGAAGGATTCTCTGAACAATGCATGTGAGCAACTGCCAGCTCTCCTGGAGAGTGAATGCACTTCCAGGATGGAGTGTCCATTGTGAGAACCAGCAGAACACCCACAGGGCACAGGGAGTAGGAGGACTGGCTTTGGATCAAATATGGACACAGTAAGAATGATTAGATGTACCGTTATCTATTTGTTATTTATTTTCTATTTACTATTTATCTATTCTTTCATTCATTGGATATTTATCAAGTTTCAAATATGTAAAAGATGCTGTTCTTGGCACTTGTGACACTTTGATGAGTAAGATAGATGTGGGCCTCAGTGAACTTACACTATTGTGAAGAGGGCACATGTTAACAATGGGTTACACAACTGATTATTTAGGTACCATTGTGTTCAGTGCTGCAAAGGAGATGTGTCGGGATGAGAGTAAATAACAGGGAGCCTATTTTAGCATGAAGGATCCAGTATGAGTTAGCTTGGTTAATTATACTGATATGATGAAAAAATAGGACATATGCTAAGAAGGGAGAAAGAATGAAGAGATCAAGAACCCAGAAAAAGATCTATCACCTCTATCTATATCTATCATCTATATCTATCTATATCTATCTACTTGTCTATCATCTATCTATATCTATCTATATCTGAAAGATATCTATCATCTATGTATCTATATAAAGAAAGAGAGAGAAAGAAAAGAAAGATGTGTGTATGCATGTGTGTGTGTGTGTGTATGTCTTTAATTATACTTCAGGGGTTTACAAGTTCCTAAAATGTATGATTTCTTAAAATGTTTGAGTATAGGTGACAGAAATGAGTATATCTCTTGGAAACCCTTAAAAGGGGTGTTACAGAACTTTCCCTAACACTTAGGAAATACTCAGATGGGTAAGAGCACTCAGGGATATTAACAATCACCCAATAAAAGTCCAGTAGGTGCAGTCTCACTAGAGGAATAAATGGTATTTCCTATCAAGGGGCTTGAGTCAAAAAACTAGGCCCTCATGTCTACTAAAGGCTTCCTGAACTAAGGTGAAGGCCAGAAAAGTGACTTTAATAATCCCAAGATGGATGGGAAAAATCCCAACGGAGCAACTTTATTATCAAAAAGTTCATTAAGGAGTCAGCCCTGTAGTTCAGTGGTTAAGCACTGTGTATGGAATTCTGGATCCCACGTGGTGACCACAGTTACAACTCCAGCCCCAGCAGCTTAAAAACACATAGGGCTGATGTGCATCATGCTCCGAATCCTGACAGGATGGAGAAATGGAGGAAGGGAGCTTGCGGTATGACCATGTCCTGTGGGGAGGCTTTCTCTTCTTCCTCTACTTCTTCCTCCCTGTCTAGACAGTCCACAAACTCTCTGGCAATAAAGAAAAAGTCCACGAGGTATATTAATGTTTTAACCCTTAGTAATCCTTTCATGTTTATAACCCATTAAAAATTATTTTATGGAACTTATATATATCAATCCCTAACCCCTCTATAAGAAGAAATATATTAGTTTAGCCAACATCCAACTAGTATAACAACCTCCTCAGCAAAAATCACTAACATTAACAACACTACTTTTCTCCCTCTTTCTTGGTCCCTGCTAACCCTCTCACTTTCCTAACTTATTGTAATTTCCCTCACTATTCTGATATCCAGAAATCTGGGAAGATGGAGTATAGCCTCCTTCTTCAACCTCCATCTCCTCCGTTTTCTGCTTTTGCCCACTCTCTGGTGTCTAACACTTTTGCCTGTTTTATTTGTTTATACATTCCCTCTTCATGCAGAAATTCAGTTACTGGAAACAAAACTCTTCCTTTAAGGTTGTTATAGTGAATTTATAGTCACCAAAGGACTGATAAATTTGCAGCAAGTATTTCCTTAGAAGTATAATGGCTCTTTCTCAAATGCAGAGCAGCAACAAATGGGCTCAGGATATTAAAACCACATACAAATATTTTGTGTCCCAAGATGATAACTTCAGGTTTCATTCCACCCCTTTTACTTAAAGCAATTACAGGAAACCTAATTAAATGCTAGAGTAACTTCAGTAGGTCCACTGTATCCTTTAGCTCAAATAAACTCATGGATGTTTCTGACCACAAATCTGAAGCCTTTTAAGAAGCCACAGACCAACCCTCCTGCTACAGGATTATTCATGGTATGAATGTCCCAAATTGTGTGGCCCAGGCTCCCTGGGGACCCTGGAGTCAAGCACACACAGATTCTTGTCCTCAGCTTCACAGACGTCCCATTCAGGAGGAGGTGAATAATTAGTTGTGGGCAGTTGTCCTGTTACGTGGCCCAAAGTTTACATTCCAACTTTTGGTCAATACCACAAGAACAAGAAAGACATGAAGCAGGAAGTATCTGACACAGTTCAGAATCAGTTGCATTATTCAGACTCTGAACTACCTGGTTACACACCAGCTTTTCATTAACACAAGTCAGTCCATTATCTGTGACATTTTGCTCATCAAACCAGAATCTAGTAGTTAAGGTAAAAGTAGGTAATAGCTTTTCTCTTTGAAAAAAAAATTTCAAATCTGCTTTAAGTCTTGAGTTGGGAAAAGGAGACTGCCTTGAAATTTGAAATGCCATCAGCACCACTTCCAAGGAGGGTAGCTTTGAAGATCATCTGGGAACTTGGAATCAGCTTCAGGTTATTTAAGGGTGGGGGTAACACTTCGGTCTACAGGATTTACTCCAATAGCAATGTGCAGTTTCCATCACATCTGATCACATCAAAGATTTCCCATCACTGTGTTCCCTTTAAAAGTGGCATCTCAAGGATGCCTGTTGTTTGAAGTTTGCAATGATTTGCTTTTATAATAGGATTCTTTGTGGCTTGGGAACCAGAGTGCAGGAAAGTAATTAGCATATTTTATCAATAAGTCTTATAGTGAATATGAGCATGTACTGGTAAACAGGGAGCTTTGGATGAATCTGGAAATCCAGATTCAAATGCAACCCTCTGATTGGACCTTTGTGAGGTCAGCCATGAATATGCCAATAAAACCTGGTGGATGACATTTGATATGTATTTTTTAAAAGTTTTGTTCTTTCCTTTTTTCTTCCATGAGTAACAGAAAGAAAGAGAGAGAGGCAGACAGACAGAGATGGGAACTCTCATACAGTGTCTTCTTGCTGCAATCCATGTCCAGCTTTAGTCAGCCCCAGATAAAGGGCATGTGCGTGCCTGGTATGTTTAGGGAAGTCCTTGGACATGAACTCAGAACCTTCCCTTGTGAGTTGGCTTTTCAGAGAGTTGCAATACCACTGCACCTCCAGCCAACCCCTATTCTCTATCTTTAGCATAAGTTTCATTTTATAACAGTGGTTAGGCCCCACAAACAGTGGTTTTCTAAGCTATTATTATTTATCATCATCATTATTTAGAGAGACTTCTGCTACAAGGCGCATGTGCTCACCAGAGATACAGAGAGAGACAGAGATATAAAAAGTGAGAAATCACTTCCGAGGGGTATGACCACACTGCAATCCCTTCTCCTCCATTTTCACCCAGGGTCTTGCACAGGTGCCAGCATGAGTTTCAGGCCACCAGGTCTGGGACTTGAACCATCTGCCATGTGGGAGTATAGTGATGTAACCATTACTCCATCTGCGGGTCCTTTCTAAGCTATTAGTATAAAGTGATCAATAATAATATGATGAATTCTATCCTGTAATTATTTAAAAACAATACCTAAATGTAATCTGTAGTGCTGTCAAACAAATACTCATTAAATGTACACTAACATCAGATATACTAAGCTTCACAAATGTAAAGGTAGATCAAACATTACTCAGACTTAAACTGCTCATTTATTATATGAAAATCTTGTTTATTAGATGATCCTCAAAAATCACCCAGAATCTTTAAACATTTTTAAAAATGTGGCTCTCAATACACCCCTTCTGATATCTCAGGTATGGTTCACCAAAAAGCATTCTAACTCAACCTTAGGTTTAGGTATTACGTATGCTCAAGCTGTATGCCTTGTTCCTCCAGTAACTCATCTTTCTCCTAGCGAAGGAGACTTTGAAGACAATGTATCACGCAGGCCTGGCAACTCAGCTTCCTCCACAATCTCTCTAATGGGACATGAGCTTCAGTGTTCCCTCCCTCAGATCTCATTAGCATACGGTCACAGCTGGGACACAGGTTGGTGGCAAACATAGACAGCTACAGGTTGGGATGTTCTGGAATATCTGACATTGTGTGGAATTAGTGTGATCTCTCTTTTATATTTTCTTCCAGAGCCTAATGAACTCGCTTCCACCCATATGATCTAAATATGAAATGTATCAGTCCTGGATGTCTTCATATAAGCTAAATCACACAAAATACCCTGTCATTATTTAAAAGAACTTATCAAAAAACTGTTAATAATTTTAACAACTTATAACTTTTACTGAAACAATCAAAATATGATAACTTGAAAGACAGAGATTTACAATCAAGATACTATATTACATGACATTACTTGACAATCTTTACAGTAGGAAAAAAAATGACACAATAAATACATAATTTACCAACCCTTCTCTGAAATGTTTGCCTTGAATTTTTAATATAATATTTAATAAGTAGGCTAACTAATCAACTTAAATATTTTGTATGATGGGAAATGCAACTTACTGGTATATTTGCTTCATTATGATTATAATTTTGTTAAAATTGCATTTATTATTTTTGTGCAACAATAAGCTTTTGGGTGTCACCTTGATTGAACTAAGGAATATCTAGAAACCCACAAAAGCATGTACCAGGATGTGACTGAGAGGGTGTTTCCAGAGGAAGTTAACTTGAGTCTGAGTAAACTGGGTGGAGATATATCCAGCCTGGGTGTGTGTGGGCACAATCTAATCAGAAAGAGACCTAGAAAGAACAAATACAGAAGACGGGACTCTTTTGAGAGATGGATAGATTTCTTCAGTTGCTTTAGACATCAGAACTGAGGGCTCACTGTTTTTGGAGTCCAACTCATACCAGTGGCACCCCCCTCAGCTTGGGTACTCAAACTTTCAGCCTTACACTAAGAGTTAGACGACTGGCTTCCAGCCCTTGCGGTCTTTGGGCTTGGATTGAACCATGCCACCAGCATCCTGGGATCACCAGCTTGCGGACAGTCTGTTGTGGGACTTTCATGCTGCCATAATCACATGAGCTGATTCTCCCAATAAATCCATAGATGTCCTATTAGTTCTGTCTCCCTAGAGAACCCTGACTTTTGATACCAAAAGTGGGCTAATGGAGGGATTAGTTCCCATGAGAACAGATTGCTAAAAAAGAAGATGGCTGCCCCACTTCTCTCCCTCTGCATGTGCCTACTGATCTTCCGGTTTCTGTTGGCCTGTTGAGACATAGGTCCAGTAGTCTTGGACTTTCTAGCCACTAGAATCATAAGACAAATAAACCTTTGTTTGTTTTTAAATCATCAAGTCTCACATATTTCTGTCAGCAACACAATAACAGACTAAGACACTTTGTGATCAGAATGAATTCAGAAACATGGAACTTACCAAGATAAAATCATTCAGAAATAAAAAATCTGAGCAGACCAATGACAAGTAATGAGATTGAATAAGTAATAAAAAGTCTCTCATTAAAGAAAAACACAGGAGATGATAGTTTCACTGCTGAATTCTAAAAACACTAGAAGAACTAATAACAATCCTTTTCAAATTCTTTAAAAAAATTGAAAAAGAGGGAATACTTCTAAATTCAGTTTACAAGGCCAGCATTAACCACACCCACAGACCACACACCACTACAAGAAAAGTACAGGCCAATAACTGACAAACATAGATGCAAAAATACTTGCAAAGCAAATCCAACAGAACATGAGAAGGATCATTTGCTATTTGTAAGTGAGATTTAACCGTATTATTCAAGGATAGTACAACATATGCAAATCAATCTATGTGATACATCACATTAACAGAACAAAGGATCAAAACCATGCTATTGTTTCATCAGATGAAAAGGAAACATTTAAGGAAATTGAACATCCTTTATGAAGAAAGCGCTAAACAAATTAGATACAATGAATGGACTTCAAACACAATAAAGACCATCTATGACAAGCCCATGATAAACGTCACACTCATCAATGAATGGTTGAAAACTTTTCCTCTGAGAGAAATAAGAAAAGAATAAGAAAGATGAGAATAAGAAAGATGCCCACTCTTACCACTTCTATTAAACACAGTCCTGGTAATCTTTGCCAGAGCAATTAGACAAGAGGAAGAAATGAAAGACATCCAAATCACATAGAAAAAAAGGAACGTTTTTTTGTTTGTAGATGACATGATAGTATATACAGAAAACTCTAAAGAGTACACCAAAAGCCATTAGAATAAACAAATTCAGTGACGTTGTAGGATATCAAAACCAACATACAATCATCTGTAATGTTTTAATACATAAACAACAAACTATCTGAAAAAGAGATTAAGGAAACAATCCTGGAACCACCAGGTAGTGTGGAGGTTAAAGTGTTGAATCCCACATGGCTAACTATGTGGTTCAAGTCCCGGACCTGGTGGCTTGAAATTCATGCTCTATACATGTGTGTACATGTCCAAAATCTGGAGAGGACAGTGAAGAAGGGACTACAATGTGGTCATCCCCCTTGTGGGGTGATTTCGTAGTTTCTTACTCTCTCAACTCCATCTCACGCTCTGTCTCCTCTGGCAAGTGCACATGACCTATGGCAAAATCAAAACAACACAAAAATCCCATTTATAATAACTACACAAATAAAATACATAGGAATAAATGTAGTCAAGAAAACATCTGTGCACAGAAAAGTAAAAAACATTCATAAAGAAATGGAAGATGACAAAATTAAGTGGAAAGATATCCTATGTTCATTGATTGGAAGAATTAACATTGTTAAAAATATCCATAGTACCCAGAGCAATCTACAAATTCAATAAAATCCCTATCAAAATTTCAATGACAATTTTTACAGAAATAGGAAAAATAATTCTAAAATTTATATGGAACCACATAAAGACCTTGAATAGCCAAAACAAAAGAACAACAATAACAACAACAACAATAATATACTTGATCTCAAAATCTATTAAGAAGCTACAGTAATCTAAACAGCAGTGTACTGGCAAAAAAAAAAAAAAAAAAAAAAAAAATCAATAGACCAATGAAACAGAATAGAGAGGCCAGGAATAAGTCTGTGAATTTATGTTCAAAGATTGCAAGGACATACAATGTGGAAAGAAATCTCTCCAACTGGATCAGCTGGATAGTCATATGCAGAAGAATGAAGTTAAATAACATTACATGCAAAAATTAGTCCAAAATGGAACAAAGATTTAAAGGTGAGGCCAGAAGCCATAAGGTCACTAAAAGAATACAGGGGAAAAGCTCCATTCTGATCTTTTTGAGTATGACCTCGAAAGCATAGAAACAAAAGCAAAAATGTACAGATAATATTACATTAGGCTGAAAAGCTCCTGCATGGCAGCAAAGGAAACAATGAACAGAGTGAAGAGATCGCCTACAGAATGTGAGACATTTGTTAACCATACATCTGATAAGAAGCTAATATCCAAAATATACAAGGTACTCATACAACTCAATAGCATTAAACAACCCCAAATTTAAAATTAGGCAAAAGGCTTGAATGAACATATCTCAAAAGAAGAGATCTAAAAGGTCAATGGGTATACAAAAAAATGTCCAACATCGTTAATCATCAGGGAAATGTAGATTAAAACCACAACGAAATATCACCTTAATGCCTGTTAGAATGGCTTTCAAAAAGACAAGGATAACAAGTGTTGGCAAGGATATGAAGAAAGGAAACCCTTAAACATTGTTGGTGGGAATGTAAATCAGTATAGCCATATGGAAAACAGTATGAAAGTTCCTGAAGAAATGAAAAATAGAAATGCCATATGATTCAGCAATCCCACTTCTGGGTTTATATCCAAGGAAATGAGTCAGGATGTCAAAGAGACTCTCATGTTCACTGCAGTATTCACCTAAAATATATAATGAACCTAAGTACCTATCAACACATGAATGGATTTAAGAAAGGTGTATACATATACAATGGACTACCATTCAGCCTTAGAAATCTTGTCATTTGTGGCAACAAGGAAGAACCTGGAAACATTATATGAAGTAAAACGAGGCAGGCACAAAAAGAAATACAGCATGATCTCATTTATAAGTGAAATCAAAAAAATCAAACTCATAGGAGAGAGCAGAATTATAGTTATCAGAGGCTTCAATGAGAACTGAGGGTACTAGGGGTGTGTGTGTGTGTGAATATTTATTGGTTAAAGGATACAATATTTAAGCTCAGCAGGAGGAATAAATTCAAGAGATCTGTTGTACAACATGGTATCTGTAGTTAATAATAATGGAATATGTCCATGAGAATTGTTAAGAAATTAACTTGACGTAGCCATCCCATGATATAAACATATTTAAAAACACTATATTCTATACTATAAATAAATTTAATTTTCTTCAATTAAAAATTTAAAAAATTCAAGAAAGATGAATTTACTCGAAGATTGAAGAGTAGCATGGCTGGGACTAAATGAAGCATTTAATAACTAGGTCATTGACTTGATTCTTTTCCCAATCTTTTCAATTAAATTAGAAAAAAAAATTAACTTACCAGAGGGTGTACACACTTGCTGGAAAGAGAAAGAGAGAACGAGGGAAAGCGAGAAAACACCCTGATGGGGCATGGTCACACCACAGTCCTTTCTCCATCTCTCCTTCCTGTAGGGATTTTGGGCACACATGCACATGTGCCCAGCATGCTTTTTAAGCTGCCAGGTCTGAGACTGGCATAACAATGTCAGCCATGTAGTATCCAGCTGCCTTAACCACCAGGCCACGGGCTGGCCCTGACTTGATTCCTTTTTATAGTCATAGTTTTTATTCATAGTTTTTAGGCTCCATTCGGCAACTCTTGTCAAACAAAAATCAGTGTTTTGTTTTATATTTCTGTTTGATTTATAACTGTTTGATTTATAACTATGTGTCTGGATGGGGGGCATTTCTATTCTTCCAAAAAGCTCTATGAGCATTACAGAAGAATGTACAGCTTTCCTCTTTGAGAGTTGAACATAGTATAAGGCGATGTTAAATAGTAAGATTGTTCTCCTTTTCCTTTGTAGGAGTGCCACATTTTGGAAAACCAGTAGAAAACCAGTTTTCCTGTTTTTATGTTTACCAACTACCGTCAAATCTAGATTTGTAAGTCTGAAGGATAACTGGAGTGGAGGATCTGCAAAATATTTTTCTCTTGCATTTAGAGTAGTAATGAGTTGACAGAAATCAATCTTACCAACTATTGGCCATCATCTAATTCCCATTCTTTGGTGATGAAAAATCTGTTGAATCTATGCCAAGAAGCCTTTCTGAGACCCAAATGAGAACTAAAATGCTTTCTATAATTAACCTCTGCCTTCTGTGTCAATGTTCTTTAGAATATAAAAAAGTAATTTTGTAAAAACATGATGGCAATTTGTTTAATGTGGAAGGGCACAAAGCATATTCCATCGAGTTAACAAATGCAACATTCTTCTAAATATTTTTCCTAAAACATCAAATCTATCACATGTGTTTATATGTATATTCCAACACCTTTATTTGAAAACACAAATCTTGGGAACCAGCAGTTGGCACAATGGCTATGTTGCTGGACTCCCATGTAGTCAATTGCGGTTTGAGTCCCAGACCTGGTGGTTTAACCTTACACCGGGCGCGTGTGTGTGCGTGCCCAAGATCCCGAGAGGAGAAGGGATTGTGGCGTGGACGTCCCCCCGGGGGGTGATTTCTCACTTTCTGTTTCTCTGTCTCTCTCTTTCTGGGGAGCACACACACTGTTGCAAAAAAAAAAAAAAAGAAAAACCAAAACACACACAAATCTTAAATATGAAGTGAATCTGACTACATGCATTTCTTTGCTTCCTTGTCTCATGAATTTCATTAGTAATTTGATAGAAGTAATTAGAATAAGATTTTTTTAGAAAGATTGCTGTCAGTAAGGATGGGACATGGAATATGTTCTTGGAAATCTAATTGACATACTTGTGATTTATAGACCGCACAATTGTTATTGTCCAGTCATTCATGCAGTAGATCCTTGCTGAGACCCTACTGTGTGCAAGTGCTCTTTTACATGTGAGATACAAGGTAAAGAAGGCAGATGTTCTCCTAAGGGTTACCTTCCATTATGGAGATAACACTTGAGGAGCTGTTGTGTGCCTAATGGTAGCTTCCTAGGTAGCCTTAGAGATGAATTATTTATGGCTACTTCTTCAGAAGTTTACTGTCAAGGACCAAGAGTAGTTTACATTAATCACGGACAGAAATGAGTGTCAAATTAGATAGGACAGAGATCCATGGGGTGCCTCTAATGGCAGTGAGAGATGTTTATTCTTTGGAGTGGGGAGACTGAGAATTGCAAATGGGTGACATGCTGTTTTTTACAATAACATGTGTTCAGGACCAGTAGATGGCATAATGGCTACATTGCTGGACTCCCAAGTAGTCGACCACAGTTTGAGTCCTGGACCCAATGGCTTAAACTCACACCAGGTGTGTGTGTGTGTGTGTGTGTGTGTGTGCACATGCCCAAGATCCCAAGGGGAGAATGGAGGAGACGGGATTGCAGGGTGGACATTCCCCATGGGGGGGATTTCTTGCTTTCTGTCTCTCTGTCCTTCTGGTGAGTGCAACATGCCCTATAGCAAAAATCCTTTTTTTAAATAAATAAATAAATAAATAAATAAATAAATAAATAAATAAAATTGACACATGCTTTTAATCTGTCTCTACTAGTAAACAGATAGTTTGACTTACTTTAAAAGATTTTAATAATTTTACTATTATAAAATATTTTTCAGACCTATAATCTTCCATCAAGTCACTAATCAGAAGTGTTAAGAACAATATATTCTTGGTGATCCTCTGAACATGCCGTCTGACGATGGAAACCAGGTTTTATAAATGGATTCAGAAAAATAATTAATCCTACTGTTGGGCTTTCACTTTGCCCTTAACCCAAATGATTTGAAGACAAATGTTAAGAGCGACTATCTCTGAGTGACTGCACACTCATGCATGCTGCTCACACACAGTGTCTCCCACTGGAAACAGCTATTTGTTTATCTTGAAAGCAATATGTTTCTTATTTTTAAGGGAACTTTTACAACCGAACCATAAAGTTTTATGTTTTCCTTTACTTTGCAAGTTTTATTTATTTCTTCCATGAGAGAGAGAGCATAAACACGCATGTGTGTGCGCACGCACAGCCATAGATCCTGACGCCGCCATCCGCCCTCAGCCGCAGCCAGCCCCTGGCCACCAGCAGGTGTGTGTCTGGCATATTTAGAGAGGGCTCTTGCTACAGACCTGCAACCTCCCCATGTGGGTTAGTCTCACAGAGCACCATGCTTCACCTCTGTGCCATCAATGGCTCTAATGTCAATACCTAAAAAAAAAAATCAATTCACCAGGACAATTATTATTACAAGAAACTGAAAAAAACATTCATCTAACACAAAGAAACATAATGATTTATTTAGACAAGAAAATACTGGCTCTGAACTTCAAAAAGTTCATGGAAAAATTGAATTAAAGTACAAGTTTCTTTTGGTACCAAAAAAAAAAAATCAAAAACCACACATTAAAATCCATGCATAATTTTTTCATCATATGTCTTCTCCATGAACTTTTTGAAGAGTGCCTTTACTATCTGACTTTTGGCAGGTCTTAAACACATCAAACTTTGTGTACCCAACTTGTAAAATAGAGCTAAAATTTTTATAGTCCTGTTGGCCTGTGAGAAAAGAAAAGGCCAGAAGCAATTATATATTTATTTTAAAGATTTGTGTTTATGTGCAGTTTTACTTTAGAGGAAAAGAATTTCTAGTCGTGATAGTAGTTATAGTAGTTGTATTTCCTACCCTAGCCAGGTACCATCAAAACACTTTGATTTAAATTTTGAACATTCTTGGCATTTACACTAAAACTGGGGGGGGGGGGGAGTTACTATAATGCTTTTTAGGTCTCTAAAATTATCTATATCAGAAGAATAAGTACTGATCAGTACCAGTGAAAAAAAATTTATATATTTTTTAAAGAGAATCCTAATATGCAGGAAGGACTTACTAATTTGTAAGAAAGACAAGCTGACCATTACAAAAGTACTTGAAATCTATAAAATGCCCTTTAAATATACTATATAGTAATAATTATGATTTTGAGAACAAAGTTGTATTCAATTGAGGAAATTACCATTTGAGGTCCTAGATAGACTTAGGAGCGGAGAGGAGCACAACTGATTGCAGATTATATTAGATAAACACCCAGATGGGAAAACAAAGTTGGTTTTAGAAATTTTCAGTAGAACTGGGGGAGTCAGATGTGAATGGGGACGTCAATGTTAAGGGCAATGCAGAGGAGACTAGAAATTTAACAATGAAGTTCTCAACAGCAGGAATGAGTTCAAGGGATTTACCTTTAAATTTCTTGTGCTTCAGCCAAATCACCTGGGATTTTACTAATCCTCTGGATCCCCACTACATTATTGAAGTGTATGTAAAACAGCAAAGCCCCCTCGACATGGTGAGTGGCAGTGTGGAAGCCCTACTTATTTCGGCACCCAGAATGCTGACACGGCTCTCTATTAAGCATTTCTTATATCCCTATTGGATAATATAGGTGAGGCAGGGAGAGGAGGCTGCTGAAAGGAAATTACTAATAGGCTAGTTCTGAATAACTACGGACAGAGTAAGCACACATGCATAATCACCATGGATTTTTAAAAAATTATTTCTTCTATGAGGGAGAGTCAGACAGACAGACAGACAGCACCTTTAACACCTTACAGCACTTTAATTAAGTATTGATGTTATGATCCTCTCCCAGCCTCAGGCAGCCTGGCATTAAAGGCATGCATGTGCCTAATGTATGCAGGGAAGTCTCTGGATGTGAACCCAGGGCCTTCCCATGTGGGTCAGCCTTGCCACCATCAGTCCCTCAAACATCCATATTTACGTGAAGCAGTAAAATTGCTGAGTACGATAATGTCTTCTAGAGTCACTTTCACTTCCCGACCAGAATAGGAGCATCAGCAGGGTGGAGACGTGCCATTACCATGACCCGTCACGTACTGAAGGCATACAAGAAATGCCTGTTGAAATAGTCAAAGAATATTTTCTCCATAGTTATGCTTGCTCTTAGCCAAAAGACCAAAAGCAATTCCATATTTCTTTGAAAGATTTTTGATTATGTACAATTTTACTTTAGAGGACAGGAACTTCTAGTTATGATAGCAGTTGTATCTTCCACCTAAGTCAGAAAGACACCATCAAAACACTTTGATTTAAACTGTGAACGTCCTCAGCATTCATACTAGAACTGGGGTAAAAAAATTGACTATCCTCAATAGGACGATGGAATTAAAATTCCTAACTCATTGGGTTGTTGTAAGGATTCAATGAGGTCATTAATACAAATAAAATTCTTAAGCCCTAAATATGAGCCAAGTAATGATTTTAGAAACTAGACTAGTTTATGCCATGTTGAGTCCTACACAACTCCTATAATTCAGAAGCTTTACAGAACAAAAGTTTATTTTCCAACCTTACCAAGTCTCCAGGAAAGTCTTACATGAGTTTTTTTTAGTGATCCAGGCTGCTCTCTCATCTCTCTTAAACCTGCATTCTGTTGACCATGACTACCAGAGTCTCCAAGAGACTATAGAAAACTCAGTCTTGCTCTTCGAGGCCTTGACTTGGGAGTGGCAATGTTACTTTCACATGCAGCCCACTGGCCAGACATGATGTCCTGGGCCAGCTGAACTTCGAGGAGACTGTTCATAGTCATAGTACTCCTACAGCCCCAGAAGGAGAGGGGAACTGGATATGGGGGAAAGTAGAGGTCCTATTACAGAATCATCAATAGAGCTACTTAAATAAGGAAAAAGAAATATAATTTTTAAGAAGTCACAGTAATGCTGAAATACTAATAATCACCTAATCAAAATTAACTTTGGGTTTTTATTTTTGGTAAAACTCTGACAGAACTAAATAAAAAATGTAGAATATTAAAATAAAGGGAATAAAACATGATTTTTGGTCCAGGCATAGCTACAACCACCAGTAACCTTGGTCAGGACATTAGTTTTTTCCCTTCTTAGAAAACTTTAAATTGATAAAACTAGGTAGTCTTCTCCCAGTGTACCTGTTAGAACTACAATGGGATCCACAAGAAATTTTGAAAAGAAATTACATTTTTAGTAAAACTGTGTGGCAGGACCAGCAGATGGTGTAATGGTTACATCCCTGGACTCCCACATAGTCAACCAAGATTTGAGTACTGGACTCGGCACCCTGAAACTCATGCCAGGCGTGTGTACATGCATTTTTGCCCAAAATCCCGAGAGGAGAATGGAGAAGGGATTGGAGCATGGCATTCTCACTTTTTGTCTCTTTGGCTCTTTGGCAAGTGCATGTGCCCAATAGCAAAAATTTCTCTGTAAAAAAAAAAGAAAAAAAGAAAAGAAACTATCGCACCGACAGTCATCTCTCTGTATTTTCTCATAAACACAACCTGACCACATTTTCTAGCTTTCTTAGTTTGATAAGCGGCAACCATACTGTTCTAGTCAACAGGATGTGAGGAGAAAGAACAGGTACCCTTCTCTGCCAAGCTTCGGAAGAGGCGGGTTGCCACCCTGCCATGTTTCCGTACAGCTGGTTGGCTGCATGGGGGATGAGGTTGATGGCTAGAGCCACAAATGGAAGAGGTCAGGGTCTATGGCAGACTAGGGGAAGCAAGGGCACCTTCTAGAGGTGTCATGTGACCTGGGGTAGCATTCTCTCTCATTTGAGCAGATCTACTTTTGTGGAGGGTGTTCACATGTTATCTTAGTTCAGTATAATACAGACTTAATGATACAGACTACAGTATGTTTGGCACATAGGAGGCTTTCAATGAATGTCTATTGGATAAATGGATGAAGAAAATACTTATAAATCCTATACATCTTTGTTTTTTTTTTTTTTTTTTTTTTTTCCTTTTTTTTGGAGAGGTTTTTGCTACAGGGCATGAACGCTCACCAGAAAGACAGAGAGAAACAGAGAGAGAGAAAGCGAGAAATCAACCCCTGGGGGGAAGGCCACGTCATTCTCCTCCATTCTCCTCTCGGGATCTTGGGCATGCATGCACGTGCGCCCGGTGTGAGTTTAAGCCACCAGATCCGGGACTTGAACCGCGGTTGGCTACATGGGAGTTCAACGACATAGCCATTACGCTAACTGCTGGTCCCTGGGATTTTTGGACTATGAGTTAATGATCAATCCAAATGATTAAATTAAGAAAAGAAAATGGCTAAACTCTTGGGCTGGCCCTGTAGTGCAGTGGTGAAGTGCTGTGTACAGGGAACTGAGACCTACTGAGCCCCACTAACTACAGCTTGATTCTCAGCCTTGGTCACTTGAAAAGCAAGCTAGATGCATGCACATCCATGTCCCAAACTCCTGATGAGATGGAGAAATGGAAGAAATAGCACTGTAGTATGACTATGCCTGGCTGGGGAGTACTTTCTCCTTTGTCTGACTCTGGCATGTGTACACACCCGCTGGCAGTCAGAAAAAAAAATGACCACATCATGTTAGAGCTAAATTTCTATGAATTCTTACCATTCTCAAATATCTAAACTTTTGATTTAAATATTACATCTGAAGTGCTATAAAATAGAGGCATTTACTTGTTATATAACAAATTGCTATTTCCAAAATGTGATGTTTACAGTATCTTTTAAAATATTTACATCACAAATGTACATATAAACTGATATAAAATACTAAGTCATAGCGATTAATTATCATTATAATTTTTTATAGTTAATCATGTTTTAATATGTTCGCAAGAGATACATGCTAACCTGTAACAACAGAAGAGTGACACCTGATTCTGAACTCTGTCTGTAACCTGCAACGTCTTCATGTCCATTCTACACTAGCATCACAAAGCAAGAGAAAAACGATCGTCTCCTGCCATGAGCTCCAAGTCACTGAGATATTTATGCATTGTCAACCGAACAAATAGTTTCGATCATATGTCTGTTCATATCTCCAGGTGAAGTTTTGTTCTCCCCCCTTTCTTTGACAAAAGTATTCTCTTCAAAAGATACACACTGGTGGAAAAACACTCTCCATGGGAAGAACAGGAAAGCTCGCTCTTGAATATGTGCATTCAGAGTCATAAGGTGTGCAAGCAAAGTGAATAATATTTTGCAATGATACTAACGCTAACCACGATGATGGCATTTTCATGATTAGCTATGTTTTTAGTAAAGGGAAACTAATGGGGAGGAATATCCAGTCTGAAGGATACATACAGCATGCTGACAAACAAAACCGGGTTTCAGCATAAAGCAGATACAACATGTAGATGGTAGACTTGTGTGCCTAACCTCCTTGCGTAGTTTATATGCATATTATTCATCCAGTATTTTCTTTCACCTACAAGTTGGAATGTGTTTACTTCATATCTCATTATAAGCCCATTCGTTACATTGCTGTCAGATCTCACTTGCATAGGCACTGTTGAATAAATCAGTGGTTAATAAATGTCCTTGGAAATACGTTTAGAGTTAAATAATGAACTGCTGTATTGGATCATAAATGCACCTCGAGCACGCATTTTTACTCTTAGAATTCTCAAAGAGAGCCTGACTGATTAGATACACACCTGGGCAAAAGAGAAATAATTATAGAGCAGTCATTTAAAGGGAGTCTGGCTTATTACTCGTGAATGGGTACATGACAGAAATGTTATCATAACTGTTCAAAAGATTCTACTGCAAAGGAGATACCAAATGAGGATGGAACACGAGCCCTCTCCATCAAAAGAGCTTTTTGTCACAACTCCATGGGCTCGGGGTGTAAGCCTGGCCCACAACATGCCAAACTGCAGGACTCTCCGGATGCCAAACCAGCTGGCTGCATCATCCTAGTCCCGCTGGAGCTGACCACAGGCGCGCTTTTAATCTGTGGCTAGATGGTCTGGTGAGCAGACTGGGAGGACAGCAGAGGTGAAGATACAGATTGGGTGAAGGTAAAAATACGCTCACCTTGGAAAACACCAACACGACTTTCAGGTAGTAACAGACAGGGATGTACTTAGACGAATACAATTGCTTCTTTTCATTAACGATGTTCACTATCCCCGTCAGGGTCGACTCCAACGCCTGTCCACAATCCAGTATCTGTACGCTTCCTACACTCCACTTAAGTGGGCCGACTCAAGTTCCCTGCACGTATTTTATAAATGTCAACCCCAAAGCTTCTTGCTATACAGGTTTTCAGGTTTGTTTTAACAATCTATCGTGTGGGTGATCTCTCGGCAATACTTTGAAGTATCATTCTATTAGAAGGGAAGAGAGATGAGTCCTGAGAAGAAAAGGAATGACCAAAAATGGCTATTATTTCATATGTTCTTGATAGAAAGCCCACTGTTTAAAAGACAACAGCAAAAGCCAAACATGTTTTCTAAAAATCTACATTTACTCTAGCTAAAAAAAAAAAAAAAAAAAAAAAAAAAAGGCAGCACAAACAAAACGTAGGAGGTATAAAAAGGGCCACATCAAATCTTGCCAAAGGTTTGTGTTTTACATAAAGCTGCAGTGGGGACTTCACAAAGGAAATCTCTGCACTTTTTATTTCTGGTTCAGAGGATTTACATGCTCTTTCTAATGATCTGGGCCTTCAGCACTGGGTAATGTCTCCCAGTGCCCAGCTTAGCGCTCATGCAAAATTGAAGCACTTTGGAAGCAGTTTAGTAGCTGCAGATGAATCTCAATGTGCAGGAAAAGGCATAATGGCTGTTTAGCACTTGCTAGGAGAAGCTGAGGAAATCAGGGGGAAAAAATCTATTGAACTTAAGCCATCTGGGAAGCCAACTGAGAGCGGCTGCATTAACAACGTGTTTACATTCCCATTGTGTTGCTAGGCCAAGCAAAAATAAGTGTGAGTGAGTGAGGGAGTGAGTGTGTGTGTGTGTGTACGGGAAATTATAAAGTAAGCTCTTCGGAGTGGACTGGCTGTTTTGGTTTGGCTTTGACAACTATGTGGGGAAAGAATTTATATGGGAAACATGGCCCCGAGAATGTTCGGGTCTTTGTGAGAAGGAATTACTGTTCAAGGGCAGGGGCTGGCGAGGATGCTGTGGGCACGAGGAAAACAAGCGTCCTGCAGAGCCTGGCTGAGCATTCCCTTCCCTTCTCTGGCCCAGAGTCAGGCAGCAGATTGGGACAGGCTTCAGGAAGCTGGGAGAGAACACTAGGCAAAGCCCTCATGGCCTGTCACGTTGGTCGTTAACTAGACACATCAACCAAATGAGGAAAATCCGCCAGGTGAATGCCTTTACTTCCCACCCCATCACTCCTCCTCACTGTCTCCACCATCGCTTCCTCTTTGCACTGTCATATCAAGTGAATTTTTCTCGACAGGTGCTGGGTAACTTTTGTGGGCTGGATGGTAGGTAGCTCTCCAATAATTTGTCTGTGTCTGAATCTCTGTCACCTATGAGTATTACCTTATTGGCAAAAAAACTTCTGTAGAAGTCATTAAGAACTTTTAAAAAGTTTATTTCTTCCATGAGGGAAAGAGACAGAGAAAGCAAAAGAGACAGACAGCACGCCCAAGAGTCTGACATAATAATCCGTCCCCAGTCAGTCCTGGATCATGGCCACACATGTGCCCGGAGTGTTCATGACGGTCTCTGGATGTGAACCTGGATCCTCCCCATATGGGTCAGTCTCTCAGCACTGCGTTTGACCACCACATTGCCATGTGGCCTCCTAAATAATGACCTTGAGGTAAGGAGACAGTCCTGATTATCCAAATCAGCCCTAAATCCAATGACAAATGTCCTTCTAAGAGGCATGCAGAGATGACGATGGATGGACAGGAGACAGCCATGTAAAGAGGGACGCAGAGCAGACAGGATGGGGCACAGGAATTGGGGGTGGCCACCAGAAGCTGGGGGAGCAGGGAACATCCTCCTCCAGAGTTCCTGGAGGAAGCACGGCTCTGCTGGATCTCAGACTTCCAGCCTCCAGAATGGCAAGAAAGTCAATTTCTCGTTGTAAGCCGCCCCCCTTGTGGTAATGCCTTGTGGCAGGCCTAGGAAAGCAGCAGGGTAAGGCCGTTTACCACGTCTCCAGGGCGAAAGAGTGGACTCAAGAATCCAACAGAGCATAAAGGTGAGCGAAGGCTGTTTGCCTTCTGTGTTCTCAGGTTTCACAGCTGCCCCACAATGGGTAGCGGAGCAGCCTTTGGGTCCCTGTGTCATTTCAAACAGGCCACATCATCGTCCAGGATCATTCAGGCTGCAGCCTTCAACAGAGGCATGTCATTCATCCCCGTGGTTCCTGGACTTGCCTTCCGAGAACATTCCCCTGGGTTTCTCCAGCTCAGTTCTAATTCACCGGAGCCTGAGAGTGCTGGCCACTTCCCTCTGGAGGCTGCTCTCCCTCCATCTGAGTACTTTAATAGGCAGGGACAGGAAAAGGACATTGAAGAAAGCAGGGGCTCTTGACCAGGTAACTCTACACCATGGGACTGCTGAGGGGGGTCATCAACTTATTCTCAGAACGAGAGGAAAACCGAGAAGTGGGAAAACACTGCTCTTCTTCTCCCTCTGTACTTTCTCTTGCTCCCTATAGACTGGGTTCCCCAGAAGTGTTGTAATCAGGTCTCCGTTATGTCTCTACTTACAGCACCAAGTAAAACATTTGGGTCATGCTTTTTGAATTGAATGTCGACATAGTTCCCTCTCTGCCACATTTTTGTGCAATAAATAATGCCTTTCTCATGCTCCAGGTTTTGAGCCTGGTTGTGTGTCAGCATTACTAAACAGCCTAAAACAAACAAACAGACAGACAAAGTTAAACCTATGTCCTGTTTCCAATTAAATCATTATCTTTGGGGCTGGGGCCAGGACATAGGTGTTTTCAAAAATCACCCCTGGTGATTGTCAAGTGTAGCCAGGGTTGACAGTTCCGGCCCTAATAGCTCCTTGCTGCTCTTGTCTTCATGTGCTGGGAAATTTCTTCCAGAACAGATTTTTATAATTAGGTTAAACTTTCAATGAAATTCGGAATGAGTCCAAGACTTTTCTAATCTGAATTGCTTTTCATTGCAAGAGATTATATTCCCTACATATGGTGTTTTCTTCTTTTGCCAGACCCTGATATTGGATTAACTGTAGCTCTCACATTGTACACACTGGTTTGGGGTCTCTAGATGTGCTTTTTTAGAAGGTCTGGCAAAAGTAGATATGTTAAACTACCTCAATGGACCTCCTAAGAGGGTCTGAGAATCAGCAGTTAAGAGATTTCTCAGAAGAGATGGTACATGGACAAGAAGACAAAACGATTCTCAGCTAGTGAAGGCCTCTCAAGTTTTAGTATTTGATATTCGTTCATTAACAACTATGGAATTCTTTTTATCTTTTAACATTTTATTTTTTTATAAATTTTTGCTATAGGGTATGTGTACTTGCCAGAGAGACAGAGAGACAGAAAGTGAGAAATCACTCCCCAGGAGGGATGGCCATGCTGCAATCCCTTCTTCTCCATTCTCCTCTCGGGATTTTGGGTATGCACCCGGTATAAGTTTCAAGCCACTGGATCCAGGACTACAAATGCAGTCAACCACGTGGGAGTCCAGTGCCTTAACCACTATGCCACTTGCTGGCCCCAAACTATGGAGTTCCTTTCAAACTAAACAAAATCTCTACTGCATTTTTAAAGTTGCCAAAATATTTTGGGCTAGAGAGAGAGAAAATAGCATTAGGATTTTGAACAAATAATTGAGAGAATAATGATACTAAGCTCTAGTGACACAGAAACTCAAATGGAATAAATGAGAATTCGTGACACACAGAATAAAAAGGTCTTCAGGGCCAGAAGGGTTATGGGTTCACGTCTGGAGACCTCCCTAAGCATGCTGGGCACACACAGGGCATGGTCTGTGGTGGCTAAAGCTGGAACCTGTCAGAACCTGTCAGTCAAGACCCTGTTGGGAGTACCGTCTCTCTATCTCTATCTCATCCATGGAAGAAATAAATAAGTGTTAAAAATAAATCTAAAGGGCATCAGCCTGGGTTACATATAACTTATAATTACCAAACAAAGTTATTTATATTTCACATAATAGGTTCATCCACCGAGATAGCGTACTTAAATTCTGGGGAAAAAGCTGTGGTTTTTAGGAAACTGACCCTGAAATTGTTTCTTGAGCTTCTTTAAATGTGATGCTTGGTCCATTTCATATTCTAACCCCAAACTATGTTAAATGTTCCTTTCTATGACATTAAAGTACAAGATTCTCCTGAAATCCTTCACGGATTTTAGATGAGCTTAGATTAAAAAACACATTAAAACTCTTCTTTTAAGGTTTTTGCCATAGAGGATGTGCATTCACCAGCGAGCAAGCGAGAGAGACAGTGAGAGGGAAAGCGAGAAATAGTCCCCCAGGAAGCACGGCCATACCACAATCCCTTCTCCTCCTTTCTCCTTCTGGAGTTTTGGACATGCATGCACAAGGGCCTGGTGTGACATTCAAGCCACCAGTTCTGGGATTCAAACTGTGGCAGGCCATGTGTGAATCCAGCACCTTAACCACCATGCCACCTGCTAGCCCCCACACGACAGCTATTAACAATTGTGCTGTTCTGGGACCAGCAGTTAGCGTAATGGCTATGTCACTGGACTCCCACGTAGTCAACCCCGGTTTGAGCCCCGGACCCGGTGGCTTAAAATCACACTGGGCGCGTGTGCGTGTGTGCCCAAGATCTCAAGAGGAGAATGGAGGAGAAGGGACTGCGGCATGACCATGCCCCTGGGGGGTAATTTCTCGCTTTCTGTCTCTCTATCTCTCTGTCTTTCTGGCACGCACACAAGCCCTATAGCAAAAACAAAACAAAACAAAACAAAACAAGAAAACAAAAACCACAATTGTGCTGTTCTCACTTTGAAGTCGGCCTATTAACACTCCAAGTCCAGCATAGGCAGGGTTGTTGGGCACTTGGAAAAATTGCCATGGCAACACAATCTCTAGTTTTGCTCCTAAAATGCCCTGTTCGGGTAGCAAGTAACCTAGACAAAGAATGGTCCTTGGACGTCTGCATCTTATTGTATCCTCTGTGTGGGCCTGAGGGTGAGTAGGACTTGATTTTATTTTCTGAATTTTGGGAAACATGCGTGCACACACACACCCACACACACACACAAATACATATGTATGCACGTACATATCTACTTATATGCATATTCTTAATTAAATGGTATTAATCAATGCTTTCATCTTAGCTGTAGGAAGACAGTGGAGCAATGTATTACAAGTAACCTTGCCCTAAGTGTTAATTGGAAGGGGAGAATTCCTTTGTGTTCATTACATTAAAAACTCTTGCTGTATAATTTTAGAAAATTTCAGTTTTCCCCTAATGAAACAAACTTGCTAAAATTACAGCACAAGGTGTGATGTTTTCTCACCTTTAGTTTGCAATCACATTCTAGGCCATCTCTATTCCACAAATATATTCTATTAGAATATTCTACAGTATGTAATTCAAGCATTAAAAAGCTTCCTCATGGGATAAATTAAATTAAAATTACAAAGTTCTGCAAATACAGTGTAGTCAAGGTCTTTGGAATAAGTATAGGATCTATACTATTGATATTTTCAAATGTAGAGTTATCAAAAATGATCAAACACAACTTTTAAGATAACAATAGATTAGAAACAAAAGGAATCTAAAGGTATAACCTAAACATTTTCCAGCATTCACTTTCACTTGGAAGGGAGGACAAGAATGGAAAGAATAGCCAGGTCTTTTCATAATAGGTGATCCCAAATCGTGCAGTTAGTGGAGGCTCATCTTCACAATACAATGGCAGTCAAAGCAGAGTTCTGAAACTCTGACTCAACCGAGTTTTGTAATTGCAGGTGAGATTCTGTTGTCCATGTTAACCCAGGTGTTTAAAGACAAAGTCAAGGTAAAATAAGGATGAATCAATTGAGAATACTATCAAATGAAGGACAAACAAAAGTATATAATTATATCATTCCGGATCGCTGATACTATGTGATGACTAACTGGTCACTGTTCTGCTGTGGCGTTAACAGGATAGCTCAGTGGAAAAGCCTTCATGTAGTACATAGATCCTTATCAATTTTCCATTTCTATTTACTCAGCCCTAGAGTCAACCTCAGACTGAAAAGAAAGGTTGTTAGTTTCTGGTATTGAAATAAGTACCTTTGAGAAGGAAATCAAATAAATAATGGATTCATATTCCACGATCATTTATCTTCATTGGTAGACAACTCTATTTCAGATATAAGGCTCTGTTTGTGCAAAGACTATACTGCCACGGACTTAAATAAAAAAGTATGCAATGAAGTGCAAATAGTTTCCAAATTTTATGCACCATTTACCAAAATAGAAACAAAACCCACCTAACTTCTTTTGAAAATGTGCACTCTGGTAATGAGAACTGAATTTAAAAGGACTATTTTCCGTGGAGAATAGACTGGTATGATGTGTATACTTAATGTGTAAAATAGCTCTTCCTAGAGAAAATTAAGCTATCTTGATGTATTCCACAAAGTGCCTATTCATGAAATATTCCAAATAAACACATCATTGGTACATCTCACTAAATTTCAGTTACTCAAATTTAGTAGGATGAATAGCTATAATCTTACAAAACAAACTTTCATTGCTCATTTCTTGTGCTTAGTGATTTGTGTTATGAAATTGGAAAAGATCAAGCTTCACAAAATATAAGCCATATTATTCCAATCCAACTGAAAAGAGACATTATATATATATATATATATGTACATATATATATGTGTGTGTGTATATATATGATTATATATATAATGTTATATTATACATGTATGTACATCTATGAATATCTTCCATAACATATAACATTGAATTATTGGGTTGTCAGAAAAGTTATGACATATTTTTCTATACCTATACTTTTCTAGGCAAAATGCATCATGACTTTTCTGATGATCAAATTTAAGAAATTGTGATTTTTTTTAATACCTTGGGAATGGTGGAATAATGGTAATCTCAGATAGATGAACCTAATACACATATATAATTAATAAAAGGAGTACAATAAAAATATTACAAATAAAAGAAATGAGGATATGTTTACTTATGACTTGGGGTTTTATAGAAACATTCAACCGTAAGATTGGATTTTAAATATTTCCTTAAGTATGAGTAGGATTGTAACAGTTGGAATAAAGGGAAGTATGGTAAGAGCAATAACACATTTATTCATAAATATTTATTGAGTACCTACTAAGTAACTGCTGTGATCTGAATGTGTCTCCCAAAATTCATGCGTTCAGATTGGTTATGAGGGGATTAACAGGGTGAAAGCTTAATTGAACTATCATGTTAAGAGGTGGGGCTTTTGGGAGGAGATTAGGACCAGGTGGGGCCTCGTGATCGGAAACTCATCGGTTTACAAGGAAACACAGACACAGACATGCTTATACACAAGCTCTTGCCATATGATGCTCTGTGCCACCTTGGGACCCCATCAACAAGAAGACCTTAACCAGATGTTGCCCTTTGACCCTGGACCTCCAAAACTATGAGTTAAACAAATCTACATTCTTTATCAATTATCTAGATGGAAGTATTTTGTTATTAGCAACACCATGGACTATAACATTACCCAACCATTTTAAGCATGGAACTGGATCAGAAAAAGGAAAGACCTAACTCCCAATTTCATCGAGCTTACTCTTCAGTTTGCAATGATTAGACTGAAGAGGACAGAGAATTTAGGAAAGGAAATGGGATAACTATCTTTTCAAGTATGTAAGATTAATAAGAGGACGGGATGTGACCAAACTTAATTTTTAAAGTTTTGTATGACATACATATGTCCACAAAGTAAAGACATCAGAAAATTGTTTATACAATTCGTTAAGTTTAACTAAATGACTTTCCACAGTCCTTATGAAGTTTCTATAATTCTAAGACACAAAAGTGTAAAGAAAAAAGTGTCTGTATAATTTAATAAAGTTTATTCCAATTCCCCCTAATTTCCCTTTGAAAATGCATGAGCAGCATTTTCAAAATCATGTCCTGGTGTGACAGTAATGTCTCATCATATTTTAATAGAGGTTCTGTGAAGGAGTTCAGTTGCCAAATAGCAAACAGGGTTTTTCTATCACAGAACTTTTCTAAATGTATATGCTAATATACATTTGGTATGGTCTGAATGTTCATATCCTTCCTTCTCCAATTCATATGTTGAAATCCTAACTTCTTGGGTGATGGTATTAGGAGCTAGAGCCTTTGGGAGGTGATTAAGTCATGGGGGTAGCCTCATGAATGGAATTACTGAACTTACCATAGAGGCAAGAGAAGGACTCTTTGCTCCTTCCAACATGTGAGGACACAGAGAAGGCACTATCCAGGAGAAGTGTATCCTTACCAGTCACTTACACTCTGGCACCTTCCTCTTGGACTTCACAGCCTCCAGATCTGTGAGAAATAAATTTCTGCTATCTAGTCAATGGGATTTACTATAGAAGCCCAACAGAATAAGACAAATTTATACTTTTCTCTAAAAGCGAAATGTAACGACAGTAGTGGGTCCTAACTTATGTGACCACAAAGCTTTTGTGTGGTAGTTTGTTTTCTGAAATAATTACTATTAAGAACTGACAAAATGCTGGTGATCTTTGAACATGGTTTAAGAGAAAAAACAAAATTGACTTATCACATACAGCACATGTGGTAGACAGGAAACTACTACAATGAAGCAAGAAAGTTTGATTAGAAAATAAATATACAGGAACCTTTGAAGATAAGATCATGGAGGGTGAGTGTTATTCCATAGACAAAGGGAAGTTATTATGTATTTTCAAAAAGTAAAATGACAACCTGGACCTATGCTTTAGGCCTATAACTTCCAGGAGAATGGAGAAAGACGCAAACCAAGATAGCACAGGGGGTTACTTAAATAATCTAAGAGGTATATAATAAAGGTCTGTACTAGAGGAGGAGAAGCAAGACTAAAAACAAGGATGATTTGAGTGGGAATTGGTAGTACTTGGCGATGTCTTCGGTTGTGAACCTGAGATTTCTACTTTTGGTGCTGAGATGGAATGAGGTAACTGAAGTAGAGCACAAGAAGAGAAAGCATTTCACTTGTGCCACTCTGCAATGAACGGAGCCTGAGTAAGACAACTAGCTCTGGGAAAGCTCCATGTTCCAGTAGAAGGTTCAAGTAGAGAAACTCCATGAGGTTCAAGTAGAAGAAACTGACTTAATTTGTGCTTTATTATAGCTTCTTCATCAGTTTTTCTATTTGCTTCTTTTTTTGTTAAAGCCCACTTTTTAGCTCATTGGCCAAATATTAAAGACCTTCAAAAATAAAAAAAAAGAATCATTTGATTTCTTTTATCCTAAGCACTAGGTTATGCTATTACTGTAGACACACCAAGGCCTACATGTGGAAAATCTGACACAAGGCAAGGAAACCAGATAAAAGACACATATTTTACTGACATTTTCAACCAGACTTTCTCCTGAGAAGAGCGGTAACTGCATTGCGCATCTTGGTTTTTGGACTAACCATTCTGTGTTCAGTAGTTACGGCAGAATTTAGGAAGACACTGGGAATACAACCAAGAGCAAGTTCTGGGGAGTAAAGAGCCTTGGTTCCTATCTCCTTCTCGTTCTGTGATTTCTCCTGTGATTAGCCTCACTTTCCTCATTTCAAAAGAAGGATCCCAGACATTATCCCATAAACTTGTTGTAATCACTAAAAGTGCAGTGAGTGGCCAGATCTGAACAAACCACTACTGACTTTTAAAGTAGATATGGTCTTTGCGCTGACGCTGCAGGGCAAGCGAAAGCTCTAACAAAGACGTAATCTATTGTTGCACTGCAGGGCAGTGTAAATTAAAGGAAGCTGTGTGTCAGCCACAGAAGGCCAGGAGAGACTTTTTAGAACCACTGGGCACAAGATGCTCCCCGTTGACAATAGAAAATACCTGGCTCTACCTTTGGTTTTTCCCTCCCCCCACAGCTCTATAAAAGAATAAACCTGGTAGTGACTCAGAGCTATGGCGATCTCCATTAGACACGCCCGGACTGCCCGATCTCCATTTTTCTCTACTTGTGTGTCTGCCTGTCTGTTCTTTCGGCATCCACCGCCACTCCCACTTGAGGTCCAGATCCATGCCTTGCAGGCCAAGGCACACAGGCACATAAAGATGTTCAGTATAAAGCCTAAATGCTTTTGATCTTTGTTGTGTTGGTGTTATTGATATTGTCTGCTAATTGGAGAATAATTAAAGATAATACGGGCAAATCCAAGGGATTATAAGAATTTCAAAACAACTGTGGTTTTCTAAACTCCCTTGCTTCTTTACAGAGGAATAATATTTGCTTTGAGATGGTGGATCGTAGGTACCATGGAAACAAGAATTGAAAAGACTTCAGGTAAACAGAAAGCAAGCAGCCAAGCCTGAGTTTTTAAAAATGTAACCATAAAACTTTGAGCAGATCAAGATTTCTGTGGAATATTGGTATTTCCAAGAGTTTTGAATATTGAAAATTTCTAAACCATCTAAAATATGCTGCTTTCCAATTTTCCAGTTTTTAAATTAGAAATATGCAAGAGATGCAAATGTGGTTTAAATGACAGAAAGGCAAACAGTAATGGTAACCAATGGTCTTTAATTAGAACATTTTGTGATGATCAATGGTATATCCCTCCTTAATGAGTACAAATAATCATTTGCTTGATACTTCAAATTAAGAGAGTCTATTCACTGGCTTCATAATTTGAATGGAATAAATTTGAGAGTTGGAGAAGGTCTTTTCATTTTTTTTCCTCTCTTTTATTGTTTTGTGGTTTTTCAGTGTAAAGTTTCCTTTGATAGGGATTTTACTGAATGTGGCTGATTTTTCTTAGTTGCAATGGAATACGTCTGATTGCCACTAACTATGCATCCAAATGTTACTCTAAGGAAAAGGTATCTGTAAAAACAAACTTGTTTGCAATGACTTTTCTCTGTCCTATCATCTGAGAACCAATTTGACTTTTTAAAAACCAAGAAAATCTTCCTTATCTGCAATATATTTCCAGACTTAACACATTCGAACATTTCTTGCAATTATGTCTATAGTCAGATTATACTAAACTGGAGAGGTGAGGACCAAGGTTGCAGATAAATCCAATTTCAGGGAAAAAAACATACAAAACAAAACATCACAAACAAAAAATCAGAATTGTTCCATTTCAATTCCATTCACAATGTTTCTAATCTCACAGGAAATCAAAGAGTTCTAATATAAGAATCCTACAAATTTTCCCCCAATATTTGTCTAGACTGAAGATTTATGACAGCAGGCAAAAAGATGCAATAAAGTGATGTGGCCTTTTTTTCCCTCAGATTTCATAACTTATTATGAAAATAATACATTCACAGCATTGAAAAAAAGTCAAAGTCTCTTTATCACCCCAGATTCTAAGCTGTCAGATGCTCATATATTGCTCCAGAAAATTCCAATATACATACAATACATACACATCTTTCTTCACACAATGGAAAAATATCATGTGCAGTGTTCTGTATTTTGGTTTTCAAGTAAAGTTTTGAGTGATTTTTTTCATTGCTTCACATATGAAGAAATCTCATTATCTTAAAAAGCATCACAATATTCTTTAAAGTAATAATATATTCAATTTTATTTATTATTATCATTTTAATTTAACCAGAGAGAGAGAAAAAGAGAAAGCAAGCCACTAAGTCCAGGACTTGAACTGCAGTCAGCCCTGTGGAAGTCCAGTGCCTTAACCACCACACCATCTGCTGGCTCCAAAAAGCATCACTATATTGTATCCTAAGGATGAACAGTCCTTGATATGCTACTGTGGGAAAGGTACAATGAACAACCTTACATGGGAGTCTTTGTGCACATTTGGAATTTTGCTTTTAGATAGTTCTTAAATTTGTAATTATTCAGTGAAAGGGTGACATACCTTTCAACATTGATTGTACTTTCACAATGGCTTTCAAAAAGATCAGACCAATTTATACCTCTATCTTAACAACATAGCTTTAAATGCTTATTTACCATTTGTTCTCTCTTTTTTTTTTAAGAGTTTTTTTGCTATAGGGTGTGTGCGCTCACCAGAAAGAGACAGAGACAGAGAGACAGAAAGTGAGAAATCACCCCCCCCCGGGGGGGGGGGGGATGGCCACGCCACAATCCCTTTTCCTCCATTCTCCTCTCGGGATCTTGGGCATGCACGCACACGCACCCAGCGTGAGTTTAAGCCAACGGGTCCGGGACTCGAACCGTAATTGACTATATGGGAGTCCAGCGACATAGCCATTATACTAACTGCTGGTCCTCTTCATTTGTTTTCTTTTCCTGAATCTCCATCTTCCTCTCAATTTTTACTGGTTTTTTTTTTTTTTTTTTTTTTCTTAAATGTAAAGAGCTAGTTGTGTATTAATTAAATTAGCCCATTGACCAATATATAGCCACAGATATTATAACTAGCTTTTATTTGCCCTTTGACCTTGTTTGTGGTTTTCTTGCTTTGGATATTTAAATTTAATAACACCTACTAATAGGTTTATAGATTTTGTGTTTTAACTGAAAAGGCTTTGTCTATCATGAAAATCAATCAACTAACCAAGAAATTTTCAAAATTTTCTCCTAGTGATGATGGTAATGTTAACAATGGTGTTGAAAAAAAAGATGATGACTTTAAGCCCTAACATCTAGAATTTATTTCTAAATCATATAATACAATCCAAAATTTATTTATTTTTCTATTTTCCCACTTCGAATCTTGTCACAATCCACATACTGAATAAACATTTTTCTCAGTGGTTGAAAAATGTATCTTTATCACATTCTAGAAAGTTTTAAGCATTTGAGTATTTCTTGGTCTCTATTTTCAGTAGGTTAATCTGTGTGTCTTGGCCTTTGCTAAAATCAAACTCTTTTACTTTCTTTTTCTTTCCAATATATTTATAAAGAACTGGAGTTTTCTCATTACTATTTCAAAATTCAGAATTTTTAAAAATTGTTTTTGATACGGAACCAGCAGTTAGCGTAATGGCTATGGACTCCCACGTAGTCGATCGCGGTTCGCATCCCGGACCTGGTGGCTTAAACTCATGCCGGGTGCTTGTGCGTGTGTGGCCAAGATCCCGAGAGGAGAATGGAGGAGAATGGATTGCGGCGTGACCATCCCCCCTGGGGGGTGATTTCTCGCTTTCTGTCTCTATGTCTCTCTCTCTCTGTCTGGCGAGTGCACGCGCCCTATAGCAAAAACCTCTCCAAAAAAAAAAAAAAAAAAAAGAATTATTTTTTATACAATATGGGTGATCTTGCTGATTTCTTTACAAACAGGTAATATTTGAAAAATATTCAAGAACAATATGTCTTTTCATTTACTTAAGTCATGGCTTTTTTTTTATTCTGAGCAAAATTTAAAATGTTCTTTTCTAAAATTCTGCAAACTATTGCTATTTCTAAATTATATCTTTTATTACACTTTAATTTGAATTAGCTATCTGTAAATGGAAAAGCTAATAGATTGTGTAAAATTGTTAAAAGCTACTTTTCTATATTCTTTGATGTTACCATGTTTCCTTTCAAACTGCATGAATTTTCAAAATATAAAAAATGATACCAAAAATGATAATTTGCATAAATGATTATTTTCACTTTCTTTACAGTTTTTATCTCTTAATAATTTGTGTTGTCTAATAGCACTGGCTAGCACTTTAGAATAATACTGATATCTATGGACATCTTTCTCTTTTTCCTAACTTTAAAAGTAATATGTATATGCTTCTATAAGGTTGTTGGGAAATACATGATGCATTTTCCTATGCAAAAATGCATCATGACTTTCCTAAGGACCCAATAACATGTCAACATTTCGTTGGAAGCTAGATTTCTTGTACGGTTTGGATAAAAATGGAAGCTGACAAAAAACTATACTGTGTTCAAATCCACCCCTGAATCTTAGAAGAACTGTATGCATATTGGAGCTCCCAAATTTTCCCTTATCTATCCATCCTGAATTTGAATAAAAACATGTCAAATATCTTATAGTGATTTAAAAAGGTAGTTCTAATCATTGGTGTATGAAACAACTAATTATGTGTAGAAGTAATGGAAAATATTTTCCAGAAAGGAAATTTCTCTGTGTGTGTAGGAAATCTCTCTCTCTGTGAACATATGACGTTGGTAGAAATTCTTAATATCAGAGCATTTTTGTTTGTATTTATACCATCCTATATAGACATTTCCATAAATTTACTCAAGATAAACTTTAATATGCTGTCACCCTCACTTTAGCTTTTATGATCTCTTTTTTTCCTCTTATCATTAAAAGCTTATGTATCTGAAGTCTTTACAAACAAATGAGCTGAAACAAATGAAACTCAATTCACTAGAGATTCTGAAGACATATGGTGGAGTCATCTTCTGAGTAATTAGACCAAGAGGTGAGACAATTCCCTGAAGTAAACTTACCCAACAATCGGATACCCGGTTATTTCTGTAGTCATCAACTTGTCCGCAGTGACCATATTGAGTCACAAACTGATGGGCAATTATGTAGAGTTACCACCTGATTTTCCAAAGCCATTTATGTTCCAGAAGTACATGCCCATGTGCTTTTTAAAAAAAGTTGCTTCATCTTCATTCTCTCAGTCTTTTCTGTGGTTTTATGTCCCAACATCTTACTATGCTCTTTATGTTGTTGGGAACATTGGAAGTAGATTTCCCTTAAATGCTGGTCTCTACTAGCCTCAGGTTAATCTATCGTGGGCATAGATATAAGTTACTTACAATTTAAGTTTTGAAAACATGTATCCATGGAAAGACACATGTCTTTACAATGTAAAAGAACTCTAGGATTCCACAACTATCCTATGTTACTCATTGTGGAATTAAAAAAAAAATGGTATCAAAAAGTTTCCTTTAAAGCCATTCTAAATCCCACATGTTATTCAAATCGACTTCATCTTTTCTATGCCTTCAGTATTGTATCTCTGAAAGTTCTATTTACAGAGCAATAAAGACAGGAGTTTTAACTCTGATCAAACCCATCAGAAAGAGGTTCTATTTACTATGTCTGTTCCTGAATCCTACACTATCACTGTTCTCGGCCACTCTCAACTTTAGATAAGAGAAAGTTAGATTCGTTTCTCAATATAGGTTAGGGACACAGACTACTCTGAATCTACACTTACTAATTCCTTTAGATGTGTAAGGAGAAAGTGTGCATGTGAATTAACATTTGACAGCAGTGTAAACAAGTTTAATTTATCCTGAGTTGAACACGCTCCCCAGAAGTCAGGATATTTAGATCTGACTATTACGCAAGTGAAACACATAAATATTTTACTCTTGTGTTTAACATCAGTTCGGGCTATTCACTCACGTTATTTATCTTCTTAAGCATAAGCCATGCTTTAATTTCATGCAATCCAGTAAGAGTCCGGTCAAGATTTATTTATCACATTTTACTTTTCAATGCATGGGACAAAATCACCAATCTTAACCAAAGAGATTCAGAACTTTTTGCCAACAGATAAATCCATTTTCAATTTCACTAACTAAAATAGCAGCATGACAGCAGGCTGAGGTGACTGACTCTTGAACTGCATTCCAAGTGCAGTTAAAAAACTCACCAGAAGTTTCATCCACTCTCTCGTCGACGATGTGGTCCTTCTGATGAACCCATTCGCTATTGCACTTGAAGTAGATCTGCGTGGCAGGGCTGGCTTTACAATACAGGTTCACAGGCTTATTCTTCACAATGTAAGCTTCTTCGGGCTCAATAAGGAAATGTGGCAGAGGCTCAGGTGGATCTGATGGAAAAGTTTCTGGGAGCTCATGAAAAAAGTCGTCATCTAGTAAACAAGAAGAAAGTAGAAGATGGTCAAAACATCGTTAACAACTTGCCACTCATTTCAAAATAAAGACACAGAAAGGAATTCACTGAGTGACTTGAGTGCCTGTATGTACCAGGCAGTATGTTGGTTGAAATGAAGGATCTACATTACTGTTCTCATTTTTACACACAGCAAACCTCAACTTCAGGGAGGATAAATAAGTTGACCTGAGCACACAGGTAGTAAACAGCAGAACTGGGATTAGAATTCTAGTTTGTCTTACTCAAAAACTGTTATCTCCCTATCACTCTAATTTCCACTATACAATGTACAATGTTATCCTTGAGAGTTGTCAAAAACGAGAGTGATGCCATTAGAAAAGTCTGTTTGAGGAACCTAAAGCTCTTAGATAAACCTTAATTCCTTTATGAGGTTCTGGGTAGGAACACTAGAAACTTTAATCAGAGATCTTTAAAATCAGATTCATATCTATCCTTATTTTCAAAAGAGGCCATTTGAGGGAACCAGCAGTTAGCGTAATGGCTATGTCGCTGGACTCCCACGTAGTCGACTGCGGTTCGCGTCCTGGACCCAGTGGCTTGAAACTCACGCCGGGCGCGTGTGCGTGCGTGTCCAAGATCCTGAGAGGAGAATGGAGGAAAAGGGATTGCGGCGTGACCATCCCCCCTGGGGGGTGATTTCTCGCTTTCTTTCTCTATGTCTCTCTCTGTCTGTCTGGTGAGCGCACGCGCCCTATAGCGAAAAACCTCTCCAAAAAAAAGAGGCCATTTGATAAATATTCATTCATTCAGCCAAAAAATATTTCATGAACTCAGAATTAGGCTCTGTACTAGAAATATAGATGATAATATTGTCTGTTAGTTAGCCATAGTAGAGCCTAGATCCTATAAAGATTACCTGATCTTATTCAGAAATTACAGTAGTTGCCCCAATCTATAGTTTTGCACACCATGGCTTCAGTTACCTGTGGTCAACTGCAGTCCAAAAATAGGTGAGTATAGTACATAATATATTTTGAGAGAGTAAATGAGGGCAACCACATTAATATACCTTTTGTTATAGTATATATTACAATTGTTCTATTTTATTATTATTGCTGTTAATCTCATTGTTTTTCATTTTAAATTTTAACTTTATCATAGGTATCATGTATAGGGAAAAACACAATAGGTCATTTATCGGGTTTGTTACTAAGGTTTCAGGTATTCACTGAGGAACTTGGAATATATATATATATATACCCTACGGATAAGGGGGTGGGATAACTGTATACCTCAAGTGTCATACGGTGATATATGACTAGTAAAACCTATTTTCACTGGAATATTATTGAATGTTATTATAAGGAACAATGGTCTAACTTTTATGGAGCTGAAAATTAGCAAACAAATTACTTCCACCCTGATGCTCCAACAACATTGAACAACAACAAAAAGCTAAACTCCACTTGAGATATTTGCACATTTAATTCCCTAAGTTGATGAAGTGTCCTAGGCTAATATGGAAAGTTAAAATTCCACGGTCAGAATTTAAAAATATACAAGGTCTTTGTAAGTACATATATTCAGTAGTAAATATGGTATTCGTAGAGACTGGTTGGTTGCTCAGATTTTACGCTGGAACTCACTTCCTTACTCATTCCGTTGTTGCCCTGTCTGAGGAGCTAGCCATTGGTGAAGCAAACATCTGTCTGCTAAGAGACCTGGCCTGGGACTTCTTTCATTCAGGCTGTGGGAGAGCTGCCTCAGTAATGATGCCAATCTCTGCCAATCTGTACTGCAGTAAAAATTGGCTCTGCTTGCATCACAGACACAACTTGTTTTCAAAGCTGCTCCACCATTGGAAATTCCTGACACTGGAATGTAAATGATACTTCCTACAGCTAGCTTGCTTTCTCATTTTACCTCTTTAATTTGCTTTTTTCTGGCAAGGCATCATTTCTAGTTTTTCCATTGTTGAACATCAAGGGCCCAAACTGTCAGTTTACTAAAGAATAACCTTGTTTCCATCAATTTCAACTCCTTTAGTCAATATGCAAGAACACTCAAGACTGCTTAAATAAACATAGCTCAGAAAGGCAGAGGGACGAGAAACTGAGCTATTGACAGATCCATCAGCACAAACGGATGGCTTGAAGGCCTCAGTCAATCTTTTTTTTTCTTCTAAAGCACTTACTGTTATGTGCGATGATGGACAGTGCTGATAATCAATAAAGTGCCACAAAATATAAGATCCAAATTCTAGAGAAGGTTAGCTATGGTTTTTTAATATTATTCATAAAGGCAGAAGGCCAACTAGATTTTATTTATTCTTTTTTACTATGGGAATATATTTGTACATACAAAAACATGTGGACGCATTTAACAACTATGTATTTAACTATGCAAAGTAGAAGTCCTTTCTTTCAGCCAATATTTTAGATGGTGGAACTTGTTCCTTTGAAAGGTATAATTGCAAAATATCCAATAATCATATACCACTTTACCATGTTCAATAACATAGCAAAGGATATGTTTGTATCCTATAAAAGACTTCCTAGAGAGGCACTAAAAATGGACTACCCTACTTTGCCAAAGCATGGCTACCATTCTTTTGCTTATTTTATTGTAAATTACTGAAAAGATTAATGGAAGATGAGAAGATCACACATATGTTTTCAAGTCAAAATGGACTCCGTGAAGTGCTGGGAATAAAATGTAATGATTTATTAATGTATTTAGAAAATCCATGAAGAAACTAATTTTGTATTTCAGTAATTTGGAGTTTTAAAACATGCTCATCTCTACAAGTAAATAGAAATGAACCTGTATCTTGGTTGGAGGTTTCATACAGTATTGATTGTTTCCGTGTCTATTAACACGTAGATACAAGTTACTAAGAAATGATTCTCTCATTAGACTTGTGTTCATGTGATAGACTCGTGTTTCCTTTACATGACATCCTAATCTGTGTGGAACCTATTTCTTAAAGCTGATCTACAGAGATGCCTTAACCAGTTACGGTATAGTCATTTGTTAATTCTTTTTTATAATATTTGTACAGTATATTCAAGTCTGTGCTTTGGGAGAATGTACATTAGGCAATATAATATATCACTTCTACCACTCATCCCAGGTATTGAAAAAGACATTAACAAAGACAAATTAATAAAGGCATGGATAAAAACAATGGAAGACCCTGCATTATAGATATGTACAGTGGGATAGATATGAGAAAATGCAAATAGGTTGGTTATCAGTGGCTCCCAGGTTGTCGTGAAATTCTTGCATTTTCCACTTGCAACAGATAGTCTGCGTACCACAGCCACCATGAAGTTGGCCCAGAAAATGGCTTCCCTACCATCTGGTTAAGAAAACAATGAGAGAAAGACATGTGTGGGCACTAATTTCTATATAAGGAAAATTTTCATAATTATATTTTCAAAATAGTCTTTTTATGAGATTTTATCTTAAAAGTGTTCTTTTGTGGGGGTGATGACAGCAACATTAAACCAAGCACTGATCCTATGAGATAGCACAGGTCACACGCTCAGAAAGCTGCCTTGTGCACAAATACCAGTTAATGAAGCATTCCAGCTCATGGAAAGTTTGAAAAATAACATGTTTATGAGGAGATTTGACTTTTGGAACTTTTTTTAATGTTCCCAGTTTCCTATGGTGATTAGACATTCTCTAGAAGGAGACATGGTTTTCAGACCGAGAGACTCAGGCTTCAATCTGGTGCGTTTGAATGGTGTGCAAGTGAGGAGGTACAATTTTATCCATCCATGGCCTTCCCTTGGGATATAGTCCAGTGCCTGCTCCATAGACCTAATCAAAGAAGAATAATTCCTGCCAGTTAAAGTTAACTCTTTCAGGGCACCAAAGGACTGTTGTATACATGGGGATTGGAGATTCTTTTGTTTGTTTGTTTTTTGTTTTTTGGAGAGGTTTTTGCTACAGGGTGCGTGCGCTCGCCAGACAGACAGAGACAGACAGAGAGACAGAAAGTGAGAAATTACCCCCCAGTGGGGAGGGGACTGGAGATTCTACCTGGAGCTGGAAGACTATTGACAGATCAGTTCCCAGCGTGCAATTCATTTTGCTATAAAAAAGCCCATCTTTCTTATACTGTTAAAGTCATGCTGCAAAACCAGAAGCTATAAATGAACAAGTTTGACTCACCCCCCCCCCCCACCCCCCACCCCCTACACCCCCTGGCTCCCAAGTGTGCAGGTCAGTAAGTGCATCCTTTAAATCCCTTATATCCTCATAAAAATATCTGAAGGGGTGATAACAGAGTGATATTTCTGAACAGCAACTTCAGAGTCTTCTCCTATTTCTGGCAACATGTGATAATTATCCTAAGGTATATTTGTATAAATGGATACCCTCAATTGCTGCCATTGACTGTATAAGGCTATTTGGCCAAAATAACTTGGTTAAATAGCCAAACAAGTTTTCTACATGTAGTTTATTCAAGTTAGCAAAGTAAAATTTCCAAAGTTGCTTTTGTTCCCTACATTGAATTCAGTATTAAAGTTCTAACTGCCTTTTATGATTCAGATGTAACATTATTATTCACGTCCTCCTCTAACATTTGACTTAATTTTCTGCTTTCCTCTATTACTAATGACATTCCAATGGTCCTGCCATTTTTTATCTCAATATCAGTAAATCTCAGTATTTTTTTCTGTTATCTTATATGGGCTTTTGCTTCTTCATTTATATACAAAAAGAGAAAGCTTTGTACCATGTATTATTTTTATAGACTTTCATTCCCCCTAATTCTTGACAGGAAAATATTATGCTATGAACATCAATCTAGAAAGCTTTAGGTTGCTGGTTTTATTGCTATATATCAAGCCTTAATTTTCATCAACTTAATACATAAGTTTCTATATTTCTGAATCATAATACTTAAACTATTATTGCTTATATCATAAAATATAGGACCATTATCTCTTTGTCTGAGACCTGAAGCGTATTCTTCTGAAATGGAATTTACTTCCAAATGATTCAGGAGCAATTTAAAATGAATGACTGCAAAGCTAATTTTATCTGCATTTGGCTACCCATCCATCAGAGAGATAATTCATGATATATTACAATGAAAGGCAGCTGGAATTAACTATTTGAATGAGACTCCAGCTTATTTTTAATATTTTGATTAAAATATCCTTTGGAAGACAAAGAGTATCGTCTATATTTCAAGCAACATGTTAATGGGTTCGTCATTTAAATTCGAGTAGTTGAATATATAATGCCTTAATGTATTGTACAATTTGGAGGGTACTGAATGATTTCTAACTTTGAAAGAAAACACTTCTTTCTTTGCCTTTAAAGGAAAACTTGCCAAGTCATGCCCATACATTATTAATAGCAAGATAAAGTTAACACCCTACTAGACGTGCACTTTCCTCTGAAACAGATGTACCTGCTTCTGCCCCAGTTTAAGTCTTTAGGAGCTCTGACTTTTACTAATCCAAATCCTCCTAAGTATTTTGCCACCTTCCCCATTTACCTCTGCCACGTAGTTTATATTATGCTCATAAAAGAAAATTTTAAGACCACATTCATTCCCTTCTTCAAATAAATGTTAAAGTGCAAGGGAAATAAAGCTGGTACAATTTCTTTTTGCTTCCCAGATTAGCTTAAAAATAGTGAATGATTGATGAGGAGTTGAGAAATGTACGTTTGCATATGCTGGCCAGGGTATAAATGGGTATGAGAATAGAGAGAACTTGACAATATAAAGGAAAATGTAATCCCTGCATACCTCCAAATAGGCTATTCTACTTCTTCAAATCCACATTAGAGATAACAACTTCAGAGTGTAAACATGTATGCACAAAGATGTTCATTGCACCGTCGCTTATCACAACAAAAGACCTGGAATTAACTATTTGAATCAAAGTTAGAGTGACCACCCATCAACTGAGGAATGGCTAAATAAGCGAAGTAGAAATCCTTTCTCTCAGGCACTGTTTTAGAAGGTGAAATGTGTTTCTCTGAAAGACACAAGAGAACACTGGCCAATAAAAGGAGGAGGAAGATTTGTATGTGTTGACCTAAATGGACTTTCAGTATTTTCTAAGGACATAGAGCAAACATTTGGCCTATTTGTATAGGGTTATACCACTTTTTAAAATATGAAAATTAGAGGCCGGCCACTGCACGGTGGTTAAGCAGGCTGGATTCCATGTGGCCCACTGTACAGCTCGAATCCCAGACCCAGTAGTTTGAGAAACACACCAGGGCCCGTGTGTCTAAAATCCTGGAAGGAGGGAGAAATGGAGAAGAGGGGGTTGCAAGGATGACCATTTCCCATGGGGGTGCTTTCTCACCTCAGTCCTTCACCTGTCTTTGTGGTGAGCACATGCACTCTCTGGCATATTAAAAAAAGAAATGAAAAGATAGCGGGAAGGAAGGAAGCACCATATATTTGCAGGTGGCTAAACAATAGGTCACAAAAAGCATAAGGGAATGTCTAAAAGGTGATGCACAAAAAATGCTAAGATTCATTACTTCTGTGGAGAAAAACCGGACAGCATTAGGGGAACTTTTACCTTCTGTTTGAAGTTGGTTTTTCAAAATCCTAGATTATGGATGATTTTTATGTTATTTTTTTTCTTTTGAGATTTTATTCACATAAAGGGATAGAAAAAATGAAATGTTCTCATGTGTAACCCATTCTTCAACCCATGGAAGACTCTAAAGATGATGTGAAAATTCGGAATTATATTCACACGGCACAAGTTGATCTCTTTACTAGAAAACTCTCTGCGATGGTCAATTTTGTGTGTTTACTTGACCAGGCTAAAGTTCCCAGTTATCCACTCAAACATTAATCTAGGTGTTGCTGTGAAAGTATTTTGTGGATGTGGTTAGACCTACTCTCTGTAACCTTAAGTAACAGAGATTGTTTTAGATAATCTGGGAGTGGCTGATTTATTCATCAAAATTGAGGCTTCCCATCTAGATTAGTGTCTGACTAAATAACTGGGGACTATAACCTGGGAAAGCTGAAAGCAGAGTCTCCCCACAACTTCATCTCCACCCTCTATCATAACTCTTAGTCATTCTTCAGATACCAGTTTTAACATTCCTTCCTTTTAAAAAAAGAAATATTTATCATTATTATTTTTATTAATATTTAATTATGGAGGGTATGTATACTCAATAGAGAGACCCAGAGAGACAGAGAGCAAATGTGAGGAATTAAGCCTCCAGGTCCAGGACTTGAACTGCAGTTGGCCATGTGTACAGTATTCTCAACTGGACTGGTCTGAGGTGTATTTCATGTTGGGTACATTCTCTCTACAAGCTAAATGATGTATAATGGTGGAATGTATAAAAAACAATAATTTTTGAAAAAGTATGGATCTAGTTCTCACATTAAAAAAATTATCTTTATCTTCTATGCAAGTGTTAATGCAGTCTATCATGAGCCTGTATGGCCTCAGACTAAATGTATTCCTTCACCAGGTAACTGAAGTTGAATCTAAAACACATGTGAATGGGAATAATATGATACATCTAACTATAACGCCCTTTAACTTTCAGCCTCATTTGACACTTGACTTCACCACACTACTCTCTCCTTCTGGAAACTTCTCCCCTCTTGGGGACTGTGCATTAGCATGATACTGCTTCCTATCCTACCTCCTCGACCTTTCTCTTTTTCCTTTGCTGCCTGAATACAGTCAAATACTTACCAAGGTTTCTACTTTAGTCTCTCCCTCGGGTACCTCATCACGACAGTGGCTTCAATTATCAGATCATGTCACACACATAACCTTCCACTCTTCCCACCCCCTGGCTTCCTGAAGTCCTTCAATGCGATGCCTTTGCATTGACTGAGAATGAAGTCAGACTCCTCACCAGGGCCAAGAAGGACCCACCTGATCTGACAGCTGCCAGCCTTGCTGGCTCATTTTCAGAAAGTTTCACCACCAGGCTTGAGCCCGACAGACTGATGTTTGTATCTCTGAACACACCAATCCCATCCCCACCCTAGGAAATTTCCACTCGTCCTTCATTGCTCTAGGAAGGGCACTCCCTTTCCTTCTTCCCATTAAGGTTTTAGCTCATGGTATCTTCTGGTCAGATATTCGTGACCACCAATCTTAAGTTGATGCCGCCTTCCAAGAACACTTCATTCTATTTGAATTCTTATCTCCTTTCACTGTCACAAATTAGCTTGTTTACTAATTGTTTACATTATTTCCTTTCCCATGAGACTCCAAGGTTGATGGCATCAGAAGCTTTGTTCATTTTGTTCTATGTCCTCAGTGACAGCAGCAGAAGAACTTATCTTTTTTCTAAAACTAGCTTCTCCTGTGGACTCAGCTCCCTACCTATAACTATAAGAGTATTCTCATAGTCAGAAGTTGCAGCTCCATCTTCCTATCAGGCCCCCTCCATTGACAAGAACAGGGCATGGCAGTTCTACCATGGCAAGCTCATCGTAACCCCTAGTCTCCTTTCAACCCCGGTATTCAAGTTGAGGTCCTTATCATTTTTATTTGGATTATTTCAAGAGCCTTGCTATTGATTTTATTTGCTTTAGACTTTTCTCTCACCATTTCCATTATCCCATATTACCATACCAGCATTCCAAAAGAAATACTGAATTTTAACTGCTTTTGCTAGAAAGTTTCAGCATTCTGCATAAAATGGCCTGGAATTTATGTAATTTCTAGTTTGCCATCAGTCATCAAAGTTCAGTTTGGTGATACTATAGTTCATAAATGTAGCCATTTTATTTCTTTTTTTTTTACCACTTCCACATACTTTCTCTGTACATTATGCTTTATCTTCCATTGACTGTTTACAATCTATTTCAATCCTATTCAAAATTCTATTTTAAAATTTTTGAGATGAAACCACTACTTACTATTGAACTGTAAACATCCTTACTGTAATTTACTCTCCTAATCATTTTGACAGCAGGTCAACTTTATTCTACACCTGGTAGGCTCTAAAACTTTATTTCCAAATGAAGTGGACACATCTAAAATTGATAATTTGTTTCAAGAACTATCAAGAAAATCAATGTCATCTGTAACAGTACATTAATTTTATAGTAATTCAAATGATCTGAATGTACCTCTCTATATCTATTTATCAAAAGTCTACATTCATTTTTAACAATTCTGAAAATTTACAAGTAGACATAAAATGACAGAATGAAAAACAAGTACCAATAACTCAGTTTCAAGACATTTCAACAAAGCATGTGTGTTCAAATCCAAAAGGGTCATCCCCCGGGGGGTTGATTTCTCACTTTCTCTCTCTCTTTCTCTCTCTCTCTCTCTCTCTCTCTGTCTCTCTCCAGCAACTGTACACACCTTATAGCAAACAAACAAACAAAAAATCACTAAAAATTTTGAGCATAATCTAACACAAGATTCTCCATAAAAATTGGCAACTCTGTCTAGTGACTATAACCTAAATAAATGATCTTTTCAATTAAATGAAATGATCTGCTAATAATACACATAGAAAACGCAGTACTCCATAATTCTATAATGAAGTCCAGGATCATAGAAAACTTAAAAATTTTAAAATCTCAGCCTCTTAAAGAACTCCAAGAATCATCTTTGACTCTTTCCTCTCCCTCACTTCCAACATAAAAATAATCAAATCCTACTCATTGTCTGACTTACATACTTCTTGAATCTGTCATTCTCTGTTTCCAATTCAACTGCCATCATCTTTTTTCTTTTTCTTTTTTTTTTTTTTTTTTGCCAGAACACTGTCAAAGCCTCATAAAATCTCTAAAGGCAAGATATAACAAAGTCATTTCTTTGTTTAAAATCCTAAAGCTCATTTTCTACAAGACAAATCCAAGCTTGTCAACATGTACATACGGTCCTTCTTAATCTGACACTTGCCTACCATTCTACCTGCATCTCTTACCATCTCTGTCCTCGTCCTCAACTTTCCAAAAGCCCAGACCTTTGTACACAACATGCAGCATCTACACCTTCCGTCCTAGGGCCTTCTTCTCTTGTTTACCTACCTCTTTTTCATTCTCCATCACTGCTTTCAGGGACTTTTCTGACCCTCCTCATTCAGCTTTCTTAAACTACCTCCCCCAATCTCTGCCTTCAACTTTGTTAGCGGCTTATATGCATTTCTACTACCACATTTTATAATTAACTTTATAGCTAACTAACTGGCTCTTATTCATCTTTATAGACTTGGTTCTTATTACAGTTATTATAAGTGAATAAATAATGAATAAATGATTGCAGATCTGTCTGTATCTAGAAAAGAAAAACAATGACTCGATTCTATTTTTCTAATTTTTGCTATAGGGTGCATGTGCTCATTGGAGAAAGTCATAGAAAGAGAGAGAGGAAAGTAAAAAGGAACGCCCAGGGAGATTGGCCATGCCACAATCCTTTCTCCTCCTCTCTTCTCCTCTTGGGATTTTGGGCAGGCATACATATACTCCTGGTGTGTTTTTCAGAATTTCACTTCTCATTAAAAATCTCTACATCAACACTCTCCAGTGACCCTATTACTTATCAAAATGTGTTCATTTTCAAGTTCAGCTTTGGAATTTCAGGTGGTGAAAGCAACACTGAACTGTGAGTTGAAACAGCTCGTTCTGCCTCTCCTTTTCCTGAGTGTTTACTGTTTGTTACAAGTGTGGTGAGGTGGGTAGATAGTTGATTTGTATTGTATGAACAAAATTCCAAGTTGTGAGACATTACACACATAACAGAGCCTTCAGAAAGTGAGAGTATCTGGAAGTCCTTTAGAATTCTACCGCCTGTGTTTCCACCAGGACTTGGGATCAGGACTGTAAGAGGGAGGCCTGAGATTATGAAGGTGGGAGAAAAGATGCTCAGAGAAATGGCTATTTCTTTCTGTGTTCTCTCACTGGCTGGGTGGCTTCAAAGACAGTAGCATGGAGAAACATGGGTATATATTGCTTATGGTTGTAGAGAAGTAATTTGTTGCATAATTAAATATCTATATAGAATTTTGGAGTTAGTATAATGGTCTAGTTTTCTAGATGAGGAAACTGAGGCATACCTGGTCTGAGTGAGTTGTCTGAGATTGCGTAGCTATTAAACAACAGAGACAAGACCTTCCACACCAATATTGAAATTTCATGACTCTTATATCTGAGGGGATTGTAAAGGTTTGTAGAAATGTTGAATTAAGGTAAGAATTTATTTTGGTGCAAAAAAAAAAAAAAAAAAAAAAAAAAAAAGAAAATCCATGCATAGTTTTCTCATAATACGTTTTTACCATGAACTTTCTGAAGGCCCTTTATATTTTCTGATTTTTTAAGCTCTGTGACATCTCCTTAACCCCCTTTAATTCACCTGATAGTTGATTTGCTATCTTCTTCATTTTGACCTACCCATGGACTTTTTCTTTATTCAAAATCTGCTTTTTTTTAATTAAAACTACCAATATACTACTAATGTATGTTATTGACAGTAACTAAAACATCACAACAAAGACTACAAGTGGGTGTGTAAATATATGTGAATACACATATAGCATCTTAAAAATCCCAATGGGATCGTTCTGTACACTGTTCTGTGCCTCTCTTAATCCACAACTCACAGAACGTGTTGCTGGGATAAACCTACTGTGTGCCAACTACTGTCCTACCATATTTAGTATGAGCTAATGTATTTGTAGATTGGACGATTTACATGACACCAATTTCTACCGATATATCACAATAAAAACAAGCATCGCAACCCTTATTAATGTTATTGTAACCTTTAACTCTAGTAAGGTAAATTCTGCATCTGTTGTGTCTTTTTTAAAATCATCATTTCCACGCGGCATGTACTAGAGAGTTCTATTTTATGACTCTGCAAGGAAAGGTTGATTCTGCTTGTCACATGAGGATATTAATTATGAACCAATAACCCTACGCTTTATTCTTTTTGATAGTGCAAATGACATTCTACCAAAATGTACTGTTTTGAAAGATAATACACCCAACATCCTGAAGAAGATGGTAAGGGTATGAACACCTGCAGGCAAGTAGAAGGCTGGTTAAGGTTTCATATGTTCACCTCCCCTGCCACTGGAAGTCACACCACTTGACACTGGGTCACACGATTATTGAACCTTTAAGCGGCAGCACTTCCTTCTCCATGTGAGACCTCCCTTCTCCTTGACACTTTACTCTTGCAGTCCCTTCAGGCTTCTGGCCTTTTTCTCCCTCCTTTTAACCCCTATAACTAATTAAATTGGGAGAAGTCTTTGGTGAAAATAGTTTCATTCAAAGTAATTCACTCCAAGTTCCCTTTAAGGCATTCTTTGTCACTTTAGCCAAGCCTGCCATCATTACATGAGGTTGAAAGAGGTGAGCTATTTTTATAAGATAAAAAACTTTCAAGACCTAAATCTACCTTGATGCTTCAGATGAAGACTAGATTTTGAAATGTGACAAATGCTTCAGCAGCCATGAAATTGTTGTTTTCTAGAAGTGTACAGATAAACAAAAAGTTCCAAGGGCTCTTAAAGGCAGTTAACTTTTAAGATTTAATGTTATATTTGGAGGTAGTTTTATTTGGGATCTATGATTACTCTCTATATAAAAAATAAAAGATTAACCAAATAGCACAATTGAACTCTTCCCCAATATGTATGTTCTGGGAATCATTTTAGACCTCAGAATCAAGTAGTGCTCCTAATATTACTATTTACTTAGAGGACAAAAGTGAAGATTGAAGGAATTAGGGAATGAAATCTGAGAATATTGTACTGTTTAAAAATTTTCTCTGCTGAAATAAAATAACTGCCCAGTAGCTAATTACTTTAGACCTATTTCCACATTTGATAAACAAGTAAGAAATAATGCTTTTATTTGTTTAAAACTTAAAGAATGGGCATAGAACTCCTTCTTTTGATCAAGGGTGTCCAACTCTATGGCAAAATACTAAATGAAACTTAACCATGGGTTTTACCATTACTTGCTAAGGCCAGAGAAGTCAGATAATTCTCTTACAGTACTCTGGTCACTAACATAATTGAAAGAGCTATTCAAACAAACACATACATGCTATGGACTACCACTCAGCCATAAGAAACAATGAGACTCTATTGTTCGATTTTAAGTGGATGAATATTTAATAGTGAATGATTTAATGTTGAGCAAAGCAAGATAGACTGAAATATACACACTGTATATCCCCACTTAGTATGTACCAAATGTCTGCACACTATGGCGGAAATGGGAAGATCTGAAGAGATGATAGTAAATAGGATGAGTGTAGATACCAGAGACTGTAAGGAAGGGAAGTGGGTGGTAGAGAGTGGGTGGGAGGGGAAAACGGAACAAACACTCAACAGACAGAAGAATGTAGAGTTCTCTATTAAAGAAAAAAAGTTCTGTAATTTTTGCATTATAAAAAATAACAATTAAGGGACCGCAAATGGCGTAAAGATTACGTTGCTGGAAACTCACGCTGGGCACATGTGTGTGCATACCCAAGATCTCAAGAGGAGAATGGAGGAGAAGGGATTGTGACATGGCCATCCTCCTAGGAGTGATATCTCACTTTCTGTCTCTGGTGAGCACATACGCCCTATAGCAAAATTCTCTCTCTAAAAATAAATAAATAAATAAATAAATGTTTAAAAATTACTAAATACTTACTAAATACTTATTGAACACTTACAGTATTTATTAATACTTATAAGTTGTCAGGTACTCTACTAAGGATTACCTTTTCCTTCTTTTTATTTTCCTCTTGATTATTCTTTAATTCCAATACCAATATTTTATGTTTACTTTCATATCTTTACCAGGCAGAAAACTGTAATGAAACTTCAGCCTATACTGAATACATAAAACAGCATCAATTGGTCTCCCTTCATGTTTTCCATGTAATGACACAGCATGTCCCATTAGGAATATAATGTATATGAACTAAATCCATGCCCCACAGCCTATTCTTAATCTTTATCCTACAGTCATTTCTGAACTTTAAAAGTCCTTTCACAGTCTCGTAAATGAGCCTCACCACTTTGTCTATTTTTTTTAGAGGTTTTTGCCTTAGGGTGTGTGTGCTCGCAGGAGAGAGAGAGAGAGAGAGAGAGAGAGGCAGTAAGAGGGAAAATGAGAAGTTATCCCCCAGGGGGGGATGGCCATGCCACAATGCCTTCTCCTGGGATCCTGGGCACACATGCACATGTGCCCAGCATGAGTTTTAAGCCACTGGGTCCGGGACTCGAACCATGGTTGGCCATAGTCCCACCACTTCGTAACTTAGACTGGTTCTCAACACTCAGCAGTGTTAGAGGCACATTCAAATCTCTATTCTTTCTAGGACATTCCATACTCAAAAACCTCAATAGAGGACCAGCAGGTGGCATGGTGGTTAAGGAACTGGGTTCCCACATAGCCGACTGCAGTCTGAGTCCCAGACCTGGCAATTTGCTTTCACTCTATCCCACTTCTCTCTCTCTCTCTTGTGAGTGCACATACCGAATTAAATAATAATAATAATTAATTAATTAATTAAATTAAATAAATCTTAAAAAAAAAAAAAAAAAAAAACCCTCACTGGAGCTCCAGTGCCTTGTCAATGCTTTCTCCCCAGGTTTATTTTCTCATCCAACGAAATTTTATGGTCTGTTGACAAAGCCCAGGTTTTCACGTGTGTGTTATCCTGTTTCCTAGAAACATTCACTTTCTGAGCAACGCACCCAAACCGATTCTCCTCTGATCTGCATTAGTAGCTTCCCTGATTTTGGAAACTATGGAAATCCTTGGCAGGTCAGATGCTTGAACTAGGTTCCTCGTCAGGGGCCTGTGCTTTCTGCCAATCCAGCACACGGGGGTCTCCGAGCAGTGGGCTGGAAACTTGCTGTGCTACCCTTCATTCTCAGACTCCATGAGGCTTCACCTTTTCCGTCATTTAATTGTCACAACAGTACCTTGGGTAATATCATTATCCCTATCCTAAAAATGAAACAAACAGATAGCCAAAATAAAAACAAACAAGCAAAAAAAACAGAAAAAGAAAACAAAAAAGGCCCAGGCCCAGAGAACTCAATTAACTTGCTCAGAAATTCCCTTTGACAAACACCCATAACAATAGATTTAGATAACCACGTGATGAATAATCAGTGCTGTGGAGTTTTTCGTGGAGATACCAGTATCTACTTATTATAGATCAAGATGAGCAATCCTCAGGGGCTACCTTTCAATCCGTAAGTTTATACATACTGTATTTACTGGTCTCCTCAGAGCGCGCAATGATATGCTCTTACGACTTATTTGCATTACTCTCTACTTTATTCAATCAATAAGTTTATAAAAACTGCTTTAAATTACCTGTGAAAGCCATTCAGTAAAAAAGTTTTAGCAAATCACGGTCTACTATACAGAGAGGAACAATAAAACACAAGTGGCATGGAATATGTGTAACCAACCAATTAGAAAGTTGTTACTTGCTCCATGGAGCAAGGTATTAGCACTGTTAAAATGACTGCCAAGTAAATAACGAACTGAGATAATTTGCAAAAAAGAAGAAAACGAATCCAAGTTAAGCAGTGCAATTCAACAGAAAATTTTAATCACCTTTCTCTGTTACTCATGAACCAGAAATTTTTTTTTTTTTTTTTTGGAGAGGTTTTCACTATAGGGCGCGTGCGCTCGCCAGGCAGACAGAGAGAGACATAGAGACAGCGAGAAATCACCCCCCAGGGGGGATGGTCACGCCGCAATCCCTTCTCCTCCATTCTCCTCTTGGGATCTTGGGCACGCACGCACACGCGCCCGGCGTGAGTTTTAAGCCACCGGGTCCGGGACGCGAACCGTGGTCGACTATGTGGGAGTCCAGCGACATAGCCATTACGCTAACTGCTGGTTCCCATGAACCAGAAATTTTAACTTGCATTTTATCCACGTTTAATGTTCAGGCTACCTATAATAAAAAAAAAAAAAAAAAAACAATGAGGCCACCAGATGGCATAGTGGTTACAGCACTGGACTCCCAAAGGGCTGACCATGGTTCGAGTACCAGACTTGGTGACTTGAAACAGAGGCCAGGTACGTGTGTGTGGGCCCAAGATCCCAGGAGGAGATGGAGGAGAAGAAATTGTGGTGTGACCATCTCCCTGGGGGATGATTTCTCAATTTCCCTCTCATTGTCTCTGCATCTCTCTCTCTGGCAAGCACACACACCCTAAAGCAAAAACCTCTTTAAAAAAATAAAACAAAACAAAACAAAAAATAATGATAATCCAGTGGTTAACTAAGACACCAGAGAATAGTTTGTGGTAAGACAAGAGCACCCAGGATCCAACTCTGGCCTCTTGCATTACAGAGGATTTCTTTACAGCATCCATTTTCCTTTCCCCAAGGCCTCTATTTTATCAAACCTCCAGAAAAGAACTAGCAGTTGACAATCTTTTCAAATATAAATAAACCAAACGATGTGTTGGGAGTAAGAATAACGAAGTTTTCTCATGTTAAGGAGGTAGTTTATCAGAAATGCACTCATGTCTAGAGATGCTAGGTCGTTGAGCAAACATGGTGTTTCCAGGAAGGCCTCTCTGTCTGTCTTCCATTTCAGTAAATCCGGGGAGTGGAAATGGACCCGGTGACTGCAGCTAGCTCATTGGCATTAGTAGCATATTATTTTCACAGAGTTTGAGAGAGCAGTGGATTGATGTCAGGGTTCACACTGGGGCAGGATAAGACAGCGCGGCTCACATGTCTTTCGGAAACAATATAAATTCATAGAGCTATTTCGAGGTTTCACGAAGAAGTGATAAACTACTGGATTCGGTTACACATTTCCTCCTGCAGGGACTATTTTATCCACTCCTCTTAGATAAGTCAGGCTGATTTGTTGTTTCCAGGCTCTGTTTTTCTTCAAATCCACTTAAACAAGCAGGTTGATTTCAAGACAGACCCCTCACTCCCTCTTCCTCTGCATGGGTTCAACTTGAGTTCTTGTGAAATCATTATCTTTCTCATACCTCCAAGATGGACCGCCCAAAACAAGTGAATTAGAAAGTAAACACAACTAAGTTTAAATAAAATATGGCTATCTCGGATCTCCGGCCCTGTGCAGATGTGGCTGCAGAATCAGGCAACATGTGGGAGAACAGTTCCTATGCACCAGGGGCACTGCGGGCCGAAGACTGAAACACACGCAGCCCTTCAGGCCAAAGTGTACTTCACGAAAACCAGAGCCACACGCGCATGACAGCAAACAAAATCCTTTCAAGAGTCAGGAGTGCAGAGAAACAAGGCAGCCATTTGAATTTGATTCTGTCTGTTGAAATCACTGCCAGGACTTCAGGGAACGCTTCTGTTACTTGTATAATCTGTTAGGAAAACCGAGCTGCCTTTTTCACAGATTGAGAGATCAGGCTGAACCTACTGAGCCAAAGACGCAAAAATGACTCGCATGATTCTCGTGATCAATGTGCCCATTCACTGCTTCTAGCTCTTCACTATTCTCGGAGGACCATGCAACAACAACAACAAAAATAAATAGATAAAAGAAAGAAAAAAAAAATCCCTACTGTTACTGATCTACAAACCTGAAACTACAAGGAGTGAAGGAGAGGTAATGTGAAAATGGATTCTGTGTCTGAAGACCAATGTCATCAAGACACCTACCTTTTCCAAACTTCAGTTTCACTACCTGTTAAATGGGGAGTAATAGAGTAGAAGCAAGTTTTGCTTTTCCTGTCATCTGTGTCTTCCTATTCTGTAACATGACGAGCCACACTCTCAAGCCACAGGGTTCGGTTTCCCATTCACTTCCCCAGCAGCCCATCAGAGTGTTCCAAATGCACCAGCCAGTTCCACGTTCAGGATGTGCACAGGAGTCAAATTAAACCTGAGACTTTGTTGCAATAGGAAGAAAATGCAGAGGGAACTGACTGTTACCATGGCCCCCTCGATGTGGGATAGAAAGAACAAGGGAGCCTGAAGCAGCACAGAGGAAGCAGAGGTGAGAGACGCAGTGAGAGTGCTCATTCATCCTTCGGGCCAGCGGGTCTGGCTGGGACCGAAGCCAGATGGGTCTGAACTTTCCTCTTACACGAATCAATGCAGCAATTCTTCTTTTTCCTTTTGACTTATACAAGTTTGATTTGGGCTTCTTTCACTTGCTTTCAAAAGATTCCTAATTGTTACAGGGTGACAACTGAACTGACATACGGGTATGGATAGTGTTTGGGAAGCCTGCCCATGGCGGGGTGGTTAAAGCAGCCAGATCCCGCATGGCCAACTGCGCAGTTCGAGTCCCAGACCCAGTGGCTTGAAAAGTGCACTTATAACACACATGCGTGCATTTGTGCATGTGTGCCCAAAATTCTACAAGAAAAATGGAGAAGGAACTGCAGTGTGATCATCCCCATAGGGAGTGCTTTCTCACGTTCCTCCCCTCTCCCTTTCTGTCTCTCTGAAGAGTTCACGTGCACTCCAGCAATGAAAAAAATGGAATATTTTTGGTCAGTTTTTCGATAGTTCTTGTTTAAATGTTATTAAACCAAAGAAGGTACAGACTAGTAACAGTAATTTGTTGCCAGAAAAGCCCAACTCTGACCCATGACATTGTCCGGGAGGAAGACCCTACAGGTGCTATCATCTGGGTCTGACCCGTGACATTGTCCAGGAGGAAGGCCCTACAGGTGGTATCATCTGGGTCTGACTCGTAATATTGTCCAGAAGGAAGGCCCTACAGGTGGTATCATCTGGGGTCTTGCTCGAAAGATGGGTCTCCTCAAATGTATTGTGGAACAGGCTTTTAAAGATAAATACTTCCCCCTCCTAGTCTTAGATTTAGGTCAGTATGCAAAGAAAGGATTTGAGGATTCAAATTCATGCAGAACTGATGGGTCCAGCAGTAGTCCCATTGGACCATTACTGGAATACTGGAATTGGCGCTTTTCTTTTCTTTTCTTTTCTTTTCTTTTCTTTTCTTTTCTTTCTTCTTTCTTTCTTTTTTTTTCTTCTTCTTCTTCTTTTCTTATTTTTTTCTTTTTATGTTTTTAGATATTTTTGCTATAGGGTGTGTGTGCTCGCCAGGGAGAAAGAAAGTGAGAAATCACCCCCCCAGGGGTATGGCCACACTACAATCCCTTCTCCTCCAGTCTCCTCTCAGGATTTTGGGCATGTATACACATGCGCCTGGCATGAGTTTTAAGCTACCAGATCCAGGACTAGAACTGCAGTCGACTAGATGGAAGTCCAGCGACATAACCATTATGCTATCTGCTGGTCCCGGAACCAGCACCATTCTAATTGGTGGCTCTGCTGCAGCCAGCAACCACACACTCTCCCTGCAGCAGAAGCCACTCAGCCTTCCTGGCGCATGCACCTAGGCTGGCCCGTTATAAACACAGAAGCTAAAATCCTGAGCTTTACAAAACATATTTGCACTTTCATTCAGTTCAGTGAACAAATTAAAAGCAAAAACAAAACAAAACAAAATAAAACAAAACAAAACAATAAACACTTTTCTGGGGCCGGGTGGTGACACAACAGAACTCACAAATTCAGAAGGCACCTAATTTGTGGTCTAGGGTCTCCCTGTACGTGCCAAGTAAATAGCCTTGATCCAGGCTGACTGGAGCTGGAAATGGATCACGGCATGGAACCCCTGTAGGAGGTGACTCTTCCATCTGTCTCTCATGGAAGAAGTAAATAAATAAACTTTTAATAAAAATTACTTTTTCTATGCGATAGGCAACTGAGGGTTTGGAACTATGAAGATCAAGAACATAAAACGAGTTCTGAAAGAGTTTTTAGGCAAGTCGGGATGCAATCATATGTTAAATAATATTTAATAGGATACTATGAAAGGGTGACCATGTGCACAAGAGAAAGTGGATAACATATTACCCAAGGGTAGGGGGCGCCATTCACATCGCAGCTTATGTAAATGTCAGTCCCTGGAGTTATTATACACCCACAGAACCTAGCTCTACTACACCTCTGCCAGTTAGAGCCCTGGGCCAGGGAAACACTTGCACTAGCAAGTGGTTTCAATCACCATAATCGTTCTTCTTGGTTGTTTCATTTTTTAATGAACTGATTATTGCTCTCTACTATAGCTGGGTTTTTAGGGGGAGTCTCTGGCAAACAGCTGGCAGCACAAGTTTACCATTACACAAACCAGACACAGTCTCACTTGTCTTGCTTGACTGGGCTATCACTTGTTAGGGATCGACTGGCAGAGGCGCCATTATATCAAGTATCTGCAAACATGAAGAGTCACATCTCAGGATTACCAAGGGCAGTGGGAGAGTCACTGAATATCTGATTATACTCAGCAAAGCAAGGGGAGCTTTGTTGACTCAAAGGTTGTTCATGGCAACACACTATCACATTGTTGCCTCAGCAGTAATGCTTCATTTTCAGTGGCGAAATCAAACTATAGGTATAGGAGTATCCAAACTGAACCAACAGCTGTGTATTCTGATAGTGATTCATGGCCTCTACATAAGAGAGGCTTTGCTTCTCACTCATCAGTTATGAAAAATGGAAGAGAGAGTAAAATTCTTCGATATAATACCCATTCTGAAACAATGCCCAGGTAGTTCGTGTTTAGTTCTTTAAAAAAATTAATTAAAAAGGAACAAAATCTGAGCGTTTTAGGGAGACGATGCCTCTCTTCTTTGGTGAAGTAACAGCCACGGCTCCCCCTGATAGCGTATGAGAGCTTGCCTGAAGCCTCACGGAAAGGTCAGATTTACATCAGTGGGCTCTCCTTCACAAGACAAGACAGCTTCCTCCACCAGGGGGATGACTGGCATCCATGGAACCTCCATCTTTCTCTTGTAGGAGAAGCTGCTATGATCCAGCATTGAAACCACACCAGGCAGTCTCTTTGGATGAAGTACTGGGATGACATATCGATAACACGTTTACATCTGTATTTACCAACACACTAAGATGTTCCACTAGTTTGACAGCATGTTCAAAATCACCTGTCTCGGGCCAGCTGGTGGCATGGCAGGTAAGGTGCCTGGATCCCACATGGTTGACCCAGTGGTTCAAGTCTTGGACCCAGCAGCTTGAAAAACATTTCAAGCACAAGTGCATGTGTGCCCAGATTTCCAGAGAATGGAAGAAAAGGGATTATGGTGTGGCCACCCTTCCCCCAGGGGGTGATTTTCTACCCTCCCCCCCCCCCCGTGTGTGTGTGTGTGTGTGTGTGTGTGTGTGTGTGTCTGGCAAACACATGCAAAAATTAATTAATTAAAAAACAACAACAACAACAACACCAAATTGCCTGTCCTAATCATTCTTTGTCAAATCTTCAGTGGCTACTCTTACCGAGATGGAATTTTTGGAAAAACCTCGAAGCCTGCATGCCCAGATACCAAAGGTCTGGAGGCTAAAAGGCTTGGCTATAAACTGAACTGGCAGAATGCACTGTGCTCTCTCGGCATAGACTTGTGATCCTGCGAACAACAACATGATCATGCTGTTACCGGAGATACTGAGGAGGACACCTCTTCTCCATATACCAAAACTACACTAACAAGCCGACGTCCAGAGGTGTGCATACTCAAGAACTATACCCCAGTATGTTTGTATAGGGTATTTGTTTTGCTTTGTTTTTAGACATGGTCTCACTACGTTAGTACCTTCCAGCCTCAGCCTCCAGAGCAGCTGGGATTTCAGGTGTGCACCACAACACTCAGATTTTTACAGTGAGCCCAGAATCGAACCTGGCTACCCATGTGGCCGCAGCCTTCTGACAGAAGTGTCTGGTATATGCAAAGGCAGTTGCCTATATCTCATTACTAAACATGGGTTCTGTTTCTTTAATTCAGTGATTTACCTTAATTGCTTTATCTTCATCTGTTAGAGGTTTCCACTATCAAGGTTTTTGTGAGGATTCAGTGATTTTTTAATGTGAGTATTGTTTACTGCCTGGCATTGAGTACACACTGAATAAACATGTCACTGTCATTAATTCGTTACCATCATCGCCTTGATGATTCTCCTGCCCTTCCAACTTCCTCAATGATTTATCTTATTTCTTGTGATGTATATATTTTTTTTAATTCCAGATGGTGCAGGCACTTGAGGGGGAGGAGAGATAGAGATAGAGATAGAGATAAAGAGAGAGAGGGAGAGAGAGAGAGAGAGAGAAAGTTCACTGCAGTGGGATGTGGTCACAACTTCTCATTTTTCTATCCTGTCAGGATCTTGGGCATGTCCACACTTTCGTGGCTCTTTTTTCAAGTTACAAGGGCTGAGACTCAAACCATGGTTGGCCATGTGGGATCTGGTTCCCTTAACCACTAGTCTATAGGGTCAGCTTGATTTATATATTTTTCTAAGCACTGTCAAATTCTTTACTGAGCACAGAATAGCATAAACAAAATAATAATGACACAAAGCAATATAAATATTATACTTAAAACTTTTTCTCTAACAAGGATAGTATCTCCCCACTTTGCTTACAATCAACATCCTCTTTGAAAATTTTATGTCATGATACTATTTGAAGATTTTATTTCATAATGCGATTTCTACTGGCTTATACATTTAAAAGTCTTCTTCCCATCAAACGTGCAGAAATATCAGTGGATCTTTATTTTTCTTTTTAAACACGATCAATTTCTAATAATACATAGGATTTAAACTAGACATGCTCTAAATATCAACACATATGAAAAACCTAGAATAAGCAACCTAAAGTATCAGTACAGTAAATAGACCCAGGTGTTCTGGATGACTGATGGTTTTTGTAGAGCGGAGCTCGGGCATTCATCAATGGGCAGCAGTCTCCTTGTCACACAGAGCTCAGCTGCCACATGTCAAGTGATATTTTCCCCCTAGGATTTCTTCACTCTAAGAATTTTCTGAGAAACAGTTTTTTCAGCCAAATTATAAGATATAATTTTTCCCTTCTATTTGGAGAGAAATAAAGTTTGATTCCATTGAATATCCCAGAATAAAGGTGCCATCAGAAAGGGTCTGGAATTATTTACATTTCCAATGAGAAAGGCACAAGTGTATGATTTTTTTTTTTTTTAATTGTCAAACTGAAACAGCAGAGCTAGAGCAGAGAGTGGCACAGCAGTAAAACACAGCACTGGGGGCTGACCCACAAGAGAAAGCTGTGTGTTCACATCAGGAGACCTCCCTCAGCATGCTGGGCATATTCATGTCTAGTGATCCAGTGTTGGCTGGATCACAGCATCAAGACCCATTTGGGGTCCTGCCTCTTTCTGTCTCTTTTTTCCTGCATTCCTTTCTCTTTGTCTTTCTCATTCAAGGAAGACATAAACTACAAATAACAAAACAAACCCCCCCAAAACAGGGCCAGCCTGTGGCATGGTGGTAGGATCCCACATGACTGACTGGATGGTTCATGTCCTGGATCCAGAGACTTGAAAAACACACTAGGTACATGTGAGTGCTCAAAATCCTGAAAGGAGGGAGAAATGGAGAAGAGATTGTGGCATGACCCACCCCTATGGCAGGTATTTTCTCCCTTTATCTGGTGAGTACATGTACCTTCTGGCAGTCAAGCAAAACATTAAGGTTGTTATTAAAATGCAGTCAAGCAAAACATTTAGGCTGTTATTTTTAATTAGAGAAAAATTTGCTATAGGATGCATGCACTCATGAGAGAGAGAGAAAGAGTGAGGGAAAAAGCACCTCCTGGGAGGATGACCACACTGCAATCCTTTCTCCGTTCTCCTCTTGGGACTTTGGGCATGCATGCACATATGCATGGCATGTTTCTCAAGCTGCCAGGTCTGAGACCTAAACCATGCAGTCGGCCATGTGGGAGCCAGCCGCCCTAACCTCTACACCATCCGCGGGCCTGAGGCTGTTATTTTCCAATAACATCCTTTTTTGTAAGGAAGATTATGCCACTAAAACATTTCTATTTGTGCCTAAGTATAATTTTTAATGACATCCAGTCAAAGGACTGTAGGCAGTTAGATTTATAATAGTGTCTTGCATTTATCTAGTCATGCGAAGTTTAAAAAAATCCTTCATAAACCTACCTCATTTTATCTTCACTAAGACCCTACAGACCAGGCAGAGCAGGCTTATTAATCCCTACTTTACATATATCAAGGCTCAGAAAACTTAATAGCTCATCCCTAAATCATTCTACTGGTCAATAGGTCAACTCTTGAGTCGAGACCTTTTTCTTATTCTCCAGTGCTTTTTAACATTATGCTTTGTTTCTGTTTTATTTGGATGTTACAAACTCTAATTATTCCACATACTAATATTCTCTATTTATCCCCCAAAAGTGTGATCACCTCTTTTCTTGAACCTTGCTGGTATCTCCTAGAAATCTGGAACATTCTGATTAAGTATGGTTTCCTGATGATAATCTATACTTTTGAACATTATTACTTACAATTATACTAATATTACCACTATACCCCTTTGTTTGATGTTAAAGTTTTTTGCATGGGTTAATCTGAATGCTTCGTGCATATTTCAGTTGTTTCCACGAAATGGATTACATCACCTACCACACTTAGCCCATAGTAGGTGCTTAAGAAGTTTCTTTTAAATTGAGCAGCTTCTTCTAAGGAAAAGTTCAAAGACTGTGTTAGCAATGGAATACAAATAGTGGATCTGGAAAATTATTTTATGTTATCTTCCATAGAGATGGCTGACAAATTCATTCTGATGAAAGACAGATATGGTGAATGGATGCTTTCACAGAACCATTAGAGGCCATGGAAGTAACCCAGACACAGTTTAAATTAGCCTCTGGTATGCTGACAGCCTGCTAGCACAGTGTATGAATACCCCTTTCATGACTTAAAAACATTTTGACATCTAAAACAACATTAAGTCTAGTTATCTGTGATGTATGAAATTATATCATAAACGAGTGGTTCAATTGAGCACTGAGGTATTTAGAAAAGCAAATTCAATAAGGTAATAGCTCTATGCTCTTTCCCTCTCCCAGAATAAACTAACTTATATTTTTAATAACTTTTCTTTTTACTATCAGTTTCTAGATACTTTACAAATTATAAGTGTACTACTAAATTTTAAACTCCATTATAAAATTGGTAAAAATTGGGTTAGGGTTAGGGTTAGAAAAAAAATAAAAGAAGAAAAAAAGAGAATTGGTAAAAATGATCAATTTACCTTTAAAATGGAAATAAATGGGAATAAAAAAATGAGAAACAAAAAGTGAAAACATATCACAGGGCGATACATCAAAAGGTAGGCTGGCTAGTGTGTATATAATGGCTAATGTTTATTTATGATGCACTTCATTAAACCTTGTGACTTTTTTAAGAGGTCACCTGAAAACCAGTTATGATTTATAGGATTTAGGAATGCATTCTATTGCCAGCTATTACTCTCCAAATCAAGTGTTTAAGACATTCCCAAAGCTCAGGTGAATATAAGGACTCAGGTTAGCACTGTCCAAAAGAAATACTATGCAAACCACATAGGTCATGTAAGATTTTGAAGTCATCACATTCAAAAAATAAAAAAATGAAATCACCTTAATGCCACATATTCAACATAAAACTTTGTTGATAAGATAATTTGTATTCTTTTTCTTGTATCATGTCTATAAAATCCACAGTGGTGTTTTATGTACCCAGCCAGCAGTCTCCACTTGGGTGCTAAAATTTCACTGGATATACTTGATTTCAATTTGGTTTTCATGAAATTTAGAGTTCACAAAGTAGGTTCAGGACTTGTTTCATAGCCTAATGGTGAAGGGAGCTGAACCCAATATGGTCACAGGTCGTGAGCTCTGATGGTTTGAAAAACACACAGAGTGCATGTGTACCTCAAATCCCGACGGAATGGAGAATTGGAGAAGAGAGTGCAGCGTGACCACGCCCCATTGGGGCCTGCTTGCTTCCTTTGGTCCTGCCCCCGTGTTTCTCTCTGGTAAGTGCATGTGCCCTCTGGCATTTTAAAAAAAAAGGTAAAAATAAAAGTAGATTCACTTCTCAAATGTTCCTAAGTTACTTAAAAGTTTCTTAATGAGTGAATTCAGTACCCATATCAAATTTAAATTAATGAAAATTAAATGAAATTCAGAATTCCTTAGTCACACTAGCAGTATTTTGCATCACCCATGTTAGGGCTGCCATATTAGACAGTACAGATCTCAACAAAATTAAACAACACAAAACCTTTCAACTGGCAGAGTCGGTGAAGTCTAGGGGAATAAGAAGGCTATAAGAACACAAGCTGCAATGACAAGTACAAGTAAGTCAGCTTTTTGGTAAGTCTAAATTTTTCAAAAATGTTCCCAATATTACAGAATAATTTTTCAAGCTATTTATTTACTGTCTACAACAGAACATGGGACATGTTTTTAGGACTCGAAAGACCTACTGAGCATCCGTTTCTAACCCTTTTCATCAGTGATTAAAGTCTCGCTTAGAGCGAGACCGTCCAATACGTTAGCAACATACGGCTGCTTGGCTCTTGAGTGGCCAGTCCAATCTGAGGTAAAACACGTTTTCAAGACAGCACACATGACAAGGTAAAATATCTCATTAATTATATACATATATATATATTATATCAGGTGTGTGGGCTTGCTGGAGACAGAGAGAAAAAAATATCACCCCCAGCCGTCATGACAATGCTACAATCCCTTCTTCACCATTCTCTTTCTCTTTTTTCAAAGAATTATTTTATTTAATTGATTATTACTATTTTTTTTATTTGACCAGAGAGCCAGAGAGAGAGAGAGAGAGAGAGAGAGAGAGAGAGAGAAAGTGAGAAAGCAAGCTGCAGGGTCCAGGACTCAAATAAGTATATGGGAGTCCAGCACCTTCACCACCATGCCATCTGCTGGCCCCCTCCATTCTGGGCACTCATGCACATGCACCTGGAGTGTTTTTTAAGCTGCCAGATCTAAGACTCAAGTCGTGCAGTTGGCTATATGGAACTCAGTCATCTTAACCTCTGTGCCACCTGTTGGCCCAATAATGTTTTCATTTTGCATGTATGTTAAAATGATTTTAGTATATTGGGTTATATAATTATATTACTAAAATGTGTTTTACTTCTTTCTTTTTGTTTAAATGCAGCTAGTAGAAGATTTAAAATCCTGTGTGTGCTCATATCATAGCTCTTTTCATAATGCTACCTAGAAAGAGAGCTTGCATATGTTCACAGCACAGGGCAACACCTGAACTGCACTGCCTGGATGCATGATTTCTGATCATCACAGGACTTCTTGTCACCAGTATGCCACCAAGGCTGCACATTCCCGGCCTCAGTGAGGCCTTAAGAGCTGGTTTCCTATGGGCTGGCTTTTACAAGCACACCCCAGAGCCTAAGTGCAAAGAAAGGTCTATTTGTACTCATTTATAGCTAATTGCTATTCTGTTCTGTTCACCTTCTTTTGCTTATTTATGTTTGGCAGCTTGATTTGTGCTTTTCATTCTTCAGGAATTGCAAAAGTAGCAACCTACACCACTCTTGCGGGTGACTCCACATAATTACACAACTTCCCATTTTATCACAGTATGGGAAGCGCGGCATGAATGATTACATGAATAAAATAATCACTGGGTTGTATCAAAGAGTACATAATTCAAAAGACTATGCTGTTCAAAGTGGTCATTTTCTTAATAGGCAAGTGGTCTGTGGAAGGAAAGCAATCATTTGACTATGCGGTCTATCTGGATATCAGACACACAGCATGGCCCTGAGGTTGTCCAGAAAGCTGAAAGGCTGGTGGGCCACTTCCAGTGCCTGCTCTGCTACACCATGGTTGGGTAAGGATAAGGGGAAAGTTCATCCATAGTGTGGCACCAAGCCATGCGCACATCCATCTAGATTGCGTATGTTGTGGGTATACACGCTGAAACAGCACTGGAAACTTCGGTGAAGAGACATCATACAAGGATCCTAGGACATCAAGGGTTTCGGGACCCTCTCTGCATGAGGACTGACTCCTACTTGGTGTTAGCACGTGGCATTCCTACCAATTCCTTCATGCCATGTGACACAGAGGGTGCCACCTCATTCTGCTGAGGTGCCAACACCACATCTGGTGCCTGCTGTCCTGAAGTTTCTTGGCACCTACGAGGGACATAGAAAGTTTGCTTCCATACCACAACTCTCTGTTTGGCTCTGGAAAGAAAGCTGGCCTGAAGCTCTGGGGCTCTAGTACAACACGCTCTTGCATGGCCCCAGATAACGAGGAGCAGATTTCTCTCCTGCCTTGTAACACTATGGTAATGTGCCTCTAAGGATCCCATGAAGGGAGCTTAGAATACGAAATAGTCCAACCTCATTAAAAATACACCATTTAATAACACCATTTACAAGCACCGACTTTCAACAGGAAACATAAAAGGACAGAGTTATACCAAATGATTGCCTACTGGAGGTCCATCAACTCCAGGGCTTTCTTTTAAAGAGTTGATAAGGTTGCTTGAATGCCTGAAATGGAAAATAACTAATATAATTCACCTTTTTAAAAGGTTAATCTTTCTGGAAGACAAGAAATTGAATAGCAGCTTATGCAAACGCTGACTTTAGCACCCCATGTGGTCATCTATGTGTATTTCCAATGCATATGACAATTCTTTTGGTTTAAGAACTATTAATAGCAGAATATCTGCCTTTTGTGTTAGAATTATTTACTTGAAATAGCAATTGCAAATAGAATAAGGATATTCTTGAATCTAGGGATGTCCACATTCAAAGACATGGGATTTTGATGTATTTTTTTCCTAATAAAAAATTAACGACTGTTGATAGAAATGGACAGGGAGAGAAGGCAGACCCTCAGGAGTCAGTTAATTTATGGCTCAAATAATATAGAACTGACTTTTTTTTTTTAAGAGAGATTTTTTTTCTATAATGCGCACGTGCTTGCCAGACAGACAGAGAGACAGAAAGCGAGAAATAACCCCCTAGGTATTAATCTGCAGAAGACCCCAGGCAGTTGCTTCCTGATAAAATAAAACAATGTCAAATTTCTTCTTGTGAGATAAGGCTATATTTTTCCAGAGTCTATATGATGAAGAAATATAGATATGATTCTAAGACTGGCCTCATCTTTACTTCCCTTCTCCTTCAGTTTCCTCTTGGGATCCTGGGCATGCACACATGTGCCCGGCGTGAGTTTAAGCCATGGGGTCTGGGACTCGAACTGCGGTTGACTACATGGTAGTCCAGTGACATAGCCATTATGCCAACTGCTGCTCCCTATTTAATAGATATTTAATAAAGCCACAGAATTTTTACTCCTTAACTAGCTCCTCCAACTGTTAACATTAACTTTAAATGATTCACACAGAGGTTGTTCTTGTCATGCAGCAGAATGATCTCTGAATCAATTGAGCAAGAAACAGCACATGGCTGACATTAACTTTGTAACAGATAACAAATTGAACAAATTTATCACTAAATGAGAAGTTTCTATTTTCTAAGTCTTTGGCATTTTCTTTTGCTAAATAATATACTAAAATGCCAACCTCATGGCCTAGTAGTCAAGGGAGTAGATTCCACACAGTCAAGTGGGTAGTTCAGATCCCAGTCCCAGCAGTTTGAAAAACATGCTGAGTGTATGTGCATGCTCCAAATCCCAATGGGATGGTAAAATGGAGAGAAAGGATTGTGGTGTGACCATAGCCCACTGAGGGGATGCTTTCTCCTTCTCCCTCTCTCTGTCTCTCTGGCAAGTGCATGTACTTGCTACAAAAAAAAAAAAAAGAAAAAAAAAATCCAAAAAACAAACAAAAAAACACAAAAAAACAAAAAACTAAATATAAATGAATAAGAAAATAAATCTATAAAAAACTATTATGTATTTTTAGTTATATATAGAACATAACAAGTCTATTTAATAGAGTTATTTAGAGATTTTTTTTTTTTTTTTTTTTTTTTTTGCTATAGGCTGTGTGCACTCGCCAGAAGACAGAGAGAAACAGAAAGAGAGAAATCACCCCCCGGGGGGATGGCAACACCACAATCCCTTCTCCTCCATTCTCCTCTCAGGATCTTGGGCACGCACACACACATGCCTGGCATGAGTTTAAGCCACGGGGTCTGGGACTTGAACTGCAGTCAACTACATGGGCGTCCATGACACAGCCATTATGCCAACTGCTGGTCCCTATTTAATAGATATTTAATAAAGCCACAGAATTTTTACTCCTTAACTAGCTCCTCCAACTGTTAACATTAACTTTAAATGATTCACACAGAGGTTGTTCTTGTCATGCAGCAGAATGATCTCTGAATCAATTGGACGAGAAACAGCACATGGCTGATATTAACTTTGTAACGTCAGATAATGAATTGAAAACTATTTGGTGAATTGTCATCCATCTAAATCTTGACTCACACACATATATGACCAACCCTCTAAAAAAATTCAAAACTGTTAGTAATTTATGATTTTAAAAATATGTACCTTTATGCTTGTATATAATACATATTCCCTATTATGCTCTTCAGGTAACATGAGGAAGGGGGAAAAAGGAGGTTCGTTCAAGGTTATTATGTTAAAGTATGAAAAAGGATGAACTTTTGTGGGTTTTCTCTGTGACTCAGTAAATTATTGGTTTGAACCAATTATGAAGATGCTGGAAGAAAAACAATCAGTGGAATAAGAACATTTCATAGTGAAAGAATATTAGATGCTCAACACTGTGAGAGATACTTGGTGGATCATTTATGATTTTATATGTATTTGAAGGCGTAATACAGATTATGTGTTAGAGAGCTACAGAGAACATTTGTAAGAGGTTTGAAGAAAATTGCCTTTTCTTTAATTAAATAAAAGATTTGAAATTTACATTTGAAAAACTGAATTAACATTTCCATTATTGTGATTATTTGAAGGCAGATGGTTTGTTCCTTAAGGTTAACTTCTTTTTCTTTTCTTTCCCAGCATACTCTAGTCTCCTTCTCTGACTTGTTTTTCTTTTGTAAATCAGCAGAAGGTAGGTGTCCTCACCAGAAAGAGATGTAAATAGAAAGAGAGAAGCATCCCCTAGAGGGCGTAGTCACACCAAAATCCCTTTTCCTCAATGTCTTTAGAATTTAGGGGCACACATATACTTGGTATGTCCCTCAAGCCTTAGGGGCTGGGATTTGCATAGGGTGGTTAACCATGTGGGAAATAGCTCTTCCAACCACTGGGCCATGGGGCTGACCCTTCCACTTTAGTTTTCTTTTTTGAAATGCTATTTTAAATCATCACCATAAGAATTTTTGCTAATTACATCTGGTACAAAAAAATAGTTAGGGTAGAGGGTAGTGGAAAGAGGGAAGGATTTGCAAAGGAAGCACGAATAAACTCTGGAAAGTAATAGATAGGTTCATTATCTTGGTTTGCTGATTTGATGGGTCAAAACATCAAACTATATGCTTTAGGGACCAGCAGATGGTCCACTTTGGTTTTCTAAACAATAAATCTATATCCCTAGACTTCTATAGGTCAAGTACAAGCTGTTATCTTGTTGAACACTTTCATGTGGAACACACAAATAGTACCTCCAAATTCATCCTGTCCATTGTGGTGAGAAGGGAGAGAAGGAAAACTAATTATTTTTAAGCAGCTACCACGTACAAGGTAATTTATATTCAAACAAGTTATCTGACCACAATTCAGATCCTCTTCCTGTGTTCCTTGGCTTAAAATAGCTAAATAAATATAGTTTTTTTCTTAAGTCAACAAAATTAGAAACCTAGGAATCAAGTTTAATTCTTCCCACACCCTTCTCCACTCAATACAACCATGCCATTTTCAAGTCATGTCAGTGTGTCTCTGAAAGTTTCTAAATTAAATCCCCCCTTTGCTGCCCAATTACTCTGGAGGGGTCCTCACCAGCTTTTCCTGAACAATCTCAGAACCTCCTATCTGTTCTTGCCTGGAATGAAACACCAAACTGTCTATGGGTTTTGTTTTTCTAAAATGCAATCTAACTATATCACCAACTTTCTCCAAAAATCCTTGCGTGTTTCCCCTTTATCTCTGGCATTAAAAGTTAAATATCTGTTTTTTGGGTTGGGATTCATTCATTTTACTTATGATGGAGAGTGTGTGCACGCATGTGTGGCACAGAGGGAAACATCTTTGTCAGGGTCTGGTCACATTCCCATTCCCTCCCTCCTGTCCTCCAGTGTGTCAGGATCTTGGATTCGCCTGAGAATGTGTTGTGCGTTACAGGTCAACCAGGCTGGGGATCCCAAAGGATGGTTGGCCACGTGGCTTCCAGCACTGCAGTCCAGTCTGCTAAGGACTGCATCACCTAGACTGGGCCTGGTCATCTTTTATTTGTATTAAAAAACATTTCTTTATGATGTGGCTGCAGTCCACATTTACAGTCTGATATCTGCTGTCATCTACTCTGATTATATAGGATTTTAATTTTTGCCTTTAATCTAATTGTTGATCTTAACAGTCCTTGGCCTTTTATCTCAAGTCTTCACTCTATTTATTAAAATTGCAACCCTCTTCTCCATCCATAGGATTTTAATTTTTGCCTTTAATCTAATTGTTGATCTTAACAGTCCTTGGCCTTTTATCTCAAGTCTTCACTCTATTTATTAAAATTGCAACCCTCTTCTCCATCCATCCTCCTAGTTCTTCTTAGTCTCCCCCACATTTATTTTCCTACATCATCTGTAATCTCCTAACCAACCATCAATTTACTTATTTCTCGATTATTTACTGTCAATTTTAAATTAATAGAATCCAGGTTCCACCAGAACAGGGGTCTTTTCTCCCAGACATATTTATAATTGAAAATGTCTAGGACAGTTTCTAAAACATAGTAAGTGTTCAGTAAACATCTGTTTATTCCATGAGTAAAATACTTGTTTCTTGTATCTTCTAAGGCATTTCTGTCCCTTGCCTAATTACCCATCTCTAAATGGCAAAATCTTACCTATCCTTAAACTCATAGACTGCCTTGTTTTCAAGATTTTTCTTGATCCCTTAGACGTCATTAATTGATATTCATTCCATGCCTTCATAGCTCTTAATCCAGTCTAACCGGGTTATGGTTTTCTTTCTCCATTCTCAAGCTGAGAATAAGGTATCTTCTCATCTATCCAGCCTTGCACACAGTAAGAGCCTAATACATGCTCAGTGCACTGACACAGAGTTGTAAGTTTGAATGTAAATTGAGCAAAATAAGACACCGGCTTAACAAATGGAATCAACAATAAAGCTACTGTTGCAGTTGAAAAATAGCAATGATAGAGAGGAACAACTATAATCTCCCAAACCCGTATCTGCTGCTTTTGATGCCGAGAGGCTAGGAACGAATGAATGACCTGTGTTAAATCAGTAACACATTTTTGGAGACTCATTATTATTTCATACTTTTGGAACAGCTGATATTAATTTTAGATATGCTTACATGGACAAATGCCATCCATGACAGCGTGACTTCTAGGGGATTATAATAGTCCTTGGTGTTTTTGCAACCCGCTTTGTCTATCACAGCTTAGCTTCAGAGATCTAACAAAAATCACAGCGGTAGAATTTGCTGCAGGCCACTAGTGAATTCCCTGTACTCAAGACGCGACATGGGATGTCAAATGTTAATTAGACAGTGAAGTAAACCAGAGTTGGCATTAGAAAACAGGCAAGCATTGATTTTCTTTTCACTTTTTTATTTATTAAAATGGCATAGAGGAAATAGATAAACTTTGTAGGCTCAATATTTATTACCATCTTCCTTCTTTTAACCAGGAAAAGGAAGTGTTTGTAAACATGGATCGAAAGCCTGTTTTCGGACAAGTGTTGGTTAAGCAGCTTTCTCCAGCTGTGATAAGCTCCTCTTGTAATGCTGTTTGGTGACTTGTTGGCGGAGGTTATACCTTGACAGAAATAGAGTTACAAAAATAACTAAGAGGTGTAAAAGATGGGTAAATCCATACTGCTTTAAAAACTATTGGCCCAACTCCAGAGGTGCATAGGTGGAAGCTGGAAGCTGTATGTGGGGCACAGGTTCGGTTCCTGGGAAACCTGAACACACTGGCCACGGGTACAAGTACGTATAATCCTACTGATTGGGACACTGGGGCAGGAAGGCCCCAACCCAGCCAGAGCCGTCAAAGATACCTATTTCTGTATCTCACCTCCCCCGTCTTCCTCTCACAAAGTGGCAGAAATGTATTGCAAACCGAGGTTGTGTAAAGTCAACCGGTCATCATGCGTCTATATTGGCTGATGGTACAGTTAAAATAAGGTGGCATGGTGGTTTAGGTGCTGGGTCCCACATGGTCAAGTGTGTACTTTGAGTCCCAGACTTGGCAGGTTGAAAAACATACCAGATGTGTGTGTGTGTGTGTGTGTGTGTGTGTGTGTGTGCATGCCCTAAATCCCACAGAGAATGGAGGAGAAGGGATTATGTTGTGGCCATAGATAGTCCCTGAGGGGTGATTTTTCATTCTCTCTCCTGTGAGCACACATACTCTACTGGGAAAAAAAAATCTGAAGAATAAGAAAATAAAATAAAGTGGGATCAAGATCAGAGTTAGAAAAGACAAAGGCCTTTGGCTACTTTAAAGGATAAGAAAGATGCAGCATAATCTGTTGGGTAGAGCCAAGTCCTGGCATCTCCACACACTGCCTCACCACTGCTCACCATCTGGGCCAGTGTGTGCATTTGGGCAAGTTACTTAATCTCCCTTCAGGTGTGTATATGTTTCAGTTTTTTCTCAAGAAATGGAGATGATTGCATTATCAACTTGAAAGTATTGTTCTGTAGATTAAATGATTAGTACATGCCCAGCACTGGGAACACAGGACTAGGTAAGAGCTTGTCTAATAAACAGCCTTCCACAGAAGGAAGCAAGCTCAAAATCTCACAGCACACTGGGTAAAGAGCACTTGAGAAGCCATAAATCAAATGACTCTTTAATTCAAATTTTACCCCATAAAAACATCTGTTCTCTTCCAAATCATAGCATTAAAATAGCATAACCCTTACTAACCTTTGCAATTTATTTATAAAGACATCCCTTCATTTCTGAGGAAAGGTTTTCAAGCTACCTATCTTTCTAGTTTCTAAATTAAGTGAGCAGCACCAGAGCCAGGATGGCTATACAGTTTTCTACCAGTTGCCTTTTCACTGCAATGCCTCCTGAAACCATTTCCTAAAACATGGAACAATCCTATCACATAATTGCGTAAAACCCCAGACACCCATGCCTGTTGTTTAATGCTAATTTCCTTGAGCTGCCTAAGAGGAATTGCTATTGACTACTTTCATTAGGAAACTATTGACCCTTCTTCAGTGGAGCATCCCGAGAAGAAATTCACTAAATATGCCCATATTTCATCTTTTGAGTATCAAGGTACAATAGGCATGCTGAAGGATATGGTTTATTTAATCCAAAATTAAAATTTTATAGGCTACATTACCTAAAGTAAATTGCTTAATACATTTAGAAGAACAGCTGCTTTCCAAGTATTTGGCATCCACGGATTTGAGGCCTAAATTAGACAGACCCACTGACCCAAGTGCACACGTAATGGCCTCAGTGATGTTTCCGAGGTTGTATCTAGTTCTCTGTCCCTCACCACATACAGAGAAGCAATATTCAAACAGGAAAGGGCTGACGTAATAGGTTTCATTGATTCCAAAGAGATTTCTTAATCTTTCCTCTTACTTTTTTAAGTCTACAAAATCAAGAAATAGTCAAGAACATTGTATGGAATGTCACCTTCTGATTTTCAGTGTCTTTACCCTTATTTGGGTAATGTTACATTTTTATTAAAAGTATTTTTTTCCATATGCAGAATTATATCTGAGGCATCTTACAATAGATGTAAAAAGACAGCACTTAAGGTCAGCACTAACGTGTGGCTGGTGGTTTGTGAACACAGGAGAGATTGTTTTTATTTGCTCTGCTTCTATACACAGTCCCAAGAAATCATCCTAAAGTGCTCAGAGGGTGAACTCATAAAAATACAGTCTAGATGTATGAAGAGTTGGGTGTAAGACGGGGTACACACACTGGGACCTGATTGGGAAGAATCCTCAAGGAGACACACTATCGCATGAAAACAAAAAAAAAAAGAAAAGAAAAGAAAAAAAATGAGTGACAGATTCTGCCAGTATTCCTTGCTGCTAGGATTAAGAGGTGATTTATATAAGATTAAATATGTCCCCAATCAATTTCCTACAGAGTCCTCTGGTACCCACAGGGTCAGTCACTATTGTCCCTTGTCTTATATTACAATGACAGCCTCTTTGCTGGTTTCCCTGCTTCAGCTTGAAACCCCTAAATATAACTATCCCTCAATAGCCAGAGTAGTCCTTGGATAAAATAAACAAACATATGACACAACACTAATTAAACCCTTCCCCCTCTTGGGTTCTTTTCAATCCGGCCCAGAATACCCCATATCTGCAAGACCTGATGCTATCTCCCCGTTCCATTTTCCACCATTCTCTTCCTCCCCAACTCTCTTGTAGCCATCTTCACTTTCCTGGTGTCCTCCTATCTGCCAAGTCTGGCTCAGGGCCCTTCCTGGTTCCATCATCCGGAACACACTCCTCCCAGGGATCCGCATAGCCTGCTCTCGCCACTCATCCACAAACCCTTTCTACTGTCATTTTTCTAAAAAAGACCACCCTGGCCTTGCTCTGTCTCATTATTGACTACTTTGTTCTTCTTTGTGAACGTTCTTTCACCTGTGGCATATGTTGCTCTGTTACATTTCTAATCTGAACTTCTGAAATCCAAAATGCTCTAAACTTAGAAACATTTCAAGCCTTGAAATGATGTCAGAAGTGGAAAATTCCATAACTGACCTCACGTAACAGGTCATAAAGTGCTCTAATATAAATTATTATACAGTTGCTCCCTAACTTACAATGGTTGGACTTAACGATTTTTTTGACTTTACAGTGGAATGCAAGTGATATGCAATCAGTGGAAACTGTGATCCCTTATAAATAAAGGGACTAAAAAGTTATGATACTTTCAACTTATGATGTACCTTCAACGTACCATGTATTTTATTTATGATGGTTTTACAGGGCCATAACCCCATGTTCAGTTGAGGAACATCTGTATAAAATTACATTCTGGCTATGCGCATAAGGTGTGTGTAAAAGAGAAGTGAATTTCATGTTTGGACTTGGAGTACATCCCCAAGATAATTAATTAGGTGTATAGAAACATTCTAAAATCTGAAACTGTTTAGTCCTATGTAACAAGGGAGTAACGTGAAATAAAATTATATTCTATAAACAAACAAACAAAAAAAGACAGAAGGAAGGAAACATTCTAAAACCCCCAAACTCCAAAATTCAAAACATTTCTGGTCTTAAGCATTTGAGATAAGGGATACCCAACCTATCATGGGTATATATGTACACACATATATATATACATATTATATATGTACGTATTATATATGCACATATGTATATGTGTGTGTGTGTGTGTGTGTGTGTGTATACACACACAGAAATCTGATTCTTTTTCATAAATATCCTAAAAGCGTTTTCCTGCTGTATCTTCAGCATTAACACAGCAACTGGCACAATGTAGGTACTCTCCAGATAGCTACTAAATAAGTGAATGAGCCTCTGATTTACAGAATATGGGACAGAGAATGAAAGCCACTGATTCCTTATACAAATACGGGAGGGAAGTAGCATGCTTCCATTCACTCCCCCTGACTACTGAACTGTTAGGGCTTCACAGAAAGAAGGCAAGAGTATATAGTTGTTCCATCTTAGTTTGCTGAGCAATGCTAAATACAGTAGAGCTGTTCTGATGACAATATCTAACTGAATCGCTATAGATGGGACTGCATCTCCAGCTGGCTTCCAACTGTCTTTCCCTGGATTTGAGGTATGTCTCTGAATTGACTCTTTGGTTAGTATGATAAACAGGCTTAACCTCGACACGAAACTCATCAAGGAGTGTGTACTCTGATGCAAAGAAAACAAGAAGGTGATGTCAAAGCGGCAACCCTCAAGGGTGATCTCGATGACTGCAGAAAATAATGCCAGAAAGCAAAATAATATTTCAACACAGACCTGCTCCTACTATTTGCAGGACTCGGGACAAGAGTGCAAAGAGAGGCCTGTGAACCATATGTCTAAATGCTTTAACATTATAAATCAAGCTAACAAATCATTAAATAAAATGTTTGTCATTCTCCATTCTTGATAAATGTACCTTCCAGGATTTACCGTAAGGCAAACTTCTAAATTATTATTCTTTAAGTGCTCTGGGTTCCACAGGGATATAGGAAGGGTGGATGCATTCTTTTTCCACCCTCAGATCCCTTAACTGCCACGCACGGCCTTGCACCCTTTTACATGCCCATCCCAGTCCACAAGCTCTCACCACATCCCTTACAAACTCTTGCTCCTTGGCCACCCCCTACCGACCTAGGGATTCACACTCTATAGCAAGGTTTATCCTTGAGGTCATTGCCAGGGAGGTGGGCAGTACAGGCCCTGGGAGTAAGCTAGAGTCCTTTGAGCAAAGAATGCCAAAATCCTGGGTGTCAAGAGTGGAACCTAGAAGAGGAGATGAGTGAGGAGGGACCTAGCTGCAGGAGGGCCAGCATGGGGAGGCCCTGGATTGGGAGGCCGTGCCTTCTCACCCAGGTCTAAGGTGATCTGTGTAGTCAGATGCCTTCACAAGAGAAAATGAAGGAAGTAGAGAAATGTGGAAATCAAATATAGCACATCTGTCATATAAAGTAAATATAGGGCTTGGAAAAAATTACACTACTGATTCTCAAGAAGTTTAAAATCCCATGCTTACTAAATTACAATAATATAATAGGTTGAACTGTAGTACTATTTAAATCAGCACTTCAAGCATTAAATAGTTGAAATGATGTAGAAAACAACATATACTAAAGAAACATGCATGGAAAATACTTAACCATGAGTGAGAAGTGGGCATTTTCAAGTATTTATCTATACTTTCATCCTTGCCTGATGACTTGTCATGTAGTAGACTCTCAATAAACATTTGGTAAGAACTGAGCAAACAAATGAAAAGCTAAGTTAAGAAATGATGAGGGAAAATGACAAACACAGAAAACAAGTAATAGGAGTTCTGTGTCACCATAGAAATAAATTGGAATTGGTTATAAAGTACATTTTGGTTACAAAACATTTTAATACGTGGGTAAAATTAACAAAAAGAGATTGATATCCAAAAGTACCTTTTCTTGTGATTTTTTAGTGTCATAGAAAAGTACACTTTTCATATTTCTAAACAGGGTGAAACATCAATATATCATTTTAAAAGAAACCATTTTAAGAAATAATCAATATTCCTTCTATGATTAAGAAGAAACAGAATAAACATAGAAGTGCAATGATGCTTGTTACAAAGGAAATAATAATTTAACATGTTAATTTGAAAAGCAAAAACATAATCAATTTGAGCTATAAAGGTATCTGATAACATTTAACACTCTTTTTTTAAAAAAGAATTATTTTATTTAACTTTATTTACTTATTTGAATTTGACCAGAGAGGTAGAGAGGTAGAGAGGTGGGGGTAGGGGAGAAAGAGAGAGAGACAGAGAAAGACAGAGAGAGACAGAGACAGAGAAAGTAAGTCACCAGGTCTAGGACTCAAACTGTGGTCAGCCATGTGGGAGTCTAGTACCCTTAACCATCATGCCACCTGCCGCTCCCGTAACACTCAATCTTAATAAAACGATTGGAAATAAGATTAAAGAGACAATTTTCTACTAGCAAAATGTGCCTTTTAAAATGAAAAGCTACATTACTGATGCCAACATTCTTGAGAAAGTCCCTTTAAATGCAGGAATAAAATAAAGATGTTAACCTTTTATTATTACTATGGAGGTACTTCTCATCCAAATGATATTTTTTAAAATATAGCAAATAAACAGAAAAGATGCTTGGTTTATTCATTCATTTCTAATTTTGTCCTTGTCTTTGAGGTATCTGTGTGTTTGTGTGTGTGTGCTGTGTATATATATATATATATATATATATACACATATAACACACATACATAGATACAAGTATATCTTATATGTGTATATATACAAATATATCTTATATATATGCATATTATATATATAATATACATACACACAAATATATCTTACATGTGTGTATGTAAAGGATCATACGCTACATAATGATGTTTTAGTTAAGAATAGACTGCATGCATATACAATGGTGGTCCCACAAGATTTTAGTAGGCTACACCATATAGCTTAGGTATGAAGTAGGCTATACAGTTTATATTTGTGTAAGTACACACTAGGACATATTCAGTGATGAAATGACATAACGATGCATTTTTAAAATATATTCTATTATTAAGCAATGCATGGCTATACATATTATGAATGTGTATGTGTGTATGTGTGTGTGTGTAAAAAACAATTTTTTTCCAGTAAAATATGTTGTCAATACCGCAAAACATCTCATCTTGCTGGTAAGTTTCTACTCTAAGAAGTCAGTTATCTGATATTAGAAACTGAAAGAAAGAAGACTCCTTTGATAGATCAAGCTTCTTTTCATACTCTGTGTGAACAGAGAAGTGCTATGCTAGTGTACAGTGTTTATGCTGATTTACAGCAGGGTCAGCTTGGAACCAGCAATCAATTCGTAGCTGAAGTTTTTTTCTTTACCCAGTGAAATGAGAGCTTTTTCAAAAGTTTCCTCATAGCATCCAAGAAAACTTCTTGAAATGCTCAAGTGATTCTGTACAGTATTTTTATTATGATGAATAACTGATTCATGAGTATATCATTTTGAATCAAAATAGTCTTTTACGTGAGGTTAAATGTACTATAAAATAAGAATAGGCTTTAATTCTATAGATTTTTTCTTGATATGGAATCTTCAAATTACTTTGAAGAGAAAGCACCTTATTAACCACAATGTACGCTACATACATCCTATATTTTATTGTTAAAATTCAAATTCGATCATTTAATATGCAAACATTTTTCCCCTGAACAGTTTCTTCTTACAAATTGAATGGGGACTCAGCACAGCTCAAGGGTCTCTCCAGTACCCTCTGATAATGGTTTTGGTTATCTGTCTTTTCTGTGTTGTTTGCAGCCCATGAAGTGCTAATATTATTCTCCACTTACAGGCCTTGACTCTGTAGAATTAGTTAACATTAGACACAACCAGTTTAAGAAAATCACTGTTTGGTAATATTCAGGGAACAGAATCAGTTGCTTGGTCATATTTTGGACTACAGTAGCACTAAAGGCAAAGAAAACCAAACAACAATGACAAAAAGAGCAAGTAAGAGAGCTTTGTTTAGTGAGGATGTTATATTTAACATTATTTTCAATCACATTTTTCAATTTTCTGGTTTATAATGAACTACAGCCGATTACTTCCCATCAACACTGATAAAAAGAGCTGTCCAACTGTTCAACATTTGCTTTACTAATTGAATGATCAATTATTCAAATAAATGATTCTCCCGATCAAGCTCCAGGAAAACCCTGGTGGTGGCTCCTGCCCCAGCTAGAACTCAGCGTAGAGCACGAAAGGCACCGAATCCAGATAGAACACTAAGAAGTTATGAGAAAATCCCTCTAATTGGGTGAAGATTTATGGCAACTGAAACTGCTCTGGCATCTCGTAGATTCTGATCTTTTCTGAGACTGCTAATCTCACCTCTCATAGTCTATTTTGCTGATTAATTCATTGGCAAGTATCACTGTGTTCCTAAAGAACATGCACTTTGTTAGGTAATGGGTTTTAATGATTAGTCTAAATGCACTTCTTCCATGCCAGTAAAGAAAGACTTCTCCCTAAGTTATCTTAGTCTCAAGAGGACTTTGTGGGGAGTGGGGGTCGGGGTGGTGGCAGGGGAATTCTCAGCTGACAGATGGCAGATGTGCTCTGCATTCACGCCCTACATTTAGATGGATTAATAGCTGCTGAAGGTCATGCAGTGATTTGCTCTTTTAAAGACAAAATAACTTTTAAAAGACTCAGACTGCATGTATAAGCAGGTATTGTCCATACTGCTCATGGTATTCAGAAGGACTCCTGCTCAGTGACGTGCTTCAAGTATGTACATAGGCATCCACGCAGAAACTCACACCTATAGGAATAAGTCCCCTACCTGCAGCCCCTTCCAATAGTCACTTTCACACAGAGGCTGCCTGGAAGTGTTTTGGATCATTTTCATTCATGTCTTACGTTGGATGGAAGCCTATCTTTGCTTTTGCTGGTTTTTGCTTATGTCTAAAAGCCACCTAGTTAATAGAAACCCAAGATTTGGAAGCTTGTGTAGAAAGTGGCCTTTCATTGGCAGGTCATGCTCATTCTCAAAAGAACATTCTGACAGGAATGAGTGTAGTTTTAACAATTAGATATTCATTTGCAAGGAAATCATCTATACAAAAAATATATAGCACATGCAAAAGGTAATCATTTTAAAAACAGGAACTAAAAATATCAGATTCTTAGAGCTATAATATATTAACAGGAAGAACATTTACTAAATCAGATAGACATTTATCTCAAACCAGGCTCGATTAAGGAAAGTATTGATGAAAGCCTATGCAACTATTATTTTTATAATATGCTCAGGCTATTAAAACTGATGATTATTTCATCAGCTGAAAAAAATCTAACTTTTTGCACTTACAAAAAAAACACAACTTATGCCCCTACCCCTTTCTAAAGGTTTTTGTCATAGGACATGTGGACTTGCCAGAGAAAGAGAGAGAGAGAGAAAGTGATAAATCACCCCCTTGGGGCAATGTCTACACTGCACTCCCTTCTCCTCCATTCTCCTCCTGGAATATTGGGCATGCACACACATACCCGACATGATTTTCAAGCCACTGGGTCCGAGACTTGAGCCATGGTCAGCCGTGTGCGAGTCCAGCATCTTGACCACTATGCCACCTGCTGGCCCCAGCTTACATAAATTCTAATTAGTGGTATTTTCCCATAGTGAGTTTATGGGGGTCAGTAGAATATAAGCATTGCGATAGCTGGAGATTTTACACTGGTACTTACCAGAACCTGACACACCATAGGTCTCTAAGAGATATTAATTTAATGAATAAATGAATGAATAATTTCAGGTAGTATATCTAATGAAAACCACATTTGATATTTTATTCATAGTAAATTTGAAAACAGAGCAAGCAATTGCTTTAAAATTCCTAACAAAGTTTGATTAAAAACTATAATTTCCAAAATTTTATTGCAGAAATCTTTACTAATGACTAATAAATACTAAGTACATTAATGTACAGTTATTTGAGGTGACTTAGAAGTAATTGCTAACTGATTTTGTGTTATATGTCTAGAGAAAGCATTAAGTTTTCTTTTGAAAGCTTAAGAACTTTAGCTAGTATGTCAGCAGTATTATGCTTTGAGACTTAATCCGACTGGCCAAATGATTATGTTCTTGGTTTGAGAACTTGAAAAGTTATTACTTGTTTTGAAATTGGAAACTAAATATTCATACTGAGGAGTGTTTACTGGCTCTGATACACAGAATTTAAAAACTATTGGTGAGGGCATGAAGGATAACTAGGGTGAAGAGTAGAGACAAGAAAGAAATAGTCTGATCAATAATAAATAGGATGCTAAGAAATACCCCAGAGACTCCATGCCTCCAAGTTCACTTAAGTCTTAACGTACTTTACATTTCAAATCATATCTCACAAAACAAGTGATAGGATTACACTGCTAAATCCATAAGCATTGATTTTTGTCTCAGTCACAGATGCATGCTGTGCACTATTAGAAAATTCACTAAAATAGGTTTATGCCATACAGCGGCTATGTAGCCAGCCCTATTTCTCCACACTTGCTGAAGTCTTTAATAAGCAATTACGCAGGCTTTAGAAAACATAAACAACATTAAGTTATGCAAACACCCTCTGAACATGCTCATGAATCGTTCCTGTTTCCACCATTTTTCATTGTGACAGAGGCCTTCCTATTCCCCAAGTGGAGTATCCTGCTTTCTAAAAATCACAGCACACATGTGTGAGCTTTCAAAGTGTTTTTAGGAAATATCCCCAGTGGACTCTGGAGAGCTTGCCTTCTGGTCAGAGAAAGAAGAAGCGCTCAAATGGGCTATTATTTTCACTGATAGGTTGACCCCATTCCTTGTGGAATTTTGGATTTAGTTTCACATGATTTAGTTTCACATGGTGGTAGATCCGTGCTCAGCAGCCATCAGAATAACAACCACTTGGCACTTCTGAGGCATGATAAGGAGTCTCAGAGAGCACGGGGCGCTAAGACATGGAGGTGACAAAATGGCAAAGCCATCTCATGCTTTTGTTAGTTCTGTCAACCACTTCTAGAGAGTGGCTGCTAGATGAGCCTGTAGATAGGATAAGAACCATGAATAGCTGCTAAAACACGCAGAGCTGAATGACGTAAAATGATAGCTACTACTGCAGCAAGTTTCATTTACCACTTCGCTCCTCCCATTAGACGTTTCTGAAGCCTCCTCTTTACAGTTTCTACTTTAAAAATGCTCTTTGTTCATTATTTTCATGCCCTCTCCATTGACTTAATTGACTTTGCTGGATATCAATCATATTTTGTCCCTTTTTCTAATGCTCTAATTTTTGTTTAGGTTATACTCTATCTATTGATAGTTTTTTCATGCACTTTCAATGATCTTAAAAATGATTTTGATGTTGATGTTTAAAATAATGTAGAACACTTACATTTATTTTAAAAATAAATTAAGATTAAATAAATAATAAATAAATCAAATTACTAATCAAATAAATAAATCAAGATTACTAATTAATGTCTTATGTCCTATTAACATGCTTGAATTTAGTGTATAAATAATACATTCTGAAGAATCCCTAAGATCAGTAATAAGATAATTACTACTAATAGATATTTTTCCTTATGTCTAATGAACTATATATTCTTTAAGTATTTTTGATACAATTTATAAAAGTGGTGGTTCACCAAAAATAAAACTAAACACACAAAAACAAGCCCTGTAAACTAATCTCAGATTTTCTGAGATGTTAGTTTTCGAATATTTCTTTCTATGTGCAACAACTGCCTTTGGAGCAAAACTGTACTATTTATTCAGAATTTATTAAATGATCATCTCTAATTTCTATGATTAAACATTTAGCTTCAGATTTTGCATGCACTTAATGCCACTGAGCCTACTTTATTTAAGTTAACCTCATTAAAGAAAGGATCTATTTCTCAGGGTTGATGGGACAAGTACAATGTAAAAGTTTAGATTTTGTTCATTTTTGCCATCCTGATCTAAAAAATCAAACAATCAATAAAAACTAAACAATTTACCACAAGGTATATGCATTTGGGGTTGGGGAGCCGAGAAAGCCCCCCCCCCCCCAGGGTTAAAGAACATCATGCCACAGTCCCTTTTCTTCTGTTCTTCTCTTGGGTCCAGGATTCAAATAGTGCAGTTGGCAATGTAGGATCCAGCTGCCTTAACCACCATGCACTGCTGGTCCACCACCCTGAGCCTTCATCGTGGTTAAATAGGAAGTGCAGGATAAACACTGCTCCCTTGCAGGCTGAGCCACAGTGGAGGCTTGGGTTTGATTCCCCATCCAACCTAAAGGCTGGGTATAGTGTCGTGCCTGTGGTCCCTGCTACTGGGGAGGCTTAGTCAGGAAGATCATGACACAGACTCTAAGGAACATGCCCCCCCCCCCACACACACACATACCGTGTACACCATACAGAAAATAAAAACGTAATGAATATTTCTTAAGTATAAAATTTATACTAGGAAAGAATTTTACTCAGTACAGAGGAAGAGAAAGCAGCATAATTAGAATTTAAATGTTCATTTTATTCATTATAGTACATGCTCATGAATGAGCAAAGTGGGGAGGGGAGAAGAACCTTTGACAGGATCTTCACCGCCTGCCCAAATATCCCTGTCTATGAAAGAATGACCATGAGCAGCATTAACAAATAGGGGCCAGCAAAAATGATACTCTTTTTGTCTTGCATTTGTTTCGTTGCCCTCTTTGATGGTCCTTTTGTATGTAAGAGGAAAGACTCTTTGATGGTCTTGCCACGTGAAAAAGGACTTACATGTAGTATGTATTACTCTGACTCATCCCACTTCCCTCTGTAATTCCAAGTTTGCGGTTCATTATAATACTGATATTTGGAATGTTTTCCATGCTGATTCCCTTTAGCTTCTTATTCCTAATGCTTGATTCTACTTTAGAGGGCACACTGATGGTAGCATGGTTGGTAAACCACTGGTCTTGGTTACACTGTCTAGTAGGTATGACAACGGCTTTGGTTTTCATGGCACTGCTACCTTCTGCCTGTCACAGCTTCGCCCTCTTCTGATTCCACTGTCATGGGTATCTCTGGCATTTCTTCACAGTAATTTGCAGACTGAAGTGGAGATCTCAACCCTGAGATCTTTTTTAAGCAGAAAAAATAGATGAAGAACCACAGGGCTCTCGATGGTCTTCCTTATTGCCCATTGGTATAACTGTGGGGCAAGTGAAATAACTCTGTACACCCTATAGAAGACAAAACCCCAAAATGTTGTCAGGACCAACAGGTGGTGTGATGGTTATAACACTGAATTCACACATGATCTACTGTGCTTTGAGTCTCAGACCTGGTGGCTTAAAACTCACGCTGGGCATGTGTGTGTGGGTGCACAAAATTACAGGAGGAGAATGGAGGGGGAGAGACTGTGGTATGGCCATCCCTCCTGGGGGAGGATTTCTCACTTTCCTTCTCACTATTTCTCTCTGGTGAGTGCATGTACCTTATGGCAAAAACCTTACAAACAAAACAAAACAAACAACAACAACAACAAAACCTTTTAGTTGGAAACTGGAAGTATCTGTAAAATCTTTAAATCCTTTAACAATTTCTATGCTACTATATGAGGTAAATGCTCTTACATATTATGTACATATTCTCGAAAGATCTTTTCTTTGAAGTCACAATCATCATCTTGTATATTTTGCTTACTTCTTGTACCCTGCACGAGAGACAACTTAGAGGCATCTTGGGTTGCTTTGCATAAATCAGTCTGTTGGGAACAGACAGAAGAGTAGCTTTTAATCACACTTATCAATATGTGAGCAACAAGCACTCAGAGGAACTCCAGAGGCACAGGTGACCCATCTTGTCCACCGAGTACCATGACAGAGTCCTCAGTAAGAGTATCGGCTAGGTGCCTGTGTCCCCATTTGGCGATAGGAACAGCCTTGACATTTTTTTATTCCAAATGGATTCCCCTACTTAGCCACTGCTCTATCGGTGCTTGGTTGAATGTACAGCCAGAAGTGAGTGACTTCCTCAGGGTGCACTGCTTTTGATGGGTTAGCTGTCAAACGCTCCATTGTCCAAATTACACTGCTACTGTAGATTTCCTGCTAAGAAACAATTTACTGTAGCATTGGGCTATCAGTCTTGTGGGCTGTGTTAGTTTTGGGGTATGAAAATCTGATTAACTTACTGCAGATACACAGCAGCTCTTACTGTTGCCTTCCCCAAATTTCCATTTACTGTATTGTTAGCAGAGTGTGATAAGAGGTTCCACACGGGAAGCATCCCTAGCATAAACTGTAAGCTATGCTGCTAAAGCTTGATGTGATAACAAAGCTGAAGATAAGCATGAAAATAACAAATACAAAGAGAGAAGAAAAACAAACTAAATCAACATTTTCTCATGGTTTTTGTCTTCTAACAAAGGACACAAATTATCTGAGAATGATATATCTTTATACACAAACACACATATAAATGTAAATATGTATGTATGTGTGCATATGTGTATGTGTGTGTGTGTATATACACACACACACACACACACACACGCAGTTATTTAACAAGCACCTTTTCCAGACTGATCAACAGTTACAAAGAATAAGTGCTCCATGCTATAGGTACATGGGTTTTATTTATTGTTGTTGATAAACACATAAAAATAGTGGAATGTAAAAAACACATCTCTTCCAGTGATTTAATGCTTTCTCATTTTTAAAAATTCTTCCCATAATAGCCATTTGCAAGATTTCTGTTTGTGTATGTTCAGATTCAATTATCACTTTATAGATTCAATACGACAACTTAATGATGAATCTGTTTTTATTTTTCCAACTGCTTACATGCATAAATACCCAGCAGCAGTATGCCAAGGCAATTTCTGTGATAAGGAAAATACCAGGCTGTTTACTCTTTATTCAATATGAGGGAGCCAAGTAGTCGCTTAATCTAATCATTACATTCAAGACAGGCCCAAACATCAGTTCTAATATTGTATTGTGATAATATTGACATCCATATTTGCTAAGTTAATTGAAGCACAAAAACTAGCTTTAATACATACTTCCCAATTTTTAATAAGTAGAGACATGGACATTTTCATTACCCTGGCAAATAACTGTACATGTAACCTCTCCATCTTAATTCTCAATAAGACCTACTGGTTTCCTCTTTGCATTAGGATACTAAAACTTACCTCTTTCATTTAAAAAAGACTAGATTATGTCAAAATGTTAGTTTGCCTTAGTATACTAAACAGATTTACTAAACAGTTTTGGAAATAATAGTACTTAATTTTTAAAAATTGCTTTAGAGTACATGTATTCACTGGGGAGAGAGAGAGACAGAAAGAGAAAAAAAGAGAGGGCAAGAAGGAGGGAGGGAAAGTGAGAAAGCATCCCTCAGGAGATAGCCACGGCACAGTCCCCTTGTCTCCTTACTCCTCGCAGAATTTCGGACATGCATGCACAGGCACCTGGCTTGTTTTTCAAGTTGTGGGGTCCAGGACTTGAACTGTGCAGGTGGTGGTCATGTGGGATTCAGCTGTCTTAACTATCATGCCACCAGCTAGTCCTCATTAATTTTTCAAAAGCCAGTTACTAAATTAATAGTAGTGTTGAAAAAATGATTTCCTCTAAGAGAAAATAATAATTAGGACAGTATGTCCTAAACCCAAATATCATATATAAATATGACTCTGTGTGCATGTGTGTATGTGTGTATATATATATTTATTTATGTCCCTTATATATGTACTACATGTCCTATACATGATATATATTTATAACAGGTTTCATATGAAAGCTTGGAACAGAATCATTGAAAAAATAAATGAACATTGTTCCAACAGTAAGGCAATTTGTTGCTCCTTTCTTAATTTCATGTGAGAAATACTTACTGAATAACTATTACATGATAGGTTCTGGGCCTGGTTTTACAAGTACAAAGTGCACACAGAGACTCTACCACTCTGAAGTACATGGTTCATCCTATTATAGAAGGAGGAAACAAAAAGTGCTTGTAAACTGCCATGAGAAGTCCCTTGCGAATCATTCTTTGCTTACAATGAAGTTAGTAATTTTGCCGACAGATTTCTAAACTTATCTCCAGTGCTTTCCAGTGGCTAAAGGTACAATTCCATGTACACACTTCCAGGTGACCCCCTTCCCATAACCACCGACTTCACAGTAAGAAATCCTTAGGAGGAGACAGTGGTGTGATCGAAGACATTCCTGTCCAAACTTTCCAACTGTGCTGAGTGCTCAAAGACTTTTAAAATTATTATTCTGTTATCTTTGTGAGTTCTGATATGTTCAGAATCTTTTCTTTGCCCATATTTTACTAATGACCTGAGAAAAATAAGACTGTTACAGCGTAATTGTTGCTTGAACCAAATCTTCAATGTTACTTAGGGCTTGAATTGGGTTTATATGAAGCTGAAGCATTGAAAAAAACCTCAGTCCTGTCCAAACACTTAACATTCTCTCAGTGTCTGTTAACGATACTGCTTATTACACAGCGAGCAGCCATTCTGAAACTCATCTTGACCCATTTCTGCTCAGTCCTGATAACCTAGAGCGTCTCTCCCTGTGATGCGCCTAACATCTGTCCCACCTCTCTCTTCATTCTCACCTAACGTGTCCTGTATTGCATACTCCAGTCAATTTCCAAGTGATCTCTTTGACATCACTTTTGTGTCTAGATGACTTTCTGCATACACTCTTGTCTGCGCGTTCCTGCCGCCACACTTTTCCGACCTGATCTCCTTTATTGCAGCACTGATCTTTTTGATCTACTCAATTATTTTTCCTTCTGAGCACTCTTAGCACAGCTACAAAGTTTGGACAGGGATGGCTTTGATCACACCATGTCTTTACCAGCCCTCTGTTCTTGTCTGTGGAGTGCTTGTCGAATCCTTTAAGATGCAGATACTCTCATTCTCTGCGATGTTCTCCCTAACTGATTCAAACTTCCACTTACTAGTTTCTCCAAGGGGGCAAGAATGCTGACCACAGGAGCCACTACTGGCCGCATCCTTACCTTCAGGGGAAGGGTCTACCCTGGAGCTGTTCTCACTTCCCACCAAAAGGCTTCCCTTATGCTTAATTTACTGTGGAAAAGCTTTTCTTTCCCTCTTAATGATACAAGATTAAAAATCTATAGGCAACATCAACAAAATACAGCGCATATGTTGAGCCTTGGAATTTACTGCAACGTTTTAAACTAGATACTGGCCTTTTAGAGACACTCCTCCACTTCTCCTGCAAAATGTGAGATTTAAAAAATAGGAACTCAAATTCTGAATAAATAAATACACATTCTAACTCATAAAGAAATAATAGTTACAAAATGTATTCATCTTTGGGCTGGTCCCATAGCATAGTGGTTAAGGAAACCAGATCCCACATTGCCGACAGTGGTTCAAATCCCAACCCCACAACTTGAAAAACATGCTAGACACAACTCAAGACCATGGAGAAATAAAAGAGAAGCAATCATGGTGTGACCATGTCCCACAAATTGTTCTATCTCTCTGTCTCTCTCTGGAGCACACATGTACCCTCTGGCAATTAAATAAACAAGTATTCTAAAAGTGAAAAGTTATCTGTTGATAATAATGTATACGGTAATCTCTTTGACTTGACTAATGTGCGTTGTATCCATGCAGGGAAAAAACAAGTTGTACAATGTAAAGATGTACCGTGGTTAAATAGAAATTAAAAAGGAACAATTATTATTATTTTTAATTTTAATTAATTTACATTCATTCAATGAGCATTGTCATAGTATACAAAATGTGATTTCCCATCCATAATATATTGTATAGTGACTTAACCATACATGTTATTGTAGATAATTTTCCATTTCTAGTTTCATATATATATATATATATATATATATATATATATACACACACACACACACATATATATATGGATTTTTTCCCATTTCTCACTTCTGCCATTTCCTACCCTCCTCCCACACATCTCTGGTGTCTTCAGTTGTTTTCCATTCCTTTTCCCCCCACATTTTACTGATGCACAAAATTTCTTAAATAATCTACTTTTTTTTTTCTCTCTTTCTTTTATTTCTATGGAGAGGTTTTTGCTATAGGGTGTGTGCACTCGCCAGAAAGACAGAGAGACAGAAAGTGAAAAATCATCCCCCAGGGGGGATGGCCACACTGCAATCCCTTCTCCTCCATTATCCTCTCGGGATCTTGGGCATGACATACACACATGCGCCCAGTGTGAGTTTAAGCCACCGGATCTGGGACTCGAACCATGGTTGGCTACTTGGGAGTCCAGCGACATAGCCATTATGCTAACTGCTGGTCCCAATAATCTACTTTCAATAGCAAGTTCAGCTGATATATACACATCTGTGAATACATATTTGACTTTAGGTGTGAAACTCTGAGTGGAATGAATATAGTATAAAGTAGCACCAAGCTGATGCTATATAGCTTACTATGGTCATTAAATAGGTATTTTTAAATATATTTTTTAATTTCAAGAAAAGCAGTTTTAGCATTAATATATCGAAGAAATGCTAAGAGAGCTTTGGTTAAAACTTAAAGCCAGGAAACAGGTAAGGATTCTATTCAAATAGTAAGTACGTGAATCTATCAGCAGCTCAAGACAAGACAAAAATCCTTAAAATCAGAAAACAAAGCCTAGAAGAAAATCAGCAATGTTTTACTCAAAATTCATAAAATTCTATTTCACCAATTCAGGCTCATGTACTTACTCTATCTTCTGTTGTGATCTGATCTTCCCAATTAAATTCTGGGATATAATATTTAACTCCAGTCTTGTTCCTACAATTAAGTTGGACATTTTTTTTAGTTTTTGAACTCTTATTTCTGTGTGTCTGTATTTAATTTTCCTGGTATAGCACTCCCTGCAGAACTTCTTGAAGAGCTGGTCTGGTGTTGGTAAATTCTTCCAGGTTTTGTTTATCTGAAAATGTTCTAGTCTTTTCTTCCCATATGAAGGATAATCTTGCCAGGTACAGTATTCTTGGTTGAAATTGCTTTTCCCTTGACACTCTGGATATATTTTTCCATTCTTTCCTTGCTTACATTGTTTCTGATGAGAGGTCCATTGTTAGCCTGATGGGATATCCTTTGTAGGTTACTAGACGTTTCTCTCTTGCCAATCTTGGTATCTTGTCTTTGTCTGTGGATTTGGTCAATCTAGGTATAATGTGTCTTAGAGAAGATCTTCTTGGGTTGACTCTATATGGGGTTCTTTGTATTTTGGGGGACTGGATCTTTGAGTGCCTCTCTAGGTTTGGAAAGTTTTCTTGCAGGATTTCATGGAATAGATTACCAATGCCTTTATGAATCTCTTTGCCTTCTGGGATACCAAGTATCTTGTTGCTTGGACATTTGATGGTATCTAGCATTTCTTGTATATTATTCTGATTGTTTTTGGCAATTTTCTTAGTCTTTGTGGTGGATTTTTTCCTAGGCCAGCGATTCTATCTTCTATATCTGAGATTTGGTTTTCTGTAGGATCTAGTCTGCTTCAAAAGTAAACATTATTTAAAAAACAAACAGGCATTCATTTATTTGACATGGTGCCCTATGGGTCTGAATTCAATGCCTTACAGAATAAACAGACATAATGTAATATTAAATATCCTACTTTTCTCCTACTGTGACACTTTCTGCTTGACTCTACTTTTAAAATATAAAAACAAGTGTTCTGAAATTTCAGCCACATGCCAAGCTAACAAGTCAATATTTAAAGTTTGAGAAATAATGTCTAATACATTTTAAAGCTTTATGTTTCTGCCACTGCTTTTCTGACTATGAACTTTTATAACCAACCCTGTCAAAGAACAAAGTAGGATTTTCTCCCCTGTACTCATGCATCTCAAACATAGTTCAGTGTAGGTTTTCATGTCAGCTGGCAAAGATTCCCTTCCTAAAATATTTTTACTTGTAATAACCTGATTATCTCAAGGAGTCTGCTGTATAGTAGTAACTGTCTAAATGATTGACTGGCCCCCAAAAGTAGGATGATCTCCAACCTATGTTTTCAAGGCAGGTAGGCAGATAAGTAAAACCCATAAGAATTTAGTTTATGAGATGAATAACTCTACATTTGTTCCAGAGGGATATTTTTCATATTCAGTAAGTAAGCACATTTGCTTAAACATTGAAAACTACCTATCAGAGATGATCTATTTTTATGCAAATATTATAAACATTAAAAATGCCACATTAATAATAATAATACAGAAAAAGGTTCTGAGAAGTGCAAGTTCAGGAAATATGAAGGACAATGTAAATTAAAAACAACAACAATAAGATAGTAAAAATGTACAGTCCATTTCCCAATCTGGCACTACATAAAACTAGTACATGTACTTCATGATGTTTATTTTTGCTGTAATTTTCAGAACATAAAACCATCCCTTGATTAAAAGCCTAATCTATTATTCATGGAATGATTTCAGAGAATCTGTTTATAAATTCTTATTTCAAAACAGATGCAAACTAGCCATCTCGGAACAGGTAAGAACAGCAAAAGTCTCAGGAGAAACTCATGAACAATTCCTTCTGCTTTTGGACAGAAAGACCTGGTATACTACTTAAAACAAGAACAACAATGACACCTGGAGACGAGGACTTTAATGTTCCTCTCTTCGGAGTTGATGCACTTTGACTTACTCAACTGTGGTCATGTATGACATTTTCTCCTCTCCTTAGTCTTTGGAGGTGGGTTTAAGGGAGGATGATGTCTATGATTCTAGACGTCTTGCAGAGTAATCATTCTTATTCTGAGCACTTGGTCTGTGGCAGGCATAGGGCCAAGGACACATTCTCACTTAATTCTCCAACAACCCCATTAAGTAAGTCCTATTTTTTATCTCTGTTCGAGAATGAGGAAACTAAAGCTTGGATAGGAGAAGGAACTTCGAACAAATTCACATAATTTATGCACGGTGGTATCACTCTGAGGTACTCGTGACACAAACACAGTCTGACTGCAGGGCCAACGGCTTTCAGATTCTTTGCTATGCTGTCTCTGTGGACACAGTACACTAATTGTTTTTTAAAGTAATGGCAATTAATAAGCCTATATATAATACATTCTAGTGTTTTGTAGAGTCTACCAGTTAGGAATCCATTGTACTATTGAACATTTTTTTTCTCTCAAAATCATTGCCAGGTACAGGAAATGCTGCAAAAAGCTGCCCTAAGCATATTCCATGGATCTCCCTGTTGGCAATTTGATAGGCCTGTTATTGTTCAAAAACACTTGTCCTTAACCATACTAGAGCAATCAAGTGAAACAAAGCAGGTTACACTGAAAGTATTTATAAAGCAGGGCACATGGTTATACAGAATCCCACAAAGCATTCAAAGCTCTTGGAAAGGAAATTTGGTCCATTCCAATACTAACAATCACAGTTTAGGCAATTTCCCAGCGTCTATCTCCCCATCAGTTCTTATAATGGATGTTTTACTGTTCAGCATGGACAGGAAAAGCTAAGTATTTACTACAGAATGTATGTTGGAAATGTTTGCATTGCAAAATAAACATTAAGTCAATGAAATAACATAAAATAGATGGATAGGCTTCTTTTTTACTACATAAATAGATAAATGCTAAAACAAGAACACTGTATATCTAGAACTGTGACTCTGTATAGTTGTCACTAACTATATGTGGCTACTGTAGACTTGAGATGCGGCTAATATAACTGATACTGAATTTTACATTTTGATTTATTTCAATTGATTTAAAATTTAAATTAATGACTGATACTCATTTCAGTGATTATAATAATTTTAAGTACTTTTAGAACAACTTGGGGATGTAAATTGACTTTTTCTAATGCAAATTTTATGAAATAAAACACAGATCATATATTTCCAATGAAAAATTTGCATCAGAATTGAGAAGCACTGTGAGTATAAAATACATGCTGGATTTCAAAGATGAAGTGTTCAAAAAGGGAATGTAAAAGACCTCATTAATAGTTTTAAAATATTGATTGCACATTGAGATATTTTAGATATGCTGAATTTAAATGTTAAGATTAATTTCAACTGCTTTTTACCTCTTTAGTATGACTACAAGACAATTTTAAATTACATATGTAGTGCCCAGTATATTGGACAGCACTGTTCTGGAAGGTAAGATAGTAAATTCATTACTCATCTTCACAATAGTTTAATAGTGTGTCCCAAAGCTTACAGAAGCTTATTTCTCAATCACAGTCTCTGTTCTTGTAGTTAACAACAAAAATATATCATTCTGACTCATTATTAAAGGAGCTCAGCAAGAGATAAATCACTTCAAATAAAGGAGGATACTGGGAGAGTCTTCGGGGTGTCTAACTCCACTGCTGGAGATACTCCCCCAGTGGGTTAAATCCATGTTTGGTAAAATGCTTAACTTAAAACTACCCAAACAACTTACACAGGTGCATTTCTTTTTATTTTCCTTTTTAAAGAATTACTTTATTGTATTTATAATTATTAATATTTTAATTTGCTATAAGGCATGTGCACTCACCAGAGAGAGAGAGAGAGAGACAGGGAAAGTGAGAAAGCAAATTTCCAGGTCCAGGACTCAAACCATATGTGAGTGCAGAACCTTAACCACCATGCCACCTGCTGGCCCCCTCTTTTATTTATTAATTAATTTATTTTTAATTTGCCAGATGGCATGTATGTTTGCCAGAGACAGAGAAAGTGAGAAAGCACCCCTTTCCTCAAGGGAATGGTTAGGCTACTTTTCCTTCTCTTCCATTTCCTCCTCCTTTGTGGATTCTGGGCACACTCTAACACATACTGAAGCGTTTCCCAAACTGCTGGGTCCAGGACTTGAACCACATCATTGGTCATATGGGATTCAGCCACCCTTACCACCAGGCCATGGGCTGGCCCCACAAGGTACGTTTCCAACATGTCCAAAAGCAGGTTCACTCCCTAGAACTTCTAAGCATGGGTGCTTACAACCGAAGAAAAGGTCTACAGCATTTCTATACTTGACTTATTCTACATTTACAAAAAGTAAACCATTGGAAAAACTAAGCTTCTTTTTGAGAGAGAGAGATTTTTGCTATGGGTGTATACAATTGCTGGGGAGACAGAGAGACAGAAAGTGAGAAATCGCCCTCTGGGGAAATGACCATGCTGCAATCTCTTTTCCTCCATTTTCTTCTCAGGATATTGGGCATGCAAGCAGTCATTGGTTTTGGGACTTGAACCCTGGTCGACCATGTGGTAGCCCAACACTCCAACCACCACACCACCCGTTGGTCCTACAAGCTTAAGCTTCTTAATGACACCAATGGTGTGCTATCCTTTATACTATGTTCTAAAGATAAATATAATGATAACAAATAAATAAACATGCAGATAAACAAATGAGATGGCTCAGGGGGCCCAGAGGTCTGAATTGAGGTCCAAGTCCTAAAATAATTGATACCTCTCTGGGCCTGCTCTTCGATAAATACTTCTGAAATGGAGGTAGAGAGGAGCCTTATCTCTGGAGGGCTCCTCTAATGCTAAATGCAGGTGATGCTAAATGAATTCTAAGAAGCTAACACTCGCATGATGCTTTACATTTTTCATAGCACTTTCACATATTTAATTCACAACAACCTGGTGACAGGCTTCTTAACCTCCATTTGCCAAGGAGAAATTTGAGACTCAAAGAGGCTAAATGGCCTCCAAATTGACACATTTTTAGAAACTGGGGAGCCTGGGACTTCAGCTAATCTAAATCATTTTCCAATATATTACACTGGTTGTCATTTTCTGACAATCACAAAAATTATGCTGGACAATTTTCATGTATTAAATCATTTACAATAGATGGGCTAGATAATCAGATATCTGTCATTTCTTTCTCTCTAATATATCTTGTACTCTCTGGTTTTCTTTCACTGTCAACACCACTTATTTCATATGTGAAGTCTTAAAATTCAGTATTTGTCTCTCTATTAAATACAGACACATTTAGGTAGACAGTGTCAAAACTATTTTAATGATGAAAAATCCCTTTTTTCAAAAAAATCTATGTCATACAAACTGAAGTGAGACATGTTCTTTTCATGGAAAAAATAAAAGTACTATAAAAATATACTCATATTTTTAAAATGTGGGTTGAAGAATAAATGAGCATTCTTTATAAAAATGTATCTTTGAGGTATGGAAGAATGAATAGCTTCAAAAATTGCCCAACTTTCAACCCAGGACACTCCCTTCCTGCCTCAGAAACCTGGTTCATTATTAAGTAATTATGTAGTTATTTCTAGAACCTTCTATGAGTCAATAGAAAATAATTACATAACTGATAATATTTTTAAGCTAAGAGAAATTCCAGTTAACATGATTAGTGATTAATTAGTTTAAAAAGGGCACACATTTTTAGCATAATTGAAACACTTGGCAGAACAAGTTTTTAAGAGAGCATGAATTATCCAAACACTTTTTCAATAGACTATTGTACTATAGAAGTCTTATGACTACAATGTGCTTAAAAGCATCTCAAGCATGGGGCCGGCAGGTGGTGTGGCGGCTAAGGGCGCTGGACTCCTAAATGGCTGACCACGGTTCGAGTCCTGGACCTGGTGGCTTGCTTTCTCACTTTTCATTTCTCTTGCTCTCTCTCATTCTGTACCTGTCTGGGCAAATTAAAATAAAATAAAATAAAATAAAATAATTACTAAAAAAAGTCTTCTAAAAAAAAGCATCTCAAGCAAGAAAATAAAAGGAATTTTAATTTATCTTAAGTTTTATGAACCAGGTCAGTATATATATTACTGGTTTGAAAGGACTGAAGCCATATTGATTTAACTGGGACTATCTGAAAATGAAAACTTCCCCTGAGACTATAAATAAGATATATACATCTCACATTTCCCCCAGGGAAATTCCTTCAGATCAGCATGCATGGTAGGAGATGTCCACAAATGCACCCTTTAACCTGGAAACAAAAGAGAAAAGAAACAGAAGGGATCTCTACCCTTGGGGAAGCCTCATAAGTCAGCGGCTTCGATTTATTAGGCTATTCTTCTATGATGTGTCATTTCATGATGAAACCCAAGGTGGGAGTAGGACAGATGCGAAATTACTCCTTCCCCCCAATCCTTAAAACATTAGGAGGTATTCTAAAGCAGTCAAAGGATAAGATGCATGATGTTGAGTAAATGTTAGTAATTTGGATTTTCTGAGACAAAGATTTTGTGCCTTATTGGATTAACTGAGAATAGAGCTCTGGTGGAAAACTCAAGGGGGGATGATCAAGGAAGAGAGCACAGGTCTCTTTCCCTTTATATTGCCTATAACTAACACACTGCATGGGCTGGGGTGGGAACCGTAAGGCCACTTACTATAGTTGAAGTTTCCCTGGGAGTATTTCTAAGGTATAGTCATTCCAATTGGCACTCTGGACTTGATTAGGAAGTTCTACTGAGTACCATTAACATTTCCAAATATTTAGTTTTTTTGTTGCTTCTAAATATTGAATGAGGATATTATTCCTGGGGTCTAATTATCTACCCCCTACCCCTGAATTATGGACACGAGTGTAATTTTAGCAGCTTTATGTGGAGCATACTTAGCCTGCTGATACTTCCTTCCTGTGATCATTTATTCATTTGAAATTAAAAAACCTAAAGTGGACATTTTTCTGATGTTCTCTTATAGCCAGCTGTTCCAAAAATTAGAGTTGCTTTTTTTTTTTAATGAATAGAATCCAAATAGTAATTCCTATAAAATCTTTTTTTTAAAAGACAGAGTACCTTAAGTCTCTTTTCAGCATCAACTGAGGACAGTTTTAAATATAATTATGGAAAAAGTTATGATAATGGCACTCTGTTTTAAAAAGCTATTCTCTAAAAGTCTTATTAAGAAATAGAAAAAAAAAAAGCAAGAAAATATGTCTAAACCAGGTTGCTAAGGACATCTTATCTGCAAACTTGCACTAAATATTATTAATATATTACCTTCTTGTGCTTTTGTTGTACGAAAGTTGTACTGATACTAAGACATAAGTCCACTTTTTCCTGTGGTATTGCTACACCATTTTTTTTCTTCTTCTTCTTCTTTTTTTTTTTTTTTTTTGAGAGGTTTTTTGCTATAGGGCGCGTGCGCTCGCCAGACAGACAGAGAGAGACATAGAGACAGAAAGCGAGAAATCACCCCCCAGGGGGGATGGTCACGCCGCAATCCCTTTTCCTCCATTCTCCTCTCGGGATCTTGGGCACGCACGCACACGCGCCCGGCGTGAGTTGTAAGCCACCGGGTCCGAGACGCGAACCGCGGTCGACTACGTGGGAGTTCAGCGACATAGCCATTATGCTAACTGCTGGTTCCTACCATTTGTTTTCATTTAAGAGTTAAGCTTAACTTTCATACCTAGCTGTTGTCTAATTAGCTGAGACCTCTGCGCACTTCTGCAGCTTGATGCCTAATTTGCAAAAGAACCTACAATCCCACCTAAGCAAATTCTTAAAAGGAGTGATAAAATCTCACAGACTGGGAGAGCCAGCCATGTAGGCAGACCCTCCTTCCACTGCAAATAAAGTGTTTTTAACTGGAAAACTCTTGGAGAACAAGGATTGAGCCTCACTCCTCCTGCCAAAAGATGACAACTGGAGTAAATACACTGCATTTACTTTAATAATAAAAATATAAAGGAATACTTTTATATTGATTTTGAGAAAGAGGCTATGAGTGGAGCCGGACAAGTTCAATGCTGGGATAAGTAGCTCCCAGCATCGGAAGGAGTGACAAAACATACAGTCGCAATCCTGCCATCTGCTATGAAAACGTATTCCTGTACGTACTTTCTTTCTTATTTGTCTTTAGCAGGGATTATTTTTATCTTTTGTTAGTGTTCTCCTGCTGTTAGCCGCAAAGTACGCTCTGCTGCAAGACGCTGGTTAAAAGCAATTCGGCCACACAAATCACACTATTAGAAGGACGGATGGACAAAAAGGAATAAGAACCAAAAAAATAACCTCACTCTCCTCGATGCCTGACACCGAAAACAACAGGCTGTGAAAATGGTTTCATTAAAAAATAACAAGCCTATGCTCACCAGGGGATAGATCAGGGCAAACTGAATCAAAAATTCCTCAATCACTGCTCAAGTAGGTCAACTAGATTTAATTCAAAGGGCAAAGATTCAGAGTGAGCTCCCTGTTTCTCACCAGCCTGCTTCTTCAGCCTTCAAACCGCCCAGGAGGTAAATGGCTTGGTGGGGCCCTCCACGGTGGGCAGGTTGTTCGGCCCAGACTGTCTTTACATCAGTGTAAAGGAGAGTCCACGTACTACCCAGTGTTCTGTGAGCTCTCGGGGCTTCTAGATGAAAATGCTAATAGACCACTAATTGGATCAAGTTATTTGTCTTTTCACAATGTACTTCTGTACTTTTTTGTTACTACCTTATATTTCCAGTGGAGCCATTAGTCTAGTTAGATGGTGAAGATGGTGGTCGTGGTCACTGATAAAGTTATTTTTTTTTGCACAGGTTCTAATATAGCATGTGAGTAACTTTATTTTTATAGGTTAAAAACTTTATTCTTCATTTTATAAAATTAGAACAAAGTTCCTTTCATCAGAGCTAGAGAGAAATTAACCCAGGTTAGATCAACAGAGTTCTAAGTCTTAGCACCCTCCTCTAAGACCTAAAAGTACAGCTACCTCTTTGCTGTCATATCAAAGTGAAAGAGCCCTCTTCTTAGAGAAAGTGCAGCATTCTGCTCTGATGACAATATGCAAAGACATACATACTTTATATTACTAATGGGTGGGGGCTTACCGTCATAAATTTTTTGTTCTGTTTGGCTAGTTGGCATATGCACTTGAGAGAGACAGACAGAGAGGGGATAGAGCACTCCCCCTCCCCATCATGGGACATGGTCATGCCACACTCTCTTCATCTCTACCTCTTTTGGGGATTTTAGGCATGCACGGCTCACACATGCCCAGCATGTTCCTCAACTTTCCAGGACTGAGACTCAAATCGTGAGGCCGGCCCATGGGATCCAGTTGCGTTAACCTTGGGGCCATGGAGCCAGCCGCAGTCCCGAGTTTCGCTGTATAAAATGGAGCAGGTCCTCCCGCGCACAGGAAGAGCTACAGTTTCCTGAATGTGCTGGGATTTACCACAAAGATCCACTGCTTCTACGCAGGCATGGCCGATCAGTTTGTGGGACCCAGGGAAAAATGAAAGTATGGGATTTCTGGTTCAAAAAGTATTAAGACTTTCAAGAGGGCAACAGTATAGCATGACGCCAAGCTCGGGGCCCTCCCAGGATCCTGTGGACTGCAGCCCGTAAAGCCGCCCATCTCTGAGTCCTACAGAGCTGGAATCAGCAGGTGGGCAGTTTTCAGAGCACCACAGTTCTGAGAGTGGACATTTCTCTGATTTTATCATAAAGCAACTTCTAAGGAGCAGTTCTCATAATCGGCCTTTGTAAGAGCTCTAGGCAATAACCTGCAGGCTATTATAAACAGATAACTAGGGGATGGGTTAGCTTGGGATAAATGCACAGGATATAGCTCTGAAGGTTTGTGTCTTCAGTAACTCAGGAAGCTACAGAGGATGGGAGAAATTCTGCTGTGAAAAACATGTCATGACCTCATAGTTATCAGAACACTTGGATTCAGGATCTGTTGCTCAATAACTAGTCAGGTGATCTTGGATAAGACAGTCCAACTTCCTGATCTCCTTTTTCTCACTTCTAAAGGTATTACATACATGGTTCAAGAGTCCCTGGAATGTGAGATAAGAAGTCTATGAGATAAGAAGAGAAAAGGATGTTTTCAAATGGCAAAATATTTGTATTTTCAAGGTGCTTTTAATTTTGTAGAAAGGTAATAATTATGATGACGTTATGCCCCAAGCAGTAAATTACATGTTACAATTTATTGTACATCTAGCTCACTTAATCTCCACCAATGCTTTATGAGGTTAGGTACCATCACTCTATTGGATTGTTGGAAAACTCATGATGCAATTTTACATAGTAAAACATAAAAAATACATCATGAGTTTTTCAATTAATATTTTACAGAAACGAGAATCAAAGCTTCTAAAACTTAAGGATATGGCTGTTTACAAAGTACCTACTATGTGCTAGGCTCTGTGGCAAAGCCCATGCATGCAGGACAGTCATACTTGAGAAAGCCAGCTGAGTGCCAGAGATGGGGCAGGAGAAGGCGGAAGGGTGTGTGTTGTCTGGGTACCCTCAGGAGTACGCTATGGAAGGGAAATTGGCTTTTGGTGTGTCGGAAGTAAAAAGAATTAGTTTGGTTATTTCTTCCATGAGATAGAGATAGAGATCGATAGGGAGAGAAAGAAAGAGAGAGAAAGGGAAAAAGAAAGAGAGAAAGAAATGCAGGCAGGCAGACAGAAAAAGATATGAGTACCCCCCAACAGGGCCTGCATACCATGAACCATCCCCAGACTCAGCCAGCCTTGACCGCAGGCATGCACAGGCACCCGGCATGCTCAGGAAGGTCCCAGGATGTGAACCCAGGATCATCCCAAGTGGGTCCGGCTGTGTCACCACCTCTACAGCACTTCCTGGACCCAAGAAGAATTTTCTTAAAGAACATAAAATAGATTCCACTTATGATTCTGAGTCATACAACCCTTCCCCCCTTATGTATGACGGGTATGTTCCACAACCCCCAGCGGGGTCTGAAACCATGGCAGTACTGAGCCCTACAGAGCCTGTGTTTTCTGATATACATGCATACCTCGGACTAGGTTTACTGTATAAATTAGGCATGGTAAGAAATGAACAATAATTACTAATGAAGAAACAGGACAATTACAACCATGGACTATAACCAAAGTTACACGAATGAGGTCTCTGTCTCTTAAAATCTCTTACTGTACTATGCTCGCCTACTTTGGGGTCTCGAGAGTAACTGAAACCTTGGTTAAGGGTGAATGACTATATATGAAGTAAGAAAGACTTCAAAAGTCAGTTAATAAATTGGTGCATTTAAACCTGCACCAATCAGTTGAATTTTCACATCAAGTAAGGACATGAGTACTCACATTTGCTAGTTGGCAAATCCCATCCACTAGTGAGTTTTAAATAATAACATTACAGAAAAATTAATAAGAAAATACTTAGGCAACTAAGGGCGTTCATTAATTATATCCTAGGCAAAGACCCTGCTTTCTTTACATCTCTTCTAATGTCTTGTTAGATATTATACTAATAATTTATTTTCAAATATACAATTAATATATTCTTCCAAAATAGAAAAAGTACATTAAGTTCAAGTACAAACTTACATAACATTTTATGTATCTTTTATATATGTATCACTAGGTACAGAGGACACGGATGTACATCATGTGGTAAGAAGTATCCCTAAAATTCAGTTTGTGGAATAAATGTCCATATACTGAAAAAATAATGTTTCAGTTTTTTACTGCCCTTTGAATTTTTTGACATAAACTTCACAGAATAAAGCATATTTAAATTAACTGTGAAAAGCAGAGAGTAAGGATCACTCGGGTCAGGTAGTGGTGTGGTGGTTAAGGCAGCTGGAGCCCACATGGACAACTGCCTGGTGGGAGTCCCAGACCTGGAAGCTTGAAAAATATGCCAGGCACGTGCATGTCCACAATCCTGAGAGGAGAATGGAGAAGGGATTGCAGCATGCTTCTTGCCACTTTCTTACTTTCTCTCTCTTTCTCTGTCTCTCCTGCAAGCACATATGCCCTATAGCAAATACAAAAGAGCTTATCTGATTACACAACATTGAGATAGCTATCAAAAACATTTCCTTAAAACTCTCATCTATATTTCAGTACAGTAGCATTATTAATTGTCTGCGTTCTGCTCCATCTTCATAACTCAGTGTGTCCAGTTCCACATCTGCTCCATAAAATTGGCATCTTTATTGCTCCCTTGGGACACGATTTCCCAATAAGAACTAGCCAAATGTAGGTTTTTTTTTCTTATGTAAAATGCTGCAGTGGATGACATACATCCTTGCTCCCACAGGGCAGGAAGAAAACTGTATCACTAAACATATGCAAGTTGAAACAAAGGATTCTATGCTTGTAATAGAAAGCATATTCACCTAGGTTATCAAAACTACTTGAGTAATCAAAGAAATTATCTCCCCAGAATATTATGAAAAGTTATTCTCTACTGCTGAATAACTGGATCTGTTTTTCAGTTTATCAAAATTGCAACCAAGAAACTATCATCCCTTCTTGGGACCCCAGACCTGCCCAACTCTGTGAGCCAGGTTCTTCAAACTGTCTACTCAACCAGACACAATTCACTAGTCTATAACATCTTTCAATCACAGTTACTCATTTAGTCAACAACAGAGTGGATCAGTTAATCACCAGGCAATATGTGAAGTTCTACTAAAGTGAAGAACCTCCATATTGAGTATTTGCATCATTCTAAACCAATCTTGAATGTTAATACTGTCTATTTGAAAATAAAAACTTGAATTTTAATTACTGTTTTAGGTAAAGCAATGAAGATATACCTTCTGTTTCTTGTTTGTGTTGCAAATTATATATTTCTGTAAGAGAACAGGGCATTGATTTTCCAACCATAAGTAAACAAGGCATCTGGACTTTTGTCTTAATGAGATAAAGTTTAGCCTGTGCTTGCTCAGTGGGATGGTTTTTGCTATTTAATTAGTAGCAAAAAACTTCAGCAGTGTATCTTTTATCTGCCAATGGTGAATTCTATGTGGGAATGAATTTGCTGTGGAGGGTTTTCAGCTATAAATGCTGCTTTAGAACTAATTAGATTTTTAAAAATCACAGGAAAAAATATTACTTGAGAGAAAACTTGAAAACATAATTTTACTCTATGAATTCCCTGAATAATACAGGAAAAACCTAAGATGTAGGTTTTGTATTTTTCCACTGAACTTTTCCAAAATAAGGTCAATTTACTTTAAACAAGCTATTTATGTCAAGGTATTTCTAATATCTTGGACGAAATTAGGATAACAAATATGAATCAAAATGTGTCATCTGCAATGTTATGTCCCTAAAATAAAAGTACAATCACTATAAACTGAGGAGGGGAAAATGACACAAGGATTGTCATGTTAAAGGAAGTATTCTAAAAATGCAAAACGAGACATGATGCAGTACCAATTACCTTAAGCAGGTTCTTCCAAGAGACTACCTGGGAAACCTTGTCAACAACTCCACAAAAAAGCATCACACTCCCTAACAACTGCACAACCTCTTTCAAGCTAATGAGGATTGTTTTTTTAAAAAATGCAAAATACTTTTCCTCCTTTAGTGTTTTTCAAATTGCTTCATGTCACTTGCTTGCTGAAACACAGCAGTGGTTCCCACTGATCTCAGGGTAAATGTAAGATCCTCCTTGTGGAAGGCAGGCTGTTCCCGCCTCCCCCTCCATCTGTCACAGTGAGTCTCCTCCAGTTACACGGGCCTTCTGGTCTCCTACCCAGAACCTGGCCTTGCCTCCAGGCCTTTACATGTGTTCTCTCTCCTGCCACAGTTCACTTTCCTTCCTCTGGAATACTGTCTAGGCATTCTTTAGGTGGCCATATGATATTTCTTCAGGAAAGCCTGCCCTGATTTCCAAGTCCAGGATAGTTTTTACTCTTAATTCTCTCTTAGCACTTAAGTAGAGTTCCTTCATTCTTTTTGTTTTAGACCTCTAGTTTCTTCCTTCTTAGTCAGTACTTGTTAGAAACTTTACGGGAGAGCATTTGGTCTGTCTTTAATGTTAGTCTTCCCCGCTGGATTACACATGTCACAACGACAGGCACTTCATCTCCACTATTTATCCCTAAGAGAGCAACAACGCAAGCAGAGGAGGGAACTTCAAAACGTTTGAATAATGGAATTAAAGCATGAGCCCATTTTGGTGCAAAACGTTTTTGAATTCAGTTTTTTTCATAATATGCATTTCTCTGACATTTTTGAAGCTGAATTTTTACGAAAATACAGAGATTGTAATAGACTCTTGCAGAGGACACATCCTAAATTGGTCCCCACTAGCTATAGAAGCCTCTCTCCCTGAGTACAGGAGGAATCTGTGACTTCTTCCTAACCAAATACGACCAAAGTGATGGAATACCTCCCCCATGATTGGGATACATGTTATTGAACAATGTCTTAACAGACTCACTCCCCTGGTCGCCATGTTGTGAGCGGGGGAAATCGAAGGGAGCTATAGACAGAGTGCAGAAGCTGAGAACAGACGCTAATAGCCAGAATGAAAACCAGCCCTCAGGCTGATAGCCACAAGGAGATGGATTCTGCCAGCAGCTTGGGGTAGCTTAGTGTTTTAGTCCGGTATTGTGCTGCTGAAAATGAATAGAAAAGGAATACCTAAGACTGGGTATTTAAAAAGAAAGGACAGGACCAGCCAGGTGGCATGGTGGTTAAGGCGGCTGGATCACACATGGCAGACTGCGCAGTTCGAGTCCCAGACCAGGTGAGTCCCAGACCAGGTGGCTTGAAAAATATGCTGGGCACATGTGCATGGATGCCCAAAATCCTGAGAGGAGAATTGAGAAGGGATTGAGGCATAAACATCATCTCTGGGGGGTAATTTTCACTTTCTCTCTTTCTCTCTGGTAAGAGCATGCAACCTACTGCAAATTTGAAAAAAGAATAGAGGTTTATTTGGCTCACAATTCTGGTGGCTGGGAAGTCCAAGGGTGGTATGGGACTTCCTTCTGGTTGTATATTACACCATGGCTAACAGAAACAGAGGGAAAGAGGTGGGCATGTGCAAAGACAGAGAAAACAGAATTCTCTGCTTCCTCTGTCCATCCATCCCCTGCCTGTAGCTTTTTGAATTAGGCCTCACCAAATAAATAACTCATTATCTCACAAAGCCATTACAGTGGGGACCAAATTTCCATAATATGAAACTGTGAGGGGCAAACTATTATCTAAAACATAGCACCTACAAGTGAATCAACCACCCTCCAACTTGAGCCGCTGATGACAACTGCCCTTGGCTAACACCTTCACTGCAGCCTGGTGAGACTCTGTGCAGAGCCCAGGTCAGCCCTGCCTGGACTCCTAACCAGAGAAGCTGTGAGATAATAAATGGGTGTTGTTGCAAGGGGCTAGTTCTGTGGTAATTGGTACATAGCAGTAGGAAACTAATACAACTGCCAAATTGGATCACATTCAAAACCAAATGCTGTCATGTGCCTTCTTTCTTTTTTTATATCCTAATTTTATTTTCTGTTACTTTACTGTTTTTTTCCAACTTAAAAATATAATCTATACATATTATAGATATATATATTTTATAAAAAATATAGAATACTACATATTTTATATATGTTTATTTTTTGTATATATATATATACATAATGTGTGTATATATATATATATATATATATATATATATATATATTAGAGGGCCTGGGGGTGAGCATGAGAGAGAGAGAAAGAAATAAAGGGGGGGGGAAGGCAGGGGGCCTGGTCATGCCACAATCCCACAATCCTCTTTCCTCAATTCTTCATCCCTTCATGATGTCTTTTAAACCACTGGGGATGGGACTCAAACCCTGGTTGACCAGGTAGGATCTGGCTTCCTCTGCACAACACTTAATGACTGCACCATGGGGCCAACCCTCATTTTCTGTCACTTTAACAACTGAGGTTTCAGATGTAAAATATTTTCCTTCTTTCTGCCCAGGGGAATATTTTCTCACTAAAGTATTTTTTTCCCCTTGAGACTCAATATATTTCCAATATACTCTCCAATCTGGGGGCTTTCATTTATTTACAATGGAGGGCATTAGAGGATGCGTAAGTTAGGGTGCACTTTTCGGGGTAAAGAAGCTGCTGAGCAACACAAATAATACAGACTAGATTACACCAAGAACTCAATAATACGTTCAGTGTTTGTTTATAATATTTTGATTCTAGCCTTCATCCCTAGGAGGCTGAGGCAGAGCCCCTGTGGCTGTCTGGGGCAGAACCAGTGACTATAAGTGTGAAGGAGGGGAGGCTCAGTAGATCCGGGCATGGGGAACTGTCTGCTATGCTCCCCTTTCACTGGAGGCCAGGAACAATATTGTCTGCACCTGTGCATTCTCCAAATGCACAACTGATGTTCAAGTAGCACTATTTTTTTTTAATTGCCAGAGGGTACATGCACTTGCCAGAGAGTGGGGAGGATCAGGAGGAGGTACCCCCACCCCTCCCAATGGGGTATGGTCACACTGCAATCCCTTCTCCTCCATTTCTCCATCCTGACAGGATTTGGGACACACATGCACACGTGTCCAACATGTTCTCCAAGCCTCTGGGGCTGGGATTCACACTGCAGCCAGCCATGTGGGATCTGGCTTCCTATGTACAGACTTAACTGTCACGCTAAGGGGACAGCTGAACAAATATTTTCAATTGAAAACGCAAGAGCTAAAAAAAAGAAAAGAAAAGAAAAAAAACTCAAGAGCTCTCAGTACAATTGAATGTGTCAAGGACACTGTTCTCAAAGTGGTGTCTCATGTTGATTCTTGAAGCTGGACAGAGGTTATTGGTAGAGAAAAAGGAGAAATGGTGTTTTCTCTATCTTTATGTAATTTTATGTACCACTTACCTAGTTTTATTTTTTCCTAAAAAGCTTTCTAACGATGCATCATTTGTGTTTTTATTCATTGTGTGGAATGTACAGCCACTAATATGGCATCTTCATTGAATTCTACTCTTCCTACTTACAATTTCTTTCAGAATGCCTTCTAATTAATGCTATTATGCAACTTTAAGAGACCAGCAATGTTTCACTCCACTAGTTCTAACTTTTAAGTGGCTGCTCGCCTGTGTCTACCATCCATTAGATGTGCTCATCCAGGTTTCTCTTTCCTACCTGGGTCTGCTGTCCTGGCAGGCTAGAAGCTTTGACATGGAAGAAAGAACTCTCGATGTGGACAAAGAAGCCCTGTGTTTAAGTGTGGGCTCTGTGATCAAGCACACTTCTCTCAGGAGCTTCCTTTGTATAACCAGCATAATCACTTTCCATTTGTTTATTTCTTAAAGGAGGGCTTAGCCTTGAAGAGAATAACAGGGCACAAGAATGGTCCCCCCTATTTCTGATCACACAGCAAATTAGGGGAGAAGAATAAGCAAATAATCCCAGAATACGTTAAAAGTATCACAGAGTAGTCTGAGGACAAATAGGACATATACAGAACTAATGTTCAAGTTTTGCAAACCCTTTATTGCTATATAAATAGGCCGTGTGTGTGTGTGTGTGTGTGTGTGTGTGTGTGTGTGCGCGCTCCAATCCTCCTGCCTCAGCCTTCTGAGTAGCTGGGATTACAGGTTTAGGCCACTGCACTCAGCTTAGATCATGAGCCAGAAGTTGGACTGGGCATCCCACATGTCTCAGCCTGCCAAGCAGCAATCTAGAACTCTGTGTGCAACTGTGACTGGCCTGCCATCTCGCTCTTGATTGCATCTTACACCCACTTTCCTTCTCCCCACCAAGCTCATGCCACTTCTCTGGATTGTTCTCTCCACTTGGCTAAATCTTTCCTGTAGGTAGGTGTACTATTTGAAATCCTGGTTCCTTCGTAATAACCTCTTTAGAGTCTCTTAAAGAGACTGCACCCATTTTTCACATGGAGAAACTAATCTAAAATCTCTTTGAAATATTTCTTCTGTGACCCTAAAGGTGATCTGAATTTTCAGTGAGTTACTATTTCATCCATGAGATACCAATTTTTAAAAATATATTGCAAGGTATTTAAAGTCTTTTGAGTTTGATGAATATATATTAATTCTATATCCTGGAGGATATCAAGAACTTTGGTTTTGAGAGAAGAAAGAGAATTAGACCCGTGTGGCAATAATGACTACAGGGATACACGTGGTAGGCATTAACTATAAGAAGAGAGAGGCCAGCTAGATGATGTGATTAAGGCAGCTAGATCTTACATAGCTGACTACGCTGCTCGGATCCTGGACCCGACAACTTGAAAGACAGGCTGGGTATGTATGTGTGGGTGCCCAAAATCCTGACAGGAGAGTGGAGAGGATGGAGGAGAAGGGGTTATGGCATGGCCATTCCCCCTGGGGGATGCTTTCTCACTTTCTCTTTCTCTCTGTCTCTCTCTAGCTGGCACAAGTACCCTACAGCAAAATTTTTCACAAAGAACAAAATGACAAAAAGGCAAAAGATTGTGTCTGATTGGGAAGCTACTCAGAATGAGGCTTTAAAATATGCCCGTCAATAGTAACGTAATGTCCAAAGGCTCAGAGAGTGAAAGTCTCCTGGGAGGAGGACATTTGAATCAACAGCCTGAGTAGAAACATGTTAGGAGAGCAACCTGGAGCATGTTCTCAAACATGGCAGGGGAGCTTGGACCTGGACGCCATTCAGGGGCTGGAACTTACCCTTGGGAACCAGTCCACTGTGGAGTGAAGAGAAGGCGTTTAATTTGACAGCAGGAAGCCACTGAAAGTTTCTATACAAAGAGGTCGATAGTGTTAGATCAATATTTGCAAATATTTTAATGTTATTTCTACTGGCTTTGAAAATAATGTTCCCCTTTCGGAGTCATTCTAAATATTTTAAACAAAATACCTTTATTATGGGATAAAATGAATATTCATTTTCCATAATTATAGTCAACCCCAGATTGATCACCATTCCATAACTGTATCTCCTCTAGACTGAGTCCAACTCCTTCCATTTTATCCAGTCTCTGTGCCACCCACTGTACTGTTCTTTGGCCCTTCATGAATATTTTTCAATCTGTGTTTCAAGGATTTGCTCTAGGTCATAATTAAAGAAGGAAACACTAGTCTGTTTCCTCAGTAGAGCTCCTTGAATAATCTTTAAAGTTCTTTCTCGTAATCAATAGGAGGATATTTCCAAAGAGGCCAGCGTGGCTCGCAGATGGATCACTTTCCAGCAATAGAAAGCTACCTTGGGGGAAGGAAAGTACTTAGCCTCCTCTGTGGCAAGTACATTACACATATATAACACAATAATTAAATTGATGAAGAGTCGATGGACTCCAAAGGACTGGAAGGAAAGAAACAAAAGGCACATAAACATTCCCCTCCTCCATTTTTCTTTAAGAATCACTTTGATTTCATATCACCAATAAGAAAAACAGAAATTAATAATACAACTGTGTACAATGCTAAAGTAATTTACATTGTCTGCTAATCTTCATAATGTTCTCTATGAGGGTTCTGGTTATCCCCATAGTTTGGTTAGATCTAAACACCAAAGGGAAATAGAATATTTTGGGACAAAACTACCCTAAGTATGCTAGAAAAAAAAAATGGTAGTCTTGGGTTATTTTTCTTAGATGCTGGTATAAAACTAATTCATGTGATTGCTTGCGTACCCACTTGGCCAAGCCTGGTTTCATCTCTGAATGTGGTAGATGTAAAACTAACAACAACAGCAACAAAAAAATCAGCATCTTTGGCCCCATAATGTAGTGGTTAAGTGTTAAGCACTGGGAACCAGATCCCCCATGGACAACTGCAGCTTGAATCCCTGCCCCAGTGACTTGAAAAACACACTGGACATGTGTGCAGGCATGTTCCAAATCCCAACAGAATGAAGAAATGGAGAAAAAAAGAGTGAAGTATAGCCATGCTCCACTGGAAGGTGCTCTCTCTCTGTCTCTCTCTCTCTCTCTGGTTTTAAAATATAATTTTTTTTCAGCATCCAGATGTGACTCTCAATTCTTTTCCAAACACACTAAGATCAGGAACATCGTATCTCAAGACAATGCTAAAGTATGACAAGGACAAAAGTGAATCCAGGGTTCTCGGTCAAGATCTAAAGATTCAAGTAGTTCTTAGCCTCTAATTATTCGACTGCATGAAAACTGACCACGTAAGGTTCCTGGGACGCTTCAGTTTTCTCCTTTATTAAGCAATGTTGGCAAGGGGGGTATGTTTTAAGATTTCTAAAGGTGCTACCGGCACTCAAATTCTATGAAACGAAGTTACTTCATACCTCTATCCTTCCTGTGTTCCTCAATGAGATGCTATGCATGGTGAGCATTAGCTGCTTCATAACAGAATAGAAATATCCTATTTCCTGTTGGTGGTGAGAGCTAACTGAAATATGGGATATAACCAGAGCCCTCGCAGTGGTATCAAACCCAAACCAAATTATTTATATAGTTTAAATGCAAATAAATAAATAAATCCTGGAAATCACAAAATTAAAAAAATAATAAGAGGTTTATTAGGGAATCTGGTCGAACTCCTCATTTTACATGAGGAACAGAATCACGGAGCAATTAAATGACCATTCAATGACCTGTCGATTTGCCATGGACAGAAGCTGAGGCCACGGCCTCCTGTGTTCCGGCCCCATGCCTGCCTCCCATCCCTCAGCACTCGGTACACCATGCTCACAATTTCTGATATAGCTGCTCGGCTCCTTCGCTGTTATTAGTGAGTATTCCAACTGAAATAAATTCATGCTTTTACTGAGCCGGACTTGTAGTAAACGGAAAGCAGTCCCGCCTGCCCTCAGGACAAGGCCTAAGGCAGACTCTGTGTTAATGATGAAGATTAGCAAATATAAGGAGTATCAGTCATATCAGCAAAAAGTAGACACCGCTGCTCTAATTTAACGAGAAACCATAAATAACTGTACTTTCACACTAGGTCAAGGTGTGATTCCAAAATCTCTTGTCTCTGTAATATATTTTCTTCAACTCCACCCTCACATTAAAAAAAAAAAATCGCTAGTTTTATTTGCCATTTTCCTGCTTTCCAATGCACCACTCCCCATCCGGCCTGAGGTTACATAGGTTGGTGTACTGAGGTAAGAGGTCTCCTCCCCCCAGTTAAGTGCTGCATTCCAACACGTGGGCTTCCTGGAGTCCCTGTCAGGAGTCACAGGCACAGTGGCAGGATTTTCAAAGACCTTGACATCATCAGAAAAGTTTCTGTTTGATTACATTAGGGCTAGCCCTGATCTCATTTCTCCAAAATGAAACCTGACAACTCTAGTTTAGGCATGGCTTACATGTGATGCAACTAGGGCAGATTTGATTCGTAGTCCAAATGTATCAGAACGTGGCAGAAAAAAAGAGATTATACAACAAAAAGTAGGTCACAACCCCAGATTTCTATACTGTCAGGCCCGTAAGCCATTCTACTTCATTAGCAATGTTTATTCATTGCTTGTTTCTGTGTTTTAGATTTGAGTGTAATTTATACAGCAACTCAAACACTGAGAAATAAAATACTGTATATTGTTCTGGAGAACTAAAGTAAAATTCAAATCTTAAGGCTTCAAAATGTTAAGAAAAGTAATTTATGTATTTTTCAAAAGCTGGTTCACTTTAAACTATACTTTTAGCAGTTTCATTATTTAAAATATGCCCATTCAAAATTGCAAAGCATTTGCCTTTAAAATAAAAATAACTCAGTGGTTATAGATGGCAAACTTAAAAGACGTGATGTCAAATGGGCATATTTTAGGGGATTCATAAAGGAAAAACTTATTGATTATACATGAGTGAGTGTACCTTGCTCCTGAAACCCCAAATTCAAGTGAAGAAATAGAAAAGCTAAAACACTCTAGAACAAAGAGAATGGGAGAGTAGACAATAGCAGTGAAATTTGTCAAAAAAAAAAAAAAAAAAAAACCCTGAAAATGGAAATAAGATGATGAATTATTAAAAGCTAAAGTTTTAGATAATAAAGTTCTTATCTATAACATAACTTTATATGTGGCACAGAGTCAATGGACTATATGGAGAGAAAAAAAAGATATTTACTAGTATACAAGGGCACTAAGATTTTACCTTTTATACCATTCTGAACAAGATACAAAAGGTATATTTCAACAACTCTGGGGAAGGGGGGACATACAAGGGGCCACCAGTTATCGGAAGAGATGGAATGTCCAGCAAAAATGAAACGTAGACAGCTTTTTCAGGGAAGTGGGCTGAGGAATCTCAGGTAGACACTTCACCGGAGCATTAGCCTGCAGAGGAACGTGTGAAGTTGGAGCTAGGACAGAGGGCAGAGATCTCCAAAAGGATTGAACCCAAAGGACAGAAGAGAGATTTCATAATGTGTTTGAATCGACTAGGAGGAGTTTTAGAATTTTGCAAAAACATTTGGAGACACATTATTGTTAGTATTTAGAAATCTAAGCAGGGGATGGTGCAGATACAAAGAGGCCAATTATTAACTTAAAACCAAAAAGTTGTAAAGAAAGTAAATAAATTCATATTATGATTCTCCTTTGAATAATATTTACATAGACATGAGACTATAAAGAATTAATATCAATTTTACCAAAAAAATGTTCTATTACTATTTGGGGGGAAGGAAGAGGAGAGCATGGGGTTGAAAAGAGGTTAGAACACAGGTAAGCTGCAATTTGCAGTAGTTGAAAGGCAATCATAGATGGCTATAAATGGTAAGAAAAAGAGAGAGAATATTTAAGAATGAATATGTGAAAACCAGAATAAAGAGTCAGAGGTGATTGGCTCAGGGGTTACTGAGTAGGGAATTATTTGACTTTAAATTGCTACATCTTAATATGATGGTAAAATTGTATTGTGCATTTAATTAATCTGCACATTAAAGTTAATGCCTCCACATTGCTAAGGTACGGTTAAAACATTTATTTTAAAATAAATTGTTAAACAACTTCTGAAAATACGTCAAAGCAGATTTTTTGTGCCACTGAACACAAAATGTAGCAAGAATATTTCACTGTCACAGAATACTCATATTCTTTCCAAATATCCATATTCTTCTAATATATTATGTGTTTCAAATGGCTCGATGTATTTCTGAGACTCCTGTAGGATGAAAATGTTTCTGCTTGTTTGGCTAAAATTCTCCATCTACAAGAGACCAAGGATTCTCATCTGCAATCTTTTTCTGTCCTTTAGCACATATAGGCAGGCATTCAGTCTGTTTCAGTCCATGTTTTTTGCCTCTGGAGTGATTCACTCTCCACTCCAAATAATACAGCATGTGATGAACTAGATTTTTGAATCGATGCTCTTCTGGATGTTAGATTTCAAAAGAAAATCTTGGCTCTCTCAATGGCAAAGCACTTGTGGCCCAATACCGTCTCGTGCTGCTTAATGACAGGATACGTTCTGAGGAAAGTGGCGTTAGGCGATTTCCTCGTGTGAGCATCCAAGCGCACATACACACACCTGGAGTGCAGAGCCTACTACACAACCAGGCCACGTGGGCTGGCCTTCTGTCCTGCTGTCCTGTATGGGGTCTGCAGTTAATGGAAATGATGCGGGGTGGCGCGTGGCTGTATACATGCAGCAGCATCATGATACTTGATATATACTGACTGAACACTCAACTGTTCTGCAGTATAAAACAGAGGTCAGAGTTGGCTATGTAATGCAAGGAAATATTAGCGTGAAGGTCCTGAGATATTTCTAATCAAAACTTGTACAGAAATGCCTTTCAGAGATTACAGTACATGTAAGGGAGCAGGGGATATAAACAAGGGAGATAAAAAGAGAAAGAGACTTGTCCATCTACTTTAAATATGAGGGGAGGGTGACCTTCTATAGCATTTGAGGAGTCTACGTAGAACAGCCTCCCTGAAGATTAGAGGGCTGAGGCTCATGCCCTCCTTTTCTCCCTTGCACCTATGATCTGCCTCACGTTCTCATCACCTCAGACCGTGCTCTATCTCAGCGCCTTTTCCTCTTCTTAGCACTCATCACAAGCACAAGGCTCTGCTCCTGTCTTTCTTTTCTGACTTGCTAGGGGTCTGCTCTGCTCATCCCTCGCCCACCACAAGAAGGTGTGGCCCACAAGGGCAGAGGCAGTGCTGATGCAGCTCCTGTTGTCTATACCTAGGACAGGCCTGGCACAAAGGGGAACCTTCACGCAGCTCGGCTGACCTAACATTGAACAGTTATTTCCACACCCCAACTCCTGGCTTATTTGTGACCCTACCTCTTAGAGCAGATGGGCACAGTATAAACCGGAACAACTATGTCAACAGGCATGGCCACTGCTAATGGTGTTAAGGTGCCCAGCGCACAGCGTTAATGCCTTACATATGTATTGTATTAGCACCCTGGTCTGCAAGGTGGGCGTCACACTCTCTGTATTTGCAGATGACACAGGTGCTTCTCAGAAGAGGTAGGCACCAGGGACCAGCAGTTGGTGTAATGGCTATGTCGCTGGACTCCCATGTAGTCGACTGAGGTTCAACTCCCAGACCTGGTGGCTTAAACTCACACCAGATGCGTGTATGTGCGTGACCAAGATCCCAAGAGGAGAATGGAGGGGAAGGGATTGCAGCCATCCCCTCCGGGGTGGGGTGGTGTGATTTCTTGCTTTCTGTCTTTCTCTGTCTTTCTGGCGAGCGCACGCGCCCTATAGCAAAAAACTTCTCCAAAAAAAATAAAAAATAAAAAAAGAAGAGGTAGGCACCATGCCTGGGCTGAAGCACTTCCCAACTATAGATGTGTGTCCCTAAAAACTGGTCTGCTCCATTGGGTTATACGGTCCCTGAAAACGTTCCGAATACATGACACCTCTTAGGTCAGCCTCACTCATAAAAAAGAGAAGATGAACAGATTCCATCCAAGACACTACCTGACTTCTCTTACTTTTGTCCATTCATTAAATACTCTACCCATCTTTAGAATTCATCTGATGATTCAGACTAACTAAAATCCCCCTTACTTTTCAATTCCTGAAGGAGGGGAGAGGAGAGGGAAAAGTTGAGAGATTTTCACAAAGAGAAGTGTGTGATGCTGAATCAGCCTCAGAGCTGAAGCACCGATGAATGAAGCTGCAACCGCCCAGAGTGGGATGAAAGAGCCACTTTGTTAGTTATGGGGGAGAGCGTTAGGGGAGGCCACGTTTAGCTAGAAGAAAGTCAAGCCTCAGGCAGAAATCAGGGCAATTATTGAACAGATCTGGGGGCATCACATTCACTCTGAGCACTGGAGATGATGGCCTTCTGCTCAGAAGCAAACGACAGCATTCAAACATGTCTCCCACCCTGATCCAGCCCCCACCCCTTTCTCCAGTGTACAGAATCAAAGGGAGTTCGAAGCTCAGCCTGGCTCTGCCTCAGGGTTGACAAATGTGAGATCAGCCCCTCACCACCACCTGGCTCCCTCTGGACCTCCTAATGGTTCGGAGGGCAGGGGAATAATGCAATTTGTCAGGAAAGGGACAAATACTGCAATAACTATGCCCACCTAAACTGAGAAAATGCTTGCTTTAATCGTCTCTGCAAGTCAACCTAGCTGGAGTTCAGTGGGGGAAGCTGATGATCCAAAAGAAATTATTTTCTTATCTCTTATTGAAAATTTCAAGGAAAACACATGCCACAGCCCCTCGGGACAAACCAGAGAATCACCAGGACAGGGAAGATGGATGTCTTCCAATGTCTTGGCACATCTAACTTTAAGATATTGAGGATACTATCATAACTTCCTGCCTTAAATGCCTTTATTAGAGGAACAAGATTTATGTTTTGGGTCTAGGGGGCAAAAGAAACTTGAATGTCTATAAAGGGTCCTCTGTCAGTCACTTGGTGGATCTGATTAGGGGCACCTAGGGCAGAATTTTAAAGAGAAAGTTATCTTCTTTTGGGCAGCCAAGTTTCCCCTCCTTGCAATTTACTTTTAACCATTCCCTTGAGCTTTCTGGCCACAGTATATTTCTTTTTTGGTTTCTGTTAGAAGTTCCTGCAGGAAATAGTAACTCTCAAGTTTCCTGGTTTTCAAAAGTGAATGTACACATATGTTTAGCATCAGGCTCTCTCGTATCTAGCCATAAATCTGCACACTACAGAAAAACTGCATATATTTAAAATAATTCGCATATCACAGATGAACTTGCATTGCACTAGAAGAAATTTAAGCAAATTACGAATTCACAAGTAAGTTGGATCTCCATCTCTTCACTTTGTGAGCTTAAAATTCTCCTAACTGGCTAAGTGATATCTCGGAGACTCTAGCTGGTTATTAACATGGAGCTTTTCCAATGGCTTTCAGCAGGGGCAATCATGGGCCCTAGCCATTACTCTCCCTGCTGCCTGTCTCCACTGCCTCTGTCTCCATTAAGGACCTTCCCATTTCTTGCCTAACAACTCCAGAGTCTCCTAGCTGGCCTCCCTTGGACTCTTGTCTTCACTATCCCCCATCAGTTCTACAATGCCGTGGGATGATTTTATCCTAAACACAGTTCTGATTCTGCCATTGCTCCCCTTTGAATCCTATCCATTTCTTCACTGTGCAATGCCAACTTTATTGGTTGGCACAGGACCCTGTAGGAGCCTCTTCCGTCTCGTCTCTTGTCATTCCTCTTCTCACCCACATCATCTCACATTCGAGTCATGCCAACTGATGTGCAATCCTTCAACTCAGTGTGTTGTTTTAAGCCTTTTTATGTTCATACGCACTTCTCCCTCTTCTCAGCACTTCCCTTCTCAATCCTCTTCACCAGGTAACATCACGCTACTTGAAAGCCAGCTCAGAGCTGACCTCTTCCATGGAGGCTTCCCTGAGCACATGCCGTGTGGTACAGCTGGTCTACCACAGGTTCCCACTGGGCCTACGCCCCTTTTCTTCCCTTTATTACAATATTACACTGGCTCTCTCCTCCCTTGTCTAGACTGGAAGCTCCTTGAAGAACTGACCTTCATCCTGTACTTGTTTTTCAAGTATTGATAAATGTATTAGTGGACACTTGACAAATATTTGTTGGATAAATGAGTACATTAAGAGTCCTTGAGTTAGAAGTCGCTGTACTTGGTATATGAGAAACACTGAAAAGTCAAATGTCCCCCTGCCCTCCCCCAAATTTACTGATGCCTGAAAATTTACTATTCATGATTTATTCTGTAAATGATTTATTGCCTTATTCCTGTGAGACTATTAAAATGTAAATATTCCTGTGAGAGTTCGCATAGTGAGTCACCAACTCCTGACCTTGAATTAGTTTTTTGGTTCCCACTGTCACCCAAAAGAGCAGAGAGGATGAGACTGCAAGACACAGGTGAGAGACAGGGCAGGCAGCACAAGGGTGAGGCTCGAGGGCAGCGGGAGAAGACCAAGGGGACGTTTTCCCTCTTTGAATTTTCCCTGACGCCAGCTCTTACTTTCCAGCTCCACATGCAGATCTTCCCCACTTCCTTCACTTACAGGAATTAAACAAAAGTGAACAGGTCAACTTTTCTCTCATAGATGCAATGAATCTTTGTAAAGGAGGAAGGAAAGAATCCCATGTAACCTTTATAATCCGACCTTCCCTTACTACACTCAGTTGTTCAACCTCATATGCCGATGCCTTTGAACCTAGCCTTAATAGCTTTCTTGCATTGGAGGAGTTATTACTTGCTTTAACAATTCTGAGGCCTATTTAGTTCACTTTTCTGTACTGGCTTCTCCTCTGCTTCCAGTGTCTTTCATCACCCCATTCATGCAATCCAAGCAGCCTTTTCTGACCCTCTGGAGATGCCCACAAGAGCACTGACCTATATTTCCCCGATGTCTCCTCAACTCTCTTTCCCAAGGCCCATTTGTGGTGGGTCTGGCCTCCAGCATTGTCCCAAGGCCACAGCCCTTTCCAGAATTGCTATTCATCAACCTACTCATTTAGAGCTGACCTAACATATAATTACTTTGATTAGGCCACATTTGCATGGAGGGTCTTATTACCTTTGCACTTTATTGAAGATAATACGATGCAGAATAATTAACTGAATGCATTCTCCCAGTGCTGGGAATGAAGGTTGAAAGCTACCCAGATGGGGGAAGTGTTTTCTAGCACTGTCATCATCTCGTCATGTTCCTTTCAGAGCAGCAATAATACATTTCATTAAAAACATGTTTCTCCCAGAGAGTTACAAACATTTCCACATAGCCTATTTGTGAGTCCAAGGAAGCAGGAGATCATGCATTTCCTGCAACTGCTACCCAAATTATTAGGCTACTCAGGTCCCTGCACGCCGTGCCAAGGGACAGCTGTGAGGTGAGCTGCAGAATGGCTCCCTGACTGTCCTTTTAACCCAAGAGACACAGCCCGCAAATGGGAAAGCTGCCTCTGCTATTTATTCAGATTCATACAAAAAGACGGATTTCTCTGTTCCTTTTTAAACAGTGGCAGCACATTAGACAAATACCAATTTCTTTGATGACATCTACACGTCACCCCAAATAGCATACCGAGTTCACTTATTAGACAGCTCAAATGGTTGATAAGAACATCTGCAATGGGCCAGTTTATGGTGTGGTGTTAAGGTGGCTCTCGAGTCATCAGCAAAATCTGGATGCATGTTTGCATAGAAAAACATCTAAAAATATCTCATGACTTTCCAAATGATCTAACAGATACCACATGGCTGTCTCTGTGGTTCAAGTCCCAGACTCAGTGGATTGAAAAACGTGCCGGGCGCATGTACGTGTGTGCATGTGGCCCAGAAATCCCAGGAGGAGAATGGAGAAGGGATTGTGGCATAGTCATCCCCCTCGGGGGGTGCTTCCTCCCTTTCCCTGTCTCTCTCTCCAGCGAGTGCACATGCCCTAAAACAATAAAATCTGAAATGAACGCAAGGGTCTTGAGAATTTCGTGAAATTTTCTGTTTCGTTTTTTCTCTCTCCCCTCTACTGCAGAATATAGGTCTGAAGGAGAAAGGAAGTTATCAAAAAAGGGACAGATAACGGGACCAGCAGTTAGCGTAATGGCTATGTTGCTGGACTCCCATGTAGTTGACAGTGGTTTGAGTCCCGGACCCGGTGGCTTAAAACTCACGCTGGGTGCGTGTGCATGTGTGCCCAAGATCCCGAGAGGAGAATGGAGGAGAAGGGATTGCCGTGTGGCCATCCCCCCTGGAGAGTGATTTCTCACTTTCTATCTCTCTGTTTCGCTCTGTCTGGTGAGCGCACGCGCCCTATAGCAAAAACCTCTCAAAAAAAAAGGGACAGAAAAGATGTTGGAGGGTTGTGCTGACAGATCAGGCAAGCAGTTACAGGTCCACCCAGCCGACAAAGACTCTGTGCTCCCCAAGCCTCCCTGGTTGTTTAGCAGTTTCCCAAGACATGAGTTGAGTACAGAACTTGACTGCTTTCCTGCGAAGACTGTCAGCAGGGATCTGAATCTGCTGGGCAAGGGGAGGGCCTACCTGAACTTCTTGGCAGATCATGGCAAAAGCCAAGCCTAAAGAAAATAAATGCCTTGCAATTAAGGTAGTTAAGCCTAACCATTTTTGTATTTAATAAGAACACAGAGCTTATTACTGTGGGACCACATGGTTATAAACAGTTTTGTCAGTTTTCTAACCCTTAGTCCACACTTTATTTTAATAAAAATACACACGTTTATATAAAACACAATTGAAAGTAAATTCCCCTCTGTATGAGAATATTAATGCCTATAACCTTATCCACATGATGTAGGGGCAGGCAGAAACCCATAACCTAATATTTGAGGTAATTCATTCAGGTTCAGTAAAATGCCTTTGAACTTAAACACATTTTCTTCAAGGAAGTTATACAGTGCTATGAAGGAAAGAAAATGATCTGGATAATTATGCTGAAAAGATAAAGAAAAGAATTTTGGAGATTATTGTGACCTTTCTTTTACAAGTGGGAAATAAGATAAAGTCCAAATCTTCAGTACAATAATATTTACTCATCATATTAAATTCATATAACCTTAAGCCTTTCCCTTGATTATAAATCCATCTGAGCCCAGGCCATCACGACTAAGGATTTCTTTCTTTTCTTATCCCATTGATACTTTATCCTGAGCCGTCCCAGACCTCTTTAACTCTTACGGGGAATGCCAGAAACATGCGTGGAGAAGAAAAAGGTATTAATAAGTAGTTTTCTAAAATACTAGGCACACCAGAGTCTTCGATAGGCATTAATATTTGTCTCAGTCAGCCTGTAGCACAGTGGTTAAGTGTCTACCTAGAAAATGAAGGTCCAGAAACAGAGGGTAAGGGATTATGGCAGGACCAGGACCCACTTGGGAGTGTTTTCTCCCTTACGTGTGTGAGTGTACACATCCTCTGGCAATTAAAAAACAATTGCTTGGACTAGTCTGCATTTACTTTTCTAAGTTACAAGTTTTTATGTCAAAATTGACAAATACATTAGGACAATAGTTCTGAAACTACTTGGCTAAAAGAATCAGTGTCAGTGTTAAACCTACAACTTCACGGCCTAACTTGATTTTTTTTTTTTTTTTTTTTGAGAGAGATTTCTTTGCTACAGGGCACATGTGCTTGCCAAAGAGACAGTAAGAAATCACCCCCACCATAGCCCCCCAGGGGATGGTCACACTGCAATCCCTTCTCTATTTTCCTCTCGGGATTTGGGGCACGCACGCACATGTGCCCAGCATGAGTTTCACGCCGCCTGGTCTGGGACTCAAATCATGGTCACCATGTGGTAGTCCAGTGCCTTAACCACTAGGCGACCTGAAATTTGGTTTTTAAAACCAAATTTCAGAGTACAGGGTTTGGAACGCAGATGAGTCACAACAAATAACGTGAGATTTCCCCAAGTGTAAGTTTCTAAGAAAATTGACCAACCAAACAAGCAAAACAAGTAGATAAAAGATAGAACAAATATGCTGGGCCAGCAGGTGGTGTGGGGTGTGGAGGTTAATGTGCTGGATACCACAAGCTCAACTCCAAGGTTCTGTCCCAGATCTCTGGTGGCTTCAAATACATGCTTGGGTGTGTGTGCCCCAAATCCTGAGAGGAGAATGGAAAAGGAATTGCAGTGTGGCCATCTCTCCAAGGTGAGGAGAGGTGATTTCTCTTTTTTTTTTCCCTCGCTCTGTCTCAAGTGCCCATACCCTATGGCAAAACAAAAAAGAAAAGAAGAGGAAAGTAAAGTAAAGAAAAGGAAAGAAAAGAAAAGAAAAGAAAAGAAAAGAAAAGAAAAGAAAAGAAAAGAAAAGAAAAAGAAAAGAAAAAGGAAGAAAGAACGAATATGGTTAACTAATTATTCATTGATTGAGTTAATATTTAATAGGATCTTTTAATATTTATTAGGGCCTTCTACGTGCCAGTCACTTTTCTAATCTCTGGGCACACTTAAACACTATTCATAAGGTCAACTGTCCAGTTTTAGTAAATTTGATGCCTCATTTTCATTAAGGCAATGCTGATTTTTAAAATAAGGTTTTTTATTACATGCATCAAAACTCATTTGTTAAACAACAGTGATGGGTGACAACCTTCTAAGTGTCCGTAAGTAATTAGAAAGTGTGGAGCAAGTAGGGTGGATTTGTTGCTTCAGTTCAGAAGTGCAAGTGCTGAAGGCAACCCTAATGTGACCCTGTCATTCTAAAAAGTCACCCTTACTTTGAGATGACTTTTCAAGTGCTTTGAAAATCACTTCATAAAATTGTGGCTTTCTTATTCTGACAATAACTGAAAGATAAAAATAACATCCCTTTTCCTTCCATCCTTAACATCAAGCCAATTCTGATTATATGAAACAATGAGTGGAAATGGCCATGTTAAGATTGGAAAAAAATATGTAAGGGAAGAAGTCTTTGGAATAAAATTATTTCTGAATGTGTAGAGAGCCGACGTAATGTTATAGTCTAATCAGCAAAAAATAAAAGGACATATAGATATAGTCAAATTTATTGGAGTTTGTTGATTAAGCCGGTGCAATGGGGTGGGGGACTCATGTCTCTCAAAACCCAGCAGCCCCAAGTGAAAGGAGAAGGGTGCTTATAGAGGCAGAGATCACAAGTTTTTCTCGGGATGACTGATGATCACAAGGACAAGGTGAGGTGGGCTTGAAAGGGTAGGGGGTGGATTTTACAAAATGAAAAGCACGGTACAGAAGCAGAACAAGCAGATAAGCAGGTTAATTATTCCTAAGGGTATGTTCCATCTCTGCCTAAACACAATGGCATCTCAGAGGTCTTTATGACTCCAGGTGAGGTCCTGAGATTGGAGACTGTATCTTAAGGCTACTAGGAGGAGTAGGGTTTAAAGACAATAGGAATGTTAATCACTCTATTTACCCTTAGGCAAAAGAGGAGAAGGCAAGTTCTAGTCATAGGAATCTAACAGTTTATAAGGAGGTCTACTTCATTCTCCACTTCTCTTTTACAGGGATCAAACCACTGATTCCTCAGTATCAGCTAGAGGGCAGAGTGATAGTCTCTTTTGGCAGGTTAGAAGTTAAAGTCTAGTTTGAACTAACTTGGGCTGATTTCATGGTCTCCAGTTGTTGGGCCCATTTGCTCACACATGGGAGTGTCTGGTCAGACTGGCTTGGGCCAGTATTTATGGTACGCAGCCACTAGGTTTAGTCGCTTACAGGGAGATCCTGGTATAGCACTTCCCAAGACTATGCAAGTAGTGTACAGAAGTGAACAGTATTTGGTCAGGTACTTATGAAAATAACAAAATTTCTCACAAAACAGAAACTGTATCATTTTTTCTTTATGAGTTTCCTTAAATATCTGTTAAGGAGAGTCACCGTGGTGGTGCAGTGCCTGATATATTTGGGCTCTAGGTCCAGAGGTAACTAGTATTTAATATTTAATGGCTTTCATCTTGTAGGAGATGGATTGGGTAAGAAAATTGAGTAAACTAGAGCCGATAGTCAAAATTAGAAGCAGGGTTAATAGAGGACTTAATGGGGGGGGGGGGGGGCAGGGAGTCTACTACAAGAGGCCGCTCTAACATTCTCATGAGTCAGTAGTAGTCTGTCTTTTCTCTATTTGGTCCTGGAGTTGCTGGGCCATATTCCTGACAATGCCTGACTTAGAGTAGTCAGTCTCTGGAGTGATTAGAGTAGGGCTGTTGTTCTCTTGTCTTTTAAGTGTTATCCAGAAGTACCTTCTTGGCTTATTTTTATAGATCAAGGCCTGCCTTGGAGAGTCTGTGGAAGCAGTCCTCTTGGCTTCGGTGTGACAGACCTACAGGCTAGCTTTAATACTGATGGGAGTAACTAGTACAACTATGTGAGGCCCTATCTAGACTAGCTGGAGGGGCTTCTCTCTTTTAGTTTTACTGTATATAACATTTAAGGATAGTGCAATTAGTTTTAGAACATTAACTTGATTAATTTTTGTAACTCTTTTTTAGACTCATAACTTTTAACAACATGTTTTACACCTTTTAGTTTTTGGCCTTTTTTTCTTTTGTTCCAAGATAGTCATTCTATCTTAAAACAAAACCTTCACTATACAAAATTCCTTTTATGTAAAAACTTCCTTTTAACTTTTTCCACTAGAAATACATTTTTACAGTTATAACTCCTCTTTTATTTTTAATTTTATTCTTTCTGGTTTTATCTTTACAAGTTTAACTTTAGAAATTTTAATTTAACAGACAAGTTTAATTATAAACATTTACTTGATTTACATTTACTTAATTTTTGTCTAACTACTGTTTTAAGTTATTTATAGAAACAAGGTTATTTATTTAAGGTGTTTTTTTCTTTTTTTTTTCCCCCGAAGAAAAGTAAAACTAGGCTATTCTTACATTAGTCTTATTTCATTTAGAACTGAACTACTAGACACTATAGATTTTTTCAGTGTTCTCTAGGTTTTTCTTTTTTGGGGGAATTTGATTCTAGAGGGAGTCTTGTCTGAGGGTTTTTTAGGATTTGCTTGTATGCAAGTAATACCTTTTGAGATAACACTATTAATAAGGCTATCTAGATTAGGCACAAAATATTTTTTTTAACCCAGTTTAGTAAATTTTGTTTTCTTCTCAGGTGGGTAATCTGGTGTACTTGATTTCTGATGACTCACTCAAGGGCCTTGGGGACTGTTGGCCTGCCATCTGGTAACAGCAACTATCCTTCGGGTCCTCCAGTAGTCTACTGCTTGTGGGCCAATTTTTCCTCCTCCTGAGTGTAGGACGGTGAGGATGTGAGGACAGAGTCTGGTGTGGCTATAAGAACTTTTAGTTGCTGGTGCAGATGTCTCTCCTCTGACTAGGTCTTACCATTTTTTTTTTTTTCTGTCACATGGTCAGTCAACCTGTTTACTACTGTTTTCTCTTATTCTTTAATGAGTGTACTTTTGGAAACAACTTCAACCTCTGATTTAGATAGAAATTAATCTTAGTCACTTTAAGGGCTGAGGCTTGTGCAGTGAGATTGTCAGATGTCCAAGGGGAGCTGTTGGGGCCTCAGGCCCCACCAATCCTCAATTTTAAAGGGCAGCATGGACTTTAGAAGTCCCGAGCTCCTTTCAGAGCTCAATGCAATCTGTCTCATCTCTAGTAACCAACTCTACGCTGGGGACAAGGCTCCAGTGGGGGACATGAGGACGCCAGTCATGGGCATTGTTCAGTGCCCGGGCTGCCCACATTGGAAACAGAGTTTCTTCTGAGGCGGGGGCTCTGATCTGGGCCATTTCCAGATCCTGCCCGCAGAGAAGTTCCCAGCTGGCAGGATTACCACTAGTAACTACTGGGTGCCATTAAAGTGAGAGTTAAATCAAAGGTTAAGTTGCCTTGCCAATTTTGTTATAACACTTCTCTGAGTTATTTGGGAACTTTTCTAATATCTGTTCTGAATTATCCTTACACTGAGGAGTGAACTTAAGTTTTAATAGATCCTTCAAGGAGTGACTGAGTATTATCAGGAGAGCAAAGCCCATTTTACAGGTTTTTACAAGGCATCTATCTGCCTTATCGCCTATACAAGAGTACTAGTTGGAGAATGCAATAATCTAAATTTTTGTTTCTCTAGTTAGATCTTCTGATCATTTAACGAAGGGGAGAATCCAGTGAGAAGAGGCCTAACTAAAAGAAACAGAAGGAACACAAGAAGGCAAGGGATTGGGGGAGAAGGCAGTCTGGAGTTCTTAATCTTAACTTGTCCCCCTCATTCTTTGAGACTCCTAATCTATTAAGCTGTTAGACAGTAGTTTTCTAGTTTTTGTCCAAGATACATATATAGCCCCAATTTTTAATAACCGCCCATGCTTATCTTATCTTCTTTTTTTTTTTTTTTTTTTTTTTTTTACCTTGGGAGATTTGATCTTTTTAGAGGAGCTATTAAATTTGTAAAAATAGAATTTTTTACATCTATAGTGACCAAAATTTTTTATTTTTGGAGACCTTAACTTTTAGTATATACCAGCAGATTATGAACATGTACAAACAATAAAATTTGTTTCACAACTTTTTTATTGTAAAACTGAACCATCTTATTCATAGACCCTCTCAATACTTTTTTATAAAATTTAAAGACTAATAATAGGAATAACTAAAGTATGTTAACTTAACAAGAATTATAAGGAAGACTCAGAGGGAACCAGGCAATAATGTTTCCATAAGTCCATGTTTAACATTGGATTTATATCCCTTTATATTAATTTTCTTCTTTAACTCAGGTGTATTGCATTGGCTACTTAGTATGCAATTTTGTCAAACATTTTCTTACTTTTCTTTGGTTAATTTTGGCTTAAAAGTTTAGAAAACCAATCAGTTTACATAGAAAATGAAGATTTTAACCAGTTAAATGATTAGATTCCTTTAGAAACCTGTACTTGTAAGAGTACATTCTATTTCCATCTTTGTGAATTTCCTTAAGGATATAACATTAAGATTATAGTCATAGTTAATTCTCTGAAAAAAATTCATAACTGACAAAGAAATTTTGCTATATATACTGGTTTAACATAATAGTCTACTATAAATTCTTGGGAATCTCAAATTATTTTGGAACACAATGCATATATAGAAATGTAAGTACATAACTTACTTATATACATATAACTCAAATATAATACTAAGAAAATTACGATTACTTAATTTGACAATGCTCTCTATTTTTATCCAACATATCCAATAAGCCTGATCAGTTTAACATCTTCTTTTTGGATGTCTTAGGTGCCCTCTGTAAACATCTAAGAGTTACTTTGAGCTCAAAGATCCTCTGTTAGAACTAAAACTAAAGTCAGAAAAAGTTAGTCATGAATTCAATTCTCTGTTACATATTCACAATGTAAAATGCAACACACACATAAATACTAGCTGCTTCATTAAAATAACTATATTAAGATAAACATGATGGGGATCAGCAGTTGGTGTAATGGCTATGTGGCTGAACTCCCGTGTACTTGACCGTGGTTTGAGTCCCAGACCCAGAGGCTTAAACTCATGCTGGGCACGTGTTTGTGCATCGTCTCTGTCTTTCTGGTAAGTGCACATGCCATATAGCAAAAACCTCTCAAGAAAGAAAAAAAAAAGATAAACATGATGTTGCTTAATAAAAACCTAGACAAAACATATGTTGGAAAGTGTGAAGACTTTCACTTATTAATCTTTTTCTTTCATTATATTTGACGTTAGCTCATTCATTAAAGTTATATGAACTTGAAAAACATTTACACTAATTTGTATGAGCGCTTTTTTATATGCTAAATTGAATAGAATTTTTAAGGCCTTTTTTCACACAGACATACAACATATAGTATGTAACATGACATATTACACGTATGGATTCATACACACATCAGGACTATAAGAGCCAATTTCTCTAGGATTACTTTGACATGACTATTCTTTAGAGTAACTTCTTTCTTGAAATTTTTAATTATAATTCAAGGGCGGTGGGTTTTAACTCTTTGTTGCCTATACCATTAGAGTTTTTATAGCACAAATATTCATGATATTTCTACTCTTCCTAAGAGTGATGTTTTCAAAAAACCCTTTCAGTTTTTTGGATGGAGAATTTGATGTCATGATTACCACGTTCCACAAATGCCTCATTGAAATGCTTAAGCATGCATTCTAAGGAACTTGTAAAGGCACTGTTCTGACCTTCCAGGATTTCTAAAAAGGCAAGTATGCTCTTGGGTCAGGATGTGCCCTGGGGCACTCCGGGACTGTCTTGTGTATACCTGTACTTTCTGTAGTCACAAGGCAATTCCCAGTGCTGTGACTGTAGGGATGACCAATTCTTGAAGAACCCCTTGATACATGAGGTTAATAATCTATTGCTCGATATCTTCAAATGAGGAAGAAGGGGGATAGAACCAAGCAATAGTTTTCAACAGGGTACAGAGGAAATAATTAAAATGACAGTTAAAAAAAAAAAAAAAAGAAAAAGAAAGAAACTCATACAAAAAGATCCTAACAAGGTTTGAGTCCAAACCTTGTTAAGGACTCAAACCCTTTTAGGGACTCAAACCCTATTTACCTATAAATCATCTAATGGCTAAGGGAGGAGATTCGAACTCCTTACTGCCCCCAGATTCCAACAGGTCTGGTGGAATTTAAGTAGGGGTTCTCTAACCATGTCTGGTCAGCCTTGAATCTAGCTGCCTGAGGAGGGACTCAAACCCTGGACCCAGCAGGTCAGATTTCAGGGAGCTTTCCCTTGCCAGCTCCACACTCACTGGTTTGTCTCTCAAGCAGCAGAACAGGAACACTCAAAGAAATGTCTCCAGAGATTTTACATTAGAACCCCACAATTTTTGGAGGAGTAGTCAGCGTCTCTTGCTCAGCTGTCAACAATCTCAAAAGGTGGCTCTGGGGACCTGAGAAATCGCAGGTGGCACGCCTCCCCAGGACAGTCCCTGGGTAGCTGGTGGCCAGCCCTAGCGAGGCTGCTATCCTGGGATGCCTTACTCAAGTATGGGAGGGCTCATCTCGCTGGGACCTCTAAATGTTATAGTCTAATCAGCAAGAAATCAGACGACATCTAGACATAGTCAAATGTATCGGAGTTTATTAAGCTAGCAGCCAACCGGGAACTCATGTCGCTCAAAACCCCACAGCCCCAAGTGAAAGGAGAAGGGTGATTATAAAGGCAAAGATCACAAGTTTTTCTCCAGATGACTGATAATCGCAAGGACAAGGTGTGGTGGGCTTGGAAAGGTAGGAGGTAGGTTTTACCAAAGTAAGAAGCACATTACAGAGGCAAAACAAGCAGGTAAGCAGGTTAAGCATTCCTAAGAGTGTGTTCATTCCTGCCTAAACATAATGGCATCTCGATGGTCTTCATAACTCCGGGCAAAGTCCTGTGACTGGAGATTGTATCTTAAGACAACTAGGAAGAGTGGGGTTTAAAGACAGTAAGAATGTTAATCACTCTTAGACAAAAGAGGAGAAGGTGAGTTTCTAGTCATAGGAATCGAACAGTTTATAATAGAGGTCTACTTTTGCAGATCTGGTGAGTGGGGCCAGTGCCATGGCCTTACTGTTTAAGGGAGCTGGATTCAACATGGCCGACTACAGTTCAAAACCTGGCCGTGGTGGCTTGAAAAACACCAGGTTCATTCGCATATGTGTCCAAAGTGACTGCAGCATGACCATGCCCCATTGGGAGAGAGGGATACTTCTGTCTCCCACCCGCCAGTTCTCGGTCTCTCTGGCAAGCACGCATGTTCTCTAGCAAATAAAAAGAACTGGTGAATGGAATGGAAGATAGAAAGATTTAAGTCAATATAAGAAAGAATCTTTAAGCACTTATTTTACGGAATGGATGACTTGTCAGCAGAAACCTGAGAACTGTCAGTTTTTCTGCTGGCACTGGACTTAAGGTTTTGCAAGGTCACAGAATAAAGATAAGTTTTTAAAGTGAGGAAGCACTTGAAATGGTGATGTGTACTGTAGCTTCCCTAAATCCCTAGGAAGTTTGTTTCACTTCGACTTATGCTTGCACTGGGTTCGTCTAAAGAAACTAATAGAATGCCAGACAACCAGAGACAGTGATCAGATGATTAACTAAAGTCTCAAGAAAACAGAATAGTGAGGGCGAAAGGCATGGCTATAACCTCAATGTTCTACCAGCAGGTATAAGTCACACCTGACATCTCTGGCTTAGGGATACAAATAAAATGAATGTGTGAAAGATAAAGATAGACAAAACAGGGCCAGCAGGCGGCATGGTGGTTAAAGGACTGGACTCCCAAATGGCAGACCATAGTTTGAGTCTCAGACCCAGAGGCTTGAAAATCACACCAGGCATGTGTAAATGTGTACCCCATATCTTGAAAGAAGAGAGGCGAAAGGGATTGTAGTGTGGCCATTCCCCCGCAGAGTGATAGATCACGTTCCCACTCTTTCTGACTCTCTGTGACAAGCACACATACCTGATGGCAAAAACAAAACAAAACAAAAAGACAAAGCTTGATTCATTATAAATGCATTTTTCTGGCAATTACAGCAGCTAGGTCCAGTTTACTTACCTATGCTTTTATAAGCATTAGAAAAAACATGCTTTTACTTTCAAAACTTCCATGGTATTATTATTAAAATATTATATTTAATATGCCATGTCTGAGTCACAGGACAACAGTACAAAGACACCTGACTTAATTAAATAGCTTGTGCTTCCTGCAAAAATAAGCACTTAATAAATTGTGCAATGTAAAGGTGAAAAGCTGTTTGAAAGAACCCTTCACTTAACATTAGTTAAACAACATAGATTTATAAAATGTATCTATTAAGAGCTAGAAAAATGCTTATGATAGCTCACCCCATTTTTTAAAATAATTATTTATTTAATTTTATTTATTCATTCATTTATTTTAATTTGACCAGAGAGAGAGAGAGAGGGAAAGTGAAAAAGCAAGCCACTGGGTCCGGTATTCGAACCACAATCGGTCATTGTGGGAGTGTCCAGCGCCTTAACCACCATGCCACCCGCTGGCTCCCAATAGCTCACCCTTTAAAAAAAAAAAAAAAAAAGATTTATATAGCTTTTATTTATTATTATTATTTAAATTTCCTATAGGACACATACACTGAACAGAGAGAGACAGAGTAGGACAGCAAGACTCCAGGTCTAGGACTTGAACTGTGGTCAGCCATGTGGAAATTTGGTGCCCTAACCACCACACCACCTGCTGACCCTGACAGTTCACACTTCTGTTCCTGAAATCTGAAGAGTGTGAAGTCTATTGTCTCATTTATTCCATAGCACAGCCTTATGACGTAGGTCCCATGACACTTTTCATACTGGCGAGAAACTGAGAGCCAGGAAATTGCCCAAGGAAAGTGCCAAAAACAAGCTTTAAGCTCAAGTCTGTGGAATACCAAAAGCCGCACACTTACTCACAGTTGCATCTGGGCTGAGTGACCCCCACACACTCTTGCTCTAATGTCTTTTTCTTCAGACATTACAGAAAGAGCACCCTTAGGACCTCTGCAGTAGAAAGAGCCAAAGCTTCAAGAGCCCACAGAAAAATGAATTGCACATGGGAATGAATTTGCCAGGTGGAGATTTAATGAATCCTTTCACAAAAATTAGCACCGTAAGTCCTGAACGTGCATTAAGTTTAATCATTGTTTTAAATGTGTCTCCCCACACACAAAGCGCTTGGCCCTGTATTCTGTTAGTGCCATTAGAAGTCACCTCCCAGCCTCTGACACCGTGTACTTGTTGCATAGTGACTTTCACATTTAGGGAGCAGGAAAAATCATCCTCTTGATGACCATTTTGTAATTCTCTTTCAAAATGTTTCCTTGGGATGTTGTTCAGATTGATTAAAACTAATTTAGAGGAAAAAGGAGGCAAGCATCTCTAGTTCCTAAGCTAATTAGCACCATATAAAGTCTGTAATTGACATAACATTTCATAGTCGTATTTCATCATTCCTGGGATGATTAGTCATGAGGCAGGAGCCACGCAGGAAGGAAATGAGAGCAGGCACGAAGGGAAGAGTAGGTGAGTGTGCACACCCAGGCCGGAGTGCAGGCCCCGGCAGGATGCCAAGTCCGCATAAAAACACCATTGCTCTCGGCTGTTTGTCACAACCACACGGATTCTTCCCTCTCCCCTGCTCCATTACCAAACCCAATTAAGACAATTACATACAACCACAGGAAACCCAAAACCAACAAGTAGAGTGGAGAGAGACAGAGAGAGACTTCTGTGTCTAAGGAATCGTATATGCAAAGAATTCTGTATAAAACTGGCATTTTGAGATAAGCAGTACCTTGTTCTTTTCTGTAACACCAACTGCAAAAGACTGGAAATACATACCCAAATACTCCCTAATAGGGACCAGCAGTTAGCGTAATGGCTATGTCTCTGGACTCCCATGTAGTTGACCGCGGTTCGTGTCCCGGACCTGGTGGCTTAAAACTCACAACGGGCACATGTGCATGTGTGCCCAAGATCCCAAGAGGAGAATGGAGGAGAAGGGATTGCGGAGTGGCCATTCCCCCCTGGAGGGTGATTTCTCGCTTTCTGTCTCTCTGTCTCTGTCTGTCTGTCTGGTGAGCGCACGCGCCCTATAGCAAAAACCTCTCCAAATAATAATAATAATAATAATAATAAATAAAAACATACTGCCTAATAAAGGTTTATTCATGACTTTAGCTAAATGCTTTATGAGTCTGTCTACATGTTTAGCTTTATCTCAAGACACCTAGAATTTTCTGCACCTATAATCTTCTGTTTAACCTATTTCATTTTATTTGACATAGTGCCTCTCATTGCTGCTGCTCAGAATGTTTCCAAATTCTGGACTTCGGCAAAATAGACTCATTTGCTTGCTATGGGATCAGTCCTTAGAGAAAGTTTAAGGAACCAACATTTGTCTTCTTGTGCTTCCTTTTCTGTGACTTCCCTTCACTTCCTCTGAGTATCAAGTAGTATCTTCAAGCAGTATCTTTTTTTATTTTTTTGAGAGATTGTTGCTATAGTGTGCATGTGCTGACCAGAGAGAGAGACAGACACGGAAAGAGAGAAATCACCCCTAGGTGGGATGGTCATGCCACAATCCCTTCTCCTCCATTCTCCTCTCGGGATTTTGGGCATGTGAACTTCAAGACGCCAGGACCAGGACTCGAACTGCAGTCAGCCATGTGGGAGTCCAGTGACATAGCCATTATGCCACCTGCTGGTCCCTCAGGTAGTATCTAGATGCTTTTTCTCACAAAGCAAATGACTTACTGATACATGAAGGCAATTAATAGTCACATGACACAATTAGGACCTTTACTAGTACTGTGTCTTCAGTATGCAGAGGTGAAGAGTAAAAAGACAGTGGGAACTGTTTTTAGAATGGGCTTCTTCTTCTAACCTCCTCTCTGGAGGGGGGCCAAAGAGGGTTCAACCCAGTCACCCATGATTTGGGGCTCTGATAGCTTTGTGCCCTTGGTCTTTCTACAGTGAATAATTTCCATTGCAAAAATAATTGCTTCTTCCTCTGAAATAGGACTCTGTGGTTACTGTTCTCTTTCAATGTTCACTTCCAGAACTACTCAAGTTTGACTAGAAATGCCATGACCAGGGCCAGCCCTGTGCTGCAGTGGTTTAGGGCTGGACATAGAAAGCTGGATTCCATGTGGTTGTCAGCAGTTCGAGCCTTGACCCTTGTGGGTTGAAAAATATTTAGAATGTATATGTACTTGGATGTCCCAATCCAAAGGCATGAAGTGGAGTAGAAAGGGCAGGGGCATGACCACACCCTATTGAGGAGTGCTCTTCTTTCTCTCTCTCTCTCGCCCTCTCTCTCTCTCGGATGAGTGCACGTACCTTCTGACATTAAATAAGGAAAGAAAAGAAAAAGAAAGAAATGCCATGACAAGAGGTTTTCACTTTGATTTGTTGACTGCTTTTGGAAACCAGGAGGAGGTTTATGTTATCTTTTAAACAATTTTTAGAATAAATGTGGTTAAAAATTTTATAGAACACAAAATTTTAAAAAAATGAATTAAAAAAAAGCCCTTTACAAGTAATCATGCCATCCAAAATGTGCATTTGAATAGGGATGCCTGGATGGTGAATGGGAAGTATCTATAGGAACCTGAGGCCTGTCTTTTACTCTAACGTGAAGATCATTTACTGAAGAAGCACCAGCTGTCCATACCTCTCTGACTCTTGACCATTTATGAAAGGAAAAGAGGTGATATCAAATACTTCCACTCCTTATGGAAGAAAAGCAAAGCTTTCAGTAGTACCAAAGAAGGAAAATCTAATATTCTTTAGAAAGATGATCACCAGTTAATGAGCAGTCCCTGTTCTTCACCATGATCAGAGGCCAACACCAGTTTCTCAAAAAACATGCACAGCCAAGTGTCTGGGACCAGCTCCACTTCCCTTCCTCACCCGCCTGCTCTCCTCCATCCTTTCCCCATGACTTCAGAATGCTTTCTGCTGTTCACTTTCTATATCAATGCCATTAGTTTGTTTCTAGAGTATTCACTTAGTGACACATGATTATCCTCCAAACTTTGGATACCCTCATTTATTTTTTTCCCCATAGATATTGGAATTGAGATTATATAAACAAAATATAGACTTCCTTAGATTGGAGTCAATATCCAATGATGGAAACATTATGTTATCAAATTGCAATAAAAGATTGATGGAGATGGAGAAAAATGATATCCAGGTGGTTCTTCCGTTGGTTTCTAAATATATTTTCAAGTTTCACCTCGGGGAAATTATTATGACAAGGTAACCCTGCGATTACATAAAGGAGACTTTAAAAAGTTCATAGAAAAGTTGGCATTAAAGTATAAGTTTATTCTGGTGCAAAAAATTTTGAAATCCATGAATAGTTTATTCATAATATGCATTTTTATGAACTTTTTGAAAACCCTAATTTCTTATGTTGAAAACCATGAAGACATTTCTAATTGTCTGTAAACCTAGTATATCACTTCATTTGTTGTCTTTTTCCATGGGTTCTTTCTGATAATATACAATTTGTTTCCTATTAAACCGTTTTACTGGTGATCAGAAGGAAATGATAACTGATTTTCCAGCAAGACTCCTGTCTTTGAGCTCAGGTAGACACTAAAGAGGTTGTAATCATTTCAATGCCAGGGAGACTATGCTGTGGTTCTCAATAGCCTAACACAGCTGGCTGCCAGCAAAGGATTTCTGGTAAATGCTATTTATGGGCACTCAATTAAAGTAAACAGATATTTATTGAGCCCCACTGTACATAAGACAGAAATGCTGCAGTAATGTAGTAATGCAGTCACCATCTCACTATCCTGCAGCCCCTCAAGCTTTGCTTTCAAGCTCTGCACCCAGGGAATTCATTCCTAGGGTTATGTTTTTCTGATTCACATTGAACATGTATAAACTACTCTTGATGGATATAGTAGAAAACATAAATATTCAAAACATCTTTCTTTCTAAAACCTAACTTCTAAAAGAAACACAGAAAAGCTCAAATGTTCTTAAAGATATAGGTAGCATGGATCTTGTTTATAAGAGCTGATATTTAAAGAGGACTTAGTAGACAAAATGATATTTCCATAAGTGTTTTATGATAAAGCAAGTGTGTACATGAAAGAGAGACAGGAGGGAAGGGAGGGAGGGAGAGAAAGAGAGAAAAAAGCACTCAGGACCTCCTTTCTCCAGCCCTCTAGCTCCTCAGGAAGCTGGCCATCCATATGTAACATGCAAACCTGTCAAGTTTTCAAGCTAACCAAGGGATCCAAATCTCGTGTACCATATGGTTTCCAGCTTTGCAGGGCACTTGCATCACTGTTGTGCCACAGTGGTTGGGTAGTATCTTCCTAATTTTTATTAACGTTATTATGAAAACGTTTTATGAAAAAATGGCATCTCAACATTTCCCTTTGAAATACCTATAATCAGATGTGAAACAAAGCATTAGTAAGTACAGGGTTGTCAGGAAAGTCATGACACTTTTTGCATAGAAAAACACATCGTGACTTTCCTAATGACCTAATGTTCAGTATTTGTTGATTTATTTGACACATCCTGTGTCTCTTAAAAAAATAATAAAGTTAATTAGTTTTTTTCTTTTTTTTTTGGAGAGGTTTTTGCCACAGGGCACATGCACTCACCAGAGAGAGACAGAGAGACAGAAAGCGAGAAATCACCCTCCAGGGGTGATGGCCATGCCGCAATCCCTTCTCTTCCATTCTCCTCTCGAGATCTTGGGCACACATGCACACGCACCTGGTGTGAGTTTAAGTCACTGGATCCAGGACTTGAACCGCGGTCGACTACATGGGAGTTCAGCGACATAGCCATTACGCTAACTGCTGGTCTCAGTTTTATTGGAAAGTAATATAAAGATATATAGCCTCCAAAATATGAAGAAAACTTAGTGAACAAGTAGCAAGACAGTATATTTAGGTTAAATTCCTGCTATTCTTTGTAGATGTCTGATATAATATCCAGGCAGAGTTAGTCTACTTTATAAGCAATGTCAATAAGCAATGTCATTGAGAATGTCAGATACATTCAAGTCAATGTAGACACATAACAACAACCTCAAAAATCAATATTTTCATAAGTCCAGAGAATCAACAAATCTAATTTGTTCTAGTTATCAGCACTTCCGTGCTTTTATTTTTAAAAAGGGGATTGATAAATGTCCCAATAAAGCTTCAAACAATTATGCTTTATTAATGCATATGTTAAAATATATAAAATATTTTTTAGAGTTCTACATTGGCCTAAACTCACTTACTTGTCCACTTCGTTTTTCTTTATTTTATATTAGATTCCCTTTTAGATTTTACAATGAGAATAAAAAATTTCAAAATAATATTGGTTTCAACAGAAAAGTGGGAAGAATTCTCTTATCCACAGGAGGATTCTGGAGCTGCCATTGCAGTAACATGAAAAAGACACATGAGACTCAAGAGGGACCAGAAAAACAGTGTAAATAACCAAGTTACATTTTTAAAAGAGCTTCATTTTAAAATGAAGAAAATTCTACAGTAAAGAAAAACAAAGACTATTTCCTCAAAAATCAATTCTATAAAGTCATGTAATTCTATAAAATCTATAAAATAATGTAATTACCACATGAGATTAGGAGGTCCAAGGCCAGACCTGTCATCTATTAGATGTTACAATGGGGGCCAGTTCTTTGAAAGATCTATCTTCAAGCCCTATAATGTTCTAATGCAGCACTTTCACTCCATCTGGGTGAATATGAACAACAGTCCTCCCACACAGCAAGACATGTATGTCTCACCTAATATTTCCTTCCCATTGCTCATTTTTTTCTATGCCAGAGTGAGTGTCTAAGAGAGAGAGAGAGAAAGCCCCCCACCCCTCCCAAACTGGGCCTAGTCACATCGCAGTCTTTTCTTCTCTAATTCTCCCTCTAGGATCCTATATGCACCTGATGCATCTTTCAAGCCACTGGGACCAGAACCCAAGCCCTGGTCAGCCATGTGGAATCCATTTTCTTCTAAGCACTGCCTAACCTCTGTACTACCAGGTGGACCTCTGACTTATTTTTATCTAGACAAAGTCCTCTTCCGAACTTTACATCAGAAACACTTTCACTTGATCTTCTCTGACCCCAGGTACCCTGCCTCTCTACTACTGAATATCATTTTATAATTGCAGCTTATTCTTTTTTTTAGAGGTTTTTGCTATAGGGCGCGTGTGCTCGGCAAACAGACAGAGAGAGACAGAGGGACAGAAAGCGAGAAATCACCCCCCAGGGGGGATGGTCACACCGCAATCCCTTCTCCTCCATTCTCCTCTCGGGATCATGGGCATGCACGCACATGCGCCTGGCGTGAGTTTAAGCCAGGACTCGAACCGCGGTCGACTACGTGGGAGTCCAGCGACATAGCCATTATGCTAACTGCTGGTCCCACAGCTTATTCTTCATAAAGGTACAGAAAGACCAAACTTGTATAGGAGGAAATATCCAAATGAATGACCATGCAAACAGACGGCATGAGAGAGAAGAGTGAAGACCCCAATAAGCTCATATTCCTTGTCTCCATCCCCCATGGCTGGAATACACTTATTTTCAACAAAGTTAGAAAGGTAAATAAATTAAATGCAACATATTTATTGACCATCTATTTGAAGGCTTGGTGTTATTTTAACTATTATTACAGACTTAAAATGATAAGATTGCCTTTGGTTTCTATTTTTAAGTAGCATATCTGTGATTTGATATTTGATCCAAAACAAGCATCGGAAAGTTCAGAATGGAATTACTTCACACTGCTACTACAGACACTCTCTCACACACAATGTTAATTGTTAACACAATAGTTTTCACCAGACGATGAAATAGAATGTTTGGCAAACAAATGTTTATGAATAATTTAATGTATCTATTTCAGGCCCCCAAAGTAGCGCTCTTTTTTTACTGTGTTTTCCAAACCTCTCAGAAAGCTAATTATGCTGCATGGAGGAGTCCCTGTCATATATCCTAACACAGATTTTATGGTTCATTTTGCTGAAATCCTTTTCCCATTCTTTATTATCTAGGACTTGGCTGTTTTGTTTTGTTTTTGTAGTACTTTACTACCCAGACAGGAAATCAAGTTGATAACGTCCTACGGATCATAACAAGCTCATCTATTTGCACTAGTGAAAGATCTGTGGTAACAGCAAGGCCCAGCGAGCACAATGTGTCAGATGCGCTGACTGGTCCCAAGACAGCAGGCAACATGAAACAAAAAAGAGGAGTTCAAGACCTCGCTGACGACAACAAGCTGCAGCAACAGCTTCCCAGCTGAGTGACACCAAGCCCATAATGGAAACATTACTCATTTAGGTAGGCATACATGAAATATTAATTTCCTGGATTGTCTGCATTTGCATAGTAATAATAAGTTCATCTTCTTGGCTTGTTCTGGCCTCAATTAGCAATTCTATTGTCATACCTGAGATTTGGGGAAAAAAGGCAAAGAGGAGGCTGTAGAAAATTTCCCTCTGGAAACAGCAACACTAATGGAGCTTATCACTACCATCATTAATTTAATCAAAAACCTTGAGGCAGAGGACTAGAGCAATCTGTTAAGAAAACATTTTCTAAAATGAGAATGCTTCCCATTTCAATTAGGGTCTTGCTCTTTTTCTCCGAGACGTTCCTTTTTCCTTCTATGTTCTCCCCTACCCCCGTACTCACCACTGATTAGATCTGCAACTGGGGGCTGTATTTTCACTATAGGACGTCTTCTTGCAAACTGAAAATTTTGCAACAGCATCCTTCTCCTCTCACCCTCTTAACTACTTCTTTTTTATGACATCTCAATTAGTTCAGACCCACTGTGTCAAAGATAAAGTCCTCATAGCTCAATGAGAGAATACTCTAGAGAGAATGGAGTCTGCTTTACAGGGTGCATGTTAACGCGCTCTTCTCTTTAATCGGTTTTGCAGAAATGGCTGAGAGTGGGTAGCTCTGCTCTACTTGTATGCGTGTCTATGTGCACGTGTGGTTAGGTGTGCTGCTTCTTCCAGATACAGAAAAAGAAACAAGACCAACAGCAAGCAAAAAAGATGAGCACCAAGGAAGGATCACTCAGATTAGAATTTTTAAAAATAGAATTCCAGAGAACCAAGAGGCATAGTATATATAATGCAAAAATATCAATCCACATGTTCAGAATTTTAAGTGTGCCAGTTTTTGAAAGCTTGGGAACACCACTATTAGTAAATAGACACAAAGTGGTGGTGGTCTGTGCTCCACAGTGAGGCCACTCCCCACCATCCCAGGGTACATCTTTATTAATGCAGACAAATCCCTCAGCAGGCCCACGGAGCAATGACACTTTCTATATGAAAGGACGGAATCTTCTGCTAGGGATTGTCTGAGAAAAAAAAAATCATGTGAGGATCCCAAGAGGAATCTCTCTCTGGGAGTTGAAGGAAACAAAACTGCATTTTGTACCTCTGTGACATCAAAGAGAACAGTGATTTGGCCATGTTGCCCAAAACACAGGGCAACACTTCCACCTCAGTTCACTGGCAGCGTATCCCCTTGTCTACACGGCAGGGAGAGGGAAGATCAGGAGAGGGAAGATCTCCAATACAGTTAAATTTTAAATATTTAACTAACTATAAGCAACATCGAGGTATTCTGAGGTCACCAAATTGTATGTAAGTGATCCTAAGTAAGAAAAGATGTTCTTATAGTGTTCTTTTCCACTCAAGTAAGTACATATTGGGATTTGTTTTCCTTTCAGTATTAAAAATCCATATGGAAATGGTGGAAGAGAAACCACAAATACAATTATTTATGAAAGAATTCAGGTGAAGCCAGATAGTGGCACAGCAGTAAAACAAAATGCCCTGTGAAATAATCCTACATGGAATGTTCTTAGTTCAAGTCTGGGGACCTCCGTGAACATGTCAGGCATGTGTTTGCCCATGAGCAAGGGCCGGTTAAGGCTAGAGGTGGAGTGCGATGTTGGTACCCTATTGGAGGTGTCCTCTCTCTCTCTCTGTCTCATAGAAGATACAGCTCTATTTAACTCTACCTGTTCCATTTCTGTATGCATGAGAGAGAGGTTCTTGTACAGGTAAGCAGGTTTGTTGATGAGACTAAAAGCCAGTCTCTAGTAACAAAGTAAATATTTTCTGACACATCTATGATCTTCTAAAGTTAAGGACAACAGTGAAACAAGCGTTGTATGATACCATTGTTTCTAGACCGCACAGAAATGTGCTTATGGAGCAAGCTAGAAGGTCTTATAACAAAGTAATTAGTTTCCACAAACACTAAATGCTAAATTAAAAGGTCAGCATTAATTCACACATAAAAAGCTATCACCTTCTAAATGAGGAAAAAATTGTAAAGGGCTCTATAATTTTCTTTCTGATTCATGACATTTTTAGTAAATCATGTTGAAAGATGAAAATCCTCAAGTGATCTCTGAAGCTCCTAAAATATCATGAAAATAAATAAACAGGCCTTCACAGAGGTGCAAGTAGTAGAGTGTCACTGGGTGAGGCTAGGGCCACACGGGAGGCCTGGGTTTGGGTTCCAGACGAACCTGAACAGGCCAGTACAGTAGTGCATACAGGTAATCTCGCTAACTAGGAGGCTGAGAACGGAGAATTACAACAGCAAGATTCAAACATCTCTTTCGTTCTCATTCTTTGACCCTCCTCTTCCATTTCCCTCTCTCATTTAAAAAAGAATAATAGAGAAATAAACTGGAACAGTCCTGGACATCCCTCTTTCCCCTTTCTCCTTCTCCCTCTTCTCCTACTCCGTGCACACACACTCATAGAAGCCAGAATTAAATTACTAACATTATCCATAAACACACACACCACACAAACATGTGCATAAGAAACTTTAAGAAAAGAAGGTCTTCGGACTGGTAGGTTAGTCCAGTGGTTAAGGCCCTGGACTGACAGGTTCCAGCCTCTGACCTGAAGCTTACTTTTTCTCTCTCTCTCCATCTCTGGTGAGCACAGGTGTTCTATAACAAATTTAAAAAATAATAATGATAATAAATCAAATTCACTGAATAATTCTTTAAAAAGAAAAGAAATAGGTCCTACTGACTTCTCACCCATTTCAGGAACCATATCTACTGCCTCATCCGTACTAAAACGCTCAATCCTCTTAGCAGCCTTGCAAATCGAACAGCCCTCTTACAAAGTGTTTTTCTGCATAATCAGTCTTAACTTTTCTTTCATAGATCACAGAAGTCAAAAAACTAGATATGACTGAACTGGAATTCAAACCCAGGCTTTTTTTTGTTGTTGTTGTTTTTTGTTTTTTGCCATAGGATGTATGAGTTTGCTAGCGAGAGACAGAAAGGGGAAGAGGGAGATATTACAACTCACCCTCAGTAAGGGGATAGCCACATAGCAATTCTTTCTTCATTCTCCTAAAATTTTGAGCACACACACTCTCATGTGATTTTCAAGCCACCAGGTCTGGGACTGGGACTTGAACTGCAGATGGCCATGTAGGAGTCCAGTACTTTAATCACCATGCCACCTGCTGTCCCCAACACAGGCACTTTCAACCAGCAAATTATTCCATCTCTACAGGAGCGGGAATACCTAGACCAGGCCTCAGGAAATATGAGTGGGCTCCATTCTTGTCCAGTATGATGGCATACTGGACAAGTTCTATGGGAACTTAGAACTTCATTTTTTCATTTCAAAAATCTCTAAATAATTTGAGGATGTGGCTGTCTCTGTCAGGTGCCATCTCTCTAGTCTAATCTGTATAATGGTTCAAACTATATATTGCTTTACCCTCCCTAAAAGGTCAGCATCCAAAGGGCATTTGAAATCACTAAATTCAGGCTCCCTCTCTCCAATAAGACCTGTTCTATACTATCCCTGATTTAAAATGATTTTTCTTTCTTTTTTAAGAAGTTATCTCATTAATTACTTTTTTATTTAATTTGCTATAGGGCATTTGTGCTTATCAGAGAGAGACAGAGAGAATGAGAGAAAGTAAGCCACCAGGTCTAGGACTCGAATTGCAGTCAGCCTTGTGGGAGTCCAGTGCCCTAACTATGATTTTTCTACACAAGTTCCAGTGAAAGAAGAACTCATACATAGGTCAGGAGACATTGTTAAATGTGTAATTGGTAGGGTTTTTTGTTTGTTTGTTTGTTGTTTGTTTTTTTTTGGGGGGGTGTTGACTATATCTAGCCTTGAGGTCTAAATAATTGATCCACTTGTTTTGTCTTTTTTTGAGAGATTTTTGCTATAGGGCGCGTGTGCTCACCAGAAAGACACAGAGAGAGAGAAAGCAAGAAATCACCCCTCAAGATGGAGGATAGCCATGCTGAAATCCCTTCTCCTCCATTCTCCTCTAAGGATCTTGAGCACTCATGCACACATGACTGGCGTGAGTTTAAGCCACCGGGTCTGGGACTTGAACCACGGTCGACTATGGGAGTCCAGCAACACACCATTACGCCATCTGCTGGTCTCCACTTGTTTTTTAATATACATCATTTTCATAGCTTTCTACAAACAGAAAATAGGATTATTATGTAAAGTTTTAGAAAAATGCAAGAATGAAACAAATAAACTATAACTATCTCAAAAATCAATTATAAAGGATTTCTTAATAGTAAGTGTAATACGTATACTGTATTTCAACTTTATAAGTTAATCTTAGCTTTAGTAATATTTTATTCAACATTATGTTGTGAACACTTATGCCATTAACTACTGATGTTGACTGCAATTTAAAAAATTCTTTAGCTTTTTTATACTTTCTTTTGTGTAACTTTAAAGAGTTCTTAATAATTCAACTATTTCTAATCATAACTATGAACATTTTCCTTTGTAAATTCTTTGTATCATTCATTTCAGTCCAAAAGAAGTTAAATATCAGCTTCTATTTTTCTGGCAATTTTTATGATTTTAGATTTTTTTTACATCTATCCTTTCAGCCCATCTGTCATTTATTCTGATGTGAAAGTCTGAGGAGTGACACATTTTTCTGAAACCTCACAAGTGCTATATTTCTATATAATAGGCCTTCAGATATTTAAAATATGCTATCATGCTTATCATTTTTCTTTCATGCAAGTCACCTGGATTTTCTTCTGTTAAATATAATCAATTTCTTTAAAGTTGTTTGTTCCCTTCCAAGAAGTTTTAAAGTAGTCTCTACAGTTTCTCAAAGTTTCCAATTCTATCAGAAGTGCAATGTTCATAACCGTACACAAGGTTTTTTTTCTTTTTTTTCCCCAAGAGGTTTTTGATATTGGGTGTGTGTGCTCGCCAGATAGACAGAGAGAGACAGACAGAAAGCGAGAAATCACCCCCCTCGGGGATGGTCACGCAGCAATCCCTTCTTCTCCATTCTCCTCTCAGGATCTTGGGCACGCACACACACAGGCCCAGTGTGAGTTTAAGCCACCAGGTATGGGATTTGAACTGTGGTTGACTGCATGGGAGTTCAGCAATGTAGCCATTACACCAACTGCTGGTCCCTGGACACAAGATTTTTAAAATGTGCAATGATATGTCAAACATGTCCTATGGCAGGAAATTATAATTCTATCACTGCAACTAAGATTACATTGGGTGGCTGGCCACCACTTCATAACCTTGGCACATATTCAACTTGTACTTAACTAAAATCTCCCAGATCTTTTTCACAGGAACCACTACTGTCAAGTCCTATTTTCTGAAAACATTAGCAATTAATCTGCAAGCCTTTCATCTGCATAGCAGTATCTATGCATTGGATACACATTTTGCCTTCAAATGGTGATTGCATTTCTTATTTAAATAAGATTATGCAATTACCCAGGAACATAGATGGGGCTCTGTGAAAGCCTTTCAGAGGAGTGATAATGCAGGGTACACAGATGCTCCAGTCCCTACTCAGCAGTCCTTTCTCAATATCACTCAGTTTCACTGCTGCACAGCATAGGAGATGGCCAGAGTGAGCAACGCCTTCACAGAGAACACATACCTAAGGAGTGATAATAGGGATTTCACAGGATCCCTTTAAGAACACCCAGAAACAAACCTAAAACTCCCCAGAATTTAAAAAGGAGTTTCAGGCACCAAAAGAACTGAGCAGTCCACTTTTTTTTGTAAAGCCCTTTGTGATCTTCTTAAGCCCATCTATTCAGTGTAAAGGTCAAGTGGGCAAACCCAGCAATTCTGTTTTCCCACAAAGCTGCTACAGTTTTCTGTCTCCTGACAGCCCCGGCACTAGGAGTCCATTGTCTACCGTTCTGTCTCCAGCACCACCCAGATCCTTAACTGCAAACCCACTAAACAGCTCCTTTCTTTCATGGGCTGACTTTCAGCTTCTTGTAATGGCTCCGTGTTATACATCTAAAAGCTTTCTCCCCTTGCTCTGTTTGTTTAAGGAGGGCAATTTGAGAAAGCAGAACCCACCTTAAACAAGCCTTTCCTTACTCAGTAGGCCAAATGCAAGCAAATTTGCTAATCAAGGCCTCTCCTAGTTCATTAGGGAGCACTTTAAAGTACCATTTAGATGACAGGTCTGAAACTGTCTTTAAAGAGTATCTTAAGTATTTGATTTCTACTTACTGGAGCATTTTATATCTTTCCTTTAAATAATAGTGATTCTTTTTTTTTTAAAAAAAAGGACAAAGTGGAGTTTACTGTCTGATCATGCAGACTATAGATTGTGTGTGCATTCCATCAAGTACTCCTGGGAAAAGGAGACTTTATCTTATCCCAATACCTGTTTGGAGTGGTGGCTGATTTTTCTGTCCTTCAGATCTTAATCCAGATCAAGAAATTAAATTCGAGGAAATAAAATCTAGTTGTTCTAATTTGACAGCTATTTGGCAAATCAAAAAATCAGGTCCTCTCACTTTTAAATGAAGAAAAAAAAAGGAGTAGGGGAACAAAAGTTCTTCCTGGCAGGGGGTAAGCTGCCCCTTTAAAGGTGTTTATACACCAAAACAATTCAACACAGGGCCAAAAAACTGCATTCACAGCAGTGGTGTCAACACGTTGAACGTGAGCTGCAGATCGCAGTTTTCATACATTGCTAACGTCTCAGTACACATTTTTTGCCATTTCTTAATTGGCAGTTTTTGACACATAAGCACCCACACTTAAACACACACATATCCTTAAACAGGAAGGGAAAACAAGTATGGGTAACTTACTGAAAAACTGATGGCATGTGAGCTAGCAAGCCCTGAAAAGACATGGAGGAAACGTCAATGCATATTGCTAAGTGAAAGAGGCAACTTTGAAAAGGCTACAGGCTGTTCGATTCCTACGATGTGACACTCTGAAAAGGCCCAACTGTGGAGAGTGAAAAGATGAGTGGTTGCTAGGCATTAGAGGAGAAGGGATGAAGAGGCAAAGCACAGAAGATTTCCAGGGCAGTGAAAATACTCTGTGATTCTCTAATGATGGATAGAAGTCATTGTACGTTTGTCAAAACCCATAGAATGAACACCAAGAGTGAACCCTCATGTACACAATGCACTGTGGGTGACAGGGATGTGTCTGGGTATGTTTATCAGTTGTAACAAATGACCACCTTGGTGTGGAATGCTGACAGTGAGAGAAGCTATGCATGGGTGGGGATGGGTGGTGTAGGCGACTCTCTATACCTTTCTATTTTGCTGCAAACCTACAAAGAGTGTCTCCAGAACAATCGTCAGTCAGAGGTATCAAGTGCATGTTAACATTAATTTGTGTGGTTGGATAGGAATATTTTTATTTATTTCCAACTTTGGAAGTTTCAGTGAAAATAAATACCGCATGGAAAGCAGCTATCTTCTGATGAAGGCCCCAAGATTACTTGGAGCCTAAGAACTGTGAACCCAGGAATGAGGTGGGCACATGGTTTACTGAAGTTCTCGTGGTAGCTGGAGGTTGCTGTCCTCAGTCCTCAACGTGGCTACAAGAACTTCACAGTTTGACTTCAACTCCTCCAACCTGATCTTCATGCCATGTCTCCTTAAGCCACTCAAACATCATTCTTCCTCTAGGTACATCTATTTGTGAATCCTAGAAAGCACATTTTCTCTCTGACCTCTAAGCCTTAGGTAGAATTTAGTTCTACCTAAAATGTCCTTTTCTTACCCCCATAAACTCCCAAACATATGATCAAATAAGTCTTACACAATCTGTAGTATTCAATTCAAACCTCAGCATTCCTGCCTTGTCAAGTTAGGCCTCCTTCCTAAGTATCTTCATAGCACATCTTACACACCCAAATAACCCTGTACAGTGATGATGTAGAGTTTTCAAAGGTGTTCAAGTACCATGTGCACCAGAATCAAAGGCTTGCTAAAACAGATTTCTGGGGGCTAGATAGTGGCACAGTGGTAAAGTGAGGGACTCTGTGAGGCTGACTGTGTGTGAGGGTCCCAGGTTTTCATTCAGAGATCTCACTGAGTATGCCAGGCAGTGCCTATGAAGTGGGGCTGGGTAGGGTCACAGAGGTGGGGTCCCAAGGAAGTGTTGTCTCTCTGTCTCTCTTCCTCATGGAATAAAACAAAAACAGATTTCAAGGTCCCACCACGGTCCTACTGAATTGTAATCTCTCATAATGTGGTTGAGAAACCTGAAGTTTATGCTCCTCAGGCAATCCTTACATGTCCTAGCTTCAGATCCACCAGAGGGGAAAATATATCCTCACTAGAGAGGTAAAAACATGTACTGGAATTATCTTTGCTTCTTTAAAATATCAAGAGAATAAGTAAGAAAGTCTCAAAATATAATGATATTTTAGACATGCATATTGCCTTTAGATGGGAGTAGAATCATTCATGTGCCTGAAAATCAGAATTTCCTACATGGCCTTCCCTTTCGAGTCTAGAAAAATTAAATTATGCCCTACATATGTCAATTCTATTTCTCCCTGCAAGAAATAGAACAATGATCCTTCTAAAAAGATTGGAGGAAAAGTGTGTGTGTGTATGTGTGTATTCAAGAGAAGTCCTTTGAAAAGAGACATTTTAATTAACCTCAATTTAGTAGACAATGCTGAATCACAGGAGACTTAAGACACTCCTGACCTATCGCTTTTTAGTGATAGTGATGATGATAAATGAGGCTGCATTCTTCAGACTAGGAATACTTGCCACAGGCCTGATTCCGAATAACTCCCTTTCTTCACTTCTCAATGCCTGGTATCAAGTTATAATGATGTCAAGCACATGAACAAAAATCTGAGGGAACCAAATAAAAGACTCATAAAGAGAAATGAGTATAAGTGAGGTTATGCAACTCTAACAACATTTAAAAAAAATTCAAATGAAAATAGTTTAGAGATTGGCTTGATCAGTAGTTGTGTTTCCTGAACAAGTCTTGTGTTGATTCTCAGGTTTTAATTAGCGATGGTGCCACCCTACAAGGATTCCCAGCCATTTTTCAGGGACCCTGGGTCATTCACTCTCATTAGGAATCCAGTCTACTTTCTCGGTTCCTGCAGTATCATTGATCTTAGCACAGTCGCTAATGCCAATGATCATCTAATTATTTTCTGTGTAACAAGGGGGATAAAAACAAGACTCTCTGTAAGAGAAGCATATTTTACATTTTAAATGGCTAATGGCTCTTCAGAAAAGGAGGGATGACCATAGAGTTTTCTAAATACTAAAGTATTTTTTATGTGAGTCAAAAACATTGATTTTGGCATTTTGCCTCCACTAAGAAAATCAGTGCTTTGAAAGCAGTAAGCAACAGACTCTTCACACAGAGTCTGTTCTAATCTCCCACCCCCTATCTTCTTGGCAAAGCAGAATTCACAGTGGTTGGTCAGAGCCCTGTTTGGGGCTGGAATAGGCCAAGACCACTCAGAAGCTTCTAGAGCCAATTAAATGCCCCTGATTTACTGATTTAATAAAGAAACTCGGTCTTCTGACCTCAAAGGGTCAATAAGAACAAACATCAATAAGAGAGCAATGTTTTCATTGAAAACAGAGAGATCAAGCATGAGGTTCCTAACGTGATTCTGAGATGCACTAATTTATCAGTGAAATGCTCGTGGTGGGTCACAAGTCATCCAGGAAAAGAGCAATCTGTCCCACGGCTTTCACGCTATGCTACTTCAATCTTTACAGATACAGGTTAGAAGCTAAATGACTGAATACCCTGAGACTCCGGGCAACACTTGGAGAGCTTTCAAAGAGACAATGGTTCTTCCTTTAATGTCATTTAAGTCAACCACAAAGCTAGAAGAACATTTTTAAGTAGAATCTTCTGCTGACCAGACCCTGACAGCTACGGTTGAACAGTGAGGGATTGATAAGTTCTAGTGAAACAAATTGGTTAAAAGAAATACCTCACGAAAGAAATGGAGTTTAAGTGATAGATTAATACAATGATGCACATATGTGCTATTTTGAAGCTACAGGATATGCTTATTATATAAAAGCAGGTATTGATTTTATAAAAACAAAAAGTCATAGGAGAAAAAAAGAAGACCAGCCACATAGTGCAGTAGTTGGGTACTGTGCAGAGGAAGCTGAATTCCACACGGTCAATTGGGATTAGAACCACAGGGTTCTATTCCCAGTGCTGTTAACTTCAGAAATAGTCTAGATATGCAATCTTCCATGGGATGGAGAACAGGAGGAAAAAGGACTGTGGCATGACTAGATCCCACTGGGGCCAGGGGAGCGTGCTTTCTCTTCCTCCATTTCTCTCATATGCACACATATGTCCTCTGGCATAAAAACAAATCATAAAAAAAATCAAATGGTAATATTCTAGAGTAATCCTTTCTGGTTGAAGCATTTTACATGATTATTGTATATTTTCTTGTTTTGAACATTTTTGATACTTTATTATAAATATTTCTAAACATATATAGCAAAGGTAAAGGAATATTAATTACAGTGAAGATTTGTATCTATTGCTTGGATTTAATTAGTTAAACTTTATTACACTTGTTTTTTTCACACTTCTACACATCTACCCATTCTTCTATCAATCTTATTTTTTTGATGCATTTCAAAGTAAATTATAGACCCCAGGACACTTCCTAAATATTTAAACATGTATATCATTAACTGGAGCTCAATATTTGTTTGGTTTACTTCTAAAATATTTACACAAAATAGAATCTACAAGTATTAAGTTTAAATCTACTGAGTTTTGACACGAGCATGCAATCACATTCTGAGTAAAATCCAAACCTTTTACCAAGCATAACCTGGCTCCAGCCTGCTATTCCGCCCCCAACTCCAGTAAGTCATGCCTCATGCCCTTACCTCCAACTACACCAGACAACTTTCTTTTTCTTACACAAGCTGAGCTCCTGATACTTCCATAGCCTGAGTACAAGTTAATCCTTTTTCCCCTCCTCATCTTTGACTATCACTGTTAAATATTACCAACTTATAAATGCCTTCGTTGCCTGCCCATATAAATCATGTCTCCCCAGTCATACACTAAAATCTCTCTTATGGGGACCAGTAGGTGGTGTGGTGGTTAAGGCACTGGACACTCCCACATGGCCGACCATGGCTCAAGTCCTGGACCTGGTGGCTTGCTTTCTCACTTTCTCTCTCTGGCTGATCAAACTGGAAAATAATAATAATAATAATAAATTGAAATAAAATAATTCTTTTAAAAGCATCTTATGAAAACTTGAATTATTCATGTTAGCTTTATTTAATGTCTGTGTGTACTTTGCTAAACTATAAACAACTATAAGGAAATATACATTTCTTTTTAAATTGACATATAACTGTATATATTGTGGGGCGCAATGTAATTTTTCAGCACAAGATAAAAATAGTGCGTATTAAATTAGGGTAGTTGATAAATCCATCATGGCAATCCTTTGTCATTACTTTGTGTTGGGTATTCCAAATTCTCTTTTTAAGTTACTCACATGTACAGCAAATTATTAACTATAGTCATCCTACTATATTTCATTATCTCTGTTATTTTATTTCCATTTACATCCCACTATCTCCCTCCACCCCATCATTCCCTGCCTCTAGTAATGATTCTTAATCTCTCTATTCGATTTTTTTTCAATTTCCAAATATGAGGGAAAATATGGTATTTATTTTTGTACCTGGTTGTTTTCACTTACCATAACGTTTTCCAGGCTTGCCCATGTTACTTCACATGACATGATATTATCCTTTTTAATGGATGCATCTATATTCCATTGTTTATCTCTACATCTATATTTTTCTTCATCCATTCATTTGTTGACAGACATTTAAGGTTAATTCCTGATTTTAGTTACTGTCAATAGTGCCACAATATACACTGGCATGCCAATATCTTTATCACATACTGATTTCCTCTCCTTTGGATATATGTTCTTAGTAATGGGATTACTAGATTATATGAAGTTCTATTTTTAGTTTTTTTGAAGAACTTTCTTATTGTTTTCCATAAGCTCTGTTCTAATTTACATTCAAACGGACATAGTAAAAGAGGTCCCTTTCCCTGCATCCTTGCCAGCATTTGTTATTTCTCTTTGCTACTAGCCATTCTAATTGGGGTGAGATGTCTCATGGTTTTGGTTTGCAAGTCCTCATACAGATGCTATATTTCTAATTCACTAGTTCATTTTACAAGCAGAAACACAGGAGGCACACAGCAGAGAGCTGTTGATGGAATGAATTACAGCCGTCTTTGATCTCTTCTTTCTTGGACTTTCCTTGTCCATTTTACAGTAATGCAGCCCATTATTTCTTAACCAATTTGTACATTTATCCTTTCCTGAAGACAGTAAGCTTTTGAGTTTTAAAACTTATTCATTTATTCACATATGCTTATTAAGCACCTGCTCTGTACCAGACAATTAACTAAACACTGGGGGATTTAATTGAGAATGAAACAGAAAGGAACTGTTTGTGCCCTCATCCCACAACAGAAAACAAACAAATGTGATAGAGCCAGGAAAATGCTTTGGAAAGGCAAGAACACCAAGACCACTTAACTTGGGTCAGAGGGGTAGGAAAGACTTGCCACTGAGAATGGCTTCCAAGCTGAGACTTAGAGTACCTTCAAGCTTTACTCTTCTTCCTTTACATACTAAATTCAGATCACCTTGTCTCACGTGCGAACTTCCTCTTACTTTTATCAACATGGACTGTGGTGCACTTTTCCCTACATGGAGGAAGGGGTAGTAATAAGGTATCAGAGTGACTTTTGCTTGGTTTCTAGCAAGTAAAAACCAGGAAAAGTTCAAAGCTATGACTATATTATCTTTCTCCCTATTGGTCTCCTTCTGGAATATCCTGCAGTGACTATGAAGTTTCAGCTCAAAGCACTTATTATTTTTCTATCCTATGCACTGGAGTCTAGTTCTCAAATATGAAAGTGCACCAGCACCAGGGCCACAGAAGCTCTGAAGTCTGTCAAAGCCTGTTCCCAACCAATATTTGTTACCGTTTCTCAGTATAGTAACACATCACAGGAGATCTTTTTCTCCCGCAGAGAAATGTGCAACAGGAAGTAGAATAGGCTTAATAAATCTTACATGTCTCACAATTTCACTTGCACCTTTAAATGCATTTTTAAAAATAAAACTTATTTTTTTAAGAATTATTTTTGCTTAACTTTATTTTTATTTTTGAATTTGATGAGAGAGGACAGAGTGAGAGAGAGAGAAAGAGAGAGGGCAAGTGAGAAAGCAAGCTTCCAGGTCTGGGGGTCAAACCTCAGTGGACCATGTGGAAGTCCAACGCCTTTAACCATCACACCACCTACGGGCCCCACATTTGTACATTAAATGGGTAAAAGAATCCTTTGGTGGCTTGTAATGACTGGTTGGAACAAATTCCAGAGATAAGAGATCAAGTATGAAAAAAAAATGAAAGACTTTAATTAAGGAATTAATTTATTTTTTGGAGAGATTTTTGCTATAGGGCCTGTGCACTCACTGGAGAGACAGTGAGAGACAAACATGAGAAATCACCCCCCAAAAAAGGATGGCCACATCACAATCCCTTCTCTTCCATTCTCCTCTAGGGATCTAGAACACACATGTGGGTGCCACCAGGTCTGGAACCCGAACCCCAGTCAACTATATGGGAGTCTAACAACTTATATATTACACCATCAGCTGGTCCCAAACAAATGAAAGATTTTAAAAGGTTATGTGGTTACTCAGTGGTCTTTCTCAATTCTGATATCCCTTCTAGGTTAAGATGTTACTCTTCAATGCCAAACCAAGTTTCAATGAATGAAACAAGCAGGATCGGGAGCATGAAGTTTAGTTTTGCATACGAATAGATAGATCAAAATGTTGCCCTTTAAATGATCTGGTATTCGTTCAAGAGTCACCTCTTTTTTTTTTTTTTTTATCACCGCGAGGCTCTCTGTCTTCGATTAGAAAGTTAGCACGTACACCTTTCAAATGTATCGTTAATTCAGCTATAACTCTTGGTTTACAAATAGGAATTTCAAATAGGGAGTAAGTTGTGTATGACACAAATTTCCCATTTAATTGTGTATTATTTGGCTTGTGAGGAACAATAGGTGACCACAAAAAACTGCATCCAACCGAATCGAGCTGGATAGACAGGACTACACGAAATGCACTTGCACCCCTCAAACAATTAGCACCCCTCATCCACATCCTATCGTGTTTTCTGTCAGATTTCAGATGACCTACCTTCCACCTCACAAAACTCTCGAACTACAACTTTTCCATGATGTTCTTCCAAAACCGAATTTTGTCTTTTTCAAGGTGAAGTCTGTATTTATCGTAGCATGTATGTATTGTTTTTTTCGGAAAAGTCACAATGCGTAGAAAAAACAGAAAAAATACATCATGACTTTTCCGACAATCCATTATTTAACTATTTCATATATAAAACTTGTACAATTTTCATTAGGTTTCTATTTCTGAGTCTAATTCTAATTTTGAGTATCATATTCCAATTCTATTTTCCCCATAAACTTTCGTGATTTATATTTCATGATTTTGCATAGTGAGTTGAAATTTAGCAACATACATATCATGCTATAGCAGAGCTGAGGGTACTAATCCCCCATTATTATTTGTGTGAGTTTATGAAGTTTTTCCCCACTATTTAAAGCCATGCAAACTGTAGATAAAAACTTAAATTATTAATAATTTAAATTCCAACAGTCTCCTAAAATCATCCACTTGCAAGACTAAAAATAACCTAATACATCGTAGTTTCTCTGATGGAAGAAAAAAATCCAAAGAGAAAATTCACTGGAGTAACCATTACAGGTAGATTCAGAATAATAGCTGATAGTTCATTTCTCTGAAATGGGAGCAATGCCTCTGTTACGAAATATAATCTTCAGAAACCCATTAGTTATATTCTTGGATGTGCACTCAAACATTTTAAAGTTAGTTTAAAAACGAGTGGAAAAACCCACAAAATTACTAAATTAAAATCAAGTTGTAACCACAATTGTCCAAATATTACATTGTGAATGGTGCAAAGATATACAACGAATTACAGAAATCGTTATGGACTAATGGTCTATTTCTTGTTTTGGCATTTTTGAGAGAGTCATCTTTAAAACAATTTGAAGACTGGTCACTTGTGACAAAAAATCCTAGATTCTTTCTATTAATTAAATCTAGGAATAGCCCAGAGTTAATACTTTTAAGCTACTTACTAGTTTATCAAAATATTTTATATACTGATATATAAATTTTTTTATATATTATGCATGCACACACTAGAATAGTGCTAATTAATCTATAATCAATAGAAATAGAGAATAAGTTAGCAAACCAACTGAGAAAAGGTGTGAGGGAGGTATTCTCATAACATTATGCTCTATTTTTCTGGATTACAGTCAATATTATGATCTTAGAAATAATAATCTTTAACAGAATTCCGTGGCTTATGTATTTTCCAGTGTCTGCTTTCTATGATGGATGTACCATGGGATTTTCATAATGCTCCAAGAAGGCAGGAAACATTTTTCTGAAGTGTTCATAACTCTGAATAAACTGCTTTTAATCGAACTTGAATTTTTTGCTTGCCTTTTTCTTTCTTACAAAAAAAAAAAGACAGACTTAATATAAAACAGCAGGTCTGCAACTTTCTCAGTAAGGAAATAGAGGAGAAAAAAACCTGACAGAGCAAATCCAAACCAATTAGCCAGAACAGAATCCATTTTAAAGTGAATAAAAGCATAGCTGAACATCAAATATAAGTCTAATATTGATGTGAATAAATTATGCAGCTCTAATTGTGAGATTTACATAAGTGTATCACGTCAATTCTAATATATTCATTATATTTTATTAAAAATATTATTAAAAATTCATATTTAGATGGCCCTGAACACTTGAATTAGTGTTGTTAACTATCATAGTTCTTTTCATGTAATCTAAAATTCTCAAGGATCCAAAAAAATGCAAAAGAGTTTAAATTATTAAGACCAATATTTTCATTTATTGAAGATTCACAAATCACAGTATTACATAAAAAAAGTATTTCTGTGGTATATTGTATAAGGACTGTGTAGCACTAAGAAAGAAATTCTAGGATTTTGTAAGAAATGGTAATAATCTTTGGTAAATAAAAGAGGTAACCCTTCCTTCATGCAAAGAGACAATAAAATAAACTATAAAATAAGCAATTGAATGTTTTATTTACATTGATCACTCTTTGTTTTTTGTTTGTTTCTTTGTTTTTTAGAAGAGATTTTTGCTATAGGTTACATGCACTTGCCAGATAGACCGAGAGAGACACAGAGATGGAAATCACCCTCTAACGGGGGTGGCCATGGCACAATCTTTTCTCCTCCATTATCCTCTTGGATTTTGGGCACACATGCCTGGTGTGAGTTTCAAGCCACCAGGTCTGGGACTCAAACCACCGCTGGCCATGTGGGAGTCCAGCAATGTAACCACTATGCCATCTGCTGGTCCCGATCACCCATATTTTGCATTAGGTAAAGTAGACATTATAATAAGGCTAGGCCAATAAAGAATGATAATTAGCTTTCCTGAAACACTGCAAATTTGTAAAGTGGTTGAATAACCCAGATCATTGGAATGAAACTCCATCCACGGTATCAGTGGTAAGGTCTCATGTGATGCCATGATTCTATAGTAAAAGCAAAAGTCCAGCTAAGAAAAAAATTGCCAAATTGTTTTGCAGCATGGAAAGAACTAAAATAGAGCAGCTGGATCCTTTTCAGAGCACAGGACATCAGTGTGATTAATCCCACATTAGCTGTAGTGTCTTTGGGTGGAAGAGATGAAGGCAGGGCTGCAGGTAAACTGCACAGTCATGCTTCTCACTTCCCTAGAGTCTGTGTGGGTTTCATTTTTATCATCATAGCAAAATCCTTGGTGAAGGACACCTTGCCTCACAGAACTCCATGTAAAGGTGTTGCCGCCATTCCACTAGATCAGAGTTTTGGAAAAGCCTACTGTTATAACTGGGAAAAAAAAAATCTATTTTTCTGGTTTTTGTTTTTGTTTTATTGTGTTTTGTGCCAGGAATCACTCTAGTTTTAAAAAGACATTTCTCAAAAAAGATGGTGAGGGCCTGGACCTGAACTTGGATATTCCATGATTACTTTAAAGTAATGGAAGTTAAAATTATTATTTTTATTATTGCCAGAGGGCATGTATATTTGCGGGGGGGAAGGGGGCACACCCCTTCTCCACTCTTGCCATGGCCCATGGTGATCACACTGCAATCCTTTTCTCACCAATTCTTTATCCCATCAAGATTTTGAGCATACACATGAATCTGGCATGGTTTCTGCACCAACAGGATTCAAACTACAGTCAGTTATTTGGGCTACAGCTCCCTATGCACAATGCTTAACAACTATGCTATGGGGCTAGCCCTCTTTCTATTAAAACAAATACCCCATATTGCCTCAACTGAAAGGAGTTCATACATTTAATATCTGAATAATATTCCATTACACACACACACACACACACACACACACACGTTTTGTTTATCCATCTGTGTGTTGATCAACACTTAGATTGATTCTGTGTCTTGGCTCCTGTAAAAAGTGCTGCAGTAAACATCAGAGTGCAGATACTTCTAGGACATACTGTTCTCCATTCTTTAGGTTATATGCCTACTAGTGGGATTTGGAGATCAAATGGCAATTCTTTCAGTTTTTGAGGCTTCTCAATACTGTTTCTCATAATGGTTGTATTAATTACATTTCAGGCACAGGAAGAAAAATCTCATGTTCTTTCCCAGGTGCATAAATTAAAAGTTGACCTCACAGAAGTACAGAAAGACCGTAGTCACTACAGGCTGGGAAGGAGACCGGAGCAAGAAGGATAGGGAGATTTTGGTTTAACGAATACAGGATTATACTCAGGTAAGAGGACTAAGTTCTAGTGCTATGTACCAGAGTAGAGTAACTACAGTTAACAATAGTTTATGACATTTTTCATAACAGCAGAAGAGACGATTTTGAACATTCCCAACACGAAGTAATGATAAACATTTGAGATGATGATATGCTAATCACCTGGATTTGATGATTACACATTGCACTCATGTACTGAAAAAAGTCACACTATACACTATAAATATATACAATGATTATGTGTCAATTTAAAAATATGAGTTTTTAAGAGAGATTTTTGCCATAGGGTGTGTACACTTACAGGAGAGACAGGGAGAAAGAAAGCAAGAGATCACCCCCCAGGAAGGATGGGCATGCCTCAATCCCTTCTCCTCCTTTCTCTTCTTGGGATTTTGGGTATGCAAGCATATGTGCCCAGTGTGAGTTTTAAGCCACTGGGTCCAGGACTTGAATCCTGGTCAACTATGTGGGAATTCAGTCACCTAACCATTACACCATCTGCTGGTCCCTCCAAAAAAATCAGTATTTAGCAGTATGGATTAGAAAAATAAACTGGTGGCTTTGGAGCCAAGATGACTCTGGGAATGAGTATCCTGTCATTTAACAAATCAATTCTAATAAATTTTCTTCTTGAAAATATTCTCTAAATGAAACAATCATAGAAACATATTAAAATACACTATGAGACAAAATATTAGGTCGTCGGAAAAGTCAGGACATATTTTTCTATGCAAAAATACATCATGACTTTCCTGATGACCTAATATATTACCAAAACTGAAAACTAAATTTTGAAAAATGCTTTTAACTTCCTTCTGATAAATAGTGATAGAAATATTATAGATATCACTCAGACACCCTTAAGAGACAGGTATATTCTTATCAGTATTTTGCATCAAAAGACTCTAGCATGCATGATCTGAGATGCGTTTAAATATAAAATGCTTACCACATGTGTAGCTTTCCATATAATTGCCTTTATTGATCGATTGGTTGGTAAAATCTGCAAAAGCATTACTGGGTTCTGAAGGTATTTAGTTTTCCAGAAGTGAGCCATCCCACACCTTCTTTTCTTTTTATCCACAAATAATGAAGAAACTCAGCAATAAAATGAGGGTCATTAGATAGGACTGGGTCATCCCTAAATACTAATAAGTGTCTTTCCTTCTCCCCAAGAGAAGGTGATATAAGGTAGCTTTATTATTCATTATTAAATCTCCCAAACCTATCAGTGATTTCAGTCTCCTGCTGTCCTGTCACATAATAAGAAAAATGATACCCTGGCTACATATCCAAGCTCACAGACCAAGACTAGCTTATTTTTCTTTTCTTGGCCTTGCAGTAAGGAGTCCATAACAAGTAGGACTCTTCATCAAGGCTAACCCCCCAAAATACAGGTAAATAATAAAACACCCCAAGCTTCTAGAATGTAGAAGACAAACTTTTTTAGAAACAGAACAATTTTTTATTGCAACTCTTTTCTGAAGGAAATCTTCCAAAAGAATTTCACATGGCCCCTTGTTAATGTGGTATGTTGAATATGTAATCAAAATTATGATTATTTAAAGCATCATTTCCCAAGGTGCATTCTATGGAATACTAGTTTCAAGAAGTATGAAGTGAAATAGGATTACAGGAAGGAAAAGAAGGTATTCTGGAGTCAAATAAATGAGGGAATGTTGATCTCAACTTTGGCTTGTTGAAAACAGTGAACACTCTTGTTTAGACTGGCTAGTCAGGTTAGAGACAAACTCATGTCAGGGTATGCAGTGACTCTACAAGCGCAAAGAAATGGGCTATCCATTTTCCCTTGTAATTTCAAGGTAGCAGTCCTTCGCCAGCTGCTTACCATAGGCTGAAACATTACAAAGAGAAAGAAAGGAAAAAGGGTACCTGGAGAGAGGTTGAGCTAACCTACCCAACGTACCCTTGTGCCCAGGATTCTGATCCTGATGGGTTGGAGAAATGGAGGGAAAAAGGACTGCAGCATGACCATGCTCCATTGGGGGGTGCTTTCCCTCCCTCCCTCTCGGTGGTGTGCGTGCAGACTCTCTGGGGAAAAAAGAAATCTATTCTCTAATGTGAGAAATTCAAACAAAACAGACCATTTTTTCTCTATAACGTTAATAATCATTTTTCAGAAAAGTCATGGCATGTTTTTCTATGCAAAAACACATCATGACTTTTCTGATGACCCAAGAGTAATTTAGTAATAATTCAGAACATTACCATTAAGAGATGTTAGATTCTCTCCAATTATTTAATACCGCTATAATTATTTCAAATATTGGTATGACTTTTCATTAATAAAGTACAATTAGAAAGCTAGGTATTTCTTTACAGTAATAAATATAGTGCATATACCAGGGATCTTCAAAAAGTTCATGTATATACTTTTTTAAATGTCTGGATTTTTAAAAAAATATTTTCCCCCAAATAACCTTGTTCTTTAAATCCATTTTTCCACAAAGGAAATGTTTTTGAATTTTCTATAGAGCATGTTTATTTTCTAAAAAGACAGAAAGAGAGGGAAAGAGAAAGTGAGAAAGCAGCCCTCAGGAAAGATGGCCATGCTACAATCCCCTTTCCTTTGGAATTTAGGGTATGTATGCACACATGTCCAAGTGTTTCTCAAGTTGCTGGGTCCAGGACTTGAACTGCATAGTCAGCCATGTGGGATCCAGCTACTTCAACAACGATGTGACCAGAGGCCCACCACAAGCTTTTGAAGTCTCCTCATTCAGCTAATTTTACCTGCATGCAATTTTAAAGTGGTAGAGGATTTTATTTTATTTTATTTTATTTTTTTAGAGGTTTTTGCTATAGGGCATGTGCACTCGCCAGACAGAGAGAGAGAGAGGGAGACAAAAAGCAAGAAATCACCCCCCAGGGGGGATGGCCACGCCACAATCCCTTCTCCTCCATTCTCCCGAGATCCCTTCTCCTCCATTCTCCTCTCGGGATCTTGGGCATGCACACACATGCACCCGGCGTGAGTTTTAAGCCACAGGGTCTGGGATGTGAACCGTGGCTGACTACGTGGGAGTCCAGTGACATAGCCATTACGCTAACTGCTGGTCCTAGGTAGAGGCTTTTAAATGGTAGTAATGGTGATTAGGAAAGAAAATTAGAACTCTTAAGACCTGACACTAAAGAAAATCCACTCATACCAAAAAGAGAGAAGATTCCTGGAGTGCTTGAATAACATTCACCATGCCTCAGGGAACTCTTGAAAGGAGTTCAGTGAATAAAACTTTAAGAGGTACTCACAGATAGCAAACAGCTCTAACATGATTTTTTGTTAATAAACAAAACTTAATACTTAGTATTTAGCATCACAATTTTCATCTTCAACATACTTGAATACAAACATGAATTTTTATAACACTCTTTCTTTTTCTTCTTTTTTTTTTTTTTTGGAGAGGTTTTTCGCTATAGGGTGCGTGTGCTCGCCAGACAGACAAGAGAGAGACATAGAGACAGAAAGCGAGAAATCACCCCCCAGGGGGGATGGTCACGCCGCAATCCCTTCTCCTCCATTCTCCTCTCAGGATCTTGGGCACGCACGCACACGCGCCCTGCGTGAGTTTTAAGCCACCGGGTCTGGGACGTGAACCGCGGTCGACTACATGGGAGTCCAGCGACATAGCCATTACACTAACTGCTGGTTCCCATATAACACTCTTGAGAATTCATAATATTATTATATTTTAAAAACAGTCACTCACTTGAGGACTCTAAAATGATTAGTAAATATCGAATTTAGGCTATACTCAATTGATTTTGAAAAGGAGAAGAAAAATTAAAAGAAAAGTAGTCAGGCAATTGAAAAGGGAATTGAAATACTATTAAAATTTAGATTTCTAAAAATTTCTGGTATTTAAATTTTGTTTTGATCACATGAAAGCATCTTTTCATGGACAATGCTAAAAATTCAAGAGTATTTAAGAAATTGGTTTGGGACCAGCAGATGGCATAGTGGTTATGTTGTTGGATTCTCACATGGCCGACAGCAGTTCGAGTCCTAGACCAGGGGCTTGAAACTCATGCTGGGCTCATGTGTGTGTGTGTGCCCAGATCCTAGGAGTAGAGTGGAGGAGCAGAGATAGTGGCATGGCCATCCCCCCGTCAGGTGATTTCTTGCTTTCTGTCTTTCTGTCTATCCAGTGAGAGTACGTGACCTAATAGCAAAAATCCCTTCTCTTCCTGGGATTCTGGACACTTGTGCACACATGCCTGGCGTGTTTTCCAAGATGCCGGGTCTGGGACTCAAACCACACAGTCAACCACATGGCATCCAACTCCCTCAACTTCCATGCCATCTGCCGTCCCCTCAATTAGTATTCTTTAACACTGTCTAACTTCCAAAAGATTCTTTTGGATGACCGGATGCAATATGCTACCCTAAATATATTTTGGTACCATAGGAACAATCAAAGCAATTTGCCAGTTTTCCTCCCTCTTGAACTCAGAGAAATCTAGACCTTCAAGGATATAATAAATTAAGTCTTTTCCCTTTTATTATTTTACTACCTTTTGTTTTCAGTTTTTACTTCTTTAGAGATACAACATAAAACTGGTGTTTTTGGAAAGAATTTTACTAGTGCTAAGGGGTACAGCAAAGGTTATTTGAGCTATTTGTTGTCTTTTATTGTTATTCTTCATTGAGTTTCTCTGAGATGACTGAATTTAACTCTAAGTATCGGTAGGATGTGATCTGTTCTTTATGGAATGTTACACTCTATTTTTCAATAAAGATAATCAAGCTAAGTTTACAAAAATTTCTAATTAAATCACGAATGTTTTATTTTATATATGTAATCACATATTAATACATTAAGACTCTCTCACCCTTTTGGAATACTGATGAACTCCTTCGTCTTCTACTACGGAAATTTGTATTAAAATATCATGTAGACTGACAGTCAACTGAATAACCATTGAGAGCACAAAACTTTCTCCATGTATTATACTGGGAACAGACAATGGGCAACAGAATCGTGCTTTCGCTTGTTAACATGGGATTCTACAGTCAAACGGCTCTGGTAGTCAGAGACTTCCTTCCAATTAACTTCTCTACTCTCTATAGAATCTCAGCAGTTCAGTGGGCCTCAGCAATCTCTTCGATTAAATGGGGATACTTGCCTGTTTGGCAAATAGGCAGCTGGGAGTTACCGTAGGATTCGCCAAGGGGATGTTAAGTGTAGTGTATGAACTGGAACAGAGCTCATTAATCCTTCCTCCATTGACTATCAGACCTGGTCTGATTCTCATGTATCTGAGGGGGATATTCACTGCCCTACAAATACGAGATTTGCTTCCAATAAAAAATTAACCGAAATATTATATGAAACAGATTTCAATTATATTTGGAAATGTAGAGAGAAGCAGATAAATAGCCATTCTTGGTAGATTTATTCTAATGGAACCTTCACTGCAGGGTTTAATAATGTTGGAGGTAACTGAACTGACAGCTGTGGAGGCAGAACCTTGAATGCGTCATTCAAGAAGGGAAGGAGAGAGCGAATCCAATTAAAAAAATGACAAAGCTGTCACCTCACCCAACTTATTTTCATTATTAGTTGCCTTTTGCTTTTCTAGAGACAATTCATGTATCAAATATATATCAAATTTCAGGGGATGCTTTGTAAATTAAATTACCAAGGTTTATTTTTTCTCTCTTTACTTGCAACTATATATCATTTCCAGTCTTAGTTTTTCTCCTTAATTTCGTCTGCCCCCCCCCATTTTTTTCTTATATACAGTAATTAAAGAAGTACATTTTTTTCTTTAAGCACATAACAGTGGAAAGGGAGGGGGCTGCAGCTGAATACAGCTTAGGTTCTGTTCCACTACAGGTGGATTCAGCTAGGACTTTTCTCTAACCCCTAGGACAGTAACAACCAGGATGCAGAGTTTTTTGTTTGTTTGTTTGTTTGTTTGTTTGTTTTAAGTAGTACCTTGTGATGGAGTCGATAAACCAAGTATGCAAATTTAGTAAGCTAATGATGCTCGTATAAGGTTGCATTATACCATCTAATCAAGCAATTAAGCAATGATATTTACTGGTTTGGAAATAAGACATCTAGTATAAAGGGAAACACTTCAGAGTAGAAGATGCAAGTTCTTGACAACTGTGTTGCCTAGATAAATCTAAAATTACTACAAATCAGATGAGTATGCACTAAAAGCAATAAATGACTTTTCTGAGCAATGTGAATTAGAGAAATCTAGGTCAATCTGAAATATCAAAGAATCGTTAAAGTACATGTTTGAACAGGTGGAAGTGTCTTTAGCCGCTCGCTCAGAGGAGGGCAGGTGTTCTGGGCTGTAATGGATGAGAATGGAACACTGGGATGTAAGTCTGTGTTATTAGCACAATGGTACCACCGAAAGTCTCTTACCGAGTTTGTGGAAGACAACAATGAACCTACGAAGAAGTGGTTTGTTTTTTATTTAAAAAGATATTATAAGTTACCTAGAATAAAGGAAGGAGACATCTTGTCTCAATAGAGTATGCAAAAAACCACAGACCCTCAATTCAGTTTAAGTTCTTAAAAAAACCTACAATTCAACTAGTTCTCTAATCTGCTTTAGTATAATACAAATAAGGAACAGGTAAAAAGAGGGGAGAACAAACAAGCAGCAGTCAGAGAGCAAACTGAAAGTGAGTTGTAAAGACAGAAGGGGAAAAAAGTCTACAAAATATAAGATTTCAAAAGTAATTGCTTGAATCCACTTCAGGAAAATTAGCGCTCTGTATGGCGATTCATTTTGAAGGACCACTTGGTATAACAATACAATTCCCACACACGGTAGTTACTCAGCACTTGCTAAACTATGCTCACGATGATGACAATACAGGAAAGTCTTCCATGATGCTTAAAATTATTAAGTCAGAGTAAATCTTGGATTATTTAATTAAAGAGAATCCATATGAGAAATCTTCAGTTTTTATCTTTCCTTCCCCCCCCCCCATAATCTCACTCCAAAGAAATAGTTCAGGGCCAGAAACGACACATAGTGGGATTCTGAATTCATTCCTGGAAACTTCCCAAACACATTGGGGTGTGTGTGTGTGTGTGTGTGTGTGTGTGAACATGAATGGGTCTGGCTGAGACTGGGGGTGGAATACAGCATGGAGGCCCTGTCAGGGGTGTCTGTTCATACCCTCCTTGAAAAAAAAAATAGATAAACTTTTTTTAAAAGTTCAAAATACTTAGTGGGTATGATTTATCAATCAAATTCCATACACCCAAGAGATATGAAAGCTGGTGCTCACCTAGAAGCCTGTACACAAATGCCTATAGTGGCTTCATTCATAATTACCAAAACCTCCAAACTATAAACGAGTCAAGTGTCCTTCAACTTATGAATGAACAATCAAACCATGGAACATCCATGCAAAGAAATACGACCCAGCAACGAGAAAGGAGTTAATGACTGACACATGTAAAGCATGGCTGTGTCTCAACAGCTGCACAAGAAAGACACACAGGAAAAAGGCTACATACAAGATATGCATTATATATTACATACACACACACACAGACACATACACACATGCACTATATATAGCACATATTCTATACACTACACATAGTATATATATACTATATATAGATATGTATGATTACATTTATATGATATTTTTGGAGAAGTAAAAAACTACAGGGGAGAGGAAATAGATGAATGTTGCCAGAAAATGCGAGCAATGGTCAGAACAGACAGAAAGTGGAAATGAAGGCATATTTTGGAGGTGAAGGAAATGTCCAATGACACACAGCTAGTGAAAGCAGCAAACTGAGGCCTGCCTAATTTCAGATTCGCCTTCATACGATGGCAAACCTTCTGTACCTTGACTGCATTAGCTACACAACTGCAGTGGTAACAAAAACTGAAAGGGTTTCAAAACTCATAGACCTGTATGCTCTATAGGGTAGATTATAACACCATTAAAACACGTCAGTTCATTTTCTGTGATTATCTGTTTTTTAAATGGTGAAGCATTGAATAGGTTTGTAGCCTGGGTACCACCAGCTTACCATAGTCATAGTTTGACTAGCCTCAGACCTGGTGATCCTCATTATTTTTTTCTATTATTCTACCAGCACAGCCCAATAGACTGGCAAAAACCTGTCAGTATCTGTGCTTATGTTTGTACTTTTAGATCCAATCAAAAACTGACTACACACAAAAATATTTTTATATATATTCATAATATCTTGAATTATATAATCAAGGTAGAAGACTCTTTTCCCAGCACATTCACGAAGTTACATTTTAACTAGGTCCATTTGCTTAGATCTGGATCTGTTTTGTCCTGTGATAACTGAATAGTGTATGTAAGATATAGATATTGTTAGAAAACAAAATTCTATAGACAGTTATTATGCTAGATTTATAGGAAGCTGAATGTGTAGATGAAACTCAAATAAGGGATCTGAAGGGCAAAAGTAACAGCTCCTGTTTACTGAGCATTAGACATCACATTTCGCAAGCTATTTTACATGTTTTAGGCTTCAAAATTTCAGTATGAGGCAGGTTTCCTAATAAATTAGGACAAGAAAAGTTATATTAGAATATGTAACAACTTAGCCAATGACTCAGCTAGTTAAGGTAGCAGTTCTAGGATTAAAATTCAGGCTTATCAAATTCTAGGTTTATTGAGATACAATGATAGAAAATAATTTTTTAAAAAGCCTACCTCAAGATAGACTGTGAGAAATAGTATAATTGAGGAGATGGGACCTTCTTCCTGGAAGAAAGGGCATGGGGTGGCACCCATAGGATGGACGCAACTTCGACAGGTGACGATGAGAAGGATGTTGCCAATATAGGAAACAATCTCTTCTCTTCTAACACTTCTCTAGCTGATGCCCAGCTAATGTGATTTTTGTTCATTGAAAATATAAACTAGGACCAGCCCCATGGCCTAGAGGTTAAGGGAGCTGGATCCCACATGACCAACACTGCAGTTCGAATCCCAGCCCCATGCAGCTTGAAAGACACATTGGACACTTGTTGCACAAGAGCCCCAAGTCCTGACAGGATGGAGAAACGGAGGACTGCAGTGTGACCACACCCCACTGGGGGTGTGTGCTTGCTTGCTCTCTCTCTCTTTCTTCCCTTTCTTACCCCATCTGGTGGGCACGTGGCAGTTAAAAATAAATAAAATAATAAAGACTCAAGCATGATTTGTGAACACTGTCTTATAACTTCTGTATAAAGAACACTTACCCACAGTAGCACCCTGACTTGTGATAATTGAAAAATTTCATTACTGTGGACAAATTATAAACCTTAGCTGGGCCTCAGTTTCCTCATCTGAGAACAAAATGCAGTAACATTACCTGCCATGACTATCTGTTGGGATTGTTGTAAGGATCAAATTAAATTATAGGTAAATGAAAAACATTTCCAGTGCTTGTGATGGCTCATAATGGAGCAATCTAAAGAAAAACGAAACATCTCCTTCTGTCTTCGGGCCTGGCTTTGCCTTGATTTATAGTATAAAGGGCAGCTCTAACTCAGCCAGAGCAGGGAAGAAATGTTGGCAATGGACGAAGATGTGTCACGAGTACTCATAACATTTGGAAGTGTGACAGACTGTAAAGCAACAAAATTTTCTACATATTTCCTTTGATAAACTGAAGTACGACTATCCACCATGCCTGCAGATTTTGAATATGAAAGCGTGTGCTGATGTAATAACTCCTGGAAAACAGCTCTCACAGAAACGCTGTCAGTAATAGACACACTCTCTCGAGATAAACATTTTATATCATTTTATGATTCATCGTACTTGGTTACTAAAATCGTTTCATGTGATTTTTTGCTAATCTACATAGAAAACAGGTAGTTTCTTATCATTTCTAGGTGCCCCTTTTGTTGGAGGTCTCTTTTTTGTTGGCCCCTAAGGGGCTGTTTGATGCTAGGTTAGGCAGGGTCAGGCCTAATATCCAGCCACACACACACACACATACACACACCATTTATGCAAACTTACTCCTATACAAAGTCAAAATCTATTAAAAAAAAAAAAAAAAAAAAGATTCTATCAGGAAATATTGACACTTGGGGTCAGAAGGTGGCATGGTGTTTAAGGCGCTGGATACTCCCACCTGGCCGGCCATGGTTCAAGTCCTGGACCTGGTACCTTGCTTTCTCACTTTCCCTCTCTCTCTCTCTGTGTCTCTCTCTGGTCAAAATTAAAATAAATAAATGAATAAATAAAATTTAAAAAAAAGAAATATTGACACTTTGTTCCAGGCCTGGCAAGACCCAAAGCATCACATCTGGTAACAAAAGGAAAGATTTCCATTACTTGTCCTATCTGTAAAGAGCAAACTAAGTACTCAACTTGATAAAGTATTTATTGAAATGGGGAGAGGTGCTCTTTTCCATTCTCTCTCTCTCTCTCTCTCTCTCTCTCAAGCAGGAATGCCCTCTGGCAATTAAAAATAAATAAATAAATAAAAGAATTCCCCCAAAAGAATGCCATCTCCTAGGCCCAGTGGTGAGAATGAGAAAACCAGGAAGACGCTTAAGAGGTGGCCACTCCAAGTCAGAAAATAGAAGTTTGCGTAAGAGTGGATTGCCATGTTCTGCAATGTTTCACATCTGTAACTAAACGAATTTATATATAAGCCCTGTCCCAACCTGGCTTTAGTGTATGTGCCAACTAGTTTTATTACTGACTTCACTAAGAACTTCAGTCTAACATTTATCAAAACAGTAAGGTCATTTTAGTGTTGCTAAAATATTTTACTATTTTGTGGGATTAAACTCTAAATTCTAATGATGTTTAAAGATGAGCACATTTGCCACTTTGCAGACATGTGTCTCATAAAACCAAAGATTTTCAGATTGCAGTGGTCAGCTCGGCTCACCCCAGGTTTCTTCTTTCACTGGAAACAACCACCCCTTAACTATTCAAGATTTGCTTACTTCTCTTCATTTGACTTGGGTTCCTAACAGTGAGGAGAGTTTCGTTTCATAACAAGCTCTCTGTTTCTCTGTGTATGGAGAGACCCACCATGCCATCATTACCTTTAGTCCTCATGGGTAATTTAGCACTATTTCAGTTGTAAGGTGGTCCTTTTTTATATCAAAGATCCAAGGTTGTTTAAATCCACTGTGAAAAAAAGAAATTATTTGGGTGGTGTCATTTCTTCAGCTTCTTTCCTCAGTATTGTTTCCCCTAAGCAAGAACAATTTATTTCCTGACTACCTATTGTCAGTGATGTTGCTTAAATAGCAGTATTTATTCTGTCATGTACTTGCATAAACTGCAGTGCATACCTTAGAAGAAACTTAGAAAATATATACTAAAGGGTTGACTTTCTAAGTGGCTTATTTAAAAAAGGAAATTATGATGTTTACATAGCCATCCTAGTTACAATGTTTTGACTTCAATAAAATGATACCTTTATTCAGTCATCAAATAATTCTTGAGTTCATATCAATTTCCAGGAACTGGGTTAGTCTGGGGCTGACAATGACCAAGTTAACCATATTTTATAAATGTGGGAGTCCATAAAAAGAAAAAAAAAAACACAAAATAAAAATAAAAGTGTTGCAAATTTTGCTTCATACATAGTATTCCATAGACGTTAGTGATGAAAGTTGTCTTAATACAGATTCTGTACAATATAAAGACTATATTCATATCTTAAAATATTATAAATTTATAATTTAAGTATAAATTAGTCAAGCATTACTGGAAGAGTATCTGTAGCATTTTGAATTCCTTTAAATATCAACTTGGAAGTCTTGTTACTCAGATCTTGTCAGCGGCAACCGAATTAAACCACACATCTAAATGAACTGATCTACAGAGACCTTATTCAAAATGGCAGGCATTGTTGATTCAAATGAGGTGTGAAGGCTGCTGGAGCAGCTTGAAACTTTACCCACTCACAGCTTAGTAAGCTGTTGTTCATTTCCAGAAAAGAACCATGAACAGAACCATGTAAGAGAAAGTAAGCTGCCGTTCCTGAAAAAAACATAACCAGCTTTCTGTCTTCATCTCCAAGTGCCCCCAACTATGAACTCTAGACACGTGAAACATCAGACAGTAGCAATATAGTAATGTCATTAATGTTCACTCACTGATAAATTCTTACTATAAATATTAGCCAAATTTCAAATCACAGTTAGGCTTTTATTCAGAAAGAACGTTACCCCTACTACTTCTGAGATAAGTTGAAGTGATATAATACTTACAAAAAGGGCACTGTACTTTTTCAGATGTAGTCAAAACAGAAAAACTATATTTTTCCAGAAATATTCTTTTGACAAGCATCTCTTGAGTGCAGTTATAAACACTGTAATATTCTGAAATAAATGCTAATTATTAATATATTTCAGAAGCTGTATTAGTTTTCTATTTTATGCTATAGTGTACATTTTAAATGCTTAAAATATGATGGGATTTGTGCTTTTATAATCAGTGTAATAATGATAGCTCTTGAAACATTCTTAGTTGTAAGTCAGAATAGACTACATGGGGGTTATATTGGAAAAAATGCAATCTAAGGATGATCTTTTTAAGCAAACACTTGAGATTTCTTACACATAGCACACTGGCTAGAAAACAGTGGTAATAAATATTGTACATGGCACATTATTTTAAATTATCCATTCTAAAACTTTGGTTCGAAGCTAGATACACTTCACTTCCATACACTGTATTAATTTTTCACACAGAAGTATTTTTTCCTTCTAAACCTCTAGTGAGAAGTATTGGTTAACACAAAATGGATATGTTGTAACACTTTCTCTGAAACCCTGCCGTCAAACCTTTGCATATAACTTTCCAATAGGAAAAAAAAAATCCCACACTTCATTTTCCCTAAAGAGCAGCATGAGATTTCCAATCCTTTGCTCGAACACATAAAATATTAAGAGCCAATTTTCAGCTGCACCTCTGTCACTTCCATTATCATTCTACACGTCCAGAGGTGATAATGGACTCTGTAAATTGCAGTCCTTCTCCATCCCAGACCACTGAGGGTTTCACCGGGGGACAGTTCCACACAAAGGGTGGCCCAGATGTATGTTAATGGCACAGAGCAGCAAGCAGCAGACACTACCACACCAGATAATGTGATGTGTTACCCAGAGGAAAGACAAAATGAGCAGAAAACAATTCCTTAGAAACCCAAGAAAATCAACAACGACCTGCTCTTCCCCACAAATCAAATATGTAGCTCTATCTTTAGAGAACCCTGGAAACGGAAGATTAAAATATACTCCCAATGCCCCTCCTAGGAAGGAATTGTCTGTCTAAGTCAATACAGAATGAGGTCTCGTGGACACTGAAGTTCAAAGAATTATGGAAAAGCCTGTTATTTCCCATTGGCTCTTTTCAGACTTACCACACAGACCTGCCAGCATGTGCAGAATTATGTTCCAACATGAAGGGGACAAGAAAGAGAGGAAGGTAAGGGGAAGTGCTTATCTGCTGCACTGCTGAAATGACACCCACTGCTCTCCTTGGTGAGCAATTTGCCTACCAGAAGCACACTGTCTTGCAAACTGAGCGAGTCTGACACCAGGTTCTCAGATCATCACATTTCCCATGCTAAATAATCAAATTTTAGAGAAAATATACAGGAGGAAGGAAGAGATCTAAAACTAGTTTTTCTCCCTTTTTTCATAGGCACTTACCTATCATAACTATTGGGTTATTAGAAAAGTCATGATGTGTTCTTGCAAAGAAAAACAGAAAAAAATATGTCATAACCTTTCCAACAATCCAAGAGTTGGCTCCCTGTAACACTGGGTGAGTGTTTCCTGACTGACCCACCACAACTGAGTACTGATGCTCTGCGGTGAGTAGGAAAACAAGGGTTGGATGAGAGGAAATAAAGCCTAGAGAAAGAAAAGCAGAGCAAAATCAGATTGCACTACCATCTAATTCAGCATGTTAGACAATAATATACGTAACACTTAATCACTGTTTGTAATGCTGATAGAGCTAAATGTTGGCTAAGACAAGATAAAGTCATTTTAATTCCATAAATATAATTTGGGGTCAATTCTATATTCTTCTGAGTAATTTTAGGAAAGCTAGACCTTAAAAATGCAAAAAAAAAAAAAAAGGAAAAGAAATCCAGTAAAATCATCTCTCCAATAATTTAGCTTCAAAATATTATCAATGAGCTCCACCCTCTTTTTTCTCTTCCATTTCTTTCAGCAAACACCATTCAAACATACACAAACACTGTGGTCAGAACTATGGCTATAGAGAAAAAAAAATTCAGAGATTACCGTTTCAAAGGAAAGACAGACAAGTAGGCAGATCCTCAGGGTATGACACTTGCTCTGGGTGACACTTGTTCTTGTCAGTTTCTAGGACATAGTCTTAGCATTTCACATCCTTCTCCCTCAAGAAAACTGGGGTATAAGATCAATGCATAAACAGAATTTGTCATTTATATATGTTTACAATTAAAATAACTGAAATGTAGAATAGAGAAATCCAGACAGGCAGCAAGTATATTAGTGGTTGCAGGGGAGCAGCGGAAGGGGGAAATGGAGGTGATTATTTACAGGATATGGGATGATCTTCTGGGCTCATGAGAAAGTTCTCAAACTAGACAAGTTGCACAGTATAAATGCACTTAAAGTCTCTGAATCGTACACTTTAAATTGGTTAATTACATCATATGTGAACTTCACCTCAACTAAAAAAAAAAAAAAATAAAGATACTTCACTTGACATTTTTGTGGCAGTTTGAAACAGTTATTCTGCAATACCCAAAAATCTAGAAGAAATCAGTCTTTTTTATTTAACTCTATAGAGAAAAAAAAAAAAGTGATTCTATTCAGAAAAAAAAAAAAATCAAAGCTTTTTACCTAATTGGGTAACTAAATCAAGGTTAATGTCTGTGATAGTTCTCCAAGTTCACAAGATTGCACTAGAACAGTAGCATAACAGGCGGTAACATGACTACTTACGCCAGTGTTCGCAGAAACTTTATTTCCTATGAATTTTTAATGACGCAAGTAATTTTTCAAGGTCATTGAGAGAGCATCAGTTATTCAGACGTTAAATTTGTTCACAGTTTCTTGGCAGCTTTGCAAGAAAACAAGCAAGTGGGATTTGTGGAGGAGGGGAAAATGATACACTGAAGAAGAGATGAATTAGAAGCACTGTATAATTAGCTGCAGGTCTAGTTGATTCACTCTTCAACCTCTTCCCTAACTGTTCTAAAATATAAAATGACAATAAAAGCATGTTTCGGTTGCAACCAAAAAATATATGTATTTAAAAACTAGCTATACTTTATAAAACTTATTTTTTGGTGATTTGACCATGTCAGCATGCAAACATTTATTGAACATTTCTCATTTTAAAATTACATGGATGGGAAGGACATTAGAAATACATAGTTGTGGGAACCAGCAGTTAGCGTAATGGCTATATCGCTGGACTCCCACGTAGTCGACCATGGTTTGCGTCCCGGACCCGGTGGCTTAAAACTCACGCCGGGCGTGTGTGCGTGCGTGCCCAAGATCCCGAGAGGAGAATGGAGGAGAAGGGATTGTGACGTGACCATCCCCCCTGGGGGGTGATTTCTCGCTTTCTGTCTCTATGTCTCTCTCTGTCTGTCTGGCGAGTGCACGCGCCCTATAGCAAAAGTCTCTCCAAAAAAAAAAAAAGAAATACATAGTTGTCAATATCTGCATCCTAAAATGAAATATTCCTGAAATACTTGAAAATGACAAATTATATTGGCCTCTTAATGTAAATTACAAGAGAAAAATAATGAAACAAGAGAGGGGTATGAAAAGAGTATACATGTATTAAAATAAAAATAGTGTCTTAATTCCTAGAGAAGGCAGAGAATTATTAACCACCTAGGAAACGTATTACGTGGGAGTTAGAGGGGCCAGCAGGTAGCACGGTAGCTAATGGCATTGGACTCCCACATGGCTGACTGTCATTCAACCCCTGGACCCAGTGGCTTGAAAAGTCATGCTGGGTGCATGTATGTGCATGCTCAAAATCCTGAGAGGAGAATAAAGGACAAGGGATTGTGGTGTGGCCATTCCCCTTGAGGGGTGATTTCTCTCTCTCTCTCTCTCTCTCTCTCTCTCTCTCTCTCATCAGTGCACATGTCCTATGGCAAAAAAACAAAAGGAGTTAGGGAGTTAGAGACATCAACATTCAAATTATCTTTCAAATATTGTTTCATAGAGCATGAACTTTGGACAATAGACTTTGAGAGTTCTTTCGCATTGGTGAAGTCATGTCTAAGCTGTAGATGGATGTAAGAGCTTGTACTGTTCCCTTTCCACTAGCAAAACCTTCTCTACTGCATTTGTGCCCATCTGTAATAGCCCATAGGCATTTAATATACAATTTATCTAGTGTTCCTTCCTCTGATTCCAAGCAATGTTTAATACTTACATCTCCGCATACATTTGTCTACAGAGAGAAAATGCTTTGGTCATATAGACCTCGATATTCTTGCATTTGACTATAAACCAATAGCTTGGCATACTTTATTATCTGACTTCACATATATTCCAACTGTGCCCACCATGTTCATGAGTGTATTCCATTCTGTGTAACTCATGTTTTATATTTTAAATTGGAATTTGGGTTTGATACATTACTGTACCCGTGAGATAGGAATGAAACCACCAGTATCTAAAACCACAAGTCAGAGAGTCAGCTAGATGGTCGTTAATCTGTTAAAAGAATGACAGCTATCCAGGGAGACCTGTGGCTGAGAGTAGGGGTGGAAGGGGGCTCAGTGCAGATGAAAAAACACAGCCCTCCATATTGCATGTGGAGATACAACTTTCCTCCAGTTAAAACTAGTGTGCATGTAATGGTAGTGCTTGTAATAAGGCAAAGGAGGGGCTGCAGGTGGCATGGTGGTTAAGGCACTGAACACCCACATGTTCAATAAATGTTTGCATACTGACATGGTCAAATCTGACCCAAAGCTTGAAAAATCACATGTGCATGCATGTGTGCCCAAAATCCCAAGAAAAGAATAGAGGAAAAGGGATTGCAGCATGGCCATCCCCTTGGGGGGCAATTTTTCCCTCTCTTTGTTTCTCTCACTCTCTGGCAAATGCATATACCCTATGGTTAAAACCTAGAAAAAACTTAAAATAAGGCAAAGGAAGCCTTCTTATAGAGGAATAGACCACCAACGATATATAGAGATTAAGATTTAAAAATTGAGAAGGCAAAAGAGGCACAAGTAAAATGAAACAACAGGGTAAGTTAATTTCACACTCAGCCCTTAAGTATGAAGCTGGTATCCAAATTGGATAATCAGACTGAAGGAAAGGCATGCACATGGATGGAGAGCTAATGAGTTGAAGGAACTTAACCACAGCAGGACAGAGATGGATTTTTCCTTGCTTTGGTAAACCTGACTGTCCCAAATGCATACACTGACTGTGTCACTAGAAATTTCTTAAATTTGGATGTATGGGATTAATTTGTTTCTGGAATTTAATATAAATTTTGAGAATGAAGTGAATGGTTGCCTTTAGACTTGATTTTCAGATAACAAATACTGCCCAGTTTAAAAGACTCTTCCTGGAGCCCAAGGCATATTAAAGAAATTACAATTATTCAAGGACTTACCCAAATTTTCAACATTGGAAATATCAGGTAAGTGAAAGGTGAAGTTATATACCTATGTTCATAAGATGAGTTTCTTTTTAAAAATATAATTACTTATTCTATCATAGTTAATGGACAGAACACATTGATGAAACTTATACAAATACTATTAAAACATTCTGTTTCCCATGCAAATATGTGGTAGAGATTTATTTGTTCAGAAAATTAAAAGCAAACAAGAATATTTTCTAAGGCCCTTAAATGCCTGAAACCAAAGGAATGACTGACTTCTAATATCATGATTAACATGAGCAATAAGATATTATGTTTATCTTCAATATTCCCCCCAAAATCCATGCATTTTTCAGATACGTAAGAGGATACTCATATATAAGTCAGTTGACGTAATTTTAAATGACCAAATAAAAAGCTAATCAGAAATTCCATCAATCTTTTTATCTACATGTTTATGAACATATTAAAAAATTCTATGACCTACTTTTCAAAATATTTATTAATTTTTTTTTTAATTTAGTTTGTGGGACCAGCAGATGGCATAGCAGTTACATTGTTGGATTCCCACATGGCTGACCACGGTTGGAGTCCCAGACCCAGTGGCTTGAAACTCACACCAGGCATGTGTGCATGTGTGCTCAAGATCTTGGGAGAATGGAGGAGAAGGAATTGCAGCATGTCCATCCTCCTTGGGGGATGATTTCTCACTTTCTGTCTCTCTTGTCTGTCTCTGTGTCTTTAAAGCACATGCACCATATAGCAAGAATCTCACTCTTAATAAAACCAATAAACACACAGGATTTTGCTACCACAATCTTCCCGCCTTAGTCTCCCAGCTGGGACCACAGATGTGCACTACTACTCCTGGCCTTTGGGTCAAACCAGGAATTAAACCTTGGCCTCGCATTTGGTCTCAGCTGAGGAGCACTGCACCTCACAGCTCACAGCACAGCCGCTGGGCCCGACACTGGTTTTTGAGTTTATTTCATTGGTTTCAATTAATTTGACTTGGGAAGCATTAGGAATATATGTATTTTCTGCTACTTCTTTTTTTTTTTTAAATATATTACAATTAACATACACAGATCACAAGAAAATGGAGAAAGGAACCATTTTTCAGAGTATAGATTTGTCCAGGGTGTTACATACTCTGTTTTCTTTTTTTTAATATTTCTTAAAACAAAAATTAAAAAAAAATACTGATATGAATATTGACACCTTCTCTTGTCTTCTTTATCCATCTGCCAAATTTTGCTGTTAAAGAATTGTGGTGACAGTATCAAGTACTCTCACCACCCTTGTCACTTTTCATTTGTCGGAAAAGGCACAAGAGATTCTACTCCAAGGAACCAACAAGACAAGCGCGCAGCGCTGAGAGGCTGCTGGTCTCCATTCCCACGTCCCATTTGCCTGCATTTAATGCCGTTAATATTTCAGCAGCTGTAGTACGAGGGTCAAACTGAAGTTTTTAATTATTTAATTCTGAATCCTTACTCACAGACCTTGGAAAGAGAGATAGAGATGGAGATGAGAGAGACAGAGGTAGAGATGAGAGCGATGAAAGAACAGAGAGACTGATTCTCTTTTAAGGAGCAGAGAGACGGCAAAGCATAGGGCTCTCAGTCTTACAAACACAAGGAACCGAATTCTGTCAGCGACCATCACCAGAGAGCTCGGAGGAAGACCTGGGCCTCCGAGGAGATGGCAGCCCTGGCTACTGCCTTTATTTCAGTCTGAGGATGCTAAGCAGAGGACTGCTAACCCAGTCCCAGAGTTCTGTCCTCTAGAACTCCAAGAAATATGGACAGATTTCTTTGCATGCTAAACTAGGAGGATCTATCATTAGAAGGGAGGCCCAAGATCAAATTAAGATCTGCTTGTTTATTTCATAAGGAACAGGAGTAAAAAAGTAAATAGTATATAATAAATTACATAGCATCTGATGCCTAGTAATATTTATTTATTTTGGAGATAACTTTGTGCTTTTATCAATGCTTCCTTTATGGTTCTGTTTCTGCTTGAACATGTGTGTGTGTGTGTGTGTGTGTGTGTGTGTGTGTATGTTCTCCATCACTTAAAATTTTTATTACTTTGTCATCTTATAAGGAAATGAGGCTCCAAATTGGCCATTATTAATCAGCAGTCAGAAATTTTTATAAGGATTTAGGAGTATCAAATGAACCAAAGTGGAACTTAGCATTGGAAAGATTGAGTGGGTTTCATCCTAGTATTGCTTTATTATTTCTGCTTTGGCTAGGAAATATGGGTCACTAGGATAAAAAGATGGTGTGAAGGATGTCTATATTACATTTTTCTATCAACATAATTTTTACTAAATATTTTTTGTCTAGTAAAAAGTGACTGAGAAATAGAAATAACAGGATTTTCTGCCTTTTCTTTTTAGATATCTGTTTCTGTTTGCACGGAAGCTGACAAACATTTTGTTTGGGTTTGCATTTGCATTCCTTCCTTTTTCTTAAATTATAAAATTTGCCTCTTATTATGTTGCTTTGAATAACAAAATCTATAATTCTTCATCAGAGCCAATTAGAAGAAAAAAACCAACTTCAGTGTGCTTTCTTTAAAGCCTTTCAGATTATGACTCAAATTTTCAGGCTAGGTTGATTATTAAAATATATTTTCTCTTCCAGACAGGCTATAGGTACTCATGAAATTGTGGTGTAAAATAATAAATGAATAATAATTAAATTTTATTGGGTACGTATTGTAGCTTCATATGTTAACTCCTTGAATTCCTGTAATGACCCAGTATTATTGTTATTATTATCTAATGAAAGACTGATGTTCACAGAGATCCCAAAATTTGAGTGGTATTGACAAGAATTTACAACCATCAGTTTAACTTTGATCTTAAGCTTTTATCTCTTACCATAAAAAGAAAAGTCGTTGGGAAAGTCATGACACCTTTCTCTGTTTTCCTATGCAAAAATTCATTATGACTTTTCCAATGATCCAATGGATTCTAAGATTAAGATTTTCTTTGGATTTTTCCTAAGATTTCCAGCTCATCTTATCTTGTAGTTTTGGGCAAGTTGTGTGGATATTCCTAGCACTTTTTCATTTATACCCAGCTGCCCTCCTAGGGATTTTCCTAGGTTATCTGTCCAAAATATTTATTTTAAGAAAGAAAATAAAGTTAAAAGGAACCGTGAATCCCATTTTAAGTTTTCTTTGATTGTGAGCAAAATACTACAATGGTTCAGAGGTTACCAACCCTTATAGTTCTCTTCAAATCCCTAAGCCCTTCCTTTATTGAACATAGAAAAATAAAGCTGGAATTCAAGTTCTTTCACATGGCTTTGTAATCATTTATGTTCTTTCCTCTGAGAACTGACTTTAGTTTGTACCTGAAGATTAAAAAATATATATCCAAATGTACAAAATCATTTCAGTAGATTGACGCTGTATCATTCCGGTAATCAGTGTATTAAAAGTCTCTGAAGGCTCATTAAGGTATCAGACTATACTGGCTCCAGACCTGCCATTGCCTATTTCGGTTCAATAATGATTATGCACATGTAATTGATTGAGACTCTATCAGACCCATAAGTCATATTGTAAATGGACAAAATACAATAAATATCTACAACCAGACTATAATTATAAGCCTGTTCAATACAATGGATTTGATAAACTTCCTTATAAGTCATAAATATTCTAACAACCTTGAGAATGACTCTGCCCATTGCTTTATCAAGGATAATATAGTTACAGACACAGCAGTTAGTGAGGATTCTAGTTTCTTCAAAAGTGATAGACTCAAATGTGACTTTAACTTACTCCATATTGCAATGCTTGTCGATCTTATGTTCCCAGAATAGCATAAGAGAATTTACCCAGTAGACTCTAATTTTCGAATAGCAGTCCTTAAGTTCAAGAAAGTATTTTTTAACCAATTTCCAAATATGTAGCATATCAACCACATACTCATGATTAGAAATGTTCATAAAATATAGTTCTTAATGAGCACCTTTACTGTAATTTAGATGGCAACAGAGGTTGTTCATTATACAGACAAAATATACTGAGGAGGGTACTTAAAGGAGGGTACTAAGGCAGATTCCATTTATTTCTTGTGGATGTAAATTTTTCTTTGGATCAAATATAAGCAAACTGCATTTTACAAAAAGGGATCAGAGTAACAAGTTAGTGGAAAGTAACCATCTCTCCAGTTATAATTACCTACGGGTAACTGCCTGTCCATAGATGGAATTGTCTGTGTGGATGATATCAAAATTAAAGTTTGGCCAGGGTGTGCATGTGTGTGTGTGTGTGTGTGTGTGTGTGTGTGTGTACATGCATTCTTTACATCTTATGATAACTTGCTTTTTTCAAGGTCTATTTATACATATGGGTTCATAAGTATTACACAAAAAATAATTATAACTTTTCTCTGTGGAATAACTTTAAACAGTAACGTGCTTACCTTTCTGTTTAACCTAATTGTCAGCTGTTTATGGTCCTAATTACATTGACAAAATCCCTTTGCTAAACCATGTAGTATAATCATATAATCACAGAAGTGATGTCCCATCATATTCCCAGGTCCACCCACACACAATGGGAGCGTATTACACAGTGTGGACATCCAGGGGGAGCATTCACAGGGGCATCTTAGCACCCTCCTTACCATACATACAGACAAAAGATGCTTATCAGCAACAAAAATTATAAACAGCATATTTTCTTACTTAGATACAATGAATCATTCATAATATTTAAGACATTTTCTGATATTTTGGCATATTCTACTCTACAAAATCCACATTTCGTTATTATAAAAATTATTCATAAATCCTAATTTGAGACTGACAGTGACAGCTATTCTGCTTAGTTAAGTACTCTGATGATATTAAGCAAGACTTCTGTTTATTCTCTCAGAAAGACTTGATGGGGAGATTTCTTAACGCAAATGATTTTTCCCCTCTATGAGCAGTGTGAGACATGAAATTCATAATGATTTACTTAATGTTAGATGGATTCTTCCCATAAAATAAAGATGCCAATCAGTTTTTCTTTTCCTTAACACAAATCAAAAGGCAGGCTGGAGTAAAATGTCAGAAAAGAGAACTCAGAGAAAGAAGTTGTCACTCATTTACTAAAATATATTATGAACACAGTATAGTAAAATAAGCAGAGAAATACTGCAAGTAAAATTATAAATCATTTTTGGTTCACCCAAAATAAAATTACAATCCAAATGTATGAATCAAATGTTCACATTAATCTAAATACCATTCCGTTTATTTATTTATTTTTAACATTATCTCAAGCTAATAAACAGGATTAACTGTACTGTTTAAATGATCCATTTTTTGGATCAAAGATCTGAACCCAAGACCTCAAACTATAAAACTACTGATGGAGGGGCCAGCAGGTGGTGCGGTGGTTAAGGTGCTGGATACTCCCACATGACTGACTATGGTTCAAGTCCTGGACCTGGTGGCTTGCTTTCTCACTTTCCCTCTTTCTCTGTGTCTCTCACTAGTCAAATTAAAGTAAACAAATGAACAAATGAAACCAAATAAATTAATCCAAAAAAAAAAAAAAACCTACTGATGGAAAACACAGGGGAAACTCTGGAAGACATTATGGTAGGCAAAGATTTCTTAAATAAGACCCCCAAAGCACAGGCAATAATCCCTAAAATAGACAAGTGGAATTATATCAGATTAAGAAGTTTCTGCATAGCAAAGGACATAGAAAGCAGTGTGAATTGACAATTCACAGATTGAGAGAATATATTCTCTCAGATATATTCTATGCCTCAGATAAGGTACTGATAACCAGAATACACAGAGAACTCAAGCAGTTTGCCTACAAAAAAAAAAAAATAAAAATATTAAATCAATTAAAAGACGGGAAAAAGAGCTGAACAAAAATCACTCTAAGGAAGACATCAAAACAGCCAAAAAGCATATGAGAAAATGCTCAACATCCCTCATCATAAAGAAGATGCAGATTAAAACCACAATGAGATACCACCCTGTCAGTCAGAATGTCAAAGATTAAAAATACAAAAAATGATAAGTGTTGGCAGGTTGTGGTGAAAGGGAAACTGTCCTACACTGTTGGTGGATGTAAATTGGTCCAGCCACTATGGAAAACTAATATGGAGGTTCCTCAAAGATCTACAAACAGAACTACCATTTGATCCAGCAATTCCACTTCTGGGTAACTACCATTCACAGGGGTATTTTAGCACTCTCCTCATCATCCATACAAACAAAAGATGCTTATCAGCAACAAAAAATATAAACAGCATATTTTCTTACATAGATACAATGAATCATTCAAAATATTTAAGACATTTTCTGATATTTTGACGTATTCTACTCTACAAAATCCACATTTCGTTATTATAAAAATTATTCATAAATCCTAATTTGAGACTGACAGTGACAACTATTCTGGCAGAAGAATGCTCAGTCAGAAAAGTGCTTGCATATCAATGTTTATTAGAGCATTATTCATGATTGCTAAGACATTGAACCAACCCAAATGTCCATGAACAGATGAATGGATTGAAAAAGTGTGGCACATACACTCCAAGAAATACTATTCAGCCATAAAAAACAAGACCTTTGTATTTGATAGAAAGTGGTCGAATATGGAAGATTTATTGCTGAGTGAAGCAAGCCAGGCTATGAAAGAAAGATACTGTATGTCTCCACTTAACATATACTGACTATCCACACTCCATGGTACAGATTGAAATATTGGAGGATATAAAGGCAGTGAAAATAGTCATGGATGCTGAAGACAGTGTGAAAGGTAGGGAGATAAGGGAAGAGTACAGGGAAGGAAATCAGGGAGAAAAAAATAGAGAGGCATATTTGTGGGACACAGAAATGGTTTATTACCTGTTAATGATAACATGTATAGTAGTCTCAACTGGACTGGTCTGAGAAGTATTTCATCTTGGGTAAATTCTCTTTACAAGTCAAATGATGCATAGCAATCAAATATTTTTTTTTTAAAGAATAAAAATAAAATTAAATTTAAAAATAAATAAAAATGCATAATCCATTTTTTCTATTTTCTAGTCAGTTGTCTTCTGTCTCATTGTCCTTAGTTTTTATATCAAAAAAAGACTACCAGCTACACCAACTCTGGGTCTCTAATTGGTAAGTCTACGTTCAGCATGCTATTGCACAACCCACACCCGTGCTTTCTAATCCTTGCCTACCTCAGGACCTGCCGCAAGGGAGGAAGTCAGGGAGAAGTGATGATATTGACAGGGCTTGGAATATTACTGGTAAAGTCCGATCGCATCCCAGCTAACCCAGGATAGCTTTTCATACGAGAAGACTCAGCCAAATAAGAGGAAACATTTCTCTGCTTTTTAAATTAATATATATATATATATATATATATATATATATATATGTGTGTTATCTTTATCTTGTGGTTATATGATTGGCAGTTGAAACTACTTATTGACTTTTTATCTGTTTACTGATTCCCACAATCTTTTCCTCAATCAACTCGATAGAGCCTTGGGGTTTTTTTTAGGTGAGTGAATCGAGATAGAATTATATGCTGAAATACCATAAAATATAACCACATTCAAAAATAGCCATTTTGGCTTTCAAACTGTTATTGCATGGGCAAAATATTTCCTCAATACTCACTCACTTTTCCTCCCCCTCTACATAAATACCTATTTGACTTGCGGATGTGTACACAGATTGTATCTATGTAGACACACAGCACATGACTATAAATGTAAACAAACAAATGGACCATTCAAACCAGTCACAGGAGAACAGCACAGTGAACATTACACACTTATTTATAGATTCAAGAAATATTTATTGAGTGATAAACATGTTCCAGGTGCTATATTAGACTTTAGGGATAAAACCATAAACAAAACCCATTCCCTGCCCATAAAGGCCCTTATCAGCCTAAAAGCATTCCAGTGGAGAATATAGTCAAATTAACCCTGACTATAAAAAAAAAAAATCCTCAGGAGGGATTCTTTGTTCAAGGGTAAAGTTTTGTAATACAGCAACACACAGGATGTAATTTGGTCTTTAGGGAAAATCAGAAAGCTTTCTGACTATAATGACTAAGTGTTAACCTCTGTAATGTTTAAGATCTTTCCTAAAAAATTCAAAACTACAACCATCGCTAGCATGTATCCTGGGTTTATGTGGCAAATTTAAAAACAACATATGCAGGCAATTTTTTGCCCCCAAGGAATTCAAATAATGAATGAATGACCCTCTTCTTGTTGATACTTAAGAAAGTACATTTAAGTGTCCTATTTGATTCTCCAGATTCTTTGATTAAGGAAGACAGTCAAATCACATAGTGCAAAGTCACCATAAACAGGGAACGGTTCGGGGTCAGGAAGGGGTGAGGGCCTTGAGGCTGCTCTGCTAGTCTTCAAATCTTTGAGGGTGACAGTGTCTTTGATCTGTCTGCCTTTTAAACAAGGAAACCTGGAAATATCTCAGATAATCATTTGATCTGTTTCTGGTGGGGAATGGAGTCCTCCAGCTGCCACCCTCAAATATGCGGTGCTCCTCCACCAACTCACCCCCAGGCTTTCATGTGGGAGAGAAGCCAGGCTTCCCGCCAGAGCGCAAGCTCAGGGCTTGTGAGTAAGGTCAGTGACTGGAGCGCAGCCAGGCTGCAGCGCCCAACTGCAACCTAGCGTGGGGACCAGCGGCCCTGGGTAGAGCGGAGCAGCTCACCCTCACCCTGTGGAAGCATTCAGACCCAGGGAGGACGAGACAGCTTCAGCGGCTGAGAGGAGGGTGCTAAAAGGAAGAAGTCGGCCAGCAACTGTGCCATGAATGGTGAACACAGACTGAGGCGCAGGCAGAGGCAGGTGCTCAGGGACCAAACCATGAGGCAGAAGGATTCAGGCCCCGTGCTAAGGGAAAGCAAAACATGGAGCAGAGCCCCGAGTAGGAAACCTGGGGCATCTCGGTGATGGAAAACCTTTCAAACAAAAGCTGTGCATAAACTTGCACTGGTCACAGGACTTGTAAGATGAAAGGGAGGCAGGGAAAAAAATGGAGCGTATAAAAATGGTAAGTTATTGTAATTCGGATTGTTATAAGTGTAAATCTCAGGACACTGTAATCTCAGTTTACACCTTATAGCAATGTTCACAACCTTTTAACCATTCATTCAATCAACAGATCTATGTTGACTTTTTTCTTTTTAATTGCTAGAGGGTGCAGGCACTCACCAGAGAGACAGAGAGGGAAAGAGAGAAAGTACCTCTCATTGTGGTGTAGTCACACACCCCATTGTCCTCCATTTCTTCATCCTGCTAGGATTTGGGACATGCACACATACATGCCTAGTGTATTTTTCAATCAACATGGAGTTGGGATTCAGACCACTGTTGGCCATGTAGGTCTGGATCCCTTAACCACTCTGCTATAGGCTGGCCCTGACTAAACTGTTACATTGGGTATTCATATACAAAGATAAATAAGAAATAAGTCTTACCTACTGGGGACAGACTAGAGAGTGTAAAAGATTGGTGAACACAACGGAGGTCTCCATCCTTAGCACTTTTAAACCCTACAACTATTATTAGATTATTAATATTCAGCCTAAATAATGAAACATTTTAGTAAAATAATTGCTAATCATTAAGAGAAACCAGCTTTCTTAAGAAATGCAAGAAGCACAATATAAATCAATATAAACACCTTTTTTTCTCCTGCTATAGGGCATGTGCTCTCAACATAAAGACAGAGAGACAGAAAGCGAGACCCCCCACCCCGAGGTGATGGTCGCGCCACAATCCCTTCTTCATTCTTCTCTTGGGATCTTGGGCACGCATGCACACACACCTGGCGTGAGTTTAAGCCACCGGGTCTGGGACTTGAACCGCGGTCGACAACATGGGAGTCCTATGACATAGCCATTACGCCAACTGCTGGTCCCTATAAATGCTTTTATATAAACTGAAAATATAAGATCCCAGAGAAGAACACGCTTTATTATTCAGAAGATACTCTTTTTATCTTATCACAAAAGTGTTGGATATGTGAGCGGTTAGAAACAGCTCATTTTATTGACCCAATGGTATCCACTTGAAAACTATCAATACTGAACTATACCATGTACCATAAGGTTCATCTAAATGTGTTGTACTGGTTTATTAAAGGAAAACTATTTGGTAAGGCTATGGTGGGCTTGTTGGGAGGAGTCAGGTCAGGCAGGCTACATCACAATGAATTGGTTCTTACGGAAATGAAATTGTTACTGTTCGTTTTTGTCACTTACAATTGATTCATGTGCTGCATCTGGCATTTTAATCTTAGCATTTCAGAGCCATTCCATCTTTCTTTAAGACACGAGAATTAGTCAAAGACAGTTAAAGACGACAAGTATTGAGCATGGCATCATTACGAAGTCTGATTAGAGAAGTTTCCAAGCTTCAGGCATTGTTATGTGACAGTATCCTGTGTAGCTAGAGGAAAGGCTTTTTTAAGTCAGGAAAGTAGGAGAATCTAAAATAGTACTATTTTAAATTCTTTAAATTACTACATAATCACATGTGCTTCTGCGTTATCGACAAGAATGTGTAATGAATTAGAGGGTAAAGTTTTACTAATGAAACTTTCAAATGTCACAGATACAGTTCTTAATTATAAATAAATTCACATTACTTTGTAAGTGAAATGATTTATGAGATTTACATAAATTTCTTTCACAAATTACTGTCTTTCCTTATGACCATGAAAAAAAATTCCTACTAGGCTTTTGTTTCAATCTGAATTTATTGAGGATGTTTTCCTCCCTATACCTCATGTAAGTTTTGAGACTCACCAAAACCAGAATTATTTCCTATTTTTGGTATTTAGAACATATACTCGTTATCTAAATTGGATTAAATACTAGGTTTCAACTTTGGGCCATATAAGTGAACCTGAAGAGTTCCAATGTTCAATTGTAACACCATAATTGGGTGTTAAATAATGAAAAAGACATTCTTTTGGAGTGTTTCATAGGAAGATGATCCAGGCTGCACATGCGTCCCCAGCAATGGCGTGAACCAAAGGGCTGCTGCCTGCCATCTTCAGGGTGTCATAAAAAGCCTTAGCAAGGCACAGAGTTGCACATGAACACTGCACGGGTCACTTGCAGGCTATGCTAAGTAAACAATAAAAAATTTAAAACAGCCGCAAAGACTTAGAAACACTCACGAAGGGAAGTGGAGGAGCTATTTTGAAGAGACCCCCTGTATTTCCCACCTCTGACAGAGCACAGCTTCTAAAACTATTACAGCCAGTAACTTCCATCTTTAAAGTAGGAAGCAGCAGCATCCATGGCAAACAAGCAACAACAATTTAAAAAAACAACAACAACAACAAAAACCTGTCATATTGACAGAAAAGATGGACAGAAAAACATCCAAATTCTACAATGTTATAAGAGGAGGTTGGACTACATAGTCTCTAAAGTCACTCTGAACTCCACGATTATTTGAGTCACTGTGTTACACTGTGATGTTGTGTGGGGGTACACAAAAATGTCCTAGTTCCTCCATATGTGTGGGTTTTTCTGCCACATCGGAAGAAGCCACACTGTCTTCCTGTCAGTGCTATCTTTCTGAACAGACTTGGTAGGCTCTTTAAGGTAGATTTGTACCATCATTTTGGGTAACATGTGGGATGGGTAAAAATGAATAGAGAATATTCAGTAGTTTATTTCCGGCTCTACAGCAATTTATATGTTAGAAATTAGAAAACCCAATGATGACATGCATATACACATATGTACCCACATAAATGGACACAAAGCACCCATGTTTAAAAAAATGTTTGTATTTGCACATGCTATTTCATTTTTAAATGTAGGGCCAAACTATACACAAGTGATTTCCCCCATGGTTCTAGTCCTCTTTGAACCCCCGCGCAGTATCTGGCTTTTCTATTTCCACTAGTACTCACGGCTTTTCTTTGCCATACTTTGACTAGCAAACTTGACTGCCCTATGCTATCGTATACTTTCCAATATGCCAACAAGTTAATCAAGTAAACTGGGTTATTCTGACATGGCTTCTGCCAAGATTCAGGATTACGTGTGTTTCAGCAATGTGCTTTCTCAGACTATCGACATTACTGCAGACTTCAGCCCAGAGAGAGGAGCTATTAAGATCTCTAAGTAAGTATAGTAATGTATAACCATCTAAGCACAATCTCTGAAAGTAACAAGTTAAAGATAGAACATCATAACATTGTGGAAAGTTTAACTAATTCACTTAAGAAACCTTTATAACATGTATATACTATGGCAGACAATGCACTAGTCTGGGGATATTGCCTTGCACAAAATCAGCAAAAGTCCTGGTCTTTACGGAGCCGTCCCTAAGTCTCACTATAGTGTTACTGCAGTGACTACAAAACATATCTTCTTTTTCAATAACAAGTTTTAAGACGTATCTATAAATTCCTAGGTACCACTCCCCTCAAAAGGTGGAGACTAATTCCATTCCCACTAGGTATAAACTTGACCTAGAGATCCACTTATCAGAAATAAAGAGGAAATGATGGTGTTCGACTGTAGAGAGTGGGTCATAAAAGGTACCGCAGCTTCCACATGTCCTCTTACACTCTGTTAGCTGATTTCTACAAAGAAAATGATCTATCACGTCATCTGTCATATTGTGGGGACACTCAAGCCAGGACTGGACTGATGCCCTCTGCCAACAACCGCATGAATGGTCTAACTTGGAAACAGATCCTCCAGCCCTAGTCCAGCATTCAGCTGACTGTGGCCCCTACTGACAGCTTAACTGCTGCTACTCATGAGAGACCCTGTGCCAGAGCCAATGGAGCTATTCATATATCCCTGACTCCCAGAACCTGTGTAAAAATTGTTTTTGTTTTATACTGCTGAATTTGGGGACAATTCGTTATGCAGTAAAAAATAACAAATGCAACCACCTTTTCTGGAGGGTAAAGAAGGAACAAGATAACAGGAAATGCAATTAGTATATATGTGGAGAGAGAGAAACACGTAAAGAACAATCTATAGATAGAAATAGAGCAAGAAAATAGAGAAGAAAAGCATGCAGGATCCTTACAGCATGCCTGTTTAGATTATAAATTCTATGCACAACCTAAAAAGTACAATCGTCATTCTATAGCAACATTTTTCATAGTTAACCAAAATTGTTAGATGGATTCTAAAGAAAAGTTTTGAAGAGTCAATCATCTGAAAGTTAAATGAGTACCTGGGCTTACATATTGATTGCCTGAAAATATTGTTTCCAAGAGGGTCTATGGGAAGGGTCACTGTTTTTAAAGAGAAGAATGAATGAGCAAATTAATGCGGATCCATTTCTCAGTTTAGCTTGGATGATCTAACACAGGATGGCCCACACTTATGTCTATCACAGTGTATGGGAAGAAGGGGGTGCTAAGCTTTGGAATGACACACTGCCATGAAAGGAGGTGGATAATAAAGGGTGGAGAGAAGGGTAAGAAAGGAAAATTGCAATACGTGATGGCAAAAAATTACAAGAGTGAATAAAGTGTGTACTTAAAACACAGTAGACCTTTTCATAATATGAGATAGGTCATATATTTATCAAATATTATGCTTAACAAACATTTATAACTAGAGCAGGAAAATCAGTAACATTCTAGATTATCTGATAAATATTTTTCAAAGATGATAAAGAAAATCCATTTCTGGCAAATCCAAATCTATTTGCTTAGCTAAGTGGAAATTACTAATTATTCTTTCTAAATTGCAAGGGCTTGCCTTGTAAAAAAAAATTAGAAATCAGAAAGATTTAATCTTTCAACAAGATAGATTAATGGTGCTAAAAAGTTCTAGCTATCATGAATGTTAGGAAATACTTTGATTTTTTTATCCTTATCAAATAAAAGATCTAAAGATGGAAATCATCATCCAAGTAAAACAGTTTTTGAAACTATCTTAGGAAATATGGAAATATCTTTCACACAATTTCTTAAATTGAAATGTAGAAAGATTGGCTAAATTTTAAAACTCCTATGAGTAAAATTTCTATGAGGGTGGTTGGGGGTGGTAAGCTGGTAGTGAAGAGGCTGGAATTAAAAGAAGAAAGGATTTTCCTTGGAAATGTTGATTTTTATATTGAAACTAGATGAAAAATAATATGAATATATTATCCTATAAATATAATATATATGTATGGATAAGAATTCATGGATGACACACTTCTTGTTCGTATACCGATGTGTAATTCATAATGCCTTAGAGTCTACCAGGAATAGAAAGATAACAGCACTCAAGAAGGTGATTAGAAATTATGGTACATTTTCATGAAGGAACTACTTGGATCAAAGAGTGTCAAAATAAAGGAAATTGGCCACTGACCACAGCATTTTGGAGACAAAGAAACACACCTGCAACTGCTGCTCACGTGAACACTTGCACTCCACTGCCACCCCGACCCAAGACATGCAACTCTCAGACTTGTTTATCACCATGGCATGTCATTGGAAGAGTAACTTTTTCTTAATGCAGTTTGCTTATATTATTTGATTTACAAGCATTTATACAGACATAGTTTTGATATATTTTGGGGGAGAGTGTACTCGTTAATTTTCTCTATGGATCTTCACAGTGCACTATACGTGAATGGATACCGGGCACTGTCAAAAGCTCCCTGTTAGCTGTTCGGTTATAAAAACATTCTGATTATTTTTAAATTTAATATGTCTGAAGGCATGTGAGCATGTCTGAGACAAAGACAAAGAGGGGAAGAAAGCACTTCCCATGAGAAATGATCATACTGCACACCCTTTCCCTCTCTTTCCGCTCCTTTGGGGATTTTGAGAATGCTCATACATGTAGCTGGTATGTTTTCAAGCTACTGGGTCCAATTCTAAACTCTGGGGATGGCCATGTGAGGTCCAGTTAACTTAACCACCAGGCCATGGACTCTCCTCTCCTAGCCTTTAAATCTAGACTAACAAAGATATTTTAGGCCTCAAGTGACTCTTAAATCTGAAAATAGATCTAGCTATTTCTAGTAGAAACTAGAAATAGCTATTGCTAGTAGAAACTAGAAATCACAATCAAAGAATGTTTTCTGTTTCTTTTATAATAAGGGCACAATTGTTATTTATAAACTTATTCAAGAGTCGAAAAGTCCATAGGCATTCATGAAAATATCTGCTAAAGGAACAGCAAACAAAACTTAAGTAAAAAGAGTGAAATGGAAAATACTTTGTAGCTTCCATGTGATGGTTTTGCAGTAATAATTTTCATAGATGTATTAAAGAAAGAAATAAGGTTTCTATGTTAGAGTATTTTAATTAATTTGCACAAGTGTAAATTAAATTCTTCTCATGACAGACTGAGAAGCCTTTCCTTTCACATTTCCATCACTAGTTCTACTGTTCTAATTAAAGTTTCAAAATATTCTTGTATATAACAGCGTTCAATGTATTTAATTTATCTGCCTTATTTTTTTGCCAAGATCCCCCAGGTCGGAGGATCATGAAGGGTTTCAGCTATGTGACTCGTAAGTGATTAATGCAATACAAAGTTGTGGGTTTTTTTTGGTAATAGTTTTGTCTATAATTTTCCATCTGTTTAAATGTCACATTTAAACCACAGAATGGAATCCAAAATGAAGGTTCATTTTATCTTCTGCAACATTTCACTACTGCCCATTCCCTGTGCGGAGCCCCATGTTACACATATAAATTCACCTTTCAATCATTTGTGTGGTTAATGACACTGAGTAACAGCACATTAGCGAAGTGCCAGTCCAGACACCAGCCAGGCATGCCAAACAGATAATCTGACAATCGTTTTAGATTCGTTTTCCACGAACAGAAACACTGTTCAGGCTTATTAACTGGCAAATCTGTGTAAGGTGCAGTGTACAACACAGAGCCTCCATTAAAAGTAGCAATCTATGTCATTAATGTAATTTACAGGGATATGTGGCTCATTCTATTGTTGAAAAATCTTAAAAAAAAAAAAAAATAGTTCCTGTTCGACAAAGCTGTGGTTTATTTGTAGCAAATTTCAATCATGTCCCTTATGCTCTGCTGACATGAAAGGATCATAACTTGGTTAATAATGAAACTGTTATTCAAATATCTTATTTGGCTGCCGAAAATACAGAACATGAGGAATCTAACTCCTAATGTGTTTCTCAAAATTGAATCTGATAGTGGACTCACCCAGTGGCGATTCAGGTCAACTCCTTCTGTGTTTTAACTTTCCACTTACAAGTTGCACTAATTCTTCCCTATGAACACGTGATCAGGAACTGTGGTACTGTGAATATCTATGACTCGATTTTAATAAAGATACACCTGCCTAAGGATTTCTGCCATATCCCCACCTGAAGTAACTAACCTGGGATCCCATCTTATGTGACATCTGTACATGGAAAGCTCAAGTTCTCATTCTATATTTTGGCAATATTATCTCTGTCTGTCCCTTGAGAGCTTCTGAAGCTTAGAGCTTCTGAACAATGTATTGTATCATTTCTCTTTGCTAGGAAATTCCCTTACGTTTATCTTCAGATTTTATGATAAGAGCAAATTCTATTTAGAATTCGTCTTTCTTTCACAGTGGTTTAATCTTCCCCTCATGTGCTCTGGGTACATGTAGAACTCTGTGATATTGAGGTGATCCGTTTTTGGGTATTCAATTTCAAGAAAGACATCATAAGACAAAGTCTTAGAGATGGTCACAGATGGGCAGATGTTCAAAAGCAGTGACCTATGCTGAATTTACTCAAGAAAGAGTAAGAGCTTGTGCTTCTTTGCCATATCCCTAATCTAATGTCACGTTGTCACTTGCATTGAAAACCTCTATATGGGGAAGACAGTAGCTATGACTTAATTATGAGAGACTGAGGTCAGCACAGAATTTCAGAATGACAGCATTTTGGAATGGAAGTGTTAAGATAATAGTTCCCACCTGACAATCTGTTTCTTTTCAAGTTACCACTCCCGGAGACAGATCTGAAGGTTTTTTCAACCCTGGTAGGCTACAATCACAAAACACATTTTTCTTCAACCTTCAATTTTCTCTGTATTGAAGACAGTGATATTTCATATAATCAAATTCCTTGCTTATATCACCTAAACCTCCAATGATAAATTCTTCCTTCAATAATTCTGTACCTGAAGTTTTCCTTTCAGTCAGAAATCATTTGTGCTATTATTTTCCCCCAGTTTCCTTATATTGTACAAAATTCTGCTTGCATTCCTCGGAAACGAATTGCCTTCTGTGACTGTCCCACTACCACAGAGTCAATGTGTGATTGAAAACAAAATACATGTGTGTGTGTTTCAAATACAGTATATATTATCTGAAGATACCCAGAGTCAAAGACATTTTACATGATCAAGGTAATCAAGCTCACTATCCCTTTAAAGTCACAGAAGAACTTTAAAAATTAGTTCTCCTTTAGTAAGACAAAGAGCTAGTCACCTGGGAGATCTTAGGGTTTACCGTTCTCTTATGGCAGCTTTTGCTATCTTTCAGCAAAAGACTTTTCAAAAAAATGCGTTGCTTGCTTAACCTTGAATGAAAATTTCACCATCTCATTTATTACCTACATAGTAAGATCGCTAATGATAACCTGGTTGTCCCATTACATTTCTCAGTGCGATGAAGAGTTTCAAAGAGTGCGTGTGAGTACATCAGCTACCTATTACATTCACCTGCGTTATTACATAACAACAAGTGCTGGGTACCATTCCCAGTCAGGTAAACAAATACCTCTGAATGGGGACCACAGGAAGCATGGTAATCACTTAATGGCACCCAATTCATTTTCACTAATAGTCAGTCACTTAAGTTTGTCCAACTATTTACCTGAAATATGCCATTGATCTAACTCTGTTTCTTGGCCTCTCCTTTTAAACACACCCTTTTTAAAATGAGCAAACTTCCCTTTGGGCTCATCACAGATTGCTCTGGTAATGAGCCCTATTTTCAGCTGTTTGTCAGGCTCTTTTCAGATTGCTGATACAAGGATTAGATTTGAGGTAAATATTTGAAAGCACTTGGCCTCCAGTCTTCGTAAAGTCTTAAAAGGCCTGACATCTACCATCTCCACGGGCTACTTTGCAGCACTAAAAGGAATGTCTTATGTTGGGGAGGACAGAAAGTAAGCTGTTTTCTTTTCCTGGAAGATGAAAGTAGATTATAGGTAAAACATTACACAAATTATATAAAATCTCACATAACCATGTGGAACATAACTTTTTAAAACTGGGGTAGCCATTAGATTTTTTCAGACATTTTTTTTCCTTGATCTCTGTATTAGCTTTTCAAAATAATACACATTCATGTTTTGCTCTAGTTTCCAAAATGTTACAAGAAGCATACGGGAGGACCGAAAACGTTTGTGGAAAAACAGAACTGAAATACAAATTTATGTACATGCAAAAACGTTTGAACCTACATGTAGTTTTTATCGTAATATGTTTTCCATAAACTTTATGAAGGCCCATCATACATATCACAGCAACCGCAAGGAAAAATAACAATAAAATCGTACATAAAATAAAAATGTCACAGGTTGAAAGCAGTTTGGAATCTCAGTTTTAGTACTTTCTGGTTGTGTGACTCTGACAAAATTAGGTAGCCTCTTTCTGAGACCAATGATGGTATATAAGTTATAGGTTGATATGCAAATTAAGTAGGCTCACATGTACAAAGTCCCTACAATAGAGCATGGCACATAATATATGTCCAGTAAATTTTAACCATTAGTATTATTGGTTTTTTGGTTCAGTCCTATCACTCCCCAAACTCTGTATCTAATTCCAAATCTTTATTCAGTTCTTAGGTTATGTCTATTCTATACTAATAACTTTAATAGTTAACATTCTGGCTCCTCGAGAGCAAAAATATTTTTCAAATATTTGCTTCTACTTTACATTTAAATATTTTATTGCATTCTTATTTTTTGCTCCTCAAGCTCCTATCACCTCATTTATTCTGTTTAGCATTACTTTTTTCTTCTAGTAGCCCTTGCCAGTGAAGCCTGGACCTCCTTCTATGTGCCTCTTACTAATCTTAATCTCTTTATTCTTATTTGTTTATTTTTTTAGTCTTACTATTGGGGGTGTGTGCTTGAATGAGAGTGAGAGAGAGAAAGTAAAAAACACCCCCAGGGGGATGGCCACACCACAATCCCTTCGCTTCTAATCTCCTCTTGGGATTTTGGGTACACACAGTCATGTGCCCAGGGTGATTTTTTAAGCTACCTGGTCCAGGACTCAAACTGCGAAGTTGGTCATGTGCCTTAACCTCCATGCCACCTGCTGGCACTTCACTAATCTTATCATTTTTCTTGTTTCCCATTACCACTTTCTTCAAAGAGCACTCACAGACTCTCTTCCAATATCTGTACTGCCAGACATTTACTTTCCATAATCAACGAAAGAGATCCTAGACATTCTTTTACATATTTCAGTGGTTTGGGACTGAAATTATTCCTAATATTCTATCATTTTTAGAGACAACGGTATTGACACTGATGACCCTTCTACTATATGAGTGGTTGTTTCTATTCCACACTCTTATAAATTACACTGTTATGTATACTCCCCCTCAGCCAGTCCAGTTAGTCTAGAGTGGTAAAAGTCATTCTTCTTTATTCAATCTGTATTTTACTATTTACTCTGTCAACAGTAGACACAATGAACTCTTAGGTCTGAAATCTAGGGCTGTTGCTGATTTGAGCATTCACCTTCAGGAACTACAGTATGCATACCTGATCTATTCTTATGCTTATTTTTGTGCAGACTCATAAATTTTTGTTTCCCATATCATTCTTGATTTCAAACATTGTCATTAAATCTATAATGCATTGTCTTATCATGCATCTCTACTTTTGGTTAAAAAACTGATCACTATGCTTATATGAGTACAGATGATATAGAATTTTAAACCACTGGGTAGATCCCTGTGCGTGTGATTAAAATTCATGGCAGAGGGACCAGCAGATGGCATAATGGTTACATCACTGGACTCCCACATGGCTATTTGCAGTTGGAGTCCCAGACCTGGAGGCTTGAAACTCACGCTGGGCACAAGTGGGTTCATGTCCCAAATCCTGAGAGAAGAATGGAGAAGGGAGTGTAGCCGGGCCATTCCCTCAGTGGGTGATTTCTTTCTGTCTGTCTCTCTGACCAGCACATGTGCTCTACAGCAAAAATCTCTCTAAAAAAGAAAAAAATTCATGTCAGAAGTAAGAGCTATGCTCCTTTCGATGACAGTAATGTGCACCCAGGATTGACATCTTGCAGTATAAACTACACCGGAGTGTAGAAACAGTGTTCTCATTGGAGTGAACAGTATTTTCCTCTGTTACATAAATATTTCAAACAATATAGTCATTTGTACCTAGCTACATACCCAATGAAAGATCCAAAATGGCAAAGGAACTATTTTTGACAGAGATAAAAATCCTAGCATTCATAAGGAAAAGCTTAATGTATAAGAGCACCAAGAGAATGAATGTATTTTTCACCTAGAAAATCACCTATCCCTAGTAAATAATTTACTTTTCATGAGGGTGATGGTTAATTTTATTTCAACTTGACTGAGCTATGGGGTGCCCAGATATTTGGTTAAGCATTCTAGGTGTGGTTGCAAGAATGTTTCTGTGTAAAATTAATTTCGGAAACAGTAGACTTAGAAAACATATTGCCTTCTCTGAGGTGAATAGGCTTCATCTAATCTATTGAAGTCCTGAATGGAACAAAAGGCTGAGTAAGGAATAATTCTCATTTTCTACCTGAATGTCTTTGAGTTGAGATGTTGGTCTTTTGTCTTTGGACTCAGACTTGAACTCAGACTAGGAGTTACACCATTAATTTTTCCCAAGTCTTTGAATTCAGACCAGAATTATACCATTGGCCCCACCCAATCTCTAGTTTGCCGACTGCATGTCTTGGGATTTCTCTGTCTCTATGATGGTGTGAACCAATTCCTTACGAGAAACCTCTTCACTGGTTCTGTTAATACTGGAGAACTTGACTAATACAACAAAGCTTTAGTTTATTACTTCTTGAATACATATTACTTTTATGAATAGCGGCCTAAAAATAATAGTTGTGTCTCCTCCCAAATGAGGAATAAATGCTACCATTTACATGTATATAAGATAGGATCTGGCTGGGAGCTTTCTCAAAGACTGCCCCTTGTCATTTTTCTACCATTGTACACAGCCTATTTGTTATGCCTCAGATGAAAAAAGGAGAGGGGGGCATGTTAAGATAACCACAATGGAATTCACTGGAACAGCAGCAGGGAGTTCCAGCAGTTCCCACAAGCCAGCCCTTTATAAGCACCAGCCCATCACTATCTTCTTTTTAAGACCTCCTGCTAACAGAAAATGCCTGGATTTTGGTTCTGGTATATTAGACTGTCCACTGGTAAGGAACTCAAGTTCCATTCAGGAATAATAAACCATCAGTCTCACACTAGCAAATAAATCACCCAGACTCCCTTCTGTATTCCCTTCTTTGACAGTTCATCTCCTGTCAAGTGAGCCAAAAAGTGTATTAATGTTCTTCATTTTCCCACTATTAAAGTCAAATCAGCACTTTTATATTATATTTAACTCTTTATTTTGTACCCACTCATCTCTACCAATATAAATATATGTATAAGAATATATATATGCATTTTATTTGCCTATCGTGTTAATAAGGCAACTACACACTGGAACTCTTAAATGTACTATAAGTTGGGAGAATATTACTTTAATATATAAAATGGCAGCCTAATGAGCTCTTCTCATTTTAAAAATAAAATGCAATCCTGTTTGAAGATAAAATTTAAAAACAAACCCACTTCTTTTTCTTTTTTAAAAAGAATTATTTTATTTAACCTTGTTTATTTATTTATTTTAATTTGACCTGAGTGAGAGAGAGAGAGAAAGAGAGAGAAAGTAGCCAGGTCTGGGACTCAAACTGTGGTTGACCATGTGGGAGTCTAGCACCCTTAACCACCACACCACCTGCACGCCCCATAGACCCATTTATTTTTCTATAATATATTATTCAATTGGACTCAGAAGTCACCTTAAAAATTCACCCCAAATCAGACCTCTGCTGATTTTTTAGAGTTCTCTCTCCTTCGTACAATCTCACAATAGACTAACTGTACCCCATCTTTGATCTGGCTTTTAATTCTCATTTTTACTGTTTTCCAATCTGGATCCCATTAAGAATGTATGGGGTAAATTCTTAAATAACTAATTTCAGTGATACTCGCAAGAAACAAGAGGGGGAAAAGGGAATAACGTCGTTCTTGAGGAGTAGAACTATACAGAATTCTGCATAGTTAATGTGTTTAAATGACATTCTCAACACAGTCTTTAAGGATCTCCGTTCATTCATTCACTCATATTCTAATATATTAGGCACCATTCTAGGTACTGAGTTCAAGCTGTGAACTAAGCAGTGTCTTTGCTCTTTTGTAGCTTACATTGTAGTGTGAAGAGATGAACAATGTGCAGTCGGGTATATTTGTTGGTATATCAAAAAGTGACAGGCTAGCAGATCGTCAGGTGCCATTGTCAGATACTGAAGCCATAATGGGAAGGCCCGGAGTTCAAATCCTGAGTTGAGCCAAACCTGCTAAGTGCACCCATGGGTATTCCTTTCACCCTGGCTGGAAGGCTGGGACTCCTCATGGTATGGCAAGATCTGTCAGGTCCTTGTCTTTCTATATATAAAATAATTTTTTTAAGACAAAGTGGCAAGAGCTATGGAGACAAATAAGACAGATTAATGAAGAAGCACCGATACATCCAATAAGGAGACCTATGGAAAATGAGGGAGTGAGCCATGTGAGTGGCAACATGTTCATCTTGTGCTTCTTAGCAAGGACCCTGGTTTTTACTGAGCGAAATATGAAACCAGTTGACAATTTCTAGCAGAGGAGTGATATGCTATAACACATTCAAATGATCATGTTTGGTTGCTCTATTGAAATTGTCTTGTAGCAAGAAAGGGACTGAATTTTCCAAACGAGTGTGAGAGACCACAGCAGTGTTCAGGAGCAGCCAGTGCTCTGTTCTGCCTGGGTATAAAGAGTACATTCCTTCGTCTCTCTCAATTAGGCAAGGCCACAGGACTGGTGCTGAGTGATGACATGTCATTTCTGACATGTGTCACTTCTCTGCTAGGGCTTTGGAATTCCCAGTCTCTCTCTTCCCCAATTGACTCAACTGGAGATCTTGTGAACACGCAGATTCTGTCAGGCTAGACTATGGAGTGACTATAGGAAGATTCCTTAGTCCCCTCACCTTTGCCAATTTAAAGTAGACATTTGTGAACAAGATCTATAATTTTAGGGGTTAAGCCACTGAGGTTTAAAGAATCGAAAGTTACTACTTCCAAAGCCTAACCTATTCTGAAAAACTAACTAGTTAGGAGGCTATTACAATAGCCCAGTTTTGTTTTTGTTTCTGTTTTGTTTTTTTGAGAGTTTTTTTTGCTATAGGGCACATGCGCTTGACAGAAAGACAGAGAGAGACAGAGAGACAGAAAGTGAGAAATCACTCCTCAGGGGGAAAGGCCACAACCCCTTCTCCTCTATTCACCTCTCAGGATCTTGGGCACGCAGGCACACACACACGCCTGGCATGAGTTTAAGCCACTGGGTCCGGAACTCGAACCACGGTCGACTATGTGGGAGTCCAGCAACATAGCCATTAGGCCAACTGCTGATCCCACAATAGCCCAGTTTTGAAATGACAATAGCTTAAATCCAGGTTAAAACAGGTGAGATTCTGTATAAACTATGAAGGTAAAGCCAAGCCATTTGACCAATTCCTGTTATAATGAATTATTTTTAAACTTAAAAACACTTTCTAAACTTCTTTCTTTGGTTTGAAAACACTTAACAAATGACAAATATAATCCATTCAAGTATATAGAGACTTTTTGGGCTGATGTAACATAATTGCTCTAAATGGCCTTAAAAACAAATGCGGCAGTGGATATCTGACATTTACATTCTGTCTTACTTCCTTCAGTATGATAATATCTTTTGAAAAGTATACATTTCCATTTATGGAACTGATAGCATAGTAATTACATATTCTGGCAACCATTTCCAGTAAGAAGACATACAATTTTTAAAAACTCACTTCACTAAACTGTATAGGAGATTATGAGCTATCTTATGCAAAAACAAAATAAGACTGCCTCTAAGATTTCAGTGACGCTAAATGAGATGTGCTTAAAGTTGTGTATGAAGTTAAAAGTATACTAAATTTAAACTTAGCAAACTTGAAGTACGGAAAAAATTAGGTGTGAGCACCTGAGTTAGTCACTTGAATCACAATCGAACAAAGAACTTTCCCATCTTTTTGAAGTCAGTGCCTACTGCCCTAAGCCAACTCCAGTGTTTTTAAAAATGACATATAGGGACCTTCACGTAGCACCAAGGGAAGCTAACGTGGTATACTGGCCTCCTCACAAACCAGTGGAACACTTTATATCTGTTCTATGCATTTTACAACATGAGCACTTAAAAAGTGAATGATTATCATAGTGATGATTATAATATGGTCTTCCATTAATGCAGGACAGATGTGAACTATATCTTGATATGTAGTAATCATTTTAAAAGGGGAAAGGAGAAATACAATGAATATTGTTTTGATCAAGACATATCATTTCCTCCTATCATTTATTTTGTCATTAAAATCTCAGCTATGGTTTTAAAAGGGTCAGAGTTCTACAAAGTAAATTTATGTTTGACCCAGATGGTCACTTTTATGACTATTTCTGATCACACAACATGCACAGGTCCAACCATGCATTTAATTATACACCCTTCTGATATCTTTTCCAATAAGAATTAAGAAAATTGTGACATTCAAGTAAATACTATATGACATTAAATGATTTTATAAATTTATGTTGGAAATGAACTATAAAAGTATTTTTTTCTGAAAAGTATCAGGTTACCTAAGGGGTAACCTTTTGCTGAAATATTTTTATCTGATTCAATCACCTTTGATTTTTAAAAACACAATATTATCAGACTTACCTTTTTAGTTTCTAATTTGCTCAAGTTCAAAATGTCAAATATACATAAAATAAAATAAAATGCATATCTTCAAAATTTATAACCATTAAAGAAGTTTTTATTATATTAGCCTTAGGGTATAAAATGTTTGTGAAACTACTCCATCTTCACCACTCACAATATTAAAGTCTTCATCTCCCCGTGTCTGAGATTATGTGTAAGCACCATTTTCTGGGCTATTTCTTAACCTACAACATATAGGACTTCACCAGCCACAATCTCTTTGTTCTCTCACATTATTTGACTTCAAATAACTGTTGTGCCAATATGTGGCCTCCCTCCCTGACAATCCTACTGCGATTGCTTTTATGTCAGCTTCTCATTATCCCACACTTGACTGACACAATACTCTCCAAAGTATGTGCTGTTCATCTCTAGTCTGAATTCATTATCACCGGCCTCCACATTGCTACCAGAGTTCCACTCCCAAATGCAAATCTGATCACTGGAGTTATCCCTTGGCTTAAATATCTTTAATGAATTTCTTCTTCCAGAGAGACATGTGAGATCCCACCATCAACGGATATTCCACTACTAAGATGCTGGCACCCAGAGCACTTCCTCTAATGCAATTTATTACAATGTTCTAAGATGATTGATATATTGCTATGTATTACGGTTTGAATGTATCTCTCAAAAAGTATGGTTTGGAAATGTAATTCCCAATGCAACATGGTGGAAGGTGGGACCCTAATGGGAGGTGTTTAGGTCATGAGGGCTCCACTCTCACGAATGGATTAAGGCTGATTATTAAAGGTCTTGAGGCTGTGAGTGTGATCTCTTGCTCTTTTTAGTCCTCTCTTCACCCTTCCACTATGGGAAGACACAGTAAGAAGGTCCTCACTAGAGGTTAGCCCCTAGATCTGGGACTTTCTAGCCTCCAGAACCACATGCTAATACATTTTTGTTCATTATAAACTCCTCAGTTGGTGATATTCTGTGACAGAAGCACAAAGTAGACTAAGACATCATCTTTACCTCTACACTCATTGAAAATAAATAAAATCTTTGATTCGAGATCCTGTATTTGGCACATTGCTTTGCATCTAACAATGAACGATAAGTATAAGCGTGTTGAATTAACAGAGGAGTGAATGAATAGCTATCTCTAATACCTGGATGCAACGCTTTAACAAAAGACGGAGGTAGCATATTCTCTAAGGCTCTAGACATATTTATTGATTTTTGAAAATATGCCTATAAATCTTTAGCACATATTTTGCCACAAAATATACAAAAAGGAAAGGCTATATAAACACTAAACTTTGTGGTAAACTTTTTAATATTCATACACAAAAGTCATCACTCAAAGTAAAACATTGCATTTTGCCTAGTTTATTTTATTTAGATAAAGAAAGCAGACTGATTAGATTTATGAGCAGTTAAATGTTTGATTTATACTACTATAAATACTTCCATGCCAACAAAAAGTTTTTCAAACTACAGATGTTAGCAAACTCCCTCCTACCACATTCTAGTTACTATAGATGGAATCTAAATTTGAGGTCTAAATTAGGAGAATACATGTAAGATCCATGCAGCATAATTTAGAACAGGAAGTTATCCTGGTAACCATATATAAGTTGGCGAGCAGCAAGAGAAACAATCGATTTAGGTTCTTATAAAGAAACAGGAAGTATAATTTATGACCTTGAATTCTTTATTGGTTAAGTCCTTCTTCCTGGGTTGGCATTATGATTTTTCAGTTTGTCTTCTTCATTTAAGTCAACTTCTTACAAGTTGGGGGTGGAAGAGAATTTTCGAGAATCTCATCCCATTGTCTTCAAAACTTTTCAGGTGTATTGTATTAGAACTAATAACAGTGATAACCTTTATTCTTTTTTTTAGTTTAATGTACTGGTCCAATCAATAAAGCAATCTGTGGCCTCCTTCAGTCAAACTACAATAAGCCCAAATGACTTTTTAAACACTCCCTATACTCGAAATATTCCAGAAATAACCATTGAGTCAGTAGCAGGATAATGTTATTTACTTTATGTAATTTCCATGAAAAGAAAAAAGTTGAAAGTTGAAAAACAAAATGCTATTTAAATTGTATCTACCATTATTATTCACAATAACTATTAAACCAAAAAATGTTTTAAAGGGAATTTTACATTAATTTAATTGATATAAATGCAAGAAAAGAAAAAGACAAATCAGTCACACTTTATACAGTCCCTGTCAATAATAATCCTGTTCTCCCTAGCTTTGAAAAAAATTTTCCTCACTATCAAACAGTACAATACTTCCATAGCTTCTGACAGTTTTTTGTTAAGAGACATACCTAACATGTTTTTAAGTACTTTAACATCAGTTCTTTGGCATCTGTGATTCCTAGCAACTAATACTTTAATTATTATATGTGATCTAAGGAAGAAAATGCATACTCGGGCAAATTCTACCATTACCAGCAGGAACTCATAATACAAATTAATGGTAGCACATGCCCCTTAGTGGTTAATATAACATTTACAAAAGCTTTTTGTTAACTGTAGCAATATGCTGAAACTTCAGGACCATCTGGAAATAATTCTCCACACAGTCTCAGGAGAAGGCAAGAGTTGTTAGCACAGAATATTTCAAATATTTAGATAACTTTGGATAAAGATAATGTTAGATAAAGTAGTAGGTCATTCTCACAGGAACATGCATACATGCTCTCTAGCTTTCAGAGGTATCCTCAGAAAAGATAGTTCAAAAAACGGGAATTTGAATAGGCCATGCTATTGGGCAGATATTTATTCTCTGCTATGTTGAAGTATACTATAGGGGATTAGAGTATAATGATGTGATAAAAATGAGAGAATTCAGACCAAAAGAAAGAAAGAAACAGGGGAGGAAGGGAGTAAGAAAAAATAATAGTAGATCCTTGGGAAAGTTATGACACATTTTTGCATACAAAAATACGTCATGCCTTTCCAGACAACCCAATAAGAAATACACTTTAAAGATTTAACAAATTTTGAGAGGGTGCCACAGTGCAAATGACTGTAAGAAAGCATATGCCATTTTATTTCTGGAGACTGGGCATTGTAAATAGAAAAACCAAAGACCCTAAACTGGCTAGAATACTGGAAATTTAAGGAACAGAATTAAGGCCAGTGGAACCCAGCAGGAGATTGTGAGTGTGGCCTACCATGTTATCTGAGAAGCAGAGAGAAGCCAGATGAAATGGGGCATTGTACCCGACAATAAGTCATGATTATTTTATTCTGAGTTTAAGGAAAAAGTGTTAGAAAATCATGTGCAATAAAACCATTGACATAAGATGGATTTTCAGGGCCCATCCTGGCTGCTTTGTACAGAACGTGTTTTGTAAGGGTGGAGTTGAAGCTGGAGAAACAGATCACTGCCACTCTTGACGTGAGGGAGAACTTCACGGGAGAGAAGCTTAGAAGACAGGGACAGAATGTGCAGAAGACTGGTAGCAGATGGAGCGGCTATAAGCCATGAATCAGAGTCTCAGCACGTTCTGATGACCAAGGTACACTGAGAAAATGAGAAGTGGGCATGGGATACGGAAGAGGAGTTTTTGGGTGAGGGAGGAAGGGGGAGAAATCAAGAATTCTGCTATGGACAGGTCATATGTGAAGCCTATTCTGGATGGAAATATCAAATACACAGTTGATTATATGATTCTGGATTTTGATGGGATGGGTCAGAGTTGGAATTGTAAATTTAATAGTCATTATATAAAGGTAAAATTTCAATCTAGGAACTAAAGGAGATTACTTAAAAAGATAATACCCTTGCTCACACCTAGCACAAAGAGAAGAGAAAGGGACCTGGAATGAAGCCCTGTGGCCTCCACATTTATGACTTGTTCAAGGTGAGATAATGGCTCATGGTAATGCAAATGGACCCCCATGGTAAGGTCCCAGATTTGCATTCCAAGGCTGCTCTATATATGGCAGATATATCCTTGTCTGTGATCTGGGCTGATTAAAGCTAGGGGGTAGATTGTGGCATGAAGACGCCGTTGGGAGTAATACACACGTTTTCTCTCTCTCTCTCTGAAGAAATAAATATAATACATACATTAAAATATAAATAAATTTTTAAAATATGTCAAATAAATAAAAAAATATAAATAAAGTTAAATAAAAAGACAAAGACTGAGGAAGACAGATCTGAGAGACAGAAAGCTCGTGTGAGCTCATGGCTCAGAATATAACTTCATGGCAGTCCAGAGAAGTACTTCAAGAAGATAGAAGGGGTTATATTGGTCAATTGAATACAGCAAGTTATCGCAAGTCCTTAGAGAAATAACTAAAAGAAACAAAAGGTGTTAAACTGTGACAACCCTAAAACTTAAAAATGTTTCAAGGTATTTCTACCAATAAATCTAAAGTTCAAGGTAAAATAAGCTTTCAATGACATTTTATTGCTTATTTGAAGTGCTGATTCCGTTGTTAACTTTTAATTAATGTATTAAAAAGTCTCTGTGTTAATTTGTTCTAATCATTATGAAATAATTAACATCTTGACTATGACTCAGATTCTGCATGTCTGTATCTATGAAATAAATCATAATTAATGCATGTATTAGATTTGTCTGCATTTTTATGAGTGACCTTATTGCTTCAATAAAACTTTACTGAAATCCCAGCGTAAGTACAAATATAAAATAAAGAAGAAAATTATCATTCAGTAGTTACCTCTCAATAATCTTCCTGCTAAGAGGAACATTTTGTTTCTGAATACATTTATCCATTTAGTTCTACTGATTAAAAGAACATCTAAAATAGCCCATGAAGTCTGAAGTTTTTAAGTTGTATTAAAGGATAAATAAGAAAATGGCTTCAAAAGTAAAATATGCTGCAAATATAAAATGCTTTAAATTGAGCAATCAATTATTATAAATCTAGGACAGTCTCATTTCACTGCACTAGATCAGGTTTGGAATATAATTTATTACCTTAATTTTTACCTGCTTCCTATTTTTTCTGCTACATAAAAGGATCCTCACAGCAGAGACAGGATTAACCTAGTTCCACAATGTCCAACACAGGGAACTTAATAAATGCTTGCTGAATGAACCAATGAATGGCTGGTAATAAAGCGAGGTGGAAGAAAAGCACAAAATTGCTCCCTTCGAAGACTGTAATATTTACAAACACAATGTTTTCAATGGATGCCCAAAATGCAGATATATGTTAGGACTTTACATAAGCAAGAAAGCAAATGTGAACCCAGTAAGTTACTTAAGTGGAGACTGACAAAATAATCACAGATCATGGGACTGGGTGGTAGTGCAATGGTGGGGCTGCTGTACCCTCATAGGAGAGGTCCCTAGTCCTTGTCTTGGAGCCATCAGAGCAGGCAAGTCATGTACGTGAGCTCATGCTCAGGCCAGCTGATGCTGGGGTGAATCATGGCAAAGGAACCTGTCGTGGGTGCGTCCCCCAACTCTCTCTCTCTCATGTAAGAAGCCAATGAAAAAACTTTAAAAAAGTAATAATATTCACCGGCACAAATGATAAAATGGAGAATTTAGGATAAGAAACATTTGGTGTTAGACCAAGAGGTAAAATATGTTATTTTAATGAAAATTTATAAGACTTATTCAGGGAAAAACTGCTTACTTATATGCAGACAAATTAGCAAAATAGTGAGTCTATTCTCCAGGATAAGTCACTCTATTACTATGTATTTATGACAAAGAACGATGACTACCGGATAGTCACAAAGAACATGTACCCATGTCCTGATTCATTCACACATTAGTGAACCCATTTAGGCTTAGACATGATAATAATTACTATGTAAGATAGTTTCAGGGATTAAATAAGATACATCATTTCAAAGCACCCTAGACACTATCAATATTGAAATGCACTGTGTTCCAAATAAAGTAATGATTTTATTTCTGCATTTTGTTTTAATTTTTTGTTAAGGCATTCTTGAGACATGGACTGCTTTGCTCTGCTCTCAGACAGGAATTGTAACCTGAATATCACTATACGTCCCAACACTATAAGGTTATTGTCATTAGATAACATCAAGGTTAGCCAGAAAACTTTGGCTTATATCATAAAGTATGTGTAAAATAAAGAAAATACTATGAAACATTTGAAATGTAGCATACTAGTTATTTAATTACTATTTATTGTGCAAAAATTTTTGAGATATTTTTGCTATAGTGCATGTGCACTTGCCAGAGAGAGAGAGACAGAAAAACAGAAAATGAGAAATAACCCCCGCTGGGGATAGCCACACCACAAACCCTTATCCCAGTCTCCTCTTGGGATCTTGGGCATGCATGAACACATGCCTGGCATGAGTTTTAAGCCACCAGGTCCAGGATTCAAACGGTGGTCACCTATGTGGGAGTCCAACACTTCAATTATATACCACCTGCTGCAAAATATTATAGGAAAATTTACTTGTGTCTGTGTGAGAAGGAGTTGCTAGATATGAGAAAGAATATGGATCATAGAAATAAATCTCAAATGTAAAATGGGATATATTTCCTGTTATTTAAATAGAAATGTAGCTTTTTAGAAAAATTGTAGTTTGTTTTATGCTTAGCTATACTCTTAATAAAATACTTTTTCCTTCCAGTATTTGAGTAGCCAAGACTGTGTTCATTACTCTGTATATATATGTGTTTTTATCATGCTTCTACCATTTATTGTTGATTTTTCAAAAGTTTTTTTCTATGGGGTGCAAGTGCTCTCCAGGGAGACCAAGAGAGACAATGAGAGGATAGGTGAGAAGTCACTCCCTGGGGGCATGGTCAGGCCACAATCCCTTCTCCTCCATTCTCCTCCTGGGATTTTGGGCATGCATGCACGAGTGCCCAGCGTGATTTTCAAGCCACCAGGTCCAGGACATGACCTATGGTTGGCCATGTGGGAGTCCAGTGCCTTAACCATCATACCACCTGCTAGGCCCTAATTACGTTTAAAGTAATGTATAATTCTGAATTTTACTAATCAGATTATAGGTGGCTCTTGAGTAATGTGGGATATGGGTGGTGGGGGCATTGACCCGCTGCACAGTCTAAAACATAAGCTTACCTTTTGCTTTAATGAAAGATAAGACCAGTGTGTGCATGAGAGAGAGAAACCTTCATCAGTGTCTCATCAGTCTTCAGTTTCCTTTCCTCAGACCTCCAGGTCCTCAGCTTCCTGAGTACCCACGTGTGCCTGGCATGTGTTCAAATCAACCAGGGATCAGAACCCACAGTCAACCTGTGACTGCCAGCCTTGCAGGGCACTTATGTTAGCACCATGCCACAGTGGCTGGGCTTGTGCATAAATTTTTAATCCCCCCAAACTTATCTACTAATAGCCTACTATTAACTGGAAGCCTTACCAATAATATAAACAGTCAATTAACATATATATATTCTTCTGATATGTATTCTCACAATAGAGTAAGCTAGAGAAACAAAAACGTTATTAAGAAAATCATAAGAAAGAGAAAAGATATTGACAAAATTGTGTTTTCAATATATTCACTGAAAAAAAATCTGCATATATGTGGACCCATGTGTTCCAAATCTCTGTTGTTCTGAGGTCAAGTATACTGTTTTTAATGATAAAATAGACTTAAAAATATTTACAAATCACCCATTTTATGCTGGGACATACTCGTATTTTGTAGAGAACTTTAAGAACACATGCCATATTTGGGGGTAGATTTAAAGGTAGCCAACATTATTATAACATTATATGAGCTTAATCCCAAATCAGAATAAAGATAAAAATTGCAATTCCAAGTTTGGGTAAATGTGAAATAACTATGGGATGAGATTCTTAGAGCTGAGATGTTCCAGGAGCTAGAATCTGAGCTCATAATGGAATGTAAAGAAGGTGTAAGGAATTCCAGGCCAAGACAGGATATAGCTTTGAAGCAGGAATTTACGAGACTTCTTTGGAAAACTGGGAACATGGCAATCCAATTACGATGCAGAATTCATGGTTGGAAAGACTGCAGGAAATATAGGCTAGGAACAGATTGTTAAGCACTGAATTTCAAACGAAGGTTTTATTGGGTACACTCTATTTTTAAAGAAATTTTTCTAAACATCTTTATCCAATAATGCACTGTTTAGTCAGTGGGTAGGAACAATAGACAGTGAACTTTATTAAACATTAACTTTGATTTTTATTTAATCTGAGGGAAAAATCAATCAACCTACAAAGAGTGAGAAACAAACACACTTTAAATTTTTCAAAAAAAATTTTTAATATTCAATGTGAGTTTAAGTATTTATTTCATATTGTGGGTCAAAACTTATGTAGGTGTCTTTTTTTTGTTTGTTTGTTTTTGGTTTTTTGAGAGATTTTTGGTATAGTAGGGCATGTGTGCTCCCCAGAGAGACAGAAAGCAAGAAATCATCTCCCAGGTATGGCCATGCTGTGATCCCTTCTGCTCCATTTTCCACTCGAGATTTTGGGCAAAAATGCACATGTGCCCGGAGTGAGTTTCACGTTGCTGGATCTAGAACCTGATCCGTAGTTGGCCACATGGGAGTCCAGTGCCTTAACCACTACTCTACTTGCTGGCCCTATATGTAGGCTTTTTAAAGGCATCCCGTAATTGTGGCAGAAATGTTTTAAACATTGACAAAAGCTTGCTGAATAGTTCTGCGTATTTGAGAAAGTTTTGCTACGCAGTAATTTGTTAGCTCAAGGTTAAAGATGGCTTGTGGACCAACAATATTCCAACCTAAAGACCTGCCCTATTATTAAAAAATAAACTGAAGGCAAGTGATAGATAGAATACCTCTACTACTCTTTCCAGTTAATATTCTATTTCAATAACAATGTCATTTTTTTTAGTTTTAAAAAAATTGAATCTGCCAAAGATGCCAAAAATATGGTACATTTCATGATTAAATCAAAACTATGATATCAAAATTCAATAAGGCGATATTAAAACTGCAGAAGTCAGTTATCTCCACATTCTAGGGTTCTTGAAAATATTTCTCAGACTGAAAAGGGCAGGAAAGAAAAATCACTCATATGGTCAGTGAATAAAAAGGGGAAAAATGACTGAATGAATATAGCTTAACTCTTAGAACAGGCTTGAAGAGAGGCACTATTTGTGAAATATAAAGTGTAAACCAAACGATATTAAATTCTATTTACATTTTATAGAAGAGCAAGACATTTATAATTTAATGACACTGTCCGGGAATATCTGTATGTTCAGATATTTAACTGGTAAAATAATAATAGAAACATGTGATTCATTTACAGGATTTCAAAACTAGAAGAATTACTCCTAGGGCAAGCAGGTGGCATGGTGGTTAGGGCGATGGACTCCCACATGGCCGACTCCAGTAAGAGTTGGGGACCCTGAGGCTTGAAAATCACACCAGGTTTGTGTGTGTGTGTGTGCACGTGTGCACAAAATCCAGGAGGAGAATGGAGGAGAGGGGGTTGTGGAGTGGCCACCCAACTCCCTAAGGGGTGATTTCTCATTTTCCCTCTATCTCTCTACTCACTGGTGAGTGCCTGTGCTCTATGACAAAAAAACTTAAAAATAAAAAAAACAAATAAATAAATAAGAATTACTACTGATGAGATTTTTCAGCTGTTGTTAAATTAGACCAAGAATTCCCATAATTTGCTTAGGGAATTGGGAATCTCTTTCAGATCTTGTTGTCCTTCTCACCATGGCCTGAAGTATTGCAGATGGAATTCCATGCCTCTATTGAAATAAATGCATGGAATGTCTTCCAAAGACCTATTTCTGTTTAGAAGAACGTTCTACAGGAAAAGAAATTCTCAAAATTGGAGAAATACCATTCAGATGGGATTAAGCAAATTTGGTAGAAGAAGGGATATCTGTCTCTAAGAGGTAATGCTAAAATTAAAATGTAAACTAATCTTAGCTAAAATTAAAACTTATTTTAAAATCACATTTAAGAAGTTCTATAATGTATTCATATGCTCTCAAAGTGTAATCCCGATACGAATTTTTTAATCATTATTTTGAAAGCCTTCATTAATGTTAGTACCCAAAAATAACCATTATTGGGAACCAGCAGTTAGCGTAATGGCTATGTCACTGGACTCCCACGTAGTCGACCGCGGTTTGCGTCCTGGACCCGGTGGCTTAAAACTCACGCCGGGCGCGTGTGCGTGCGTGCCCAGGATCCCAAGAGGAGAATGGAGGAGAAGGGATTGCGGCGTGACCATCCCCCCTGGGGGGTGATTTCTCGGTTTCTGTCTCTCTGTCTCTCTCTCTCTCTGTCTGGCGAGCGCACGCGCCCTATAGCGAAAAACCTCTCCAAAAATAAAAAAAATAAAAAAAACCATTATTTTTCTTTCAATTTGATTTTTAAAAATGAAAGAAAAATTGATATCAAAGATAAACTAGAATACTTTAGTATATGGCTATCATATATAAAGGATATTTGGAAATGGGATTTATATATGATGCTTCTCAAAATGTAACTAAAGTGATTCAGTTATGTGAAGTTGTACATGTTAATTATATAGGCATTTCTAATTATTTTTAATGGAAGTCAGCTAGTCATTAAGTTACAAAGAGTTTTTATATTTTCCCCCAGTGTCCTATATCCATTTTCATTTTCTTTATTTCAGAGAGGAAATTATTGTTCTCTATTTCTCTTTCTACACAATCCTCTATTTTCTAAACCTAACTGAAAAGGAAGACTATTAACACATTCTCTACTCTCCTCTCTTGGGAATTTTCTCAACAATAGGATATTCCTTTTATCATCTGTAACTCTGTTGTTTTAAAACATAAACTGCGCCCAAGTACAGAGGTCAGATTCTCTTAGTCTATAAAGGCTTCCTGAAACAATCAAACCATTGCCTTTAACACAAGAGGGAAGAGTTTGACAATTTCAAGTCCAAATTAAGCCCTATGCTTTTATGGCTCTGATGGAATCTCTCGGGAAAAGGGTGAACTGAGATGAACATATTAAAATAAAAAGACAATAACTGATATGTACTTAATATCATGAAGGTCACATTAGCTCTGTATAGACTCTCTCTCCAAAGCTTCACAACAATCTCCATGAAAAAAGTAGGGCATGGCGTTAAAATCCAGATTTTGTAGGCAGGAAGCTAAGGCACCAGCAATTGAAATGTCTGCCCAAATGCCAACAGCTCTTCCATGGCAGACCCAGGATGTAAACTCCTGTATTCTGACTCTGGAGCTGATGTTCTTTTGGCCAGCTCTCTCACCCTCATTTTTATGCGATGAATTTAGTGGAAATTTCTCTCTGTTGACCACAGCAACAATGACAGCATAAAGGGTGGAAGAGGAGAAGAAACTTTAAAGATCTATTAAAGTGCAAATGAATGACAAAGGATCCAGATTGTGAGCAAAATTTTATGCATATGGAGAAATTAGAAATTATTCAGGGACATAAATTAATATTAATAGCAACACTTTTCATTTGGATGGGATTCTGCAATTTTCAAGGCATTTTACATACGTTATCCCATTTATATTGCATTTAGGAACAATTCAGTAAATGCTAGTTATATATATAAACTAGAAATCAGTAAATTTGAGGACTGAAGATTATACTCTCCTGGAGAAAAATAGTATTAGCCATTCTATACATAAACCACTTCGCATAAATCCTTACTCATTAATTTAGCATAACCTCTACTGAAAGTGTATACAATACTTACATTTTTTTATCTCTTTTCTGATTTTCAAAGGAGACATGTTTTTTTTTTTTTTTTTTTTGGAGAGGTTTTTTTTTGCTGTAGGGCGCGTGCGCTCGCCAGACAGACAGAGAGAGACAGAGAGACAGAAAGCGAGAAATCACCCCCCAGGGGGGATGGTCACGCCGCAATCCCTTCTCCTCCATTCTCCTCTCAGGATCTTGGGCACGCACGCACACGCACCCGGCGTGAGTTTAAGCCACCGGGTCCGAGACGCGAGACTACTCAGACATAGCCATTTAACTGCTGGTCCCCCAAAGGAAATGTGAGCCTCTAATAAGTTTAATAAGTTTTTTTTTTTTCCCCTTTCAAACTAGTGAATGATCCAAGCTTATCGGAAAGGCCAATTAGGGGAAGCAGATGGCAAAACGGTTATGTTGTTGGACTCCCATGTAGTCGACCACGATTCGAGTCTCAGACCTAGTGGTTTAAAATGCAGGGTGGGCATGTGTGCATGTGTACCCCAAATCCTGAGAGGAAAATGGAGGAGAAGGAATTGCTGCATGGCCATCTCCCTCAGGCGTAACGTTTTGCTTTCTGTCTCTCTGTCTCTCCGGTGAGTGCACATGCTCTATAGCAAAAATATCTCTAAAAATAAAAAGGCCAATTAGTATGGCTTAGTCTCATAAGAAATTAAAAGAATTGACTATGTATCTAAAACTATATCATATTTAAATTTGTGATGTGCTATATATTTGAAGAATATAAAAGGGTTAATAACTATAGGTTGTTGTTATTTTAATTAGGAAATTGTGAACTGCCAATATTTAAGTTTAAAGTTAAACCTTAAAATATTTTACAGTTTGCCATTGACAAAAGAATGAACTCTAGCCCATCCTAAATTTAAATTAGAAATAATATTCACATCCAAAAGAACTTTGATTTGATCAAGGGACATAAATATTTGACACTAAATGACAATCGTGGACAAGTATAACAAGAAATGGATATTTGTACTTTGAAATAAAAATCCAGATTGACATATGTTATGAATAGCATCTAAGAAAGATTAAATCATTCAACTCATGTTTACTTCACAAACTTTTCAAATTATTTAACTTATGCTTACTTTACAAGCTCTATTATTAGTAAGCTTTAAGGAAGACCTTGCTGAGCCAGCCACATAGCATAGTAGTAAACGGAGTGGGATCACACACGGCTAAACACAGTTCAAATCTCAGCTCCACTGGTTCAAAAAACATGTTGGGCATGGGCACCCCAAATCCCAATAGGATGGAGAAGTGGAGGAGAAGGGATTGGGGCCTGACCCACACTCCAGTGGGGGTCGGGTTCCTCTCTTCTCTCTCTCTCATATATGCAGTCTCTTTGTCTCTATCTGCCAAGTACACAAGCCCTCTGGCAATTCAAAAAAAAAAAAAAAAAGGCCCCTGTTTACTTAATGATCATTCATTTGGTATTTATTTAGCAAACACCATGGATCAATTACTATGCTGGTCCTGGAGGTGTAGAGATAAAGAAGACATGGACCATACTCAGGTAGAAATCACTAATGGATTCCCACATGTGTACACAAATTCTAAGACTTAATATAATAAGTATAATATGATATAAAAGGCACACATGAAAAAAATACTAATTGATATTTTCCATATATTCATTAACTACTCAACCATTTATTTATTATTTAAATAGGTATTTATGAGCAATATAATTACATAAAAGAAAGTGAAGTGCAACAATGGAAAAAAAAAAAAAACTACAAAATCTATTTCTGAGATGGCCCTGCAGACTAGTGATTACAAAAGCCAGATCCTGCATAGCTGATTCAAGGGCTTGAACTCTGGATCTTGTAGCTTGAAAAACCACAAGTGCTTATACACGCCTACCCAAGTTCTCAAAAGGATGGAGAAATAGAGAAGTGGGGAATGTGGTGTAACCACATCCATTGGAGGGTACTTTTTTCTCTTTGTCTCTGTCTCTTTGGTGAGCACACATGCCCTCTGCCAAAAAAAAAAAAAAAAAAAAGAAAAAGACTCACTTCATTTTTTTTTTCAGTCTTTTAAATATATGCATTTTACTGTGACCTATATTTTTTTTAAGTTTATGATACAGGGCACATGCACTTCCTGGAGAGAAGAAACAGAGAGAAAAAAGTTAGAAATCACCTCCCAGGACAGATGGACAGGCTCTAATCCCTTCTCCTCTATTCTCCTCTTGGGATTTTGAGCATACACGCATACACACCCAGTGTGTTTTTAAGCCTCCAGGTTCAGGACTTGAACTGTGGTTGACAACATCAGAGTCTGGCACCTTAACTACCACTCTATCTCCTGGCCCCGTGATCTAAATTTTAATTACTTCCTCATAAGCATTTTCATATAACCCTACATAATTAACTCATGAGCCTTTAAACAACTACATAATACTCCACCCAGTGAGCAGATGCATCATAATGGTGGGATAGTGCCAGGCCAGCTTCCAAATCTGAGACCTGGGTTTTAGGTATTCAGACTAGCTCGGCCACTTCACTGCTCTGTTTTCTTAAAGTGGAGTAATAATAAATGACTTTAAGGATTTTCAAGCACTAGAGACTATTAATTTATGAAGCACCTATGACAGACCCTGCTATTGCTTATAATTCACTTAATGTTGTAAAATGGGGTTACAATACTTAGAATAATTGTTCTTTTGAATTGTTTACATAGCTCTTTCCACAATTTTGTCTAGCACTCATATTTAACCCTCAGTTGCTGATTTTCTAACCTCAAATCAGAAATATATCATATTAATTATGTTGGGTAAAGGAAAGCTCATTCAGGAGGCTATATACAAAGGCACACTTAAAATGAAATTAAGCTTAAAATTAAAATATTTCCCCTTGACTGGTTGATAAATGTTAGATAAAATAAAAAAGAATCCATCTTTTCTTAAAAATCAACTGAGGGAACCAGCAGTTAGCGTGATGGCTATGTCGCTGGACTCCCACGTAGTCGACCGCGGTTCGCGTCTCGGACCCGGTGGCTTACAGCTCAAAGATCCCGAGAGGAGAATGGAGGAGAAGGGATTGCGGCGTGACCATCCCCCCTGGGGGGTGATTTCTCGCTTTCTGTCTCTAGGTCTCTCTCTGTCTGTCTCTATAGCGAAAAACTTCTCCAAAAAAAAAATCAACTGAGATACTCTTGTCAAAGGCCTCAAATAGTTGAAAAATGCACATGACTATCAGCTAATGCTAACACATAATTATGGGATTTTCTTTCTTCACTGATTGGTTGTATCCCAAACTTTGAGCCAGCCTATACATGTTTGCAAAATTTAAATAATACAGTGGAAAACCCCTTTTGTTATATCATTTCATTCCTTGGAAAATATTTTCATATTGGAAAATATAACTTAAAAAATTAGTTTCCTTTATTCATGATAGAGCATGTGCATACACAAATGAGAGAGAGAAGAAGACAGAGAGAGAGGAGAGAGAGGTGAGCACCCTCACAAGGTCTGGTCGCAAATCCCCTTCCTCCAGTTCACCAGTGCATCCAATCTTGGGCTGATGTTTCAGGATGACCAGACCTGAAATAGCAATGGTGGGATTCACATGGTGGCCACCATGTGGGACACAGCTTTCCTTAGGCACACTACCACTGTGCCATGGGGTATTTTATTTTGGGGGAGTCATGTATCATTATAACTGAATTCTAATTTAGTCTTTAAATATTGTACTTTGGAGTTGATTTTTGTGACATGCCATATAAAACTCTAAGGTCGGGCAAGACACATATAATTGCTACTTCACTGGCTGCTATTTTGCTATTTTTTGCAAGAGCAAATCTACTGTCCTAGAAAAAAAGCATGATTTTCACGCTAAGAGAAAAAAATAATGTACATGTACAACATTCTCCACTCAGTCTTTGGATCATGGAACCTCTTTTCCCTCATGGAACTGGAGGCAAACAAAAGTTTATCAAATTTCTGGTGAAATACAAACTCAATTAAGGAAACTATTTTAAGATACAGAGTTTTAGGAACCACCATCTGGTGTGGTCGTTGAGGAGCTAGACTTCCACACGGTGGACCACAGTTCAAGTCCTGGCTTGGTTTTTCACTTTCCCTGTCTCTGTCTCTCTCTGGTCAAATTAAAAAATAATGATAATAAGCAAATTTAAATAAATAATTCTTTTTGAAAAGATATGTAATTTTAAAATCTACTTCTTATTCTAGGACAGATCTCATTTATTATGTTACATCCAATTTGATAAAAAAAAAAAAAATTCCAGTGATTCTTAGAGTTAAAAGTAGGAGCAATAGTCCAGATGCAATAGGCAGGGGTTGAAAAGTTGGCTTGATATCCTTTGACAGCTGAGGACCTGGTCACTGTTCTCTTTAGGAATTTTTTGCAGACCAACAAACCACTCAACCTCTGCCTTCTCTTTATAAATACTTCCCACTGGCTACAGAGGAAGGCCAGACAAGACTTTTGGCTTCATTATTGTTGAGAGTATTCTCAGGGCCTGATTCTATGCTAGTAGCCTCTACTTCCACGGGAAACCCCAGTGATCTTCTGGGAGCAGAGGCAAGGGCAGGCGGCATGCCTGCTCTCTTTGGAAACCTCATTCCCATGTACTTTTCATGCAATCAATCATGAAGAAAAGGTCAACAGACAGCTTTCAGATAACTGATTCACTTAAACTGCCATTGATCTGGCCAGAGAAGTGAACTTGTGGGGAGATAAAGGAGGAGCACAGGAAAGCTAAACCCCTCTCAGACCCCTTAGAAGGAGACTCAACACACTTCAGTGCATTCCTGCTCCTCATCACAGGCATTTGCCAAGGCGACTAAGGTAAGTTTACATTGACATCTGGTGAGAAGCTGGTGGTATGTGTGTGCACACGTGAAAGTTGGAGGCATTGAGGAAGAAAAATCAGCAGTGAGAGGATAGCCGTTCACTGTGGAGATTAACAAAACGAGACAGGGGCTTGTTTCAGAAAGGTTAATTGGCTATCTTGTATGCCATTGATTGCAGACCGAATTCCAAGGAACAGAAAGCACATCAAGATGAATCTCTCCATCCTTTGAACACCTAATACTTTAGAGGATGAACTAAAGGCAGTCTGTGAAGTCTGCTGACATAAAAACTTAGTATAAATTGTATAAGCGCTGAAGCTTTATTTTACATTGGGAGTGGCCAATCCTCTAACACTTAGTTCATAGATAAGCTGTATTAGTTTCTTCAAAATAGAAAATAAATTTAATTTCCATTTTGGTCTCATTCTTAGCACCTTGTCATGCCACAAAGAATATTAGTGAGAGGCTTTCTAGTTTCAAAGGAGTTTAGAGGCCTACAAACCTTAATGCTACCTATTTAGTTTCCTTCCAGAACAATAAATTCCATGAGAACAGGTACTGTAATTGTTTTCTTCACTATAATGACCCTAATGCACAATGGCTGATCCATATTAAGTCCAAAATAAATGGTTAATGAATAGCTAGACCCCAAAGAACATGACCTATTAGAGCCATATTAATAAGTTTTTCCTAAACTTTCTATACATATTTCATTGATCATGTTTCTAAGAGTTACTTTTGATTTGGCATAGAAATAAAATAAAGACCCTTGATCCAAGGTTCCTTAGTTGTATAAACAACAACTTGTTCTTATTTTGATTAAGGAGAGCCATTATATGTTCTTCCTTAAGCTATTAGTTTGCTAGGAACATGCTGTAATTTATAAGTTCTATCAAAACTTCCCTAATGAAATGAATAGGAAATTAATTCAGTCAGGCAGAAAGTTCTTTTAGCTAATAGTTTTTAGCACTTTCATCCTGAAAATACTAGAAAGCAATTTTCATTTACTAGTTATTTAAGAAGGAAAGTTCCAGTCCTACTGATATCATACCTTGACTGGATTTATGTATAATATGAAATATTCTTTTTATTTTTAGAGAGAGATTTTTGCTATAGGGCATGTATGCTTGCCAGAGAGACAGAGAGAGAAAGATCAACAGAAAGCAAGAAATCACTCCCCAGGGTGGGGTGGCCACACCACAAACTCTATGTGAGTTTTAAGCTGCCAGGTCCAGGACTCAAACCGTGGTTAACCACTTGGGAGTCCAGTGACATAATCACTGCACCATCTGCTGGTCCCAAAGTATGATATAGTCTTTCCCTCGAGCAAAGCACATCCTATACCATGGAAAAATAAATGTGCCAGTCTTCTAACATCAGCTATTATAAAGAGCACTATATGATTATTAGAAGAGAAATTCCTAGAATAATACCATTTCTTATGTGTTAATACATGTTTGTAGAATTAGGAAATTTGATCTACAGTTCAAACATCATTCCCTCATGTAAAAGAAGAGGTCCAGGTCTAATTTTGCCTCAAATGTATAGCAACAAATTAATGTTCTTGTTTTAGTTCTTTAGCACTTTATGTTTACAATACTGAAACATGATAATGCAATTAAATTTTACTTCTTTCTTTTCCCATTATAAGAGAGAGAATGGGAGGAAAAAAAGAGAAAGATCAATAGTTTATGTTTTGTTTTGTTTATAAGCCAAAGAATGCATTGTACTTGCCAGAGGGAAACAGAGAAGATGGGGGAGTTCGGGGAGTTGCATCCCCAAGGAGTGTGGTCATGTCACAATCCCTTCTCCATCTGTCAGGATTTTGGATACAAACACACATGGACCCAATGTATTTTTCAAGTCATTGGGGCAGGGATTTGAACCACGTGGTTGGCCATGTGGGATAAAGCTCCCTGAGATAGTTATTTTTCATAGGCTCTCACTGTGTCACAATCCTGCCTCAGCCTGCCAACTAACTAGGACTACAGGCAAGTACAACCATACCCAGCATATTCAAGTCAGCCAGGAAACCAAACTTAGGCTTCTTGTGTCACTTGCAGTCTTCCAAGCAGTGATGCTACCTATGTGTCATTGTGTCTGGGACAAATTCTCCTTTGTGGACTTCTGTACTTTAAAAGAATGAACTAGGGCTGACCCAATAGCATAGCAGTTAGGTACTGTACACAGGGAGCCAGATACCGCATGGTTGACGTGGTTCAAATCCTGGCCCCAGTGGCTTTGAAAAGTAGGTTGGGCATGTGTGCATGCATGCCCAAAATTCTTCCAGCACATAGAAACAGAGGAAAAAGGATTGCCATATGATTATTCCCCACTGGGAGTGCTTTCTCTCTCTGACTATGGTGAATGCATGTGCCTTCTGGCAATTAAAAAAATAATAATAAAAAGGATTAGCTAGAGGCATTTTCCATTGGCTTAGAGTTCTGAATTAGACTATGATTGAAGGCTTTTATCATCAGTGACAAATTTTCACTAAATACTGAATTTATATATAATTTTACTATTAATTTATAAAAGTTGTCTGGAGTTTGCTAAGAAGGCTAACAACCCACATTTGCAATACATTTTTTGTTACTAATTAGTTTAACAATGCTTTCATAGAGGAAAGGTCATTTTCCACCTAACAAATATTAGCATTATCACATGCTAATTGGTGCAGAAATCTCAATCACGGTGGCTAAATTAATAAATTTTTTGCCTCTTAATACATATGTATGGATTAGATGCTGAAACTATTTTTGAAGTGGAAGAATTTAAAAAAATAACAAACCATAACTTGTCCAACTATAAGGGCAAATGCAAGAATTCTAGGAACATGTATAAGACTAAGAATTCTTTGATCTATTATATAGAGTCATCAGAAAAGTTCTGACACATTTTTGCATGGAAAAATACATTATGACTTTTCCAATGACCCAATCATTCCTTTTTTCAGTATTTGGTTTTGAAACAGTTTTTAAGTTCACATCTAATACTACCTTTGAAAATATTTTCACAGTAGTGACTCTCCCATCTAAAATAGTTTTTGAATTATATATGCATAAACATACATGCACATATGAAATAAAAACATACATACACACACACACATATATATATATACTATATATATATATATATATATATATATATATATGTATGTATACATACACCCAAACTTATTTCTTCATATGTTGGAAGTAATTATTTTTCACTTAGAAGGCTGTAATCATGAAGCTACAGTAAGAAGAAAGAGGAGATTTATTTTCCTTTAGTCTTATTTTGACAAATCAGGCTTCGAAAAAGTGGCCACTGTTCTATTTCTTCAAAACTGTGGTCCATTAGTTGAGGAATACCTTATGTTTTAAAATTCTTACCAGGGCTGTGTGTTCATACTTCATCACCAGTTTTGATGGGAGAAGTAAATGAGCATTTGCACTCAGCCTTTTAATGAAGAACACATTACTGGTCCTAGAATGATTGGTTGTTTTACTACACTGAATTTGACTCAGCCCCGATCGTCTTGTAAAAACTGGATTTAAAACTTTATTAGGAGTGTAACAAAAAATAATTCTCATATAAACATTTTCTTGACTAACACATGATTATAGATATTTTGTGCTGGACTTTTGCTTAATCAGATCAGTTATATACAACACGCCGAGCTCAGCACAGGCTGGGCTGAACATGTGGCAAGCATGCAGTACATGCCATTACCACTTTCATCATTATTAACAATGAAAATAGACATCATGTATGAAAAACACCATAACATTAGCCTCCATAACTTTCTTTTAGGACAAAACAAAGATTTTAGTTCAGGCTATTTTGGATATTATAGTGGTATTATTACCAGAATCTTTAAAATTTCTGTCCTACAAAGATTCCCACCCCTCTTATAGCCAATATTTTTCACATGATGTTATCCTGGACTGTGACTAGCTTTACATTCCCTCTTTCTTCGTTAAAAAACTACTCTTTTGTCTTTCATTTACATGTTCTACATGTAGTCCACATCTTAATTTTTTACTCAGCAAAAATATTTAGTTCCTTTGTCATCTATTTTCTTCAGGTTTGAAACTATTGATCACTATGCTTTTTTTCCTTTTGTAATATTAATAGGTTGACATTCATTTTGACTTTTGCTGTAATTTATTGACTTTTAGAGTCAATGGACATAATTACTCAAAAATAACACACTCAGCTTCTTTATTTTATATGGTTTGGCTACCATCAGGGCACAAACATTGTCAAAATTATTGAAGAGCTGAAATCAAACGAAATAAAAACTTCAACTTTATTAAAAGCCATAAAGTAATAGAAGTGTAACCAATGTGATTTACGTAATTCTGATTCATTATATTTCTGAACTTTTACTTGAAGAATAAGCAAAACCATCTAACTAATTCCAGAAAAGCACAAAATGACATGAGCCCTGTCCAATCCTCCAAATTCTTCACTGTCATCAGTCATTGAACACTACTGTCACCCTCACCCTAGTTCCCTTATACTCTGTGGAAATGTTTCATGATTATCCTAAATACCACCAAACAAATTCCGTTTCAGAAACTGTGGTATTTTCTTCTCTTTCACTGCAATCCCTAATTATCACTTCACGTCAGCCTAAAAGGAACTCTAATTTGTGTCATTAATCAGTCACCACTATCTAATATCAAGAACCCTGAAAACTTATTTCCTACAGTTTTTGCAATGTACGATTTTTATCGTTAACGCCATTTACATGAGCTCGTAAGAAAAGACTTCTGTTTTTGAAGTCCCACAGACATTTTCTATGAAATAATGAACATTCAATGCATGGTAATATAAGATAGAGCTTCCTGGTCTTCAGATCCTTTGAAGAGGTTTTCCATTTTTTTCTGCCTTCGAATACTTTGAAGAACAGGCTTCTTCCCCCTTTTTACTGCCAATGGCACTGCCCTCAGAACAAACTCACCCACCACACAGTTCTAAAGGAAGTGAAAAATGAAGCAAACACCACAAGAATTTCTTTAGCCTCCTGCCTTCAAATCCCCAGTTGTCCATTTTGGGCACCTATTATTTCCTGTTGATCCAGCTTAGCGGAAAATAAATATAAATAACACATACATTTGTCACAAGAATCATACCGTTGTAAACCTAACTTCTTCATAGTACTCTTGAAAAAAATGGGCAGGAATTAAAACCATGACTATGGTATTGAATAATTTAGGTAGTATTTCATTTCTGATTTCGTCTATTATTTAAAGGCAAGTCTGAAATTTTTAAAAGTTGGAGAGAAACATTACTTGGAGTCTACAAACATAGTAACAAGACAGAGCTATGGGCTCAGAAGGGGGGAAAAAAACTGCTCACATGTTTCAATAGGGGTGAAAGATTAACCCTTGTGCCAAAATCAAATTAACAGCTCTTTTAAAAAAAGGTTTTTTTGCAAAGGTATTACATATGCATATCTGGGTGCATATCCTCAGTTATATGAACCATTGACTAATGCATTTGCCTTATGATATCACACATTCCAGTTTAAACTTGGGGGTGGTCTGTTTTATAATATTTATGATCTTTTCATATTACCTCATTTTAATTTTTATAAAATTATTTTACAACGAAAGGTTTCTATTGTTTTAAAATTATTCCAATTGAATCACAGGCTTAGCTTATTAACTCAAATATTGCTGATACTCTTAAAAAATAAAAATGACAATGCTGGATATGACAGAGCATCCAAGAGAAAGTACACAAATACTTCTTCATTTCAGAATTTTGCTTCCTGCTTCGACTGTTCCATTATCAGAATGTGACTTTAATGACTCATTAACAGAGAAGAGTTTATCGATTAAGAACAGTAGCAAATGGACAACCTACAGCCCCCGAAGTGTAACCACCCTGGTACAGGTCAATAGAACGAAGCAAACAAGAGGCCAATTCAAAAGTTCCTGCCCAATTTCCTTCCACAGCCAGGTCTTTATGAGCAAGCAGTCATGGAAAAGATCCTAGAAAAATAAACTGTGGAAACATTTCAGCAACTTAATTGAGATTTTGCAGGGCTCTCAAAGCCGTCATTGTTGTAGCCCACTCTCATCAAAGACCGTGATTCAGCTTTAGAAATGGTGCTATTCAAACCTTACCGTATTAGCCATATATCTTAGGAATTTACTTCCTAATTATGCAGTATGCCTTATAAACACGTTTTTTGTTCTGTCATTGGGTGACATAATATTTTAAGCAAGTAAGGCAAATTGGTCTGATCATTAGTTTGAAACGTTCTTCCTCAACACTTGTCAGATTTAGGTTGTGGGAGCACATGGCATTTTTGTTCTGGAAACTTTAATGATCTTCAAATGAATTTATCACTTGCTGTACTACCAGGGAGAAAAGATGTCTCCGTACAGCCTTGTATTCGACAGTGAGGCTGCCGCCTCTCAATGTGGAATACGGGGGACGCTGAAAAGGCAAATACCATAGTTTCTGCAAGAAGTGAGAAACTATGTCTTCTGGAAACAGTAACAGTAAGGTCCCAACTTTGATCTTATCTCTGTTGCTGAGGAAATCCAAGAGCAGATTCAAAGAAAGAAGACTGAACTCATTTTGAGAATGATGAGCAACTCTCAAGTACTCTTTTCTTGGGGGTGCTGTGAGCAGGCTAAGACAGCAGTCCTCAGCCTCTCTGGCACCAAGGACTGGTTTCATGGAAGACAATTTTTCCACAAGCAGGCAGGGGAAGGGGGAGGTGGCTTCAGGATGATTCAAGTGCATGACATTTATTGTACACTTTATTTCCATTATTATGCCATTGTGATATATAATGAAATCATTATACAACTCACCATAGTACGGAATCAGTGGGAACCCTGAGCTTATTTTCTTGCAACTGGCCAGTCCCACAGCACTGCCTATGAGAATCTAATGCTGCCCTGATCTGACAGAGGCAGAGTCTGGGTGGTAATGTGAGTGGTGGGCAGTGGTTGTAAATACAGATGAAGCTTTGCCCACTCACCCAGGGCTTACCTCCTGCCATGTGACCTGGTTCCTAACAGGCTATAAATCGGCACTAGTCCATGGCCCAGGGATTGGGGACTACCGGACTAAACAATTAAAAAAAAGAAAACTCATGTTTTTTGTTTTTGAGACCAGCAGTGGGCATAATGGCTGTGACGCTGGACTCCCATGTAGTCGACTGCAGTTTGAGTCCCGGACCCGGTGGCTTAAACTCATGTGGGGCACATGTGCGTGTGTGCCCAAGATCCCAAGAGGAGAATGGAAGAGAAGGGATGGTGGCATAGCTGTCCCCCCTGGGAGGGGGGTGATTTCTCGCTTTCTAACTCTCTGTCTCTCTGTCTTTCTGGCAAGCACACACGCCCTATAACAACAACCTCTCCCCCCACCCAAAAAAATCATGTTTTTTGTTTTTAATTTTGCTACAGGGTGCATATGTTCGCTGAAGAGAGAGAGAAAGGCAGAGAAGCAAAGAGAGGAAAAATGAGAAATCACTCCCCACCCCACCCCCACCCAGAGAGGATGGCCATGCCACAATCCCTTTTTCTATAGTCTCTTCTTGGGATTTTGGGCATGCATTGCATGCATCCATCATGACTTTCAAACTGCTAGGTCCAGGAGGCAAACTACATAGTCAGCTATGTAGCATCCATCCACTTCAACACCACACCATTGGCTGGTTCAAAAAAAAAAAACAACAACATATTTTTAAAATTTACTTCATCTATCTATCTAACTTTTATTTTCATTATAAGTTCAACTTATTCTATTTTTTAAGAGAAAGATTTTTTTCTATAGGGCACACGTGCTCACTGGAGAGACAGAAAGCGAGAAATCACTCCTCAGGGGGAATGATCACAACAAAATCCCTTCTCTGTTCTCCTCTTGGGATTTTGGGTATGCGTGCACACATGCCCAACATGAGTTTTAAGCCACTGGGTCTGAGACTCAAACTGCAGTCAACTACATGGGAGTCCAGAGATGTAATCATTACACCATCTGCTGGTCCTGAATTCATCTTATTCTTAACAAGTGATACAGTTTGTTTTTGCAACCTTCCCAGGAAATAGACAAAGTAGACAAGCTTCTATATATTACTTGAAAATGATCAAGTTTTTTGATAGTAACATCACTAGGTAGCTATAGCTATTTAATGCTGGGGCAATACGTTCAGAGAAGAGTTCTATGACAGTATTTGTATTTAGGATGTTGTTTTTAACTGCCTCAGGTGCGTAATTATCATAATTTGCTACATTTGACTGATGCCCAAGAGTATAGCGCATTCCAGTGAAAATATGTCACCAAACCACAAACTCGACCTGGTGGGTTTGGCCTTAGGTGATAGTGATGTTAAGCATAATACTGGGTAGTAAGTTATCCTGTCACTCACACATTTTAAAGTTGCTATTTTGAATGACCTTTAATGTAATAACATATTATGTGTTATTTCACATTTTAAAAAATCTAGTATGCTGAGTAAGGATTATTGCTACAGAGAGAAGACCTAGAAAAATGACTATGTAGTTGGGCTAGACAGATGGTAAATCTGGGAAAACTTAATCAGTAACCACCTCAGCAAGCTGGGATTGTTAAATGCTGTACCGCGTTAAGAATAAGAATAAACTAGAATAAAATGCTTTCTTATGATTATGGCAATGACAGAATCTGGGATATATCTTGTTACAGTCATAGTCTTGTAATGCCTTCACTCTGACTTTGAGAGTAAGTATATTAATAAATATAACATAAACAAAGTATATGAGTGACATCTCAATAAATGGTATGTATGTACATGTACATACAAAAACACAAATATATACTAGCTGATTAGACAGTGTACTCTAAACAACCTGAGAATCATGATTTTATTTTGAAGCACAGAGTAAGAACTCAATAAATATTTAGGAACTTAATAAATGGGTTACATTTTTTGGTTTTCAAAGTTTTTATCCTCATGAACCTGAGACCTTCAAATGTACTTTTTAAAAAGATTGGCAAGTACTCACTTTTATTTCTTCTCTGACATAATATATTTTAAACATCTATCTATCTATCTATCTATATCTATCTATCTATTTGTTGTGATTTTCATGCTGCCAGGTCCAGGACTTGAACTGTGGTTGGCCATGCAGGAATCCTACCCTCCAACCAATACCTGCTGGTCCCATGATCTACCATACTGAGAAAACTGATTAACAGATACAAAGGAAAATGATTATTTAAACTGACCAGGAAAAAATGAGCTAATGATACGTCAGTAGGATAGAACAAATGACAGCTGGTAACTCTGGTTGACTTACTAAATTCTTCCTAATGACAGCTGAACAGCCCAACCTGATGCAATGGCTTAACTACTGCTCCCACTTTCTGGCCGTCTTTTCACTTTGTCTTCTTTAAGAAAATTGGTTATCATCACTTTAAACGTGTTTTTCCATGTAGGCTCTATGACATTACAACACCTCTTTCCTAAATATTCTTAGTTCTCTTCTCTGATTTTTCCTTTTCTCACACTTGTAACACTGGCAGATAGACCTCAAGACCCCTTCTCTAGCCTCAGCTGTTCTATCTCATCCTTCGCCTTAAAAAACTCACACCGTCCTCCGATCTCAACCATCGTGTTGGTGCTGATGACTTCAAGTCTCTATCTATAGCCATTTCTTCCTCCCAATATACCATCACATAATTCTAGTATGCTGACATAATTTCCAACTAAAGATCTTTACAATCCAGACTCATTATCTTCCCCTATCATCTTCCCCTGTGACTTACTTCTGCATGAGTTACTCAGTTTTGTCAGTGGGATCATTTCTTAAAATGTCCCATCAGCAATAACTGATACAGAGAACTCTACTACCCTGGATCAATGTAAAGACATCAGTAGAATCAAAAGTTTAGCATTAATGTTTTCTTCATAGAATCTCTAAACTTTGTCCTTTCCTTTCCATTTCTCTTGACCCCACATTAATAATACACTCAAAATCTAATACTTGGTTTACTGCAAGAGTCCACTGGCCACCCAATTTTTCTCCCAGTCTACTTCTTGGATCCCTTCTTCGTATGGTTCTGGACTGATCTTCCTGTATGTGATTTTCTGGAATCACACTGCAAGCCAGGTCCCGCACGGACTAGGTTACTACTCTCCGAAAGCTATCTGACACTTTGTTTATTCCCTACTACAACAAAGGGTTGTAGAGAAAAATAAATAAACTAATGTTTATAAAACATTTTCTTTGAAGAGTTCCAAAGATAATTGCTCAGTAAGTTATGGTCGTTATTATTATTATTATAATTATTATCATTATAATATTCTTTGTTAAAAACTTCTAATAGCTTCCTGTATACTAACTGATAAAGTCCAAATCTTGTAACTTGGAATTAGGCTCTATACAGTCTGGTCCCATGTTAACAGCCCAGGCTCAACAAATAGTTTTTGCCAACATGAATTCTCTCTGCACATATCCACATCTTTCAATGTAATTATTAATAATTACACTTGATGGCAGTAAGGCAAGGAAGTATAATTCAATGCGGATTAAAGTTTTACTTTAAATTTCTTTATCCATGGATTGATTCTTTGCTCTTCGGCACGTAGTTCAACCTCCAACTCCTAATTTCCAGGCCCTGCCTTGTAACTAGAAAATTTCTGTTTTTATTTCTATTTTAAAAACTATGAACTAGACCACAGAATATAGAGAAGATTCTAAATTATCAGAATAAATAGGAGGAAGAAATATAATAGAAAACTGAAGATTAACATCTCATGTTTTAAATAATTGATTCAAATGCTGCTGCTTAAAATGTTATTTAAAATGTAGTTAGCATGTTCCTACTTCAGCTTAAAAATAACTGCAACTCTATAGACTACAGACAATTATCAGTTAATTGATGAGTTATTGAGAGAAAAACACATTCCTCAAACTGTGAATTTCTATGTCTACTCATTTTTTAAAAAAATCTCATTAGATGATAGGTGGTCATTTTAATCCAAATAATTGCTTGCATTATAGTAACCAAACATGAACTATAGAAATAACACATTAAAACACTAAATACTGAGGGACCAGCAGTTAGTGTAATGGCTATGTCACTGGACTCCCACGTAGTTGACCACGGTCCGAGTCCCAGACTCGGTGGCTTAAACTCACGCCGGGTGTGTGTGCGTGTGTGCCCAGGATCCCGAGAGGAGAATGGAGGAGAAGGGATTGCGGCGTGGCCATCCCCCCGGGGAGTGATTTCCTGCTTTCTGTCTCTCTGTCTCTCTCTGTCTGTCTGGCGAGCGCACGCGCCCTATAGCGAAAACCTCTCCAAAAAAAAAAAAAAAAAAACACTAAATACTTACCGGCCACTGTGGTGTCTAAATTGTATTTTTTAAGTAACTATAAGCAGAATATTCCAAAAGAAGAGTATGTTTGCTTTTGATGTCTAGAATTACGATACTGTTAGACAGATTTTGTTTATCTATGAAATACTTAACTCTCAGAAGGCGGAAAAAAAACAACTTAAACTCCTATTTTTTATTTAAAGCTCTACAAATCAGAAGTATAACTAAAATATAGTAATATAGGGCTTAAAATACCAATGGCACACATAAAATATTTTCATTTTTCTAAGAGAAAAAAATCCTTTTATTTTAAATTTCACAAATTCTCCTTGATACATTTTACTCCTAAAGTTTTAATGTGGACAAAAGCAGCCTTTATGAGATATGTATTTATTAAAAATGAAAATTCCCTTACAATCTCTTTAGAAATACTTTACAATTTTCAAGTAAATACTCATCTTTCAAAAGCCAGGATTAAAGTTCATTAAAACAGACCACTAGAGGGCAAGCAATACTGATCTCAGTTATAAATAAGTGAATGGCTCCAGCTCCTCAAAATCACTAGTTAGAGCTAATATTCATTCTTTCTTTCCATCCTTTCTTTATTGTTTTGCTTAAAACTACTGTTTTGCCTACTGTGTACCAGCCACTGTGAATACAGAATTAAAACAGATCAGACATGCCTCTGTATCCTCGGTTCTCTTTCTGTCCATATACACACCTGCACTTATATTTAAAAAATGGCTTTAATACACTCCTCCGGTGGTTTTCATTCTTTCTAACTTATTATCATTAGCATTGTATCCTGAGTAGGGTGTGCTATAGAAAAATCAGATATTCAAACTTTAGCAGACAAGTTGTAGTAGGGTAACTTGAACATCTTTAATATAAAGTATAGGAATAAATAAAATCCCAAAGAATAGAATTTTAATCAAAGCCTAGGGAATATTCTACAACCCAATCCAAAATTTGCCTGAGCATTTTCCCAACTCGGTCTCTCCCTTCTTTTCCTAGGTAGACCGGCACCGATATACAAAGAAAAAAGGGGTTGAGTCGTTGTCACAGACAATTAGAGTCTTCTTCAGGTCCCCATTAGCCAGTGGCCTGAGAAACAGGCGGAATGATTTCATAATTTCTGTTGAATATAAAAGGACATGGATACCCTGGGGATATTGATTCAGAAAGACAGAAAGAATAGCTGGGAAGCTCTTTCGGTGATAGGGAAGTTAATGATTTTGTGATTCATCCAAGAGAAATGCCTTACAACCTTTGGTAATTGCAAGGCAGAGAGTGCCACTGCTGACCTTGTCAAATTAGCAGGAGCTAATAATACCATGGAGGAAATCAAACCCAAACCCTGCAAAGGAGGGTTTAGTAATACCCACGTATCTTTAATTGTATTTTTGTGGTGGGAGGGAGGTCCTCTATCTAGAGATTGCTTTTAATCCTGTTGATCTCAGGTTCAAAGTGTTTTCTAGGCCCAACACTTTTAGGGAATGATAGATACACCAGAAAAAACAAACAAACAAACAAAAACAAACAAATAAACAAAAAAACAGTGCTAAATTATCAAGGGCAAACAGAAACAACCTCACCTCCACGTGCCGAAAAGAAGTCACATAGCACTGGTGTTGCAAGTGTTAAATGTTCAACAACATTAAATTACATAGAGAAAACAGAACTCTCCAAGATAAAGAAATTGACAAAGATATAACCACCAGGCAACAATTTATATCTGCTAAGCTAATGGTTTCTTCACTTAATATTTCCACTGATGCATTCATTCAGGGGATATTTGCAGGGCTCTGATTCAGGCTCCATGCTTACAGCAGTGGCCAGATCTGTAGTCATGTGGCTTATATTCTAGGGAGGGACCCCTACAAGATGCATAGGAGATACAGCTGATCAAGAGTCCCTTCCTTGGAAGGGTTTCCTCTTACATGTGGGAGACAGGCACAGGGACTCAGAACCATGCAGTGGGGATGTCGGTAAAAGCAGACAATGACCAAGACCTTGGAAGCACATTTTCTTCTAAGAAGTTCGGGAAAGAGATACATCCTGGGCATTGTTTAGAAAATGATGCAGGTGAAGAAGATGGCTTTGTCATGATCATCTTGTTTTAGCAGAAACTTGAAGGAGAAATGAATACTTATCGGAGGAGGGAGTAGAATGTCAGGCATTGGACATAACCTGGTTAGGAAGCATGGCCATGTAGGTGGAATATGGAAATTACATGGGGCAAGAATGTAAAGGGACTGGCATGCCTCTCTCTGCAGAGGACTGAATGCCTTGAGCTGGTGATAAGGGACCATTTACAGGCTTATGCTTGAACTGGATAAGGGAAAAATATGAAAAAATAAAACACATTACTTTCGCATTTCACGTACACACACAACACTCTGATAAAGGTATGAAGAATGGATTAGAGTCAAGCAATCATTTTTATGCTTACAGATCAGGATACTGAAACTATTGGGTTATCAGGAACTACTGGGTTATCACCTTTCATTCTCATAATCCTTGATTATGTCAAACATTCAAGTTATCCCAGAGAGGAAAGTTTCATATAAATAACTGAATTATTTAAGTGCATTTAAATTGATATCTCTTCACACATAATAATCAAATCTCCTAGAATTGAACATCTCTCACATTACATTGAAGTTCCGAGATTATGTGAAATTATATTAGTTTTGTTAATGACTAGGACAAATTAAAATTTAATGTTTTCATGCCAGGTTCATGGAAACAAGCTTAGATATCTGTTACTACTAAGACAAAGTAAATTTCCATGGTCGTCTTTGTTGTTAAAAGTTAAGCTAGGGGCCAGCAGGTGGCATGGTGGTTAACATGGTTAAGTGAACACCAACTTGGTCAACCATGGTTCGAGTCCAGGACCTGGTGGCTTAAAAATCACACCTGAGTGTATGCACATGTGTGCACAAAACCCTGAGAGAAGAATAAAGGAGAAGGGATTGTGGTGTGGTCATTCCCTGGGGGGATGATTTTTCATTTTCCTTCTCTCTCCCCCTGGTGAGTGCATGTGCCCTATAGCAAAAAACCCAGGTAATAAAAATCATTTCTCACAAGTGTTGGCCCTGTGGTATAGTTAATATTTTTAAGGACATAAAAATCCTTGATAATGGCCCAGCTGCAGTTAGTAGACTATTGATATGCAGTGCTAGAAGTCAGGTTCTAGGTTCAGATATCCACTATACTTGAAACACACCCAAATTCCTGACTAGCCCGAGGGGCTGGAAAGGGATCCTACTGTGACAAGACTCTGCCAAAAGTGCTCTCTCTCTCGCTTTCTCTCTGGTATGCTCCATGCTCTCTCCTACAAGATAAAAACTGGAAATAATGATTTTAAAAATCTTTGAGTAATTAACTTGGCTTACATATGCAATGTGCACACGTGCTTGACTCCCTGACAAAGGTACCCTCTAGAAAAAAATAAAAGCAAAACTCTTTTCTCAAGGGAGGTTAGCATCACAACCTCCACAAGTGGTTTGACAATTCCAGTTCTTGTCATGGTGCTAAATATGTAAATCACCCTGAATGACCGAGGCTAAAAGCAAAGTGACAGTTGACTGTGACTGCCATTAACCGGGGAGCACATCCTGGCATGTAATGCAATTATATGGCAGGAAACAACTAATGTGGGCTGCTCTGGTGGGAGAAGGGAGAAAATATTGAATTTTTCTTTGTAATCTATTTAGGTCTTGCAATGGGGGCATTAGTCAGATTAAGGTCCAGAATGCCAGGCGCACACCCGCCCGGTGTGCTAAGTGGTGCCTCTATTCATAACACGATAAGGAGGTAATGGTTAGAGAAACAAAATGGTTATTAGCTTGCTGAGGCAGGGGGCGATTTTCTCTTAGAAACTTCCTTTCTGTATACCGCCTCATGATATAGACTGAAATCTTTTAGAAATGTATAGATCTATTTTTTAGACTCTTTTTTAAATTAAAAAAAATAAAGATTTGGCAGTATTATGAGGTATGAGCTCAAGGACTTTTCCTTTTCCCTCTTGAGGAGACAGATTAGGTTGAAGTTTTCATAGTAACTCATATTAATCTCTTCACAAAGTTCAAGCTTAATATAGACTATCGAGACACACGAACAGAACATATTAAAATGTATACCTCAGTTGCTTTACTTCTACAGCTGAATTCATAGACATACTTATATAAATAGAGCATACCAAATTTAAGAGAGAAACAGGCAACAGTGTGGGGGGTGGGCATTAACACTGCAGCGTTAGAGCAGTTGGCAAATGTCTTTTGAATATTCTGGGAATCTGAAAATTCAAACAAGTATGTTTTTCTTGGATGCGCATGTATTGTCAACCATCAAGACAATCCTCTTAAATGTGTGTTTAACTTGTTTGGATGGTTCATTTGCTTTGCGAATACTTGGGTTTTCATTTTAGAACTCATAAATTGCCCTACCTAACTTTTTTGTACTTTAAATAAGCATCACTTGAATAATTTGGGGTTATATAAAAATGTGTTACTCCATGCCCTGGCAGAGGGTGTACTTGAGACTCACTCTCAAATTTGCCAAATTAGCCACAAAATCCCTGTCTCTTAAACCAGTGTTCTGAGAATGACCACTGCTGTCATTCCCAGTAACATGTTCTCATTTTTCCACGGTCTCTTCCACCAGAATGTGCTGAGGCAAATAAATTGTTAAAAAATTATCAATAGTATCTGGTCACCCAAGATCAAATCCATTATAGATAGGTTTGATTAGTTAAGGAGCAACTCAACTAACAAAACACATTTATATCTTAATGTCTACGTTCAGTTTGTGTATCTAAACTGAGGGAAGATAAGAAAAAATCCATGCTTCTCCTTAATGACAAACATAAAATAAATCCAGATATATTACAATGTGTGCGACTTCAGTTATGCTTTGGAGGATTTACAAAACTTTATATTTCTAGACCTTTAACCGTGGATTGGAATACTCTTTATGCTCGGCTAATTCTTATGAATCTTTAAGAGTTCAGATAACCTCCTCTAAGCAGCCTTCCATAGCAATCTCCACAAGTTATCATATATTTCTATAATTTACTTATCACAACTGTAATTTAAAAATGTTCTATATAAATTCTCCACTGTTTACCTCTTACACTAAGCTGTGGGTTATATGAAGGCAGAAAACACACATCTGTTTTATTTACACTGTATCTTTACATTCAAAAAAAGATACCAGGTAAACAGTAGAACCTCAATAAATATTTGTTGAATGAATAAATACATGAATGATGATTAGTCTTTGATATTTCCCCACTTCCATAACGTACTATCTTAAAGGTATCTAATTTGCATTGAAGGCTAAAAGATTATTTTATAATACATAAATAACAGGGAAAAACTCGACTGTTTACATATTTAACATGGCAAACCAACAAGATTCAGAAATAACATCAAGAATATCTCACTTCTTATATAAGTTTCTACTAATAGAATTCAATTCCTCATCATAGTATATACATAGAACATACTGCTTTTACAGATATCTTCTCAATAAGTCATTCCAAGAGTCTTTGGGTAAGGCGTTATTGCCTCTATTTTACAGGTGGACAGTCAAAGTCTTGGGATGCTATGGGTCCTGACAAAATTTAACAACTTCAGGTAATATTGACAGAATTATATCTGAAAAAATACTTTTTAAAATAGGGCAGACCTATACACTCACTATAAAGAGGAAGAGGGAAAGTGAGAAAACAAGTTGCCAGGTCTGGGACTCGAACTGAGGTCGGGCATTGGGAGTTCAGTGCTTTAACCACCATGTCACCTGCCATCCCCTCTAAAAGAACATTTAATAACTTGCACTTTAAAATAAATTATTTGTAATTAACCTATTAGGTTTTTCTTAACGAGCTTAAGAAATTTCTAACTGGGGACCAGGAGATGACATAGTGGTTACATCACTGGTCTCCCACATGATCAGTCATAGTTAGACCTGGTGGCTTGAAGATCATTCTGGGCCATGTGTGTGCATGTCCAAGATCCTGGAAGGAGACGGGAGGAGAAAGAATCGTGGTGTGGCCATTGCCCCTTGGGGGGGTAATTTCTCACTTTTTCTCTCACTGTGTCTGTCTCCTCAGTCTCCCCCTTCTCCCAGTGCATGCACTCTAAGGCAAAAAAAAAAAAAAAAAAAAAAAAAAAAAAAGGCAAATAAAAAAAAGGAAAAACCTCTAACCCTAGAAAAATATAAAATAAAATTTGGTGAGTAAAATGGATAATTGATAGCATCTAAAAGATTTTTATGGTAGATAAAGAAGCGAATGTTAAGCATAAATAATTCAGTTAGATAGCTATAAGCATCCACTATATATAGCCAATAGTCAACAGATATTCAACACAGATCTAATGAAAAATAAAAATACCTAACACATCTAACCAGATTTTATTTGAAATAACACACCTTAAAACAATGGTCAATTTTTTGGCAAAAATAAAATCAATTTCAGTAATTCTTACTTTTAGAGATCACATTTTCCTATTCTAGGGTTGTATTCTGGCTTAAACTAAAACTTCCAGTCTAAAGAATATAAATAGATGTTGCACAATTCTAGTAACAGTAACCAAATAATCCCTAAGGTGCAGTATTATGTATGCATTCATTTATTAATTCTATATGTGCATGTATGTATGTACATGTTAAATTTCACATTACAACTTGTAAACTATGCCTACATAGGGCAAGTCAAGTAAAAAATTAAGTAACTATAACCATACATGATTTTGGACAGGATCACAATTGCTGAAAAATATTTATTGAATATTTTCTCAATACTATGGTAGTGATCTATAGGTTGAAGCTAAAACTTTAATATATAATTCCATTATAGTCAATTATTTTATTTTTAGAAAAATAAAATGTAATTCAAGTGAGAATATATTTGACATTTAACTGAAATATCTTGAATTGGTCCATTATGTGACTTCTCACACAAGATTCTTTAATGTGAGTTCTAGACTAGTGGTTCTAAATGTTAAGCAAATAAAAACAGCATTGGCTGGGACAGAATATTTTGTGATTTGGAATAGCTTTCACTCATACAATGAAAATACACTGAGCACTGATGAAGAGTAAAAACCGATGAAGAACGAAAACACATATAGTTGAAACTACTGGAAGCTGGGCTGCTTTTTCAGGTTACAAAGACCAAACACCTTGTTTTCTGAGACTTTCAGCTGATGTATGGTGCAAGCTTGGGATGAGAGTGTGCGAACACCCTGTGGTGGTCAGCTGCCCTCTGCAGAGTGGGCACAGGAGCCGTTAGTATGGAGGGAGTAATGGATTTACAAAAGCTCCCGCTGCTCCCAAAGCTTTCCCAAGCATTGCCTCTAAGTCCACTGCTCTTGTAATCAAAGTAACATGCTCATCAGCCTGGATAATCATTGCTACATCAATGTCTGCATCTGGTGTTTATCATCTTGGAGAGCCAAGCAACAGAAGGCTCCATTTCGACCATGCATTTTAAAATCTCTTCTTGGAACGACACTTCCTGTGTGCCCTAAAGGGCTTACAGTGAGTGCCAAGTCACTGTGTTTCCCGTGGTACACACACGTGGAGAGCACTGTGAAAAGAGACCCGAAGTCTCCATGATAGAGGTTTATAGCCAGCAAGATGTCATGAAAGAGAGCAGAGGGGAAGGATGTGTCAGCCCCAGTTCCTCATTGAGTAGTTTTCTCTTCCATGAGTTGGAGGATAATTTCACTATCTACTTCTTACTCAGTGAAGGTTAAATGTCATAACATATGGGCCTTGCATTGTAACTCGTAAAGCTAAATACAAATAATTATTAATAAATGATACTGATGGTAAGAGTGTTAAAGGGTTAGTCAAATGCAGGATATTGTTATTTCTTAAATCTAACTCAGAAAAATTCTGCTTCTTCCAAATACTACAAGGATACACGCTTCCACGTAGCGATTATGCTATTTACATCTTAGTACCAGAAAAAGGAAAATATTTTATGGTCATGAGAAGTTGAAATTGAGGCTCAGTATTAAAAGGAAAAAAGAAAAGAAAAGGATACCATTAAGAAGAGACATCTGGTCATTTTGGCATGATCTCATTTCTGTTCCTGAGTACAAATACAGTCTTTATGAGAATGTGCCATTGATTACATACTCTGCATTTTAGCGCTGTTTCTAAACATACTGTAAATTATGTTAAGTAACTCATTGAGTCTCTGATTTAGGTTTTTTTCCCCTCCAGCAGAAAGATAATGTTTTTTCCAAAAAAGAATAAACCAGTAGACAAATCACATTTATAAACGCTGCAAGTGACGTGAGTGACGTTAAAACATCTGGGAGATGTTAGAGACTGCATTAACTCTAATCATGGATCACATTATGGCAGAATTTTTTTTTCCTTAATGAGGAGAAAAAAAAGAAAGACTGAGATAGTGAATGTGTGACTCAACATAACCCTGCAGTCCTTGTCTAAGAACTGATAAAGCACCAGAGGGAAGGCCTTGCCCCACCAGATTACCAGAAAGAAGGTTACCCAATCTCCTTTATGTTTGGCCCATGTGTCACTTGTGAGAGTGTTTGAAAAAACAAGGCCATTTTCTCACTCCAAATAAATCACAGGCTATCAAGGACCCAGTATTTACATTTAACAGAAGATGCTCCTTGTTCCCTTTCTTCTAGCGACACTCCGTTAATTGAGTGAACTATGGAAGAGGTCAGTGAAGACAAGACTCATATACAGTGATAAAATTCAAACTACGTAAAACTATAACACACATGAAAAATCCCACTTCATAACCATGCTATACTATACAGTCAAAATGTTTTAAAATTGATTTTAAGGGTGCATACTAGATACAGAAACTACATTAAGAGCCAAGCAAGGTCAGAGGGAGGGAGGCCTAGGGCAATCAATTATGACTGCAGTTGCTCACCTTGGAAGAGGTTTGTTTATCATTTCCTATTTTCAGAAGAACAGTCAAGTAACTTTCAAAAGTACTTTGCAGCAATGGGAACCAGCAGTTAGCGTAATGGCTATGTCGCTGGACTCCCATGTAGTCGACCGCGGTTCGCGTCTCGGACCTGGTGGCTTACAACTCACGCCGGGCGCGTGTGCGTGCGTGCCCAAGATCCCGAGAGGAGAATGGAGGAGAAGGGATTGCAGTGTGACCATCCCCCCTGGGGGGTGATTTCTCGCTTTCTGTCTCTATGTCTCTCTCTGTCTGTCTGGCGAGCGCATGCGCCCTATAGCGAAAAAAAAAACCTCTCAAAAAAAAAAAAAAAAAGTACTTTGCAGCCATTTCATCTTTAAGGATTATATTTTTATTTCATCTACAGAAAAACAATCAAACGAGATTTTTGTATGGGGTTTACTTGACCTTGAAGTATAATTAAATAAAATAAAACTTTGATGAACAGGTTGCTTTCCTAAGATTTAAATCCTCACAGATAAATCTATGCGATATTTTTTAAAGGAGGTGTAAGGATGTAAAGCAAGGAAGATATTGACATGGGTGTCTTGGTACTAAAAAACAGGACTTAAAGTAAGATTTTTAAGTGGCTTATTTGAAATTCATTTTGAAGCTCAGAGATAGAAAAACCTTGACTACAGAGATAGTCTCTGATTTTTACAATTGATTTTTTGCAATGAGTGTTCCATAGACCACGCGTTGAGAAATGTGGCTTCTTGACTAAATCAACATCTGGGAAATGTTGTTTCAGGACATAAAGAAAAAGGAGGTAAGCGAATTTTACAAGGATGGTTGAGTAGATTGCTAAACTGCAAGCAATGGGTTAAGAAAAAAATAAGGGATAGTAGCGGACACCTCCTCTCCTCAGAACTGGCACTGAGTGCCTGGCTATTTGAGAAAGGCCAGCATGAGCTTGAAGCACCCCCCCCCCCCAACTGGAGTAAGAATCCATCTGGAGGGAGAAATGAAAGACCTGCCTTCAGGCCATCATATACCCTGATCATTCCAGAGTGATTAAAGACTTTTTCTCTCATACAGACCATAAAATACACCTAAAATTACTTCTTCAACACCATCACCATTTCCATTACTTATGCCCCATGCTCCCCTCACGAACTCAGAAAACTTCAACATAAAAACAAACAGCAAGACATACACAAATACTTTCTCTTTTTAAATTTTTCCCCTGACTGGAATTGACTGGACTAAAGTGAAATCAAACCTACCTTCCTAACTGCTTCACGAAAATGCTTTCCCATGTCAATACAAGAGATGGAATTAATTGGGGAAGTATTTATTAAAAGCATTTTAATTGCCTACAGTGCATAAAGGAACAGAAAGAGAAGACGTTATGGATTTCCCATTTCTTCCACTGTCTGCCCTACTTACCTTCAAACCTAAATTGCAAACAGAGCTGAAGGTATTTTTGTCTTGCATAACTGCAAATGTCTGCACCTTTAATACAGATGATTTATAAAGAGGTTTTGCAACATGCTGACTTCGTAAGGAAGAAGCTCTACTCTCAGAAGAGTCATGAGCCCAGGCATCACCAGTGCCTGAAGTACTGGGAATTAAACAAAACTGTTCTGTGAGCAATACCAAGATAAATTTTTCACCTTTCAGATAAGCTGAAGTATACTGGAACCTCTGTTGACCTTCTACATTCCTCAAGATGAATGAAGAAATTGAAGACCCCAAAAGGTAAAGTGACTTCTCCAAGGTCACAGAGCTCAAGTCTCTAGACAGCTAACCTAGAAGAGCCCTCTAGACCTCTATAAGGTCAAGGTCACACAGGTGAACAGTCTTGAAATACCCAAACTGAGAAGAGATCTCTAGTTCTCTCTATAGCTCATATCACCCCACATACAGAATCTGAAATATATTTTTAGGTGTATTGATGTTTGGTTGTGTCATTGTCCCAAGATAATTTAATTCATTTAAAAACATAGAGATTATCTCAAGTAAGATTTAAACATCAGTGAAGAGTGAAATTCAAGACTTGCCTTTTTCATTTTTTATGACTGATTGACTCGTACGTGCTCAGGTGATATAAGTTACAAATAAACTCCAAAATATTAATGGTGAAAATATGAAAGACAATTATATCTGAACTGGAATAGAACTGTTTTCACCTAAAGAGATATCCATTATCTTTGAATAAATGACTAAAAATGGGCAAATGTAAAAGTGAGATTTTTGAGAGGGGTTTTTGCTATAGGGCAATGTGTGTTCACTAGAAAGACAGAAAGCAAGAAATCACCTCCAGGGGATGGCCACATCATAGATCCTTCTCTCCTACCCTCCTCTTGGGATTTTAGGTTCACACACACATGTGCCCAGTATGAGTTTCAAGCTGCTGGGTCCAGGACTTGAACCATGGGCAGCCACATGGGAGTCCAGTGCCTTAGCCACTATGCTACCTTCTGGTCCCAAGGAATCATTTAAAGAAACTATTTTTTGGAAAAACGTTTAAGTGTATTCTCTTTATTGATGACTGGGGTACACCGTACTTCTATGTAGTTGATTCTCCTGTCTCAACACCCCTCATGGAAACAGTTTTAGTCAGCTCAGAAAAGCCCTCTAGACCTCTATAAGGTCAAGGTCACACAAGTGAACAGTCTTGAAACACCCAAACTGAGAAGAGATCTCTAGTTCTCTCTATAGATCATATCACCCCACATATAGAATCTGAAATATATTTTTAGGTGTATTGATGTTTGGTTGTGTCATTGTCCCAAGATAATTTAATTCATTTAAAAACATAGAGATGCTATGTTTTCAGGATGCTACAAAAAAATTACCATCGACTAGTGGGTTAAACATTGAATATTTATCTGTCATGGTTCTGAAGGATGAAAGTCCAAGATCAGGGTGCTCGCTGGTTGAGGTTTTGATGAGGGATTTCTTCCTCGCTATGTTTTCACATGGCTTTTCCTTGGCACATGAATAAAAGGAGAGAGATAATCTTTTCTACTTTTTTCCCAGGTTTTTGCCATAGGGCGCATGTGCTCATGGGAGAGCTACTGAGAGAGGGGAAGTTAGAGACAGAGACAGAGAGAAGGAAAGTGAGAAATCACTCCAAACGGGAATGCCACACCACAATCCCTCTTCCTCCATTCTCCTCTCCTGGGATTTTGGGCACACATATACAAGTGCCTGGCATGAGTTTCAAGCCTCCAGGTCCGGGATTCCAACTGCAATGGGCCCTATAGGAGTCTAGAGCTTTAACCTCCATGCCACCTGCTGGCCCCAAGAGGTAATCTCTTTTCAGATTGGCTCTATCCTCGTGACCTCTTCAAATTCAAATTACCTCTCAAAGGCCCCATCTCCCAGTGCCATCACACTGGGGATCAGGTTTAAGTGTGGCAGTGTAGATGTGACATATTCAGCCCAAAGTAAACATCCATTAGAAAAATGTGAGAAAGGGTCATAGATCTTCATAAACTTCCAAAATACTTGCTAAACATGTGGACTCTAGAAAGAAATAATCAACATATCTTATAAAGTTCCTATTCATTTTCTTATATAACACAGAAAGCAAGGGAAAATAAAATGAGTGAATTCATGAAAAAGTGAACATAATTTTCTGTTTAATTTTATCATTCAATTTGGTCTTGGCTTAGTGAATGAGAAAACTGGCAGTTACAAACTGTGCAATTCAACATAATGAATATCAAACTGAAAATAAATGTCATAAATGTGCATTTCTTTCAGACCAAAAAAAAATGACCAAATTTCTTCCAGTAATTTATTTTTGGATTAACTTAATTGTCTATACTAAATCATATTCAATTTTCCAAGATCATCTACAAATAAATTCCTGGCTGAACTGCTGCATGTGAAAAAGGCATTTAAACATTATATAAAGATACAGTGTATATACTTAATTTCCATATACTGTTAACATGTAAAAAAGTTTGGAAAATACAATCTGTATAAAAGAATTAAAAATAAAAACTCCTAAATTATTTCATACATTAGTATCCTACAAATGGCCAAGAGCTTTAGATTGTAAATAATAATTTCTAAAGTGCAATGCTAACATTTCTTCCAATAAAAACAAACTAGGCTGGATAAAAGCCAGTCTGAAAGAACGTGTGAAAGTAAAGACATCCACATGTGTGTAAGAGAAAGGGAAAGGGCAAACTGCATAGGAGAGAATAAAGCAGTTCCCTTAAAATTTCAACTATTTTTTTTATGAAGAGGTTAACATGAAAAAACAACCTGTGTGTGTGTGTGTGTGTGTGTGTGTGTGTGTGTGTGAATCGATCTATGGAGAAAAGCAAGTGTCCTGCCTTTTCAATTAGTCTTTTAAAGTTCAGAGCTGAGAGTCTACCACCAAAATCACAGCGGATTCTGTTATCACTATTAACCTTTAATACAAAGGGCTATTGTAATCCCCAGAGGAATTTTTGAAATCATTACAGTATTTAATCTTGGCCCTCCTCTTTCTCCTAATAGTGAATTTTATCTAGGGACTACGAGGGAGAAAGCCCTATATTCCAAGCCATATATTCTCTTCCATTCGAAGACTCCGAAGTCTCTGACAGTTTCTAGTTTCGTGCAACGCCAGAGCCACAGCAAAGAACCAGAGAGGACAGCCTCTTCTTCATTTGTAGGCACATTTTCTAGCAAATTACAGTGTGTTTTGGCAACAGCCCTGGGGATCCTGGTGTCTATATTTGCCTGGGTTTTGTAAAAGAAGAGCTCCTCTGAGAGATTTAGCACATAGAACTCAATGAGAGACACCCTAAAGAGACAGAACGATCGGCCAGTGCGGAGGAGCCACCTAAGAATGAGGTCTCTGCCAGAGCCAAACTCAGCCGCGTCCAGAGGGAGCTCTGGCACATGAACGGCCCTCAGATTTGCTCTCACCTGGAGGAGACCTAGCAATCAAGGCTGCTTCTGGGTCAGCCAAAGGCAATTCTTTGGAGGAGGGAGAAGGGGCAGCTGGGAGCCTTTAGCCGCCAATAACCCAGCAGCTGGGTGATGCGTGCACTGGGCCAGCAAAGATCAGGACGGTGAGCAACAGCATCCACTGCATGGCCACTCCTTGGAGATTCCCCATCACCTCTCTTGTGACAGAACTGATCATCTCCGCATGTAGCAGAAATGGACGTTAGGGAAGATGAGAAGTTATGGCCCTTGTTGGGATGAGAGGTGTCTGGGTAACTGAGAGGGCTGTCGGCTGTGCGAGAATGCACGGCTGTACTGCACAGAGAGGAAACAATTACACGACTGTTGGACACGACTTTTCAAAACAAAAATGATTCTATTAGTGTCACTCAAGGGCTAATGACCCTGCTGTTTTCAGAGTCGAAAGAACAACAAAATAATTCATATAGTTGCAGTTAAAATAATGTACTGTACAAACTAAAATCACATGTAAACTTAGAGTTGGTTTCATAGAATTCCAGTTTCCAAAACATAATAAATGAAATGAAACGGCGTTACCTTTAGGTGTAAATGTCAAAAGTACCAATTCTCTAATAAGGTTTTTAAACACCTTAATTTTATCTCTACTAAAGGTGAACAAATAATTTATTATTTTTTTCCAGAAGAAAAATGAGAAGAAATATACATCAACTCAGCTAGAAGCCAACTAAATGGGCAGTTAAAAGTTTATTACAGCAGCGATGAGATTTAAATTCTGAATATTATCACAGTCCATGCTTTAAATGACTATCAGTTTACATCCTGGCTTGGAGATCAGGCCAAATAGCTTTATGTGATGTTACTGTCCATCTTTGGGGGACAAACACTTTCCACAGAGTGGTGACTCAATACAGGTTTAAAATCATATTTGAAAAGCCGAACTGAAATGAACTTCGGAAAACTCTTGATTCATCAGTAACTTTAATTCAACCAGTAAGGGTTGACCCTGCAGGGAGGCTGACGGTGTTAGAACATGCAAAAGCTGTGGGATCCCACAGACCTAGGCTTTGATCCTAGCGCTGCATTTCGTTGCTTGATTTTGGAAATCACACACTGGCAGAGCCCAAGTTTCCTCATCTTACACACTTCTCAGAGTGATGGTAAGGACTAGAAGAGAGAATTCATACACGGTGCCCTGCGAGTCCCAAAGCCCGGAGGGCTCTTCTTACTGCCGCTGCTTGGGAGATGAGAAGCATGCACTTGTGTCAAGGTTGCAATCTGGCAGGCAGCTGGCAAATGCCCACTCACATGCATGTTTTCTTTGGCCTGTCCTGCACAAGACATTTCAAGTAAAAACTGAGATCTGGCTTTTCTTGAAATCCTGGCAGCTGTCACCATGTTGGGCCCACACTGCGGTCGTGAAGACCTGAAGCCCTTTGTGTCAGGCAGGACTGTGCTGTCCTGCTTGCCACAGACCCTGGCTGACTCTGTCAACCCGCACTCAGCCCACTAACTCGTGTTAACCTCATTGGTCCCAGGAGGCCCTGGAGCTTGGGACCACTGGGTTTGCTAAAGGGGGAAAAAAAAAATAAGACACAGAGCCCTGAATAGAAATCCGCCTGGGGGGCCGTAGAGGATGGAGTGCTGTGGGTAGAAAGCGGCTGGGACTGGGAGTCAGGGAACGTGAGTTGGAGTCCCAGTTCTGCATGAACACCTGTGTGAACTCTGGGCTCTATAGGGGTCTGTTTCCTCATCTGTAAAATATATGTTCTGGGTAGGTCAAGTTTCTGAACACAAGGCAAATCAGTTCCCCATCTGGGTATGTTTCTCATGTGTTCTCTTTTAAAAATGATGCCAAATTAGTGGGTCACTGAAGCCTGGCTGAATTAGAGAAAGCCCTTCCTCTGCATGCCCCTGTCAAAAAAAGAAACACTGCACACAGAGTTGATGGAATACATTTGGAAGCTCAAATGCCAAAAGGAAGTTTAACATACATAAGAGCAGCAATGCTGAGAATGCCCTCCCCTGTGTGGCTGGCCTGGTGCATTACTTCTAACTGAGTAAATAGAACTAATTGTTTCTCCCAAGTTTATTCTTCCTAAAACACCCAAAAATGCTCAAGTACTAAAGTAAATCAGATCTGCTTTTTAATTCTTCTTAAGGAAAAGTCCAAACTGAACCTCTTCTAAATGAGCAGAATGACGTTTTGAAACTTGTATTTAATCAATATTTATTCTTTTTATTCAATCATTTACTCTTTTTTTATTCTAGAAAATTTTAATCAAATGTCTTTTGTTAATTCCACAAGACAAAAAGATATGAGATACATGTAACTCAAAAGGAGTCACTAAAATTCTCATCCAAGATAGTCATTTTTTGAAAAAAATAATTATATGTAATTCTCTTATCAATGTGCTAAGATCACTTCTAAAAACAAAAACAGACATATAACTAACATGTATTTTGTTACTATCCAAGATACTATTTGGAAGGATTACTTCTTTTCAGTCCAAAAAGCTATTTTGGCTCATTCAGTTTAATTTCAGTGCTGTAACATAGAAATCAATTTATATGAATAAATCAACTTATAGAAGGTTATTGCTGAGGTTTTCTCTGTTTTCTATATTCTACTTTTGAGAAAAGTAGCTATTCTTTTTTCAATCTGACTGTTACTTGACAATTCCTGGTGGTGGAAAGATAGCCAACAAGAATGGGGTAAAGGAGCAAAAGTAACCCTGGAAACATATCCTACATTTATTTTGTAGTTTGAACAAATTCTAGTTTCTATGCCTTAAAAAGAACAATCTGTTGGAAGTCAACTATTTTGCATCCCACAATACATTTAATAATAATAATAAAAAACCTCAATGAGGCTTACTAAAAGAAGGTGCCCAGATGAAGCACATTGTGTTATGTGACATAAGTAAGAAGGTAGCTGTTCTTCAACTTCATGAAAAGATAATGACTATTCAAAAACACAGAATGCGGAACTTTTCATTCTAGAGCCATTGTGAACATGCTCTTTCTCTCCTCATGGCTAAGACAGTATTGCATGACTTCACAGTGCCCGGGTAGGGTAACTATTCTGTTTACCAAGGACAGTTTCAGTTTCTACTTATTATAAAGGAAAAATTATTAATGGCTTTCCCCTTCACACAAAAACTGATCTAATTTAGGACATAAATTATGTGATCTTCCTACTCTGGGTCACCATAATACTTCTGGTCATGCAATATCTGCAAATATCTGGACATGGAGGCTCAATAAGACTGAACCGATGAAGAAAATGCTCAGAAAGGAAGAGTTGCCATACAAAGTATAAATAAATATACTTCCACACACATTTCAGTCAAGTTACATTTCACATACAAGTTTGTTAAACAATGACAAAACTCTTCATTTAAATGAAAATGGTCTGAAATAGTTAAAATAACTAAACTAGTAAGTGACACTAGAACAAATGTATTGGTATCTATGATGTTTTTAAATTGTATCTTAAAAGCAAAATTAAAAGTAGTCTATTTAAACAATCACCACACACAAAAAAAATAAGAATATTCTAAACACTGTATAATAATTCAAGTTGAAAAAAAAAAAAAAAAAGATAGTTGACTATAGGTCCTACAGGGGCCTCTCATTTTTCTAAAGTGGAAATAATATCTCGCAATGTCAGTTTTGCTCTGTGTTACTCTGAAACTATGCATATGGATTGGAAAATGATCCTAACATGGTTATATTACCAACATTACAGACTAGCAATAAAAACACAAAAGAACAATTATTTGTACTAATTCTTCCATGAATAAGAGTAGCTGAGAATTTAATATTAGTTTTCTCAAAAAGAAAATATAGCACTAAAAAATCAATAATATAAACCAAAACATGTCTCTATTACAGGCATGGTATAGCCTTGTAGGATAAAATTTCAAATCACATGATTTAAAAAAGGCAATGTAAAAACTCTCTAAGTAAATTATTTTATGTTTTTATGTACACATGCACTTACTCCTGTTTGCAATGTCCATAAGAATGAAGACCCCAAAATTATTTTTTAAATTATGGCAAAAATAACTAAATACAACTAAGGCCATGCAGTCAATTTCAATTCCAAATATTTTAGTAATTAACAATAAAAACATCTATCACACACATACTAATATATAATATGTATCAGTATTTTGAAAATTTTACTCCATTTGGTGTTTCTATATTTTTTCTGCTTTTGACATTGTTTTATACTGTACACTTAATAAATTGCACTTTTTGAAAAGCCAGACAGTAACTCACTTTAATCACAATGATACTCAACTATAAATTAGGACTTCTGATCAGTGTTACCATGCTGGTTGATAAAGTTAAATTTAAAAAAAGACTCCTAATTCTTGATAAGTTGTACGAACTTGGGTTCTTTGAGCTAATTTCTGTATCTTCCTTTATGGACTGAAAGCCCCATCCTGTTGGGATTTGGGGCCCACATACACATGTGCTCTGAGTGTTTTTCTAGGTATTGGACCATGATCTGAACCATGCTTGGCCATGTGAGAGGTCCCTCCCTAAAGCACTGGGTTATAGGGCTGCCCCAGGAAAAAAAACATTCTTATGTTTTGAATTTAAAACCTAAGTTTCAGAAACATTCATGTAAAGCCCTCTGGCTCTTTCAATTTAAAGTCACCTGAAGAACTGTAGTTAATTGTAGAAGTATCCAGAGTTGACTTTGAAGTAGTTCTACAGGTGGCTTATGCTTAACTCTATCAATTTTCCCACCCAGGGAGACCATGCACTAGGTCTCCCTTTCATTATAGCCTTTACAGAAAGGAGAAATATCTAACATAGCCATCCTCTCCCCTTCAAGCGTTGACATCATTTTATAAACATCAGAGCACCTAGGAGACCATTACTCAAAATCCAAACAAGTATGGAAAGATGTAAAACTATTTAAAAGGACACAAAAAACCTGCACAACTTGACAAACTCAAACGCTGTTCCTGAGAGATGCGGTCATGTCTGGCCTAACGTGGCTTCACTACAGAGTGTGTAATAAAACAGCTAAATTTGGATTGGAGACTTTCTGCACTCAGAAACGCAACACAGAGAGCAAAGGCAGAGCTACGCAAGAAATCAGAAACCAGGTCTCTGTGTAATTCTGCTCTTCAAGGTAAAGACAAGGGCCGTTAGTAGGAGAAGCCTGAGGGAAGAATTGCTCTCAAAATTGAAAGGGGAAGAAAATGGAAAGAGGCGAAGAGGATATAATTGCGAGCACTGCTATAACAAAACATCTCCAGCAGCCTCTCCGAGTGAAGTGAGAGCAGTACCTTATTAGAGGCAATAGAAAGTGTTGCTTTACTCCTTTCTCAAAACTGGCTAAAGGAACCAGCAGTTAGCATAATGGCTATGATGCTGGACTCCACGTAGTCGACCACGGTTTGCGTCCCGGAGCCGGTGGCTTAAAACTCACGCCGGGCGCGTGTGCGTGCGTGCCCAAGATCCCGAGAGGAGAATGGAGGAGAAGGGATTGCAGCGTGGCCATCCCCCCTGGGGGGTGATTTCTCGCTTTCTGTCTCTATGTCTCTCTCTGTCTGTCTGGCGAGCACACGCGCCCTATAGCAAAAAAAAAAAAAAAAAAAAAAAAAAAAAAACTCTCAAAAACAAAAACAAAAAACTGGCTAAGAGTTTACCCCAACCAAAAGTTCTAGCACCAAACCACACGTATTTCTTCTTTTAACTCTTCCAAAATATTTTTATTTCATCATGTGAATATACTTGATATATCTTGACCTGTAATATTTTATCCTCCTCACAAGATTTTAAGTTTCTTAAAGAGAGGTAGCATTTGTAATATTATTTCTAACTCATTTATAACTTTGGGATAGAGTAATGAATACTTCTGGAATTGAATCAATCAACTATACTATATATTTTTTCTCTATAAAAAGTTAAACAGAACCACAGTATGAGAGAATATTTGACATGCTACAACACATACACCCTAACTTTCGTAGCTATAGTTCTAGTTGCATTTTTATCCTTGTGTAAATTTTTTGAAGTTTATTTTATTAAGAAAGGGAGATAAGCATTCACAATAGTCTCCTTGCACATAACCTCCTTTCCTCAACCCTCCAGCTATTCAGGGTCTTGGGCACATATCTAGTGAATTTCGGGTCACCTTGCAGCACTGCAGACCCATGTGCTACACCCTGCACCAAAACAGCTGGGCCTGTCCTCAGGTAAATTTCATATTTCACTAGTGAGAATTCAGACAATTACTTAGAGGTTTTGTTACATCTCTATGTAAGATGGCCCTAGCTTATTTTGACAGTCTAGGAAAAAGGAACTCCAAATAAATCAAAGAGTGCCAATAAATGACAAGTCATAAAAATATGACTATCCTCCTTTATAATTACTTTGTTTTTAGGTAATTCCTGAATATTTCTTCGATATTTGGTGTCCACATTGAACAAGAAGTGAGACCCTCTGCAACTCTCATATTTTTAAATGGTGTTACCTTAAGTGCAATGCATCAAGTGTGACTTAAGTTTATTTTAATTTAGCTACTGAGATCTTTTCCTTCACATTTTTGAGGGTTGGTCTGTCTTGGTAAGTTTCCAGAGTAAATTTTATGTCTTCCCTTTAAATAGGGCGGGATTTTGACATACAACTACTGTGGGAGCTGAGGCATTTCTGGCAAGTGCAGTGAATGATTGACTTATCCACTTGTTTTCATAGTGATAAATATATGGTTAGCACCAGGCAGGAAAACAAATATTCCCCCAAATATGTGCTAAGCAAATCTAAGAATGAATGGAGTCATACAGATATATCATGACTCCTCTCTCCATTAGGGGGTGTTTGGTTTCAGGAGGCTCATTCATTCCCACAACATAAAAACCACCAAAGTGTATCCTTACTTGGAAAAGAGAGAAAAAAAAAAATCTTTTAAAAATGCAAAAAGACAAGCAATGCAATCACATTGCGTTGGTTTTCTTTACCTATGCCTCATGCAACAGAATTTCCTGTAAGTTAATTAACACCCCAGTAATGTATAGGTTAAAAAAGAAAGATTAAAATACAATGCACCATCAAAACTGCTCATACTTAGTTGAGTGCATTTCTAGAAGTAGAACTAGCATCATCAAATAACAGCTAGCATTTCTTTCATAATGTGACTACAAGTGTTTAGCATCCATACTTTATCATATGGCTCATCGTTACTGCTTATAAAGGATAATATTTTTCAGAAAAAGGCAAAAATTGAGAAAACGTTAACACTGAAAGGTGAAACTTTGTGCAGCAATTGACAAAACTGTGGCCGTATGTAATCATGAAGTCAAAATTTGGTGTCTTTTGAAGCCATGGAAATTAGTTTTAAAAAAGAGAATAGGTACCAGCAGGTGGCATAATGGTTATGTCGCTGGATTCCCACGTGGCCAACCATGGTTCAAGGCCCGGCCTGGTGAAAGTTTCAATCCCCTCTGGGGAGGTGATTTCTATCTTTCTGTCTCTTTGTGTCTCTGGAGAGCATATGTGCCTTATTGCAAAAATATCTCTCTAATAAAAAAGAAATTAAAGTGTTAGTCACCCAACTTATGCATATGGTACTTACTAAAATAGGAAAGCTGGGGCTAGCAGGTGGTGTGACAGTTTAGCCGGTGGATCCCACATGGCCAACTCAGTGGTTCAGGTCCCAAACCTGGTGGCCTGGAAAACACTGTTCGTGTGTGGCCAAAATCCCAAGAGGAAAAGGGATTGGGAAGTGGCCATGCCCTGGGGTGATTTCTTACTTTTTCTCTGTCTCTGTCTCTTTCTGGCAAGCACATGCCCCTGTTAGCAAAAAATGTAAAAAAAAATTTAAGATTAAGAGCAAAGCTTTTTGTTTACATCATAAACAAGTCCTTTAAAAAACAAAAGAAGTCTAATGTTATTAAATCAACTCTTTTCTGAAAATAGCATCCCACCTTGGTTTAGACTTTATATTTGGTTAATATTTAAAAGCAGGCAGGAAAAGGTTAATTTACATTAAAAGATTTTATTACATTTTCCTTTTGTTTCCAAAGAAGTATTCTTTAAATACTGCTCTCAAGACAGTTTTCCCTTAAATACCTTTTGGCCTAAATTGACAGTCTTGAAGTCTTTTCTAAAGTAATATTTGCCTCTTTAAACATCTCTCTGGCATTCCATTATGGGCACCTGCTGCTGGTAATTACAGGTCTGTCTCCTAACCACTTCCTCTGCTTTATGTCAAGGCAAAATTCAGGCTGCTTGATTACAAACAACTACCAGTTAAAGACCAGTGCCTAGCTCTCTGCGGTAATTATGCAGGGCAAGTTGGGTCTGTGTTTACTGAAGTCTTAAGGAAAAAAAAAAAGCAGTTGTTATAATTTCCTCTTTGCTAGCAGTATAGCATAATCCATAACATATTTTGGTCACCTTAAAAGTGCCTACAAGAATATTTGATTCAATAATGCTTTATAATGATACATTTCACTAACCATTTCCTAGTCTAAAAATCAAAATATCCTGCCCAGAGATAATAGGCTGCGGTCCTAGCAAAGAACTTTCTGACAATAGTCAATTACAGGGAAATGACTGGGTTTAATAGGTGCTCCAAAACAGATTGATTTTTCTTGGCTCTGGCCCGTTCTGCCTCGAAGCTTATATTCACCCCTCCCCACTACTTCACACTCACGCTCTCCGACTCTGCGTAAGACTTGTTTACTTTATGGCGGAAAAAATGTAATACTCCATAGGGCGATTCTGGGCACAAAAATAATCTCAATAAAAAACACAAGGTCATCATTCAGTTGGAAGGTCGATTTATTTTATCAATATTCGGCATGACAGAATTCTACAACTGAATGAATTCAAAGATTCTCTGGGAGTGCTAAGGTACTGTTTGACTTGTAGACTTTCGTTTTTTATTTTATTTTCATTGCCAAAGGGCATATGCACTCTCCAGAGACACAAAGAGACACAGACAGACAGCGAGGGAGGAGCTCCGCTGGAGCATGGCCACGCTGTAATCTCGTCTCCACTTCTCCATCCTGTTGTGGGTTTAGCGCATGCACACACATGCCAGCCTGGAAACCACAGCTGGCCAAAAGCAGCTGGGCCACAGGATGGGCCCAACTTGTAGACCTCTTGAACTCCCACTCAGTGTCCAGGCAACGTGACCTAACGTGAGGCCAGCTGTGCTTACACTGCGTCCCATCAAATGCCTAAGGTTTATTTGCTTCAACTATGACGAAACCCTAGTTTTTTATCACATAAGAGCTTCAAATGAAGGGAAGAAAATCTGAAATCAGGAATGGATTTCTGAGGGTGAGGAGATTAGCCTTCTAGCCAGAATCCAAGCGCAGCCAAACATGCGCTGCTGAGACGCTCTCGGTCTCTGCCAGCAACCTTGCATTCGCCTGGCTCTGTTCAGGGGCTCGCATGGCGAGTGCGGGAACCTGGAACCTGGAACATCCCATAACTCCACCATCACGAATCGTCACAAGGTGTCCTTCTAAGATGTGTCATGTTCACGTGAACAAAGCATGCACTCATCCAATATCACACTTTTGCATGCCTGCTGTGTGCCAAACACTCTCTCCTGCGTTGGAGACACGGAGGTGGACAGGATGCTCCACTCCTCCTGCTGAGGCGGTGGCCGGTGACACAGAGATAAGAAGTGCTCCAGAAGGAAGTGAAAGGTGGGTCTGTGAGGGAATGAAGATCTAACTTAAGATGGAAAGACTGAAGAGGAGTCAGCTAGCAGGAAGGGATGAACGGGAGAATGGACACTTGTTCTTGGCAAAGGCAAGAGTGTCAGCAAATGCTGGTGGTGAGGGAATGAGAAAATCTAATCAATGTCGCCGAACAGGAACAATCTGGGCCTGACATGGGGCAATGCATGGTCCAAGAAGATGATAACCACAGAAAGATGTCCAGGAATAAAGCTGCAGACGTTAGCACGAGTACCCTGGCATCCATGTTAAGAACTTGCGTCTTATTTTAAAGGTAGTGGAAAGCCATGCAAGGGTTTTAAGGGCAAGAGCTCTCCTGGTGGTGACTTGGGATTTGCCCTGCTTCCCCATGGAGAGCAGAGGAAGACGGAAGGAAGAAGTTCCTTCAGTGGATCAGCAGAGCAGAAGGGACATGTTTGAAATATATTTCGGTGACATGCATCACATTGTTTTTTTCCTTTTCTTCTTCTTTTTTTTTTTTGGCTTTGCTATAGGGCATATGCACAACACCCAGAGAGAGAGAGAGAGAAATCACACTCCTCCCCATGGGGGCTGGCCAGCTGCAATCCCTTCTCTTCTATTGTCTCAGGATTTGGGGCATCATGCACATGCACCAGGTGTGTTTTTCAAGCCACTAGACCTGGGATTCGAACCATGCTGTTGGCCATGGGGGAATCCAGACACTTTAACCAAAGCTTGACTCACACATTTTCATTTCTAATGTAATGTCATTAAACATTTGAATATGTTTACAATTTTTTAGCAAACATATGAGACTCTAGAAACTTTTTTTTTTTTTTTTTTAGTTTATTTGAATGACTTGGCTTTCTGAATTGTGCTTTTCCCCTCTCAATAAAATGAAAGCAAATGATCATATATTCGAACACAAAAAATATCTTGCTTATATCAGTTAAAAATTCAGGAGGTCGGGCTGTGATGTAGTAGTAAAACAACCTTCTGCAAGGCTGACCCATGTGAGAAGATTCTGGATCTGTGTCAGTAGACTTCCTTGAACACACAGGGCATGCACGTGCCCTTATCCCGCTGAGGTCGGGAGTGGATCACAGCGTGAAGACCCAAGTGGAGGTGCCACTCACTCACAGAAGACACAAAAGAATCTTTATAAAGGGTCAGTAATCACACAATGTTACTTCCTAAGCCAGTTTAATGTTCATAACAATTAAAATTTCGAGTTTATTCTTCTTTAGAAAAGTAATACAGTATGCATAGCCCAGAAAAAAGGAATGATAAATACAATTCTCATTGTTGTAGTGGTTGTGTATTTTTTTCCCTCTGGGAATCTTCAAAGAAAACTTCAATAGATGAAATGTTTTGTATAGAAAAAAAATACTCCAATAAAACAGTTTAATCAATCATTAAAAGCATTCTAGGTTGAGCTCTTCTTAATTTTCCCTTTAAAAAGTAAACTGTTTCCTAAAGCATAGTTGCTGAAGAGGAGGATGAGGGTTGGAATTAAAAAGTAAAGAGTGTTAAACTTTGGGGGGGGGGGGGTCCAAGAAAATCATAATAGAATCAGTGTTTTATGGACCTATTTAAAGTGTTTCCTGTTCATTATGATGTGTTGAATGAGTTGTCCTTGTTTATTTACTTAGTTAATGCATCTATTACATGATGTTTGCTAAAGGTCTAGAGTTCCATTAACTTGAGCTATAAATGTTTTGGGTTATGTTCTTCCCATCAAGTTAACACATTTTGAGGAAAAGCATTTTTTATGTTTTGTGTTGTTTTACAAGGTGCATTTTAAATAATAAAAAACAATGGAACAAAAAGGATCATTAATGTCACAGTGAACTGAAAAATACGATACTGAGTTTTCTCTGTAGCGGAAAGGATTTTTCTACATCCATATTTTTTCTTAACATAACATTGTTACTTAAGCAACTGCACACTTTCATTTTATAAATACACATTGGAAAACTTGTTTCAAGTAGAACCATGATCTCTGAATTTTTCCCTTTTCCCTGCTTATGTATCATAAATTACACATGTTTGACTGTGAGAAGCTATACAGTTCGGCTAATCTGTTAATTAACCAATCCATTAGAAAAATATTTTATTAAATGGTACTATATGTCAGTGACAACATATATATGTAACACTTTGGGTATCTAATTAATTTTTCTTTTGCTTATAATATGCTCCGCTGCACATATGGAACTTCGGCCTTGTTTGGAAATTTCAGCTTAATTAATTTTGCTTTTATCCAAGGATCAGTAAATGCTTTGGTGTGTTAAAATTTTTGATATAAGTGAAGAAGGTTAATTGTTTCTATTCCTGTAGAAAGACTTTAAATATTAGCTAAAAGTAAAGAATTTGCTTATTGTTTTTTCTCACTTTCTTATATTCATCTTTATAAATACAGTAAATATCTAATAGAAAAAAAAGTAGAAATTGGTTGTTGTTTTCTTCTTTTTTTTTTTTTTTTTTTTCATTTTTCTGGTACTAGTTTTACTGAAACATATCCTAGAGTCAGAATCTGGGACAGAAAAAAAGAAATCACCTGAACTTGCTTGTCTATAAAACTGAAACAAACATGTTGACTTTCCAATGAGTTTTGGTATAGAACTAAAAGTTCATAATTGAATATTTTTAAATGTGACTTTAAAATCTACCTTAGAGTTAAAAAATTTAAGAATTCCACCTTTGACAATATGCTTTTGTTGACCCATATGACATTCTTTCTACCTGATGGTTTGGCCATAATACAATCCTCTTATCCTTGTAATGTCACTAATTATTTTCACAGTAATGCCAAATAAATATTGTCATACAGTACACACTATATAAAGAGAATAAAATAGCAACCATTGCTGTTGTGCATGAAGTGTTTATTGCTGCCAGAAAGTGACTCAATTCTTCACCTTGATAACTCTTAATCCTCATAGTAATAGGATGTAAATACTATTATTATTCTGATCTTCAACTTGCAAATGTGGAGTGAAGCTAAAAGGCTTTAATTTTTTTAAGAATTATTTTATTTAACTTTGTTATATTTATTTATTTATTTTATTTGACTAGAGAAGGACAGAGTGAGAGAGAGAAGGAAAGTGAGAAAGGAAGCCACCAGGACCGGGACTTCAACCGTTGTTGACTATATGGGCATCCAGCACTTAACTACCATGTCACCTGCCAGTCCCTGAAGTTTTAAATTTGTATGCAACCCAAAAACATAGAACCTAGAACAGTTTATTTCCCTTTACCAAAAGATATACATAAAGGCTGACAGTATTTCCCCAGCACCAACTGACACATATTATCAGCTGTATAAATCAATATTTTTTCAATGAATTTTGATTAATTTCCTATATCACAAAATTAACAGTTCTAAACACAAATACATAGATACACATGCACATGCACACACAAACATGCATACATGAAATACATTTTATTTTATTTTATTTTTTTAAGAGAGATTTTTGTTACAGGGCATGTACACTCACCAGAAAGACAGAGAGACAGAAAGTGAGAAATCACCTCCCAGGAAGATGGCCATACCACAATGCCTTCTCCTCCATTCTCCTCTCAGGATTCTGGGCATGCATAATATGCTCCTGGTGTGGGTTTTAAGACACTGGGTACAGGACTTGAACTGCTTCGACTACATGGGAGTCCAGCAATGTAACCATTATGGCATCTGCTGGTCCTACATTTTCAGTTTAATTAAAAATTTTAAATTCTAGCAGTTAAAGAAGAAATGCTAAGATGCACCCCCCCCCAACAAAAGAGAGAAAGAGAAATCTAAAATCATTCACTGCTCTAAACATAGTGATGATACACGAAAGAATGGACATTACTAACAACTATTTTAAGAAAAGTTTTGAAAGCATAAGTAAATAAATTAACAAAATCAAGTGAGGACCAAACCACACTCTGGTGTGTTCACTCACATTTTAAAAAAATTTAATTTATATTTTAAAAACAGACACACTTATAAAGCTATCTAAAAAAGTACAGCACATTAACACTGCAGAATCATCTTTTTCTAACAACCATTCTAAACGCTAATGTAATATTGTCTGATTTAAATCAGTCTAAGATCATCTTGTTATTTTCAACATAATTCAATTTCATAATTCCAGTTCATAGATGTGTAGAAATTTACTGTGTGGCCAAATACAATGACATTCCTTTTTTCCCATTTTGCATTAGAATTAAGTTTTATGCAACACAAAAATAAGAACATAAGGAAAATAGTCACTTTTAATAGATGCTTTAGTCTGAAAAAAATAAAATGGTTTTAGAATTAAGAATCAAAGCCCACTGGATGAACTGAGGTCTATTTCCATCTGTTATTAATGTCTGAGTTACATATTAAAGACGAGATTATTCATCAAGTCCCTCATGCAATACGTTAGTAAATGGGATTTTGGTTAGTAATTTAATTGCCAAAACCTTGTCCATGTAAGCTCCCAATTCATTTAAAATAAGCATTTCCAGTGGCCTGAACTGAATTAAAACAGTTAACAACACCAAAGAGTACTTCTTGATTTTATTAAGAAATGCTCATAAGAAAATCTATGAACATAAAAGGGAAATCTCTACCACCCCATTATGGTTAAAGACTAAGCCTTTTCTTTTCCTTTTCTTTCTTCTTCAAGAAATACGGGGTTATGTGAAGATTTTTTTTTTTTTCAATCACATAAAGAAATACAGGCTTCATTTTAAAATATAAATAAACAAATTCTTAAAATGTGATGATGTCTCTGGTTAGTGTGTTGAATAAATAATTCTGAGTTCTAGAAAGTATAATGAGAATTCAAGAGACCATTGTGAAAATGATCACCAAGCTTATGCATAAGCTATTGGGGTCACTGCCTAAGCAGGGGTCCACTGTGGTTACTTGTACAGGGTTTCACTAATGGCCTGATAACAGGAGAGGGGGCGGGGCAGGGAGGTGCTGGTACTACAGTACTTTGTAGTGGTGTGGGTGTGAGAACAGCACTGATGACTTAGTGCCCTGTTCTCAAGGCACACAGGAGATTCCTGGGCAACCCTGTTTGTCTCTACAGTGCATTCACAGTTACAGAGCACTGTCTCAGAAAACACTTTCAGCTGACTTATTAAAGGTCCTTGGGTCTGCATATGATTTGCAGTAGAACTTCTTGTCTTTCAGATGATTAAAATGGAGACTGGAAAATATTCAAAACGTGGAAAAATGTACAGTTAGGAAATTCTTTAAAGGGAAAGGAACATGGACATTTCAACCTCCAGTTTCATTTCAGACAGAATAATATACTATTTTCCAAAAATATCATCCTCACCATCCTTCTAGAACTATTAGCGCCTATGAGTTATACATGGATTTTCATGTGTGCTCTTTTCACATTCCCTTACGTTCTGCCCTATTTACACACATAACGGTGTCTACGGATGGGGCTTTCTGTCGTTTCCAAATACACTGAAAAACCTCAACACTGCAGCTAATAGTTAAAAAAAAAATGACTTGCAATGAATATCTCAAAGCAGTTCATGTTAATATGTGCTTCTATGGAAACAATGCTTTCTGAATGTCAGCCTAAGCTTCTCCATATGAGTCTGCTCAAAGGCTCTCTTTCAAAGTTTCCCTACAATTTATTATCTTCTTGTTATATAGACTGTTACTTTTGTTTCATCACCAATCTCTGCCTGTTTATTAGCAACCCTGCCCCTACTATCAGATGACATTTGTTTTACTTAATGTACAAAGTTTTTAGGAAAAAAAAAAGATAGAACTGCTATTACTGCATTATATGAAAAAAAATTCCAATGTACATTTAGCTGACACTGCATCAGCTGCTATTTAAACTGGGCTTAGCTAATGGACTTTTAATGTCAGCGGGGTTATGTGCAGTTACTGGCTATTAGCAGAAATGGCTCCTTTCTATAAAAATCACTTTTCCTCAAGTGTGTTGTTTGAACATTCCTTTCCCTAATTTAGTGACTGTCACTGAATGCAAAACAAACTCGGGGACTATGGAGTCCACTGTTATCTTTAAGACCCTCTTTTTAACCCTGCAATGCAGCATTAAACAGGCAATCTCCCTCATTAACATGTAGACTTGTAATCGCAAAACTTTGGGAAGTATTATTACTTGCTATTCATAGCAACGTCCTACATATTCTGCTATGAAAACCAGGAGTCATCAGTGAATTATATATTTGGTTGTTGGGAAAGTCATGACATATTTTTCTATGCAAAAATGCATGCTAGGGCACATACCAAGCAATTGTCTTGACTCCTAGAATTTATTTGTGCATTTATAAAATCCTACTTCGAAAATGCCAAGTGATGTGAAGACACAGGACAACAATCAAAATATACTGATATACTGATGTGTCATTTAAACACTTACATGTTCACCTGTTTTAATATAGTGGTTAATATAAGCAAGGAAGCATATCATCAGTATATCCTGAATGAAATTCTATATATTCTTTCATTAGTAACAACTTTCTGTCCCTTTCGTTTAAATTTATCTTTGTCTATTTAAATGAAGCTTTACATGGGTGCAATGGATAAATCTGGAAATAAAGCCACCATTACATCTAAGGAAGCCCAAGAAAATCAGCCATAACTCCATTGATTCAGAGGTAGAAACAGCATTACTGGTTAGGAAAGAACAGCACAAGTGACTCTCTTAGACAAGGTTCTCTTATGGGGCCAGCAGATTGCATGGTGGTTAGGACACTGGACTCCCACATGGCTGACCATGGTTCAAGTCCTATACATGGCGCCTTGAAAATCATACCAGGCCTGTGTGCCCCTAAGAAGAGAATGGAGAAGGGATGGCCATCCTTCCAGGTGGTAATTTCTCACTTCCCCTCTCTGTATCTCTGTCTCCAGTGAGCACATGCACCGTATGGCCAAAAATCTTAAAAATACATACATACATACATACATACATACATACATCATCCTATAGAGGTGCTTACCAGAGAAATACTCTCTCTCCTGGGCAGCATCCAGAGAGGGAGTCACGAAGGTAGATAAGTGACTTTACCTCTGTATGTGTGAAAGTCAATATTCTCTTTTTGTAAACAAATTATAGCACACTGTATAGGAAACAACAGAAGTTCCCTACCCATGTCAGAAATAAACTAGTGACAATGGGATTCCCCAGGCTGTCACTTGGATGACAGAAGAAAACTTGTTTCTATCAGATAAGCCACTGCATTGATAAGCTGAGGCATCTCTACTGCTCACTAAGGGAATGACCCAACAATCTGTCAAGACCAGGGTGACTTTTTTCAAAAAAGTAAGATACCATTTGTCATAGAGCTATCAGTGATTAAATACAATTTCCTATTCAATGACAGCCTTTATGAACTTTTTTTATTAGTTAAAAAGTTTTGTTTTTAGTTTTCTTATAGGGCCCATTCGTTTTTTTTCCAGGATATTCCCAAGTCTGTCAGAAAATGAGCTTTTATTGTTAAATAAAGCCCCTAAAACAAAAGAAGGTACACACGACTGGTGCAAGCGTGTGTCTGCTCACAGGAATTACTGTCTGTTTGCTCCTTATAGCCCTCCATTACTGCCTGGAGAACCTTCCTAGGAAATCATTCAGTTATCTAAGTTTTTTAAATGGCACCTAGTGGGCCAGCAGGTGGCATGGTGGCATTGTACTGTGGTTCTAGTCCCAGACCTAGTGGCTAGCTTTCTCACTTTCTCTCTCTTTCTCAGTCTCTCTCTGGTGAGTGCATCTGTCCTATAGCATATTTTAAAATATCTAATAATAATAAATTAAATGAAATAACTATCTAAAATTTTTTAAGTGACATGTATCTTTCAAGTGATCATTATTTCTAATAAATCCAATAAAATGATCAGGCCCCATTTTATACTGTGAAAACATACTTAGTGTTAAAACTTTTCTTAGTCGGGACCAGCAGTTAGCATAATGGCTACATCGCTGGACTCCCATGTAGTTGACCGTGGTTCACATCCCGGACCCGGTGGCTTAAAACTCATGCCGGGCGCATGTGTGTGTGTGCCCAAGATCCCGAGAGGAGAACGGAACAGAAGGGATTGTGGCGTGGCCATCCCCCCTGGGGGGTGATTTCTCGCTTTCTGTCTCTATGTCTCTCTCTGTCTGGCGAGCGCATGCGCCCTATAGCAAAAACCTCTCCAAAAAAAAAAAAAAAAAATCAAACTTTTCTTAGTTATCTTTTTACTTTCTTTTATAACATGTTCTAGTGAGTAAACTATAACTTTTCCCACTGTGTTATACAAACACACACAAATATATAGTTTAATCAATACACAAAGGTAGAAAGACACTGATGACATTTAAAAGTATACCATAATTCTTATAAACTCCATTTAAGCAAATTATTTTGGAAGACAACTGTCTCTAAGAACTTCCTAATTCTATGAATGATATTCAATTTCTTATGTTCAAATAAGATTGAAGAGACAACACTGGTATTACTATTAATGACAGTGTTTAACCAAGTAACTCAGGACGCGACTGAAATCTGTCAGTACGCCACTGATTTAACAGTAGATTTCTTGGATAAGCACACCCTGCCCACACAGGTCCAATCAAATCCAAACTTCTTAAATGTACAATGGATCTTCAGAAAGTTCATGGAAAATGTGTACGATGAAAAAACTATATATGTATTTCAAACTTTTTGATGCAGCTCAATAAACTCATCTCTTTTTTTAAAAAATGAACTTCTTGAAATCTTATATGCACCTTTGAAATACCTCTCAAATTCTTTTGCTATGTTAATTAAAATATGTGTAAATCAAAGCTCTATTTAAATAGTAAAGTTTCAAGTCAGCGGAGCCTGTTGAACAATATTATGATGGAGTGCTCATCTCGGGTCCCTATTCTGGATAGCCCAAATAATAAATCATTTGAACATGCCTGTTTTCCTTCAGCTTCTGAGAGCAGTTACTGAAAATGGGCTTCTGTTTTCCACCAGGCTGCCTGCTCTGTGGGTGATGGCTGTGAAACGCTGAGAGGGAAACATTTTAACCTCATCCGATCCTTGAATTAATCCCTAACATATTTTTACGTTTATATTTTATCATTATCTTAATGGAAATCCAGAAGAAAGAACGTTGCTAAAGAAAATGACAGGCAACATAATTACTATTTTATTTAGAATGCCGGGAAGATTGCTACTTGCTAAACTTGAGTGCTTCCACTGGGTGGCTGTGATGTGTGCATTTGCCAAAGTGTTCAATGAGAATAAAATATATCATTTTCCCTTTATTGAAAACTAACTTTCTATGTCAACATGTCCCAGACAGATACAATGTTCAAAGTGAAATTACCATTACTTATTTTGTCTCTCTAATCATAAAGTTTTTGTTAGTTTTTGTACTAATCTAGTCATTTGGTTTTACTAATGATCATGCACATCTCTAAAAATCATGTATAATAAAACAATAGTATTATGGTCTCTGACTATCACATTTAATTTTCAAAAAAAAAAAAAAAAAAAAAAAGTTGGAGAATACCAAAAGTTAAAGAGTACTCTTTGATCTGGCTCTTGAAAAGACTTTTAGGCTCTTGAAATTCCAAAAAGATGGAATGATTTAAAATACTGAATTTGAATGCAAGTAACATACTCACAAACTTGTAAAGAATAGATTGAGCCCAAACTGGTCCTTTTAATTTTAATCCTATATTAGTTTGTTTGTTTGTTTGTTTGTTTTAGCCTGAAATTATAAGTAGATATTATACCTCAGTCCCTATTTTACTGTGCTGAACTTCTATAGTCTAAGAAAAAAAAAGTTTAATAAATTAATTTTAAATGATTACTTTTCTATACAAATGGCAAACATTACTTCCATATTATTTCATATAATTACACATGTTGATTTTCTCAAGGTTTTGGAAAAAAAACACTTCTACTCATGAATACTTGTCCTTTTAAGTGGACTACAGATGTATTTTAATATGCAAGCACTAATCTGTTTTTATTGGAAATAAATATATAGTATTTCTTTTCTGGAACAGAAAAAAAGGGAGGGACAGAGAGAGAGGACAATAAATTACAGTTGAGTTCAGGCAGTCCATGATTAAATAATCAATTAAGACATTGACTAAAAATGAGAAATGTTAGTATTCATCAATAAACTTGTTAAATGTGCTGAGGGAGTTTCTGGGGCTTACCATCCTTAGTTAGAAGAGGAGATAACACATGCTCATCTACATGAGGCATTTTTACAGCTCTTATAATTGCTGAGAAATGAAACCAGCCATGGGAGCCACATGACAAAATGATTAATGAAGGTAAAACCCCCTATCCTCACAACATTTTAAGATAAATAAGGCTAGTAACTCTGGAGTTAAATTTGATTAATCAATATCATCTGTTAACATGATTATTTTGAGCCCTAGTATTTAAAATAAGAACTCTAACAGGCCTGTCAATATAATGACGTTTCACCTAGCTCCCGCCACGCTTGTGTCCCACTGCCACTGGGCAATGAGATGTGGTTAGTTATTTCATTAAAAGAAGGTATTCCCCAAACATTGGGGTTTTCAGATGTTTTTCCTCGCTTTTGCCACACAAAGCACTTTTGAATCACTGCACACTACTAATAAAAGGTATACTGACATAAGGACAAATAACTGCATATTTGGCACTTTCAAAGCTATAACTCACTTTGTAAATTATAACTTCGATTTAATTAATGATGCAGTCATTTTAACACTATGAACTCCCTGCAGATAGCTAGACACAGGTTAAGCACTTATAAAATCTGGAAACATTCTTCTCTGTGATTTAAAATTTCATTATATAGTCCTAAGAAAGCAACATTGTGGGAGGCTGCAGTGCTCCAAATAAGAAACCACATTAACTTCAACTCAAAACTTTGTTACAATTCTAAAACTGTAACTCAATTATTTTCTAAAATTTTGTTTCTAAACAGTTCAAATGTTTACAACAAGATATATGTTTTTGGTTTTCATGAACAGGCAGACATTCTTATGAAAGCTCCATACAGGTTGGGAAGATAAAATGTTTACTCTTCCTGACCTTGTTGGCTCATAAAAAGGTCTTATTATAAAATGTTTTTAAATTAATTTAAATTAAAATCTCCATAAATTCAGATGACAGATATTTACAATAGACTAAACCACAAATTATCAAATTACTCAATTATTTTTAAGAACTAGAAAGAAGTAATTAGTGTTGTTTTAATATTACTCAAGACAAACTCTACTGCAAAGTAGCAACATAAAAAATAGCACTGAGTTTCTGTGAGCAAAATATTCTGGAACTAAGTGATACTGGAACAATACTCAAATCTCAGGTTATGTAGCCCTGCTCTACAAACACATAAGCAATAACAAATCCAAATAAGAAAAGAAACCAAAATGTCCATACATAAGTTTAGGATATGAGGTTAAAATAGAAAGAGAGAGATTTGGAGCTAAGTGCAGAGCCAGCCTATCAAAAATTAAAAACAGAATGACAATTTTGTAGAAGAAATATCTTTCTTGACTCTAAGTAACATAAAAAGCCCTGAAAATCTTGTTTAATTAAAAAATTTTGCCAGGAAAAATATATGCAAATAACATGCAAAGAAACAGCAATAACCACTAAACCATTAGAAATAATTTAATGTAAATATTTTATAATTCACATAATCTAGATTATCTATGCTGTTTTAAATTATGAAACCAAAATTTCTATTTTTATTGCAAATGTAACTTGAATAAATGGAAGTCCTGGTGAATTAGTTTTTGTTTATATGAACCTAGTTTTTCTGTATTCCTTTCAATTGTTTTAATAAGTATCCAATTATGTTCTCTAGACTGTGCACTTGTGTCCATTTTTGTTTCAAGAAAAAAGTTGATATTTGCATAAAGAGCAAATGATTTTCCTTAAACCCTTTTCAGAAATCCTGAGATAAGAAATATTTATGTTCAGTTTTTTTCTTTTTAATAAAAGTGTTTATGGACTTAGGAAAAGGTATTTTTCAATATTTCTTGTAAAGATCGAAAGTCAAGGGTAGAACTTGTTGCCAGAATTAACCAGCAGTGACTTGACATGGCATTTTTAGAACTGAAATTAGGTTCATTTTCTCAGAAAGCAAGTGAGCGAGCGATCAAAGGAAGAAAGTATGCTATGAAAGGGAGTGGGAGTCCCACAGTAGTGGGAATCTTCTGTCCAGAAGTTTGCAGTGATCTCAAACAGTTTCATTTCTTGCTTTTGCGGAAGTATTGTCTGCACCTCTTACTCTTGTGTACAGAACTATTAACCTTCCCTTTTTTTTTAACCTTTCATTTCTTTAATATTTAGATTTCTTTTCCTGTGGTTCACAGAGTTGGAAGCTAAAGAATAATATTCACTTTTACTGCTCTAAATTCTGGGTTAATTCATTCCATCCTAATATGACCTACAGTTTATATTATTTTCACTTTGCATCTGAGACACGAAGGTTAAATAACATACTCATGGTCACGCAGGTAGGAGGTGTTTGAAGTAGGATTATGAGAGCTTGGTAACCACTATCCTAACTGAGAGAATGTGTATATAACAACCTTTAGCTTGTGCCTCCCCCAAACCAGATGAACTATATTAATATATGAAATCTAAGTACAACACCACTGAAATGCATACTGAGCTTCAAAACCACCCCACTTCCAGCCACACTGGCCCCTTAAGTACCCCTGTATGCACACTCTGGAGACTGCATCATCACTCACGTTAGAACCTTACCCAGAACTATATTTTCTATCTTTGGATGCTTGAATCCAGAATGCACTATGCCTCTGTTCACTGCTGTATTTTAGAAAGGGGCTTGTAAGTGTGTGATGTTAAGTCTGCCTTCCTGGACAGCTGAGACTGTCTCACTCAACTCCACGTCTGTAATGAATAGCAGAGTCTGGGTTGCAATGTAAGCGCACAATAACCATATCAGAACTTTCACTCTAACACTGCCCTCTATCCAAATGAGCTAACGTGTGGGAAAATGTGAACAGGTTTGTTTTTCTCTGCTATAAAATGCAAAAGTCAAACCAAAAAAGATGTAAGTGAAAAGGAAAAGGCAAGAGCACTGGCTCAGTCTCTGCCCCCACCGTTTCCCCCATTCTCTTCCTAAAGTGGCTGCAGTCTGTGATTTTAATGTTTCTTCTGAGAGTGACTCCCTCTGCTGCTCCAGCAAAGCCATGACCTAAATCAGAAAAGTGCTAAATGCAGTTAAGGCCTAATAGAGCACACGCTCAGTGTTTGCACTAATTGGAGAACGGAGTATACATTAGAGAACAGTTATGTTTAAGTCTTAACAATAATTCTAAATAAGCTAAGAGGGTTTTCGTAGTAGAGCTCATACCTCCTTCATATCCTTAGGGGGTTTGCTTAAAATAGATCAGCATGAATTCTCATTAGGACGACCAGCTCAAAAACGACACTGGGAGAGGACCCTGTCTTGTTTAACTTAGACCTCTCAGTGTCTAGAACACAGGAGGCCAGGGAGTCAAAAATCTCTGTTATAATCTAATGATGCCTCATTCTTTGCAAGTGTTTGCAAAGTTTGTTCTAAGGAGCTTCATAAGCATTCCTTCAATTAACTAGAAATTTTTTCTAAACAAAGATAAACTACCTTACTTTTCATTTTTGCAATTCCCCAGTGTGTAATCATGGAATTTTTCTCTCCTCTTAAATGGGAAAAATATATAGTGGAATTGTAATAGAATTTAGCTGTCTTGGATGTTGATTTATCTACTGGTGTCACACAAATAGGCATAAATGCATGAAAGGAATTTTTACTCTTAGAGGAAGAAGTATGACATTTGTTTTTAAAAACAGTACAACTTAAGAAAACAGAAGATTATCCCAATCCAATTGGAGTCTTCAGAAATTGTCTGCTCTCAGTTTGGTGGTGTTAACGCTCAGAACACTAGTTGGTGCTAGACAGGCAGCATTGAGATGCTTCATAGTCCAGAAAAAATGCATTTATCAGATGGGGTTGGGGGGCACTAATTCAGAAACACAATGACCAAACACACACACACACACACACACACACACACTGCCTCTTACTAGTTACTCTTTCCTTCTTGGAAGTCAGAAACACCACAAATTCCCTGGAGCTAGGAGTTCCCAGCAATTCTGAATGAAACAATTAAGCCATAGCCAGAAAGGAGAAAGCTGTTGCCTAAAGCCTAGAGAATTTCCCCAGGACCTGTTTAAAATGAGTGCTGTCTTTTCTTAAACCACAGCAACAAAACTCAGCACACTCACAAGTAAGATCCATTAATTTCTTGTTCTTGTTGTTTTTGTCTGTTGTTTCCCTTGCTACCTTTGAAGATTATATATGTATATATGTGTATATATATATACATTTTGTATCTAGGACTTCCTCATTTTTTAGTACTTCTACAACCAACTAAAAGCCTCATCCACATTGCAAAGTGCTTGAATTAACTTTCCCATCTGAATTGGATATGGACTTCCATTAATACATTTATTCTGCTCTTTAAGTCATCAGCACAAAGAAATCATACCTTGAGGGTATGGGCTAGTGTCCCAGTCCAGAGAGAGAGAAGAAAAGAGAAAAGTTGGAAGGAAAAAGGAGGGCTGACCGTTATTAAATGTGTGATTCTGAGGGCCAAGTGTGCGAGCGGCTCAGGAGTAAACAGGCTGGTTAATGGATCCCAGCGGTGGGACAGGGGCTGAGAGTAGGGTTTGGGGCATCACTTTCTGTGATCCCTGTGACAACCCAGGAAGGGCTGGTATCCTGGAACAGGAAGGGTAACAGGAGTGCAATAGTGCATTTCACAGACCCCAAGATTCAAACACAACTTTCATTCACCAGCAACTGCAGGAGCTAAATAAGCTGCACTGACGAGAAGGGCACTAAAAAGCATACATCCAGTAGGACCCGTTTCATGTTTCCACTTAAGATCCGAAATCCGAATCAATCCTCACTCTTTGACTCCCTGGCCTACAGAAAGAAAAGGTGCAAGAGGCAAACTGGCTCTCTAGCCCAAGCACCTTTTCTTTTCATCTCTTCTCCCTTCTTCTTTCAATATTAATCCACTTACCATCTCCTGTTTGATTATTTTTATTGATCCTTTTTCTACCCAGACTTTTTAATTATTTGGCTGTTGTAAGCTCTCAGCAGGGAGCCTGTCTCCTGTTTGGCATCTTTGGGGACTTTAACTTGTTCTTTTCCCAAATGGTTATCTCATCGTGCCCCCCACCACACTCACGCTCCCCCCACTGCGGGCCCTTTGTGCGCCCAATAACAGCAGGAGAATTCCACAGGGAGTCACGCGGTTGATTGCGCGACTATTCATCAGGTTGCTCACTTACGCTTCCCAACGCCCCCCCTAAGCATCCTCAGCTGCCGCGGGAGAACTTCTCACCAATTTCAAGAAAACTACAAGCTACGATTCTCAGTAGAGATTCCTCTGTAAAATGGACAGATGCGCTCGGGAGGTGTGCACAGGAAAACCAGAGCAGAGCCTCGGGTATGGGAGGCGTCTGGCCAGGAGAGAGGGAAGGATTTATGAGCGCGGCCACTTAGCAGGGCAGCAGGAAAATTTACTCCCGAAGTAGCTATCGCTAATTCACAAAGCCTTGCTAATCACTTACCTCCCCAGCCGGACCACACTCGCCCGCGCTCTCCACTCCCCTCCACCTCCGACGCCCTGCCCCAGCCCCAGCGCCTCTGGCAGAGCACAGGGAAAGCGGTCGGAAAACGGCAGCGTCTGAGCCTCACCGGCGAGTTGGGGCTACCGCCGCGCCTCCCCGACTCTCCAAATTGGGAAGAAGTGTAACCGAGAAGGAAGGGCGTGTGTGTGTGTGTGTGAGGGGGTCCCTGAATTTCCTCGTAATGCAGCATAAGCTTCCTCCAGTCTCCTTCCAGGAATAGCAGAGCTGCCTCCCCGGAGCCAGCCACCATGGCTGAACCTGGGAAAAGACCCAGGTGGGCGCAGGGCTCAGCCAGAGGTCGGGGCCCAGGTGACCGGAGAGAGACCCGGAGGGACAGTCTGAGCTCCTTCTTGCTCTTCTCCTTCCCACTCAGCTTCCTGGGCTCAAGACTGGCAGCTGCCACTCCGGCTTCAAAGTCGGGGGACGAGCAGAGAGCCGCGATGGTTCCCGGGGTCTCCCCTCTACCCCTACCCACCCCGACTCGCCGCCGCTCTGCTCCCACGCCGGCTCTGCCCAGGGCCCCCGACACTGATTTTGAAGCTCGCACGGGTTAAATTAAAATGTCAGAGTTATACACTGGCCGGCTACTCCAGGGAGTTTCGGATTTGGTTTGAACAACCAGCCCGTTTCCCCAGCGCCCTCGGGTTTTAAGTTTCTCGGTCGCCTAGCCGGGCGGGGGACACGACGGGGGTAGGAAGCGCGGAGGCCTGAGCGCCCGGCCAGCCCCCGGCCAGAGCGCGAGGCCGGATTGGGGGGCTGCGGCCAAGGGGCACTGGCGCTGCGGGTCCCTGGCGGTCGTGGACGCCTTTCCTTAGCTGAGCGCCCCTCCGCGGCTCCCGGTTTGCCCAGAGACGTTAGTGAAGATCTCTGACCCCAGCCGTGGCACCGCGCGGGGAGCCTCTGCGCACCATGCCCACCGGGGTGCAGCCATGGCTTGCCTCACTGCCACCCCACTGAGCCCCTCCAAACCTGGGTGTGTGTGCAGCGTGCAACAGCGTGCGCGTGCGGAGCTGAGAGTGCAAAGGACACCCCAGGCTCCCACAAGCACAGAGATGGAAGCGTGTCCACACCCGTGCGCCCCTGGTCCATCCGTGCCCATCTCGGAAGATGGGTTAAAAATAACAACAATAAAGCTTCTTGACTAGTTGGGAAAGTGAATTTAAAGTGGCTTCCAGTTGAGAGCCGCGAGGCAGACTGAGGAAGCCAGGAGAACCTGGGCAGGGAGAGGGAGACGGAGGGGAGGAGGCGAAGGGAGGTGGCCGCGGAAGCCGGCGGCCCCTTACCTTGCGCGGCCGAGCCGGTGCCGCTGGCGCTGAGCAGGGCCAGGGCAGGGAGCACCAGCAGCTGCAGCACGTAGCCCAGTCCCAGTCCGCAGCGGGCCGCGGTCGCCCGCAGACCTTTCCTCATGGTCGACAGAGGGGTGCCGTGGAGCCGCACCGGAGACGCCGGAGCCCCACCGGGCAGCAGCGGAGTCCGCGCTCCGCCGGGCAGTCCGCGCGAATAGCGACGAGCGAGCGCCACACTCCACTTTCTCCAAGGGCAGGGGCCAAAAGGGGGTGGAGAGGAGACGCCGAGGAGGAGTTTGAAGGTCCCTCTCTCCCTGTGTGCCTTCTAACTGACGTCTCCCGCGAGCGGCTGCTCTGCCCCCACTTGGGAAGTCCGGGGAGGCGCAAGGCGGCCACCTCGGCGGCTCCCCCCACCGCGCAGCAGCCGCAGCTCCGCCGCGCGCCGCGCCTGGGCTGCTCTGGGGTCGCCTCGCGGGTGCCGCTCTCGGGTCCCCTCGCCGGTGCCGAGCACACACAGGCACGGGCGGGGCGGGGCGGCGCTCCGGCCCCGATCTCGGCGTTCTCACGCCGGCGGAGAGACGCCCCGCTGCCGCCGCCGCTGCCGCGCGGCCAGGGAGGGTCACCTCCTAGAGCCGGGCGCTCGAGGGCGCGGAGGCGCTCGCGGTGGAGGCGTGGAGGGCGCAGCCCAACTCCGCGGAGGGGCTAAGGGCGGCGGGAGCGCGCCTGCCCGCCCGCCCGCCCGCCTTCTGTAAGCGAGGATTGGAGCGAGAAGCGCGCCCAGCGCGGGAGGTGGAGACCGGCCGTGGGTTCCCCCGCCGAAGCCCAGAGAAAGACCCGGCTGGAAGACGAGGCAGCGGGGACAGGGAGCGCGCCGCCTCCCGCCTCCCGCGAGCGCTGCGGGCCCGCCCCGGGTCACTCGGCGCTGTCCGGTGCAGCCGGCGGAGCCGAGCCAGACTCGCAGCGACCCGCCGGATGACTTGGGGTCTGCAGTTGATTGAGGCGGGCGCGAGCTTGAACAAGCGCTGCGTGCTGGGGACGAAGATGAGAAGCTCCACTGCTGTCGTGGGGTTGTCAGCACCAGGCGGGTGCTGGCTGCCCTGAGAGCCTGTGCCCTCTACAGCGGAACAGAATCCCACGGCTCCATGGAAACTCGGTTGTCAACAGTGCTTTCTTTGCGTGCGTCCTGGAGGCTGCAAGGTTGAGTATGTAAAGGGGGGGGGGGGGGGGTGAAGAGAGACCTGGAAAACTTCCCCGGAAGAACTGCACACGACTTGCGGGTGCTCGAAGTGACGATGGAACCTAGCACAGGTTTTCCACATTACTGACAGCGACGTTAAGGACCCAGGCGTGGATCCCTTTTGAGATGGTGGAGGATTGGAAGAACGGGTGGTGAACCAAGGAGAACTAGGCAAAAGGAAAGCGAATGAATGACAAAGCCGGCACACTGGCACAGCCAACATTTGGGGAAGAAGGCCACTTCCCAAGAGTAGTGTACGTAGTTCTCAACTAGTAAATAATATAGCAGGGAAACGTTAAGCTCTTGATGCCAAGGGGGCCACGTGTAAACACGGAGGGAACTTGAGGTCTCCTTTCGCTGTGGTCATAAACTCCTGGGTTGTCTGGGCCAGTCCAATCATCTCTGCATGTGTCAGTTTCTATCTCACTGCAATATTTTATTAGATAGTTTCAAAGGTTTTTTTGTTGTTGTAGTTGTTTGTGGTTCTAACATTTTACAATTCTAATTGCCCAGTTTGAGCTAAACTTCCAGCCAGTAAGACCTATCTGGAGTCAATCTGATAGATCTCAAGAGATCATATTTGCCAAAGACATTGAAAAACTGGCCAGTTATTTCTACCCAGGCTCTGCCTGCCCCTGTCCTTGTCTTCTTCACCCCCTTCTGCTTCCCCATACCAACATATACTGCTATTTTGCTAAAAGGGTAGGTTTGGAGTTGGTCTGCCTGCTTCAAATCTTAACATTTCCTGCTACTCCCTGGCTGATACTGAACAATTAGGCTAAGTGCCACTACTTCCTAATTTGCAGGGTGGGTCCATTAGCAGTAACTATCTTACAGGGTTTTGTAAAGATTAAATGACTTAAACATTTGTAAAATGTCTGACACATAAAATTGTTAACTGCTGTTCTTACCATTGGTGGAAATTACCGTCAGCCTCATGGTATCTAGACCGGCGCTATTCAACAGAGCTTTGGACAATGAGGAACATGTTTGTGTCTGTAGTTATTAGACACACCGACTGAGTGGTTACAGCCTGACGATTGTGAATTAAAGAATTTAAAGCTAATTTACAAAATACCGTAAATACCATTGGCGGTACAGGTAGGCCACTAAGAACTTGCCGACTGATTTGAGAATGACATCATCAAAGAGATTATATGTTACAGTTATCTTTATAAGGACAATCACCTAAATAATGAGAAAAACCCTACATGTACTCTGTTGACAACATCCAAAATTATTTGTGTATTCATTTACAGTTTTATTGACTCTCTTCTAATGATACTTTAACTCTTTTAGCATCGAGACCTAGTTTTGTATTTCACCCTCGGCTTCTAACACAGCGTGATATATAGATAGTGCGCAATCAATATCGGTTGATTGACTGCCGAAAAGACCCCACGGGGAAGAACCCCCAAGGTTTACAACAATTAAAGAAGGTTGAAACTGTCACCTACTCCTGTTTGGAACATTGAGGTGCTTAATGACTATAACTGCATGAAATGAATTCCTTGAAAGAAAGAATAAGAGGCAGGAAGAGAGAAAGTCATTTGATACTGAAATTCGGCCTACAGAGGGCAGAGAATGGTTTGAGAAGTGGTATGTGGAGTTGAGGTGGCAAAGGGAGAGTGTAGTCCAAGGTGGAGGATAGCGAGGGCATGAGCACACAGGATGACTATCCCAGGACAGCCATGTCTGGCTTGTAGGTGGAATTGGCCTTGTGTACCAATAGCCTACCTAGGTTTTATTGATTGTCACATTTTTTTTTTCTCTCATGAGAGAGGTAACACCATGTTTCATAGGTTTCTGGGCCTAGGTTTGCCGTATCACTCAGCTATGGACTCAAATATCACTGCTTAGGAAGGTCTTCTCTACCAACTTGCCTAAATTAGCAACAACCCATCACCCTGGATTGCATTCACCTGCTTTGATTTTCATAGCACCTATTTTATATATTCACATTTAGGTACACATATACTATATACATATACAATAGGTACACATATACTACTTAGGTACACATTTAGGTACACATATTATGTATGTGTAAGTACATGTATTGTATATGTATATAGTATATGTGTACCTAAATGTGTATGAGTATATGTATATATACTCCCCAATAGAATACATGCGTGTCAAGGGGAGGAACCTTTTATTTTTTTATTGATAGTATGCCTAACAGTCTATATACAGTATCTAAACAGCCTGGGACATAATAGATGATCAATAAATGCTGATTACATATCGAGTACAGGAATGAGAGCTGATGGATTTTTAAACTGAACAGAGCCTTGATTATCTGCCCCAGACACATTTTTAAATTATGAGTAGTCTTTTTTTTAGTTGTTGAATAAAATCAAGGGTGGACAAATTATCACCCCAAATTTATTTGAATATAACTTTTTAGGGTTGGAATACTGCAGGCGTTTAAAGAACAAACATGAAATTCATCCCATTTTGAAAAATAAAAAGCTCCATTTAAGCCCATGTACAAGGGCTTCCTTTTTCTTGGCTGCAGCAAGTGGAGAATTAACTCTGGGATAATAAATCCCAGTGACAGGTGCTAATGGGAATTAAGCATGCAAATCCCCTGCATATCCCTCCAGAAATCTACACCCAGAAAAGTATGCTATTTAGTGTGTAGGCTGCTTAGTAATAATATTATTTACTTTAAACTAGTATAGAAAAAGTTTCCAGCTAAGGCTTAAATATAAACAACTGAACATACATTTTAATTATAGAAATGCTTTCATTTTTATCTCTGTCCTTAAATGTTTGATTCCACACTTTTTGTATTTTTATGTGATTTTATGAATGTCTTCATGCCAGAGATATTATTAACACACAACATAGAAAAAGGAGTATTTTAGTGAATAAATCAGATGGTGCTAAGGAAAACTCTTTTCCTAACTAAGGGGGGAGGAGCAGAGACCTCAGATAACATACACATCAACTAAGGAGAGCCAGATGGTCCAAACTCAGTTGATTCAATTCTCTTTCCATACCTCAGCCCAAAGAAAAAGATTTGGCCTGTCATAAACATATATACCCTGGGGCTTTATGCTTTTTATTAGCTATATTAGATAAGACTCCTTTGGATGCAAGTGAAAGGAACCCAACTCAAATCAGCTTAAGCAAAAAGAAAAGTTACTACTAGATGCAACTCCAAGGCCATGGATAAACAAATAATCTACATTAATTAAAGCAAACATTTATTTATCACCCACTCTGTATCAGCCACTATTCTATGCTCTTTATAGGTGCTATTTTATTTAATCCTTGATGAGAATTAAATTAACATACTATTATTTTATTAGTCTGTTTTGTGTTGCTATAACAAAATATTACAGACTGGCTAATGTATAAATAACAGAAAATAATTCCCTCACTGTTCTGGAAGCTGGGAAGTCCAAGATTGAGGTGCCCAGCATCTGGCAAAGGCCTTCTTACTGTATAATTCCATGGCAGAAGAGCAACAGAGTGTGGGGAAAGGATGAGTGGGCTCAGATTCAATCTTTTATAAGGAACCCACTCCCACAATGACAGCATTAATTCCTTCATAAGGGGTGGGCCTGTGTCCTAAACACCTCCCTTTAAGTCCTACCTCCCAACACCTCTGCCTCGGGGATCAGGTTTAGAGCACACGAACTTTGGAGGACACATTCAAACTACAGTAATTATTATCCTCGCTTTGCACATGAGGAAACAGTGGTTAAGTAACCTTGCCTAAGGCTCACACCATTTGTATTTATTAGAGCCAGTCTGATTTCAGGGATTGTGTTCTTGGCCCAAGAACTTAAATACCACATGCAGAGCTTGGCCCTTCTCATCCTCAATTTCTTTGTTATGGTTCCCCTCTCTAGCTCCATTCGCAGACTTGTGATCTCATGCTACGATTCATGGCAGCTCCTGGTTTACGTTGTTGAATTTACCCTTACCAATCGACTGGCCAACAAAATCCCAGAATGATGTCCCCAGCCTATCTTGGGTCACATACTGAGGCAATGACAATGGCCAGAGTGTTGGAAAACACTCAAAGGGAAGGACCAGGTTATGTGTCAGATTTTGGCAGTGGAAACTTGGATTGAGAGTAGGGAAAAGGGTTCTACAAATGGAAAATTAATACTGAGAATGAAGATTAATATAAAAGAATGGATGTCAAGAGAATGAATGTCAGGCAAAGAAAACGACAGATCTCTATTCTGTAGTGTATGGACAGAATGAATTCTTTCTCATGCATAGTTTTCTGTTGTAACCCATCACTATAGCAAATAAAGAGCACTGGTTAAGAAGGACTGAAGAATGGCCATCCCCTCATAGATCGCCTTTTCCAGGTAATTGACTGGTAGAATTGAGTCGAATTCAATTGAATGAAGAAAACTTTCACTCAGTCCCTATTGTAATGGGGCTCCATTGCAGGATTCTTGAAGAAAAATACACACAAGTAATAGTCTTTGTATACCAAGGATTCACAATCAAACAGACTAGTCTAACATAGAGGAATAAACAAAAAGATTCTAAATAAAGATGAAATGTAGGAATATAAAGATATGAGGAAGTTTTGTCTAAGGAAGTCTGGCAGAAGAGCATCAGAAGACTGAGCACTCACACTGGTGATGCTGTTTCACACAATGGGTGTCTTTCTCTCTAACAGGAAGACATCTGGGAGTGGGCAGACCTGGCCACTTTGGACTCAGTTATGCTCTTGTCATGGCTTCACTCCGTGTTCCACTATCTGTGTCTTTCACTCTCACAATTGCTTATGGCTTTTCCACATCTAGGCACGATGTCCACATTACAGGAAGAAAGAAGAAGAAACAGGCCTAAAGGGATGCAGTCAGCTTTTTGGTGCTTTCTAAACAGCTTTTCTGGAATCCCTCAGCCCAAGGAGTTTCCATTTTTTGATGGTCTGTCAGAGGGCCCCCTTAGACCAATGGCAGTGGTGGATAGGAGAGAGTATTGTGAATGCTGACCAGATCATTTACATTGGACACAAGTCCATCAGAAAAGAAAAACAAGAGGAAGGCATGGAAAGAAATTTAAAAAGGAAATGAGAGGCCAGTGGATTGTGTAATGGTTATGTCACTGAACTCCCACGTAGTTGACTATGGTTCAAGTCCTAGACCCAGAGGCTTAAAACTCATACCAGCTGTGTGTGCATGTGTGCCCAGAAACCCAAGAGGAGAATAGAAAAGGGACTGTGGCCATCCCCTCCCCCCCCCCCCCAGCGGGTCATTTCTTGCTTTCTGTCTGTCCGGTGAGCGCACATGTCCTATAGCAAAATGTCTGTCTCTTAAAAAAAAAAAAAGGAAAGGAAAGGAAACAACATGGTATATTTGAAGAATTTTAAATAGATGAGAAGTATTGAATATTTCTATTGGTTGCATAAAAGAGAAGGGTGTGTTTTCTATCATGTTTGGAAATAAAAGGATAAAAAGGTCTCCATTTTTCAGTGCACTAAGCTATATTTATTGAGCTTTTGAGAAATGTGAATCATTAAGATAGAGTTTCATGGAGTTCATAGTTGGATTGGAGAGATAATATTTACAAAAAAGAAATAAAACTAAAAAAAAAATTAAAAAATGACAGGAAAGACTGGGAAGGGAGACTGTACAGAATGTAAGGATGTAAGGATCAGAGGAAGGAGAAGAAGAAGGGGAGTAGAAGAAGAAATAAGAGGGCCTAGGTGGCGGCATGACAGCATTGCAAGTGTACCCACCAGGAAGGTCGCAGGTTTGGACCCGCAGTCCTCTCTGTGCACTCGGGGTCATGTGTGTGCCCGTGATCCTCGAAGGCTGATGGAGTCGGACTGTGGCATGAAGGCTTTGAGGGTGGTGCCTGTCTCTATCTTTCTTTCACTCTCTCTCTCATGGAAGACATAAATAAATAAACCTCAAAAAGAAAAAAAAAGGAAGAAGAAATAAAGAGATAAGTAAAATGCAGTGATTTCTGCATTTGTGGAGCATATTGTCATTGCTATAAGAGGGAAATTCGACAAAAACATGCAATAAAAATATGGGTAAAATGACAAACTATGTGATGGAGAAGGATATTTCTGGGGATAGATATTATAATGATTGCTTACTAGAGGTTTTCTCATATTTCATCTTATTTGAAATTTATCCACTGAAATGGTCATTTTTCTCAGATTGAAAAACTAAGATACTTTATGGAATAGTGGAAAGATTGTAGACCAAGACACATGGATTTAAGTTATCATTTGTCTAACTTATTTGCTCAGAAATCCTGTGACTTCTTTACACTTTAATTTCTTTGTTTTAGGAAATGATAACACTATGAAAACATTAAGTTCCTATGAAGACAAAATGTATGTAAAATTGCTTTGTGGGCCTCCTCCATGGTGGTGTGATCTGCTAAAAGGTTATTGCTTCACAGGTTGGGACCGTAAGAGACTGGAGTTCAATCCCTAGTTCCATCGAAAGATTAAGCATGGTCGTCCTCACCTGTAACTCCAGTCACTCTGGAGGTTGAAGCAGGAGGATCCTGAGCAACAGAGTAAGACCATGTTTAAAAAACAGCCAAGTATCATGACATGTGTCTGTAATCTTGGCTGTGAGTCTGAGGCAGGGGGATCATGGCATGACAAAACCATGTCCTTAAAAAAGGGGGTGGGGTTGGATTAGTATTGTATCTACATTTAAGACACTGTTATGACAAAGTGTGTTCTATGTTATCCACTGTACTTAATTACAGAACCATCTGAAGGGTAGTTTCAGTGACTGTGTCTCCCTGTACATGAATTATACCACCCCAATGTGAACTCTGGAGCCATCCTCAGGTATCTCCTTCTCGTTTGCCCACATCATTTGTTTACCTCCTAAATCCATGCAATTTTACCACCTAAAGATCTGCAGGACCTCTCCCATTATCACTAGAAAAGCAGCTACACATTACATGTGCACATTCCAAGTGCTCCTACAATTATTTCCTTAGTAGCTCGTTGGCCCTCACATTCTAATTCATGCTCTTCACATCCCTCCCCAGAATGACCTTTTAAAATATAAACTCTGTCATTTTACTGTCCTAAAAAACTATTCAATGATTTCTCATTGTCTTAGACCTGCTTTCCAAAGTCCATTGCATGGAACCTCCTATTATTTATTTGTTTAATTTTTCAGATTAATTTCACATTTTACATAAACTGTCCATCACGGTGTATACTATATATATATACATATACATATATATATATATTTTTTTTTTTCCCAGCAGAGAACTTACTTCTTTGCCTGCTAAGTTTTTCCTTTTGCACCTCACCTACCCTCTACCATCCACTCACCTCCCTTACAGTAGTATCTGGTGTCTACACTCATCCTCTCTAATATCATATCTTCAGAGCTCTCAGTTTCTGCCAGAGTGCAAATATTCGGTAAAAATTGAGTGAGGATATATAGTGTGTGTCTTTCAAAGTCTGGCTCACTTCACTCAACACTGTCTTCTATATTCATCTACTTTAAATCAAATGATAAGATTTTACTGTTTCTTTTCTTTTTTTCCTTTTTCTTTTTTTTGAGAGGTTTTTGCTATAGGGCACTTGCACTGGCCAGAAAGACAGAGAGACAGAAAGAGAGAAGTCACCCCCCAGGGGCGATGGCCACGCCACAACCCCTTCTCCTCCATTCTCCTCTCAGGATCTTGGGCACGCACGCACACGCATCCAGTGTGAGTTTAAGCCACCGGATCCGGGACTCGAACCACGGTGAACTACATGGGTCCAGCGACATAGCCACGACGCCAACTTCTGGTTCCGTATTTCACTGTTTCTTATAGCTGAGTAATATTCCATAGTATCTATGTGCCACAGTTTTTCAACCCAGTCATCAGTTTTGGACATTTAGGTTGGTTCCATTGTTTAGCATTCATGAATAATGCTGCAATAAACGTGGATGTGCAAGTGTTTTTCTGATTGAGTGTTTTCCTATTTTGTGAGTAAATATCTAGGAGTGGGATTACTGGGTCATATGTTGGTTCTATTTGTTGGTTTTTGAGGAACCTCCATATTGTTTTCTACAAAGGTTGTACTAAATTTACATTCCCACCAACAGTATAAAAGGTGAAACTCCTATCTGGAGTGAACATAAAATGATAGATTGAATTGTTCCTGATTCTTGACCTCTTCCCTGTTAATAGACTTTTCCAGAGCATGGGGAAAGCAAGAAGTATGGTGGTTAAGGTGCTGGACTCACACATGGCCAACCACAGCTGGAGTCCCAGACCTGGCAGCTTGCTTTCTCACTTTCCCTCCCTCTCTCTCTCTCCCTCTCTCTCTGGTAAAATTAAATTATAATAATGAATAATAATAAATTAAATACATAATCCTTTTAAAAAATAGAATTTCTCAGAACATAACCTTTGCTTTTTGCTTTCAGTGGAATGGCCTTCTCTTACTGATGGCTTAGCCATGGGACTTAATTTTGCCAATAAATGTATATAAGTTCTACAGTATACCAGTACCTCCCATTCCATAACTCTATGCATTTTCATGTGCTCCCACAATTAGTCATGTGATATTAGAATGTTCTCCAGGTAGCCACCAGTCCAAGGTAGAGGAAGGACCCAGATAGTCTGGAGCCGGAATCCTAGACCAGAGTCTAGTCCAACTTGATCCAGTTGTATCAGATCAAATGTCCCATGAGAAAAAAAAGAACAACAACAATAAAAACTTGGTCCATCTACAATGGGTTGGGGTAATATTTTAAAATGCAGCATTGTTGCAATAAGAGGTATCTAATTTCATTAGTGCAAGAAGTCATGTCCTCAGATTAAGTCTAAGTAAATCAGATGATAATATCACTTATAGTTCTAATAAGCTAGTAGAAAATAAGACAGACAACAGAATTAAATAGGGTGACTCTGAGCAGTGCATTGAGAGAGGTATGGATGCATCATGATGAGAGACAAGAGGAAAGGGCATGTGATGGTTAATTTGGGGTGTCAACTTGACTGGATTGAGTGATAGCTGGACAATCGATGAGGCCTTGTTGCTGGGTATGTCTATAAGAGTATTACCAAACAAGATTGACGTCTGAGTCAGTGGCCTGAAAGAAGATTGACCTTCAATGTGGAAAGGAACCTTGCCAGGTGGAATTGGCATGTGAAGTGGGCTGAAAGGAAGACCCGCACACCTTAAATGTAGGCAGGCATCATCCAATTAGCTTGTAAGGGTGGAAGGGACCAACAGAGGAAAGGGGGAATTCTGTTAGCTCTCTCTGAATCCATCCAGGCTACACTCTGTGTTCTACTCCTGCTGCCTGAACATCTGCCTGTCCTGTCGCTGATCTGTGACTTGGCCCTTGGCTACATTTGGTTCCCAGTGGTGTTTGGCTCCCATGGACCTCCAGCTAGTGGGATTCCAAATTCTTTAACTTTTGGACTCTGGACTTGTACCAGGGGTCACCCAAGGGCACGTGAATCTATGGCCTCTAAGGGCACTTGGGTCTTCAATCTCAGAGCTGGAGCTGCACAGACTTCCCTGCTTCTGAGACTTCCACCTGTTTCTCCAGCTTATATGGAGTCGTTGGAAAAGTCATGATGCATTTTTGCTTAGAAAATTATGTCATGACTTTTCTGATGACCCTATAGCTAGCCTACTGTGGGATTTCTCACCGTGTGATCATGTGAGAAAATTCCTATTAATAAATCCCTTCACAGATATTATATATTATATATATTTTATATGTATCACATTCACATACATATGTACACATATATAAAAATATTAGATTGTTGGAAAAGTCATGATGTATTTTTTCTGTTTTACTATGCAAAAATGCATCATGATTTTTCTGACAACCCAATATATCATTTATATATGGGTATATGTGTGTATGTGTACATGTGTATATATGTCACACACTGTTGGTTGGTTCTGTTTCTCTGGAGAATCCTGATCTATATGAGGCACTTACATCATAGTTAAGGTTCAGCAGAGTCTTAAATAAGAGCACATTAGACCTGGGTTTTTAAAAATCTAGAATACATCTATAGAATGTGTATTTTCTAAATTGAAAAAGCGACCTGAAGAAACAACTAGAACAAACACAGGAAACAAGGAGTAGGATATGTATGGCAAATACTGAGTGACTTAGTTTTGACCTAGCAAGTAATACTATTATTAATCAACAATTACAATTTTTAAAAATTATAGCAGTTGGGCCAGCAGGTGGCATGGTAGTTAAGTGCTAGACTTCCACATGGCCAACCGTGGTTCTAGTTCTGGACCTGGTGGCTTGCTTTCTCACTCTCCTGTTCCCCATCTTTCACTGGTCAAATTAAAAATAATAATAATAATAATAATAATAATAAATTAAATCTTTTTAAAAATTATAGCAGTTAAATTTTTTCAACATTTACTGTCCAAAACTCATTTATACACACAAAATGTTCTATGAAAATGTTATCATTTGAGACCAGCAGATGGCATAAGGTTACATCAATGGACTCCCACATAGTTGACCATGGTTTGAGTCCTGGACCTGGCAGCTTAAAACTCATGCTGGGCATGTGTGTATGTGTGTCCAAAAGTCCTGAGAGAAGAATGGAGAATGGATTGCAGTGTGGCCATCCCCCAGGGGGGCAATTTCTTACTCTCTCTCTCTATCTCTCTGGCTAGCCCATACACCATATAACAAAAATCTCTTTTAAAAAAGTTATCATGGGGCCGGCAGATGGCGTGGTGGTTAAGAGCGCTGGATACCCATGTGGCTGACCATGGTTCGAGTCCCGGACCTGGAGGCTTGCTTTCTCGCTTTCCCTTTCTCTCTCTCTGTCTCTCTCTGGTCAAAACTTAAAAGATGATAGTAACAACAAATGAAAATAAATAAATATTTAAAAAAAAGTTATCATATCATCTTCATTTTTGAAGAATTATTTTATTTAACTTTATCTAATTATTTATTTATTTATTTATTTTTGAAAGGTTTTTGCTATAGGGCACATGTACGTATCAGAGAGACAGGGAGAGAGAAAGTGAGAAATCACCTTCAAGTGGGGGATGGCCATGCTACAATCCCTTCTCCTCTATTCTCCTCTTGGAATTTGGAGTACACATGCACATATGCCCAGCATAAGTTTCAAGCCTCCAGGTCCAGGACTTGAACTGTAGTCGGCCATGTGGAAGGCCAGCACCTTAACCATTATGCCACCTGCTAGTCTCTATTATTTTTAAAAAATTTGCTATAGAGCACACCAGAGGGAGTCAGAGAGAGAAAGAGAGAGAGAGAGAGAGAGGGAAAGTGAGAAACCAAGTTGCCAGGTCTAGGATTCGAACTGTGGTCAGCCATGTGGAGGTCCAGTGCCCTAATTATGATGCTGCCTGTTGGCGCCATTATCATCCTCATTTTAAGCATGAGGAAATTGAGGTTTTGAGGGGTTAGCTAACTTACCTACACTAAATTCGTGTCAGATTGAGACTGAACTTGAACTTACCTGGATGCAGGCAAATGCCATGAGGTAAATTTGGAAAGGAATATGTGGCTACCTTTTAAAGGCATTTTGTGGTTTGCTCTGTGGTCCATCCTACATAATGCATGCACTAGGAAGCTGCTAAAGGTCTTTGGGCAATGAGGTGATGTCATAGCCATGTCTTCCAGCAATGTGCAGAACAGATTAAAGTGGGAAGAAAAATCAGAGCATCCATTTAGGAATTTATTTCAACAATCAAGATGAGAAGCAGTGACAGCCTGAATATAAATGGAACTGAGCAGAAAATTAGTGAAAAGGATGTATGTGAGATGTCCAACAGGGATGGTGTTTACTACTTCCAGAAAACAGGGTGAAAAGTTTGTATTGTTAAATATTCATGACATAATTAACAGTAAGCTAAGTAACCCTGAAAAGCTACCTCCAGCAGTTACCAACCCTCAAGTTAATTAAAGGCATAAGAGAAGTAAAAGATAATGTTTAAAGAGTAAGAGGGACACCCAAATTTCTTACGACTACTAGTATTTATTGGGACTTGACATAGTTTATTCAAGCAATATTGTAATGACTCACCAACGTTTTGGTTTTATACCCATATTACTTGTTTTCAACAGTCCCTACCATTAGGCCTAGCACAAAGAATGTTATCAATAACTATTTTTAAAATAATCGAATAACCTAATTTATAGGAAACTTGTATAATATGTGACCTAAATCAGTTATTACATATTATAAATTTTTACTTTCTTTTTTTCCCTAAATGTATTTATGCTATTGTAAGAAAAGTATTGTACTTTATCTACTAGAAATGTGCCTTAAATTATGACCTGGAATTCAGACCTCACAATCCTGTAACTCGTGTGTCATATGAAAAGCAATGCGGCCATGGTGCACATAATCCAATCAGTACAAAAGGAAAACACTTACTCTTTGTGCTTATAGTATAAATAACAAAGAACTAGGAAAAATATGAAATTTTATGGTGATTTCTAAGTTCACTTCATGATATTTTCAACAACTGTAAACAATGAAGTCACCCCTTATCTCGTAGTCTAATTTCAATTGGAAAGAGCAGGATTTTCTTTTCTTTAACATAGATCTTGCACTAGTGCTAACTAGCCTTACGTTGATCATGATTGTCTTTTGTTTGTGATAGGTTACAGGTTACATTAAAAGGAAGAAAGAAGATATAAAAGAAAATAAACTTTTAACCTTGAGAAAAATTACAAATATAGGGAAGGAAAGAAGGAATAAAGCAATTCAATGAGAGTTTTCCAAAAGTCTTTTTAAAAGAACTATGTGAGACAAAAGTCAAAAACAATGAAATGAAGTTACATGGTGAAGAAGCAATGGTTTAGCTAACCACCCACAAGGGCCACCAGGTGGCCCCACTGGCCAGAAACAGCCTGGTCCTACAGAATAGAATTCAGTGGGCAACCAACCCAGCATTAAGATTTATAAAAATATTGTAAGGGAAGTATTTTGAGGATAAAAGCCTTGCAATTATTTTCCTGTTTACTGTGTTTTTACTCTAGGCTTTGAACTTTTCAAAAAGAGTGTTACTATATTATGGTAATGTCTAAATCATCAGTATCACCTACCCCAAAGCGTAACACTTACCAGCCCCTAAAGAATGGTTGAATAATTAATTAATAAATAAATGTGGAAATTATACAATAAATGTATGTGCATTTTAATTTAATCAATGCTATTTTTGTCACCATTTGCAATTTTATTTCTTATTAGGACGAGGAAAACTCTTGATCATTATTATTCTCAGAGGCAAATTTCAGCTTACATTGCTGTCCCTAGTGAGGTCAAAGGGAGAATCTCACCCTTCATTCACATTTCTTTCTCTGACAATATGTTGCTTTTGAAGAGCATAAGGGACCATTTGTAGATAATGGTTTACTTTTCATTTTACTGACCATTCAACCACACTACCTATTGCTGGTTAAAGACTAGGGGGAGTCTATTAAGTACAATGGTGATTACAGAAATAAGGGCAAATAATATGAAGACAATCTGTTTGAATAACTCAGGAAGTTAGTATCTCAAGAATAAGAGACTGAGTTATCTGATGAAGGGTGTTAGAATCTGGAGACATATGTTGGGATTTCACTTTTTTTTGAAGGAGTTTTTGCTATAGGGTGTGCGTGCTCGCCAGACAGAGAGACAGAATGAGAGAAATCATCCCCTGGGGGAATGGCCACGCCACAATCCTTTCTCCTCTATTTTCCACTAGGGCTCTTAGGCACGTACACACATGCACCCGGTGTGAGTTTAAGCCACCGGGTCCAGGACTCGAACCACAGTGGACTACATGGGAGTCCAGCGACATAATCATTACGCCATCTGCTGGTCCCTGGAACCTCACTTTTGCCTCTATGTTTTTGGCGTGGGCAATTTTCTTCTTTTAGGACCCACAATTTTGGTTGGTCTGGTCACAGCCCATTTCCTAGGAAATCAGTGAGTTTGTCTCCTTGTTTTTACCCATGATTCTTACTCTACCCGAAAGTTCTTGCCTCAAAGGTAGGCCAACTAGTATTCAAAATCTAGCTCAAGGTAACATGGTGGTTGGGGTATTGGATTCCCACATCGCCAACTGCGGTTTGAGTCCTGAATCCGGCAGCTTGAAATTCAAGGCAGACGCATGCACGTGTGCATCCAAAATCCCAGGAGGAAAATGGTCAAGAAGAGACGTGTGACCATGGGGGGTGATTTTGCACTTTCCCTCTTACTGTCTCTGTCTCTCTGTCAAGCGCATGTACCTGATGGCAAAAATCTTAAAAAATATCTAGTCAAATACTAAACCGTGTATAAATCTACCCCATAAGCCCCATAACTACAAGTGCTTAGTCTTTCTCTGATGTTCATACTTTTCTATCACATTCTATCAATATCTTTATAAATGTAGTTTGTGCCTACTAGTTTTTCTGATGTGTCTGATTCCAAGTCTCAGATACCTTGGACTCTTCAGCAACAAGTAACACATTGACCTACACATAGTAAATGGTTAACACTCTGAAAACATGCTAAGAGGCTCTTCTCTTTTGCCTTTATAGGAACAGAATCGTCCTAGTCATCTCCAGCCACTCAGTCATCTACCTTGAGAGGAAGAGAAAGATCCAGGAAATGGGGAAAGAGGACACACCTATGGTTAGGTGTGGAAATGCACATGGAAAAGAATTGATATTTAGCCTCTAAATTCTGAGACACATTTTCTATGTCTATAGTTTAACAATGCGCTTAAAACTTATCTTCTACAGCATAGAGAAAATGCCAGATGCAAATAAGACCAAGGTCATTAAAGTTGCTGATTCAGAAGGTATAGGGAAAATTCCAAAGCTCAAATCTCACTCTGTCTCCAGGTATTGTTGTGAAAAACAGAAAGAGAAAGGAAAAGCAAAGAGGTCAGATCTTCGTTTTCATTGTTCTCCATGCCATATGCTCCTACGTGGAAGGAAGTGTGGTAATTTCCAAGGAAGAGAAACTCTATGGCTTAAGAGGAAGAGAGACCAGGCCAGCTGGTGGCAGTGGCATGGTGGCTAAGGAAGCTGGATCCCACTTCACTGACTATATGGTTTGAGTCCCAGACCTGGCAGCTTGAAAGACACAACGAGCACATGTTTATGTGTGCCCAAAATCCCAAAAGGAGAAATGGAAGAAAAGGGTATTTATAGATTTATAGTGTGACAATTCACCGTGGAGGGTGCTTTCTTACTTTTCTCTCTCTCTGTCCAGCAATTGCATGCTCGCTTTGACAACTTTTTTTTTTTTTTTTTAGAGAGAAATTTTTGCTGTGGGGCATGTGTGCTTGCCTGAGAGACACAGAGAGAGAGAAAGTGAGAAATCACCCCCCCGGGGGATGGCCATACTGCACACATGCCCGGCGTGAGCTTTAAGCTGCCAGGTCCAGGACTCAAAGCACTATGCGGGAGTCCAGAATGTAACTATTATGCCATTTACTGGTCCTGACAACTTTTTTTTTTTTTTTTTTTCAAAGTAGGGCAGATAGCCAAATCACTTACATCAACATGATGTGCCTCAGTGGAAAAACTTAAAAATGGGAAGCTGTTACACATTCTGCAATTTTGTGGCAGAGAAACACACAGAATGTGCTTAATGAAAAAAGACACAGGAGGTAGCATGGGCTGGAATGCCCACTTTGACAAAGGCCAAGGGCCTGGGTAAGAGTTGTGTGTTGCAGGTCAGCAGGACTCCTCACCAGGGTAAGCCACAGAACACCAGTGGACCTTGACAGTTGTCAAATGTGTCAGAGCAGGAATGCTGAAGTGTAAGTGCCTGGGTTCTAATCCCTGCTCTGCCTCTTACTCACTTCGCCACCCCACACTGTTTCACAAGCTGCTCTTTAGTTGTCTTCCCTTGTCTATAAATTGGGAAAATAATTCCTACCTTATAGCAGGACCTCTTGCATAGCTCTGCTACATTGGTTGAACAAGTTAATTCACATAAAGCACTGATGATGAAATTAGGATAAAGTAAACATTAAATAGATTTTAGCTATTTTAAATATTATTATTATAGTCCAGAAAATAAGTATTTACTGGTAAAGGCTGGTTAAAAGTCTTTTAGGCCCAGCAGCTGTGTTAGTTTGGGCCTGTAGTCCCAGCTACTCGGGAAGTCAAAGCAGGAGCACGATGACCTAGTAAGAGTCTTTCTTAAAAAAAAAAAAAGAAAAAGAAAATCTTTCAGCCTTCACATAGATGTAAATGCTTGTCATATCAAATATATTTGAAACATTTTGAATATTTTAAGTATCATAAAAAATTTAATGTGTTATATACATTCATACAAATATTTTTACTTTTCAAAACCGACAGAAAGTAATTTATGAATCTTTGGTTTTAAAAATGCGACATATTCCATATTTCAAATAAATTGGCAAAAGCACACTAGGATAAAATGATTCAATGATGGGAGTGTAACATAAAAATGTGAGCAGTGTGTGTTTATGGTGGTGCCTTATGTTCACAAACTCAAGATAACACTTGCCACCAAGGAGCCCTAGAAGGTCATTTCTATGGAGAAGAGAACAATATTTACAAATTCTCACAATTTTTTAAAAGGAAAAAAAAAAAAAAAAAAAAAAAACTGCCCAGAGGAACATAGCACAGTGGTCACAGGAATGCATGTGATGGAAAATGAGTGCTTCTCATGTTCCTGGTGGGTGGTAGGAAGTCCATGTTACTCCGTCCCCAGGCTGGCTCACAGCAGTGACTCCTGTGAGTGGAGGCTGCCCTGGTCCTTTCCTTAGTTCTACAAGTGCCTGTATTTATGAAACTCTCCCAAGAATGGAGCCTGAATTTATAGAAAACTCCTGGAATGATGCTTACTGACCTCTATGAGTATTCAAAGTAACAATGTTCATCTCATTAATACAAGGGGCTATCCAACTAAATATATCACTCAGAAAATATTACAGATACAGCCATTTCTTACCATATCAGTATTCAGTTGAAAGATGGTGTCACTGATGTATGTTTCCAGGGTTGCTGCTCCCTGCCTTTGATACATGTTGGAGACTTGTGTGCAGAAAACCTGCCCTTTTGGAGATAAAAATGCCTATTTGTAAGTGAACAGATGGTGTTGGTTAAGTTCAGAGACACATCTCACACAGAATCTCAGGGGAGGGGAACTGTGGGTAGAGGAGGGCTGGCAGAATTTGAAAAGGCTTCCTGGGTGATTCTGATAGTCTCCCACCTCACCTGACTGTGCAGCACTGATTTGGAGCTTAAAGATACATAAATGTCATATATGCTGATTGGAGCAAAAGTAAAAAAGAACTCTTTCCTGGTAAAAACTTGTCTGATTGATTTCTTTGCATTTTTCTGTCATAATTTTCAAATCCTGAACATCCCAGTAATATCTTAAAACTGGCTCATTTTAAAATATCTAATTAATCCAAATACTGCATTATTTCCGTTTGTCTGGTGGCACTGCATTGCTTTCTCACATGGTCATTCAAAGACCATTTTTATTTGGGGTGGATTTTTAAGTACATAGGTCACCATAAAAATGGATCACACTTATGAGACATAATCTGAGCACTTGCACCTGTATTAGTGGAAACCTTGAACTTAAGTTTGATATTCAGAATCATTAAAATAATCATGGCCAAAATTATCTTCGAAACATCCTTTATATCAACCATGAAGAATAGTATATGTGTTTTGTGTACATAAACTTGCTCAGTAATACTTAGGCGTGCTGAAATTGAAGATTCACTTGTTAAACTAAAGGCAGAGTGGAAAAAGCTATATATACATGTCTGAGCAATCAAACCATTACAAATTTCAGGTAGTTTTTTAATTCCAAGAAGTGTGAGATGCCAAGGAAAAGTACCTAAAGTTACCTGGTTTTCCCTCAGGTCTAAATAATCTTTGCATGTGTTCCCCTCACAGTACTTAAGTTCTCATTGTTGGGAGGCTGGGTGGATAACTCCTTTTCCTTTGCTTAGATAATACTGCAGTCACATAAATTTGGAATAGCTAAAGAAAATAAGTTGTCAAAGTTGGGGGGGAGGGGGGAAACAACTTCAAGTGTCCACAGAGAAAAGCTTATGTCCTAAGTTTGCCTTGATAGAGGAGCAGATGCCAGAACCCGTCTAGTCCAGTGCTGAGCTTGTTTATGTTGCCAGGAGGAAACGTTATCACAGAGAGAGAGAGAGAAAGAGAGAGAGAGACTGAGGTAAATGAGAATTATACTTGATCCACGGCAGTTGTGGGGATAGAAAAATCTCACTTATCATAGAAGCATGCCTGACTACCAGGCCCAGTGCCACTTGGCTTACAACGGTCTCTGCATTTTGTGTTTTCCTTGTGAGGCAACCTGCCCAGATATCCAAGATTAGTAATTGATGTGTACTTATATGTGAGATGGTTGTGTATGTGCACATGTGTGTGTGTGTGTGTGTAGAGAGAGAATATTAACCAGTTCTTCTTCTGGGATTCAGTACAATATTTCAGGACTTTTCTAGCATGCTCACATAATTCTGGAGTACATGGTGTACACACACACACACACACACACACACACAACCTCAAGACACACTCAAATCTTACAGTTTTACCCTACCTGCAAACAATCATTACCAATTCTCTTCAGACATGTTAATCTCTTATTCTGTGTCCTTTTAGCAACCATTCTTTCTACCACTTCAGTCATTTTTTCTTTATCTCCCCCCTTTCTCTCTATCTGTCTTCTGTAAAGAGCAAAAGCATGATTGATTTTTTTTTTATTATTATTAGAATTAAATCTGAGGGAACCCAATTTTATAAATAGGAAAGCTGAGGTCCAGAAAACCAAAGTGACTTGTCCAAAGCAAGAAGGTTTAATGACAGAATCAATGCCAGTAACCCTGTTTGCTGATTTCTGGTCATTTTAGAGAGATTCTAGAGTAGAATATATCTGATATCAGTTCCACTTTTGATCACTGCTATATGATTTGGGGCAAGTTACTTAAATCGACTAAGTAAACTTTGGCTTATCTTTAAATAGGAAATGATAAAATGTGAATAAATCAGGTTGTTATGAAGCCTCACAGTGTGACTAGATATGAAATGACCTGATGCAATGCATGAAGTATAGTAAATGCAAAATAAATAGGATCTTCCTACCAAGTCCAATGCTTTTTCTTTATGTCACATCACCTTGCAATCTCCCTTTAGTTTATGCTATTCGCTTCTGCAAAATTATTCTTCTCTTCCTTCTTATTTTGTCTTTTTTCCATGTATGTGTCCATGCTCAGGCTTCAGTGGCAGAAGAAATCTTTTCCAAATGCATTAGTGACATCTTGAGTGATAGGCAGTTTCTTGTGCGCCCTAGTTTGTCTGAAGTTTAGGCCCGTTGGTGTATGGAGGGTCATGCACTGGTAGAGTGCATGAGTTCTGCCCATTTGAATGTAGAAGTAGCCCAGAACTGCAGGGGCTCCCCTTCTCCATGTGCTGGGAGTCTCTGAACTTGTGGTAGGATTTGACCTTGGCCTGTACCATGTCACAACAGCTCTGCCCTTCTCTGGCCGTGGGCACGAAGCACAAAGCTTAGAAGGTGGCCATGAAAATGTATGAAATGCATACAGGAGTAAGTGATTGAACACATACATAAGCCCTTGCTTCCATCTTCAAACAAGGTGGAGGACAAGGGTTTCTATGCAGGAATCAGTGCCTTATATGGGGCGATCCACTTGCTGGGTGTCTGTATAAGGCTTTATAACAGGAGGCTCTCTCAGTTAGCATCTTGGAATCCACTCTCTCTGGTTTCTGCTTACCTCAGAGAAGGATCAAAGTACCAAGGTCTAATCAATTCTTTATAAGGACACTGTCATTAACAGGCAGAGAGCAAGATGACATGTCTGAACACCTAGTCCTGAACTTCCCACTCCCAGTCCTGTGTACAGATAGAATTCATTTCCTTTGGAACTTTTTCCTCTTACAGTCTTCATGTCCTCTCCCAAATTTAACATTCTGACCTAAGTGTGGACAGTAGTCTGTTTCCCTCAAAACAGTTGAGATAATGTGACATTTCAAATGTAGCTTTGTTGTATTATGAAGAAGTACAAAATATAATCCAAAGAGCAGCTAAATAGGTTTTGAAACTATAGGATTCTACCTCTTTCACTTCATGCCTTTTGCTCCCTGATTATTTCACTTGATGTTTTCTTCTCTCCTAACACGTTTGAGGACACCTAGGGTATCTCTTTCCCTTCAAGGTTATAAGTACAGAAAACTTCACCCTGACTTCTTTACCCCCTAAGTCTGTACAAACCCGTAGTTGCAAAACCATGCCTTCCCTAGTCAGTGGCCAAACTGGGATTGAAGCAATTCATGCTCTCATTCCATCCTCTTTGGATTATCAATTTAGCCCAGCCCTAGATAATTTCCTGATCTACTTAAGACACCTTTTTATTCCACATGAGCAGAAGCAAACTTGTTAATGTCTACTTGTTAAGGGTATTTCTGCTAACATTTATTTACCAAATTGCTTAGTCATCATCTGTTATTGACTCCTCCTCAAAAGAGAGTCACTCCCTTCTCTAGGCATATCAACTCTTTGCCCACCTGTGACCACTCCCTCGTGTGAAGACATGGAAAATAGCTTCCATGGTTTGGAATTTGTATCCCCACATGCTAGCACACTTCTTGCATGAGTAGGGTCCTTCCAAAATGCTACAATACTTGATTTGAATAATTAACTTAAAATATACCTTTGCTGACATCCATTTGATACTTGCATACCTATAGAAAGAGAAGGATCTGGGGCCAGCAGGTGGTGTAGTAGTTAAGGTGCTGGCCATGATTTGAGTCCCAGACCAGTGCCTTGAAACTCTCACTGTGTATCTGTGAGTGTGTGCCCAAAATCCCAGGAGGAGAGTAGAGGAGAAGAGATTGTGGTATGGCCATCTCCCCAGGGGGTGATTTCTCACTTTCTGTCTGTCTTTCTCTGTCTCTCTGGTGAGCATACAAGCCCTATAGCAAAAATCTCTCTCTTAAAAAAAAAAGAAAGAAAGAAAGAGAAAGAAAGAAAAAAAGAAAGAGAAGGGTCATATTCTCTTTCTTTGATTCTCTGTTTCTCTCTCTCATGGGAGTAATATAATTTTTTTAAAAACTTATAAATAAAAATAAAGGGAATATATAACAAAGAAAGAAATTGAGAAGAAATTGCTTTCTTCTTTTTAAAAAACTGACAGGGCAGGACAACTTGTAAACAGCCTGAGTAGATTAAAAGGGTGACAATTCTATACATCAAAGATGTTTCAAGGTCGGGAGGTACTTTCATTTATTTACTCCTACAACTCTTCTTGCTCCCAAGAGTCCTTAAAAGATCCTCAGGGACCAGCAGTTAGCGTAATGGCTATGTCACTGGACTCCCACATAGTCGACCGTGGTTCGAGTCCCGGACCTGGTGGCTTAAACTCACGCCGGGCGTGTGTGCATGCATGCCCAAATATCCTGAGAGGAGAATGAAGGAGAAGAGATTGCGGTGTGGCCATCCCCCCTGGAGGGTGATTTCTCGCTTTCTATCTCTCTGTCTCTCTCTGGCTGTCTGGCGAGCACACACACCCTATAGCAAAAACCTCTCCAAAAAAAAAAAAAAAGAGATCTTCAATGATCAACTACCTAAAAGGGCTTCCCACTCTCATCTCTACTCTTCAGTTCATTTTTTTCCCCTTTTGTTACACAAAACTAATCACTACCAGATTTCTGTGTCTTCCCAAATTATTCATGAAGCAGGAATATTTCTATTTCATTTTCCACTGAGTCCACAGTGCCTTTTATTATACCTGACACAAAGTAGGCACCTGACAACTTACCTAAATGACTAAATAAATGTGCTGTCACTTTTCAAGAATTTGGGCAAATTCTTAATTCATTCTTAGATAGTCTGTCCCAGTAATAAATACTTTTAATTACTAAGTATCAGAATACTAACAATAATTTGGTATTTACATTTGGTATAAAAATTACTGGAATTAATACTCATTTTGTGAATACTAATACAAAAGATTTCATTCAGAGATGAACATATTAAGTTATATTTTGAATTTTGATAACAAACATCAATATTAACACATAAGAAAAATAATTCTAGTATTATTATGATAAGGATCATTTTAGAATGTCGAAATTACTGTAAGGGAAATTAAGCACTCAGACAATAACATCCTCAGTGGAACACACTTAGCAGAATATGTACCAGTGATTTAAATGCTTATATGAGTGGAATATTACAGTCCCTACATTAATTATCCTTGCCAGAGTGTCTGCTTAAGTGGCTAATATCCAATATTTAACATGCCATATTAAAATATTTAAATATCTTGTCCAAAATGAGGAAAACAAAAAGGTTCTAATTTTGCAATTATTATAAAAATACAGAGAACAGTTGCTTATTTTAAAGGAAATTAAAACCAAACCAAATGATAAAACATCTGGTTGTCTTATATTAGCGGTAAACACACACACACACACACACACACACACACACACATTAAATCCTTCAGCAGCGAAGAATGCGTATACATATACTGATATATAAACTGTTGTGATATTTGATGAGTCAATGCAAGTGACAGAGATGATATAAGGCTAGAAAACTGGAAAATGTTGGAATACTTTCCACATAGGAAAATGGGTAAGTGCTACATATTTTATTTTGGTAAACTTATATCCATTTACGGAAAAATCCTAGGTCAGATGATTTGTGTATTTAAATGTAAGCTAAGGTTCACTAGCAACAAGCATGAGTCTTTGTATCAACGTAACACCATTTTCTTTATGGACAATTGTTGCTCACGTGAATCTCAGATATAGGGACAGTTTTTTCCTGACAAAAAATGTGGACACATTGTCAAAATGCAACGTATATAACTAAATAGAACAACTATGATCTGTGATATTAGTCGAGGTCAATCCAACCAATGGGGTTGAATCTTCAGGGATTACAGAAATGGATACTTCTGATACTCAGTGGTGAATGTCTGTGTTTGGGGACAGGAGAGTGACCACTGACTACTTCTCCAGACTGATGCTTGTAGTTAAAATCACTTGGGGCAGGGAGTCCTCACAATGATGTGGCACATATTAACATTGTGTTCTGTCTCACTGCTTCCGAAACAATGAAAAGAAGTTGGAAATTCAGAACAACTGGGTAGAAATTTTGGTTACTAGGGAGTGACAATGGAACCTTTTCCTTTACATCCCTACCTCTAATGCCATCCGGGACATGGAATTTAGATATTGAAACTTGGATTGAGACAATGTGGGCCATGAAGTTTAGCTGTTAATCCTGCTCAGGGTTATTTCAGAATGGATTGTTTCTTAGTGGAACACGGGATTGGATCAGAGGTCTTCTAACTTCTCTAAGTACTAAAGAAGGCTGAGAAAGCATGCCTGAAAAATGAAGATTGTTTCCTAGTGGAACATGGGATTGGATCAGAGGTCTTCTAACTTCTCTAAGTACTAAAGAAGGATGAGAAAGCATGCCTGAAAAATGAAGCCTGGTTTTCTTTCCAACCCCTCTTTCACAATTGCCCTTCTCTTACTTCACAAAAGAAAGACATATTTCTCTTCTGACCTGTGTTGTGAACATCGTTGAATTATCTCTGTGTAGAAGCTCTACGCTTAGCTCTAAATGAAATGACAATTACAAGTGTGGAATTTGAATTGAGGAAATAGATGAATCTAATAACAATACCAACTCCATCTGCAAGTCAGATGGTTTCTGACTCTTTGCTTTCAACAAAATTGAAGGAGTATCTAATTGATTTGCTGTTTGAGGATAGATCAAATGTAATAGAATTGATGGTGAGCTCTACTTATTCTGGCTATAAATAATATTCATCCTCGGGTACACAAATTAATTGGAGGAATAAAATTGCATTCATCTCATTAAGAGATGCATTTCTTGTAAAATTTTGCTCTTTATATGTAATTATTACAAAACAGAACATATTCATGTTATTTAACTTAACTTTTTACAACCAGTAATTGTTAATTATATCTCGATCAAAAAAAATTTTACTGCTTAAAAGCCTGAAGTCAGAAGAACTTTGTTAAAATATTAAACTTAAAATTACACACATATTATATTGTAAAGAAGCAGGATGGGGAAATCAATAAAAGACTAAAAGCTAATAATTCATTAAATCTGAATAAAATTGTCTGAAAAAGTGAAACGGATACATAATTTTAAGGAGAAAAGTCATGATGTCAAATTTCTAACTGTTGAAGAGATTTTTCATGTATAATTTTACATAAATAATGGCAAGTATAAAGTTGTGCTGTAATATTTAGATTCCAGGGGCTACATTTTAAAATGACATAAGATTTTTATTTCAAAATATCAATAATTAGAACATATTATAAATTATATAATTTGAAACTGTACTTGAGTTTTTATGAAAATTAAACTTTACCTGTAAATTGTATGAAAGGGCTTATAGGCTTTTCAAATTCATTTAGGTCATATTTGAGCCGACGTTTGAAGACCATTGGACTAGTTTTGGTGTATTTACAGAATGGTTCTCATCCATAATAAGAGGAAATTTATTCAACTAATAAAAATTAAAACCCAGAAATGAAGATAATATAAATAGATGGAACCTCAAGTGACCGTCTGGTCCAGTGTTTAGGTGTCTGTCCAGATGTTATGTTTTTCTTGAATTTTATGAGCTGAGTCTGTGTATTGTATACACTAATAACTGTTGTTCTAGCACATGGACTTGTTATGAAGCAAGAACCGGCTGTGACTATGATCTGAATTTAGTGATATTCAATATTTACACACTGAAAAACTAATCACTGCTGAGCCTATAGAAAAAGGAATAAATATAATTATCTAAGTGTGTACAAGTTCAAAAAATACATGCAAATGTCAAGACATGCATATGTTATAATTAGTATGTGTATATTATTGCATGCTATTTAAAATTATGTATATATATCAAACATCATTATTATTATTAAATTATACAACACCAGCAAAATAGATTCTAAGTAAACATTTTTAAGCTAAAATACTATTTTCATATAGCGGGTGCTCAATAAAAAATGTTGTTTGTACAGTGAATATTAGTTTTATGATATATTTTGATGTATATTTTCCACATGCAGATTCAGTTTTTTAATTTATTTATATCACTCCCCCCCCCCCCAAAGTTTGCATGCTCTTGTGAAAGAGAGACAGAGGCAGAGAGGGAAAGTGAGAAATCACTTTCCCTGATGAGAATGGCCACCCCACAATCCCTTCTCCTCCAGTCTCCTCCTGGGTTTTTGCGCACACATATCCATGCACTGGGTGTGATTTTCAGGCTGGCAGGTCCAGAACTTAAGCAGAGTTGGCCATGTGGGAGTCCAGCACATTGACTTCTATACCACTTGCTGGCCCCAGTACATCAGTTTCTTTCTTTTTTTAAAAATAATTATTTATTTTTTTTTCAGTTACTTATTATTATTATTATTTTAAATGTGACCAGAGAGAGATAGAAAGTGAGAAAGTAAGACGCCAAGTCTGGGACTTGAACCATAGTCGACCATGTAGGAGGTCAGTGCCTTAACCACCATACCACCTGCTGGCCCCGTAACAGTTTCTTGTAAAAATTTTATAGAAGCAGTATATTATCTATTATTAGAAGATCCAATAAGAAAAGGTTCAGAGTAATACATTTCAAAAGTAGAAATTTCTTAACATTTTCTTAAACTATTTATCATACCAATGATAATATTTATGGTAGTAATTACCATTTAATAATAGATATTATAGCTTATAATGGATTCTAATTTGGTTAGATTCTACAGTTAACAAACTATTCAATTATCCTATAGTAATTTAGACTTTAGTACATCAAATATAATGTCTAAAACAAATTATTTATATCTGGGTTGAAAAACTGCTACCAGATGAAAATAGCAGCTGTCCTTAATAACTGGATAAGATTATGTTTTATGTGTTTTAAATACATTTGTCGTCTTTACTGAAGAGCTGATTAGATGAGAGAAAATAACCATACTAGTGTGGTTTCTTTATTATCCTAATTAAAAGTGACAAGGTCCTCAATTTGAAATTGTTTTTTTTCAGAAAACTGATGTGTGTTCTCTGGATAAACCATATTTCATATACCAAGAACTTCAGTAGCAATGACATTATCTATGTATCAATACCTATATAAAAATCAGCCTAATTTATTAAAAAGTATCTGCCCTTATATTAAGTGCTTTGAGAGCTTGACTGTAAATTAGATATACAAAGAGTTTTCAATGAAAATATACCTATGCTCTCATTTCATTTTTCCATCAATGTTTTGAAGAACTCTCATATACAGTTAATTGTCAGTGTATAGCAAAGATAATTTATTCTTAGCTGTTTTTTTTCTTAAAGGTTTTTGCCTTAGGGTACATGCACTCATGAGAGAGAAAGAGAGAGAGAGAGAGAGAGAAACAGAGACAGTGAGAGAGGAAAGTGAGAAATCACCCCTCAGGGAGTATGGCCACACCACAATCCCTTCTCTTCCATTCTCCTCCTAGGATCTTGGCCACACATGCACACACACCTTGTGTGATTTTCAAGCCACCAGGTCCAGAACTCGAACCATGGTTGGCCATGTGGGAGTCCAGAGACATAACCACTATACCATCTGCTGGCCCCCAGTTTTAATTTTTAACATTGTTTGCAGATGAAGCTCAGATCATGGGAGGCAATCAACCCATTACACACAATGCTGTTCAAATTGCTATTATAGTATAGTGGGGACACTTTGTCTAACAAATTTGAAAAATGTACGTTTGTATACAACACACACAACACAGTGTTTTAGTCTGTTTTTGCATTGCCAACAGAAATACCTGGGATTGGGTAATTTATAAAGAAAACAGAAGTCTATTTGCAAAACTCACAATCTTGGTGGCTGGAAAGCCCAAAGGCATCACAAAATGGCAGAAGGCAAAACTTTTAGCAGAGCAGAGTAGGGTCTTCAGTCTGTGAGTCTCTCTTCCTCATTCTGCTCTCGTTTCCTCTTCTTATAAGCCCATTAGAAGTCAGAAGAGGGGCCCCATTCTAATGGTTTCATCACACCAAAGGCCCCACCCTGGGACACCAGGAAGGGACTGAGTCTTCACTCAACACCTTCACAAAGCAATCAAGTCCCAACAGATTAATTCTGGGGAGTGAGCCTATCACTGCCCACTAGGACCAAATTTCGGAACATGAAACTTTCGGGAACAAACCATTATTCAAATCCTAACAATGGTGCCTCCCAACTATAGACAGGTATTCTAGGAGCGTTGGCAAACTCTAGAGGAAGGCATCAGGATTTTTAGAAGTCAGGAAAGCATGTCATACAGAAGGAACAGAAATTATTTAGCCTTGAAAGAGTAGATTCAACAGAGCTATCTTTAAATATTTAAACTACTTTGAAATAATAAAGGCATTAGACTTTTTTTTTTTCCTATGTAGCACCAGAATTCAGAACTAGGATTAACAGTGGAAGTGAAAAGAATATAGATTACAGCCTTACAGTAAGAATTACTTTTAAGGCCCAGTTTTTTGGCAATGGAATAAATTACCTTACAAGATAGTGGCCTTGTGGTGGAACTATTTAAGCTGAAAATCTTTAAGAAACACCATAGAATCTACTAAACTCTAGGATTCTTATATATCTTAAGGTTTTTATAGCACTTTAAAATTTATTTTAAAATTCTAAGATTCAGTGTTTTAAGACACACGTTATTTTTCAAATCGCTCTTTACTTTTATTTATGGTGACAAGACAGTTTTCCTTTTGAATGCACTTCCATTTATTTATCAACAGATATTTATGGAGCAGTTACTGTGTACTGAAGTGGTATTAAGCACTGGGGTGGGATGGACAGCCAAATTAGACTTGATGTCTCCTTAAGCAGATCCGAGATTAAAAAGGGCAGACACCACTCAATAGTCACATAAACAAGTGGGCAATTACAAGCTTGGACAAATGGTGTACAGGCGGTACACAGTACTTTGTCACCTTAAGCCAAAGTTATGAAGGTCTTTCCATCTTCAATGTTACTCTCAAGTCCAGCCCACACAGCCCCTCACATGGAGTGCCACACTGCCTACTAACTGGGCTTCTTTTCACTCCTGCTGCACTTCAATCCTGTCTCAGCTCCATAGCTCCCCGCAATGTACATGCAAATCTCCCCCAAAGGCAAATCAGATCCTGCCTCCACCTTGCCTAAAATCCAGTATTGTGTCTCACTGTTCTAAAGGTGAAGATTGTCATTTTAAAAAATATTTTATTCGCTTATTATTATTATTTTTAAATTTGCTATATAGGGCCTATCAGAGAGAGAGAGACAGAGAGACAGGGAGAGACAGAGAATGAGAAAGCAAGCCACCAGGTCTGAGATTAAACTGTGGTTGGCCATGTGGAAGTCCAGTGCCTTTAACCACCACACCACCTGCTGGCCCCAAGATTACCATTTTTAACATGGTCTGAAAAGATTTTTTAAACTCTGGTGCATTTATACCTCCAAGACTATCTCAAACCTTTTCCCCCATTTTCTGTATTCTGTGATTTGTGTGTGTGTGTGTGTTGGGTCATAACTTATTATCTTCTGCAGCAAAACCTTTGCTTTTCTTTCTCCCCATCAAGCTATTTATCTCTTCACCTAGTTAACACCATCAAACGTAAATTCACATCTTGCCTTCTCATACACAATTATAAGTCCTGCATTCATTTACTCAACAAATATTTATTGAGTTCCTATTAAACACCAAGCACTGTTCTAGGTGTTTGGATTACACAAGCAAACAAAACAGAGAGACTTGGCCTCCAAGGAGAATAAACAGAGATTCCAGCTAGCTTATACTTTCCCCAAAAGTTATGTCATTATCTGTATGATTTGAACAAATAGTGAATTTCATTGAATATCCAAGTGTATGCTTACAGACTTTCAATGCTAAGGTTTCTAATAACTCTTGGGAATGTGAGATTAGATAGAAAACTATGTAATAATTGTCCTTTGATAAACATACTCACCGTCCCATAATTTACAGAGAACTCAGCTCATCTCATGGTTTCATAACTTAGTTGTACTGGGTTGTCAGAAAGGTCATAACGCATTTTTCTGTTTTTGCATCATGACCTTTCTGACAACCCAATATACATATATTTCATGTATTTGTATACTGTATATGTAGAGTGTATCTAAGCATTACATATAATAACATAAGTATACATCTACCACAGAGGTACACAAACTATTTTTACCTTGAAAATACTTAGAAATTTGTTCAAAGTTGGTCTTTGTATTTTGGGAATTATATTTACATATATAAATAAATATTATATTTATAATTTTATATAATGATTACAGAATTTACTTCTTGCAAAGAGAGTAGTCATTCATTAGTAACCAAAATAGTTATTTCAAGAAGGCTTTAGTCATCATATTTTGGTCAGGGTTGGGCATGAAAGGTGCTTTTATAAATTAGGAAACCGCTTTGCAGGCCTGAGCAATTCATCGTCTATCCAGAGGAGTAACACAAATACAGCAACATGAGGCCACCAAGTATAACACAGTACAGTAAAGAGCAGACAGAAAGGAAGAAACAATGGAACTTTTTCTCCTCCCAGTTATTTTCAACACACTTTCTTATCTGACAAGGCAAAAGCTGTACAGTCATGAATTTATGTCACATCAGATAAAATTCACTAGCAAGACTGTGATTTCTGGTATGAAACAACTGCTAACTAGTGTTTTGTACAACTCAGGAAAATGTAGAAGCAGCAAGCTGGAATCACCAGGAAACTTCTAGGGGCACTAGACTGTGATTGTATTCTCTTATGATCAGGGTACCTCAGTCTGAAGGGTTTACGAGTTATGGATCTTAGGAGAAAAATAACAGTTCAGGGAGAGTTTCTCCTTTGTAGCTCACTGAGATGAAGAAAAGGTCAAAGGCAGTCTGACACATTATAGCAGCTTGAAAGTGGCTGTGTCAGATAGGATCTGGCGGTGGTAATTGTAGCTGTGCTTTCTTCCATCATCCTGATGGTGGTGAGGGCCGGAAACTTAGTGCAATGGATTGAGAAAATACCATGAAATGAAAGGACCATTGGTCTGGATAAAACTACAGTCAGTAAAAATGGAAAATAAACGTCCATGTGTTTGGCCTTTAGCAGCCTGAGAGGCTTCAAATAACATTTTACCAAATTGCTTTTGAGTCCTTCATAGTTGTAATGCTTTTCTTGAGGGGTCACTTGATTGTTTAAAATCTGTTAGGAGTTGTAAAATAGTGTAAAAAGGATATAGAAAAAAATAGATTAAATGTCACTTAATCCAATAAAATTCAGGTCAAACGTATATATGAATTTTAAAAGCTACTACTGATTTTCACTGTAGATGGTATGGATGATTGTACTTCAAAAAGTTCTTTATTTATTATAGTTCAAGACCTCCTCAAACAAACTTATTTTCATTGGCCTACATATTATTTTCATGGGGCTCAATACTATTAGTTGGAGAATTTCACATAAGTCCAGGTTTCAGATATTATTTATGCTAGATGGTTTTGTATAGTAGAGCACACAGTTTAAAAGGGTGCACTCTGTAATATTAAATGATATGAAAAATGAATGCTGAGAACAGAATTTAAATTTTAAAAAACTAACATGCTGACAACTGACAAATGGCCCAATTAACATTACAGACATTTCACCAAGTTGAAAAATTAGAAGCAAACAAACAAAATGTATTTGTATTAGAAGAAAAGTTCAGAAATTTATAAAAATCATTTGTTCCTTTTACAGAAAAATAACCCAAGAGTGTGTTTCTCAATTGTTTAGTTACGGTGCTTAATGCGAGAGCAGCGATGTATGATTAAGTGCCTAATGACTCAGGTGGGTTATTGAAAAGGTTTTGCGTAAGTGGATATTTATGTTTTGGATCACTCTGTACCATTGATTTAGTCTCATAAGTTCCTGAGAGCAATCACGTGTGGCTCTTTGCTGCCAACTCCAGGAGCTATACAAGTGTAGACACTCAACAGACCCGTAGGGTCTCTAGAAATTTTGTAGAATGTATGGATGAAGGGTCTTAACAGGATAATGAATGCAGAATAGCAAAATATTACTCATAATATGTGAATAATATGAATGGAATATCAGGGAAATCAAGGTCACAATGAAGAATGCAGTTCTGCCAAATTGACATGAATCCACTTACCAGTGTAACCTGAATAGAAGATGTTGTCTCCCAAATAATTTTTTACTGTTCACTCTGTAGAAGAAAGACAGTAATAAGAAATAAAAGATGCCCCAAAGATGAACTTAAAATCACATATGAGGCTCAATCATAGGAACAGAAGAAGAGAAATAATTAACATGAAAAGGAGCACGCCATTGCTTTTTGCCCTTTTTGTTTTGGAAAGTGGCTACTTAATGGGACAAGTGACCAAAAGAAGAGAGAAATAAAGAGATGGTGAATCCACAGCAAAACTGCATTGTAACATAGTCTGGCTTCAAAAAGAAATCCCATTATAGATCAGCTTATGTGTTCTTTCATTTGTTCATTCATTCTTTCCTCCCTTCTTTCCTTTTTTCCTTCTTCCCTCTATCCTTTCTTTCCTTCCTTCCTTTTGAACCTTAGGAAAATGGAAGTTACACAAAAAGATTCAAGCAACTGCTTTGAGATTTGAACAGGTCTAAGGGAATTTTTAGAGAGATACTGAAATTAATAGTTACTGAGTAAAGCTTAGGGATTTGGAAAGAAAGAAGATCCTTAAAGGTACTATTGTCTCGTCTTTCTTCAATTGCTCATTCCCTTCACAGTATGTCTTTGTTATCACATTTTTTTCAAGTTTCTTTCTTGCCTGAGCAAGAGAGACAGAGAGAAAAAGAGAGTCAGAGAGAGAAGGACAGAGACACAGAGACAGGTACCCTCAATAGGATCTTCTCACCTCTATTTACCCCCAGGCTCAGTCAGCCCAGGACTACAGGCACATGTATGTCCGAGATATTCAGGGAGGTCTCTGGGTGCAAGCTGGGAACCTTCTCATGTGAGTCCACCTCACAGAGTACTGTATAACTGCTGTGCCATGTCTAGTCTCTTTTTTGCTACTGCCTCCAGGCATCTGGTTGCCAGTAAGTATCTTCAATTACCTTCATCAAACAGAGAATACTTTCATTGTTATATTAGGTTTATCCAAATCTCTAAGGGGTATCATGACATCATTGAAAATCTCATATTAGTCTCACATGAAGACAGAAATACTGCTTGCTGTTTCTCACATGTCTCAGGGCTACATGCCCCAGCAATTCCTTCATTCTTGAAGAACATTTTCATTGTAAAAATAATACTAGACATTGTGGGAAACATCAAATTTTGTTTCAACTTATTGGCACTGCCTAGCTTTTCTGGAAGTACAGCTCTTGAGAGGCTGAGTCCTTGAGATGACCTTCAAGCAGGAGAGGATGAGGATCAATTCTCCTTCTGTCACTAAGAGTCTGCTGGGATGACACCTGAGTACCAGAGTGCCACATTCTTTTTTTAAAAAACTTAAAGGTTACCATGGTTAAATGATATTGGCCAGAATTTTCAAAGCAGATTCATCTAAAAAATCAATATAGACACAAGACATTTATTGCATTATTCCATTATACACCCATACCTCAAACATTTAACACATTGTCAGGAATAATACTTTGAGCTCTTAAACCTTAACCAAATGTAAGAGCAGGGACTCACAGAAAATTAAATCTCCAGTGAACCAATACATCAAATTTATAATTTGTGTTCCTATTTATTCCAATGAATTCCATAAAAATAAAAGAAAGATTTTAAAATATGTCTAATTACAGAAGCATTTTTAGTAGAGTTACTACAATACAAAGCATCAATTAAATGAGATGACCTGTTTGATTTAAAAATAAGAACAATGGAATAAAAGACTTATAGGTAGAATGTGGCTTTAGGGAATATATTGATTTGAAGTATCTCATTCCTGACAATTTCTGCCTTTTGAGAAACTGGTCACGGGACCGTGGTGTGGTTTAGAATAAAGTAATGAGGTGGCAGTAATAAAAGAGGTTTTATAGTTAAAAGGGTACTGTGAGTTGTGAAATCCTACTAGTAGTAATATTATCTTACAAGGGATGAAGGTATGGGAGTGTCTCAGTAGCATTAATCTATGAGAGGATTCCATGTACTAGATTAATGCAAGTTTTGTTTGCATTGACCATTAAATTCATGTTTAAATAATACCAAAATGCCTAGGTAAAGAATAAAACAATCTATCATATAGATGTGAGGCTCTTTAAAGTCTATACACAACAAACAATTTCTGGAATATTAATGTGCAACTAGCATATGCATGGGCTAGGTCAGAAGAGTGATGCAAGAATAAAAGCAAATATATTAGGGTAAAAGGCATGCATTGTGCCATGCTTTATATAAAATATTAACTAGGCTATGTTTAATTATTTAGGCTTCACTCTATAGGTTTCTCTAAATACTTGAGTTGCATAAAGCTTTTTTCAATATTTTTTACTTGAAATAATATTGACAAATATGTCCTGTCAACTAGGTAGGCTTTTTAGGACTTTTTCTTTAATGGTTCACTATAACTGTGTAATCTATTTTTTATTTAATAAAAATATTATTAGATCTCACATTTTTTAAAAAGGTTTTTGTTTTTTGAAAGGTTTTTGCCTTAGGGTGCATGCACTCACTGGAGAAAGAGATAAAGACAGTGAGAGAGATAGTGAGAAAACACCCCCGGGTGCAGGGGATGGCTATGCCACAATCCCTTCTCCTCTATTTTCTTCCTAGGATCTTGAACATGCATGCGCATGCGCCTGGAGTGATTTTCAAGCCACTAAGACTCGAACTGTGGTCAGTCATGTGGCAGTCCAGCAATGTAACCACTACACCATCTGTTGGCCCCATTTCACATCTTAAAGGTCCAATTTAATTTTTTTTTTTGAGAGGTTTTTTGCTATAAGGTGCCTGCACTCACCAGGAAGACAGAGAGAGACAGAGAGACAGAAAGCGAAAAACCACCTCCCCAGGAGGGATGGCCGCACAGCAATCCCTTCTCCTCCATTCTCCTCTTGGGATCTTGGGCATGCACGCACATGTGCCTGGCGTGAGTTTAAGCCGCCAGGTCCAGGACTCCAACTGCGGTCGACTGCGGAGTCTAGCAACATAGCCATTATGCTAACTGCTGGTCCCTAATTATCATTTTTTAATTGACAGAGATGTGTGTGTTTGCCAGAGAGAGGCAGAGACTGAGAGAGAGGTAGAAAGCACCCCTGAATAGGGTATTGTCATGCTGCAATTCCTTCTCCATATCTTCCGTTGGTTGGGATTTGGGGCTTGTGAGCACATGTGCCTGGTGTGTTTAAGCTTTAGAGCCAGGATTCCAACCACAGTTAGTCATACGGGATCATTTTCCTTAACCACTAGGCTATACAACTGGTCTGGTTCAAATCCAATTATTTAGAATTATTTTATGCTATTTAAGACATCTACATATGTGAGTCAATGTGTTACAAGTAAACATATGGCATTTGTCAAATACATACATACATATATGCACAGGTACACATCAATACATTCAATGGAAAATATATTCAGTTGACCAGATTGCTATCTATACTGAATTTTTAAGAAGGAAAATGAGTATATATCAGAAAATTATGTTGTTCAGCATCTCTATTTTACATTAAAAATAATATGTCTAATGTAAAATCTGGAACTTTTGCTTGTACATATTCATTTTAGTTAAATTTTGACATCTGCACTAAGCTTTTAGAATATTGAAAGCTATTAAAATGCTTCTTTCCTGAATATTGCAGCAATGAGAGGGCGATTCTAGTCCTATAAGTCTTATCCACATGAAAAGTTATACTGCAGTATGATGAAAGGAGATAAGAAAATTATATTACAAATTCGAGTACAATCCTTAAGAATAGCAGTATTGGCTACAGTGGGTAGAAAAAAAAAAAAAGAAAAGAAATTTCCCTTTGTGGGTAATAAATCCATGTTTGTTCCATGAAGCAGTTTTAATATTTTGATAAGAGCAAGCTTTAATATGAAATTTGAGATGACCAACAACTTGTATCAGACATTATGCTTTTTTGAGCAGATACTACTCTCAGTAAAGGTGATTTCTTTTTTGATATGGAGATGCTTAGAACTCTTGAAAACGGGAAGCAGAGAACTGATGGCACAGGTCTGTGAGGCCCAGGCTGTATGTGTGACAGCTACGTTAGCAGTGACCTTGCAAATGATGGAAATACAAATGCTATTATAAAATTATCCCCACCAGTCAGTTTACAGTGGCTGTCATCCAGATGTAAAGTACTTTTCATGGCATATATTGTATGGGGTACTGGACTGATACATCATTCTTTTATCTAATAATGTCACCCCTTCAGCAGGGTAGTTATGCATCAAAACAATTAAGAGGGGCCAATTGGTGTTGTGGGGGTGAAGACACTGGACGCTCACATGGTTGACTGCAGTTTGAGTCCCAAATCTGGCAGCTTGCTTTCTCACCTTCTCTCTCTCTCTGTCTCTCTCTCTCTGGTGAGCACATGTGCCCAAAAGAAAATTTTAAAAATAAAATAAATAATAATTCTAAAAAACAAAAATCAAGAAACAAAAAGTGAGTCTGGCAGGGCAAGCTTATAAGATTATGTGACAATGAGATTTGTTTTCCAGTATTTTACCTCATTAGAGACTCATAATGTTAGGATGATTTCAGGAAAGGAAAATGTTATTTGAGGGTATCCAGAAGTAAGTTCCTATCTGCTTAGGAGGTTCAGAATCGTTTTGCCTCCCTATGACTTCTACTTTGGTGTGCTCTCTTCAATATGACCCATCAAAACAGAACCAAAACTGGACATCCTGTACTTTCAGGACGTGGGATGAGATCTGTTGGTCTGAATTGTGAAACCAGTTGCCTCTTGGAGACAACTGTGTATACTGTGAGACTATCTGTGTATACTAACAGCAAGAATGTACAAATAAATATAATGAACAAAACAGGGTACTGCTATGATAGTTTTATAGAACTCAAATTAGATCATCGGTCATTAGGTTTCCTTACACGCCATATACTTGAGCTTGAAATAAATGCTTAATTATGTTAAATCTTTTTTAAATACAAAAGCAAACTGTGTTTTTGAGGTACAGACTTAATTAGGTCAAATTCTCCCTCACGCTATACCCTCCATGCCGTCACACACTGCTTCTTCATGTGTTTCTTAGTTTTGTTTTGTTACTAATCTCAAATAGCAATCCACCTTGAAGTCTCCCAGGGAATTCTTTTCCACACGTCTTGAGCCCTTTAAAGTGTCAAGCACCATACTACGTGCCTTATATATGTTCTTCTGTTTAATTGCTAAAATATATTCTGAGGTTTATAGTATCCTGTTTCATAAATAAGGAAACTGAGCCTTACAGAGATTAGATTACTGGCCCAAGGTCACGCATCAATAATTGTCAGAGCTAGGAATTGACCTAGAGTCAGACTTTAAAATTCACATTTCTTTAAGTACAGAAACTTTAAAAATTTAAAATTAATTCTCCAGGGACTAGCAGATGGTATAGTGGTTATGTCTCTGGACTCAGACACATAGTTGTTTTTTTTTTTGGAGAGGTTTTCGCTATAGGGCGCGTGCGCTCGCCAGAAAGACAGAGAGAGACATAGAGACAGAAAGCGAGAAATCACCCCCCAGGGGGTATGGCCATGCCGCAATCCCTTCTCCATTCTCCTCTCGGGATCTTGGGCACGCATGCACACGCACCTGGCGTCAGTTTAAGCTACCGGGTCTGGGACTTGAACCGCAGTCGACTACATGGGAGTTCAGCGACATAGCCATTACACTAACTGCTGGTCCCTGGACTCACACATAGTCAACCGCTGTTTGGTTTAAAACTCAGGCCAGGCACGTGTATATGCATGCCCAAAGTCCCAAGAGAAAAATGAAGGAGAAGGGATTGGGTGTGGCCATCCCCCACCCCCGAATGGGGGTGGTCTTCTGGCTTTCCGTCTCTCTCTCTCTGTCTTTCTAGTGAGTGCACATGTCCTATAGTAAAAATCTCTCTCTAAAAAAATAAAAAATAGTAATTCTCCAAAATCATCTCAAAGAAAATGATACTTCATGACAATATTCAAATTTATCACTCCTTTACTCTAGAAGGTTGTCTAAATAGTTGAGTTCTAAGTACTATAGGTAAATTCTCTGTAGAAAAGGAAGTAATTAAGTATATGTAAATCTCGGGTTTAAGTTTTGTTTGTGCAAATTATTGGAAGTCTCCATGCTTCAGTTCGTTCATCAATATAAGGTAATAATAGTTACCTCAGAGGTGATCGTGGGGTCATATCCCACTTAACAGTACCTGGCACATAAGAAGAAGGAGCATTTTTGTTTTCTAAAATTTGCCAGAAGGCTTGTGTACTTACAAGAGAGAAACAGGGAAAGAGAGAGAGAGAGAGAGAGAGAGGGAGGGAGGGAGGGAGGGAGGGAGGGAGGGAGGGAGGGAGAGGGAGAGAGAGAGAGAGAGAGAGAGAGAGAGAGAGAGAGAGAGAGAGAGAGAGAGAGAGAAAAGCAGCCTCCTTGGGGCCTGGTGTGCTCTTTTCAGTATGACCCATCATAATCCCTTCCTCAGTTTCTAGTTTCTTTTGGGATTTTAGACACACACACATACATATGCCTGGTGTGTTTCAGAAGCTGTTGGATTAGAGGCTCAAATCTTGTGCTTGGTATGTGAGATCTGGCTGCTTTAACCACCAGGCCAAGAGCAGGTCTGCTAAGAAGTTGTTTTAGAATTGGTTATTGGGGTCAGTAGGTGGTGTGGTGGTTAAGGCGCTGGCTGATGTTGGTTCCAGTCCCAGCATTGGTGGCTTGAACATCACGCCAGGTGTGTGGGCATGCCTGCCCCAAATCCTGAGAGGAGAATGGAGGAGAAGGGACTGTGGCATGGCCATCCCCCCGGTGGGTGATTTCTCCCTTTCTTTCCCTCTGTCTCTCTCTGGCGAGCCTATGTACACTATGGTAAAAACCTGAAAAAGTAAAAAAGATTATTATGCCACTGTCAAATACAGACTCCTGCACTCGATAGGAAGGATGAATAAACAGAAAGTTCAAAGTGGAGCTGAGGAGATGAATGACCAATATAAGCTTATGAGTGACAGGAGAGGCCGTAAGGTAATGACAGAAGGGCACACTAAAGAGGAACTCGAGGACTGAACTGAAATAGAAACTTGAAGTGTTCCAGATTAATTTATCCTTCAAATAAAATAACACTTGATGTTTGTTTAGTGCTTTTTAGATGCCAGGCGTTGTTCTAAGCACTTTGTGCTAACCCAGTCCTCTTAACTCTATGAGGGAAGTGTTCTTCTCGTTTCCTTTCTTAGGTAAGGAAAATGAGGCACAGAGATGCAAAGCGTATTGTTCAGCTCACATATCTAATATGCAGCGGATCTAGGGTTTCAAACTCAAATGGTCTGATTTTAGAACCTAAGGAGTCCCCAGAAAGTCACTTGCTACATATGAGGGTTAGAGGCGGGTAGCCGTGGGATGAGTGCACTGTGGAATCGAGCTCAGCACTGTGGAGCAGACACTGGTCCGCTTGCTCTATCAATGAGGATCAAGCCCAAACGCTTCCTGTTTAAGTCCTAAAATCCAAGGATCTGAAACTTACCTTCAAAAGACATAAACCATGCTGGGATTGACTGGAATTGTTACCGCCACAAGAGGGATAAGCGGATTGGATTAAAGGACCAAGAACCACCTCACTAACAAGCAGCCGAAAGAACAGTGCGGGGACAAGGGGATGAGCCACGAGGAGATCACACGATGAGAGTCCACAGCTGGGGTCAGGATGAAGTCTGGGAAAGAATTTAGATGGGAGGGAGAAGACTTCACGAAGATTTAGTATTATGTTGTGTACGTAAGTAAGACTAGGAAAGATGGAAGGAAACGATGTGAGGATAGAGTAGAAGACCCTACTTGAAATCCCAGAGGTTTCCAGTCTGCGTAGCAGGTAGAATGGCAGAGCTACTGAGAAGGTATGAAAATAAAGGTGAAATGGAGGAAATCAGTTTCATATCATCAAGCTAGGGGCAAATTTTAACTCATCTATGACATTTCTCTCTGAACAATTTTTAATATCAGAGTTAAGTATTTCCAAATATAAATTTTAATGAATTACTGACTGGGAAAATATGAGTAATAAAAATACTTGAAAGAATATGAGTAAGAGATGTTGAATTTATTTGATGTGTGGAGGGAAGGCCTTAGGAGTGATATAATTTGCACACACAAGTTTTGTATATGCGTGTTGTGTGTGTGTAGTAATCAACTGTGAGTTGTATCATCTCGAAAAAAAGGAGAGCAAGAAATTAGAGATAAGAGAGATATTACAGACGACATCTGGCTGTTATGAAAAGTAGCCTCTCTAAAAGTATATCACTGAAAATGGAATGTGGATCTGGCTGAAATACTTTAATATGTTCTAATCAGAGTGACCTGTCATGTCCTTGTGGCTAAGTTTTGTGACTCTGGTTTAACTGATTTTGCTGTCATCACTAGCTCATATCCACAGCATAGGACATCTGTCCTACCAAGCTTGAATTTGAAAGGCCTAGAGGCTTCCTAGATTCATGCAAATGAGTTATGGAAGATTTTGGCCTTCGGGAAGTCCTGCGGTTTCTCATGTCACTTCACCAGAGTGGCCTTTCCCTGTAGGAGTCCAAGCGATGTCAAGATTCTGAAGTTTGCAAAATCCAGTGCAGAACACCATGGAAATAATATCTGGACTCACGATCAGTATTGATCCCAACTTGAAAATCAAAATGTTGTCACGAAGTCCATTTTTTTATTGCTGCTTTGTTTTGCATCAGGCACTCCCCCAAAAGTTTGTCAGAAAGTCTCACCTTTGCTAACCAAGGCAGACAGACAGTAGCAGGAATGACCTTCAAAGATTTGTGGGAAGTGGGACCTCCAGGGCCTATCTCTCTGGCCAACAACCCCAAATTGATTTTGGTTGAATTTTACTTCGTTTGCTACAGGGAGATCTAGTTTGTATCTTCTTGTTGAATTGAATTTCCTCGTCTGATGTCTTTTTTCAAATATAGGACCTTAAGTGGTCTGATCCTAAAGGGAGACAGTTGTGCTTAGGTTCACAGTGTGTTAGAGGTCAGCTTGCCCAGAGGCATAAATTAACTCTGAAAAGCATTCCGCTTTCTGATCAGCTTCATTGGGAGCTGTTCTCCTCAACACCCTTAATGTAAGGGACCTGGATCTCGCCAGTGACCTGCAGCTCAGTATTGCTCGGAACCATGCCGAATTTTATCGCAGACTAATGTTAAGTGGTTTCAGTATGAGATGAGCCTCCTATGGCCCATTATATAAGCACTTATACTCTCCAGCTTAAAATGAATAGATCATCCTACAACTGTGTGATTTAAAAGGCTTTTCTTCAGTGTATTTTTCTTCTATTTCTATTTAACATTCATAATCTGGAGGGTAAATGTTGACCAAAAACAAATAATAAAATTGCAACAGAATGTTAGTTCGATAAGAGGTTCGTCTGATAGTCAGTTGTACACTGCTGTGTTGCCACTAGAACAGTGCTTGGCATTTGTGAGAAAACCAATATAATTTGTAGGGGCCAGCAGTTAGCGTAATGGCTATGTCGCTGGACTCCCACGTAGTCTACCACGGTTCGCGTCCCGGTCCCGGTGGCTTAAAACTCACGCCGGGTGCGTGTGCGTGCGTGCCCAAGATCCCGAGAGGAGAATGGAGGAGAAGGGATTGTGGCGTGACTATCCCCCCTGGGGGGGTGATTTCTCGCTTTCTGTCTCTCTGTCTCTCTCTGTCTGTCTGGCGAGTGCATGTGCCCTATAGCAAAAATCTCTCCAAAAAAAAAAAAAAAAAAAAAAAACCAAAACATTTTGTGAATAGCTATTTTTTATTCAAATACAAAATTTTTAATAAAAACATTGGAAATTATATACAGACACACACAGAGACACACACACATACCAAAAAAGTCCACATACACATGTATGTATGTGTATATATATGGCTCTTCTGGAAAACTGTTCAACATATTCCAAATGATTACATAATAATTTATATTTATTATAAAATCATAATTACTGTTATTATTTTTTCACACTGCCGGAGAGTCCATGGCTTGCCGGAGAGAGAGAGAAGGAGACAGAAAGTACTCCTTCAGACAGAAAGTTGGGGCATGTGCCTGTCACAACTCTTTTTCCTCCCTTTCTCCATCTTGTCAGGATTTGGTGCACATACACATACCTGCCTGGCTTGTTTCTTAAGCTACCAAGGCCTAGATTTAAAATATGATTGGCTTCTGTAGGGATGCAGCTGTCGATGCACAGGGCTTAAGCACTGCACTATGGGGCTGGTTCAGTTATTATTTTTAATGCTCCATGTATCACTGCTTTGCTAGAAGAATTACTCTAAAGCCTGGACTCTTGGTTTTATATACTTTTCTTTTAAATATCTTCTAAGAGCAATAAGAATATTCTGACCCAGCCTTGCTTTCTTTTCTTCTTCCTTTTTTTCTTTCGCTATCTCTAAACCTGGTTACAAACGCCTACCTAGAATACTGGTTTAATTGAAGGAAAGTTTGAGGCATAAAGTAAAATTCAGGTATAAGCAAAACAAAACCTAGTCCCTGCTGGACTCATTAGATTTAACTTACTGGTGGTTGGGTGAGAACACAGAGAAATGATTGCCTTTGTTTATAGACAGAAAAAATAATTCCTTAAGGTGACCAACTTGTGTGGCCATTTACAAATGACCTGCGGAAACTCTGTACTCTGTACTTTCTGTTTTAGTATTGCTTCAATATGATTGGTGGATTAAGGCATCATTTGTATATAAATTATCCTGCTAAACTGAACCTTTTAATGCTAGATGCTGATTCCCAGTCCATGTGCTTAAATTATAGTGCTGTCCAGAGCTTTAGGTATCATCCACTTATGTCATAAAGGAGCATTTCTTGGGCATTAGTCAGCTTCTTATTGGCTTTGCGAGGATTAATGTGATGTACAAATAGAACGTGTGAGTAGAGCCTTCATGGGAATAGTGTGGTGAAAATGCTTTTCTGTTTTTTCTAGTTCCTTTTTACCTTCTCTGTGACCTTCAGTTACGCATCTGGAAAGTGGCCCAGAAGAGTTCAGTTCCTTACAGCTTCCCCTTCCGACTCACTGGAGTCAAACTGCAGCTCTGAGAGAAGAAAAAGAATCCTAACCTCACCCCTAACCACAAGGACGTGAAGCTTCAAATCCACAATGGAGTCTTGCTTTTTGCCCCTGTGCTATTCTATGGAGGGAGATGGGACCATCCTTTCTCCTCCTCCTGTCGCTAGGTAGTTTCAGAGGTGCTCATGTCTCCATTGTGGAAATCTTGCATCTTTTGCTATCACTGCTCCTGTCCCCTTCTTTCCCCTGGTAACTCGTTCAGTTTTTCCTTTAACTGTGTTTATGTCCCTCCCCCCCCCCCCCCCATGGTATAAAAGTCTGTAGTTTGACTATAAAGTCACAAAAATAAAAGGTCTCCAATTCCTGTCTAAGCATCAAATGTTCCTAGTCAATTCAGGTCCTCAGAAAACTGTTTTATATAAAATTAAGCTAATTTTGCTAGGTGAGTGATAGAGGTGTCTGAGCTATTGAGGTTCTTCTAATTCAACTTGCACATAACCTCCTTTGCTTAGAGGACAAAATTAAAGTCCTATTAAGAATTTCGGTGGAAAAAATGTCCAGAGTTGAAACATAAAAACTCTCATCTAGAAAATTCACATGAAATAATTTCCATATAAGCTTTTAAATGTCACCTGGGTCTACAAAGATCGAATTGCCAGAGTCTTAATACACTGTACATTTGCATTACAAAATCTTAATCTCATTCTGAGAGCACCCAGTCAACGTTCTTACATATAATTTCTCCTCCTCCTTCCAAGCTTCCTTCCCTTCCTCTCTCCCTTTTTTTTTCTCCGTTTCCTCTTTTTCTTCTTCTTCCTCTATTTTTTTTTTTTTTTTTGATAGATGTTCAGAGTTAATTACATGAGACAAACACATATTTGTTTTAGCACAAGTATCTAACTCTTGGTCTCAGGGCTCACACAGGCCACATCACTACCTTGGGCTTTGTATTCAGTGTTAGTCAATGGGACCAGAGAAGTGGGTCACAGCCTCACCTCAAAAAGTGTACCTGAGGTAGGATCGCAAGACAAGAAACTCCAAACTAATGAGTGATATGTTTCTCCGCTCTTCATGCCTTATATTTTGTTACCCTCAAGAATATAATACATTTAAAAATTATATTTGAGAGTCTCTGAATAAAAGAAAATTGATGTTTCATTTCTCTTTCCTTGGGAGTAAAAGACAATCCTCTCAGGGGAAAAATCTAGAGGCTCAAATCTCTCACCTAATAACTCATGGAGGGCATTTGACCCTGTTAATATATTTGCCTTTTTATCTGTGGTTGACATTGCACCTCACTGGATCACTACCACCCACTTTTCATGCTAACAGCCTTCTTTCATAAAATAGAAATGGAAATTACTTCTAAAAAGCAGAGAAGAGTGCTCCATGCTCCAAATAGTACAGGGAACATTTTTTACTGATATGTCAAATATCTTTCCTCACTCTTCACATAGATAACATACGTGTGAATGTAAAGAGAAGAAAATTTTCTCCCAGATAGGATTATATTTCTAATTCCATATACTCTAATAGAAATTATATTTAATGAAAAAAGGAAATAACCAAGAGGGAGTTAAGTAACTTGGTTTTAATTTTTCAAAGACCAGATATTTTCTTCAGCAAAACTGGACACCGAGAATCCTTGCACTGAGCGATTTTTACTGGCACATGTTAGAAATTTCATGGCTGAATAGGTGTCCTCGGCCCATGGGAAAGAACAGAATGGAGAATGCACATGTCTACACACACACTGAGGGTCGGCAGACCATATACTTCTTGTGCACCACATGCTTGTGGGAGAACCGCTTTCACTATAAATAATGAACTTTTTATTTCCAAATGAAAACTCCTTTCTATTTTGTAACTCTGTAGCTTCTGAATACCGAACAGTCTCCTTAATATCTTTTCAAGTACACTAAGCGACTCAGTGAAAATTAATCTTATGCTGAAGAAACAACTTTTATCAAAGAGATGAAATATATGCAGTTTTTTACAAAACATGATTAGAAATAAAATTTTCACTTGGCTCTGATGTGGGTACCCTGAGTAAAAGAGTGAATCCCAGAAACCCAGGCATCTGTTTATCCCTCAGGTGAAGTTTGGTTTCACGAGACACATGTTCTAATTTGGCATTTACTTGTCTGTGTTGAAAATTATTGATTTTTTCTTTTGTTTTTTTTTTTTACTGTTTATTTATTCTCATTCCCCCTGACTCTAGTAATTGCTTTTATGGGTGTGATTCTGTGCAAGTGATATTTCCTTTTTTATTCTCTCACTTGTCAATTTAAATATTTCCAATCACAAATGAAGTCCAATTTTTCTCTTTCCAGATTTCCTTTTCAGATTCATATATTGATGACATTCCATTTATTGATTGATTGATTTTTAATTGTTGGATTTCGTATTCACATTTAATTGTTGTACATCTCATCGTGCACAGTATGGTTTATTAAGATTGAAGTCCAATATTGACTTGAACTATTTCTACTACTAAACATGTAATAGTAGAAATAATACACTTTGCTTTTGAACTTAGAACATAAAAGTCTGTTTCTCTATTGGGAAGAGGGAATGGAAAGTTATTGTTTATTAAATATGGAGTTTCAGTTTGGGATGGAAAAACGTTCTAGAGAGGAAAAGTGGTGATGGCCGCACATGTTGAAAACTCAAGGGGTGGACTGTGGAGGGGACTATGTTCTTTGTCCGATGTTCTGTGAGGCTGACCCACATGGGAAGGTCCCCAGTTTTCATGCAAAGACCTCCATGTATGCCAGCCACAGATGTGCCATGATCTGGGCTGCCCATGATCTAGAATGTGGAGTCTGGGAGTAGATCAAGGTGTCAAGACCTTGTCAGGCTGGTGCTGTAGCTCTTATTTTCTTTGTCTCTCTCATGGAATGAATAAAGTAAAACTTCAAAAATTAATTGAAAAATTAAAAATACCATGTATATTAATGACACTGTTGTGCTGAGACTAGGACATGAGAAACTTCATTTCTTCTTTGCCAGTTGGTTCCCTGTTAGGTTCTTCTAATAGCAGCACTGGAGGAGAACTGGAAAGCAAAGGAAGAGAAGGGCTAGATTCTCTATATTTTTATTTCCTCTCCTGTCAGTCTCTCTGGCAATGGTTTTTCATTCTGGCAACTGCTATTTTCAGTTTCTTGGTTTTTTTTTTTTTTTTTTTTTTTTTTGGTTTGTTTGTTTCACAATCCAGAAGCAGTCATGTGTACCAGAGACCAGCATGAGAAAGTTGGTGTGTTTTTCTCCTGAGGTACCAGTGCCATCGGGTTAGTACTCCTGTTAGCTCCAGCTCTGTGGGGCACCGCATAAACTCCCAGATTCTAAAAACCTAATATCTTCCTTTTCTTCAGCAGGGTCAAGGACTGGCTAATTCTTTCAGCAGTTACTATCTCTCTGTTACTCAATGTTATCTTTCAGCCTTCTACAATCTTTTAAACAAATTTCTTGTACTACATTTTTTCTGTGAAAATAACTGGTGCAGATTCTGCTTTCCTGACTGGACCCCGAGTACTAAGCTCTTAAAGTTAAAAAAAATTAACAAATGCATTCTTTTAAAATATTAAAATAATATATTAAAATAGGTAACTACACATTACATTTAGTAAACATAAAAATTTTAAATCAAATTTATGTAAGTAAACTTGGAAGACTTATAGTTAAAAAAATAAACTCATATTAAATATAAAGGTAATTTATTGTATGGGAGCTGTATGAAAAAGTTGTGATGCTCTGTGACGTTTACCCATATGTGAAGATTCTTGGTTCACATCCAGAGAATTCCCTGAGAACATGGAGCATATGTGTGCCCAGGATCTGGGCCTGGCTCAGGCTGACGGTGGATCATGGCTTCAAGAGCCTGGCTGAGGAGCCTGTCTCTGTGTCTCTATCTGTCCTTACACTCGTGATATGAATAAATTAACTTTAAAAATGGTTAATTGTAGCATAAAATGTCTAACTATCTATATGTGGACCTAGGCATATGCATATTTAAGAGTAATATAAATTGTCAGGACCAGCATATGGTGTAATGGTTACGTTGCTGGACTCCAATGTAGTTGATTGTGGTTCAAGTCCTGGACCCAGCAGCTTCAAACTCACGCTAGGTGCATGTGCGTGCATGCCCAAGATCCCCAGAGAAGAATGGAAGAGAAGGGATTGTGGTATAGCCATTCCCCCCTGGGGATGATTTCTCGCTTTCTGTCTCTCCATCTCTGTCTCTCTCCAGTGAGCACACATACCCTATTAGCAAAAATCTCTCTCTCTAAAAAAAGAGAGTAGTATAAGTCGTCGATTATTGTAAAATGTTTCTCAAGCATCAGGTACAACTATTGTAAACACCACCTAAATTCAAGAGCACCTTCAGAGGCATTATTTGGAACATAAAGCTAAACAATAAAAATGGATGCTTAGCACTACTGAGACCAAGCTTTATTATGTGGAAATTTGTTTCATTATGTTATTTAAGAAAAATTCAGCAAAAAAATTAATCTGTCATTTTTCTTACTTGGACAATTTTGCTACTAACATAGTCCCCTTAGAAACTATGCTCTTCTCTTACATCTGCAGCAAACACAACCTGCAAGCCTTCATGGCATTCCTACGCATTGACTTCTATTCTGATGTCATAGGACAAGAAATTGGAAAAACGTTTTCTATGCTTTCTAGTTGGTTATACTCTGCCAGTGATGAACCCAAAATCCAAGTGCAGGGGCCAGATGGTGGCACAGTGGTGAAGTTGATGCTCTGTGTGGAAGAGCCACATGGACAGGCTGCTGTGTAACGTCCAGAGACCTCTCTGAGGGTAACGGCACACATGTGCTCAAGATCTGGGGTGATTGTGGTGCCAGGACCCTGCCAGGTATCTTTGTCTCTCCCATTATGGAATAGATACATAAACTAAACTAACTAAATAAATAAATGAAAAGATCCAGTGCACAGTTGCCTATGTGTGGTTTAATACGGTTGTGTGCAAGTGTGTGCATGTGTGTGCATGTGTGTGCATGTGCCTGCGTGTGCTAACATGGGGCCCTGTAAAGCATGAGGACCGGAGCAGGTGCTCCTCTTACCCGCAGCCTGAGGATGTTACAACTCGCCCTCAATCGCAGCATTTGCTAGATTTTATTTTTAAGGCCTATAATCTTTTTTGATCTTTTCCTGGCCTTCATTTGGTTTATTTTCTAAGCATCAATCTCTCTTGCCCAAACTCTTCTTTTTTTGAGCTTTATTCTCTCTCGCAGGGTTTTATTTCTTCACATATCTATGACATACCCAAGGCTAAGTGTCTTTCAAGAGCCCCTTCATTCCGGTCTTCCAGCTCTCTTTCATTGACCCATTTGTCAAAGCAGCATATGACACATTTGCAGTTTCACAGCTCCACAGCTCACCTTGCAGTCCACTCGGAACGCATTTTACTGGGATTTAAATCTTCCTCGAGGGCCTCCATTGCAATCGATAAGTTTGCTGGAGGAGCCCCAGATCTGAAAAGCTCCAGACTAGTTACATGGCCTTTGACACTGGCCTTCAGCAGAAGAGATCAGTTTAAAGATTCACTAGGAGCCTCAAGGTTCTTCTTGCTATGCAAAAGTTAAAAGTCTACTCCTAAAGTTAAGAAAACTTGAGTTTACTCATGTCACCACATTTAAATTTGCACATCCTGGAGACCCAAAGTCTCTGCCCTCTTTAGCTTAAACTTATGGACTGTGAAGTTAAAGCAAATCAACACTGAAGTCTTTCATTCTCTTGATTCCATATCAAAGAGGCAACAGAAGTAAATGGGATTCCTTGGTTCTCAAATATCCAATTCAAGAAAGCAGAAAAAATATAGTATTTGAGTTTTTCTGTATCACTGAGATTCTTCTTAATCCCTCAGACAACAAGTTCCGGCAGAGAAAATGACCTGATCACCAAAAGCTTGCCTATGGTGCCCTTTCTTTCTGTTTTAGACAATCCCAAATGTTTATCGTGAAGTTTCACCTCATGTTAGAACTCTCTGGCCCCTACACTATTCCTAGTCCTAGAATTATTTTACATAAATGCATTTATTTTACATAAATATACATGAATATATTTTAAAGGATTTAATATCATTTCTGTTTTCAAACTTGTATATTTTATCCTTCTCATTATATCCTGAACTCTAAGATTAATATCTATTCATTATTAATCCTTTAATATAGCTATACTTCATAGCTTAGGTTAGTCAAATAGAATTAAAATGCATTAATTAATAAAAAGACCATGACAGATTAAATACATTAGGAAACAATAATAGGAAGTTGAGCATACACATTAGACTAGAGCAAACATACATAAATACTTTCTAGGCATTTTACCAAAGTAATTATTTTTTCTGTATAATGTAGATGTTAATAAAATATAATCCAAAGGAAATTTGAACATCTTTGTTAATAGGCCACTGAAGCAGAATATACAAACACTCCATTTAGAGTTTTAAATTGTTTTTTAGAGAGATTTTTGCCATAGGGCATGTGCGTTCACTGGAGAGACAGAAAGAGAAAGAGAGATGGAAAGTGAGATATCACCCTGTTGTGAGGGATGGCCACGATGCAATCCCTTCTCTGTTCTCCTCTTGGGATTTTGGGCATGTAAGCATATGTGTCTGGCATGAATTTTAAAGCGCTCAGTCTGGGACTCAAACTGTGGTAGACTACGTGGGAATCCAATGATGTAACCATTATGCCATCTGCTGGTCCCAGAGTTTTTAATTAAAAAAAAAAATCAAGATGGCACTTGTATTTAACAGAGAGAGAGAGAGAACCCCCCAGTAGGATCTGGTCATATCACAAATATGGTGAAAACCACAGGTGTTGATGCAGTTCTGTTGGTACAACTCACAAATTAAAAAAATAAATAAATAAAAAGCAATGACTGGAAATGCAATTTAAATCCTAAACATTCAAATTTGATTTGCCAGGTTTGAGCTGATATTCAAGTCAGATAAGAGTTAATACTTTTAAAAAGAACAAGTAATACATTCTCTTACTATAGCAGTAAACCCTACAAAGAAGCCAAATGTCTCTATTTTTCCCTTTGCTCACTTACAAAAATCAAGATTTCAAGACCTACATTGCTAAGTTGATTAAGGATTAAATACATAACAAGATTTGAGATCCTGGAACCAGCAGTTAGCATAATGGCTATGTCACTGGACTCCTATGTAGTCAACCGTGGTTCACATCCCGGACCCGGTGGCTTAAAACTCACACCGGGCGCGTGTGTGTGCGTGCCCAAGATCCCAAGAGGAGAACGGAGGAGAAGGGATTGTGGCGTGGCCATCCCCCACCCCACCCCCGGGGGGTGATTTCTCGCTTTCTGTCTCTCTGTCTCTCTCTGTCTGTCTGGCGAGCGCATGCGCCCTATAGCAAAAGCAAGCAAGCAAACAAACAAACAAACAAACAAACAAAACCTCTCCAAAGATTTGAGATCCTGGCTCATAGTATGGACTCAGAATACAGGTTAGTTTTGCTACTAATTTTGGTGATCTCTACAGAGTTTTTCTAGTGGGGAAAATTAAAGAAACAAACAGCAAAGTGTGGTTGGCTGCACTGGAAAATGCACTCAACTGAAGTTGGAAGACATGAGTACCAGTTCTGCTTCCAACAAGAACTTACAGGCTCATTCAATGACTGCACCAATCAACTCAACTAGACATTCGTTGTTATTGTTCTACTTTCTTACTTTAAAATGGGTGATGATATCCCAACACACTTAGTTGTGCAAAATAAGTGAGATAACCTGGGGTAAATTGTATTGAAAAGCATCAACATCTACCATATTTAGACTCGTGGTGAGTAAACAAATTATTAGAATTGATACAGAGCCAGTTAGGTTATCAGTGTTTTAAATTATAAAATAGAGTATAGACAAGGAAGAACATAGTGTAACATATAAAAAATTATTAAGTATAATAAGTTATAGAGGCACCCAGCCAGAAAAAAATAGACCATGACCATGATAGCTCCCTGTGTGCCCTGTCTCTATAACACTTCCTGGCTTGCAACCAAGGATAAAAGGTAGCATGATTTTGACTCAGTAATCATCATTATCTTGTGAATATGCTTATTATCATGAATATACATTTTTTTAGAGAGATTTTTGATATAGGGTGTGTGCACTCACTGGAGAGACAGAGACAGAAAGACAGAAAGCTAGAAATCACCCCTTGGGGGGATGGCCATGCCACATCCATTCTCATCCATTCTCCTGTTGGGATCTTGGGCACACATGCACATGTGCCTGGTGTGAGTTTTAAGCCGCTGGGTCCAGGAATTGAACCAGGGTAATCTACATGAGAGTCTAGCAACATAGCCATACGCCATCTGCTGATCCATTTTTTAAATGTATAGAAATAATATCACACTTTAACCATTCCTCTGCAATTTAAAAACAAACAAACAAAACTGCTTTATTGTGATAATATTCATATGCTATAAAAGTCACAAAGTTTTTAGTATATTCTGATTGTGATTGGGCAACCATCACTACATCAGCAATCTAATTTTAGAACATTATAACTGTTCCCAAAAGAAACCCTAGACCAACCTAACAATTACTCCCTGTTCCTTCTTACAGCCCCAGCTCATGTAATTACTAATCTATTGGTCTATGTGATTTGCTTTGCTTTGATTCATCAGAATGCTTCTGAAATTCATCCATGTTAATGCAAGTAACTTTATTTGCTTTCACTGTTTTTTGCCCTCTGCTTAATCTACCAGCCATTAGGAGAGCTATATTAAAAATCTTCACCTATAATGGTTGATTTTTTAGTTTTGAATCTATGTTATTAAGGACACATGCTCTTAGAATGAACTAGATTTCTGGTAATTTGAAACATTTATTTTCACATAGTGATCAATATTTCTTGAAGTCCTTTCCATCTTATAGCCTCTTTTTTTTTTTTTTAAAAAAAAAAAGGCCTCTATTTTTTGATATTAATAGAGCTATATAAACTTTTTGCTGACTAGTGTTTGCTGATGTATCTTTTCTTATACCTTCACTTATGATTTAGGTATGTCTCTTGTAAAAACCATAATTGAGGGTATTTATCAGATTTTGAAAAGCATATATTTCTTCAGACAATTTTTTTTGAAAGTTGATTCATTCCCACAAGCGAGAGAGACAGAGAGGCAAACAGATGATCCTGACAGGGTCTTTATGCCACAGTCCATCGTGTCTCAGCCAGCCTGGTCATGGGCCCCGAGAGCTCAGGGAGGTCTCAGGATGAGCACCCAGGATCTTCCTCATGTGGGTCCTGTTGTGTCACTGCTTTGCCACTGCCTGGCTCTTCTTATAGAATTCAAGAGTAGGAATTCAATTAGTTTATAAGTATAGACATACGGATGTGTGGGTTTACATCCATCCATCTTCAGTTTCCTGTCCAGCTCTATGTTGGCTTACGGAGTTAATAGTCAACCTATTAATAATAAAAGGGTTTCTTCTTTTGGGTGGCTGAGGTACTTGACTTGGCTGAAAATACTTTCATAATCTTAGGGAGCAGGTGTTTATACAAAGGGGAGGTAATGATATTAGTTTAGCTTATTTATTTCCCAATTTAATCTCAAAACAGAAGTCTTAAATATAAATGTTTCACAAACCAAAAGCACTGTAACTCTAGTATTTTCCTTTTAAACCCTTGAATGCTACAAATTTAAGTTGTTTAAACAACTTTTGAGACAAAATGTGTGGGTACTAAAGACCAAGTGTGTGTATTAGCAATAATTAAGCCCAGCCCCAGTGGTATAAGTGGTAGGTGCTTCCCTGCAATGCTAAAAGCCACCTGAGGCCAGAGGACTGAAGATGGGGGGTTGTGAGTCTTGGTGGACCTGGTGCATCTGCACACCCTTGCCAATGGCTGGTGGAAAGGTTGTGTGCAGGAGGATGTGGATTGAAGCATGATGAGACCTTGTTGAGGGTACTTATCTCTCTCTCATGAAAAACATAGAATAAATTAACTTTAAAAATTAATAAATAGTATAAAAACTGATGTTTGGTAATTAATGTTATTTTAAACTACCATTTCCAGACTTCCAAACAAAATCTAGTTTGTATAAGCAAAAACAAAAACTTCTAAAAGCAAATTGGAACACAGTCTTGAATAGACTTTAATTAAGAATCATTTTCTTCTCCCTTCTCCCCCCCTCCAATTTCCTACGCTCTTCCCCTCTCACACTCTCCTTCCACTTTGTCTCTAGTGTCCATTACAAACACTTGTGGGACACAGATAAGGTTTATTATCTGTCGACGAGGATGTGTATGGTGGTCTCAACTGGGCTGGACTGAGGTGTGTATTATTCTGGGTAAAGTCTCTTCACAATCTAAATGATGTACAGTGATTGAATGTATGAATAATAATACAAATATATTAAAATAAATAAATAAGACAAAAAAAAAGAGAATCATTTTCTAAGGAATTTGAGTCCAAATTGCTTTACTAAAGATCAGTTATCAGGGTGTAATGGTTATGGTGTAATTGTTATGTTGTTGGACTCCCACATAATTGAGACTGTAGTTCGAGTCCTGAACCCGGCAGTTTAAAACTCATGTTGGGTACATGTGCAAGTGTGCCCAAGATACAGAGAGGAGGAAGATCCAGAGAGGAGAATGGAGAAGAAGGGATTGCAGCATGGCCATCTCCCCTGGGGGGGGAGGTAATTTCTCGCTTTCTGTCTTTCTCTCTCTCTGTCTCTCCAGCAAGCACACATGCCCTATAGCAAAAAACTCTCTCTCTAAAAAGAAGCCAGTTATTATCAGGTAAGAAAGCATTCTTGAGTCAGACAGAGCCTGAAAGTCATCTTTTATGACTCTGTGAGCAAGGCACTTAAAATCCCTGGCTTCGTTTTCAGATCTGCAAAGTGGGGACTATAATGACACATCCCATCAGCTTCACATTTTATTATGTATTTATATGTGTGTGTGTGTGTGTGTGTACATATATATATATATATATATATGTACATATATATATATATATGTACACACATAATATTTATCGTATTTTTTTATTTTTAATTTTTCTGGCTACAAGGCACATGTGCTCGCCAAGAAAGAGAGAACAGAAAGCACCCACCGTGGGGGGGGGGGGTAGCCATGCTCCAACCTCTTTTCCTCCTATTTCCTGTCAGGATTTGGGGCACACATGTATACATGCCTTATGCATTTTTCAAGCCATGGGGTCCAGAACTCAAACCACACAGTCAACCATGTGGAATTCTTAACCGTCATGCTACTGATTGGCCCCTTTACTATTTTATTTCTAAAATCTGTTGTATAGTTATTCTGTACCAAGCATGTTACTAAACATTTGCCTGTGCTATTGGATTTAATCTCACACAAACATGAGATTATTCTGAGGAGGAAGCAGAGCTGCCACTAGAACCCTGGTGTGTCATCTGTCTTAAATGCTAATGCGATACTACCTCACAGTACTGAACGATATTCTCACTTTCTTTCTACTCCTGTGAACTCTTACTTGCATTTCTTCCAACAGCTTGTTCTCCACCTGCTAAATATAAGCATTTCCTAAGGTCTCTGACTTTAAACCTCTTTCTTTTTATCTTGTGATCTTGTCTACCTTTGTGTTTTTAGCATTCACCTTTACTGTTTCTTAAATTGGTATCTCCTTCCCTGAGATATAAATGCTAGCCTCTTTTTGTAAACCACCAGTTCAGTATGATCACCTTGATGTCTTCACAGTTCAAACTCGCGATTGCATGTGAGAACCTAAACTCATCCCAAACTGCTACTTCTTGCTAGGATACTGCTGTTCACTGAGGTATTTGAGTTTGATTTCTAGGAAACACCTTTTTTGTTGTTCTTTTTTGAGATCATCCTTCACCCGTTGTGAATTCTCCCTTGTAGCCACTACTGCTGTGTCTCTTCCACGTCTCCTCCCTGTTCTGGTTCTTCTGCATCCATCCTGGCTCATACTACACCGCCCTTAGCAACTCTCAACTGATCTTTCCCTGCAATAGCTGCACTTCTAATCTGATCTAAACACAGCCTCAAGATGGATTTCCCTAAAGCCCATCTCTGGTAATTCAGATAAAATAAAACAAAGAAACCAACCCATTAAACCTAGAGTTTCTTATTACCCATGAACTTTAGGTCAGCATTTTCAGAGTGCTCTTTTAAACTGTCAAGACCGTTTGTAACTACAAGCTCACCTTTCCAGACTTGTCTTCTACAAGCTTTTTTATTTTTAAATAGTCTACTCTGCTACTAAACTACTGTTCTTATTTCTTAAATATACCTTGTTCTCTTTAAAATGCACCACGTAGTTTCTTCTCTTTCCCTTCTTTTCAATGACCTAGCACCACCCAAATATAATACCTGACACAATTTCTTCTCTTCCAATAGACGTTCATACACTCATTTTGGAAAGTAGTACAGTCTATCTAATTTATTTCATGTGTCTTGTCTCCTTTAGTAAGTTGTGATGGAGAAGAGAACTAACAGTTAATGAGGACTCCTATGAAGAAGGCAGTTTCTTCTCAAAAGCCAAATGGGATTACATTATTTTCACTTCACAGATAAGGAGGCCCAGACAAGTCTAATAACCACTTGTGTTTTGAATTGTGCTTTGATCAAATTCTGATATAGTTTAATCTCAAGGCCAATTTCTATGTATTAAAGGAAGAATGATTCCTGAGGTCTTGCCATGAAACGCTTGTTTCTTATTTGACTTTTCTCAACAGAGACATTTGCAGGCTTGAGGGTGAACTGTGACTAAAAATTTACCTGTGTGACTTCATTCTAATTTTCCTCAGGACACCTAAAGAGTGACTTTTGGCCCTTGTATATGACAGTTCTAAATTCAATGAGGAAGATATTTACAGTTCTGTAAATATCACTTTGGCATTTTACATTTTGTAGGAAAGAGCTTTTATATTGCAGTTCACAGAATAGTTTGAGGTTTTTAAATGCCAACTAGAGATGTAGAAAAGAGACCTTTTCTGGAGAAAAGACCAAGTTTCAAATTTGACATTGAGAAATGTGCTGAATATTGAGGGGTTTCTGTGAAGAATGAAGATGTTACTTGATGAAAGAACACAGAAGAGATGGCTCACAGAAGAGATGGGGCATTAAAATAAGAGATAACAGGATGGCACTGTGCTTTATTTCCTTTATATTCTACTGACATACCACCTAGAACATGAGGTAGGAATCAAGTAGATATTCCTGGGAAGCAAAAGAATTAAGGTATCTAGTTACTAATGTAAACATTTAAAAGATGAATCACATATTGATTATAAGGAGAGATTAGGATGTTAATTTTCTAAAGTATATTATTTTGGGGCAAGAGAGTGCTATTCCAGCTTCTGGTTTGTTTGTTTTTTTTTGTTTGTTTGTTTGTTTTGTTTTTTTTTGCCATAAGGCATGTGCGCCGGAGTTAGCTATAGAGAGATACTGAAAGGGAAAGTGACCCAGGGGAGATGGCCATTCCACAAACCCTTCTCCTCCCAGGATTTTGGGCACATATGCACATGTACTTGGTGTGATTTTTCAAGGCACCAGATCCAGGACTTGAACCACAGTTGGCCATGTGGAAGTCCAGTGCCTTAACCACCATGTCACCTGCTAGTCCCCAGCTTATGCTATTGTTAAGTGGGTTGGAAACTGGAAATAAAGGTCTAGAAGAATAAGTAAAGTGTGCTGAGAAAAAGGACCTTTCCTTTCTAAATTTTTATTTCCTGAACTTTTAGAGCAAGAATGTACGTGATGAAAAAATGACCACCTAATAAAAATATTTTTTCATATATTATTAGAAATATTACTAGGTTAATTTACTTCTCTCTCTCTCTCTCTGTTTAGTTAAAGGATCATTGGCTCTTTTAGTGATTTTATATAAGTTTATATAATGTCCGCATACATGCATATATGTGTGTGCACTTGTGTTGCTCATACTATTACTCAGGATCTCAGTAGAAAATTGATAATAAATTCAAATAAATAATAATTTAATGGAATAATTATGAAAATTATTGGTAGATAGTATTAACATCCTAAGCCAAAAAGGAGGAAGATGGAAAGGGAGTGATAACTAATAAAGGCTGAAGTCCTAGGAAAGATGACTTTGATAGAAGAAACCAGCCACTACCAGCCTGTGAGATGCCAAAGAAATAAATAGCTTGAGCTTTATGCCCTCTAGCTCTCCAGTCTCCTGCCAAAGCCTTCTATTGGCCAAACCTACACAGAAACCAGAGACAAGGGATTCTGGTTTATGCAACTTATGAATGCCATCTTCCAGGGGCAAAGAGTAGAGTGGACAATGATAAAGCATTGATGTGAAGGAGAAGTTTCTTATAGAAGAAATCAGCACACCACTGTGGATGCTGATTCATTAGTCTTATACACATTTATGAAACTATACTATGTAATCGCTCTCTGTAAATATTTTAAAGATGAATCACATATTGATTAAAAGAAGAGATTAGGATGTTAATTTTCTAAAGTACATTATTTTCGGGCAAGGGAGTCCTATTCCTGGGGAGATGGCCACTCCACAATCCTTTCTCCTCCATTCTTTTCTCTGGATCTTGGACATGCATACACACATGCTGGTATGAATTTTAAGCTACCGGATCTGGGACTCAAACTATGATTGACTACGTGGGAGTCCAGCGATGTAACCATTATGTCAACTGCTGGTCCCTGTAATCTATATTTTATTCAAAGGAATATTTCACCTGTTTTTGATCTCATGGGTTACTTCTTTTAAACTTGCTTCCTGTTATCTATGACCACTAAATTCGGCTATCTTTTGTAATCCCAATAATTCCTCAATTTTTTCAACATATCAGTCTGTTAAACAATCCTAAAAGAGTAAGTCCACGAAATTTAAGTTTTGTAGCAAACATTTACATACTCATCATGACCTTCAATTTTTCTCTAATTATTGTTGCAATATGATCAATCTTATTGATATAATAATGTAAACAAAACATATGAATAGCTTTCATCTTTTCTACAGAGAAGGTTATACAGTATTTTAGAATTTAAGTGTTCACAGGCATGGTAGCTTGTAAGAAGGTGTGAACTTCTTGTGCTGGCATGAAAATGTTGATGATTAAAATCTCATCAAAGTATTAAGTTGCTATTCCTACCATCGTTTAGGGGAAACAATAAATTATTTAATTTCATCTTCTATTTATTTCCATAATACTTCCTTGTTGTTTTCACAAAACAGCATAATGCAAGAACCAAAAACATAAAACAATTTTTACAACTGTGTAAATGACTGTTTCTGACATTTTTGTTTTTATTAGAAAGCTGCCTCAGTTAAAAATAACTCAAAGACAATTTTGGTGAACCCTCTGACCTAGAATACTTAAGATGTCCCAATAAGTTAGCAATTTTCTATTTTATAGTTAATCTTCAGAAGAAACAGTCAGGGTGATATTTGTGTTCATTACACCTTTTTGAAAAAGGAGAATCTTAAGCCAGAAGTGTCATAGTCCATTCAGTGATGCTATAACAGAATACAATGGACTGGGTAATTTATAATGAACAGAAATTTATTGGCTCAAATTTCTGGAGACTGGGAAGATCAAGATCAAGGAGCCAGTGTCTGGTGAGAGCCTTCATGTCCGTCATCACACGGAGGAAGGCAGATAGTCATGAGAACATGAGGGAGCAAGATGGGGCCAAACTCTCTTTTATAACAAACCCACTCTTGCAATAACATTAATCCATTCATGAAGTCAGAGTCCTCATGACCTAATCACCCACTAGAGATTTCACCTATCAACATTGCTATATTTAGGATTAAGTGTCTAACACATGAACTTTGGGGAACACATTCAAACTATAAAATTCTTACCATGACTCCCCAGCCCCACCAAATTTGTCATTATCACAATGCTAAATATATTCATTCTATCCCAACAGTCTCTAAAGTCTTAATTTGTTCCAGAATCAACTCAAACGTTCAAATTCTCATTTAAATCAGATATGGATGAGAGTCAAGGCACAATTCATGGCATTCAATTCCTCTCTAGCTGTGAATCTGTGAAATGAAATGAGTTATTCCAAAATTCAATGTTGGGGCAAACATGAGATAGACATTTCATTTTAAAAGGGAGATAACATAAGGACACCCCTTTAATATGTTCAAAAGTGGGACTTCTAAGTCTAAGAACTTCCAGATTTTCTTTATAGTTCTCTTCTCTGAGCTATGATCAGAACGTCCCACATAATCCTTTCACAAGATCTAGGCTTTTCCTTGCCTTTTACTCCAAGTTCTTCTGTACTCTACCCATAACCTAGTTCTAAAGCTGCTCCCATATTTTAAACTATTTTTTAATAGCACTAATCCCACCTCTCAGTACCAATTTTCTATCATTGTCCCTCTTATCATGCTATCACAGAAAAACCGAGACTGGGTAATTTATAATGAACAGAAATTTACTACCTTATAGTTATGGATGCTAAGTCCTAGATCAAATGGCCAGTCTCTGGTAAGGGACTTGTGTCGTGATATCCCATGACAGAAGACAAAAGGGCAAGAAAGGGCCAAATTCACTTTTACAACAAATTCCCTCTTATGGTAATGAACCGAGTCCCTTGAAAATTATAATCTATTCATGCAGGCAGAGCCCTATGACCTAATCACCCCTTAAAATGATCACCTCTCAATATTATTTAAATTGAAATTGTTTCCTATACATGAACTTTGGGACACATTCAGATTCAAAGTTAAGTTTTAAATACATGACTTTTGAGGACACATTCATACTATAACAGAGAGAGTCACTAATTATGTGTAGTTGACATGTCTTTGAATGATTATTTATTACTATGTATTCATATGTGAAGTGAATCAGTTTCAAAACAAGAAAATTATACAGAAAGATAAAGAAATTCTTTCTTGAGGCTGATAGTAGATTAAGTTGACACATTTAACATAGAGATCTCTCTCACTGGTCCTCTTTCCACTCTAGTTTTCCTTTGAGTTATCTCATTCTTTCTTTTTAATTTAATTTTATTGATTCATTTGTGTATTTTTTAATTTGACCAGAGAGAGACAGCGAGAAAGTGAGAAAGCAAGCCACCAGGTCTGGGACTCGAATCATGGTTGGCCATGTGGGAGTGTCCAGTGCCTTAACCACCACACCACCTGCTGGTCCCCGAGCTATCTCATTCTTAACCATAACATCTGGTTTCCTTACTGATGCTGTCTTATCGCTCATGTCAGGTGAGAGTGTCTGCTGTTTTAGTGGCCTGCTATCCTTCCACTCATTGAGGCTATACAGAACAGGATGCTGCTGTGGAATTTCAGTGGGAGGATAAACCAAGAGGAGTACATTCCACTTGTGTATAGCCTTCTCTCAACTCCATACCTCATATTTTCAAATGACTGGGATCAAGATCTCTTTTACTTGTTTTCTTGCATTCTAAGCAAAAGAGTCACAAATTGTCTCTTGGATCAAATTGCATTATATATGGTAGTTATTTCCCATTAATTTTTCTTAAGAACATAGATAGTGCCTATTGATATTTTCATGGGCAGAGTCTCAGTTTACACTGTATTAATAATTTACTTTGGGATCTGAGATGGGCTGGAGGTAAAGTGAATTAAAAGCCTGGAATCTGAGAACATCAGGTGGCACAGTGGTTAAGGTGCTGGACTCCCATGTGGCTGACTGTGGTCGTCATAACTGGAGACTTAAAACTCATGCCAGGTGCAGGTGTGTGTGTGCCCAAAATCCCAAGAGAAGAAAGGAGGGGAAGAGACTGTGGCATGACCATCCCATCCTGGGGGGTGCTTTTCTCACTTTCTGTCTTGCTGCCTCTCTTTGATCTCTCTGGAGAGTGCATGTGCCCGTTAGCAAAAATCTCTCAAATAAAAAAAAAAGAAGCCTGGGTTCAACTGACTATTTTAACATAATTTTTTTATTAAAATCTTGCCTTGCCAACAAAATTTGATTCTATTATAAAGGCTTAACAACATCTTGAAAATTTCTCCTGTCAAAAACAATTATCCACCAGTTCCTCCTTGTCCAACCATTTATTTGTCCTTCCCGAAGAACTCTAGTGGATTAGTGAAAACTAATGTTGCCTTGATCTCAGTAGATTGCATCTCTGAAAACAGCATTATGCCTATGACTTTCCTGCCATAGAAGTAAGGCTAATTTAATTGTACTTGCTCTATTGCCTTTTCTGGAAACTTTCTGAAAAGTGGGGCACATCTTGGCAAGCCTCTGGTTCTCTGAAAGTTACTATATGTATGGTCAAGATCATGCACATAAAGCATGCCTTACACAATTTATATTTATGGCTTTATCAACATTTTGGGTGGAGACTCAGTTTTCATGCTTTATTTTTATCTAGTTCATCAACTGTAAAAAAATGCAGTGTCTCTATTTTCTTTTAGTTAATTGTCTGCTAAAATTATTTGGAATTGTAAAATCTCATCAATAGACATAGTTTACAGTCTTCTATTTCTTTGTCATTCTTGAACATGAATTTGCTACTATAAAGAAAAAATGGCCTCAGTATTCCCTGTTTAAATTTATTTAAAGAAACAAAAACAGTTTTTTTAAAGGTTCTTGTCATAGGGTGTGTGTGCTTGCCAGAGAGTGACAGAGAAGGACAGAGAGAAGGAAAGAAATCACTCCCCTGGTGGATGGGCACACTGTATCAGAATTTTGGGAACACATGCACACACACCTGCGAGGTTTTTAAGCTGCTTGATCTGGGACTCAAACTGCGGTTGACCACATGGGAATCCAGCGCCTTAATCACTATACCACTTGCTGGTAATACACACACACACTATGTGTGTGTGTGTGTGTGTGTGTGTGTGTGTATCTATATCTATCTATCTATCTATCTATCTATCTATCTATCTATCTATCTATATGTATTAAGGTTTTTGTCATAGGGTATGTAGGCTCCCTAGAGAGAGACAGAGAGAGACAGAGGGAAAGTGAGAAAAAACAAAAACAAAACCCAGGGGTATAGCCATGCTATAATCCCTTGTCCTCCATTCTCCTGGGATTTTGGGGCACACACACACACATTCACCTGGCATATTTTTAAGCCACTAGCTCTGAGACTCCAGCTGTGGTTAGCCATGTGGGAGTGCAGCGCCTTAACCACTATGCTACCTGCTGTGTCCCCCTCCCCCTTCTTAAACAAACTGTATCCACATGGTACGCAGTTTCTGGGTGTGACTAAATGTTTACTCCTATCTTTAGCATCATCTTTTGTAAAATTCTCTTTAGATGGTCAAAGCCACTCTTCATTTTTCCCCTAACAAGCGTTTGGCTCTTTTGGTATTTTCTGAAACTGAGTAAACATGTCATGGATATCAATTCCATCAGGATCTTCACTTGCTGCCAACCATTTCAAACATTGATTTTGTTTTATGCCTCTAGTATATGTCTAGAAGCATTTGTCCATATTTTCTGGCTTGGCTTTTCTGCCACTTCCAATACCTGTCAGTTGTCTGAGCCATTTAGTGGATTAATTTTCTGTCCCCGTTTTTCTCAAGTACATCATGACTTGCAACAGAGAAGCTTTGTAAAGCCAGTGTTAATCTAAGAGTTTCTGTGGTTCTGCACCATCCTTTACCTCATTGTTATATAAGACATATAAAAATCACTTTGGAAATATTTCATATTTTAGTGCCAATAGCTTGGTTGATTTTTATTTACACCCCTTGTTTCCCATTGATGAGTCCTTCTATTCATTATCAACATGTTTCTGAGTGTTCTCAGCACTCCTTGATCACCCCTATGCTTGCAGGCCATCTCACAATCTCAGAGTGGACACGGTTGAGGGCTCGCTTTGCTTTATGTTTCACTAAAACTATTCAAACAAAGAGAAGAAAGTCTATTTAACTTCCTGCCACCAAATGCATGTATAGGGTTGTAGGAAAACTCATGATGCATTTTTGGCATAGAAAAACAGAAAAAATACACCATGATTTTTCTAACAACTCAGTCTATCTACTGATATCTGCTCTATCTTTCCCCTTACCTCAAAGCATTCAGTACTCCTGCTATGACTGAAGGCTCTATACTTATGCACTTGATGATTTTCTTCTAGTCAAAGATTTTTGCTCCTACGAATATATTACCACTTATATGAATCATGAGATTTTTGGGTGTTTTTTTTTTTTTTTTTTTTTGAGAGGTTTTTGCTATAGGGCTCATGCACTTGCCAGAAAGACAGAGAGACAGGGAGACAGAAAGCGAGAAACCACCCCCCAGGGGGATGACCACACTGTAATCCCTTCTCCTCTTGGGATCATGGGTACGCGCACACACACGTGACCGCGTGAGTTTAAGACACTGAGTCCGGGACTCGACCTGCGGTCAACTACATGAGAGTTCAGCGACATAGCCACTATGCTAACTGCTGGTCCAAAGAAATTTTGTTTTTTTAAAGGTATTATTTCTATTAGCATACAAATATAATTAACATTTCCCATTTTAAACAAAAATATGCACAATGAATGAGAAATGATCATTGTCATTTTCCAGTCACTAATTTCATGTCAGTTAGACATGTTATTATGAAACATAAAACCTACATATGTACATATAAACAGAAAACCTACATATTAAATATAAAACTTACATATACACAGTCATGTCATATAATCTTTTGGCACCACCTTTTTCCTAGGTACTACAATATACATGCAAATTCTAGATGCAGGCTCTGTTCTTTTTTTTTTTTTTGGAGAGGATTTTTTTTTTTCCTTTATTTGGAGAGGTTTTTGCTATAGGGCACATATGCTCACCAGAAAGAGAGAGACAGCGAGACAGAAAGCGGGAAATCACCCCCAGGGGTGGATGGCCACACCGCAATCCCTTCTCCTCCATTCTCCTCTCGGGATCTTAGGCACGCATGCACAGGTACCCAGCTTGAGTTTAAGCCACTTGAACTGTGGTTGACTACATGGGAGTCTAGCCACGCAGCCATTATGCCATCTGTTGGTCCCAGGAAAATATTTTTAGAATTCAAAGAATTTGTAGATTCATGAAGATAAGGAATAGAGTCTGAGAAATATTTTTATTTTAAAAGTGCATGGAGATTTAACTCCAAAGCTCAGGTATGCAATCAAACTGCATGTATTTGCCTTGAGTGTCTGTTGAGTGCATCTTCCTCATGGATAATGAGAGACTGTTCATGGATTTGAGTATTCTGATCTGGCCAAAGGTTGCTGCCCTTTTCTTTTTCTTTTTCTTTTTTCCAGTAGGGCTCATGCACTCATTGGTGAGAGAGAGAGAAAGAGTCAGGCAAAGTGTGAAAACATTCCCCTGGGGGTGGGGGCGGAAGATGACCACCCTTCTCCATTCTCCTCTGGGGATTTTGGGCATACAAGCACATGCACATGGAGTGTTTTCAAACCACTGGGTCTAAGACTCAAACTGTGTGGTTGGCCACGTGGGATCCAGCCACCATAACCTCTACACTACCTGGCTATTTCACATGTTTTCATTATAAGTGTTCAGTATAAAAATTATCCTTCGATATATCTTTAGATAAAGGTTGTTACTGATAAGTACAATAATGCAAATTGAATCAGACTTTGCCATCTCTCACATAAGAGAAAGGGGTTGGGGGACCAGCAGATGAAGTAATGGTTATGTCACTGGACTCCCACATGGCTGACCATGGTCTGACTCCTGGACCCAGCGATTTGAAATTCATGGCAGACACGTGTGTGTGCATGCCCAAGATGCCAAGAGGAGAATGGAAGAGAAGGGATTGTGGTGTGGCCATATCCACGGGGGTGTGGTTTCTTGTTTTCTGTCTCTCTGTCTCTCTCTGTCACACTGGAGAGAGTATGTGATGCATCTATGTGCCCTGTAACAAAAATTAAAAAAAAAAAAAAAAAGGAAGAAAAGCAGGTCAGGTGGTATAAGAGGTAAAATGAGAACAAAGTACTAGAACCATGATACTGAGTGAGGCCAGGTTTATGGCCTTTGGGAAATTATTTTCCACTTCTACACATTGAAGTGCTGGATTAAGCGATCCATGTGGTCTCATTTGCTCTGAAGCTCAAGGCTTTTTCCTTTTTTTTGGCCAGTACTAATTAAAACTAACCTTTTTGAACTTCTCTTGGTTACATTTCAAGGCACCATTATAAGTGCTTAATATGGATTATGTAATTTAATCCTCACAACAATCCTTTGAATTTTGGTACAATTAATATTACAGATAAAGACACTGAAGCTTAGAAAGGCTAATTAAAATGCCCACAGCCACTCAGCTAGCGAGTAAGGGAGCTGAGACGCAGAGCCAGGCTGTCTGACACAAACGCTCCAGACCTTTTAAAAGACTATCTCTCAAAAGACCACTTCTCTCAAACCACGGGCAGATTCAGAGTGAGCTACAATATAACTAGAAAGAGTGTTCTTTAATGAAGACTTCTGGTGGAATTAAATTTATAAATTTGGAGGTTTTTTTTTTTTTTTTTTTTTTTTTAATCTGATAATTTCCTTACTCTTTCCTCCCAGGAGATTCTTCTCGTTCCCAGGAGCCAAGCATCGCTTCAAGGGAATGATTACATAGAATTTAGGGACTAGCAAGGCAAATTTTTAGCTTTTGAATATCTAAATTGACATTTTTAACTCACGGGAGATGTAATTAGTCATGTCGAACTAAGATTTGTGATGTTCAGAGCCAGGGCCTTTAAATTTCAAATGGTTAGGTACCTACAAATATTGAAATGAAGTTCATGTTCTTAACAATGTATTTAAGTGGGTAGACATGGAGAATAAGTATACTCCAGTATACAACAAAGAAATCAGATAGAGTATCCTGGAAGAAGAGTAAAAGAGAAAACAAGTGAGTTAGAGCCTTAAAAAGGGGTCTATGACGTACTCTTTTGGGTTTAAACACCTTGGAGAGGGGGAAAATGGTAGATGTCCTAGATAATCCTTCCAGGGAACTGGAGAGTAGCAGAGAAATAGGCAGAATCTTTTGGCTGGAATCCTGGGCACTGGCAGCCTCACTAAAAATCCTTATAGAACAGGAATATCTATAAATGGATGGCTGTAGTGTCTCTGCTTGCATGGAACAATCAGAGGACCTGAGACAATCCCAGCAACTTTTCTGAACCTGTGTTGATATGGGAGAACATCACCTTTTCCCATTGCTGCTACTGAGTATGTGGAAGTTAAGTAAGAATGACTTTAATCCAGGAATAGACTCAAGTTAGGGGTAAAGAGGAGGTAGAGTGAAATGACAACTAGAGCAGTGGTCCCCAACCTTCCTGCCATTAGGGAATGGCCTTGTGGAAGAAAATCTATCCATGGACAGGAGTGGGGGATCGTGGTCCCAGGATGATCCAGGTGCACGATATCCACTGTGCTCCCAATTTCCACCACTGAAACAGTAGCACAATAATAGGTTCGTGGTCCCTTGACAAGCCAGTACGGCTGCTAATTTAACACGACGTAGAGCCCAGGCAACAATGCCAGTGATGGGGAGTAGCTGCAAACACAGATGAAATGTTACTTACTTGCCTACCCACACATTACACAGTCAGGGGAAGAGGGGGATAGGAGTGGGGATGAGGCCCAACAGGCCATGGACCAACACCGGTCTGTGGTCTAGGAGTTGGGGAACCCTGAACTAGTGGGACCCAGAAAGATGAGTGGTAATAACCAGATGTCAGAAGAAATAAAGAAACATAGGTTGATGTTAAGGATATTATAGAATAACAAGTAACCTACTCCCCCAATGCCTTCTTACCATGTAAATATCCTAGGAAATTAAGTGTATCACCTTTGGGAAAAGAGGAAGTGGTGTGGTCCTCAAGTGATTGGATCAATCTTGAACTGACAGAACATTTTTGTGATTGAATTAAACCTATTATGTTGAGAACCTGACAGGGAAAATTGGAGTTAAGTAAAGTAAGTGGTTTTGTTTGTTTGTTTTATCATCAGATGGAAAACAGGCTTTGCAATAGCAACCAAGTTCAGTTTAGAAAACATAAGACAGTTCAATATTTTTTGCATGTCTAGGTAAGTAGACTACCATCACCATACTAAGAAAAGAAGACTGTATTGAAGAATTAGGGAAAACTTATAGGATTTGGGATCCAACTTAAGCCTTGAAATGTCAGCAACACTTTTAAGCTAAAAATATTGGAGGGAGGCAGGGGAGGAAACTATATCATCTGCAGACAAGATGAAGACAGGACGCACACGGTTGATAAAAATTGCTGGTTTATTTAAGTACCAGTGTGAGCAGGGCATGTGGCATTTGGAGGGCACAGTAGGATATATAACTGGAAAGGTAGATTAATGCTTAATCATAAATGGAGTAGACTCCATGCTTAGAAGTCTAAATGTTTTCATACCTGTAGATGATAAGAGGATGTTGAAAGGTTTTGAGCAGGGAAGAGATATAATGTGTTTGCATTTTTGTAAGCCACTCTTTTGAGCCCATGTGTTCTTATCCAACTTCCTACTTGATATTCCTACTTGAATGCCTTACAGATAGATAATGCTAAACTGGTTCAAGAGTAAATTCTTGATTTCTTTCCAAATCTTCTATTTTCCTAGGTTTTTCTATTCCAGAAAATGGTACCTCCTTCCTTCCTTGCCCTAGACTGTCACCATCTGAACCAAGCAGGGTGGTCATGCAAGTCATTCCACCAGGTCATGGTCCAGGCAGTAGAGAAATTGAGGAGGCAAAGGCCAGGGTCTCCCTCTTTAAGGAAATTTCCCAGAAATTCCATAAAACACTTCTCTGTATGTCTCATTAGCAAAATAATAAGAAGGCATATATAGTTTCAAAGAGGCTAGGAATAATAGAACCCTAAGCTATAGTTGGGATTCTGTCCTTACAAAAGCAAAAGAAAACAAGTGTGTGGTTGGACAATCCCTGGACTCTACCATTTAGTGGTTACAATGAAAATAGAGAGACTAGGGACCAGGAGTAGCGTAATGCCTGTGTCGCTGGACTCCCACGTAGTCGACCGCGGTTCACGTCCTGGACCCAGTGGCTTGAACTCACGCCAGGTGCGTGTGTGTGAGTGCCCAGGATCCCAAGAGGAGAATGGAGGAGAAGGGATTGTGGTGTGGCCATCCCCTGTGGGGATGATTTCTCGCTTTCTGTCTCTCTGTCTCTCTCTGTCTTTCTGGCGAGCGCACGTGCCCTATAGCAAAAACCTCTCCTAAAAGAAAAAAGAAATAGAGAGACTAGAACAAATATGAATCTTACTTTTAGAAACATAGAGAACTTGGAACCAACAGATGGTATAATGGTTATGCTGCTGGATTCCTAAGTAGTGAACTGCGGGTCAAGTCCTGGACCTGGTGGCTTAAAACTCACGATAGGCACATGTGCGTGTGTGCCCAAGATCCTGAGAAGAGAATGGAGGAGAAGGGACTGCAGCGTGGCCATACCCTGGGCGGGGGTGGGGGGTGGGGGGTGGTGATTTCCCACTTTCTGTGCCTCTGTCTCTCTAGCAAGTGCACATGCCCTATAACAAAAAGTCTCTCTAAAAAGGAAAAAAAAAAAAAAAAAAAAAAAACAGGGAACTCAGTTCAGATTAGATAAGTTTTACTGTATCTCATTTTTTATAAGTTAGAAAAATGTGAACGATAGAATGAGTATCTGTATCTACACATTGTCTTATTTCCTATGATTCAGATACTGTAAGACTCATTTTGGTCAACAAATAGCTTCACTTATGCTGATATTTTCAACAAATTTCATTTAAGCTACAACTGTATGAGGAATTTGCAAAACATCCTTAAAATGCTTAAGCAGTTTGCATGGTGTAAATATTTAAAACAAATATACCCAAATGTATAAACACCGACTGTCTCATCTTTCTCATAGAGAAATCCAAACATATCAGTGGGGGCAGTGAAAAGTCAGCTATCTTTGTTCAGATGTTGTTTAGCATATCCCTAGATGCAGCAGAATATATTTTGGGGACTTTCTTCTCTTTCTGCTAATATTTTTATTATTATTACATAATGTTTCAAAATGTGGAGACATAATCCTGTTGATGGAAAATGTGTCCAGTTAAAATATCATCCATATTGGGACCAGCAGTTAGTGTAATGGCTATGTCACTGGACTCCCATGTAGTTGACCGTGGTTCGAGACCTGGACCCGGTGGCTTAAACTCACACTGGGCATGTGTACGTGCGTGCCCAGGATCCTGAGAGGAGAATGGAGGAGAAGGGATTGAGGCATGATTATCCCCCCAGGGGGTGATTTCTAGCTTTCTGTCTCTCTCTGTCTTTCTGGCAAGTGCATGCGCCCTATAGCAAAAACTTCTCCCCCCCAAAAAAAATCTCATCCATATTAAAAAATGATTCTGAAATATCAGCTACTATTTTTGCATTTAATTATACCTTTCTTGATTAAACAACATTCTGCTCCTATAAAATATCTTGTACAATGTATAGGGCTTCATCATCCTATCATTTCTTTTGTTTTTCCTTCTGGCCAACTTGATGCTTTTTATTTAATAGTAACTTCTCATCTCAAATAGAAGGTTTTGTCAAAATTCTATCACATTGAAGCATGGTGATCTATTGATGTACTACCTACATGATAACAAGAATAGTAAGCCAGATAAGGATCAATGATGGAGTATTCAGAGGTGTGGACAGCATCCTTAGTACTTGACATACGTTATCTAATTTTAAATGATTGATGATTATTTCCACATTTCATTAATGAAGGAACTACGTTAAAAGACTTAAGCGTCATGTCCAAGGAAATGAAGCCACTCCAAGTCTCTCCTAGTTTGCTTCTCTTTCTCCATCCATTCGTGTTGGTGTAACAGAATAAAGAAAATAGTTTATGTGTCTCAAGAATCTGGTGACTGGAAATACCAATGGTATGGGACCAGCATGTGCCTTATCTCTGGTGCCATGTCACAATATGGCAGAGAGCAGTGGAAAGGAAGGTAGGCATATGCAAAGAGAGAGAGACCTGTAGGCAGCCACCTTGCTTTATGTTAACCTGTTTTCACAGGAACTAATGGAGGGAAATATGCTCCCTTCTAGAACTTTAATCTATAGCCTTAATCTATTCATGAGGGATCTGCCCCCACGTAATAAACACCTCCTCCTAGGCCCCACCTCCCAACACTGTCACACTAGATGTCAAGTTACAGCATACGTTTTGGTGGGGCACTCAAACTATGTCACTACCTCCTGACTATGTGCACTCTTTGTGCCCGCTTCCCTTGACCTCTTGATGGAGTGTATTCATGGGAAAACCCAGAAGACATAAAGAAACCAGGCTAATTTGTTTACTGCTATGGGAGGCATGGATCCACAATTACTTTCATCCTTATCAACAATTTTTAACTTCAAGGTCCATTGATCCCAGTGGGTTCAAGAATATGTGTCAAAGTGCCTGTGGACATCTGAATTTTTATCACTTATTTAACCCTCATCAGATTCTTACAAGAATCCTCAATTTCTAAAAACCTAAGACTAGAAAAATCAATAAACATTCATGGAAGATGAATATGACAAACTAGTAAGAGATTTGTTCACACAGTCCTTTGAAGTATAGCACTGCTCCTTTTAAGAAGTCCGAGTGGCTGGCTGGTGACTTGTTGAAATATATCCACTACTTTAAATTACAGCAGGAGAAAGGTGGAATCAATACTTACTAGATGCCCATCGGTCTATTGGAAGGTACAGGAGTGTGTAAGAACACAGGAACAGAGGTCTGAACTCGATTTGGGACTCAGATCTTTCCTTCTCTGACTTTAGGGTAAATTTGTTTCTTCCTTCCTTCCTTCTTTTCTTCCTTCCTTCTTCCCTCCCTCCCTCCCTCTTTTCCTCCCTCTCTCTATCCTTCTTTCTTCTTTCTTTCTTTCTCTCTCTTTTTTTTTTTAATTGACAGAGGGGTGCACATACTTGTTAGAGAGAGACACACACAGAACACAGCCCCCAGCAGGATATGTTCATGCTGCAATCTCATCTCCATTTCTCCACCCTGTTTGGGACTTTGGGCACACACATACATGTGCCTAGCATGTTTTTCAAGCCACTGGATCTGGGACTCAAACTGCAGACACACATGTGGGATCTGGCTCCCTTCCCTACTAGGCTATTGGGCCAGCCCTAGGGGTAAGTTCTTAAGAATTATTTCCCTCAGTTTTCTCATCAGTTTGGTGCTGCTGTTTTTATAGGGGGATGATATTATATGCCCCATCTGTCCAATAGAGGAAAATGAGATAATGGATATAAGAAACAAACGGAATTACTAGTAGCAATGAATTGAATCTCTGAAGTTCTCTATTTCATGCCAGACTTTGTAATACACAAGTAGGCAAGGCACTTCACTGGGATAGGACTTCCTGTGAGGGAAATGAGAATTCTTTCCTTCCTTCTGACTCTCAGAAGCAGTGTGTGGAATGGCAATCACAACCAAGTGACATTCAGGTTTTATTTCTTCAGTATTAATTTAGTAGTTCATTCTTTTTCCACCATTCACTACTTGATATTCTATTAACGGTTTCTCGGCTTACTGTTTCTCTACCCCTTTACAGTGGAAAACGCTATAAAGGCTAGGGCTTTGTTCTGGTATCTGCAGTCCCTGGAGTAGTACCAGAACAGAGTAATACTAAAAAATAATGGTGAATTATTGTGGATAATTTACATGCATAAAATATATTGATAAGATTGAGACAAAAGATGTTATCATACAAAAATATATCTCACTGACTTGTGCTTATTTTGTGATTATTTTCTCCTGGAAGTTCTTTCTTTCTTCTCAGGTGCTGATTAGTTCACGTTAATTTCTTACTACTTGCCCCACAAACCTCCCCTTACACTATGTTTGGCACCATCATGTTGTCACTGCAAACACAACACAGGTAACAGGGCTTAAACTCTGGAGTCAGTTATGTCTGGGCACCCAGGCTCTTCTGCTAACCAGGTGTTGTGTCTTGGTAAAGCGTGACTACCCTTTTTAAGCCTTAGTTTTTTCCTAATTTGTAAAATGTATCCGTCAGTTGAGAATAGAGCAAACAAGAAAGAAAACAGGAAAATGGGTATCACAAAATTTACTTTGACTATATTAAAGATGCTCAGGGCTGCCCCAGGCCCTAGTGGTTAAGGAGGCTGGATCCTGTATGCTACTAATGCAGTTTGAATCCCAGCCCCACTTGTCTGAATAAAAAAAAAAAAAAAAAAATACCAGGCACACATGTATGCCTGCCCCAAATCCTGACAGGATCAAAGAACGGAGAAGAAGGGATAGTGATGTGATCATGCCTATTGGGTGCCATGTCCCTCTCTTTTTCTCTGTCTCTCTCTCTCTGGCAAGCACACTTGTCCTTTGCAGGGAAAAAAAGGACTGTTCGGAGCAATAACTTTGATGATAATTAGCAAAGAAAGTGAATATTACAACAGTAACACAGATTTTGGTCCGGCTCAAGATTCAGCAGCAGCCTTTGTAACTAGGAAAAGCTGTGACACGCATCAGAAATACACTAATAAGCCCACCTGTGGTTGTTCCTACCATTTGGACTTTACCAAGTGCCCTAAATATGTGTGTTTTTCAGGGAACATTTGACTGCATTCAGCAGCACATCAGGAGTTCCTATGTGGGCAGGGACACAGATTGTTGGGGCCATATGGGCCTGTGGACTTCAAGTGTAGTAGCTTACCAAGAAACCTTCTCGGATTCTTTCTTCCATCCAAAAACTCCTACTTGGTGCATGTTCCTCCTTCAAATCACAGCACTTAAGTCATTTCATACTGAGAGTGCTGAACTTTCTGAAGGTGAAGTATGAAGACACGTGGGATCATTCTGGGAGATCAAGTTACTGCAGATGCTATTGTGGTAAACAACTTCGATGAAGACAAAAAGTTCCAAAGTCAGTATGTGCTAAGGTGGCGTTAATGTCTCACTCTTGAAACTAGTAAAATTTATGATGGGACTCCCGAAAGGTCATGGAAAATAGAATTAAAGCATAAGTTTATTTTAGTGCAAAAATGTTGGAATTCATGGACAGTTTTTTTCATGATAGGCATTTTTGATGAATTTTTTGAAGACCCCTCATACGCTATTGAAGTCTTTTGTGATGATGGGTCTTAAATTTGGCTGGCTGTGTCCGAAGCTGTAAGATTAGAAGGGTTAGAGAAATGTTGCTGGTTTGGATAAATGTTGCTGGTTTGGATAAATGTTGCTGGTTTGGATAAATGTTGCTGGTTGCAAATGTGGTCTACCTGCAAGAGCTGTGATGAGCTACCCCACTTTCCCATACAAATTCCATGGACTTTAAAAGAACTGATGGCACAAGTGCATTGCCTTCCTTTTTAAAATTTTTGACACGTACTGATATTTTCATATTTATACACAGACCTTGATTCAGTTGGTTTCAACGGGAACCAATTAAGAAGCTATGAATTTAATTTGATGTAGTAAGGCATACAGGATGGAGCATGTACCTGAGTGCATATTTGTACCTGTATAGATAATTTGTCTCAAAATGACAGTAAAATTGTAATTGTTTTGGACCACTAATATTTAGGTCCATGTCATTCTCTCATAGAGGGAAATGGGAAAAGCTGCATCGTCTGTTGTTAGTGGAGGGTACCAGTTACAGGCAAGGCCTTGTCCAATTCTTCTTAGTACTCACCATTCTGTGTATAGCAATGGATTCTAATTGTAAGTCCTCCACACAGTTTTGCTCAGCTTTTTCTGTGGTAAAATGGGAATGCCTGAATGTCAACAGTTTTAGGAGTGTACCTCAACCAATGAAGGACAGCAGCAACTGATAAATACCCAGCTTCGTTATTCCTTGGGTGGGACAACTATGCAGCTTACATTATGGAGTCTCCCAGAAGTCCTCAGCAACACTGAGCCCTAGCAATGCACTGCACCGCAGCAATCTAGTCATTGATGTACTTTGTAGAAACTTCCTTTGCTGTTCAGTTCCCCACTGCAGTTTATGCTTTCTGGGATCACCAAATAAACTATTACCACTATCTTCGGCTTTTCTTTTAGAGGGAACTAACCTAAGTCAGGAAGTCAGAAAAGGTTGCAGAAGCATTCTGGCTAGGCCGATCAGAATGAGTAATTTATGGACAAACACAGACCATATCCATTCATTCATTCATTTACTGATTCATTCATTCATTATTTACTCGTCGAGAGCCTATGATGTGCCTATAACTAAGGCACACCTTGTAATGATGAACAATATTTCACTCCCAGTCAAGGGGAGCTCAGAGTTAATGAAATAACAGGTCTTCTTCTTTATTTTTTAAGAGAGATTTTTGCTATCAGATCCTGTGTTTGCCAGAGAGATGGAGAGAGAAAGAAAGCGAGAAAGTGAGAAATCACACCCGCCCACTGGCTCCAAGGGAGATGGCCAAGCAGCAATTTCTTTTTCTCCATTCTCCTCTAGGGATTTTGGGCATGCACGCACACATACCCAGAGTGAGTTTCAAGCCTCTGGGTCTGGAACTCAAACCATAGTAGGCCATGTGGTAGTCCAGTGACGTTACGCCATCTGCTGGTCCCATCAATAACAGGCCTTTTAATGACAGACTCGAAATTTTTCTTGCTGTCCTAGGAACCAAATTCCAAAATGACAGGGTGGACTAAGGAGGATTTGCTAATTTTTCATTTGTTAATAATGGTAGTTTTCCAATTAAACACAGGGCAGTGCAGAGACAGGACCTTGTCCACATGGACTACCATTTTCATTTTATATGCAAAGGGAAATCATTGCCATATGGACTCTACACCCAGCTCCTAAGGGTGTCATTAGTGAATTCTTTTTTTGTGGATTCCCTAGGTTTAAGATGTTCCATAAATACAAGGTGTTATGTTCTCAACTCTTACTATATTTTTTCTTTAAAAATCATGACAGTTTTTGTTTAAGGTGGTACGTAGGAGGGTTTTAGAAAACACATTTTAGTCCCACTCTCTTGTTCTGTTCCCTCAGTACCATCTGGTATGAGGGAGAGCCTCCCTAATTGACACTAATGACTGGGAGATCCATTGCAAATTGCTGAATTTTGCAGATTAGCAAACATGATTAGAAAAATCAAGGAGTCTGCATTGAACTAATGTATTTTGTTGAGAACTAAGAAAAAAAATTGAACATGTTATTAGAGCTTAATATTTTAATATAAATAGATACTTTATAGGGGTTGACTGTGCCATTAGGGAACAGTGGAACATAATGTTCTGTGGAAGAAATTAGTTGCAATCTAAAAAGAAAATGTCCTCATGCTTTAAGCATTTTCTGAACTCTATCAATATCCACACAGCCCAGAACTACCACTAAGGTAGAATCATCCCATAAAACTCTTAGAGGTCATCTCGTGCCATTTACTCTGGTGCAGGAAATGTACAAAGATTATTTGTGTATGTGTGTCTTTTTATGTTGTGTCTTATTGCTTTATAATAACGCAGCTTATGTTAATGGAAATTCTGTGGTTTGTAAACATTTTAAATGTCAGCTGTTGAGGCTCTTAACGTTTATTATCCTCAATTCCCATTCCTCAGTTATCCTTGCTCTTCATCGGGCAACAAAATCTCTCGCTTCCTCCCACACACCAGTGTAAATAGTTTAACACACACAACCCGTATATGCATACAACTTCCTTGGGCCCAGCTGTGTGTGCCTTCTGCATCCTTCAGGAATTCAGTCACCATGGAAGGGGCGGCGTGAGGAATGGAGGGGGAGAGTGAACAAATGTAGAGAGGTGAGTCATAGCATAAACAATTCATAGCATAAACAATTCCCCATACCTTTAGGTTATTGCAATGGACATTATGGTGCACTGCAATGTCATAATAGTCTTCAGCTTCTTTTCAAATAAAAACACCTTTGGGATTAAATTGAAGCACAGAATCATGAGTTCTGGGGATTAGGAAGTGGGGTGAAAAACATCCCATCGCCCTTCGTCACTGTGATGCAGTCAAAAGCCAGTAGGGGAGCACACGCGGCAGAGGTGGCAAGAAGAAATCAACCCTATGTGCTCTCCAGTGGAGAACTGAGCTGCAGGAACTCCTAACCTGTATGTAATATAAAGTGAGGGGAACCTCTGGAACTACAGGCAGGGGGGGCAAAGGGTGACGCACATCTGTTTGACTGTGTGATTGAATTAAGAGGAAGTAATGTCATCTGTTGCTTTAAAATATAAAGCTATTGAAACCATAATTGATTTTTCTCAGTGTATGTTTCCTTTAATAGCAGCTTTTAATCTACATTTGTTTTTTTTTTTAAATATCAGTTATCTTGGAAATCAAACTTAAAAAAATAAAGCAATAAAACTTACTTTATTCTGGTATGTTTATGATTCAATTAACAAGACATTAAACTTACTACAAAAAAGAAATTAAGACAGAATGCACGTGCACATGACGCAGTTTCACTAATTTTTTCTTTTTCTTACTGAAACTTTTGCAATCTAGCTCTGCTGAACTTTTCCACTTTCCACCGAGCAAGTTGGAAAAGATTAGATTATGTCAGGGTTAGGTATTTTGTGGATTTAGATTTTCCCCTTTTTCATTGTAATTATTTCAGAGTACTTTCTAAGGTTGTTTTCTGTTTTCTGCCGTTTTAAACCTTTGTCAATATTTTTGTTTGAAGACTTTTTTATAGTGGCAATGTCCTGAAACTTGGGGCTCCTAAAGGAGTTTAAATGATGAAATATAAGTAATTGAGTCACTGAACACAGAATATCTAAGACCTCACAGATCTTTCTGGCAAATATACATGCTTAGATTTATTAAAATTTATCCAGAGAGAAATATTAATAGTAAAGGCATCATTTAGGGCCTGACAGTGGCACAGAGGTAAATGCCATGCTCTGTAAGACAGACCCACATGCTATAGTTGTGGGTTCATGGCTGGAGACCACCCTGATGACTCCAGCCCTTAAAGTTGGTTGAAGCTAGGGGGTGGATTGCAGCCTTAAGACCCTGTTGGGGGTGCTGTGTATCTCTTTCTCTCTCTTTCTCAATCATGGAATAAATAAACTTAACATTTACAAACATATATCATTCTTTCATGTTCCTTAAAAACAAAGTGAAACTAAAAGCAACTATTATTTTTTGAGTACACAGTAAGTGTAAAGTGGTGGTGCAATGGTGGGGAAAAGTCTATCTGCATATACATGGCTAGAACAATGAATCTTTTCTTATGCTTGTTTGGCACAAAATATGTCCATTTCATTGCATCTCCCTTTCTTTCTTTCTTTCATTTTTTTTTTTTTAATTTATATTGGTTTGCTCCACTGAAAGAATTAGGAAGACCACAATACAAAAGAAGGGTTAATTGCCTAAGCTTGTTTGACAAAAGCTTGACAGCCTGTGGTAGCACTAACTGAAGAACTGAATGGAGGACAAACCAAGAGTTGGGTGATGCAGCCTTTAAAAACTATCCTGGATAAGGACGTGTAGCATATTTTCAGCAAAGAAAAAGGAAACACTTATGCACCAATCAACAGCAAGAAAAGGAAGGGCAGAGTAAATGGAGAGAAACTGTAATCTCTTGTGCTAAGGAAAATATACCCTTATCATGAACAGATAAGTTGGTAAAGGACAGGACTGATGCTGCATTTCTTTTGGTATTCCTGTCTATTTTCACTGCAGTGACAAAGCCGTCATTTCTAAGAACTTGAGAGGTATTTCTCAGCAGTCACCATAATGTTTACCCTCAGGGATTTGGGCCCAACAACTCCAGCAACCAAATTGGCTTAAAGACATTTCCTCTCAAAAGGTCTCTGTCATGTTCAAAAAGAGCAAATCATCCTTAATCTACTGTTTAAATTGAAAGTGAAAGACAGTAGACATTAACCCGGGGTCTCCACTCCAGTCACATCACACAATTGCATTAAAATGCCCTGGTTAGAATGACAGTCTGTAACAACACTCTGCTGTGCCGTATTAAAATATTAATCACTCTCTTTGTAGACCTGGAAGATGGTATGTAAGTGAAGAAGCAGTGTAACAGATGCAGGTAATAATAGGAGCATTCCATTAGAGTCTTGGGACAGGTTTTACACATTGGGGGAAATTTCAGACCAGAGAAAGACTCTAATTATTGCATAATCAGACTTCTCTGAATTTCTGCAAGATGCATGTCCTTGTCCCACTCCGACTTTCTGATGTATGTATGTATTATCCCCATCTCAAAGATAAGAATACTAAGACCACATTTCCTTTTGCTCTCACTTGACATATTAATCTTCTTAGTAAAACAGAACCAAAATTGAAGAGTAGATGAAATAAATCAGCAAGGCAGACACAGTACTCATTTCTGAGCCAGGCTAATGACTTAGAGCTCTTCAGTCTCAAGTTTCTGCTTATCCTGTCAAGTCCTACAGTGTGCTCCTTATAATCAGCCCTTCATTTTTCTGAAGAACTGTGTTCCAGTTCAAGATGTAGGCTACAGCAGTGTTTCTGAAATCACGTGCACCTAAAATTGAGTCGTGGCACAATGTGAGGCATCTGACCTTGGGGGTACTCAGAGACAAAGGGCCAGGCTATTTGTGGGGTGCTTAGAGGGTCACAATAGTCTGCCTGCCAACCTTCTCAGCAGCTTCTATTACCTTCAATATCAGCTAATTAGACTATACCTATGTACTCAGTGTCATCTAAAACTCCCAAATGAATAATTTCTTAAAGGCAATAGAGTCCTAAGAACGTAGGTACAAGGTTAACAGCTGCCATCGTTATGGGGGACTTCTGTGACCTGGAGCCCTAGTTCAATCATACTTTCTTATCTCTCCTTCCCTTGCTCCCTTCTTCCTTCCTTCTTTCCTTCCTTCCTTTTGCCAGAGTTCTTGAGGGAGAGAGATAAAGAGAGAAAAAGAGAGAGAGAATTAGAGGGAGAGAGAATCCCTCAATGGACCATGGTCACACTACAGCCCCATCTACATTTCTCCATCCTTTCGGATTTGGGGCACACCTACATAAGCACCCAGTGTGTTATTCAAGCTGTTGGAGCTCAGATTCAAACTATGCTTTGGCCATGTGGGATCAGGTTACCTTTGTCACTGGGCAAGCCAAAGTCCTAGTTCTTTGTTTCTTTCTTTCTTTTTTCTTTTTTTGCCATAGGATGTGTGTACTCTCTGGAGAGAGACAGAGAGAGGCAAAGTGAGAAATCACCCCCTGGGAAGATGGCCACACTGCAATCCCTTCTCTTCCAGTCTCCTCTCAGGATTTTGGGTATGTATGCACATGTGCCTGGTGTGATTTTCAAGCTACAGGCTCTGAGACTTGAACCATGGTCCACCATGTTGGATACAGCACTTTAATGACTACACCATTGTTGGCTTTAACCCTAGTTCTTCATGACAATTTTCAAAGTTCTAGTCACTTGTGGCATAGAAGTAAGAGCATAGATGTCATTTCAGTCAACAAGCTTTTCGTACCTGACAATATTCTTAACCTCTCTGAGACTTACTGTTTTTATAAGTGAAATCACAGAGTATAAAACCCAGTCCACAAGGTAGTATTGAAGACCAGTATTATAATGCTCTTGTCTCTGTCCCTGATACAGTGCAGTCCAATAAATGTTTGTTTTTTATTGCCTACTCTTTGTAACTGCAGTGACGGCCTGAGTCTGAAGGGTGTGCTATGATGGCAGAGATCATGTTTTATTTCAGGCAATCTCTCCAGCTGCCAAGGCACCTGGAAAATGGCAGAGGCTCAGGAGATGAGCTGTCTCATCTCCTAACAGCATCTCCTTTACAGTGCCCTGTATACACTGGTCTTCCTTTTTATTCCCGGAATCCCCTGAGCTCCTTGCGGTATCATCCTAAAATTGCTCTTCTCTTTGCTCAACTCACAGCTCTTTGGATGATGACCTTCTTTTTTGTCATTTGAGTGCCTGTTGAGTTGTCTACCTCCTCAATGAGTCCTTCCCGGGTTCCTTGTAACAGGAGCCCAGATCTAGATCCTATGTGGGATCTTTCCAGCCCAACCACAGTTAATTACAGGTATCCTCACTTAATGACCAAGCTCCATTCCTACAACTAGGGGGTTAAGCAAATTGGTTAATAAGTGAGGAGCTTAAAGGCGACGTCTTGTGGTGTGTCATGGTGCCTAGAGTATGTGTTTTTCAATAGAGATCACATGACAACATACTAGAATAAAGTAATTCTATCCATACAAAACACATACATTACATAAGCACCAGAAAGTGACAAGGCACACTACAAAATAATATAAATCCAGTATAAAAATTTGTATGTATTCTGAATACTACTATGTGTGTACAATTAAGTAAAATTTATCATTGGAATATATGGTCTTGGGTGATTGCAAATGCTTGTGTAGCGATTACTGACTGGAAGGAGACAGAGCCAGAGAAAGGGGATTTCTGAGACTCACACAGAAGGAGTAAGGGGATCCCTGCACTGGAGAACAGGTTGTCAGTCCAAGCTGTTGTTAAATAGGTCACTGAGAAGTGGCTGGACAAGGATTTGTCTGCCAGGCCTCGCCAGGGCTGGGAAGGGGGATGCCCACTCCCTGTCCCATGGTAGCTTTCTGGTTTTTTTGGAGGGGAGTTGTCATCAAGGACTTAGCATAAATCAACCCTTCTCCTCTCCCTTCAGTAATAGAGGCCCATGCTCATAACTTCATGTGCATATCTGCATTTCATATGCCTATCCCAGGCTCCTCCTTTCTGAGCCTCCTTATCTAACAGGGACCTGGCTTAGTACTTATACTTTCACTCAGTACTCTCTTTGCCCTTTCCCCTGCCTGTGGGTCCATAAACAAGGCGCCTTGTCCAGCAGGTCAAAGATATGATTGCATGCAATATCATTCCATGTGTCTGTTAATTTCTCTTCCTGAGTCCCTCCCTTCCATCCCCACCTGCTACTTTCTCCTATACCATCTGTGGTTATCCACATTTGCTGTCTCTGCTATAACATCTTCCAATTAAAAAGAGAGGGAGCGAGAGAATATCAGAAGCCTTGGTTTGGGGCTCTTCTGCAGTGAGCTAACTTCCCACCTGCACTTCCTCTGTCTGACCCATAGCCTTGCACTGCTTTGCGTGGAACAGTGGAATGCAGATGAGCCAGAGCCTCTTTCGGTCTCTTGCTTTCATGGTTGGCAGTCAGTAAGTAAAGTCCTGATTGTTACTTTCAGTATGGGTCATGGTCCTAATTAACTATCTCTCTCTATATGTGATTACTAAGAATGTCTCACTCTTTGAAGATATCTTATTTACTCACTGTTTTTGTTTGTTTGTTTGTTTCTTTTATTGTCTTCATTTCCTGACTTGAACGCAAGCTCTGTGATTGGGGGACCTTGTCTGTGGTATTGCTTCACCTGTGGTACCAAACAGAAGAGCTGGTATACACTAGGTCTTCCGCAAAAATATGAACATCAAATAAATGGTAGCTACACACCTGGTAAAGTAGACCTCAGGGTTCTTTCCAGCAAGAACATCTGAATACACTATGCTTTTCACAAGGATAAAAATTAAGTCCAGACCTTTGATATCAGTTCTCAAGTCCTCTTCGTTTTCCTGTAAGGTCTGTTTTACACCTATCACACTACCTTCCATTCTCTACCTTCCCAGACATTCAGCTTCTACCTCTGGAAAGACCATTTAAAATAACATTCCATATAACTGAGTGTGGTCTACACTTAAAAGTTCCATCTGTTCTGTCTGATACTGATTACTGGCCAGCGCATTCTTCAATGGCTTGTTAATTTTGCTTTCCTTGTCAAAGACCCCAAATCTACAGCTTTTTTTCCTCTCTCAGGTCCTGGGAGTCTTACGCTTGATACTTTTCACTTGTTATAAGATTCTGGACTTTAAAACAAAGGTTGCCAAATTACGGCTAATGGACCTAACCAGCATGTGGCCAGCTTTTGTACAGCCCTGGAGCTAAAAATGGATTTTACATTTTTAAAGGGTTATTTTTTAAAAAAGAATACGTGACAGAAGCAGTGTGTGACCGATAAGCCTAAAATATTTACTATCTGGTCCTTTGCAGGAAAAGATTGCTGAACCTGCTTCAAAAGATATCCAGCCAGAACCCCGTTGTGCCAACACCCACGATCTACTTGTTAGCAGCCAAAAGGTGGCCCCGATATAGCTAGCTAACCTCCAAAAAAGGATATTCTCCTAATTATAGGAGAAATAAGTTCTATCATGCCTAGCTTCTGTACTAGAAATTTAAGTGTTTCAAGGTGACTCTTTGTATAAATCTAGGGATAAAGTTTCATTTGCCACTTCAAATTGTAAGCAGGATGTACTATGTCTTATCTCTGCCCTTCTAATCAGAATGCAGTTTAAGGCCTCCTTTGGACTTAAGGGTACTGTGCTTATTACCTTAGCTCTCAGCATTTCAGGTACTGGTAGCAATTATTTGTAGCCATTTACTCTAGAGGTTCTAGAAGATCATTATTGAAATTGACAGTCCTGACAAACATGAAAAGAAGACGTGAGACGACAAAGCAATCATCAAACCAAGAAAGCCAATTTGCAGAGACACACCTATCAGAAATAAAGAACTGCGTAGACCTCCACTGTTTCCTGTTGTTTTGATCAAAATGCCCCCCAAAAAAGAGTTGAATGCATTCAGCAGGTATAGATGTGTCCTTGCACTGCAGAGCTATAGATTACATCCATTCAATAAACATTTATTGAAGATCTACTAGTTACTAGGCACTGTCGTAAATACTGGGGATGAAGCAATGAACATAATAACATTTCCACTTGCACCCATCCTTCTAGTGTGGGGGACTGGCACATGTGCTATGGGGTAAATACAGTAAAGTAGGGGAGAAAGAGAGAGTTGCGGAGGGACTGTTGCTCTGTTATATGAGTTTAAGAAAAACCAGGCTACTGAAATGATGGTAGTGCAGACACAGGAAGAAAGGGTGGGAGTCAATAACGGACAGAAACGTTGCAGTTAGAAGAAGATGCAAAGGCACTGAATTGGCAAGGTTGGTCCGTGCAAATAGCAGCAAGGTTAGTGCAGGTGAGCAGAGAAAGAAGGGTGAGTGGAGAGAACCAGATCTAAAGGACGCTGAGGACTTTGCCTTGTATTGTGAATGAGATAGGAAGCAATTGTGTGTCTATTAGCAAAGGATTATAATCATCTGACTTAGGTTTACAAGGATTGCCATGATGTCTCTGTAGAGAATACATTTGAGGGGGCAAGGATAAACACTGGGACTTTAGTAAGAAAGCCATTTCCATAGCCAAAGAAACGATGATGGTCAGGTCTAGGGTGGTAGGAGTAGAGGCAATAATAAATGGTTATTTTGGGGCCAGCAGGTGGTATACTGGTTAAAGCTCTGAACTCTCACATGGCTGACCATGGTTTGGCCCTGGACCTGGCAACTTGAAACTCATGCCAGGCACATGTGCATGTGTGCCCCAAATCCCAGGAGGATAAGTGATTGCAGCCTGACCATCCACTCTTGGGGGTGGGGGTGGCAATTTCTCACTTTCCTTCTCACTGTCTCTCTCTGTCTCTCTCCAGTAAGCACACATGCCCTATGGCAAAACACATACATACATACTATATTTTGAAGCTATAGCTGTTATGATATGTTTGGTTGATGAATTGGAAACAGGATAATAGAATGAGAGGGTTAAAGGTGACTCCGAAGATTCTATCCAGAGAAAATGGAATAATGACGAAGTTGACATTTGTGAGATGAATAAAAGTGTGAGAGATATAGGCTTGGTGAGAAAAAGTTAGAATTTTGCTTTTGGACTTGTTATTTTTCTTTAAGATTTTTGCCATTGAGCCTGTGGTTTGCTGGAGAGAGAGTGGGAGTGAGAAATCACCACCCGGGGGGAATGGACCCTGTGAAATCCCGTCTTTTCCATTCTCCTTCTGGGATTTTGAGCATATATGCACACGTGGCTGGTGTGAGTCTTAACAGCTGAATCTGGGACTTGAACCATATTCAACCATGTGGGAGTCCAGTGCCTTAGCCACTATACCACCTGCTGGCCCCTGGACTTGTTCATTTGAGATACCTATTTGATATCTAAATGGAGATGTGGAAGGCACAGATAAGTCAGAGGGAGGCCTGGGTTGCAGATCCATATTTGAAGTTTGTCATTTTATAGACTGTACTTAAAGGCATTAAGTTGAATATGGTCTCCCAGAGTGTTGGTGTGCTTAGAGAAAAAGAAAATGCCTGAGAATTGAGCTCTGAGAAGTATATGGAGAGCATGTTGTGGAACAAGCAAGGGAGACTGAGAACCAAATTAGTGAAGTGATAGGAGATCTAAGGGAGATACAGTTGTTAGAAACTGAGTGAAGAGAATGTGTCAAGGAAGAGAAGATCAGTTCTGTCAAATGTTGTGGATGTGGAGTAAAGTGGATGTATTTAGCGATACAGTGACCATCAGTAATCTTTGGTGGAGAGGTGGGAAGGGAGTGGGTTCAACAGAGAATGGGAGAAGACAGTATGGAACTAGTTACCCTTTAGGGTAAATTACTCTTTAAAGGTATATTATTACAAACTGGCATAAGAGAAATTAGATATTTCAGTAACTAGAAAGCATATTGCTTTTCTATATTTGTGTGCTGATGAGAATAAGTACTGAAGGAAATATTTTAAAAAGCACAAGAGATAAAGGACAATGACTGGAATGCGTCTTTGAATGCATGGGATCAAGAAGATTGGAGCAACTGGCCTTTGATACGTACCTGGAGAGTATGTTCATGATTAAAGAACTGGTGCTGACAGGGTAGAAACTCTATTGGTTCTGTTGCTCAGTGGAATAGAAACCCAAGTGACAGGCCTTGAAAGAGGATGGGAGAGAAAATATTGCAGGCTTGCAGCATGGGAGGAAAACGTGATAGATACAGGTTGTTGGGGGTAAACTGGAAGTTGGCCTTTGAATCTGTGGTTATGGAATAAATGTGACCTAGTCAACAACCAGATTGGAAGCTGAGGGCCAGATCAGGATTGAGGCTGACCACAGCAGTTTATGTGTCAATAGCTCTGGAAGCAGTTTAGACAGAGAAGTCCAACTGGGCTAACCCTGGAATGCGGGATCACACCACCATGAAGCTTCAGGTCCAGGTGAAATTGCAGGATGAACTAGGTGTGGGTTAGAAAACATTAACACTCACACGGCAGTCTGTGTCTTCATTTAACAGCAGATAATAGCACCCATGCCAATTTTGGAAGGCTCAAGATAAAGTGACACCAGGGCTCTGGGATGATTGCTCATTCTCTGACCCTACTAAGGTATGGCAATCAGTCAAAGGTCCTGGGGAGTGTGGGGGAAAATTAGTTAAGTTGTGGATAATTGGTTAATTTTCAAGCCTTAGTTTTCCTGTGCTATATAGAAAGAGTGACAAATCCTATAGACTAAAAAGATCTTGTAATGAAAAAGAAATATCTTAGCACTTCCATGAACTCATTAATTGGGTTTACAATTAATCCATCTTGATCCAATTTAGTCATGTCTCTGGGACCCATGTGAATAATTTTCCCAGAATTTTGCAAAATTATGAAAAACACATCAAGTGCCACCTAATTAACATTGTTATTTCATTGTTGATTCTTGACTGATTGATTATTGTGTTAAGATGTGAATATAAAAGGGGCCAACATGTGGTGTGGTGGTGAAGGCACTGGATTCCCACATGGTCAACCATGGTTTGAGTCCTACACCTAGTAGTTTGAAAATCACACTGGGCACATGTGCTTGCATGCCCAAAATCCTGAGAGGAGAAGGGATTGTGGTATGGCCAATCCCATGGGGGATGACCTCTCACTTTCCCTCTGTCTGACTCTTTCTCGTGCGCATGTGTACTACAGAAAAAAAAAAAAAAAAAAAAAAAAAGGCAAAAAAGATATGGATATAAAATGTAGTTTTAATTTACCACAAATATTTTGTGGAGATTTATTTTGCCATCACTGTGGCTTTTTATTTAACTCTGAGAATAAGAATATCATAGTATTACAATCAATTTGTCAAGTTGAATTTTAGGAAAAAGAAAAATTCTTTAAATGGTGGTGTTTCTACTATGTTATGCTTCACATTTGCACTCTTAAATGACCTTTTTTATATAATTTACAACTGTGCTAAAATGAGCTTTGTTCTCTTGTAACATTTTTAAGTATTAGAAAAATCTTTATACTCATCTAGTTCTAAAAATCAATCTTTTAACGTTTATTAAATGTATTCTAGTATAAAAGGCATAATGTCATTAAACTCTTGATACGGAATTTCCCTGCATTTTATAGCTTACACTTTTACTTCTCATTACCCAATATGATTGTCATTCAAGGTTAGACTTTGGTGTTCTACAGTTCTATATGCAACATATTGATATTTGGATTGAAGAGGAGATGTTGAATGGCTATCTTTGCATAATGGTGAAATAATGGCTCCTCCTTAACCAACTCTAATCTCAGTTTCCTCCCCACAGTTGAGGGAATAAAGTGAGATGACCTTGGAATTTAAGCTTTCCAACTCTAAAGTACTAGAGATCTATTTAAAGTCATGCAAGTCTGCACATATTAAAAGAGACTTGTTTACTCTGGTAAGCAAGATCTACCTTGCTTATTCACTTAAACCTTTCTTAGAGTCTCCCCTTTTCATCATCATCACATTAGTCATAATGGGTTCCAGGCTGGTTTTGTGGTGTCTATTTTACATCTTAATAACACAATATATTGTTCACTACTTAATTCATCCAACAAATATTTCTTTAATGTCTTCTGTGTTCCAGGAATTATTTTGTCTCAACTGTGAATGGAGACAAAAAACACTTTATTTTATAAAGCTTAGATGTTAGTGAAGGAAAAAAGATCATAAAACACAGCATAATATGCATGTGTCAAATGGTTATACCAGCAGGGTTGAAAGTTAGGAGAGACTGGGATGGGGTGAGGTGGAGGTATAATTTTAAATAGGTATCATGCAAGTTCCACTAGCAAAATGACTTTGTAACTGAGACTGCCCAAGCATTTTTCATGAGTAAAACATTTAGTGAGTTCCAGATAGTGTGACTCTGTAAGGCATTTGTTAGAGGAGAAGAATGTTTAAGTACCATCTCAGAATTCAATGAGGTTAGAGTCCAATAGAGATGAACAAATAAACGATCAAGTAAAAAAAGAGTCTATGATATAATCTTAAAAAAAAAAAAAAAATGAGCCCAGATTCATTCTCAGCCATTCCCCAGTTGCATAGCCTGCAAAAATGACTTAATATTACTGAATTTCAGTGTGCTCATTTATAAAATTAAGATAACTGTCCTACACCTATGTCCAAACAAAGAAGTCCTCCATGTGCAAGAATGTCTTATTTTGCTTTGTTTCTCCTAGACTTAGCACTGTAGCTGTCATATAGTGAGCTGGTACTTCATATGTACTCAATAATTGAATAAAAGTACAGTAAAATATTTTTTAGAGAGTGATTTTTGTTTTACAGCTTTGTCCATTGTACATTAACAATTATGTAATTTTTTTTTTTTTGTTTTTATGGTGAACCACCATGGCTAAGTTTTAGAAATTTATGCTTATCTTTTGAATTATCTGAGCTATAAAATAAAATCTGAGCACAATAGCAACTGTGAATTGAGAAAGAAAATCTGAAAACACCACTGATTAAAATGTTAAGTCTTTGCTCTGTAAATATAATTTTCCGTGAACAAAAATAAATGTTAACATTAAACCCACGGTTATTATTGCTAACCTCGAGGCTTCCTAGGCAGAGTGAAACAGTGTTATTTTACAAAATGAATGAATTTATTTCCTTGTGCTACACAAAGGTTTTAATTTCGATGACAATGAAAAGCATTCAGAGTATCTAGGTAACAGCTATTTACATACTGCATTGTAGTTGGCCTTTAAAACTACTTTTCGGTAGAGTAAACCATGCCTCATTTTATGCTGAAATGGGATTAATCAGAGATAAAAATTAGCTCCCTAATATAAAATAGGTAATATGAAAAGAAGATACGTACTGTATATGTTTATTTTGCTACTCAGTGATGTAGCGCAACCAGAGAGACCTACTACACAGTGTAGTGTAAACAAAAGAGCATCACTTCTAGCTCACATTTTCACATCTTTCATTACGCTAATTTAAGAGCCATGTTCAAGTTTGCGTGAAAACTCACTATCCTTCCATTAAATTCCTATACATGTACATTTCCAAAACGGTAAACCTGATAGAAATAAAATCAGGAAAATTGTTTTTGGTGCATCTTAGCTTTTCATCAAAAATATTGAAATAAGCACTCAAGGCAAATAGTTGTCTTTCAAAGCCATAGGAGCTTTTTTCCTCCCCAAAGAATCCATCAGCTTTTGAAGAGGAACAAGTCATTTACTGAAAACAGAGGTCATATATGAAAAAACAATACATGCATGACTAACAAAATTCCCTCATTCATGAACAAAATATGATTTAAATTTCAAATCAGTAGTGAACCCTATCCAAACACCTTTTGAACAAGAAGAAATCAGCTCTATATTTCTATGGAGATAATTTGTGACTTATAACATATGTTAGATCTTATCTTTTTTTATGTCCTTGCTTACCAGAGAAAGGTGCAGTACATCATGAAAACGAACAGCTCAACTCATAAGTAACACTTAATTCACTATGTTATTCTTTATCATTATGTGCAAAGCCAAGTAAGTAATCACAGAGCCCAATTATAATAATTCCATTGCTCATAAATAAAATCCATAAATTCCATAAATGGAAATACTCTTTTGGTGTTTAAAAATAAGATGAAGGGGGGAACCAGCAGTTAGCGTAATGGCTATGTCGCTGGACTCCCACGTAGTCGACCGCGGTTCGCGTCCCGTACATGGTGGCTTACAACTCACGCCGGGCGCGTGTGCGTGCGTGCCCAAGATCCCGAGAGGAGAATGGAGGAGAAGGGATTGCGGCGTGACCATTCCCCCTGGGGGGGTGATTTCTCGCTTTCTGTCTCTATGTCTCTCTCTGTCTGTCTGGCGAGTGCACGCGCCCTGTAGTGAAAACTTCTCCAAAAAAAAAAATAAATAAATAAATAAGATGAAGGTGCCAGCTGGTGGCATGGTGGTTAAGGTTGCTAGTCCTAATGGTCAACTACATGGTTCAAGTCACAGACCTGGCGGCTTGAAAAACTTGTGCGTGTGTGCCCAAAATCATGAAAGGAGAAGAAATGGTGGAGAAGGGATAGCTGTGTGGCCATGCCTTATGGAGAATGCTTCTCAATCCCCCAACCCCTTCCTCTGAGCACACATGCCCTCTAGCAAAACATGAAAAAAATTAGATTAAGTATAAATTGTTAGCAAAAAGTATAAATAATACTGGATCACAGAGATTAACTACTCTCTATTTTCAAGTATGAGAAAGGGGTGATGTCACTTTAAAATTTTGTATTCAGCATCTTTATTTGCAAGATTAGCTAGTCATCTTTGATTTCTTTTATATATGTACATATATATGTGTATATTATACAACTGGTTTGGGAAAATACTTGAATACTTGTGTGAAATACATTATATAAAACTAAAGTTAGTAGCTCATTTGGGAAATAAAAAGAAACATGTTATTGGAAATAGAGGTTATTGAAATTTTCAGACTGAAAATGTCATGAATTAAGCTCTGCAAACAAAATTTGACATTAAAAGAAGTACAAGAAATGTAGTCATTATCATATTTCTGAAGTTCATCATTTTATAGGTAAAATAATTGGTTATAGTTTCACTTTTGGAAAAGCACTTGGCATTGTGTATACATTGCCATCTTGGAAAAACTTTTGAAAAAACCACAGCTGTACAGCCTGGGCACCAGATTTTCCTTTGAATGATAGCTAATTCACATGACCACCAACATTCTAATACCAAGTACAATACAATGATTGGGAATAATAAAATATGACTTACTGAGCGTGTTTTGGAGATGGGGAGCCATAAATAAAATGCATTTTCCATATACAGGCTCTGAACCAGAATCAGGCACAAAGAAACCCAAATACCTATTTTATTGGTACAGTGAATATTGGAGACTTATATCTGAAGGCAAGTGGGCTTCTTAATTTCAACCTCAAGTTAGGTGGGATTCTTCCCACAGTGAGAGATTTCCTAGAGGCTAACGGTAGGGCAAAAACAGGCTTGGTTTAAGTTTGTTCTTCTATGAGAAAGAGAAACAGATGATGGAATCCTTAAGTCCCCGATTCTCCTTTCTGACTCAGTAGTTAGAAAAATCACCGCATTTGCAATGGAATCAGAATGTGGATAGAGGCCAGTGGGCTCTCTCCACATCCAAGGAAACCAGGAGTGGAGAAACAGCGTAACAATTGCTTCACCTAAACAACTCTTGAACACGAGATCATAGGGCCAAATAATGAATGGTGCTACATAGACAAAGAGTCTATGACCAAAATGTCTATTTTAATCAATATTCATTAAGTAGCTATCAGGCTCAAATGGCAATGCAGATGTTTGCAAAGAGGTTGAGCTCAATAAATATTTATTGAATTAATTAAAGGGTGATATAGAAGCTCCAATTGAACATAAAAATCAAAGCCAAAAGTTAATTCAGTTAATTGGCACTAGAATTCCAATTGGCTTTATTTAGAAGTTGGAAAAAAGAGAGATGGAGAAGCAATATTTAGAGCTCCAAATTTTCTCTTCCCCTGCCACATAATTAATATTTTTTTCTTCTGTCCTGTGCTCATGCCCTTGGCCATCTCACTCAGTAATGTTCTGGGATTGGCCATGTGGCTTGCCTGGGACAGTATGGCAGAGCAATCATGACCAAGCAGAAGCTGGAAAAATGCTAGATCGATCAGACTTGTCCTTTCTCTTGCCCTTCTATCATGGCCATGAGGGCGTACGGTCTAGCCTGCTGAAGTATGAGAGAGACAAGGTAGAACCGCTTAATTCCACAGCCCCAGTGCAAACTAAGCAAGGGCAACATGGTTCAGCAGATCTGCCTAGAAGCACCCCTATCACCTGGGCATTGACAGCTTATTTTTGTATGCCATTGAGCTTTTGTGGTTCTTTTACCCAGCATTATTGTCACAATAATAAATGATACAGCTTCTTTCCACATCTCTCCCATCTCTTTTTGTATCTCTCTTTCCTTAAGTCTCTTTCTTCTTTTAGTGATAAATTGAAGTGTGTTCCTTACTTGCTGTGCATCAGACTCCATACAAAGAACTGAAAAAGCAAAGATGGTGAGGCACTACCCCAATCACTTTATCCCCATCCACGTAGGTCAAATTTCTTCTCTACAATCTATGCTCTTTTATGACTATCAAATCAATAGGCTACAAAATTGACTATAAGCTGCCAGGTGTGATTTGGTTAATTGTTGAATTCAAAGCCTTTGCACATCTAACTAAAGGTAAATAACAGACGGTGATTCATCATTACTTTTACTGTTAGTGCTAGCCTCTTGTCTGAACTGGGGTGTAAAACCATGTGCTAAACCATAAGGATGTTGGTGTGTGAACTTCCAGGAATAAAACAGATCAATTAGAAGAGTCTTTAATCATAGGAACTGCTGAATATAAAATATATACTAATATGGGACAGTATAAGCTATTGTGATATAACCATAAATATTAAACGTTGTATCTTAATGGCCTTGTAGCAAAAAATCTAAAACATATATGCTTTTTTTTTTTTTTTTAAATTTGCTACAGGGTACATGTGCTTGCTGGAGAGAGACAGACAGGCAGAGAGGGAAAGTGAGAAAGCACTCCCCAGGGAGATGGTCATGCCAAAATTACTTCTACTCCTATCAAGATTTTGGGCTCACATGCACATGTGCCTGATATGCTTTCTAAGCCCCCAAGTTTAGGTCTTGAACTGCTCAGTTGGTCATTGGGATATAGCTGTCTTCACTACCATGTAGAAGGATGGCTCTATATTTTAATTTTTAAAAATATTTTATTTTGAATAACTCCAAATATATACAAAGGTTAAGAAAAAATATATAAAAAATTCAATGCCATATATCTATTAATACAGTCTCAGCAATAATTAACTTGGAGTCAATTTCATTTCATCAGTATCCACGTTCACATTTCTCAATTTCACTTTAAAGCAAATTCTAGTTATCATATTACTCTATCTATAAATGTGCATATATCTAAAATATAAAGTCTTTAAAAATAGACCTTGAGGGATAGTCCAGTGGCTAAGGGAACACAGGAGTTAAGGGAGCAAGATCCCACATTGCTGACTGCCATTCAAATTCCAGCCCTAGTGGTTTGAAAAACACTCAGGCTTGTGTGTCTGCATGACCTAAATACTGATGAGAGGAAGAAATGGAGAAAAAAGGGTTGCAGAATGACTAAATCCCATTGTGGGTTGCTTTCTCTCTCCGACAAGTATGCACATGCCTTCTAGTAACTAAAATAGATAAATAATCTTGATATCACATTAAAAGATAATAAGTCTGTAATAGTAACAAATCTCATAGCCCATGTTCAAATACTGCCTGTTGTCTCATGAAAGTGTTCACTCAAGAGTCAAACAAATCTTATGCATTGTGCTTGGTTGATATATCTTTGAGTGTCTTAATTTTGAGATATCAATCCTTTTTCTCCCTGTTTTCTTATTTATTAAAATTTTTTGAAGAAACTGTTATACTGTCATTTGTCTTAGAGATTATGACAGCCTGAATTCTGCTGTGGAATTATGTAACATGCTCCTCTGATCTTTGGATTTCCTGAAACCTAAAGTTAGATGTATGAACTTGATATTTAGGTTAGAGTCTTTGGAAAAAATATCTTAGAGCTAGATTTGTGGGTTATTTCCACCAAGATATGTCTTTTCCAAATCTCTTGTCTAAATCCATTAATTTATTAAGGACTCCAAAAACTATAATCTTACACTTCTTGGATGGAACATGATTATCAAGAGAAACTTCTTAAAACATATGTAGTTACCCTGAGATACAGTGATATAGAAAAAAGGAGAAGGAATTCTTTTTAAAAAAATATTTATTATTATTATTATTCAGTTTGACCATAGTGAGACAGAGAGAGAGGAAGAATGAAAAAGCAAGATGCCAGGTACAGGACTCGAACTATGGTTGACCATGTGGGAGTCCAGCACCTTAACCATCACATCACCTGCTGGCCCCAAGGGTGGATAAATTCTTAATTCTTTTATATATTAACCCATTTTATAAATAATGTACAGGGGATAATCAATTGCACCTTCCAAAGGTGAACAATGCTTTTTTTAAAAAATTATTTCTCTTTCCCCTTCTTTATTAATTTTGGTATTGAAAAGAATCTTAAAGGTCCATAGATTTAATAGTATTTGATGTGGTTTAGTTAATTGTTCAGTAGGAAATGCTTCAAGTTGTTTATGAGTCCTATTGATTAATCCCAGCAGTCTTTACCAGATTATTTTGTTTTCTAGTTGCCAAAATGTTCCAGGTTCATTTTGATCATTTTCTTCCTCCAAACTAGAATCGATTACTCTTCAAGGAGTTCCTGGTTCCTTTGTGTGGGAAATGCTCAGTACTAGTGAAGTCATACAATTAGGTTCACCTGTAGTTACAAGAACTTTTCAGTAGAAGAGCTAACAAATGCTTGTAGAGTATTTAGTGAGTTCTTGGGGGCTCTCTGAATTCAGATATAGAACAAATTGAATTGATCTTGTAGCTGTATCTCCTGTGAGCCAGTGCGGAAAATCTAAGTTCCCAATGATTCCAACATGAGTACTACTTTGCTTTATTCTAAATATAATACACATAGAACAGTTTTATAAAAATACTATTAGCATTTATGCCTAAAATCAGACTTATGTTCATGTATATGTATATATCAGCTGCGCTTGCTATTGGAAATTGATTAATTAGGTTCATTAGAGAATCAATTCAATGGGGGAACAGGCATAGAAAGCAACCATGGATACCAGAGACAATGTGGGAGGAGGGTGGGACACGGCAGAGGGTGAGGGATAGGGAATCCAGGATGGCAAAAAAAAAGCAAAATAAGAAATGAAAAATTATTTGTTGATAACACGTATGTTGATGTGCTTGACTGAGCTAATATACAGTGTATTCTAGATGGGAAATGTCATTTTGTATGCTGTAATGATGTATAGTGAATGAATGTAAATAAATAAATTAAAATAATAAAAAAAGAAAATAAATGTTAAAAACACCACTACCAACAACCTAGTAACACAACAATTTTGAAATTATTTTTTAAGTTCTTTTGGTGTTTAGAGTATACCAAACTAGGGATATACAGCCAAATTTTATATTCACTTACTTGAAATGGTTCCTCTCTTGGTTATGCTAGCAACCCAATAAGCAATTAGATATGTAATTATTACAACTTCAGCTTCATATGTTTAGACGTTTCTGTGAGGAAAGTTTGCATTAAATTTTTTTCATAATTATTTAAGTTTTTCCATATTTTCAAATTTACAAACAAGATGTAATTTTCAGCCTCCATATTCTTATTCTTATTTTTATACCATCAAAGATCTTTGCCTCCTAGTGTTCATGCCCTTGGACAGTTCCCTCTTGCACTGAATCAGATTAATCAGTTTGCCCAATAGCAGGCTGTGGAAGTGGTGATGTGCAAATTATGAGAATAGGTCAAAAAGATATTGCTATGTCAGTTCTTCATACTACTCACAATGGTGAAAGCACCACCATATCTAATTAATGTATTTCTCAAAGTTTCTAAAGTTCTTGCCAGAAGGTGCATGTGTTTGCCAGAGAAAGACAGAAACATAAAGGAAAAGCTAGAAGGCACCCCTGAAGTGCATGGTCATGCCACAATCCCTTCTGCTCCATTTCTCCCTCATTTTGGGATTTCGGGCACACACATGTGCCCAGAGTGTTATTCAAGCCACCGGGTCCAGAACTGGAATAGTGCAGTTGGCTATGAAGGATTCAGCCACCTTGGCCATCAGGCCATGGACTGGTCCTATCTTTTAATACTTTACTGATAGGTTGATTCTCTGGATCCTCTCTAAGAAGTGAGTGTTAAGTATGTAAAGCTTACATCATAAATCTACTTCACCATCTGTGTCTTCCTAAACCTTCGGTCCTTCCCTCTACACTTTACTAAAGAAAATCTAGCACATTAACCTTATTGAATATAGGTCATTATCAAGTCTATGTTTAGTTTAAAACTACCTGCCAGAGCTGATTCTAGCTGCTGAAGCCACTACATTAAATTCACAGTTTCTGATAAGTATATCCGTAACAGTCTTTAGGCATGATCAAAATCATAATCTATCCTCTATGGTTTAATATTCTTAGAATTCTTCCTAACATACAGTTCCCCAAGTTTCTGGTGATTTAAATGAACAGAACATTGCAATTATTTTAGAGTATAAACAATCTTTTTATTTTTCATTTAAGAGAGATTTCTGCTACAGGGCATGTGAGCTCACCAGAGACACAGAGAGAGAGTCAGGGAGAAGGTGGAGGGATGGCCACACTGCAATCCCTTCTCTTTCATTCTCCTCTCGGGATTTTGGGCACACACACACACACACACACACATACACACCTGGAGCGGGTTTCAAGCTGCCGGATCTAGGACTCAAAACTTCTGTTACAGAAGTTGCCTGTGGAGTACTTTATTTTTAATAGCTTTATTTCACATACCTTATTTATCCATTTAAAGTGCAAAATTTTAATATCTTCACAGAGTTGTGCAACTAAAACAGCAATCAATTTTAGGATATTTTCATCACCCCCCAAAAGAACCTATTAACATTTCCTTTCATTTCTCACTCTTTGGCCCAGTCCTAGACAACTGCTAATCTACTTTCTAACTCTATAGATTGATTTCTTCTATTGATAAATATGTCATACAAATGGAATCATACAAACTGTACTCTTTTATGATTGGCTTCTTTCATTTAGCATAATTTTCAAGACTCATCTATGTCCATGTATTAACACTTAGCTTTTAAATTGCTGAAAAATATTCCATTGTATTGGTTTGTCACATTTATTTATCTATTTATAAATTAATAGACATTTGGGTTGTTTCCAATTCTTGGATGCTGTGAATACTGTAATGAACATTAATTCATTCACAAGTGTAGATTTTAGTGTGGATACATATTTTTATTTCTTTGGGGCATATATCTAAGAGTAGAATGGTTGGGTCATATAGTTTAACATTTTAGGAACAGGCAAACTCTAAAGTGACTAAGTAATGTTATGCACACATCAAAGATGTATCATGTTTCACATTTCTCCACATCTTTGACAATATACAGTATTATCGGGACCAGCAGGTGGCGTGGTGGTTATGGTGCTGGACACTCCCACATGGCCGCCCAGGGTTCAAGTCCTGAATCTGGTGGCTTGCTTTCTCACTTCCTCTCTCTCTCACTCTCACCCTCTGTCTCTCTCTGGTCAAACTAAAAAAATAAATAAATAAATGAATTAATAAATAAAATAAAATAAATAATTATTTAAAAAATATACAGTATTATCTGTCTTGTTAAAAATTGTATATAGTGGGGCCAGCAGATGGCATTATGTCACTGGACTCTAATGTAGTCAACTGTGGTTCAAGTCCCAGAACTGGCAGCTTAAACTCATGCTGGGTGCATGTGCATGCATGCCTAAGATCCTGAGAGGAGAATAGAGGAGAAGAGACTGTGGTGTGGCTATCCCCCTGTGGGGGCGATTTCTTGCTTTTTCTCTCTCTCTGTATCTCCAGCAAGTGCATGCACCCTACAGCAAAATTATCTCTCTCAGAAAAATTGTAGATAGCATAATATGTGTGGAATAATAATTCATCTGTTTTTTATTTCCATTTTCCTATTAGTTAATGATGTTGGACATATTTTTATGTGTCACTGGTCATTTGTATGCCTTACTTAGAGAAATGTCTATTCAAATCTTTGGCTAATTTTTCAAATGAATTATATTTTTATTCCTGAGTCACAAGAATTTTTAAAATACATATTCTGGATATGCATCTCTTATCAGGTAAATGATTTGCAAATACCTCCCTCCATTCTGTGGGTGAATTTTTCACTCCCTTGATCGTGTCCTTTGAAGCACAAGAATTTTAAATTTTTAAAAATTTTTCCAGAATATTTGTGTACTCTCTGGAGCAAAATAGTGAGACAAAGAGAGAGGAGAGGAAAAAAGTACCCCCATAGGGTATGGTCATGATACAATCCCTTTTCCTCCATTTCTCCACCCTCTTCGAACTTTAAACATGCATGTACATGTGTCCAGCATGGTTTTTAAGCCACTGAACCTGGGATTTGAACTATTGACCATGAGGGATCTAGCTTCTTAACTATTAGGCCCATAGGGCCAGCCTCAAGAGTTTTTAATTTTGATGAGGTTCCATATATTCAGCTTTTCTTCTATCAGTTATTCTTCTGTTGTCATATTTGAGGTTTTGCTTAATCCTGGGCTATTTTAAATATCACATATGGAAATAATGAACTCTGAAATATGGGTCATTACTAATAATAAAAATAACAGTAACATTTTAAATGAGCAAATCTGGCAATAGGTACTTCGTACACATATCGCAGACTTGCCAGTGCTATAAACTCAGGTATAACTGTCCCTATTTACATAAAATGAGGTGCAGAGAGGTGAAGATCCTGTCCATAGCCACACAGGTAGTAACTGTCAGGGCAAAGACTAGAACAAGAACTGTACAGTTCCAAGCTAAGTTCTTTCTTTCTAGATCTCAATTCACGATTAGTAATGATGCCCTTTGAAGTAGTTATCTCACTCGAAGAGCCCATGTGCTCTCCATAGTTAATAGGAGTAAATCGACGAACGTGTGGTATGAACTATCTTGGCCCATGCATCTAGGCATCTGAATGATTAAAGAAAAAGTGAGTAAAAAATAGAGCTGACTTTGCATCAAGACAGTATCTCTAAGTTTAAACGGTTGGTATGCTTATCCCTCTTTCTAATTACTAAGATGTGATTCTCTGGGCAAAGACTGCCATAGCCAAATGGCTACAGGGCGTTCTAGAGAAAAGTCATTGATGTTGACCCACAGAGCCTTAGAACAGGCATAAAGCTCCCCATGCAATCAGGAGCAGAAACATAAAGATCCTAGTGATGAGTGACTTCTCCATTATTGCTATGATTGATTATGGGGAGTCATGAGAGATGCTGAAGTGATCACTAGTTGAATAGCCTCAAGGGGAGAAGTCCTTTGTCCAAGAAGATGAGTCTAGGAAAAGGATGCAAGACTGAAAACATGAATTATGGGTTGGATTAGGAAGTGATAAATGAGATCCTTCTATTGATACTTAGTGGAACCCAGAGGCTATTTGAGACAGGAAATGTAACTGCATCAAGAGATAGACAGCTGCGTGGTTAGAAGGGAATTTAAAATAATTGACATGACCTTTCTTTATCTCCTTGGGAGTAGCACATTCACTGCCATTCCTTAAAGTTCTGGGGTCATCTGCATATCACAATTTAGTTCTTTCACCCCTCCACAGTCTATTCCCCATCGGTACATTTTGGCCATCTCTGAAGAAGAAGGAAAAAACGAATATCCTAAAAATTAGTTATTTGAAGTTGTAAAAGATTATTTCACACCTATTTTTGTTTTGTTATAGTATAAATGTTGCAGTATTTTACCAAGATTGAAAATGAAGAGGGAGTAAATACAAAAACAATCATGAGTCTACTTACTACAAGAAAGCCCATTAGCAGGAGAGGACTAATCCTGATGTCTGCCTATGACCCCGGTTGAATGTGTGAACTACTGTTCTGTCCCTCCTTTCTCCACATTCTCTTTCACCAAACTACTGCCCACTATCCTCAAACACTGGGGCTGGAGTTGTGGCTTTGTTTCTAGCCTATCATTTCTGCCTCTCTCTGATGCAAGGGGCTTGCCTGGCTGCCATGTTTATAGACATTGAGGACCTTTAGGCAGCTCTCTTTGCTCCTCCTGGAAGTTCAAACAAATATTTTGGAATGAGCCCTTATCCAGGGTTCCTTTTAACTTTTCATAGTGATGAAAACAGAGGAGAATTTAGACTTGAAACGCTTCTGCCATTAGCCCCTTCCTCACTTCTGTTTCACTTTTCTTGCAATCCGACCCCTTCGGCCACACTTCATCCTCCTGCAACTTCATTCTGAATTTTCTAAAATTGCTTTGCTTATTAGTTGAAACATAAGGGCCTTAAAAATGAACAAAGTGTTTTCCTTTTTCATTTTCGTTCTTATTCAGTGCTGTGTGGGGTGTCTTTGGCTTTTTATCTGAGGTAGGCCAAGTTAAAATAAAACAAAGAGTGAACTATTTAGAATGGTTGCAGATTTAAGGAAAAGGAAGTAAAAAGAAAAATTTTGTGGCACTTACCGAGCCGTGAACTTGTATACAAGCTTAAAGATTTCTCATTTTATGGACTATCTCATTCATTAGGATAAGCAAGAAGACAGGCAAGCAGATCAGCAGCTCTGGAAATTTTTGGACTAGATACTGAATTATATTCTTCATGGATGAATAGAAAGAAAGACTGTGGGACAAGATGATGAGAAACAAAGTAATACTGGGTTTTTGTTTACTTAACGCATTTCTGCATAAAAACTCATAGAAAAAGATGTCATGACTTTTCTGATGACCCAATAGTTTGAGACCTCAAAAACTAAAAATAAACTGCAAGATAAACATGTTCTGAGGAGTCTCATTATGTTAGTCAGAGATCTGAAGAGAAACAAAACCGAGAGAGAGAGAGATTTATTATGGAACTTGGCTCATGTAATTTTGGAGGTTAAAACATCCCACAATATACTGTCTGCAAGCTGTAGACCCAGGAAGCCAGTGGTATAATGCAGTTCAAGTTCAAAGGCCTGAGAATCTGGAGCTCAAGGGCAGAAGATGAAGATGGATGCCCCAGCTCAAGCAGAGAGCAAATGTGCCTTTTTGTTCTGTTCAGTCCCTCAAACGGTTGGACAATGCAGGCCCACAGGCCCTGGAAACAGATCTGCCTTAGTCTACTGATTCAAACACTAATGTCTTAGAAAAGCCCTCATAGACACACCCCAAAATAATATTTTACCAGCTAACTGTGCCTTTTAGCTCAGTCAAGGTGACATATTAACATTAACGATTACACTCATCATTTAGTCAGCAAGATAAAAATTCAGCAGAATGAAATTCAGGTTTTTAGAGCCGACAATTTTTTATTACTGCTATTATGTACATTCATACTAAGAGGATGGTGTTGAAGATTTTTTAAAAATTTGTTCTTTACCTCATGAGCTCAGGTTTAAAAGAACTAGAAATGATTTCTAGCAGTATGTGTGTGTATGCCCTTTTGTGAGTGTGTGTGTGTGTGTGTGTGTGTGTCTGTGTGTGTGTTTTAGGTTTTTGCCATAGGGCATGTGTGCTTGCAGAAAAAAGAGGGAAAGTGAGATTTCATTCCGGGATGGCCATGCCCCACAGTCCCTTCTCCTCCATCCTCCTCCTGGGATTTTGGGCACACGTGCACCCAAGTCCAACATGTTTTTCAAACTGCTGTATCTGAAATCAAATGGTAGATGCTCATGTGGGAATCCAGCATCTTAACCATCACATCACCTGCTGGCCCTGGACTAATGTTTTATTTTCCTATCCTTCAATTGCACTCTTGTTAAAATGAGAATGTTAATATCACACCAAAATTAGTGAGAACATGAATTAGACAATACATGTCATGCTCTTCTAGCTCTTTGGAGAAAGGTATAGTCTTCAGATTCAAGCTCAAATATAAATGACTAAAGATGTATAGGAAAAGAATTTATTAGACTTCTTTCAAATTCTATTGTAAAACTTCAAGTATATTGGTATCTTGTGTTCCTTCTATAGATAGTACTCTAAGACAAAGCATTTATTATACAACACAGCCAGGAGTTTCATGATGAATAAGAATGTGATTATAAAATAATTCACATTTTAATAAGTTACATGATTAACAGTATAGAGGCATTTGGTAAAAAATTAAGAAGGCATGTCAGTATTAATCTCTTCCCTGTAACTTGCCATTATGTCTCTGTAGGCATTTTTTTCTAAATGTTTCTCATTCAAAATTTTAAAACCCAATTTAATTGGAGGAAAAATTTAACCACAATTTTTTCAAGAGAATTTTTTTCTGTTAAACTGTACGTCAACACTTTTTTGAATCACTGCATGTATTTGTTATCTTTCTGTCTACATAAAAGCAAATGTCAGTCAAGGATCTTCATTAAAACCCACAGTAGCCAACAGGCTGGTGCAAGCAAAAATGTGATTTACTGAAGGATTTTAGGTATTGCATGTAATTTTTAGGTGGATCAGAGAAGTAGGTTTGGAGGTTACATGCTTCAGAACAATAGTCTAGACATACCATGGAATGATGTCAGTAGTGCACACCCTAAACTTGTGCTATCAGCACTGGGTGCTCCTGCAGTAACTTTGACCTTCATTGTTTCTGAAAAAAATCTCCAACTGGTGCTACTTTCACCATAAAATACCCCATTCAGTGTTTCTCCTCTAAATCAAAGCCTGCCCTGATTGCACCTGACTTCAAAGGTCTTACTAATAAACAGGTGCCTTCCAATTGTCCTTTCTTAATGTGACCCTGCGTCATTAACACTTCAACCATGAAATTACTGAGCGCATGAAGACTTTGCTCACATTTCATACTGTTTAATATCAGGATCATCTGACTTTGATCTGATTATTGGCCCATTAGAGTAAGAGTAAATTTGTATCTCTGAATATAAAATTGATTTTAGTTGATTCTCCTTTGCCTTCTACCAATATATTTTGCAAAGGCAGCAAATTACATCTTCTGATCTGAGTTTCTAAGCTCTTGATAATACTAAGATCTCTAGATTTATTTCCCACATGTTTCCTGAGATTCCATCACATTGTAACTACTAGTTTACTTAACTGTATCACCATTGATCTGCCTGTGATGCTCTGTGTAATTGGCTCAGCATAGAAAATATATAGAACACACAAACTCAGGAGCTTTCTCCACATACAGAAGCTTACAACAAGAGCAAAGAAATTGTCTTGTAGACACTTGAGGTGTGTTCAAGTGATAATTTATGAGACAGCGTGGTTGTTACTATCTCTTCCTCATAAAATATACTTTTTTGAGAGCAACAGGAGTTGACTAAGTTGTAATTATCGCAGCTACATGCAAGCAAACCCTTTCAGATCATCTTTATTTTTTTTCTCCACATTGCTAAATATTTTGAAGCACATACAACAGATCATTCCTACCATAAAGAAGGTCCTGTGGCTCTTGTCTTAAATTATCACTGGACAAATGTTAACATGTTTCTAGCATTTGGGGAGATTCAGGCTGGTGCTGTAGCTACTGTAACATTTCATCAAGGTCCTTGTACTTACTGTTCTTTCTACCTGCTCCTCCCCAAGATTTCTGTATGACTTGGCATCTCACTTCTTAAGGTTTTGCTCAAGTAACATATAGGCTTTCCCTTTATTAAATAACATACCTCTCCCCACTACTACCCTCATATATTCTGTGACCACAGGATTTAGCACCATCAAATATCAAACATTTATTTGTTTATTTTCTGTTCTTCTATGATCATGTAAAGCCTACGGAGAAAGAAACTATTTTTGGTTCAGTGCTATATTTCTGTTGTGTTGGACTATCCAATAGAGTTCTCTGCAATGGTGATAATGTTCTATATATGTGCTTTCCAATATGGTAGCATTAGCTACATGTGGCTACTGAGCACTAGTAATGCAGCTAGTATTATTAAGACAACCAATTTTTAAAAAGTTACTTATTTAGTTCTTCTATGATAGAGAAAGACAGAAAAAAGAGGGATAGATAGGCACATCCAATATAATACTTACACCATGATCCAATACCAGCCTCAGCCAGCCAGGATCAAAGGCATGAAAGCAGGCCTGACTTGTACAAGGAGACTTCAGGACTCAAACTCAGGATCTCCCCATTTGGCCTCAGCATTTTGGAGCATTGTGCTATTACTATGCTATGGTGGTTGGCGATTAATTTTTAAATTGAATCTAATTTTAGTTAAATTTAAATTTAAATAACCTCACTTAGTCTCTGGCTACCATATTGGAAACACAGGTTTACAACACGGACTGGCAACTAAGAACTACTCAAGAAAATCCTATTGGTTCAATCAGTGAGCAGTGTTTTTCATCTCAGTTGCTGCTTCTTTTTTCAAACTCAGGTTGTTGCCCATATGTCTGCTTATGTTGATTCACTATATTGTACAAACCCATGGCAGAACTTCACATACCCAGAAATTATTGTAGTTAGGCAGTAATCTGACTAACTTTGCCTTGTTCTTATTTTCTGTTTTTTTTTTTTTTTTTTTTCCCTAGAAGCAAGTTGTATTCCCATGAATGAAATGTATTTTAACCCATTTGTATCTTTTTCTTATTTAATTCTATGTCCTCTTCTTTAATACTATAGAATTGATTATGTTACTTTCCAATCTTTCTCTGCTAATGTAGATATTAGTAGTTCATAAAGGCATTAACATGTGATTACATGTGATACAGTCCATTGTTTGGTTTTATCCAAATGAACATCTTCCTATATCAATAAAAGTTTTCTGGATTGTCATAACCCAAATCCAACTAACCTGAAAGTAGAATACACACAATATATTCCACATTCACGGTTTCATAACTTTTAAGGGTGACCATCAGAAGTTGGTCAAGGTTTTTGTGATAACAGATTAAATTTTTTTACTGATAATATTACTGGTAAAACATGGACTTAAAACTAGTGAAATGCTGGGTTATCAGAAAAGTCATGACATTTTTTTCTATGCAAAAATGTGTCGTGAATTTTAGGACAACCTAATAAATGAAACTTTTTCAATGATAAAGATGAACACAATGAGTTTGCCCTTCACATTCTTACTTAAACTCTTAGAATATTTTCATGTGTGGGCCGGGAAGTGGCATGGTGGTTAAGGGCGCTGGATTCCCACATGGCCAACAGTGGTTCGAGTCTCAGACCTGGTGGCTTGCTTTCTCACTCTCTCTCTTTCTGTCCTACTCTGGTCAAATTAAAATAAATAAGTAAAATTTAACAAAATAATTCTTTTAAAAAAGAATAATTTCATGTGTGTTACTGAGTTTCTCATTCTAATAGTTAAGTTCTTTATTTACATACCAACAAATGATAACCTTATGGAAAAACAAAGACCCCCCCCCCCCATCACCACCACAAAATGAACACAAGAACTTAGTCCTTAATTTTATAGACTTGGCATTGGTTTGTAATTTTTTTTTAAATGTATTGGTTTAGAGGCTTGCTAATATATCTCCAGTGATTACTTTGCGATTGGATAATACATGTGGAAGGGCCATTGCTATATGTCAGTTGTTTCTATATCTAAACTATTTTGAATAATTCTACAATGCACAGGAGATTACAGATATCTTTGTGAAGTATTGATTTTCTTTCCTTTGGGGATTCCCAGAAGGATTTCTTGGTTATATGAAAGTTCTATTTTAATTTGTGTGTGTGGGGGGGACCTCCATGCTGTTTTTCCTTAGTGGCTGAATCGATCTACATCCCACCAACAGTGTAAATGGGTAACTTTTTTCTGTACTCTTACCTACTATCTTCTTTGGAGATGTTCATTAAGCTTCTTTAGCCCATTTCTAAATTGGATTTTTTTCTGTATTAATGAGTTATGTGAGTTTTTACATATAATGAATATTAATGCCTTAACAGATACATGGTTCATAGATATTTTCTCTCATTTCATAGGCTGCCTTTTCATTCTTCTATTTCCTTTTCTGCAGTTTTTTATTTTGATGCAGTCTCACTTTACTTTTGTTTTGGTGTCTGTGCTTTTTATGCCCTATCCAAAATAATAATAATTTCCAATACTAATGTCAAGGATGTTTTCCTCCAGAAGTTTTACAGTTTTAATCCATTTAGACTTGAATTTTGTGCGAGGTGATAATATAAGTGTTCAATTTAATTATTTGGGATGTGGGTATCAGTTTTTCCAACACAATTTATTGAAGAGACTGTTCTTATCCCGTGGTATCTTCTTCCTTGTTGGAATTTGTTGACTGTGTTTGCTTGGATTTATACCTAAGTTCTGTGGTTTGTTTCATTGATCTGTGTTCTGTTTTAATGCCATTAAATACCATTTTGATTTCTACAGTTTTGTAGTGTATTTTGACATAAATTGATATGATGCTTCAAGCTCTATTATTTTTGCTCAGGCTTGCTTTGGCTATATGAAATCTTTAGTGAATCTACATGAATTTTAGAATTGGTATTTCTATGTCTATGAAAAATGTCATGGGAATTTAAAAATTATTATTAAACAATTTTTATTTTATATTTAAAACAATTTTTTCATTGTACATGTTTACAGTGTACAGAATGGAATACTACTCAGTCATAAAAATCAATGACATGGGAATTTTGGCAAGGATTGCACTGATTCTAAAGAACACTTTTGATAGTATGCATATCTTATCATTATTACTTCTTCCAACACTTGAACACAGGATATCTTTCCATTTATTGCTGTCTTCTTCGATTTCTTTTTCTTTTTTTTTTTTTTCTGAGAGGTTTTCGCTATAGGGCGCATGCGCTCGCCAGACAGACAGAGAGAGACATAGAGACAGAAAGCGAGAAATCACCCCCCAGGGGGGATGGCCATGCCGCAATCCCCTCTCCTCCATTCTCCTCTCGGGATCTTGGGCACGCACGCACACGCGCCCGGTGTGAGTTTCAAGCCACTGGGTCCGGGACGTGAACTGCAGTCGACCATGTGGGAGTCCAGCAACATAGCCATTACGCTAACTGCTGGTCCCTCTTCTTCAATTTATTTAATCAATGTATTACAATTGCCTTGGTACAGTTCTTTCACCTCTTTGGTTAAATTTATTCTTAAGTATTTTAGTTTTTGGATACTGTCACAAATGGGATTGTTTTCTTGATTTCTTTTTCAAATCATTCATTGTTAGTATTATTAGTGTATAGAGAGACAGAGAGAGAGAGATGGACTTGATCCCACAATCCTCCAACCTCCATTGGTTTTTGCCATAGGGCAGGTGCCACCATGCTGAGTGGATAGAAACATTACTGATTTTATATGTCGATTTTGTGGCAAGAAAATCTTGAAAGAATATTTACCCTTAACTGCACTGATAAATATATCCTTCTGAAAAGGAAGTATCATTATGAAATCTTGCATGCTGGCCCTGCCACCTTCAATATACTGTTCAAAACTCAATCATTTTTGAACAGAGGAAGTGGCTAAAGCAGTAATTTCTCTGAAAAGTACAAGCCTATATTATTATTTAGTCTAGGTAGACTGTAGATTTAAAAGCAACCAAACACCTACACAAACAAACAAAAAATTCCCATATTCATCAAAGATCACAAATTAGAGCATTGATTTCCAATAGTCATGTCAGTCTGGACATGTATGTCTTCCTCTAAGATAGTATTTATATATTTAAAATTACAATGAACCTCATACTATTTCTTCTCCTCTCTGAAGCACCAACTTTGGACTGTGTAACCTAAAATAAATTCTACTTGTCTAATAATATTGTTATATGTTATATATTATTTATTTATCCTCCAAAAGTCACTGCATTTTTTCTGTTTGCCCATGACTGAAAACACAAGGATTTGTTGAGTTGATTGTATATATTTCTTTTCTGGAAGTAATGCATATTTTTCCTTGTTTAGAGCAAAAAGACCCCATAGTATAATTTATTTTCACCAAGAAATGTATTTGCTTGCTTCATGGACATGTTTATTGTGGAACATTTTTCTGAACTATAGAAGGCTTTGCCTATGATATATCGTAAGCACAGTTAAATCGGTGAACAGAGACAGACAGACGAAACAAGTTTTAATAGACCATGAATATGTATTAACCAATTTAACTAAACAAAAATTTTTTATCAGACCCTAGAAACAATGAATTTATAGTTTGTAAAATAATAAATATCACTAGTGCTTTTAAGAATAATTGATTTGTGAGGGTGGTGTGGTAGTTAAGGGTGCTGGGCTCCCACATGGCTGACCGTGGTTCAAGTTCCAGCCATGGCAGCTTGTTTTCTCATTTTCTTTCTCTCTCTCTCTCTCTGCCCCTCTCTGGTCAAATTAAAATAAAATAAAATAAATAAATAAAGTGAAATTAAAAAAAGAATAATTGATTTGTATGATTATTTTTTTAAATGGAGGGAGTGTTTGTACAGTGTATTTCTACTTTTTTCCCATAAATATTTGTTCTTAAAGCAGTCACATTAATACAATATCTTCCTTTTCATCACAACAGCTAAGGGATAATATTGTTATAGCATAGTAACACTTAACAATTTTCAATGAAAATTGAAAAGGGAAACTTTTAGTAAACCATTATCTGAAAATACAACTGATTATTATGATTAATAAGAGACTTTTGGTTTTATTATTAAGGTACCCAATCAATAGGGAGATAATAGTGTTAAATACTAGTTTAGTTTTGAATATATTTTATGCCTTTATTAAAGTGTATGTTAATATTTTATTTATAAATTGGCTAAACATATATTTAAAAAACTATATAATGTAAGAGAATTGACACAGAAAGATATAAAGCTTAGTTTTGCTGTGTTTTGATTACTTAGAAAACTTTCTAAATATCTATCTTAGCAGTGAGATTAAGGTTTTAAAATAAATTCCTAACATTTAAATGTTTTGTGCTGCCTTTCATTATCCTAATACCCATTTTTGGTTGAGGTATTTGATAGTCAAAATAACAACTCCACAAGGATGTTGAGGCCCTAATATCTGGAATCAGAATTGCTAATGAGCTGGCATCTTCAGATGGGGAGATTTTTCTGGATTATCAGTTGGTTCCAAATGTGATCACAAGAACTTTTAAAGGTGAAGGAGGGGACCATAAGTGGAAATGGGAGATTCAGTGTGAGAAAAGACTTTACCTAACCTTACTGGGTTTGAAGATGGAGAAAGGGATCAATAGCCCAAAAATGAAGGTAGCCTCTGGGAAGAGAGTAGTGGGAAAATAAGGAAATAGATTTTCCCTTAAAGCCTACTAAAAAGGAACACAGTTCTGAGATCATTCTTAGTTCATAGAGACTGCCCTCTAGTTTAAACTTGGCCCCCTAACAGGACTACTTACTTCTTCAGATTTAGCACATTAATCTCTCTAATCTGCCATGACAATACGTAATGTAATCTGATCAAGGAAATAACCATCATCCTTATATCCATAGGTTCTTTCCACACTCAAGACTCAAGAAGAATACATTTAAAGGGGATCAGTATCTCAGGAACCATCTTGGAATTCTGACTATCACACTCTGGAGTGTCTCTCTCTCCTCTTCCTGTTCTTTCTCAACACATGTGTGCACATGCACACACATAAACATACACACACATGAATATATGTGTTTGTTTTACCTTTTTAATGCAGACACATCCACTTTTTATAGTATTTGACTTCTTAAATTGTTTTTCACTAGTTCAGCCATGTTTCTCTGTTTCAATGACCAGATTCCATTTGATTTATAAAAACAGCATGAAGAAAATAAAGAGACTCTCAGTGTAGTTTTTCTCTTATGACATTCACTTACATAGCTACCATTACCAAACCCACATAATTATTGACACTGACATTTACCTCTTAATATTTATTTATATTTTAACATATTTTTCTTCATCTATGATGGTGAAGAAAAAATTAATTCAGTGCTCTATACTTCCAGCAACAGAAGAAAATATAACAGAAAAAATTTTCACACTGATCTTGCACTTTATATTCTCAATGAGTCAAGTGATTAATTAAATCTTAACACTCCACTGAAGGAGGCAGGGCAATTTTATAAATGAGAGAGATTATAGCTAAAGACTTGAATCGAGACATTCTGATTACCAGGAATGCATGCCCTCAATTATATAAGACAACAACAAAAAATTAAAGATTTCTTAAGGAAAACATTGAAAAATTTTCACTAAAAGATAACATTATAAATTATATAAATTTCTAAAGCAAATTTCTAGAAATATGTAATAATTTTAAGAGTCAAAATGGGTTCAGGGGATCAAGGTCATAATTCAGTGGTTAAGTACTATGCATAGAAGCCAAATCTCATATAGCTGATGTCAGTTCAAATCTCAGTCTGTGCCTTGAAGAACACACTGTGTGCATTTGTGTGCAGGCCAAGAATGTGGTGGGATTGGGGCAAAAGGATGGTAGCATGACCAGGCCCCAGGGGAGAGTGCTTTCTGTTTCTCTCACTGATGAGCACATGTATCCTCTGGCAACTAAATAAATAAAAATTGGCTGAGAATATGTAAAATAGGGTGTGCATATATAAAAGTATGTGTATATATGTAAATTTAGTATACATATTAATATGAGTGTATATACAAAAGTTTTATGTGCAGTTAGAAAAATTTGGATGATTATCCATGAAGCATTAGTTCTGTGTATGTCGTATCCTGGCTTCCCTTGTACCCAACCCTAAGAACCCTGACTCAACTATATCAACTAAAGACTAATAATGAATGGCTTCAGTACTTTGTGAATAATTCATTTTTGTTAAGTGAAAATCAATAGTACAATAGTAAAAAATGATGCTTATTGTATTATGTTGAGATGTTAAGACTAAACCATAGTTTGAATACATCTTCATATTTTTCTAGAAAAAGTGAAATGGCTATTTAGTAATTCCAACATTTTGAAAGAAATTTTTGTATTTAACTAAAATGAGCCCATTATGACATGGGGGGGCTCAAGAAATCTTTCACTGAAAATCTCATTTGGTTTCAGGATAAAAATGTCTTATAGGTTTTATAAAAATAAAAGAAAGGAAAGGTAAATAAAAGTCATTAGTAATCCCATTACTCCCTTGTCCAATACTACTGCCGTGTAAGGATAGATTTTCTATCTTCCTGATGTAGCTGCCACATGGATCAAGCACGTCTTGTGGGATAAGATCACAAAGGATATTTATTTTTGTCTCCTTCTGTCTCCTTTCATTTGTTCTGTGGACTAATTCTTCCTATAGTCCTAGTTCTTTTCCTGATGAAATTTAGGGCAAGTCCCAGAGTTATATAGTCACTCTCAGATAATGAAATCTTCTGTAAACAGTAATTAATGTTTTCAGTCCACTGTAATACTCAATATTTTAACCTCATTCAGAATACAAGTTATTCCCCTTGCTCGGCTTGTGCCTGCAGTAGGTGGCCAGGGCAGCAGGAGAGAGGGTGTTGTCCCCTCTTTACCTAATTAGTGTCTTTGCCCTTCTCTCTTTATCTTGTCATAGTGTCTGACCCTCATGGAGAGTGGAAAGAGGAAGAAAGAAGTTAGATATTTGATTAATGCCATTTAGTGTGAAATATGTTTTTGGGCAGGGAGGTGTTTAAAGCCAACTTTTACCTCAGAGGACACTGTCCTGGGTCGTTGGAGAGCAATCTGATGGATGTCTCTGCCTAAAGGGAACCTTGACTAGCTGTTCCCTGGCCCAGGTCATACATTAACTCTCTTGCCTTTTTTAAATTTTTGTTTCTCAGTGTTCTGCCTCCACATAAACTCTCTCAGTGTTGGGGTCCCTTTATCCCTTTTATAACACATCTCCATTTGCAATGGCCATATTTCAAATGCTTGATAGCCACATATCACTAGTGGTCAGTGTTTTGGGCAGCACAGCTTGCCTTGGCCAGAGGGCAAAGAGATAAGGTACCCCCGGGGAAGGGCTGTGGATTGAGAAAGGACAGATCAGACAAAAGCTGGAGGGGTGGGGGAGTTTGTGCTGGAGAGGTCATTGCCCCAAGCCATTCTGTGATCATTGTTTTACAGGGGAGGCAAAGCCCCATACTTCCACCAGAACACCTTGTGGCTTTTAACAAGCCTCTCCTGGTCTTCTCTGGCTAATGCTCAGTTACTGCTAGTTTGGGTCTGACCCAGTTAGACAGCTAGATCCAATCCAGTTAATATTTCCCAGCAGTAGATTTTGCCTTTGTTTAGAGATTTTGCATGCCCTACAGCATAAGCACAAAGACTATATCCACTTTAAGGTGTTCCCTGAAACAGTTTTAAGTCTTTAAGCTGCTGTGAAAAGGATAAAGGTTTGTTTCCCAAAAGTTCATGTGCTAGGAGCTTGGTCCCCAGTGTAATGGTGTTAGATGAAGAAATCTTTAAAAAGTGGGGCCTTATGGGCAGTGTTTGGATCATGGAGGCATCACACTCATGGATAGATTAATGCTGTCTTATGAGAATGAGTGAGTCCTTGCTATTGTGAGGAATTAGTTCCCATGGGAGTGAGACATTTTAAATGTAAGATGGTTGTCCAGAGGTCATTGTCTCTAGCATGCCTGCTAACCTTCCGTCAGCCATGTTGTGGCATAGCATACTGGGTGCATGTACATGCATGCCCAAAATCCCAAAAAGAAGGAAAAGTAAAGGAGACAGGATTGTAGCATAACCATGCCTCAATTGGAGTAGGTGATGGTGATGGTGGTGGTTTCTCTTTTTCCCTTTCTCGCTCTTCGGCCCCCAGAGAGCACATGCACTCTCCAGCAATTAAAAAAAGAATTTCAGCTGACCTAAAAATGTTTTTTTTTTTTTTGTCCCCATAATAAAACTCTTTTATCAGTTTGATAACTGTTCTTCCCAGGCAGGAGTAATTTTTCAGTTAGTTAACTTCCCTTGCCAATAATATTTAAAGTCTTAATACTAAAAATAAGATTCAAAACTTGAAAGTAATCTATTACAATTTTTAATCTTTCAAATGCTTTAACAATTTGAAAGAAATGACAAGCAGGATTATTCAGAGCTTATGCTATTAAGAGGATCTAATTGTATTTAACCATGTTCTTCTAGAGTTAATTTTACACATTGAATGAGCTGACTTGTTGATCAGAAGAGTTTATGCCTGATCCTCCAAACATTTTTATGCTGACTTTGGCAAAGATGTTTAAGGGTTTCCGAGGATATGTCACAAAGGACTTATATGTCGTAATAATTTTTGTATATCTTGAAAAATTGCACAGAAAGTTATTAAAGGAGTAATATATTCTCAGATATTTAAGACTTAGACAAATAAATTAGTATGCAGACTTTTGAATTCGTTTTATACATGAGCAGTCATCTCTTGGTAATGTGTATAATTATAGTTCTTAAATTTATATGCATGTATTATTATGTTGCACATAGAGCTATTCTATGTAAATAGGATAAATATCAAAATGTATTTAGCAATTATATGTTTCATAATCATATTATGTAGCAGAATATAAATATTTGTTAAATTTTGTTTGCATACACAATTTACTTGACAAAAACATATATTCTATGTATATTATAGACTATCTCCGAATTAGAATTTATGAGTTCAGTAAAACATTTTTGAGGTATGTAGAAATCATTCACTATCAATTTTAATTTTTGTTACTTATGCCCGATGTCGTAATTGAAATGCGTATGTTTTGAATTAACCCATCAGTTTAAATGAGTGAAAATATGAAAATGAGTAAAAACTTATAGGTGTGATGCTTTTCAGTGCTTTAAATATTTGGAGTTCATGAAAGCTGTCCCAAAAGAGGTGGTGAAGAATTGTGGCCAGTAGCTATGCTCTCTACTTAGTTCTATAAGTGACCTTAATGGCAAGTTCTCAAGCCACGCTATAGAGTTATTTGGCAAGGACACTAATATGTGACTTTTTCTTGCAGAGCTAATATTAAATGTTGCCTCAAAAAGCATTACAAGGGTCAGTCTATGGTTTGGTCATTAAGGTAGCTGGATCCTACATGGCCAACTGTGCAGTGCGAGTCCTGGACGCAGAGGCTTGAAAAACAGGCATATGTGTATGTGTCCAAAGTCCCACAAGGAGAAAGGGTAATGGGATTGTGGCATGACCTTCCCCTGTGGGAGGTGCCTTCTCACTTTCCTTCTTTCTCTCTCTGTCTCTCTCCAGTGAGCATACACAACCTCTGGCAAAAATCTAATAAAAAAGTATTACGAATACCTTAGAAGTAGATATTTTAAAATATAGAAAACTGTATTAAAATTGTTGGTATCCTTGAGAAAAAGGAAATACATATTTTCACATTAAAATATTCTTTTATGTTCAAAGCAAACATGCAGTAACAATGATGGGGAAGACACATTAGATCACCTAGGCCACAATTGAGTCAGAAGTTGCAGTTTGGGAAGTCTTATGCTCAACGTCTACAATATCAGTACACCAAAAATGCTTAATAAAATCATGTCTGGGAAAAGAATTAGTATTCCTTGTCCAGCAAAACCTAGATTAACATCTAGAGTCAATCACTGTGGACATTAAGTCATTGGTTTGGGGGTATAGAGGGAATATTATCTTTTAGAACATGAAGGAATTTAATTTGGCTTTAATTTTATGTCTTACTTATATTTACTCACATATATGGCGACACTGAGTAAAATATTTTAGTATCTAGAAGATGACTCCTGACCTTGTTAATAACAAAGACATCATTTGTTCTTTTCCCCCTCATGAATCCTGTGTTTGATATCTTCTCTACCAAATCTTTGATTAACTTGAAGGCCTTTGGTTATTAAACAAATACTATTGATTGCCTAAATCAAATACTACCCTAGTTCCTGAGGACATAGTTTTCTTCCTGAATCTAAAAAATATTTCCTCACTTCATAGTAATCAAAGATAAGCAAATTTCAAACTGAGCTTCTGGTTATTAAATAAAACCCAAGGCTATTATACTGGCTTGATATAACTCCAGGCAAAAGCAAAATATCTTGGTGATCTGCTTTACTTCTTCAGTTAAGTATCTTGAGTTTCTAAATTTAGGAAAGAGCCCCAGGGCCGTTCATTACTAACTCCAGACACCTAAGGGTATAGTGAATCCCTATGGGGCAATTGTCCCATAGCTTGAAACTGCTGATTTTAAACATTAAGCTATTCTGCCAAAACTTTATCTTGATCTATTCTCTATTCAAATTGGTTAATAATCTGCACTGAGTTACTGTATGCATTTGGCTATGCACTCATATGAATGAAATAAGACCAAGGCACCACAGCCATAAAAGTGCTCATGTTAATATCATTCTTAAATTTTCGTTTTTTCTATCGTAGTCTGGATTTTTAAATATAATTTCTATTTCTCAAAATATGTAATAAAATTCAGTCCACTTGAGGATTGTGTACATATTATTGTAGTAAGAGATACTCAAGGAACAAAGTGTGTAAGTGTGTGTGTGTGTGTATGCATGCACACACGTGTTTATTGTTATTTGGCAAAATTCTAGGTCTATGCTGTACACCTCCAAAATCAATATTGTTTTTGGCAAAATTCTAGGTCTATGCTGTACACCTCCAAAATCAGTATTGTTTGCTTAGTCCTCCTGATTGAGATTTTGTTACTGTCATATAAACTTGGTTACAGAATTTAAAAATGTTACATATAATGTAAGCATAATCACCTTTAAGAGAATATAGTCTATCTTCTCAAACATTTTTTCAAAATTGTATCTTTTTATTTATAGTTTTTCTATCTTTTTATTTAATATGTGCAATTATTTCAGGACTCTAATTCTGATGAACTATTCTCTATTATTTAAATAATGAGAATATCTTCTTGGTTTCAGCACTGTTTTGGAGTTAAGGCCATCGTTCCCATTGGCTCTAACCACTCAATGACTAAGCATTACCATAAAATGGGTAGTTTATAAGAAGAAGACATTTATTTCTCACAGTTCTGGAGATTGGGAAGTCCAAAATCAAGATGCCAGCTGATCTGATGTTGAGTGAAAGCTCACTTTCTGCTTCATAGACCACATCCTCTAGCTGTGTCTTCATACAGTGTGGGGTCTCTTTCTAGCCTCTTTTCAAAAGGGTACTAATCCTATTCATGACAGTAGAATTTAGTACCCAATCACTTCCCAAAGACCACACTTCCTAATACGATCATTTTGGGATTAGGATTTTAACATATGAGGGGTTACAATATTCAGACCTTAGCAGTGAGGGTATTAATTGTCTCATTCCTTTGAGATGTGCAGTTCCTGTAATAGAAGACTTGGAATTGAGGATTCCACATTGGCTTGACTGAAATTTTATAAAATATATCTGAAATATGATATACTTCCTACCTGACTGGCCCACTCTACCTTTCCTTCACATGTTTCATAGTTTTATATCTTGTCTGCTTCCCCCCATCTTCAGTTGTCATAGGCATTTCCTGCAAAAATTATCTTGCATATCTAATTCCATCTTGGCATTTGGTTTCCAGGTGAAAGAACTAACACACTATATGTATAGGGTCTTGAAAGACTGGATTTGAACACTTTGAGTAGAAATGGCATTCAAGCTGAGAGAAGCAATTTACAAAGAGAGTTGAAAGAAGGAATATTTGGTGACTCATATGCAAGACAAAATATGACAGGAGCATAATGAATAGGGAGAGGGTTTAAAAGAATAATGTAAGAAGAATAGTAGGCTGTGTTCTTATGTACAAGGGATAAAAATTAGACATTGGAATAAAGGGGAAGAATTAGATAGTTTTGCATAAAGAAGTGGCATAATCTGAGTTAAGATTTTGGAAAAATAATCTATAGCAAGATGGATTAGAGAGGTGACAGGGAAGATAATGAATTAGTCTCCTAATGCTTCCAGTCAAACAGGAAGCCAAGAAAGAAGCCTTGCCTTGTAAACTAATGGGCACAAGGTTGGCATATGGAATGATGATGGTGATAACACTCTTATATTTACACAGTGCTGTGGGATGTACAAAAAGCTTTATGTAGATTAGATTTTGCTGTCAAATACTTATTTATTTATTTATTTATTTTTAATTTATTTAATTTTTTTTTTTTGTATTTTTAGTCTACAGAGGAGACCCAAAAAGTTCATAGACTCAGATAATGTACTTTTATCTCTATATCGTGTTTGTGGCTAGGCCCTTTCTGTTTATGTCAAAATTTAAATCCATGAAAGATACAAAGGTACAGCTTTGGGCTAACTCATAGAGAATTTATGGGAGTAGCTGCAGTTAGTGATGAATCTTTTGTATTCATATCTAAGGGGAACCATGGAGTTGATGGGAATATTAATAAAGACAGATTAGAAGAAGAAGCACATCCTAAACTTCTGGTGAACCCTTTAGCTCAATGCTTAAGCAACAAGGAGAAGATTGGCAACAAGAGAAAAAAGCAAGAAATGTTCATTCAATGAAAATGCGCTGAACAACTACCTTTTACCAGTCTAAGGATGAAGAGAAAAGAAAAAAAATGCCTTTAATCAAAAACTTTATATTCTAGAGATGTTAAACAAATGGGCTTAAGGATTTTTAAGACTCATGAATGAAAAGGCTATTTAAATATATAAGTGCTTCTGACCACACATTTCTATTTGGTCACAGGAAGAATGATGTACTTACACAACACTACAAAATGCAGTTGCATCTCTCATTTTTGCTGTTATGCCAAATTCAATTTACAGACATAAAAACTACTGTTGCACTATTGGGTTCTTGATTGGAAAAACGTGAAAGCAATTTACCTTCACTAAGTTAATGTACAATTCCTGGTATGTACATTCTTACCAATGTTCATAGTTTTTTGGAGTTTACCGAAAATTATATCCATCTTCTGTGATACATATATATATATATATATATATATATATATATATATATATATCTTGCCTATGCATATTTTTGATGGCTTGAATACCTAGTCATCCTAAGGCAGATTATTTTTTAATTGAAAATAGACCTGGCTGCTGTATTCGAGAGAACTGTTCTTGAGCTTGTCTCTATGTTCTGTCTTCTGTCTTATCCAGACATACTGTCAGACAGACGATGACCACCAAAAGCATTTAAATCATCTTCATAATTGCATTTATTTATAAGGTGGTGTGGTGGTTAAGGGAGCTGGACTCCCACATGGCTGACCATGATTTAAGTCTTGGACCTGGGCTTGCTTTCTCACTTTCTCACCTTCTCTCTCTCTCTCTCCTCTCTCCCTCTCTGGTCAAATTAAAATAGCTTAATTAATTAAGTTAAACTAAAAAAAAATTCTTTAAAAGAAATAAAAAAGGATCATTGAGGCATTCTATCTTTTCTTTTTTTTTTTTTTTGAGAGGTTTTTGCTATAGGGCGCGTGCGCTCGCCAGACAGACAGAGAGAGACAGAGAGATAGAAAGCAAGAAATCACCCCCCAGGGGGGATGGCCACGCCGCAATCCCTTCTCCTCCATTCTCCTCCTGGGATCTTGGGCACGCGCGCACACGCGCCTGGCGTGAGTTTAAGCCACCGGGTCCGGGACTCGAACCGCAGTCGACTACGTGGGAGTCCAGCGACATAGCCATTACGCTAACTGCTGGTCCCAGAGGCATTCTATCTTTTTAAATTCTTTTATCTATGTTTTTTAAACAAATACAGTTTTGGCCAAAACAGGTGGCGTGGTGGTTAAGGTGTTGAACTTCCACATGGCTGGCCACAGTTCTAGTCCTAGACTAGTGCTTGAAAATTATGCTGGGTGTGTGTGTGCATGCCCAGAATCCTAAGTGGAGACTGGAGAAGAAGGAATTGCAGTGTGGCCATCCCCCCCTCCCCAGGAGTGATTTCTCACTTCCTTCTCTCTGTGTCTCTCTGTCTCTCTGCTGAGCTCACATATCTATGGCAAAAACTTCAAAACAACCAACCAAACAAAAAACAAGCACAGTTTTTGGTACATTCTTTACATTCCCATAACTAAAACATAAGAAAATATATTTTTTGCAATTACTGGATGTTTCAATTTTTCATGTTTATCCTTCCAGAGATAAAAAGGTGTATATTTCTGTAACACACACACACACACACACACACACACACGAGGGCTATGCATACAGTCTTATTCTACCGTAAAGCTGAGATAGCATTCAGCATTTTCTGTAAGTTAAAATAAATCTCTCTCTCACACACAATCTATGTACCAGCCTGAAATTATGGCTTCAAATAGTAAAATGCCATAAAAACCTTAATTGCAGGGGCATTAATGGGAACTTCTATAATACTGGGAAACTGCCCACTGAATAATGTCTCTCCAGAGAGACTTACTGACTACACACCTGCGTCAGTAAATGAAAGCACAACCCGAGCTTCGTTCCACCCTCTCACTTAAAACTGTGTGGAGCTCTTGCTCTTCTCTCTGCTGTATCTCTCACATGAGTGACACGAATATCCATGAAATAATAAAGCATGTTCAAATAGTCAGCTTGGCAGTGTTTTTGCTGATGTATTAATTCATTTCTTTTCACATGCTATATCACCACGATGTCTAACCAGATTTTATGAGAGGGCTCAGTGAAGTGAAAATCAAACCAATGAATCGTTTAATATGAACTAATGAAAACAAGATATAATAAGCTTTAGTAACTGTTTTGGAGCTTTAATTGTCAAGTAGATGTAAATTCTGAGCTCTACTAAGTAAAGGAAAGAAGTATAATGAAGAAGTTGGGATTACTTTGAAATAATTGGTTTAATTAAATAGTTATGTAAACAATGATGTCCTGGATGAAGCCTCTGGAATAGGATGGGAGAAGTGATTTCTCCAAGGTAGATGCATTTCAAAGGGCAAAAGTGTACACCAGTATGATTGTTTTCCTCTGCTTCAGTGCGAGAGAAATCATTATTAGTGTGTCAAAATATTCAGAGCTCACTTTGTTTAAAGAAATTCATAAGGCAGTCACAATATTTTAAAATAAACAGCTAGCAAAATATTTCTAAACTTCGGCTATTTGTTTATGAGACTAGTGTGACAAATTGATGGGTAGCTATAGAATGAACTATTAGGTTATTGGAAAAGTCACATTATTTTTTCTATGTTTTTTGATGCAAAAATTCCAACATGATTTTTCTGACAGCCTATCTTATAATGTACAAAAGGACTCTATAAAGAAGACAGCTATAAATACAGTGCAGGTCACAGGATGTTTTGGGAAGTTAAAAAATATTTTTATTGTATGAAAACAGGCAATGACTATAATAATTTATTCAGGATAAAATGACCAATGGATATTAAAACCATCCTGGAAAATGTTTTTAGGGAATAGAATATTGATTGTTGGGATGTCAAAGTATTCAGCAGATAACTAAATGCAAAGAAAAAAACTATAATTTTATTTAAGGTTAGAGCGTTAGATAATTCATCAAATTTAGCATCATCATTAATAATGCTTCTTGATACGGTGCAGTAGGGAGTATAAAATATCCCTTCCATAATTTTTATGGTAAAATATTTAAACTGAATTTAATCATGAGGAAATAAGCAGACAAATTCAGAATGTAGGACATTTTACAAGACAACTGACCTGGGCAAAGCACAATGCCATTTAAAACAAAACAATATATTTTTTAAAATGCAAAATATAAAGTAGCTATTGTAATTTAAAAGAGACTAAAGAAATAAAGCAGAAGCAGCAAAGATTGGTGCTAGGAGAGGGGAAAGAAAGAGAGAAAAGGGGATATAAATAATTAAAAAATAAAATGTATATTATGGATAGTATTGCACTGTTAATGTTCTTAGTATAATAATCTAGGTGGTTGTCTTATTCTTAGGCTATGTCCTGCTAAAATACAACATAAGTATCATGTCTGCCAGGTAGTTCACAGAAAAAAAATGGAGGAAGAGAGAAAGCAAATGTGGCAAAATGTTTACATTGTAATGAAGAGTAAAGGCAGTCATTGTTTTAGTCTTTTAAATTTTTTGCATATTGGGGCTAGCAGGTGGTATGGTGGTTAAAGTGCTAGACTCTCACATGGCCAACCACAGTTCAAGTCTCAGACCTGGTGGCTTGCTTTCTCACGTATTCTCTCTCTGTCTCTATGGTGTGCACGTGCCCTATAGTAAATTTTTAAAATATGATTATAAATGAAATGAATAAATAAATGATTCCTTAAAATTTTTGTGTATATTTTAACACCTTTAAAATAAAAATCAGGAAAAATTAAGATTATATACACTTTTTAAAATCAGAGATAATTATATTTAGGGCTTGCTTAACATACAATACGTTTGGGACCAGCAGATGAAGTAATGGTTAAGTTGCTGGACTTCCATGTAGCCAACTGCAGTTCAAGTCCTAGATCCAGCAACTTAAAACTCACCCTGGGCATGTGTGTGTGTGTGCCCAAGATCCCAAGAGAAGAATAGAAGAGACAGGACTGAGGCATGGCCATCCACCCTGGGAGGTGATTTCTCACTTTCTGTCTCTCCAGCAAGTACATGTACTCTATAGCAAAAATCTCTCTTTTTTAAAAAAATTAGATCTTTGTATAACCAGAAGTATTAAATTCAGAGATTTTGAACAGTTATGGACAGATAAGCTAGGTAATTCAAAGTGATAACTTTTTTTGAGAAGTCACAACACAAATTTTTCATGAAATAAGACACTCAAGGATGTCAATTGCTTTTTATTGAATATTACTACTAGAAATTATATTTAGCTTCTTAAATATACATGAATAAATTTCAGAAGGATTTGTTAATACAACTCTAATTTGGATCAAGAAAATTTTATCTGGACACATATTAAAGAATGCTGAAGTACAGCATTATTGCTATTTTAGGTTTTTGCCATAGGCATGTGGGCTTGCCGGAAAGACACAGAGAGAGAGAGAAATCATCCCCCAGTGGGACAGCCATACCACAAGCCACTCTTCTCTCAGGATTTTGGGCAAGCTCACACATGTGCCCAACTTGAGTCTCAAGCTGCCAAGTACATAACTTGAACTGTGGCTTGGCCATGTGGGAGTTCAGTTCTTAATCACTACACCAGAAGTTCTTGAGACTCAGAACTACTGGCCCCATATTATTATTATTACAAACCACTATTTTTAAATCTTTATTTTGGGTAGATCTGTAAGATCCAATTAGACTTGAAATAGAAATGAAAGCTATAATTTTTGAAATGAAAATATTATCAGTAGAACATGACAAACAATAGTATTTTGTTGTGGCAGCCTGAGTAGACTAGTATAGGAGAAAAAAGAAAATTATAAAAACCTGCCCTCTGGATCCTTTATTTTTATTTATTTATTTGTTTGTTTGTTTGTTTATTTATTTATTTAGGAGAGGTTTTTGCTATAGGGCGTGTGCACTCACCAGAAAGACAGAAAGACATGAGACAGAGAGACAGAAGGCAAGAAATCACTCCCCAGGGGGGATGGCCATGCCATAATCCCTTCTCCTCCATTCTCCACTCTGGATCTTGGGCACACATGCACACGTGCCTGGTGTGAGTTTGAGCCACTGAGTTCGGGACTCGAACTGTGGTCAACTACATGGGAGTCCAGTGATGTAGTTATTATGCCACCTGCTGGTCCCCAGCCCTCTGGATCCTTGATGGACTACCTTACCTACTTGAGAATTACAGGCCAAAGGTAGTCATCACTCACCAAACAAACTCTTAGCAAAGGCTAATCTTCCACTTATGTGCTAAATGCGTCCTTTCTATTACTCCACTTTAGCATTATCAATTCACCCCTTTCTACCAGATATTTACCCTCAATATTCATTCAGAATCTGACCACTCATCCCCTCCCCCACTGCTCATATCCTGGTTCTCACACAATCATCTCTTACTTGGGCATGTTACTGTTGCTTCCTAGCTGGGTCCCTTTCAACTCTTCTTGCACTTTTCCAACCCTTTTCCATGATTCTATTAGATCATGTTGCAGATCATGTTGTTTATCTGTAAACATCTCACCATGACTTTTGATCAATTCTCAGTTAAAATGACAGTTCTTACCATGGTCTACAAGGCAGATGTCTGAGCCTCTGTTAGCTACCTGACCCAATATCCTACTCTCTTCTTACTCATTCTGTCAGTCACTCTGGCCCACTTTGTTACTTTTTGAATATACCAAGGACACTTTTGTTTGAGGACATTGGCAATTCCTATTTTCTCTGCATAAAACATTCTTCCCCAAGATATCCTAAGAGTTCATTCTCCCATTTTTTCTGATTATTTAAATGCCAACTTCCTTCCTGAGATCTCTCTTGAAGATCGTTGCTACAAGTAGAACTGTATCTTCCCCCCAAAAAACGTCAAAGTCCTAATCCCCAATAACTCAGAAAGTGATCTTACTTGGAAATAGAAGCACTACAGTTGTAGTTAGTTAAGATGAGTCTATACAGGAAGGAGTAGGGTGGCCTCATAAGATAACCATATGAAGAAAGAGGTATGCAGAGAACCCCATGGGAGAGTAAATGCAGAACTGGAGTTGTGCTGCTATAAGCCAAAGAACGCCAACAATTGCTGGCAAACCTCCCAAAGGAAGATGCAACAAGAGACTCCTTACAGGTTTTGGAGGGAGCATGGCCCTGATGGCACCTTATATTCTCTGTTCTTTAATAACTAAATACTGCAGAATGGGTAATTCATTGAGAATAAAGGTTTATTTAGCTCATGATTTGGAGGGTCTAAGGAGCCACATTTGGTGAGGGTTTTCTTGGTGGGGCCTCTCTACAGAATCCTCTACAGAATGGCACAGGCCATCACACGGGAAAAGAGAGTGAGCATGTATCTGTGAGTCTATGTCCCTGTCTCTGCTCCAATCCCACTTTCTTTCCTTATAAAGTCAGCAAGATTAAATCATGGGCCCCCATTCCGATGACCTCACCTAATCCTATTCACCTCCCAAGGCAACGCCTCTCTATTCCATAGTTGGATTAACTTTCTATCATCTTAGTACTCTTAAAATGGACTGCCAGATTTCAACAAATGAATCTGGGGACACATTCAACTATAACACCTTGATTTCAGACTCTGGCCTTCAGAACTGTGAGACAATTTCTGATTTTAAAGCCATCTGGTTTGTGACACTCAGTTAGTGAAGATCTAGGAATTGAATCCAGTTGCTCCCCCTGAAGTGGCGATGTATGAGATTCCCCATCCTAACCTACTTTTTCTCCTTAGCGCTCAACATCATCTAACCTACCATATTTTACTTGTCTATTTTGAGTATTTTTGTGTTACTACTCCCAAAGCCACCTCAAGTGCCAGCAATATAAGAAGTGAAGATATTTTTGTTGTATTCATTACTCATGCCTCAGTATAGAAACAATCCTTGATGTATTACAGGTCTTCAAAACATATTTGTTGACTGAAAGAATGAAGATACAAATACATGAAGGAAAAAGCCCAGTAATTGGTTCTATCTCCAATGGAAGAGTAGGGGTTCTTTCAAAATGACATGAGTGTTTTGGAAAATTGTTCCACTTACTGTATAAGATACTGTAAGTGGAGAGAAGTATTCCCTTTTACAAAATACTACACAGCAATTAAACATAATTTTTTGAAGAGTTTAAATGCTATGAGAAATTCTTACCATTTTATAAGAAAGGTGGTTTATAAAACAGCTTCTACAATATAACCATAACTATGTAGACAGTTTCGAATAAAGAATAAACTAGAAGAAAATATTATAAATTCTAATGAGAGTGTTTTTACTTGATGACACTATGTATGATAATACAAAATAATAATTTTGCCTTTTGAAGCTGAAAATAGTTTATTCTGGAATAAAGAAAAAGCATTTTTCACATAATAAAGGTATAGACTATATTACTTAACGATGTTTATGTTCCATTTATAATTAATTTGAGAATGATTGGGATTTAATATAAGAAACATACCCTAATAGAGTCAAGTACTTGAAGATGTTTTGCCTCATAATCTCTTTCTCATTGTAGTTAAGAACTTGTATTTATTTGTTTAAAATGCTTAAGGTATACAATGTGATGTTTGATATATGTTATACATTGTGAACTAACTACCACCATCAAGCTAAATAACATATCCATGACCTCACATAGTTACCCTTTTTTGTGAGAATACTCAGGAAAAAAAAAAAAAAAAAAAAAAAAACCTCTCAGAAAATCTCAAGCATTTAATATGTATTGCTAACTTTTTAAAAACTCTTTTTATTGCTAGAGGGTGCATATGCTTGCCAGGAAAAGACAGAAAGCACTCCTCAGTGGGGCATGGTCACACTGCAATCCTTTTCCATCCATTTCTCCTTCCCATCAAGATTTTTTTTTTTTTTTTTTTTTTTGGAGAGGTTTTTGCTATAGGGCGCGTGCGCTCGCCAGACAGACAGAGAGAGAGACATAGAGACAGAAAGCGAGAAATCACCCCCCAGGGGGAATGGTCACGCCGCAATCCCTTCTCCTCCATTCTCCTCTCGGGATCTTGGGCACGCACGCACACGCGCCCGGCGTGAGTTGTAAGCCACCGGGTCCGAGATGCGAACCGCGGTCGACTACGTGGGAGTCCAGCGACATAGCCATTACGCTAACTGCTGGTTCCCCTTCCCATCAAGATTTTGAGCATGCATACATACATGCATGGTATGTTTTTTAAGCAGCAGGGCTGGGAATCAAACCATGGTTAGCCAAGTGGGATCTGACTCCCAATGCACAGTGCTTTACCACTGTGCCATGGGCCATCCCATTACTACTTATTAATATTTGTCACCATATTGTATAGTAGTCCCTTTTGACCAACATCTTCCCCACTTCCCATCTCCTGTTAACCCCTATCTACTGTCTGTTTCTCTGAGTTCACCTAGATTCCATGCATAAGTGAGATTGTTTTATTATCTTTCTGCATTTGGCTTACTTCACTTAGCAGAATGTCCTCCAGGTTTATCCATGTGGTCACAAATGGCAAGATTTCCTCCTTTTATTATTATTGTTATTTATTTTATTTTGTCAGAGGATGAGTTTGCTGTGAGAGAGAGAGAGAAGGAGAAAGCACTCCTCAGTGAGGTGTGGTCATACCAGAACTCCGTCTCCTCCATTTCTCCACCTGGTCAAGGTTTAGGGCATGCACACATACATTCTGGCATTTTTCTCTATCTACTGGGATTGATATTCAAACCATGCAATTGGCCGTGTAGGATCTGGTTTCCCCAACTACCAGGTCACAGGGATGGCCTTCCTTCTCTTTTAAGTCTGAAAAATATTTTTTAAAGAATTATATTTTAAATTTTATTTATTATTTAATTTGATGAGAGGGAGAGAGAGAAAGCAAGCTGCCATATTCAGGACTAGAACCACAGTCAGCTACATGGAAGTCCAGTGTCTTAACTACCACACTCTCTGAATGTCCCAAGGCTGAATAGTATTGTACTGTATACAAATACCACATTTTCTTTATCCATCTATGTATTGATGGATATTTAGGTTGTTTCTACACCTTAGGTATTATGAATAATGTTGCAGTGAACATGGGAATGCAGATACCTCTTTCAGTTACTAATCTCAGTTCCTTTAGATATAAACCTAGTAGTGGGATTGCTGGATTATATGGTGGTTCTATGTTTAACTTTTAGAGAAATCTCCATACTGCCCCCCCCCCATATTGGTTATACGAATTTACTTGCCCACCAATGGTGTATAAGGGTTTCCTTTTCTGCACATCCTCACCAACACATATTGTCTTTCATCTTCAGTAAGTAAAAAAAAAAAACACAAGCTTCCCTTGGCCTGTATTCCTGCTTCAGAAGCTGATGACATTGGAAGTCCCTTGTTAAATTAGAGAATCATAACTGATTCAAGAACCTCAAACTTCTCATCACAATCCATGCTAACAAAACAAACATGTAAAATTTTGCCTTTATCCTCTTGTTAATTTAAAGTAAAATCTTATATATGTGAATCTAGTTAGCAAAACTTAAATACACTCAGACCCCCAACTGCAGGGGGGATTGGGAAGTATAATTTTGAATTTTACTGTTTCTTCAGTTTTACAAGGTAGTAGGTTATTACCCATTAGATGAAGATATTATGACATATGGCAGGCTGTTTACTGTAATTCTGTTTCTAACATATATTTAAGAGGAGCAGGATAGCCAACATGTGGAGAATGGTGAAATAGAAAATAAGATGTGTTTAAGTATTATCCAAAAAGTTAAAACAAACTTTTGTCAGTCTTTTGGTTAATGAAAGAGGAAGAATGTTTTTTCTATAGTCAACACGGCTAAAGAAGTTCAAATTACTATCAGGGAATATACAGGGGTAGAATTTGATTCAACTGGAGAACAAGTTCTTCTTGGCTACTCTAACTGGTTATGGCCAACTTCCCAGACTTTCAATTTTGCTATAAGCAAAGTATTCTTTTCTCTCTTCATGAAGATGGAATTAAGCCACTCAAAACTGAACACATTTGGTTAGGCAGGGACTTAATCCAATCATCAGATAGCTTTCTGAAAAAAGAGCTTTTAGGCTGTAGTACAGGGGAGGAAAACCTTTAGATTAAAAGGAATCAGGCCTATGGTAACATGATTTGGACCTGCATAACAAACAGGGGAGAAAATCAGAATGATTGCTGCAGATAGGGTAGATTAGTCTTAAAGTACTCTGCCCATTGAAATACCTAAAATCCTTTGTAATTTATGATAAGGGCATAAAACAGAAGTAATTATATTCTTCTTTACTGCTACTTCATTCATCCTCAAGATTCTTTCATCTTGAGAATGTAACTACTTAGTAAACAGCAAGACATCAGTTTGAAGAGTCCCTATAAGAGCAACATAAATTCTAATAAAATGGAAGTTAGAGGAACAACTAATGGATAGAAGAATGATGAAATCATTGATGCCTTATAAAAAGCTTATGAGGATAATGCGTCAAAGAATCAGCAATTTACAACTAGATAACTCATCTTAACACGGGACAAGACAATGTTGAATATGATGGCCACAGTGGCAGACCATCCATGTCAATTTGAGAGGAAAAATTAATCTCATTTATGCCCTAATTAAAGAGGACCAACAGTTAACAGCAAAACAATAGCCAATACTATAAACATCTAAATTGGTTCAGCTTATGCAATTCTAACCAAAAAATTAAGTTGAGAAAACTTTCTGATCAATGGGTGTCAAAATTGTTGTGCCTAAATCATCTACAGACAAGAGCAGAGCTTTTGATAGAAATTTTAAGCAAGTGAGATCAAGATTCTAAAGCATTTCTTCAAAGAATCATAATAAGAGATGTTACATGGCTTTACCAGTATAAATTAAAAAAAAAAAAAAAAAAAAAAAAAAAAAAAAAAAAAAAAAAAAAAAAAAAAGATCAAAGCAATGGCAACCAAAGGTGAAAGTGGTTTAATCAAAGCACAAGCAGACAGGTCAAGAGTGAAGATCATGGCAACCGTGTTTTGGATGCTCAAGGCATTTTACTTATGGACTTTCTGGAGGACCAAAGAATGGTAACATATGCTCATTGTGATAATGTTTTGAGAAAGTTAGGCAAAGCTGTAGTAGAAAAACACCCAGGAACGTTTTGTGAGAGAGTCTAAATCACCACAATGCTTCTGCTCATTCCTCTTATCAAACAAGGGCAATTTTGTGAGTTTCAAAGAGAAATCATTAGGCATCCACCTTATAGTCCTGATATTGCTACTTATTTTTTTCCTACTCTTAAAAATCTTGAAAGGGCCCCCAATTTTCTTCAGTTAATAATGTAAAATCACTACATTGATATAGTTAAATTTAGAAGTCACCAACTCGGGGCCAGCAGATGGTGTGATGGTTATGTTGCTGGACTCCCATATGGCTGTCCAAGGTTAGAGTCCCAAACACAGCCCCTTGAAAATCACACTGGACATGTATGTGCATGCCCAAGATCCCAAGAGGGGAACGGAGGAAAAGGGACTGTAGTGTGGACATCCCCCCTGCTGAGTTATTTCTCCCCTCCCTGCGAGGAGACCCTCACCCTCTTCCTGGGTCTGGTCATGCTGCAATCCTTTTCCATCCAATTCTCCATCCCATCAGGATTCTGGGCACTCACATATCCAAACAGTGTGGTTTACAAGGCATCAGGGTTGGGTCTTGAACCCTGGCCTGCCATGTGGGATCTGGCTTCCTCCACAGAGTGCTAAACCATTCAGGGGGAATTTGAGAACACCTGGCAATCTGGGGGTTGTCACCCCTACGTGGCGATGCTGCTGGAATCTAGAGAGTAGGATACAGAAATTCTGCTAAGCATCTTACTTTGGCACCCTTGCCACAAAGAATTTTCTGATCCTTGATGCCAGAAGTGCTAAAGTTCAGAAATGCTGATGGGAAGTGAATGTTTGAGACCTCACAGAAACCTTTCGAGATAGATTCTTCTATCACTTCCTTCTTCCAGATGAGAGAAGTAGGGCACATGGATTTTGAATAGTAATTTTCAGTAAGGGGTAGAGCTTAGATGTGGATGGAGCAGCATGGCTTTTGCACATGTGTTATTAATCACTATGTTACATTATTGTTGTGAAGTTCCTGTATAAATCTGTGACCAGTCCCCATGTATTACTTAAATATACCCTTCCCCACCAAGACAGTATGCTTAATCTAGAATATCTACTCTTTTTAACTATGCGTAGAGCAAAACATAGTAAGTTAGAGCTGTTTTCTGGTGCCCAAGAGCAATAAGGCAACTTTTATTTATGAGCTTTTATTTTCTAGCATATTAATTTACTTTTAAATCTTACTGGCTTTTCTTCTGCAAGTTTGGGCTGCCCTAATGAGAGAATTTCCACTTGAGTAAGTCTTTGCTCGAGTATAGAAAACTTACAAGTGTACATATTACAGACTTTGTCAGCTTTACCTGTTCTCTAAAGGAAAACATTTCAGTCATAGAAGTTCAATTGATAACAATGAGGAAACGTCATTGCAGCTCTGGGTTTCCGTAAGTACCACTTGGGCTGCTAGTGAATCACACTCTGGAGAAAAATTTGCTATTTTACCTGTACTAAGTACTTAGTGCTTTTAGCAGATACACTGTGCACTCATTCCAGATTAATTTAAAGTAATGATCACAGTGCACTCAATCCCTTTCTCCATATGACAGAGTGGGAGCTATGTCTCTTTCCCCCAGAATGTTTTATTTCCCTATGTTATTATCACATTTTTTGATGAACATCTGTATTATATGCATAAAATAATATATTAGATGTCTTCAGTTCTTCATTTAAAAAATATACATACATATATGTGTGTGTGTGTGTGTATATATATATATATATATATATATATATTTGTACACCAGAGGGTGTGCACATACTGGAGAGAGAGAGAGAGAGAGAGAGAGAGAGAGAGAGAGAGAGAGAGAGAGAGAGAGAAAGCACCCCTTCCCATGGGGAATGGTCACACCTCCATTCCTTTTCTTCTATTTCTCCCTTCTTTCAGAATTTTGGGCACACATGAGTGCATGCTCAACATCTTTTAAAGCTGCTAGATTCAGGGCTTGAACTGCTCAAACCAGCCACTGGCTGGTCCCTTTGCTTAAATATTATAGGATAGGCCCTCTCCATATTTTATCTTGCATGCATTTTAAAATTTTGCTCAAAGTGAACATAGTTACATAGTCATGCTTCATTTAATCATGGGGATATGTCAGGAGATTTTGCTATTGTATGAACATCATGGAGAGCACTTGTACAAAGCTAGATCACATAGCCAGCCATGCACCTACGCTGCAGGGTACGTCCTATCTGCTCGTCATATATGTTGTGGTTGGTCATTGAATAGTCGTTGTGCAGTGCATAACTCTATTTATTCTGGTATGTGTTCTCTGTTCTCTTTTCCTTCCTTTCCCTTTTTACCTCAATTATTGTTATTTGTCTTATGTTATTATTTTCATTGCCAGGGGTGCATGCACTCATCAGAGAGACAGAGAGAGAGAGAGAGAGAGAGAGAGAGAGAGAAAAAGAACTCCTCATGCCACATGTCACACCACAGTCCTTTTGTACAGACATGTGGGTGTTTTTCAAGCTCCCTCCCATCTCTCCCTTCTGTGCAAAAAAAAAAAAAAAAATTTCTTCTTAGTCTCAATAATCATTCTTAGTCTCAATCCAATAATCATTCTTGGTCTCAATCCTCACCTCTCTAAATTTACACTCAACCATGTAGCTATCTACCTCCATTTCACTAAATTTTTTTCTTCAACCTCTTCATTTCTCTTTTTTTTAAAGTCTTTCCATAGGCTATGTGCACTCACCAGAGAAAGACAGAGAGAGACAGTGAGAGGGAAAGTGAGAAATAATTCCTCAAAGGGAGATAGGCATGCCCCAATCCCTTCTCCACTATTCTCCCTCTGGGATTTGGGCATGCATGCACACGTGCCCAGAATGATTTTCAAGCTGCTAGGACCAGGATTCAAAGCATGGTTGGTCTCATGGGAGTCCAGCGCCTCAACTACTACACCACCTACAGGCCCCACAAGTGATATTTTTAAAACAGTAATATTACCCTCTTCTAAATTCCCAGATCCTTAAGTGAGCTTCACATTTTGAAGCCTTTACCACTCTATTTTGCTCTTGTTGGTTTCATCGTCTGTCTCAAACACACAATTCTTCAAGGCAGAGGTTATGTTTTGAAAATTTTATCACTAGTTCTAATTTGGTACCTACAATGTTATTGGGGAACAATAAATGTTTAATGAACAAACCACTTTTTAATTTATTTTTCTTCTAGAAAGAAGTTTCATTTTTTAGAAGTAATAGTAAGTTCAAATAGTTGAAGAAATCAACAAAGTATCAACAAAAATGATTTTTTTGGGAGAGTTTTTTTTTTTTTTTTTTTTTTTTTTTTTTTTTTTTTTTTTTCTATAGGGCGTGTGTGTTTGTCAGAAAGACAGAGAGAGACAGAGACAGAAAGTGAGAAATCACCCCCCAGGGGGGATGGCCACACCGCAATCCCTTCTTCTCCACTCTCCTCTTGGGATCTTGGACACGCATGCACGTGCCCAGCATGAGTTTAAGCCACTGGGTCTGGGACTCGAACTATGGTTGACTACATGAGAGTCCAGTGACATAGTCATTTCACTAACTGCTGATCCCACGTATATGATTTATTATAAGGTATTGGCTTATGTGATTATAGAGGCTAAGAAGTTCCATGATCTACCACTTTTCAAGCTGGACACCCGGAAAAGTAGTTCAAAGGCTGGAAGCCATAGGAATGATAGCATATATTCCACCCAGTATCTGAATTTCTGATAGTAAAGCGCAGTGAGGGTAGGAGAAGATCAATGTTCCACCTAAAGTCAAAGATAGAGCTAATCCAATTTCTTCTGCCTTTTTGTTTAGTTAGGCTGTAAAGGGGCTGGATGATACCCACTCACACTGGGGAGAGCCTCCTGCTGTACTTAGTCCAGGGGATGTCTAACACCCTCATAGCACCATCCAGAAATAATGTCTAATGAGATATGCTGTATCCCATGGGCCAGTCAACTTGACATAAAATTAACCATCACAAACTAGCTCCTTGTCAACCTGGCACCCATACACATCACCTTAAACCATATTTAGTCTCCAAATAGAGACAATAATATGGTCATAATTTTTGGTCATAACATGGTCATAACAACTGTCCTGTGTACAACTGAACATGCACTAATGCCTTCCCTGTAAGAGGATGTAAAGTCCTTGAGGGAAGGTTACTTTTCTCCTCTATATCTTATAATTTGTATTATAATGTAAAATTAACTAAACCAATAATATAAAGTCATGTAACATTTTATGTTACATGATAAGAGAACAAGAGAAAAAACCAAAGATGTGTGTGTATACATCTCCTACAATTAACCGTATTAAAGTCTCCTTTCAGATCTATTACTATTTGCTTTATATAGTTTGGTGCCCCAATGCTGGGTGCAAATATATTTACAGCTGTTATATCCTCTTGATAAATTTATCCCTTTATCATTTGATAGTGACTTAAATTTTCATTTGTTTGATAAGGATAACTAACCCCACTCTTTTTTTGGTTTCCATTTGTGTGTAATATCTTTCCTTAACTCTTTACTTTCAGTCCATGTGTATCCTTAAAGGTGAGTTGAGTTTGTTGAAGGCTGTATATAGATAGTTGGGTCTTATTTTATCCATTCAGCTACTCTGTGTCTTTTGAATGGAGAATTTAATCCATTTATATTTGACATAATTACTGATGGGCATACACTTGATATTGCCATGTTGAGAAGTGTGGAAGAAAAGAAAGAAACAGCCAGGTAAGTTTGAGGCAGCTGAATAAGTCTCAAAGAGTCATTAGATCTTCATGCAAATCAACACCGGGTGGAAGAAACAATGGGTGGACACATCTACACTATACTGTAGTATAGGGAAGGCTTGTATTTGTTTTTGTTTTTGTTTTGTCAGAGTTATTGTAGTGTCTTCATTAACAGTTAGCAATCAGGGGTATCTTGGGTCTTCCAGGAACAGGTCAGCCTTAGTACTCCTGTCTACTCATTCACTGGCTGTGATCAGCAGTGGAGGCATGTCCTCAGCTCAGATGAGGTGATGGATTTCCAAATTCAGTCGGGGGCCCTTTGTTAATTCCACTCCCTGAAGCAGGATATCTGTAAGGAACATTGTCATGGCCCCCCAATGATGCTCCACAAATGACAGAAAAACTGATACAGAATTCAACCTTGAAGGAAAAAAAAATGCAAATATCTTACAAGAATAGAAAAACTTCAATCACCTAGTGAATTGGTTAAGTTAGACTAGGCTATAAAAATAAATCAATCCTAACATGTAAAGCCTTAACACCATAGAAGCTTTTGTTGCTCACATTGTAGCAGTGAAACTTAGAGGTGGGGGTGAGGAAGTTATTTTTCTCTGCTTCACACAACAGTGAGAGCTATAAGTAGCAGTACTTCTGTCTTTGCTAAGTGGTTTCCAAGTTTGCCCTGAGACAGGGGTTGTTCCATCTCAGTTAGCTGAAAGGGGAAAGACAGAGTGCTGTGAATGGAAGGTTTTTATGTTCAAGGCCTTGAACTGGCATACATTTGCTCTACCTATTTTTCCTTGACTGACATTAGTCATGTGACTCAGTCCAACTGCAGAGTAGCCTAGGAAATCTCTGGAGTCTTCAAGAAGTTCATGGAAACCTATATTGTAAAAAAACTAAGCATAGATTTCTAATTTTTTTGTACCAAAATAAACTCATATTTTAATTCAATTTTTCCACAAACTGTTTGAAGTCCCCTCATATGCTTGAGCCATATGCCAAAGAAAAGAAGAGAAGAGGTCCTAGTTTACAGCTGGCCATCCTAACATACCTAGAAATGATCAAATAATTGTGATATCAAAAAACAATGATCAAATGTTTATAACATCAAGTAAAAAGAACTCCAAATAATGACTAAAAAAAATCTTAGTTTTTATCCAACTGTTTGACATTTTGCAAGTACAGAAAATAGTCTTTAACTAATGCTTTCAGACTTAAAGATACCTATAACATATGAATACATATACTATAAAGTAAATAAGATAAACACATTAAGTGTATATTGAGAGGATTATTATAATTCCATGTTTCATAACAATAATTTTCCCTCAGGTTTTACAAATAGAAAAATGCAATTAAGTACTCTAGAAATAGAATTACAGATGGTCTACATGAAAATGTATGTAGGTGGATAAATCCGACATGTTGAATCAGTTCTAAAAATAAATTCTTTTTTGGTTTTGTTTTAAGAACATATTTCAGGCTCATCTTTTTTCAGATTATCTGTATTTTCAGTATGCATTTGTAGGCTTGCAATAAAAAGTCCTTTAGAGGACTAACGGGTACAAACTTTATTTATAGTAGCAAAATGAGAAAAGAAATTAATTAGGAATAAATAAAGACTAATTATCAATAATTTGGATCTTTGTAGGAAAAATAATATTAATTCACATGAGGACAAGACTGGAAGTTCACAATGTGTCTTGTTACCTACTTCCTCGTTCTTGCCCTATCCTTGCTTAACTGTGTAGAAGAAATATTTGACAGTCCTTCTTTCTCCCAGAGAGCACTGAAATTCAGTCTGAAATAAAAATCTAACAATGATTAGAGTGGCCCTATTGTCAAGTGGACCTTGACTGAAATGCTAACTGCTATTAGTTATCTGTATGATCTTGGGAAGTTTGCAAGTTCCTTAAATTCTAAACTTTGGTTTCTTTTTCTGGGGAATGAGAATGACAGTGTCTTCTTGTACAGTGGCTGTAAGGAATAAATTAGGTATCTTTACATGGTGATTATCACAAATGTGACATATGGTTACTGTTCAATTGTGTTACAAATTATTACTATTATTATTACTATTATTATTTGGCAGAGGAGATAAAACCTTATATTCTACTATTATAGTTAACGGTGTCCAGAAAACAGTTCACTATTTAGGTTGGAATGTAAGAAAATTTAATTGATCACTTAGTTATAGGAGACTAGTACATTTGAGGTACTAGTCTCACATCCCATGAAAGTTAATTGGTAACTGCTCTTCAGCTTTGTTTTTGTAAAACTGTTTCTGAAGACCAGATTGAGTTTTTGTACTTCTCTTCCTTATTTTATCATTGGTTCAATGTTCAACCCTGCTCCCTCCTGTCAGACCAAATTTGCATCTTAGAAAGGGCTGCGAATTGACTGTTGTTACCAAGCTCAGCTTTGAAACTGCCCTTTGATTAAGATCCTTTGTTACAGGCTTGCTCTGCCCTCAGGGGATGTCATATTATTACCCCAAACCCTTCCACATAGTTGGGTCTCCCTTCACCTTTTAATAAGAGACAAAACAATTAAAAAGGAAGTTACTCAGGGTCAGCCTGTGGCCCTATAGTTAATTAAGCAAGCTGAATCACACATGGTCAACTGAAGTTTGAATACTGGCTCTGGTGGCTTGAGAAACAACTTCAGGTTTACGAGTATGTGTGTGTGTGCCCAAAATTTCAACAGGAGGGAGAGAGATAGGAGAAGGGATTGTGGTGTGGCCATACCCCATCATGGTGCTTTTTCTCCCTCTCCCTCACTCTTTCTTTCTGTCTCTCTCTCTTTTTGATAAGTGTGTGTACCCTCTGACAATAAGAAAAATGTTATTTATGTCTTTTGTGACAATATTATTTTGTTTTCATGGTCATTCATTTTTCTGGGATAATTTCTATTTTTTTAATCTATGTATTAGATTTAGTAACACCTCATGTATAAGATTATATAAATATATTGGATAAATTATGATAAATTCTCATTTTCAGATATCCCATTTTTCCAATGATTACAGTAGAAAGTGACATTATAGTCTAACTTTGCTATAACTTTTCATAAACATTTGGAAAACACAAATGATGTTCAATTTTCCTTTTTTTCCCACTCAGATATGTGATATGTATATTTTAAAATAAGAACAAATGCACACTTTTATATATTGTATTTATTTCAATATCACTCTACTTTGAACTGCTCACCTTTTAATTTGAGGAACTGTTAGGCTGGAGGCCTGGGCAGCTTGGATGTGGGGGTTGGATGCCACACCACAGTCAGCTAAAGCAACCCAGATCTAGTCTGTCATCAGACCTGCACTGCACTCACATTTAACCCGGATGTAGCACATGGCACTCTACTCTGTACACAGTGCTCTATTCTACACATGGCACTCTACTCTGCACATGGCCTTCTACTCTGCACACGGCACCAGACCTTATGTGGCACAATAGTCTGCTCTTCCCCTAAACCTTTACCATACATAGATATTTCTACCTCTAAGACTCTCCTCCTCCTATACCCTTATAAAAATCACTAAACCCTGACCTAGGATGTGACTTCTCTGGTCCCCTCTCTTTTTCTCTGTCAGACTAGCAAACCTCACCTGGGAGTGTTCCCACTAAAGGCTCTACATTTCTATTTTCTTGCATGCTCAGCCCATTCCTTACAGGAACGATAAATGCTGCCTTATATAGATATTTTTTCTTTGGCATCCTGTGAGAACTATTGCTTTCACCAGACCATTTACTATATATATTTTTTTATTTCACTACCATGCACCAGGATATTATATTAGGTGTTGGTGATTGAATAAAGAGGAAGGCAGAAACTTTCCTTGTTGTGGTGTACACTCTTAGTGGTCTAGGAAGCTAAAGTAACTATCTATGAGTGGAACATACTTCATGTGAGATCATTCATCTTTCCTTAAGGAATTATTTAGCATCTATCCATGGTATATTTACTATTTCCTAGGTTCATGTAATACAGTGGCCAAAGGAAAGTCGATTATCACTTTTTGAACCCATCCTAGACAAAGCCCAATTGTTTACCTTTAGGCAATGGAATTCAGAATATACAGATCATTGCTATATAGAAATAGCAATATGGGAGCAGAATGGTCTCTTCTACTGATTTTTCACTAAACTGTACTGAACACCCTCAGTCATTCTCTCAGTCCTCCCTCATCATCAACATTCTTCTACTTCTGAGGATTTAGGATGAAAATGTCAATGTTAGGCTTTGTTCCAGTCATTTTGGTGCAGTAAAACCATGAACTCTAGGAAGTAAGTGACCTATTCTCCTTCTCCTGGAAATGCTTCTTAAATGCCACACCAAAAACTGAAGCAGAAATAAGGCCCTTTCAGTATCTAGAAAAGAGTCCCTGCTCCTGGATTATCACTGAAGAACATATGATGTGACAAAAACTCTTTTATGGACAACTTTCTAAACATAAAGAAGGAAAACGAAAAGAAAATGTCCCTGAATCATATGTAATCCAAATCACTCACTATATTGAATTACATGGGAACACTAATAATAAAGAATAGATATTGTTAAGGGATTTGAAAAATGAGAACCTAGGTGCTTTCAAAATGAACCTGGTCTTGATTTTTTTTAGAGGAAAGGTTTTTTTTTTAAATTTAATTTTTTATTTTTTGCTATATGGCATGTGTGCTTGCCATAGAGACAGAGAGAGACAAAGAGAAAGAAAATAAGAAATTGCCCATCCACCTGGAGGGGTAGAACTAGCCACACTGCAATCCCTTCTGCCCCATACTCCTCTTAGGATTTTGGGCATGCACACACATATGGCCAACATGAGTTTTAAGCTGCCAGGTACAGGACTCGAACCATGGTCAATTATGTGGGAGTCCAGTGATGTAACCATTACATCATCTGCTCATCCCCCTAGTCTTTACTTTTAAAAACAGGATTAATGTAGAATCATTCAAATGGAGAATGCTATATTGCTAGTATTTTAAATGATGTCAAGAACTAAAAAACACACCATCAACTACTTAAAAAACTTTCTATCATAATTTGAAGCATTTGTCTATATAATTCTAAATATATAAAAGTTTAGATTTTAGTTACCAAATGAATAACTTAGATTGCCAACTTATATGCCATTTGGCTATAAATTTTCTGTAAAATTCACATTAGAGAAAACCAGCAAAAATTTTGACAGTCATTTATTTTTGACTTGGGTAGATTTTATCCTTGGAAAAATTAAAAAAAATATTTCCTATTAACTTTAACATTAGTGATATTACTTGTTAAATTATGACACAGGAATAGTATATTATTTTTCTAACTGGAGTCTCCATATATAAATGATAAATGTGTATTTTATTCCAATGGTAAAATTGTTGTGTATTTATATTCTTTGATTTAATTTGATAGTAAGTTACTGCAGAAAATTCAAGGACAGAAATGATATAGGATCTCTTCTACATTCTTGCTTTCCTTTTCTCTTTTTAGAACTGGCCAGCAACTACTGTTTTGTACTTTGTTCCTTAAATAGTTATGTCTGTTAATAAAATGTAAGATTAAGTAAGGATGACCTGTTGGCTCACCTCTTTCAATTCGTAAGACTTAAAACTCATTGTTAGGTCCAGATAATAGGGTACCACAGTGGGTACTTATCCCTGACACAGATTTGGGGAGGTAGTGAGATTGCACCTCTAGTAATGATTTCACCTCTTGCACTGAGTTCCCACTAAAGGAAATAGTTTTCAGCCTGAAACATGTGAAGGGAAGAGGAAAGAATTTAACCAGAGTCTTAAAGAAAGGCTCTGTAGGCTGTGCTTAGCACACAGGAGAGAAATGACTCCATTAGTTTCTGCATGCCCACTAGCCTAAACTTGATTTCTTGCCTCTATGAATCCTTTTCTTCACCTTAGGATGAACTGTTACTACTGTTTTTAAGACTTTTAAAAGATATATTATAGAAAGTACCATTTCTTTTTTGGGGGGTAATTGTTTAAAGCGAAACAGATGGAAAACAACAAAACTCTGTAAGAAAGTGACTTAAATTATCTATGCTGAATAAACCTTAGCGATGTTCAGGAAAATAGACACGGAAAGGGATTAAATTTCCCTTTCTTTAAATTCAGCAGGAAAAAAATATCCTAAATTTATGACCCATTTCTCTGAAACACTAATCTAAAAAATAAATTTCTTCCCTAGGCCATTAGTTTCTAAATGATAAAATGAGTTAAATAGAAAAATGTAATATATACATATATACATATTAGTGCATGTGTTATATATACATATATTAAGCATATACATGTTGTATACATTCTCATACATCTCTGGATTTATCACTAGTTTCTTCATGTTTCATGGTGGTGCCACACAGAAATTGTAGCAGCAGCAACACAGATGGTCATTAAGTCACCCAATACGTTCCCTTCCAAAGAAAGCTGTTTCTCTTTGATATATTTTCTGATCTTTCCCTCACTTCATGTTTAAATCACTCAGCCAAAGGGACTTAGAGAATCTCCCTTGAAAAATTGTTCCATAGGTGACATGGTAGTATACAGACATGTTTCAAAACAATCCTAATTTTCTTTGATTTTGTGTTTCTGTTTCTAGCCATATCTTATTTCTACTTCTTTAAGATTATTTTACCATGATTATTACCTTTACATTTATAAAGAGTAATTAAGTAAATAAGAACAATCTATAGAGCTGCTTGGTGGTACGATAGTGATGTGCTACTCAAGTGAAACTGAATCCACGTGGGAGATCATGGTTAGGTCTCCCAATCAGCCTGTATGTACATGTCAGGTATGTATACCCATAATCTTGGCTGGGAAGGATGTGAGGATAGAGGGAGAGTGGTGGAGTAAGACCCTGTTGAGGGTGCTTGTCCTTTCCTCTCTCTGTTTCTCACTCTCACAAAAGAAAGAAATGTTAAAAACAAGAGCAGTCTACCTGATCATTAATATGCTTGTTACATATTCCTACCAAGTTGTTTGTGTCACTTTATTGTGAAAAACCCTTCTAATCTCTTAGTCATGCTTTGAAATTTAGATAAGCTATTTACTTCACTAGAAGTAAGTATTAGTCAAATAACTGATAATAGAAAAAAATTGTTTTAGATTTTGACTTTCAGAAATTGACATACATTTTAGTGGTTGTGGGTTGTTTGGAGATAGAGTCTTATTCAGACCTTTATTCCTTTCTGTAGCAAGGGTAAATAGTTAAGTACTTGGTGAGAGAGTTACTGAATTAGATTAAAACTTTCTTCTTGCACATAGAGGTCTTAGTGAAAATATAGCATTTGTGGTCAGAATTTTCAATTAAATCTGTTCATTCTTGAAACATTGTCCCTTCTGTTATATTTCATTTAGGTCATTTCTCACATCTGGTATTACTTCATCGCTTACCCTATTAGACATTACCTTAATATTTTCTTTTTATGTTCACTATTTCAGCATTTCCCTCCCCATATCATTGCTCATGGGAAAGTCTGAAGAATTGTGATTAAAAATTGGGAACCCAGGCCCAGGTATAGTGTCACAGGTGGTGGGCATTACTGTGCAATTCTGGAGCCATATGGGAATTCCACTTTTGGATCCGGGGTCTACCTGAACACACTGGGCATACCCAGGTGCCTCATAATCCTGGCTGGCTGGTATGCTGGGGCAGGCGTGTGACACGACAAGGCCATGTTGATGTTAACTGACTGTCCCTCAACACATAAACAACAACAACAAAACAAAAACAAAGCAAAAATACGAACAAAGGATAAAATCTTGGAACATATCAAAATCTCAGAAAGAATCTTAAGGGAAATAGAAATAGAAGGAGCCAGTATAGAATCCTATGATTTAGCTCTCTACCTTTTTCTTCTCAATTCTGAAGTGCAGAACAATGTGGAGATCAGCTATTTACCGGAACTAACATGATGCCTAAATTCCATGTCAAGTGGAATGGAGCCATACAATTTCAGAAAATAGCTCTGCTTACCATCGGATATATTCCTCTGCTGATTTAGCTAAAGCTCTTAGGGACCTTTCCACTATCATTTTCTTGTACATTTTGGGAGAATTTTTCAGTTTCTGGATATTCAAAACCTGTGAATCTAAATGGGCATAGCTACAAGTTCTTTGTGAAAATGTACAGAGGCATTTCATTACTATTAGGGCCATCACAAAACTAAATAATAAAGTTTGCATTATAACTTTACTGTCTGATATGGGTGACTTCTCCGCTTTGGGGCCCACAGAATTTAATTTATAACATGTTAATCCATGTCAAGGGCTTTGTGGTGTGGACTAGACACACATTACCAGCAATTGTGGTGGCTCCACATAGCTAATGTGCATGGGACTCATGTCAGCCCTCTCCTCATTCCCTGTCGATAACTATTTTAGGGTCTCCATAATTTTGATGTAGGATTAAGCCTTTTCAGCATTTTTCCAAAAAATTACTTACCAAGTATTTATTAGTTTTTGCTGTCCTAACCAAAAAATGCATAAGGTTGCTGGAGGGGCAACACATGCTGTACACACAATTCTACAAAAAAATTTCCACTTAACATGATTTGTTCTTAGCCATGCCAAAGGTTTCCTGTTTCCCAAACAGGCACAAGTCTTTTAGTTGCCACTATTTTCTTAATAGGCTTTCCCCAGGATTTCAAATTCTTCTTTCCTCGAATGTACAGGGCAATATTTTGATCTTCTTTCACTATTCAACTGAACTGTTGAAACTGAACACTTCTACCATATTTAATTTGGTGTTTTTCCCTACCTAATTATTCTCAGTAAGGAACTCCTTGAATTCTTCCTTTTCATTATGTATAAAGAAAATTTAAAAAAAGAGATAAGAGTGAAGTTCAATTTATCAAGTCTTTGACATGGTGCACGTCAGACATCGAAAAAAAAAATCAGTCTAAAGGAGAATAATTCCTGTTTATTTATCTGCTGCTGCAGAAAAAATTACACCAACATCGAGAGGCTTAAAACGCTATATATAATCTCACAGTTTCTATAGGTCAGGGATCCAGGCACGGTATAGCTTGATTATCCTACTCAGGGACTCTCACAGGGGTAGGAATACAAAGAGCAGGGTTTTATCGAGAGCCATTTTAGATGGCTATGCAACACATTCAGTTGTATCCAGGATTGAGAACATTTTATCCAAAAACCAGAGCTAAAACATATCACTGTTTAGAGCAGTTAATGAATTAAGTGAGTCATTTTCCCATTGGTATATAGTACTTTCTGAATACTGAGGATTGCTATTGCAGTGGATGCCAAAATGACTGACCATGCCCAGTACTGAGGACCACAACTTTTATTAAATTAGCTTCTGTAAAGTGTTGGTGGCTCACACATCTCAACTATGTCCTCAGAAACTGGCTTTAGCTGAAGATGGCTGTATTGCCAAAGGTCATTTTCCTTCCCAGGGACAGCCTACCTCTAATGAGTGATCAATATTGAATTTGAAAGGCGTGACTTCCTTTCCCCCATGGCAGACTGCTCTGAAGTCCCATGTTCACTCCAGGACTTCTTGCGGGGTGGGCTGAGATGTTGCTAACACCTTTCTTCACCCAATCCCGCTTATTTCAGTCTTTTACAAATGTGATTCCAAGAGCACTCCTCGAGAAACTTTGTGCATTCAAATATGTGACTCATTGTCTATTTTCCAGAAAATCCAACCTGCCATCACAAAACTTTTGACATTTTCTTTCTATATAAGGATACAAGAGTTTTATATATATATATATAGAGAGAGAGAGTGTGTATGTGAAATATTAACGTACATTGACAGAAATTTTGTATATTTAGAGGTCTCTTAAAAGGGACATTGAAGCATATCTCCAAATACCTCAAGCCAAGATGTTATAAATTTGCACTGTAGCCCCCTGTAGAATTTAAATCGTGCCCTTGATTTTCACAATCAGTTAATATAATACGCAGTCATTCTTATTACTACTAAGCTTTTATTGTAGACTAGTTCACTGCATTCTTTCAGTTACTTACAATTAAAACTTTGATTGCAAAATCTTCACCTAGTGTTAGAGGTGAATATATATTTTCTCTTATGTATTATTAAGTTGAATTAAGTTTGACTGAAAGATACCTTTGTACATATTTTAAATCTGGCCTAAAGATTTCTCTGTACATAGTGAAATGTAACCTAACTTGGAAGTATACTCTTGTAATAAGTAGCTGAGTCTAGGCTAACCATAGCAGCTGAACTTCCAGCCAATCCTCGACTAAAAGGTGCCAAGACATGGCTGTGTAAGGCAAATGCCAACTATAACCAATCAGTTCATTTCTGTTTGTCACTTCCTTTTATTTGGCTACCAACAGGACTTGTACATGTGGTGAGGTGGAGCATTCTGACTCATTTTTGGTCTGGGCCGATGCCTGATTCTAGACTTGCAGTTAAAGCCAATTAAGATCTACAAAACCAGATTTGCTATAATTTAGTCTTTTAACAGTAGAGATTTACTTCTTACTTCTAACATATATCTTGAGGAAAATTTTTAGTTTTCTGTGGTAAATTTACAGTAAAAATAAAAATAAAACACAAACCATGAAAAGTCTTTAATATTAAATAAGATGGTTTGAAACAGGTTAGCACATTATATATCCATCACAATACACCTCAAAATATGGTTACTCTATGCCACAACTTCCCTTCATTACTAAAACAAAATTCACACAAATCTTAGCAGTGCAATATGTCAGAGTAGGAGTCATTGAAGTAAGTAAAGGAAGTGTCCTCCAGCAAAACTGAAAGGAAAACACCAGAACTACATGTAAAACCGGGTAACTATTAGGTTTTACAATTTTATTATGAGTTTTCTCACAGACTTTTTCCTTTCTGATCTATTCTTTACTCCATCCAATTTAAATGCATAGTTTATGGTTGTACCTTGATGGCTGTAAGGATCTTAAGTATACTGCTCTTCATTACATTTCATTACAGGAAAAAAGATCTCTGACAAATACAAATGCTATTCATACTCGTCATCCTCAAAATTATCCACATTTCATAGAAAAGAAAGATTGTTTCAGCAAGGATAAGTAATTTGCTTATAATCATATATCTAATGCATAAACTAAATTATTTAATCAAACTAAGCCCCACTTTCTCATCGATAGGATAAGGAAATTTAGCTATATATATTTCAAAATAGTGGTGTGAAGAATAAACAAATTAAAGTTATTAGAACAGTTGCTGACACATAATATGTGCTCAATAAAACGTAGTAGCTATTATGGCCATGTGGCTTCAGTATTATTATTACTTTGAAAAGAGAAAACAAACTACAGTGATTATTCCTTGGGTTTACAGTCCAGTGTGTGTTTTGAAAAGAAACATTTTCATATGCATGGCATGACATGATATTGAACAATAATTTCTAATTTGGTTATAAATCTAGTTTTCTAGCCCTGATTATCAGGACAGTTTAAAAAACCAAAATTGATTTCTTTTGTGGAATAGTCAAGAATACCACAATGGCCTAAGGCACCAAATGATTGCAAACCATCATCCTGCAATTAAAATGGCCAGAGCTGACCCGCTCTTTATTAAACATTAATCTCTGGCTTTTTCTGAATGCACCAGTGAGTTCAAGGTCTGGATATGTATGACTCATGCAAGCTGTGTGCCATTAAGCTGTTTTATAGAAGAAAACTATTCTTCATTGCATTGAGCCTGACACTTCAGATTCTTTTTATAATTTGAAAATTGGCAGCTCAGAGTATATTTAAATGAAAAATGCTACCTTTTGTAACCATCGTCTAGATGATAAAAACATTGTCTTCGCCATAGAAATGGCTACACAGAAAACAATGCAGACTGAAAGTACCATGGGTATATATTAATATTTTATATATAATATTCTTAAGACATTTTATTTTTGTCTTTGTTTTTACTCTTAGTGTTGGCATATTTGGTAATATGTTCAACTGTTTACAGATTAGATGGATAAGTTAAATTATGCTGTTTATTTGCAATCATGTGGAGGGAAAGGCAAGCAAATGTATATACTCTAAAGAAAAATTTTCTATAAATTGCCATTACAATTGTGTTTCTTATAATGCTTCTGAGGTATGATTACATTTCTAAGGAACATAAAGTGAAGGGTGACATAATTTATCTGAGTAGCTAAAAAGATCATTGTTCCAAATATTTTAGTTTTTGCTTTATACTTTAGTACCATTATATGTTTTTACCCTCTATAAAAACATAATTGCTTTCAGTAGAAATTTTTCCTAATTTCTTCCATTCTGTAACTATGACTATACATGCCTACAAAAGCTAAGTTATGCCAATTTTGATTATTTTGACAATTTAATGAATATTTAGTATATTTTATAAGATAATTTGGTGAATGGCTGCCACATATTATCAATGATTATTAATTTTAAATTTGTGGGTAAATGTATGTCTTTGTTTTCACAGTCTAATATTTTATTTTCTTAGCTAAATCTTCACATACAAATTGATGAATATAAGATTTTTCTTCTGTTACTTTTTCAAATGACTAAAATTATACTAACAACTCCTGAATCAGTTGTATTTTTCTTTATGCGTGTTTTTGCTCAAGCAGTTAAGGGAAAAAAGAACTACTACTGATGTCACTTTAAACCTGGAAGTTTATTAGTGACAATTTGTTAAAAAATTATAATAATCTTTCTAATTGAAATTGCCAAATGGATATCCAAACTCAATATCAATTTTGAATCAAGCCCAGTTTTCCATGTTTTTTTAAAAAAACTTAAGAAGATAAATATAACCTACACATATTTTAGACCTTCAAACTAAATGTACAAGCAAACATGATTTATAGTGGAGAAGAAAGATGTAGGCTAAGTTTACATTAAGTATTTCTAAGAATGAAATTTATGAGGTCAGGAAAGTTGAAAGAAATATTTTTGAAACGATAATTTTTCTAAAAAGTTTGAAATTTACAAAGAAAAAAACCTTTACAATAATCCAAAACAAAGCATAAATCATTTTTGCAAATATTTTCATTAATGCGAACATGGGTTAAAATAATTAATGACTCAGATGAACTGAGTTGAGTGAAACATTATCACAAACCTAAATACATTATGTGAGATAAATCAATAGACAATTCCCTACTGATCTTCTTATTCTAATTATTCCATTTGAAAGGTCACCCATCAATGATGACATCAATTTCAACCTAAAAGAAACTTTAGTTGAGTCTAACCTTCTTATTGGACAAGTAAAAAAAATATAAAACCAAACCAGTCATGGGGTTTAATGGTTCCCTCAAAACATTTGGTATCCATATCAAAAGTTTGCTTTTTGTCAACTGACTGTGGGAGAGCCTAGAAATAAGAATCGCCTATCGTAAGCAAACGAATTCTTAAAATTACACACTAACAAATCTTCTAACAAAGATTTTTAGATCCAGGTAGATAATAGGTTTACTTTCAGGCTCTGCCGATCATACCATTAGATTTTAGGCAAGAGCTTTAAATTTCAGATATTTCATATACTAAACATATAATTGATCTAAAACAAGAATATCCAGACAGGGAGCTGAGAGATGGTGTGGTGGTTAAATCACTGGGCCTCACATGTCCCACCCTGGTTCAAGTCCTAGACCTGGAGGCTTGCTTTCTCAATTTCCTTCTTTCTCTCTGGTCAAATTAAATAATAATAATAATGATAAATAAAATTTAAAAACATAGAATGACCAGAGAGGTGAGAATTAGAGATTGTAAAGCAAAGTATCAGGTAGATAGCTGTGACCCTGTAATTGGTCTTCTCAGAAAATCTATCATTTGAAGCAAGCATAAGGAGATCATAAAATGTAGAAGCTACTTGGTTTATTTGTATTTTCCCTCTCTTTTCTGAATTATTTCTAATCATATATAGTATTTCTTTCATTTTTTAATTCTATACTTTCTCATTTACATTTAATTGTTCTACAGCTGTGTGTCACAACATGGATTTTTAAAGCATCCGTGCGATGTGTGACAATCAAATCAAGAATAATAAGATAGACATCATTTTCAACAAAGAACACCATAGTTAAGATATATAAATATATGTATATAGATTATATATATGTGTGTGTATGTATATATAGAAAATCTATCTCTATATATGTGTATATTATATATATGTGTGTGTGTGTGTGTGTGTGTGTGTGTGTGTATGTGTGTATACATATACACACATATGTATATATCTGGCAATGGCTGGGTTTTTTCCCCACTCTCTGGTTGTATGCCACTCCACAATCCATTTACCCTGTGTCTCTCTGTTCCTGTGTTCAATTAAATGCTCTATTTTCGATCCCCTCCTACTTTCCCTAGCACCTATACAGTCTCTGGTATTTACAGCTGTCCTCTTTATTTCCCTATTTCAAATCCTTCAATTTCTGCTATAGAGTGCAAAAGTTTAGTGTATATTGAGTGAGGACATAAAGCAATTGTTGTTCATAGTCTGGCTTATTTCACTTCACATTACATTTTCTAGATTTGACCACTTTGTATTTAATGACAGGATCTCATCATTCTTTATGGCTGAACAGTATTTCACTGTACACATGTGCCACATGTTTAAAATCCAGTCATCAGTCACTGGGCACTTAGAGTGATCTTAGCTATTGTAAATAATGCTACAATAAATATGGATGTGCTTGGGACCAGAGATGGTGTAATAGTCACATCACTGGACTCCCATGTAATCAACCGTGGTTCGAGTTCCAGACCTGGCAGCTTGAAACTCACATAGAGTATGTGTGTGTGCATTCCCAAAATCTTCAGAGAATGGAGGAGAAAGGATTGTGGTGTGGCCATACCCCTAGGGGGTGATTTCTCACTTTCTGAATCTCCATCTCTTTCTGTCTCTCTTTTTCTTTCCAGCAAGTGTACATATTATAAAGCAAAAATCTCTCCTAAAAAAAAATAATGGATGTGCAAATGTCTTTCTGACTGAATGATTTCCTGACCTTTGGGTAAATACCTATGAGTAGAGTTACTAGGTCATATGGTAGTTCTATATGTAAACTTTAGAGGAATCTCCATATCGTTTTCCATAATGGCTATAATAATTTACATTCCCATCAAGAATGCAGGAGGGTTCCCTTTTCACCAAAGCCTCTCCGGCACTTGTTCTTTTTTTTGTTTGTTTGTTTAATCATAGCCATTTGAATGGAGTTAGATGATACCTCCTTGTGGTTTTATTTTGCATTTATCTTATTATAAGAGATGTTGAACATTTTTCATATGAGTTTTGGCCATTTGGATGTCTTCCTTTCAGAGTTGTCTGTTGAAATCAATAATCCACTTTTAATTTGGCTTATTAGATTTTATGCAGGTGAGCTACTTGAGTTCCCTATATATTCTGGTTATTAATCCCTTATCTGAAGTATAGTTTGCAAATATCTTCTCATAATCCATGGGTTGTCTCTTAGCTTACTGTTTCCTTTGCTGTCCTTTTAGTTTGTGGTAATCCCACTAGCCTATTTTTGGAGTTGTTGCCTAGGCTTTAGGTGTTATATTTAAGAATACTATGTTTACTCCATGTCCTCAAGTGATTTACCTATTTTCTGCAAGTGGGTTTACAGTTTTAGTTTTTGCATCTAGTTCTTAGATCCATTTTGAGTTGGCTTTTATAAGTGGTGAGAGAGAGAGAGATCTAGTTTCATTTTTATGCAGGTGAATATCTAATTTTCCCAGGACATTTGCTGAGAATACTTCCTTTTCTCCATCAAATTATCTTGTGTCCTTTGTAAAAATTCAGTTGGCCATGGGGCCAGCAAGTGGCATGCTTGTTAAAATACTGAACCTTCACATGGCCAAACACAGTTTGAGCCCCAGACCAAGTGGCTTGAAAATCATGCTGGGTGTATGTGCATGCATGCCCAAATCCCAAGAGAAGAAAGGAAGAGAAGGGATTGCAACATAGTCATACCTCCTGGGGAATGACTTCTCACTTTCCTTCACTCTGTCTCTGATGAGCACAGATGCCCTATGGTTAAAAAATAAATAAATAAATAAATAAATAAATAAATAAGAAAAACTAAAAAAAAATGTTGGCAGTGTGTTTTGGGTTTATTTATAGATTCTATATTCTGTTTCATGTCTAGTAAATATGTATCTGTTTTTGTACAAGTACCATGCTGTTTTGATTATCACAGCTCTGTTATATATTTTGAGGTCAGGTAGTGAGATGTTTTCAACTTTCTTCTTTTTGCAAAGTATTGCCTTGGCAATATGGAATCTTTTATGATTCTAGAAAAATTTTATGATATTTTTCTATTTCTGTGAAGAATGTAATTTGATAAGAATTTCATTAGACTTTTAAATTAATTTAGGCAGAAGTGAGACTTTAATTATATTAAATTATATTTAATTATATTGATTCTTCCAATTCAAGAACAAGGGATGTCTTTCTACTTAAATACTTTTTAATTTCTTTCATCTTTCGTAGTCTTCCTTGTGGAGGTCTTTGACCTCTTTGGTTAGATGTATTCCTAAGGTTGTGTGTGTGTGCGTGTCTGTGTGTGTAGCTATTGTAAATGAGATTGCTTTTTTCAATACTTCCTCAATCCGTTCATTTTTGGTGCATAAAAAACTATAGATTTTTGTATATTGAGTTTGTATCCTGACATCTTACTGAATTCTTATGGATTTTCTATGTATATAATCATGTCATCTGCAAAAGAGACAATGTAACATCTTTCTTTCCTATTTGAATATTTTTTATTTCACTCTCCTGTCTGATTGCACTGACTAGGAATTCCAGTACTATATGGAAAAGGAGTGAAAAAAGTGGACAACCTTGTCTTGTTCCAGTTTTTAGTGGGAAAGCCTTTGACTTTTCCCTATTCATTGCATCTGTATTCATCATGGATATTGGCATGTAGTCTTCATTTTTGTTGTGTCCTTGTCTGCTTTTTGTATCAAAATGATAGAGGCTTTATAGAATGAGTTTTGGAGGATTCCATTTGGATATTTAAAACTAATTCGAGGAGAATTTTGATTTTAATTGTACTTTAATGTTTTGTAGGATTCAGAAGTAAAGATATTAGGACTGGAGTTTTTCTTTGTTGGTATAGTCACTCATATATTCCCTAATGATTTTTAAAATTTATTTCTGCAATATCTGTTGTAATATCACCTTATTAATTTCTGACTATTTATCTGGGTACTTTCTCTATTTTTCTTAGTTAGTCTAGCTAAAGGTTTGTCTATTTTGTTTTCCTCGCAAAAATTCAGCTTTCTGTTATTTAAAAACTTTATATCCTCTATTTTATTTATTTCTGCTCTAATACTTATTATTTTTTTCTAGTACTTTTGATTTTGTTCTCTTTATACTTTTCCAGTTCCTTAAGACGTGCCATTAAGTTATTTATTTGCCATCTTTCTTTCTAGTTTTTTTCTGTGAACAATAATTTCTAGAAACTTTATTCTTAGACTGCTTTCAATGTATGCCAGAGATTATGGAATGGTGTTTTTTATTCATTATTATTTGTTTCAAAAATTTTTTCAATTTTATTTTTAATTTTAGTAGTTTAAAAGTCATTCAAGAGTAACTTCATTAGTTTCCATGTATCTGTGTATTTTCAAAGGCTCTTCCTGTTGTTTCAAGTTTAATGGCACTGTGTTCAGAATAGCTGCTAGAAATTATTTCTATACTTTAAAATTTGTAAAGACTTGTTTTAAGCTGTATTGTGTAGTCAATCTTCTAATACATCTGTGTGGGGTAAGAAAAATGTCGGTTTTGTAAATTGTTCGGTGAAATGTTCTGTTACTGTCAGATCTATTTGGTTTATAGTATAATTTAGTTCGTGTGTCTCTTTGATGTCTGTCTGTTTGTTCGTTATTGTTTTTGTTAAGATAACTTGTTCAGGGATGAGACTGTGTCGAAATCTCCAACAATTAGTATGTTGCAGTGTATCTCTCTCTTTTGGTCTAGTAGTCTTTGCTTTATGTGTTTGGATCCTTTAATCTTACTTATACATCTACTTCAAAGATATTGTTAATGTTTATATTCCTAACTTTTCTGTTTTTTAGCAGCTCTTCCTCCCCATATTTTAATTTTGCCATTATTGATAAAGTGTGTATGAATGACATGGAACTGTATATATTTTGGATTCTTTGCATGTGTTTTAAAATCCTTTAGTAATAGTTGCTAGAACCCACATCAAATTTATGATAAGTCAAACCATATACTTTATAATAAAAACCAAACACTCTTGTTTTTAAAAATCACTACTATGTATTATTATTCATTGTAGTAATAGTGTTGGCCATGAAAGAAGAAACTGGAGAGTTAATACATATTCTTGAGTTGCATATAAATTTTACTTTATTAGTTCTGAGGATAGAATATAGGAAAAGACACTACAAGGAAAATTGCAAAAAACAGCATACTGACAGCTCCTTGATGGGCTGATTTCCTGCTCAGAAAGACCTAATTATAATTTTCCAAGTAAAATATTTAGTAGTACTTCAAGGACACAGTAATATCTATTTTATTGACCATATACATATGTAACATGTTACAGAACATTGTCCTTTGAATCAGAATTTGGAGAATAGTGCCCAGTGATTTGTCATCTAATGCCTATGTAAAGACATGACAAAGCAAATACAGCTTCTTCTCAAAACTCATGTGACTTATATCTTGGGGACTGATGGCTGCTGGATGAGCCTCTTTGAAGGGCTGTGGCAGTCACTCTGGGTTTTATAGAGGTCTTGGTGACCACAGCAGCTCACTAGCATCACACACAATTTCAGTAAAAGCCTACTAATATTAAAACATTAATAGTTGCTATTTACTAAATCACTGTGAGTTAAGAACTATGCTAAACCATTTAAATTATCTTATATGACCTCAATACAAATCTGCAAAATGGGTCATATTAAATTCTAAACTCTTAGCCACTACACTATACAATCTCTGCCCAATCTGTCTTAATTTTACTATTATTATTTTTAGAATTATTTATTTAATTTTATTTCTTTATTATTATTCTTCAACTTGACCAGAAAGAGATGGGGAGGGAGAGAGGGAGAAGGAGAAAGCAGTTGCCAGCTGGGACTTGAACCATGGTTGGCCATGTGGGAATCCAGTGCCTTAATCATCACGCCAACTGTTGGCCCCAACTTTGTCATTTTTCAATAAATATTTCTCTATGTCAGGTGACAGAAACTCAGAAAGCATGCATTGCAATTCATGTTCAGTCTGAGATACTTCTTGTGAAATGGTTTTTAGTCTCTTCTGAAGCCTCACTACTGAAAAGTTCAATTTTTTAGAATATAATAGGCATATTTATTGATTTCTTTGTCTGAGGTTTCTATGAACATTTTCAAACTTGGAAAAATGTTTTATATCTTTTAAGATTTTGGGATATGATAGAATATAATTATTTGAGTAAAGATCACACTATAATTTTCTCCACATGCATGAACTAAGAACATAAAAGATGCAGAGAGAATAGAAATCAAAGAAGCATCAGCATAGAAAAGCTAGTGGCAAGCAAAAATTCAGCTCCAGTAAATGAACGGCTGATCCATCAGCCTTTTTCTTTGAAGTTTTGATCTAAAGGAGTAACAAAAAAAAAAGAGGCTTAGGAGGGAAAACTACTTGCTTCAACAAGAGCAAAACTAAATCTAAGTTAGGCAATTTCCTCCTTTTTAAGCACCTCAAAGAAGCCAACTTCAGGATGGAGGTACAGTTAAGCAATACTACTACTTTAAATGAGAGTAGAGTAAAACTTCATGTAAAATATAGGCTAATATCAAAGGAAGTGTCCCTTGATTTACTCATGACACCAATCTGATCAAATGCTCTGATCATTAATGCAGCCCAGGGCAAACTCATTTGACATTTCCTTCTGAAACACACAGAGATGTTTGGAATTATTTAAAAAACAGACTCATTTAAAAACTGTGGATCTGTACTGACTGTGTAAAGAATGTTAATCACACTCATTTGGGAAAATTTACTAACATGATGTATATAAATAGAATTCAGTTTAAATTTTGTGAACACTTGGGATAGTCAAAAACTTATACTCCATCTGGGGCTTGGTTAGCTGAAATAAAAAGCAAAGGAAAGCTAGTTGTAGATATGCCGTTTATTCATCAAATATTTACCACAATCGGTGATTGACAATATGAGGGTGGCTTCAAAGAGGGAGTGATCTCAGAGTTCTAAAGGGTAAATAGGAGTTTTGCAGAAACATTAAAGTGAATCATGATTCTAAGTAAAGTTAAAGTGGGGGAAAGAGGTGGGGTCCGGACAGTATCTGACGTTATTGAATTGCCTGCACTGAAATTATCCAGAGCTTGTTAAACATGAGGTCGTGCCAATTGAACACAATCGGTGATAGAAAGAGGCAATACATTGCATCTTTAACAGGCATACTTAAACTTTAAAAAAAAAAAATAAGATTTGAAATTGCTGTGTGAGGTGGTAAGAGTATATGGATTCAAGCAATAGAATTTCACAATGTGTTTTACATTACAAAGGATATGCTGGTGGTCTATAGGTAATAAGAGAGGATTGAAAATGGAAAGAGAACCTTTTCAAAGATGCATGCATGAGTCCTTATTTCTCATTCTCTTTCCAACCACTTCAATCTAGCTTTTGTACATAAACTCTTTCTGCTCAAGTTCACCAAGGGTCCTTAGTATATCAGATTGTCCACTCTCAGCCTGCATCTCAGCGGCATTTGAAAAACATGACCACTCAGTCTAAAAATTGAATTTTCTTGGCACCCAAGAAACCACTCAGAATTTATTTTCTTCAGCTTATCTTTTTTTTTTTTATTTTTTTATTTTTTTTATTTTTTTTTTTTATGGAGGAGGATATGCATAGTTTATTGCATATACTATGCCATATTATACAAGATATTTGAGCATCTGTGAATTTTGGTATCTGTGGGGAGTCCTAAAACCAATTCCCTGCAAGTAACAAGGGATGACTCTATTTCCAAATAAAGTATAAAGTAGTATCATCCGTTAAATGAAAACGGAAAGAGGAGAGGGTATAGGAATTTTAAGAAGAGAGAAGAACAAAAACCATAGCGAATATTTCTGTAAAACTTACTCTATTCTGGGCAGTATGCAATAACTTTACATCTATTTACTCATTTAAGTAGTATAACAACATTTTACATATGAGGAAATGGAAGCACTCTCAGAAAAAATCGGGTAGCTAATAAATGGCATAGCAATTGTCTTTTTTTTTTTTTTTTTTTTTTTTTTTACATTTTTCCACAAACATTTACTTTACATAGCAAAAAATTTTAGCTCATACTCCATAATTCTTGACAGTTTACAAACAACTTTCAATATCTCAAAATACTGAATTTTAAAGATAATGTTCAAAATATGTCTTATAATTTTGTATAAATTTAAAACTCTTTAACAACAGAAGCAGAATGGTTTCAAAAATATATATATACATAAATATACAAATATATATGTGTATATATATATATACATCTTCAGCTTATCTTTATTCTACTTTCCTGGAGTCTTCAAAACATGGGCCTCAGGGACCAGCAGTTTGCATAATGGCTATGTTGCTGGATTCCCATGTGGTTGACCGCGGTTCGAGTCCCAGACCCCCGGGTGGCTTAAACTCATGCCAGGCATGTGTGCACCCTCATTCCCGAGAGGAGAATGGAGAAGGGATTGCGGCATGGCCATCCCCCATGAGGGGTGATTTCTTGCTTTCTGTCTCTCTATCTCTCTCTTTTTGGTGAGAGCATGTACCTTATAGCAAAAAAATCTCCCAAAAATAAAAACAAAAACAGAAACATGGGCCTCTTTTTTTCTCTCCTGTATTTATTCCTTGAAATTGATTTAAATTACAATCCATAAAATTGGACCTTCACATATCTATTGATAGACCTTCTCTTTCCATTTGTTTTACTATATATTCAACTATCAACTCAAAACCCCTACTTTGACATCTAATAGGAATCTCAAATGCTGTATGTTTCAAGGAGAATTCCCCTAACCCAATCCTGCTCTTCCTGTAGTCTAACTATCTTGGATAATGACCCACCCTCATTTCATCAGGCCAAATACCTGGTAGTCATTCTTATTTCCTTTCATTCTTTTTTTATGTATCATGGTTGACCCAACAACAGACCCACCAGAACTTTCCTTAGGCTATATCCCAAATCTGACAACTTCTCACCAACTCTACGGCTCCCATACTAGTTCAAGCCACAGTAGCACCTCTCTCGACAATGGCAATAGTCTCCTCACTGATGTCCCTGCTTCTGCTCTTGCCCTATGTAGTAAATTTCCCAGTCATTCTGCAGGACCTTTAAGAACATACATCAGGGGCCAGCAGGTGGTGTGGTGGTTAAGTGTGCTAGACACCCACATGGCTGACTATGGTTTGGGTCCCAGACCTGGCAGTTTGTTTTCTCTCTCTCTCTCTCTGGTCAAATTTAAATAAATAAAAAAAATAAAGTTAAATAAAATAAAATATTTAAAAAGAAAAATAAAAAAGAACATACATCAAAATATGCCACTCCCTTGCTTGAAATCACCAAACGATGGGCAATGAGAGAGTAGCTTAAAAGAGGATGTGACTCCTGAGTTATAAAGAGCTAAATAGGATTATCTGGAAATATGAGGTAAGTAAGGATTCTAGGCAGAGTTAAGAACAAGAAAAGAAGGTGGAGAAATACTCAAGAGTCCAACCATTATTTAAGGTTCTTTAAAAATTATTTTAGGTTTTTGCCATAAGGGGCATGCACTCACCAGAGAGACAGAGCGGGAAAGTGAGAAATCATCCCCTGGGGAGATGGCCACACCATGATCCCCTCTTTATTCTTCTCTTGGGATTTGGAGCACATATGCACATGTGTCCAGTGTGATTTTTCAGGTTGCCAGGTACAGGACTTGAACTGTGGTTGGCCATGTGGGAATCCAAGGCCTTAAACACCACACCACCTGCTGGTCCTATCTGAGATTTTGAATTATATACAATGAAATTACTTTGAGTGTTTATTAAAAATAGTCCCATGCCAAGTCGGAGCTTACAATAAAACCTAAGGTTCTCACCAAGACCCACAGCTCGACTCATTTCTTTTTGCAATATCTCTTAAGCTTAAGACTTACTTCCACTGCTTCAGCCACAGTGGTGTTCTTGCTAGCGAACTTGCTAGGTTTGCTTTTCTTCTCTTCAAAGATTGGTATTTATGGTACCTCTAATGGGATGTTCTTTTTTGAGATATGAACATGTTTTTCTTTCTCATTTTATTCTGGTCTCTGCTCAATCAAAACTACTTTGAAAGCTTGTTTGAAAGCCATGTATAAAGCTTTCATGACCACCTTACTTAATTCTCTCCTCTCCATGTTACACTATACTCTCCTTCAATGCTTTATTTTATTTATGGCATTAGCACTACTTAACAGTGATAATGCCATAAATTCAGGTATTTGCTTGAATGTGTATTGTCTCTCTTTTTCATAAGAATATAGCTTATTGGGTCATCAAAAAAGTCAAGACACATCTTTGCATAGAAAAACAGAAAAATAAGTTATAAATTTTCTGACCACTCAATAACAGAAACTTTATCTTGTCTACATTTTATCTTCTGTGCCTGGAACCAACTAGCATATAAAAAGCAGACAAAGACTTTGTTAACTGAATAAATCTTTTATATGTAAGCATGTTGAAGCCTTAACAATGGCCTTGTGAATAAAAAGTGATGAGAAAAGGGATGCTCTGCTTTGTGAAATTAAAAGTCATTTTTACTAACACTGTATCATATTATACTGTAATGTGATAAGATGAAGAACCTGAAAACATGAAAAATGTCAGCATATCTATTATGAGAATGACAATACAAAGGATAAAATGGTTAATGTATCCCCAGTAAAGGCGGTGCCATCTGCTGATCTGGGTTTGAAGGATTCTTGAAAGTGGAGTTTGTATATAGGAACAGGAGGTGTAGGAGAGAATAAAATGACTAGTGATGAGTTCAACAGGCAATCTGGCATGAGAATTGACATTAAGAATCATGGAGATATGGAGAAAATGAAAATAATTAGTCAGACTAAACCATGAAATGAGAAGTTAGGGAAAAAGTGCAAGGTAAAAAGTAAGGCTAGAAAAATCATTCTATTCCAGTTTCTTTGTACCTTTGAAAGCCCTACGTAAATAATAAGGATTAATCTTAAATAAGGGCTAGGGACTGTTGAAGAATTTTAAGTAGAAAGGGGAATTCATAGTAGAAGTGTGCTGTTTTCATCAATTCAGAACTGAATGACTTTGACAAGGAGCGAAGGGTATTCACAGTGGTAATGGAAGGATCGAGTCCAGAGCTATGGTGAAAAGTGTGTGCACTATGGCCACAGCATGGGCTACTGAGCATGCTCAGTGGTGGAGTACTGGGCAAGCTTTCTCAGGCCTTGGACTTTAAGACATCATTTGGGCTTTCTGTATGTTTTGACAGGAAGCTAAGTGTTGCAACTCTCAGAAGCCAGCAGAGTCATGGGTATATACAAAATATACAGTAGAGGAGAATCAGAGAAGGAAATAATAAAGGTCAAATGGTGTTTTGTTTTTAGTTTTTTTTTTTTTTTTTTTCTTTCAAGCTGCCAGGTCTGGGACTCAAACCACAGTCAGCCACAGGGGAGTCCAGCACCTTAACCATCACTCCACCTGCTGGCCCCTCAAATGATGATTTTTATAAAGCATTAAATGTTGTCAAACTTGCTGAAAGGAACAAATGCTAGTAACAATATCCTACTGGGCTGGCCTATAGCCTTGTGGTTAAGGGAAGCTGGATTCCATACGGTAGAGGTTCATGTTCTGGCCCCAGAGGCTTAAACTCCTACCAGGCATTTGTGCATGTATGCTCAAAATCCCAACAGAATGGAGAAACAGAGAAGGGGTCACAATGTGACCATGTCCCACTGGGGGTTGTATCTCTTTCTCTCTCTCTTTCTTGAAGGCACACATGCTCTCTTGCAATTAAAAAAAGACACAAAATAAACAACAGCATCCTCATAATTTCAACAACTAAACTTCTCAAAGTTGAGAACTGAGTTGCATTATATCCATGGTGCTAGACTCATATTTGACAAATGTCTGACAGACTGTACAATAAAACTGTTTTGTTTAATATAAAATTTTAATTTTCTAAGCTGTTCAATTATTTGGAATATTCCCATATTTAATTTTTTTGATATATATAAATGAAACTTTATTTGCTTCCTTAGGGAAGTGAAAGGCTCACCTCTTCAAGGTGAAATAATTTTTCCCATTAACTTGTAGTACAGTGGTCAAAAAGAATTGTCAGAAAAAGTTCACTTTACTTAAATGTAATCCATGGTAGGACTGGACACAGTAATGATAATTTAAGTATAAAGTAATTTTTAAGCACATAATTAGCTTTAATTGACAGTCATAAGATCTAATAGTTTAATGTTGAACTTTTCTGATTCATAACATGCTTTGTTTAATGATTACACTGCTAGAGTACAGAACTTATATTAAGGTCTTATATATTTGATTTTGTTATTTTTTTATTGCTTCAGGGTACATGTACTTGCCTGAAAGAGAGCTACAGAGAGAGAACATTCCCCACAATGGGTTATGTTCACGCTACAATCCTTTTTCCTCGATTTTTGTCTTTTTCCTCCTCTTGTCAGAATATGGGTCACACATGTACACATACCCAGCAAGTTTTTCAGGCAACAAGAGCATGGTCAGGATGTGGGATCTAGCTTCCCATTCTTAAGGACAGTGCATAATTTTAATTATTTTTTGTGTATTTACATTAGCCTTAAATAATAAGTGAGTTTAATAGTGGGGATTTGTCCAAAATTTGCTCTTTGGATTTTAAATATTATAGATAAACTCATTTACCTAAAAAAAATCTATTACTGCATACTATCTCACCCTATCCAATATTTTGTATATTTTCAATATTTACTGTATTGCAAAACATTAATGAGCGTGACTGGAAAATTATTATTTGGCAAGAATCGTGCTATGTGATGCTATTCATATCTTACAAACTGTAGAAGCATGACATCTTTTATTATTTGAATACTTTTAAATATTAATTATAGCAAATTACTTTGGGTAGTTCATAAAAAGCTGAACAGAGACTGATTCACTTACAGAGATGAATAATACTTAAAAGTAAAATCTAGAGGTAAAGAAAAGTTGTTGAAAGTGATAGCAGACAATATTTTCACACCGAAGGTGGTGTGCAGGAAATAAATGTTCTGAATAAACCGACTGTATTCACGATTTAGCAGAATGCGTTACTTTCCCACTAAACCTGGTATTTGAACTTTACGTTCTGTGATGTCAGGTTTTATGTAATCGCACATATGAATCACTCAGGGCTGCTGCAAAACATCCACGATGTGCTTAATAATGATTCTCTTTGCATTAAAGAAACATTCTTCAAGGCAGTCTTCATGAAAGGGTCCCGTCATGCTCTTAAGATACAACATTCATAAGATACAGGAATGGAGAAGTCAACGCCTCATATGGAAGACCATTAGCCAAATGGCTGACACAGCACATAGCAACAGGACTTGCCAGGCGCTGGTGAAACAAGCTAAATGTTTGATAGTAGAAAATGCTACACGTAATTAAATATGGATCCTTCCTAATCGATAGTGGGAGCATAATTACTTTTCTCCAGGTTAGTTAGGCAGGGCTGTTGGAGGGGACAGAGCCAGAGTGAAGGGAATCTAGGATAACAATAGAGAATCCCCCCCACAGCACTTTCAGGGCTGAGGGGGCATTAGGAGCTCTGGTACACTCGAAAGGAAACCCAGATAGCAATTTTCTCAGTAGGCTCATTAGGGAACCATTAGACAAGGTCAAGAAGGCCTATGAGAACTGATGGATATATTTAAGCAATGCCTCCCCATTTCTCCAAGTGACTTGATAACAGCTACCAGATTTACATGACTTTGAACAGAGCAACTCCTTAAACTATTGGCCAACTCTGCCTTTGGAAGAATGTCTTAATTTCTCTGCAGAAACGATCTTTTTTTTTTTTTTTTTTTCTTTTTTTGGAGAGGTTTTTGCTATAGGGAGCGTGCGCTCGACAGACAGACAGAGAGAGACAGAGAGATAGAAAGCGAGAAATCACCCCCCAGGGGGGATGGCCACGCCGCAATCCCTTCTCCTCCATTCTCCTCTCGGGATCTTGGGCACGCACGCACATGCGCCCGGCGTGAGTTTAAGCCGCCGGGTCCGGGACTCGAACCGCGGTCGACTACGTGGGAGTCCAGCGACATAGCCATTACGCTAACTGCTGGTTCCAACGATCTTGATGAGCTAATACATGCTTCTCACAGCGAAGAGCTGACACTGTTCCAACCATTGATGTTAAATCACAAGGGAAAGAAGTATGTACTTAAGTTCGTGTAGGTGTTGAAACTATGTCTCTCCAAACCACATCTCTCTGAGGGAGGAAAACAAGAAGGGGAAGAGCCTCATAGCTTAGTCCCATCAAGACTGTGGACTGGTTAGCATTCTTCTAAATTTTGTTAAATAATGTACCTTGCCTCCTTCCCTCACTTTCCCCCTGCATTTTAAAATCTCTGTTGAGCAACTTTTGTGAGTATAGAAGTTGAATAAAGGAGATAAGTGATTTATTTTAAATGATGATGATTGTGCTGAGGCCAGTTATGATTCTAAAAAATGTCACAAAATGACCTAGAAATCTCCGTATTAAACAACAGAAACAGAATTACTGGGGCTCTTAGTCATATAAGACTATTTACATATCTGATTTTTGATAGAAAAACCTATGAAGAGATTTTCAGTTTATTCCAGGAACAAATAATGTGAGTTTGTGTTTATAGAAAGATAATATTTTCCTAACTTTTTTTTTTTCAAACATATTGATGAAACTCTTATCTCAGATTTTTTTTCCAGGAAACTTATATCATTCTAAAAGTTATCTAACACTCAAACAAATGAATTCCTAAAACACTTGCTTATCTTACTTTTATTTCAAAACTTAATTTGTTCCCTTATGAGACATGGAAAACAAGTCATTGTTTTTATAAAAATGACTGTAATATTTTTATATTTTTTGTATTATGAAGTGGTCAAATTTTGATCTGAAATAATACATAAAAAACCTACCTTTGTAAATGAATATCTCTGAAAAAGGACTTTCTCTTAGGCAGTCTTTATGTTAATTGGACCTTGGGATCAGAAATTAATGAGTACCCTAGATGCTTTAGAGACACACATGCTTGCTGGGGGAAAGAAACAAACTCCAAAAAATTTCAGGGGTTGTATCAGTCAGGGTCCTCTAGAGAAAGGGAACCAACAGGGGACACATACAAAGACAGGTTTATTTTAAGGAAGTGTCAATGTTGATGTCCTTCACACTATTCCTTTAAACACTGTTTCAGTGAAGTCTTTTCAATTAAACTACCTGAGTAGAAATTTATTTTATGCAAGACCTTGACCCATGCCTGGGACTGGCCATTATGTATTTATACATCTTTGTCTTACTCAGGCCTAATACTGAGATGGATGTCTGTAGGGTGGTTGTGATATTGTGATATAATAAGAAATACGTATTTGGGCTCTGCTCTAGTTCCTGACTCAGAGCTATGAAAATCTTCATAATTTCTAGAGCAATGTGATTGCTAGGGACATCTTTTGTTCTAATATTTGGTCTTTGACCAAAGTACCTTATCAGAGCTCCTACTCTCTTGAAATTTTCTAGGTGATTGGAGAATCTTTTATTCTAAGGAGGTAACTCTTGTCAGGTTTCTGAATGGGAATTGATCACCAGAAAAATGATTAGAATAAACTATGATTAGAATCTTGGAACTTTCCCTTCTAACCCCACAACCTCTGGGGTTGGCAAAAGTGCTAGAGACTGAATAAACCAGTCATGGGTCTGGCCTTTTAGCACAGCAATTAAGCAGTATGTATAGGGAACTGGATCCCACATGGTCAACTGTGTTTTGAATCCCAGCCCCAATGGCTTGAAAAACACCAGATATGTGTGCATGTGTGCCCAGACTCCAGACAGGATGGAGAAATGGAGAAAAAGGGATTGTGGTGTGACCATGCCTCATTAGTGGGTGCTCTCATTCTCTCTAGACATCCCTCTCTCTCTCTCTGACAAGTGTAATGTACCCTCTGGCAAGAAAGATAAAAACAAAACAAAACAACAACAAGAAACTCTCCATTATGCCTGCATGGTGAGCCTCAAACAGAAAAAAAAAAAAAAAATCCCTGAACTACCATTTCAGAGCTTCCAGGTTGCTGAACATGTGCGGTGTCTGATGGGCGGTGCATCTGGAGCTGCATGGAAGCACCACGCCTCTTCCCACATGTTCTGCCCTGTGCCTCTCCCGTCTGGCTATTTATGTAGATCTTTTGTAATAGCCTTTATAATCAATGGGAAATGGTAAGAAAATGTCTCCCTGAGTTCTGGGCACTGTTCTAGCAAAGTAATAAAACCCGAGGAGGAGGAGGCTGTGGTAATCCTGACTTACACCAGGTGTTCAGAAACACAAGTCACCACCTGGAGCCTGCAATTGGCGTCTGAAGTGGGGGACAGTCTTGAGGGACTGAGCCCTTAGCCCGTGGGACCTGATGCTATCCCTAGGTAGACAATGTTAGAATCTAACGAATTATAGGACAGCCAACTGGCATCCTCTGGAGAATTAGTTATTGGTGGAGAGAAATCTATACTTATTTCAATGACCAAGGTTCTGTGTTATACTGGGTGTGAGAGTTGGAAAAGATTTTTTTTTATTGTTATTTTATAGTCTTCAGTGAATGTTTGTTGACTGACAATCACCATAACAACTACCACTTACCACACTACCTTCCCAAAACCGTGCTAGATATTTTGCATTTTTTTTTTGTTTGTCTATTTGTTTGGTCTTCTAGTTGACTAGAAGAGAGTAAACAAGAAAATAGAGACTGAAAAAGATTACTTGGGGGAGGTGAAACAACTAGTAAGTGGTGGCTTACAAATATGCACCTAAATCTGTTTATAATAATATTCTATGCATAATAAATAAAAAACCTACAGTGTTTTCTTAGCATCTACTTTGAGGTACAACAAATTAATAGTTGTTTTCTGCATAATGTACTCAATATGTATGCAAGAAACCCTAATTTATTTATAAAGCTCACAATCCCCCTTGTGCTACACATCATGCCATGTGGATAATTCCTAAGATTTGACATGTTGCCCCCAAGTTAGTACCACTGATCTGTGGAGATGGAACAGGTATTATCTGGAGCTGCTTCAATAGTATGCCCTCCACAGAAGGAATTTGTTCTTTAATGTGAGGAGGGTGTTGTACCGGTTTCTCTAGTGGTCTCTCTCACTTTTATTTTGCCATAGGGTGTGTGAGCTCTCCAGAGAGACAGAAAGACCAAGAGAGAAGGAGAAAAGAAAGCAGCCCCATGAGGCATGGTCATGCAGCAATCCCTTCTCCTCCTCCTCCTCCTCTCTGCTCTGGCGTCTTCCCTTAGCTGTTCTGGGACTTCAGCCATGCAGTTGGTCATGTGGGATTCAGCTACCTTAAACACCAGACTGTGGTCTGGTCCTCTAGACGTTTCTGAGTGCTTTTAAATACCATCACTCAAATATGAAAAGAAACGATAAGATTTCTTTACATTTAGGAATATCGTTGGTATCCCACTATCTGCATCTAAAGAATCTGGTCAAGAATGGGACCTATTTTTCTGGTTTAATGTGGGAAATCTAGTATCATGGATCTAAAATATTTCCAGGCCCCTCTTATTAACTGTTATATTTATCTATATTACAGTGATAATTATTAATTGCACAGTCTTAAAAACTATCTCATAATTGTTATTTTGCTATGTGGTACAATAGAAGGTCACAAGTAGAAATGAAGTAAAACCAAGCTGTGCCTGAAACCACTGTCTCATTTCCTAAGAAGCAACATGACAGTGGGTTAGATTAGGACCATATCTTATTGTTTTTGCTCAGACCAAGCAACAAGAGTCAAAAGGAATACTGACAATAAATGTTCATTCTTTCCAGAAGACCCTGATCCATATGTCTACTAGGGGTGGTAAATTAAATTTTGTACTGAAGGATATGAATGACACCTATGCAAGAAGCTAGAAGAATCCATGTGAGGAGAGATTTCCACAACTGACAAGCCTGTTTGACCCCAGAATCCATTCAGTAAACATCAACCATCTTTGTTTCATTTATATTTAATCTAAAATCTACCTGCTCCCTCTTTCCATTTTGTAAAATCTTGCCATTTTATTTTTAAGATAATGTTACATTTCCATGCGCAGTTATTTTCTTTTCCTAAGCAAAAGTATGAAACAAATTCATCTTTTTTCTAAGATTCGTTACATTGTGATTTCCAACGTTATGACGAATACATATTTAATTTAACAAATGAACACATAAATCCATGCAGAGGAGGTAAAGTGACTTGCTCAAGGTTAGGAGGCAACTCAGAAACAAAGTCAAGTGGATTACAGAAAGTAATAAAGTGCTCAGAAAACAAAAGAATGGCATAGGGAAGGGACCTAAGAGACAACATGAAAGAGTTTCTAATGGCCAGAGCTGGAATGAGTCACAAAATAAAATGAACAGACTACAGATATTGGATTATAATCCAAAGTGAAAAATAAATATTAATAAAACTAGTATACAGACTTATAGAACAAACAAGTAAAAGCAAAGAAGAAGAAACAAATCCTGTATACAAAAGAATTCCAAATAATGTTTGGAAATATATTATTTACTTCTTTCTGAGAGATGGACATGGACACCCCATGCCTCCTTTCCCTCCTGCAGTGTGGGCTGTATTTAAATTACTTGCTTCCAAAGACAACAGTATGAACACAAATGGGAAACAAGAATGACTTTCCAGTGTAGTAAGTTGTACCCTCTCTAGGTGATCAAAATTGGCACCCTAAGCATTCAATAGTGTATTGTGGATGTAATTTATTTGATGTAATAAGAATGGCACTTCACCTCTGTGGTCTTCTCAAAAATTTATAATCCCTGTCTAAAAACTGAGAAAACATCAGAAACACTAGTTGAGAACATCCTACAAAATATCTGACCTGTACTATTCAAAACAGTCAAGGTTATCCAAAGCAAGGAAAAACTGACAAATTCACTCACCGGAGGAGACATGATGACTAAACGTAATGCAGTCGGCCCTGAGTACAGTCATAGAATTAAAAAAGGACAGAAGAAAACTAGTGAACTCCAAGTTAAGTATGGAGTTTATCCTACAATTATAAACCAATATTGGCTCCTTGGTAGCAAAAATTATGCCATAACAGTGTAGGGTATTAAAAATGTAATAACTGAGTAAGGGGTGCATAGGAGTTCTGTGTTACTATTATGTTTTTTTCTTTTCTTTTTTCTTTTTTTTTTTTGTGTAAAGATGGAACTCTGCTGAAGTAAAGAAGTTATACGCAGAATTAGAAAATGAAATCAAAATGAATATTATATGTGTTTACAGTCCCAACCAACATTTTAGTATAAAATAGGGGCTTTTTTTTTTTTTTTTGGTTGATTTTTTTAAATGTATTACAGAGCCAACTCTTTGCAAGTTTCCACCGTTTAGCACATTCTAGTACAAGAGACAAACGTTCATAGCATAGAATAAGTGAAAGAACACTCAGCACATTGGCTTATATGATGTAAACCCTCAATAAATATTTATCAGTTTGATGGGATTGCAAATTATTTTTTGCCATGGCTTCAGGTACTTATTACTTTATTCTGGTCTCTTATGTATTAAGTAGGTGGGCATAAGGGAGAGACTTTAAAAATATAAAAGTCTTAATTCTCGAGAACCATACTAGTAAGAATCAATGAATAATGTAGTAGATTAGTCACCTGATGAAGAAACTCATCCTGAGAAATGGTCTCACAGTTTATCTTGAAGGAGATTTGAGAAAGGTCCACCTAATCAAGGTGATTGGGGTCTATGGTAGGAGTAGATAACTGGAGTGGAATTGATATAAATGAAAAATAGAGGGATCAATGACATTAAAATTCCTGAAGACAATATAGTTAAGCCAAAGGGGGCCGAAAGGGGACTCTGAGAATAATTTGTCAGCATTTCCCCAGCATTCTGTATAGATGCCTCAGGCTATCAGAGCTTGATGCCATTAACTACTAGGTTCACTCAACTACCTAACTCTCCTTGCTCTGATTAATTTTACTTCCCATGTAGATTTTTTTTTTTTTTTTTAGCAGAGAGTACTCTTGGGTCACTTTGCTAGTTATAGTTCTCATGGCACATTTGTAAATTTGCATCCAGTTTACCCACTCTTTCCTAGGCATTTGATTAATCTAGTTTTCATATTCTCCAAACATGTATGACATTATTCTATCCTCTACAGCAGTCTTCAAATTAAAATTAGTGTTAAGATGTATATGTTGTGCTTAGTAGAATGTGTTACATAGCACTCCTTAATGCTTCAGACATATTGTTGCTAATTTTTTTCTATTATAATTGTTTTGCTGTAGCTGTCGCTGTTATGGAATCATGTTTCCATCTCCATTCTGAATTTCAGCCACTCTGACAAAATTGAATTTCTTAATCTGGAAGTCAGAGAATTGGATTATCAATCAACTACTCTCTGATGGAATTCAACCTTACTCGGCTTGCCTACGTAGCCAGTTGGTTCCCCCCTCATGTCTGATTCTGTTTTCTCTTTTCAACGCCAGTGCCAGAGAACCATGTACTCATGACATCTAGTAAGGTAGACAGGTTACTTTATAGTGATCTCTTAATTCATCACTAAAATGAGGCACCTCTGGAGTGGAACATGAAAGTTATTTAACCAGCAGGCTTAGCAGCTGTGATAAATGGTGTGTGTGATTTAAATTTGAGTGGAATTGTGTTTAATTGAAAATTTGGCCACTATATGAAACTTTCACTACAAAGATTAGGACAGCACTGAAGGACTGCCAAGGGTGCCAAGAGTGGGAAGAGTCACTTAGGTTAATATTTCATGAAGCAGTCCATGTTTTATACAGCAGAGTTCTAGAAAATAAGTTCCAGGACTGCTTTCATCAGAATCACCTGGGGTTGGGACCAGCAGTTAGCGTAATGGCTATGTTGCTGGACTCCCACGTAGTCGACCGCGGTTCGAGTCCCGGACCCGGTGGCTTAAACTCACGCCGGGCGCGTGTGCGTGCGTGCCCAAGATCCCGAGAGGAGAATGGAGGAGAAGGGATTGCGGCGTGGCCATCCCCCCTGGGGGGTGATTTCCTGCTTTCTATCTCTCTGTCTCTCTCTGTCTGTCTGGCGAGCGCATGCGCCCTATAGCAAAAACCTCTCCAAAAAAAAAAAAAGAATCACCTGGGGTGTTCATGAAACTGCAGATCCCTTGACTTCGCTGAAGTTCTACTGGATAAGAACCCTCTCGAACCCAGGAATTTGCAGCTTTAACAAGCTTCATAGGTAATTCTTATACACCCTATAGTCTAAGAACCTGGTTTTTCATTTTTTAAATCAAGAGAGAACATTTTATTACCAATGGGTTGATGTTTTTATCCACACTGGTCACACATTTCCAGGAAGTCTTGAATTTAAATTTAATGGACAAAAAGTGGGAAAGTATAATATGATGTTCAAGTGTTACACCTTTCTAATCAACATGCAAAGTAAAATATTTTAGAGTATGTTTTGTAAACTAAAAATTGTGCTGTGTATTTTAAATAACTGGCATTTTGATAATAAAAGCATTTTGGTACTATCATTTGCTCCATCCACATCCAAAAAGTTAGCCGAAGGGTCATTTCCTACTGATAGATGCGCAGTAATACAACCAAGCCTGATTCTTCTGTTTCACATTCATCAGAACCTTCATATGTCCCTTTATTTTCACTAAGCATTATATTAAACACATATCAGGGTCAAGTTCTATCAAGCTTAATCTCATTGATAGCTAACTTGATTAATTTTCCCAGGTATGCACTTGAAAACCTATTCACTTTGTTCATTATCCAATATTTGCAGTTCTTGAAATATTTCTCTGAATCCTGAAAGGTGTTTGTGTTTTCAGATTCCACAAAAGCTATTTCAGGGGAAAAAAAAAAAACACAAACAAAAACAAAACAAAAAAACCATACCAGATTGGTTATGTGCAATGAAATATTCACACTAACATCAGTTCAATGGAACTCATTGCAACAATAAGCCAGTGAAAACAATCATGAAAATAACTTCCTTCTGGTCACATTGAGAAGACAGCTTTGAGTCAGTGAAACCTATCTTGATCCACTGTACAGTGTATGAGCTTTCTGAGCCACAGACTGCATGCCTATAAAATGGGTCGATCAATAAGATAATATTATTTAAATATTATAAATATGACATATCGCTAAAAAATTAGTAGCAAAAGGATAATGAAAAGGGCCCTGAAAAATAGTAGAATTTTTTTTTTTTTTGGAGAGGTTTTTGCTATAGGGCGCGTGCACTCGCCAGACAGAGACAGAGAGACAGAAAGTAAGAAATCAACCCCCAGGGGGGATGGCCACGCCGCAATCTCTTCTCCTCCATTCTCCTCTCGGGATCTTGGGCACGCATGCACACACGCCCAGTGTGAGTTTAAGCCACCGGGTCCAGGACTCGAACTGCGGTCGACTACGTGAGAGTCCAGTGACATAGCCATTACGCTAACTGCCGGTTCCAAAAATAGTAGACTATTGATGGTAGGGCAGGTTGCCCCTTTTGAGGCTTGGCTTTGTACACACAATGCAGAACTCTTCATTTCTACATAGCACAAGACATCAAGACTCCTGGTGAGTTCAGAAACCATTACATCATGAAAAAGAAGAAAGGATGAAAGTCGTTTTATGGCACAGCTAGAACTCAGTAGTTTGGTCATTTTTGAATTGTAAAGTGAGTAAGAATGTTATTTACTTCAAGAAACAACCCCATTGTACCATTATGGAATGAATTCAGAGCACTTAACAGAGGTGCTTATACTGTGAGAAAGTTCCTCTGATGCAGTTGACCTTACATGTCCTGTGTTACTTTTCATTCTTTGACTACATGTCCTGTCTACCCCTTCATACTAAATGAAAATCGTTCCTACACTTTATATTCTTGTGCACATTATTATTTTTTACTAAGATTTTTATTCTCACCAAAAAAAAAAAAAAAGCAAAACAATATTTCTAAGAAGAGGAAGTACAAAAACTTTTAAGCCCTGTGAATTCTTATGGTCATTAGAATCATGACTACACCTTCTCAAAGACAGGCTATTTTGAGGGACATAGTTTTAAACCCCTTCCTGTGTACATAGTATTATCAGTTCCCTATTAAATGTGTTAATTTAACTGTATTAATAACTTTAGTTGTTGCAAGAGAAAGTAACTGAAAAATAATATTTTCATGGCATTGAGCTCATGTTGTTTTAAGTAATAATATTTTGCTCATTTTACAGCACTTGTGAATAATCAGTATACCCATTTTAGTTTAGATTCAAATAATAAAAGACTAGAAAACTCACTTGAAAGAGGTTTGTAGTATTTGGAAAAGTTTTTAATGTATTTGCCACAGGAAGAAAAACACTGATTTCATAATTAGAATACACATAATTAGAATTCAACTCTTTTTCAAATGAGGAAAATGTGTTGACCCATAGTGCAGAATGAGCCTGTATGTTGGAAAAAGAGAGCAAGGAATTAAATTTGTGGGACTCTGATAAGGAAGAAAAATATTGTGAAAATACTCCATGGAAAGTTATAAACTTGGAGATTAGGAATAGAAAATTTTATTTTCTGCTTTTCTCATTTCACTTTTATTATATGTTTGTATGCAAACTTTGCTCCAATTGTATAGAATAGATTTCTAGAACTGAAATTATTGCATTAAAGGAAAATGCAAAGCTGTTGGTATATGTTGCTAAGAAAAAATGTTCTATATGTGGCATAAAAAATGTGACTAAAGTTCTTACCAATATAGTTTCCCAAAATGCTGGTCTACCTACCCAAATATTAATATTTAGCATACTAAAAAAGATTGCAAGTAAATAAAAATGTCATCCATTTTTGTTATGTTTGATTCCTAATGAGATATCAAGTTTTTATTAATAATCTCAAATTCCATGTATTCTTTGTAAGCAATGCTCATTTTTTTGATTTGAAAATTAGCATTTATTTTTTATAAATTACTGAGTTCTCTTTAAAGGTGTTACTTTTTTATAAGTCAAAATTATTACAAATGTGGGACTGGAGGGGGCATGGTGGTTAAGGATGCTGGACTCCCACATGGCTGACCATGGTTCGAGTCCTGGACCTGGCTTTCTCACTCTGTCTCTCTCTGGTCAAATTAAAATAATTAAATAAATTTAAATAAAATAATTTTTTTTTAATTATTGTATATGTTTTCTTAAGTTTCTAATTTGCCATTTAATCTGGTTTTCATAATTTTAAATACAGGAATGTAATTTTTTATACATTTAAAGTTTGCCTTCGGCAGGTAAGTGAATTATCAGAGTATAACTTCTATTAGGACAAGAGTCTGGCTTTCCATGTGATGGATCCTGTCTCAAATATTGTTATGTCTTACTTCTGCTGTCTCTACCATAGGTTTGATTTTTCTCATGTTCGACGTCTTTTTAGACAGTGATTTTCCTACATGTTGGAAAGCTGAGTTCTCCGCAAGCTCCAGGGAAACACAGTCTTTACACTTTGAGATACCAAAGGACCTAATGCTAGAGATCTGAGATGGAAGATAAACGAAGAATAAACCATCCGAGAAACCTTTACATGTCGTCAACAAGAAATGGTCACTGAGAAGGCTGGGTGGCACAAATCAAGAGGAGTAATTCGCATGACTAGCAAAGCAAGGACACCACCGCTGTATCTGAATGGCATTTAAAAGGCAGAGAAGGTTTAAAGATCAGGAACATAGCTGCTACACTTAAGGCCTAGAGGCTGGAAACTGTCATACTTATGATGGAATGCATATTCTATATTTTTGCAACTCGGTGAAACAAAAGAGAATTATCTGATTGATGAGTTACAGAAGTGCAGCTTGGATGTCCTATGTCAGGAGACGTAAGGCCATAAAACTTGAGGTTGCTTCAATTTATCTCTCCTTAGACAGGTGTGTCCCTGGTCTTTTGTAAACTGATCATCTCAGAAAAAATAAGGAAACAACTAACATTTTTAAAGTACTATAAATTCCTTGTTAGCAAAATACTATTTTATTCTCTTCCTCATATGATCTAGAAAAAGCAATAGTAGGTGCTTGATAAAAATTTGTTGATGAAGTCAGCAAAATGCAGGGCAAAGTAGAAGATTACAGTAAGCCCAGGGCCCAGTCTCTCATGCTAAGGGCTTTCAATCTTGGTAGAAATATGAGTATTTAGAAGCATCTGTTGAGAACCAAAGGAGCTATAGTTCCACTTAGAACTTTGTAAATGACCCCAAACTGTTGGTATCATGATTTTCTATATGCATTTCACTGTAATATGCGGTTTGTTTCTCCTTAAAAGCCATAATAAAATATTTATGACTTTTAATATTTATGTTAGTCCACAGGTTGAAAAAGGAGACCAGCGGCCACCTGCAAAGACTGATAATTTTCCATTATTAGAATTCTTAATTCTAATCAATATTTTTGTGTATGTATTATCTTGGTATCCATTTGCCTTTTTATTTTTGTTTTACATTGTCAATATTCTTAAAAGATTTTAGGATGGTTTACTCCTAATTTTTCCATCATTTACCATCTAAAATAAGGAGAAAGTTCACAGTATACTTTATTCTTTTGAACTGTACAAGCTAAGTGATGTATAGTGATTGAATGTATAAAAGAAATGAGAGGTTTTTGCTATAGGGTGTGTGCACTTGCCAGAAAGACAGAGAGACAGAAAGTGAGAAACCACCCCACAGGGGGGATGGCCAGGCCACAATTCCTTCTCCTCCATTCTCCTCTCGGGATATTGGGCATACACACACATGCGCCGGGTGTGAGTTAAAGCCACCGGGTCCAGGACTCGAACCGCAGTTGACTACATGGGAGTCCAGTGACATGGCCATTATGCCAACTGATGGTCCCAAGAAAATATATTTTAAAAAATGAAATTTTTTTGGTTACAAGATTAAGCATATAATTAATAAGGTATATACCTCTAAAAAGAGAGCTTATTTTATGAGTGAAATTAACAGTTTAACTTAACTTTTCACATACATCTATAAGTACATGTGTGTTATCCATTGTAAGTTTAATAATATTGATGAAAACAAAGAATGTACATGTTATTTTTTGAATCTTCTGAATATAATTTGTACATTCCATGCCTTATGAAGACTCAAAGGCCAGCAGTTAGCTGTTAAGTGGATCAATTGATACTCATTGTCTGAGAGAATTTTAGTTTAGACAAAATTGTCATCACCAAACCCAAAAAAGATTTCACTAGCTTTATTCATCCCTCTCACTCCCTGTCGGGTCTCTGAGATCACCAGGAAGCTCAAGAAAAACAGGACATTTCCTGTTGGCTGCAAAAGAGTTTGCTATCATTGAATTTCTAAGCAAAATGGCCGAACTGTGGGTCTGGGCACGTCCCTGAACTGGAGAAGTCACTGTGGAGAAGAAGGTAGAAAAGAAAGATGAGGAGATACAAGTAAAGGAGGCCTCATTGCTTTGTGGTCACAGAGGGGTTGGGTCCATACATTAGGTGACTACTGCACTCATTGGGTGAAGCATTCTGTGCAATTTGGCTTAGTGTCTACTCAGCTAACAAAAGTACATGTACTGAATTCTAAGACCACAAAGCACTCTGTGGAAAATATGGTAAGAAGCTGTCCCAATGTGTTAGCAATAAACTTCAGCACAATTTACACACATTTCTTTGTTCAAAACCACGCAGTTGAGATGGGAAGAAAATTACCTAATTCCTCAAGAACTATATTTCAAATCAAATCAAAGGACTTAGACAATATCAATTTTTGTTTACATTTTTATAAGCATCAATACTATTTGGAAAACAAAGCTTAGGCAGTATCTCTCTGATAACTGACCAGTCATAAAATAGATAAAAATGTAAGGAATTAGCCATCTGTGATGATCTGAATTGCTATATCGCTGTTCTCAGAACTAAAAAATCAATGAACACAAGGTGGTTAACATGGCTGCTGTGGTTCACAGTTGTGAGTTCCAGAACAGTGACAAGCGTCGTCCATTCTTAGCTAAAAATCTCTGCTTTCCTGTCCTGCAGGTGATTACTCCACTAATATGTTTTATAAAGATGGCATTCATTTGACCTATACTATAGAAGAACATTTAATATGGAATAAATAAAGAGAGGCTTTAGCAGCCATTATAGGTAAAGAAAAATTTTCTACCAACAAATTCGGGCCTCTGCCCCTTAATAAATGAAAGCCTCAAATGATAAAATTTATTTCCCAATCTAGAGACTGCCATTTAGTTTTGCTTTTAAAAGCAGGACAACTTCTGCTTATACTATCTTTGAACATTATTTAATATTAAATATTTGAGGAGTTGCAACCAAATTTGCTGATGATAGGAAATACTTCAAAGGGACTCTGTTTGCTGCTATAAAGGAAAAGAAATCTTAGTTTATGCATTTTATTTCACCCTACTCATGGTTCAATGGAAAGAACCTGATAGCAAGGAAAAACATTTGGTATGCATATTTATTGTAAATACACAGATCTTTAATCTGTGTTTTGCATACAAAGTTACTGATTCATCCATCCCAATTCACCCATATGTTTGTAACAAAACATGCATGGTGATTGTCAGCTGAATTCAGAAATTGAGGCCAAGACTCTGGTGTTATCAAAGAAAAGTATAGAAATGTGGCTAATCCCAATGTGGGACTAGAAATCATAAGTAAAAACTGCTCATCCTCACAAAGAAAAAGATGCAGTGACTGTACATTTCTTTTACCTTATAACACCATTTATTCAGCATCAGAATTTATACATGAAAAATAAAAAGTATGAATTATTAATAAAAATAAATACTCTGTTACCACTAAAAATAAAAAAGAGGTAGTATGTGTCTACATATTACAAGGGAACTTTAAGGATATAAACTTATAAAAAGATGAAGTTTACTGTTGATGAAAGTGTTCTGAATCTTAGGGAAGAAAAAAAAAACATGCTGTTATGAGGTACAGATCATTCTGTTTCCATACAGAACCAGAAAGACTTACTCCAGCATTTTGGACAAGACGTTGCAAGATGTGATCAGGTGATTTAAAAAAGAAACCATTAATTTAACTAATAATAAGCAGGTCCAGGCCATAAGGTACTGCTATGTGATACTGGAGTCATGTCGCAAGTTCTGGAATTTAGATCTTGGCTCAGTCTGAACACACTGGGGATTCCCTTGTTCCTGGCTGGACAGAAGGCTAGGGACAGAGGCTGAATGAGTTATGGCAAGATCCTGTGAGGGTCTCTCTCTCTCTCTCTCTCTCTCTCTCTCTCATGGAAGAAATAAATAAGACTTAAAATAATAATATTAAGAAGTAGAAATTAAAGTAACAGCAGTAAGCTGCTAAAATTTGAGGAAAATTAGGGATCCCTTCAGGGTCTCAATGAAAACCAAGTTATTCTTTGATAGAGAAGACGACACATACGGTGGTTGTGCAATACTGCTGAGTTCACCAAGGCGAAGCTACCCCAAGACGCTTTATACCTTCCCACCTGTAATTGTGCTTAGCAACATTTATAATTACTGTGTTTATGTCCCACAGGCTTCGGCAGTCATCAAATGTCTTATCAATGGTAAATACTATCTATGGCTAAAAGAAGGGAAATTTAGTGAGAGATTCAATGCAAGGGCTAGACAAACACATGAAAAAGTAGAATGACGGCATATGTTATTTACTGTGTAAAGTACAGAAAATTTCCTTGGATAAAAGTAACACTATATCTTGGGGAATCACATTTATATTAGAACACAAATATTCTGTCTGATTAACTTCAGGGAAGAGAACATTTTAACCAAGAGTATAATTATCCTAATAAAGTTGAACCATGCTTTGAAGACTTAATCGTTTTTACTGTATTGCCATGGTTTTAGTGCCATGTAGCTTTGACTTTGGCTCCAGTTCTTATTCTTACAGAACATGATTGTAATTGCTATTTTATACCTATACATTTTTATGCACTAATTTTTTGCTTAATCTTTGCTAAGACATCATGGCATAGGTATGATAAGCATTATTTACAGATGAAGAAATGTAAATTATGAAACTTAAGCTCAAGATCACAAAACTAACATTTGATAGAGTCCAGACTTGAGTCCCAATGTCTGATGTTAAAGCTACAAGAAACTCCCATTACTAGTTCATCGAGAAACCACATACAAATGTGTTGAGAAAGAATTGTAGGGGCCAGAAGGTAGAGTGGTGGCTAAGGCCTTGGATTCCCACATGGTTGACCATGGTTCAAGTTCTGAACTCGGAAGCTAGACAGTCATGCTGGGCACATGCATGCATGCCCAAAATCCCAAGAGGAGAATGGAGGAGAAGGGATTGTAGTGCATCCATTCCTTCCAGAGAGTGATTTCTCACTCTTCCTCTCTCTGGTGAGTGCAGGTGCCCTATGGCAAAATATAAACTAAGGAAAAAAATAGTGTTTTCGGGTATTCTATAAACAAAACACAACTGGGATCTCCGCAATGGAAAGTCTTGTTTGTTTTTCATGCCCCTATTCATTTTATTGTATCAATAGAAGTTTTTTCTTAGAACCGAACTGAATAAATAACATCTTGCTGTAAAAGGAAAAACAACTTTTCAACTCCAAAGTATTTCACATATTCTATGCTGATATAAAAAGAATCTCCTTATGGAAAAGAACAATGAGGAAGGCAGAGAGAAACAGATGTTTCATGTTTCAAGCCCACTGGGATTCTCAGAAATGTGAGACGGTGACTCAAGTGTAAGAGAATTCTACCCCTGCTTCAATTAATTTGATTGGCTAAGTGTTTATGTGTCTAGTTGTATGAGCACCAATCTGAGAAATATAAGAATCTGTGGAAACACTTGAAAAACATATCTAGTGTGGAATTACTGTGACATGTGCATACTCCCACCAGGCACACGTAGGACTTTTTCGCAAAGAAAAGTTTTACTATGATACATTAGCATAAGAGCTGCACTACCCCAATAGAAATGGGGGCACATTTTGATTTAACCAAAAAATCATAATTTAACTTTGCAATTTACAAAATATTCTTATGTATTTTATTTTACTTAGATTTGTATAGGCTATATTCTTTTTTTTTTTTTTTCCATTTTATAGAAAAAGGCAGTAAGGCTCAGAGTGGTTTCAAGTTTTGCCAGGAAATTTTTCTGCATTGACAGAATTCCTAAATTTTGAAACTGTGAAATTTAACCAATATTTTTTTAACTTTGAGCCCAGAGATGTTTTCACTTTACCCTTCTGGTTAATGTAAGTCATTTCACTGGATTTCATGATCCTGAATGAGATTCTTCTGCTAGTGGTTTATTCAGTCAGTGAAAGTTAATGTTTACTTATTCTTAGATTTGATTGTTCAACAAAATGTATTCAAACTTTTACATGCTGTGTATTAAGTATAGGAGGTGTGACAAAGTAGGAAGCAAATAATTTGTAGGAGAAATGAGTGAGTCAGTGAGAGATGAAAACATTTCTGTCAAGGAAACTACCCTCTGTGACTAATGCAGGTAGTTTATGAGTGAAGATCTAAGAAAGTTTTTTGTGAATCTGTTTAGTTCTCACTGGCTTTCATTTATTAAGCCTATATTATATCCCAAACACAGGGCTAAACATCTTCTATTCATTATTTCACAGATATTCTCAATATCCCTTTGAAGTAGGTCAGGTCAAATGAAGATACTGAAGCTTATATACTTTTCGTTTGAGAGATATTTGCTATCGGGCGCATGCGCTCACCAGAGAGACAGAGAGAGACAGACAGAAAGTGAGAAATCACCTCCCAAGAGAGATGGCCACACCGCAATACCTTCTCCATCCTCTTCTTGGGATCTTGGGCACGCATGCATATGCGCCTGGCATGAGTTTTAAGTCACCAGGTTTGGGACTCAAACCATGGTTGACTATGTGGGTTTCCTCAGTATAACTATTATGCCAACTGCTGGTCCCAAAGCTTTTAGGTTTTTTAGAGGGCAAATAGGCATAACAGTCAATAAATTTAATAACTAGGAATAAAGCACAATCCGTTTAAATCTAAACTTAAAATATGAATCTTGTGATAGGAAATACTTCATATCTTTTCTCAAAGCATATTACTTTACCTCAAACAGCAACAAACAAAATGAAAAACAAAGGAAAACCTCAAAATGTTAAAGCAGAATTTTTCTAATAGAAACAGGTAGAAAGAGTATTGCCTACTTTCCTTTCTCTTTTACCTAAAAGAGCTCTTAGGAAGATCCCTATTTGCCACTAATCCTGAATATATCATGTGTTTCTAAATCCTGCTTAGTGTCCTTCCTGGTGAGGGTTCAGGTCAGTTACTTCTCAACAGAAGTTAGGAGGAAGAGAGTAACTGGTTCAAGTTTTGACTCTTCTTTGAACTTGCTAAACTTGGCTGGCAATTGCCCCATTTAATCAGTATAAGAAAATTATGATTAATGATTAATGCAGTGTTGCATTTAATATATATAAGTGGAGAAAATGTTGACCTCTGATGACTGGTTACAAATGACTAGAAGAAAATAAAAATCAATAAAGAGATTGGGGTTATAATTCAACCCTGAGTTAGCTCCCAACATTTATTTCACTTACCTGCTTTATTCTGAGTCTATGTTCTTGGCATATTCACCTGTGCCCTAAATAACCAAGATCTATCTTATATGCTTTAATCTCTCCAGTCTCAAGTCCCTACCATAATTCCTGCCTATAGGCGTTTCATGAGTATAAATCCTACTCCATCTAGAGTCCTCAATACAGCAACTCTTTGTTACTATTTTTTCTGTCATTGCTAGCTCTCATTTATTGAGCACATAGTATGTCCAAAACACAGGCTAAACATTTTATATTCATTACAGCTCATAATATTTTCAATATTTCAAGTAGGTCGGATCAGACTAAGATACTGAAGATTTAGACTTTTAAGAGGCCCAAGAGTCAAAAAATTGCCTGAATGAAACTAAAGCTAAATCCATATAAAATAAATCTAAATTCGTGATAAAAACTATTGATTGCTTCCCAGTATCTGATCTCCGTGTCTCTATAGTGATGGACATTATTATATTCTTTATTTAATATGAGCAACTATCTTGTCCACCTGTTTTGCTGCAGGAGGCCATGTGACTAGATTCACCTAATGGACATGGCACAACTTCTAGGCCAAAACCACAAAGAGAAAGAGTTTTCCTGTATTCTTTTCTTCTTTGCCACTGGTTGGAATATGGTGATGATGGAGGGAGCCATTAAATCTCACTTCAACCTTGAGATCAAAGCTGAGAGTTCAGGATGGCAGAACGGTAAGTCAGAAGATAATTAGGTCCTCAGCTGCATCACACTGCCAGGTAAGCATGGACCACCCACCCAGATTGATGAACACTGTGTCTGGTTCTCTTAGAGTAACCCTAACACTTATCCTGATGAACACAGAGGGCCAGGCCCTAAGACTGAATCTGAAAGTTGAATAAGAACACAAAACAGCATTTAGTAATCACCTTTGGGGGGGGGGGGTCACAGACATTGAGCATGCATTAATAATTTTATTCAATGAGAAGAAGGGAAGAGAAAAAAGGAACTCAGGCTGAGGAATATTCATGATTTTCAAGAATAATGGCTTTTGGATGGTATTGATATCCTCACTCAGAATGAGTGAGGGGCGGTTTAAGAAGCCATATGAAACATCTGAAGCAATTTTCATTTAAGGAATGAGGGTGCAGTACCCAGGAAATGGCAGAGGTTCAGAAATAGGAGTTACACAAACATATATATACATATATACATATATATACATACATATATATGTATATGTGTATATATATATATATATATATATATATATATATAAAACTAGAAATGGAAAATTATTGATGATAACAAGCATGATTAAGCCACTATGCAGTATATTCTGGATGGGAAATCACATTTTGTATGCTGTGACGATGCTTAGGGAAGGAATGTAAATTAATTAAAAAAATGTTTCAGAAAAAAAAGCTCATGGAAATATGTGTAATGGAAAAACTATGTATGAATTTTAAAAAAGTTTTTGTACTAAAATAAATTCATATTTTAATTGTAAAAAAATGAAATAAAATAAATAAATTTTTTAAATAAGAGGCTGAGAAGAACTGCCTAGCAAAATGGGAAACATTTGGGAATAGTCTGAATGCAGGAGTGGAACTAGGTGTGAAAAATTTGAGAACTTCTATACAGACTATTTTCTCTGAGCTGCTGTTTCTGTGTTTATAGAAAATGTTTTTATTGTATCCAATTTAGATAGAATAATTCTTTTAGTGAACATGTTAATTATTTCTTGTTTCCTCATCTATTAATTACATGTTTAACTATTTTCCCTTTTATAAGAATATTAATAGTTGTCTTGTTTTTAATACATTAAAATAATTTTTAAAATAAATTTATTCTTTGGTATTTGGTATTTTATTGTTTCTAAAATACAATTATCTTCCATATAATCGATTAAAAAATTAATAATTTAAATCGATTTTATTTTGGGAGAGAGATATTATTATTTTGGAAAAATCTGAAAACAATACAACCATATTTAGTATCAGCTATAAGAAGTAAAAATCATAAACTGAATTCTAACATGAGTTCTTTGGACTTATAGCAGAGCTATTAAATTCAGATCTTACCCATTAAATTCACTTAAGAATCAAAAACAGTGTCTAAGCCACAGAACTCCTGAATACTTGTTTTGTTAGGTGGGAAGTAAGTCATGTAACAACAGAGAAAAAAGGGCTTGACTTGTCATCATAGACTACATATCACACTGAAAGGGTAGAGGTAAGCTGGGCAAACTCTCTGGTGAAGGGTTTTTCTCATTATTGAGAATTCAGACAATAAAATGTTAATTCTCAGAGTTTCCTTCTATGATGTTATACTGTCTCCTTTTCAATTTCACTAAATCAAATATGATATACATTAACTCTTAGTTATTTGGGATCTATAATAATTTAATGGGATGATGACATGTCACTGAAAATATAATAATTTAGGGAGGGACATATGGTAGAACGCATAAGTTGATTAATTAAAATGAATACTTCTTCTCTGTTTCCTAGTTTTCATTTGCCCCCAAACATTTGAAAGAGTTCAAATTCTAATGAAAAAATTTCAAAGGCTTCCAAACTCATTTAAGTTATACCCAGTCTTTATGAAATATAGATGCTAGTCTCCATATGGCTAAGGGGAGAGATTCTCCTAACACAGGATCAATGGACCATATGTTGTCAATGGCAAATTGCATTTTTACAAGTGAATGCATCAATATGTGTCCCATTCCACATCCTCTTCTTGCAATGTGACCCAGATGCTCTTCTATTGAGAGGTAGAACTGTGTTTCTTCCACTTGAATCTGGGCAACCTTTTTAATTTCCTCAACTAGCAGAATACAGCAGAAATGATGCTGTATAACTTCCAGGGCTAGGTCTTAAAGGGCACCACAGTGCCCACCTGGTTGGTTCTCTCTCAGGACACTTGCTACCATGTAGCAAAGAAGTTCAGGCCACATGGAGAGAACACATGGGTGCTCTCCCTATTAGTACTGAGAGCCAGCCAGCATCAGTTATCACACATGAAATAGAATTTAAAAAAAAATTAGATGAATCCACTAAGACTTAGAATTTTTCAGCTGATAGGAAGCCATCAAGCTTTCCCAACGTCTCACCTGATCTAAAGAAATGATGAGCGATAATAACTATTGTTTTTCTAAGATACTTTAATTTTTGACTAATTTGGTAAATAGTAATAACTACTAATAGAGGTGGTAATTGGGCATCCATGACTACCAACCATGGCTACCACTAGATTTTGAGGATATGTTTATGTTTTATTTTCAACTGGATGAAGCCTTGTTGCGGTGCCAGATGGAGAGTGGTAAGGTGCAGTTCTGTTTTTAGCCTGAGAGCAGATGTAGCACTGGGTATGAATCTTTTTCCCCAAAAGATCCTGTCTCTGAACACCCTATGGCAACTATTCTGCCATGGACGATTCCACACTGCTGGCTTTCCATTGGGGCTTTCAAGAACAGGCATTTACTTTAGCATTCAAATTCTTCTGATCCCCCCACCCCAGGAATTAAAGTTAGTCCCTCAATTCATTTATACATGCCTCTGTGTGTTTAATAACTGAGGAGTAAGTGCGTTCATTTCCTGTATGCACATTCTTTACCCAGGTGTCCTAGGGGAATTTGAGTTGATGATTCTCTTGTCTGCATGATCATTTGAAGACTTCATTTCTGAGACCAGAAGCAGGGAGCTTAGTTCTCTGTCCCACTCTACAAGATGGCATGTGAAAAAACTGTGAAGCAGGATACTAAGGAGAAGAAACCTGAAGCCAAGAAGACTGATGCCAGTGCAAGTTTAAAAAGGGTGACCCCAACGCTAAAACGTCCAAGAAGGGGAAGTCCCATTGCAGCCGAAACCCCATTCTAGTCCGGGGCATTGATAGATACTCCCTTTCTACCATGTATTCCAGAAAGGCCATGTACAAGAGGTAATACTCAACCACTAAACCCAGGATCAAAAAGAAAAGGGAGAAGGTTCTTGTGACTGTCACAAATCCAGCTGGTGGAGACAAGAATGGCAGTACCCAGGTGGTTAAACTGCGCAAAATGCCTAGGTATTATCCTACTGAAGATGTGCCTTGAAAGCTGTTGAGCCACGGCGAAAAACCCTTCAGTCTGCATGTGAGAAAGCTGTGAGCCAGCATCACTCCTGGGACCATTCTGATCATCCTCACTGGACGCCACTGAGGATAGAGAGTGGTTTTCCTGCAGCAGCTGAGCAGTGGCTTGCTACTTATAACTGGACCTCTGGTTCTCAATCGAGTTCCACTGCGTAGAACACACCAGAAATTTGTCATTGCCACCTCCACGAAAATTGATGTTAGCAAAGTAAAAGTCCCAAAGCACCTTACTGATGCTTACTTCAAGGAAAAGAAACTGCGGAAGCCCAGACACCAAGAAGGTGAGATCTTCGACACAGAGAAGGAGAAATACGAGATTTCAGAGCAGCACAAGAGAGATCAGAAAGCTGTGGACTCACAAATTTTACCAAAAATCAAAGCTGTTCCTCAGCTCCAGGGCTACCTGTGATTCATGTTTGAACTTACAAATGTAGTTTATCTTCACAAATTGGTGTTCTAATTTTTTTGCCTAGAACCTAATTAAATAACTGATCATATTAAAAAAAAGACATTTCCTTTACTATTAGGCAAGAAACATAATGTGTCATTGTTTCTGATGACATTTCTTTTATATTTTCATTTCACTGAATATAAAAGACATTTTCAAAAAATAAAGAATATGTTTTCAGTGTCATACAGTCGTAACACATCCATAGCAGGTGAGGCTAATTAATCTTTTCATTCTATAGATTCAAATTCCAGCATTTAATATACAATATCTGTCTCTATTTTATGTTTTGATTAGGCCCATAAGGCCTCCTAGAAGATGCCTTTAATGTCCCCCAAGTATCCAATGCCCTGATCACTTCCTCAGGTAGTGTTTCTTTGCCTATGGGCTTTCTTCTTCATTGGTAGCCTAGTTTGTCTGTTGTATGGCATGCTCAAAGGACAGAGGAAGTAATGTTCCAGAGAGCAGCCCTCAAACAATGACCTATGAGAGCTGGTACACAATTACCTCTTCTCTCTCTCCCTCCTTGCAGAACTCAGATGTATGTGTTTTCCAAGGCTTCCAAGTGTCACTTTGAGGATCAAACTTCAGTCACCTGCAGAGACAGCTGGCTGGATAGTACAGCCCTTTTCTGGTTGCTTTCCCTTCCAGGTTTCACATCTCCATTCCCTTATAGGTGTTCCTTTCACCCTTTAAATGAACCATGTGCCCTGAATTGTCTCAGTTTGCTGATGTGAAAAAACCAGGGTCAGACATCAGTCATTCTTCTGTTTAGTTCATTTCAATGTCTTTCATTTTTCTACATGATTTTTATTTAATACATATCTTATTTTAATAACTTCTTCATTTTTGTGGTCAACAAGTCCAGTAACATTTATTCTGTTCTCCTTTATCATTGTATGTCATACCAACCGTTTTCCTTTATTGGCATTTTAAAACGTATGCTTCTGTAGTGTTACTCTCTTTGTGGATTTTGTTTTGATTCTCCTTAGACAGCATTTTTCTACCCACAATGATTTATAAATTATATATATATATATATATATATATATATATATATATATATATATTTCTTTGAATATATTTTGCTTTGTTAGAATATTGGAGTTGAAATATTTTTAGTTCTCTTTTTTTCTTCATTTCTTCCTTTCTTTCCTTCTTTTATTTTTTTCATTCAGCTAACACAGATTTGAAAGACATGCCCATCATAATGATAAAGGAGCTACAAAAAAGTGAAGTTGGTAATTGACTATCTTTTGAGCTCACTACTTCTGCTACCCAGCCTGATGCTCTGTAGGAAAGAAATAATTCGGTCTTTTCCCTTTCCAACACACCACAGTAAGCTCATGCTGCTGAGTGTTTGTCTTGAGGGGCATGGTGGTGTCCTCATAAAATTCAATACTGTATTCCTTAGCTCAGAACCTGTCCCTTCCTGGAGATTTTTTGGATGAGACCCATAGGAACTATAACCTGTTGGCTAATGGCTGTATCAAGGTTACAAAAAAAGTATGTAAGTACTAAGCAGAACAGCAAAGTTTACATATAAAATATATGCAAGTGTTGTGGAGCCTGGGCACAGAATTCATTAAAGAATAAAGACATAAGATAAGATTTTGCTCTGTATTTCTTTTGAAGACCAGGATTCTTTCTATATGTGGTGTAGGGGTGAAAAGATAATAACTTTTTCACTCGTTGTAGGACTCAGCAAAGACACCTATAATAAAAGATAGATAAACAAAAGAAAAACATATACATTTATTTAATACAATTCTTACATGACATGGAAGATTCAAGGATGAAGATTCAATAAAGCAGAGAAGACTGTATTTTCATTCTTAAATCTGATGAAGAATGAACTGTAATTTAGGAGTATAATTGAAAAAACGGATGTAATTTAATGGTAATAATCTGAGGAGGATTTAGCAAGAATTATTGGTTTAGACTCTTCTCTGCATCCCTATGTTTTCATTTCATCCCTCCCTCTCATTTCATTCCTAGAAAGGAGGCTCTTTCTAGGATGAGGGTCTTATGAGCTATTTTAGAAGAAGGTCCAAGAACTAGTTTATGCCCTGTTTCAGGGGAGAAGAGCAGGAAAAGATCAGAGACTTTCTGCTTCTCTTGTTTTCTCAAATGCCAAGGTGCCATATTTTGGGGTAGCATGATCCCATTAGTGGTCAGTACAGAACTCAAAGCTGATTAATGAAAATAACAAAGGCCAGTTGCCCAGGGTGACAATCTAAATGGGGCCAACATATCATTTGGTTGTAAAAATGAGGCAGTGATCATTTGACTACGGTAAGCCAGATAAGTAGTTTATGTGTTTATAAGGAAATAGAGTACTAGGGTTTTGAGGGAAATGAGATATCCAAGGAAGAGTTTCAACACTCTTAAGATGTATGGATTCAGTTAAGTTTTTGCATCTCTAAACAGGGGATATGTAAATCTAGGCCTGACTCAAATGAGTAAGGATAATAAGACAATGACAGAGGTCAGTGCTTGACACCCTTTTTCTACAAAGTACCCAACCTTTCTCCTTAATAAGTGTTTAATAAATATTGAAAGTAAATCACTATCAAGGCATGCCCTGTTGCTAGCCTTTTCCAAGTACCCGCATCTCCATTTGGTTCTGTTGTCTTCTGACATATATTTTGTTCTTGTATATGCTACCACTGGTCCTACCTCTTAAAGTCCCCCTAAATGATTAATAGAAAGGGGTAGATGGAACACAAATTCTAAATTAATAAAACCATCAAGATCACTTCTTGCCATTTTGCTTAATGGAAAAAATAATGTTATTAATGTAAATTCATCAGCCCTTGTTTTATCAAGAACTCATAAGTTTTTCCTGCTGTCACTAAAATTAATATTAGAAATTGCTAAAAAGAGAACTACTAACAAATTAAAATTTACCAGAAAGTTTAACTATTCTCTATATTTTCTAGTGCATTTAGAACTTTCCTTAAATTCATAAGTACTGAGAAAGTATAGCAGAGTTTAAAAATATGTATTGGTGCTTAATAAAGATTTAAGCATTTAATGTCTTTAGAGTTGAGAGTAGAACATGCTAGAATGAATATTTGTTTTTCTATGCTAACTGAAGAGCTTATGAATTTGGAATAGTAGCAATAGTTGATGTAAAATACAAATAAAATGGTTAACCATCCTCTTCGGATTTGTGGGCTGAGAATTGCTAATCAGTCAGTTGTCAGTGATCTTGTAATTATCTGGTCTGTGGTGTTCAGATCAGGGTGATGAGTATGACATGATCATTAAGAAAGATCACACCAAAGATAATAATAATAGCTGTCAAAAAAAAAAGACTGTGTTAAACATCTAAGATTACATGTTCTCTGCCACTTTCTGATGAAGTTTCTGAACACATGGAGAGTGGTCCCACATTTCTTTTATCATCTAAATCCTAATAGCGTAATCTACTTGCTATTTTCATGTGAAATGTTTGGTGAAGCTTTTTTGATATTTTATCTTTTTATTTTTGCCCTGTTTTCCTTTTAGCCTTTGATCTCCATTCTCTTCCATGTAATTTCATTTCTTTTTCATTCAAATTGGTTTGCAAAGGAAAGACCATTAAGATATGCTGTGTAGCTGTCAATCTGTGGACCCAGAAAGTTCCTAAATGATAACAGTTGATTCAGCATACTAGCTTGCTGGTGCTCTCTGCATGGCAGAGATGTCAGCATGTTGTTGCCAAGCCCGACTTCCACATGCAAAGAGTAACAGAGCATGTCCCTCACTCTTTATCTTCCTCAGGAGAGCAACCAAGTGGCATAATCAATTCTTCCAGTCTTTGTATTTCACCTGATGTTTACTTTATGCATTGCTTTGAGATTTGCCCTTATGTTACTGCTTTAAAATCGACGTGCCGTTTCTTTCATATTTTATAAGAAAAGAAAACGATCTTAGTGCAAGGTCATGTTGGATTTCATTAAACACTCACATTATTTTTCTTTTCTCAGCATCCACAAACCAGTAAGAAGTTGTCCTAATTACTGAAAGATTGTCAGGCTCTAGATATACGAGAAATAACCTTCTTTGCACCAGGTGCTAAGGGAATTGGAACTGTGCAGATGGTTTTGACGTGGTAACTTTGCTGGTCACTGACATATATTATGGTACCTAAGAGATTAAGCATAAGCATGATATCTTTTTGTGCTATGAATATCAAAATCAAGAAAGGGCGAATTTGGTATTTAATTGACAAAATAACTCTATGATGCTTTAGAGAAATCAAAGAGAAAAATTAATGTTAAGACTTTCATAAATGACCAGCCTGTTTTTTTCCTTGGGTTTGCTGTGTATGTTTCCTAAGTCACTTAATTGACAAGATTGTGATGCCATTTCTGGATATTAAAGGTTACATTAGGGAACTTCAGGATTTTTTTTTTTTTTTTTTTGGTATTGCTATTTTTTTTTTAGTAGTCAATATCAGCTACCTGGAGAAATGGCTACTAGTAGGCCATTGCTTCTTTCTTGGTGACATTTGCTCAATAATTTTTTTCATGGCAATAATTGAAAAAAGTCAAAATAGTGTGAAGAAATAAATGTCATATTCACAGAATGCAATATAAATGGAATTCATAAGGGCTCAGTGACTCACAAGACAGGTTAATTAAAGCCTCCATGTGGCATGTAGAAGTTGGCACAAAATTTGCTTGACCACGTTATTTTTGTGACTGCAGGGAATGAATCCTTTATGAGAACATCTAGCAGAGACTGTGATCTAGTATTAACCTGTCATTGCTTCTATTTCCTTTTGGCTATTTTAATCCTTGTCCCATTCCCAGTAAGGAATGTGTTTAAGGGATAGTCTTTATATCAGAAATGAAGTGTGCACAAAGGTAACGTAATTTCTGCCTCACAGGAGTTGCTCTATCTGTCCCAGGAATACCATGTGAGTTCTGCAGCCTAACGAAGAAAAGGCAGGGGAGGAATAACAGTTGTGGGCTGAGGAGTCCTTTAAATATGATTGCTAATTTCTCCTCCCTAGATGTTCCAACAGGGCCCTAACGAAATGGACCCTGCTATTCATAATGAACTGTTCTGCTTCCCTAGAACTAAGGAATAAATTCCAGTAAACAATAAATAGTCTCCAGACAGAAAGAGCATTTAAAAGAAGTTGGGGTCAGGCCAGCAACACAGCATTTTATATCCCCTTAACCATCCTGCCACCCCCTCAGCCACCAGGGAGCTATTGACTGCTCACACTTTTTCTGGTGACAGCTCAAAGGAAGGAGGCCAGGCCGAGGGGGTGCTCCCTGAATGCCTAGTTGATACTGGCTGGTTATCTATACATAGTGGGTCAGAGCATTACCATAGGCAAATAAAATGAAAAAAAATTGCATAAAAACAGTGAAAGAAAAAAATGGGGTCTTGTGTTAAAAAAATAATTTTGAGGTACAAAATAACACAAGCAGGTGGCCCTGTAGCCTAATGGTTAAAGGAGCCAGATCCCATAAGGCCAACTGCAGTTGGAATGTCCTCCTGACAGGCAGAAAAACACTCTGGGTGCAAGTGTATGTGCCCCAAATCCTTACAGGATGGAGAAATGGAGAAGGGATGGCAGTGTGACCATGCCCCATGAGAGGAGCCTTCTCCCTCTCCCTCTCTCTCTGTTTCCCTCTGGCGGTACACGCTGCTTCTGGCATTTAAAATAGAAGATAATACAAGGGCTAATTATCTTATTAGAACCCAAAAATCATAAAACAATGTCAAATTTTAAATCTTTGCTTTTCCTTTTGTGTCAAAGACTACAGATTTTGCATCCTGGTGCATGCTTTATATTTTTTAGCTTGACACATGATGACACAAAATAAAGATGTCGTGTTTACATGAAAGACAGAGCAATAACGGGGAAGAACCTTCTGGTTCCGGAACTGAAGCCAGTGGCTCTTCCAGGCACATACTCTCCAGCGCACAGCACTGTTCAGGGGAGAGATAAAGACACCTGTGTCCAGCTCCCGCCATTGCTGCTTTGGTTTACTCCCAGCGGTGTGCAGTCTCACTACAGCGGTGAGATCATCACAAGGCAGTTTAGAGCCAGAGTCAGATGACTATGTTTCATGCTTGGCTTTACAACTGGCCAAATCGGGCACCTTAGTTGCTCATTTATAAAATGAGCTGGCAGTTCCTACTTAAGAAATTGGGACCAGCAGTTCACGTAATGGCTTTGTTGCTGGACTCCTGTAGTTGACCACGGTTCGAGTCCTGGACCTGGTGGCTTAAACTCATGCCAGGCACGTGTGTGTGGGTGCCCAGGATCCCGAGAAGAGAATGAGGGAGAAGGGATTGTGGCATGGCCACCTCCTGGAGGGATGATTTCTCGCTTTCTGTCTCTCTGTCTCTGTCTGTCTTTCTGGCGAGTGCACATTTCATATAGCAAAAACGCTCCAAAAAATAAAAAGAAAAAAGAGAAAGAAAGAAAGAAAGAAATGAGATAAACCTCTGGGTCTGAGACTCGAACCATGGTCGTGTAAGGTCTCGGGGAAGGAAAAATAAACATGGCGGAAACTTTCCCACTGGCAGGAACTTTCCCATTTTCTGCATCTGGCTTGCCATCACTCACAGATTTTCCCACCGCATTTGGTGCACCTGCCAAAGCTGAACAGAAACAGCGACCCTCATTGGCCAGACAAGGACCTGTGGCAACCACCTACTGGTCAATGGCCCTTTAAGAACAAACAGCACCCACCTGGGTGTGACTTCTTCAGCCTCTGACCAGACCTAGGGACTTCACCAGAGAGCTTTTTGCAGAATAAATTTTGCTAGTTTTGTCAAACCCCAAGGCCTGACTCTGGTATTTTCGTCTGTGCCGCCTCTGACTACACCACCCATCCCAAATCAAACCTAGCAGGTCAGCCACATTCAACACCTTAGCTGCTATGCCACCCACTGGCTCCAAGAAATCTCATTTTAATGGTCTCATTCCCAGTCAAATACTAAACGTTTTATAAAAAATATTTCTAAAATTTTATCAACAATAAGTGGATGGACTTGCTCTCTATGTAATATGAAACTATTTTAGGAAAACTAACAGCATGAAAAATCTTAACCTTTCTTTTTAATTTTACCTGAACATTTCAGGCAAGTAGATTTCAGTCTTTTTAAAAAAAAAAAAATTAGTACATGTGCTTTTTAGAATCTTGAGTTAGGTAGAACTGCAGTCTTTCAGGACTTCAGTATTAATGTGAAATTTTTGGTTCATTTAGCTTTACCTAGCACTTGTCTAACCCTTCTGGCTCAATCACTATTTGTAGCACAAAAATTTACAGATTTAAGAGTCCAACAAAAAAAAGGCAAGATTTGTTTCATCATTACACCTCACTTAGGGAATTATACAAGGGGTAGTAATTTTATTCTTTACGATACAAAATTACTCACACATCTGAAAATACATTTGATCATAACTTCAGAGTATTTGTTCAATAAATGTCCATGTATAGAATATCCAGAACTAGCCAGAAAATATACAATTCCCTTAAAATGTCAAACATATAAAGTTTCATAGAACTAGGGTCAGGAGATGGCACAGCAGTTACATCCCTGACTCTCATATGGCTGACAACAGTTTGAGTCCTGGAACCCGAGGCTTGAAACTCAAGTTGGGCACATGTGTGTGTGCCCAAGATCTCGGGAGGAAAATGGAGGAGAAGGGATTGCAGTGTGGCCATCCCCTCTGGAGGGGTGATATCTCACTTTCCTTCTCACTGTCTCTGTCTCTCTCCCCTCAGCAAGCACATGTACCCTAAGCAAAAACCTCTAAAAAAAAAAGTTCCATAGAATCAAACTAAAAAACCCTCAAAATATGAGTCACAGACAAACTAAGGTGCTTACTACCTCACTGACTTCTACCAATGCCTGGACTCTAGATCTAAATATAGCTTCCTACAAACTGTTAATAATTTTTATAATATATACATTATATATTGTTTCAAATAATTTCAACAAGGTCTATAAGTTTCATAAATCTCTGAGAACAAAGGCCTTATGTTTCCATTGTTTACTGAACTGATCATTTACTTCTAAGAAAAATTAGAATAAAGACATCAAAAGTATATCAACATTGAAAAATGAGAAACAATCATAAACATCACATTCTACTGCATGGCAAATATTATGTCTTGGGCATGACATGCCACTTAATTTCTGATAACTTTTTGTGTCACCTGAAGTTGTAAAAACTCATATAACTCAAATAATAACATAAAAATATTCTGCACTAAATTATCTTATGGGGTATGATTAGTAATGAGATATTAGAAGAACTAGTAAATTGTTTCTAAATTATTGTAGGTCATCAAATGAGTTATATAATAACAACAAACTATGTATTATTTCTCATATATTAAATTTACCTGGCTTACAGTAGCTTTTAAAAAGATTGAAAAATTGCCTTTTAAATTATTCTGAATTATCAACAATTTTTTGCCTGGAATTTAAAATAACAAAGTTTAAGACATTAGAACAAAACTATGAAAAGTTCAGATCAATCCTTTTCTCTAGAAAGGGCTTCTGCTATGATTATGAATCTGTTACCTAGCACCCTAAAAACAGTTTGGAAAAGATATTCATTTATAAACATAGAGATTGTCATTGGCTACAATTTTGTATAGAAATATGCTTTAGAATCATCAGTTGTGACTGTAAAATAATGTTAAATGACCCTTCTACCCACTTAAGTTACTCTCCTTTCATTTTCTTCTGCTAACCACCTCAAAATTTGCTTATGTGAGCTAGCTTTGGCTGTGACTATTCTTTGGGAAATCGTCCATCATTTCCTAGTGACCAGTCTCTCTACGCATTCCTTATCCGCTGACTGTTCTGCTATATGCATGACTGGCAGCCATCTCTTATTTCTTGTTGACATAGTTCCTGGGCCAGGTGTCCATTTGTTTGTTCATTAGGATGTTCATTCAGGCCCTTAACGTGCACGCTCCAGGGTTTGGGGGAGTTAGGCACAGCTCGGGAGGAGTGTCGGCACAAGGGTATCAGGTAAGGTGCAGGCTTTCCAGTGCTCTGGATGTCATCTGCTTCTAGAACAATCGTATTTCCATTCACTTTTTTAATAGATATGGAACATTTCATATGCCACAGGATTCTATGCTAGAGATATAGTGAGAAACAGTTCAAAATGCAGGGCTCTTGAGAGCTCAAGCAATCATTCATTCAAAAATATAATTTATAAAACACATGGTATATGATATTATATATATATATATATGTATATAAATATATTATATAATAACACATATTAGGCACTGGTTTTGACACTGAAAATAGGGTGGTGAAAAGAAAAATGTTCCTGTACTCATGGGGCTTATATTCTGGTGGTAAAAACATACACTAAAATAAATGAGCAATATAATTTGACAGAAGAACTTAAACATAATGAACAACATTAAACAGAATAAAGTTAGAGGGTTAGAGATATGGATGCTATTTTTCCATAGGCTGGTTAGGGAATGCCTGTTTAAAAGAGGTGTCTTTTGAGAAGAGCTGAGTGACAGTGGGGGAGTAAAACGATGTGAAGATCCTTTCCAGCAGTGAGAACGAGGAGTGTGCAGACCTGAGGTGGGATTTTGTTCTGTGTGTTTTACATATAGGAAGGCCAAGAGGGCAGGGAGGTAGGAAATGAGATTAGGGTGAGAAACATGAGCTCAGTGGGGCCTGTCAGGCCATGGTTTGAATTTTATTCTGACTGGAATAACAAACCATTGGGGAATTTTCAAGATTCCTTTAAGGGCTGTGAAGAAAATAGACTGGTGGAGGTGATGAGAAAGAATGCCAGGGGCAGGGGCAGGGGCAGGGGCAGGGGCAGGGGCAGTTAGGATGAGCACTACTCCAAGGAAGGTGTGTAGATGACTTAGTCATGACAGTGACGAAATAGGTTCTAAGAGGTCTTATTCAGACCATATTTATCAGGCAGGTATTAAGTGAACAACTGAGGGTTTGGGGATGGGCTGGAAGAACTAGAGCGCACACTTCGGACTCTGGAACTTCTCACCTAAGCACGAGACAAAGACCTCGGAGTACCAGAGTACTGGATTTACTTACTGTACTTGCTGAAGTGACAGAGGCTGTGGACAGGCGGGCATAGGATAGGAAATCAAGATATGGATTTGTTCCTGTTAAGTTTGTGAGGCCTACTAGACATCTGAAAACAGCTATCCCGTGGATGGTTGGGCACATTTATCTAGAACTCAGGAGAGAGTTAGGGACTAGACATTTTTATTTCAGAGCTGTTAGTCATGGGTCTGGTTGAGATGAGACAGTGAATGTGATAGAGGAGAAAAATCCTATCTGTGTCCTGTACACCATGACCTTCAGAGGCCAGCACTCAGAGGGAGAGTAAGCAACATAAACTGAGATAGGGGGACCAGCAGTTAGCATAATGGCTATGTTGCTGGACTCCCATGTAGTCGACTGTGGTTCAAATCCCAGACCTGGTGATTTTTTTTTTTTTTTTTTTTTTGAGAGGTTTTTTGCTATAGGGCGCGTGCGCTCGCCAGACAGACAGAGAGAGACAGAGAGATAGAAAGCAGGAAATCACCCCCCAGGGGGGATGGCCACGCCGCAATCCCTTCTCCTCCATTCTCCTCTCGGGATCTTGGGCACGCACGCACACGCGCCCGGCGTGAGTTTAAGCCGCCGGGTCCAGGACTCGAACCGCGGTCGACTACGTGGGAGTCCAGCGACATAGCCATTACGCTAACTGCTGGTCCCAGACCTGGTGATTTAAACTCATGCTGGGCACGTGTGCATGTGTGCCCAAGATCCCGAGAAGAGATAGAGTAGAAGGGATTGCAGCATGGCCATCCCATCTGGGGGGTGATTTCTCACTTTCTGTCTCTCTCTGTCTTTCTGGCAAGCACACGTGCCCTGTCTATGGCAAAAAACTCACCCCCTCCCAAAAAAAAAAAAAAAAAAAAAACTGAGATAAGGAGTATGAACAAATTCAGGAATGCTTGGTTTCCAGTACAACTAGTATTTCAAAATATTTGAAGAAAAAGTCAATCATCAACTGAGTATAATGTTGTAGAAAACTTGAATAAAAATCCATCTAGAAAATTGTCCATTGAGTTTGAACCCAGTGTCTTGAAAATGAATTTAGAAACATGCTTGAAAATGAGTTTGGAAACATGCAGATCATTGATAATCTATTGTAAGTGCTTTCACAGAAATGTGGACAACATATTGAGTGGAGAGGATTGAAGAGATAATTAGAATTGAGATAACAAAGACACTTAATATAGCTAACGCTAATGGAGAGTTTCTCTGTATAGAGTATCTCAGGAAAGAGTTGCTAGCTAGAAAAGTATGTTGGGTAAAGGAAATTCGGGTTATTTGTTTGTTTGTTTTTAAGTAGAAAAAGTGATAGGGACCAAGAGGTGGTGCAGCAGTAATGCAGATGAATCTACCCACCGAGGAAAGGTTCTTGCTGGGCATACTGGGTGTGCATGCGTGCCCATGATCCCCGTGACTGAGACTACAGGGGGACTGTAGCAGGAAGACCCTGTTGGGGGTGTCTATCTTTCTCTCACAGAAGAAATAAACTTTAAAAAAATAGCAATAGGGTAATTTTATGCTGTGAGGTAGTTTCTGGAGAGAAGGAAAATAAGATTAAATAGAGCAGATATAAAAGTGTGAGAATGATGGCACTGGCCATGGAAAACACACAGTAGTCTAGTATCAAACGTCCATATGCTTCTAACACTAAGGGTATCTAGAGACCTTCAAGAAGGGATACTTAGAGAACCTTGAAATATACTACCTGGAGTTGAGAGATACTAAACATTTGAGCCTGAATCCAACAAGTGAAGGTTAGAATGAATTGTGGATTGGGATCTGACTTTTGACATGGAAATTTAGAAGGCAAGATAAAACCACCACCACCACAACAAAAACAATGTTGGTCTTTCAGAGGAAATAAACTTAAGAACAACAACAACAACAACAACAGTTTGGTGGTGGTGGCTGATAGAGAAAAGCACTACTTCATTGGGATCTGCTGGTATAAAATTCTATAATTTGGGCAAGATGCATCTATATTTCAGGGACACTAGAAAGCCACCAGCCCTCCCCCCAAAAAAAGGAGGGGGTTATCTACTTAATAGACAGTCATAGAGAAGCAAGAATGTCCACAGAGAGAAGCTATAGGCCTGTGATGCCAGGCATTTAAATGACCGCACAGGATAGAGGTACATCTCTCAAGGTTAAAGGAACTTCAGGAGAAAGGGCTCAGCAGAGAATCTACTAAAATCCTTTAAAATCTCCTCAGAAGAGGGGCCAGCAGGTGGTGGGTGGTTAACACACTGGACTCCCACATGGGAGCACAATTCGAGCCTCAGACCTGGCAGCTTGAAAATCATGATGAGCATGTGTGCCCAAAATCCTAAGTGGAGAATGGAAGAGAAGGGATTGCAGCATGGCCATGCCCCTAGTGGGGTGGTTTTTCATTTTCCCTGTCTCTGTTTCTCTCCAGTAAGTACACATGCCCTATGGCGAATACATAAATAACAACAACAAACACCTCATAAGATAAAGACTCAATTCTTAAACATCAGCATGGTCAGGGTACAAAGTTGGTAAGGTAAATAAGTATTGTTTTATCCTTTCATTTCTGCCTTCCCACATCATTTTGACCTTGTCAAGTTAAATGGTTGCTAGCTCATTGAGGGAAGAAGTGATAAAGAAGAGCATGAAGAGCAAGAGGCCCATGCCCTTCCTTACCACTGTAGGAAGAGGGTAGGGATGGGGGTGTGACTGTGAGTATGCAGGGTGCGCCCTCAATGTTGTCTGCAGTGTACTGTGAGTCCACTGAGCTGACATTCAGCCAGAGTTCCATCGGCTACACACTCTCCCCTGGCAGGGGAATCCAATCTCCTCACCAAAAGGGTGCTTTTTTCTAATTTTCACAGAGATGTATATTGGCTCAGAGAGCCTGGGGAGATAAATGGTAAACTAAGCTTAAATTTGTGATTTATATCATAAAATGCACATTATCATTTCCAAATTAAGACTGTGTTCCTGACTTAGTGTTACTCTAGTGTGATAGTGGGAAAAAAGAGTCACGTGACACACTGGAGTAGTCATCAGAAGGAAGGGAAGATCACCACTGGATAACTTTTTTTTTTTTTTTTTGGAGAGGTTTTTCGCTATAGGGCGCGTGCGCTTGCCAGACAGACAGAGAGAGACATAGAGACAGAAAGCGAGAAATCACCCCCCGGGGGGATGGTCACGCCGCAATCCCTTCTCCTCCATTCTCCTCTCGGGATCTTGGGCACGCACGCACACGCGCCCGGCGTGAGTTGTAAGCCACCGGGTCCGAGACGCGAACCGCGGTCGACTACGTGGGAGTCCAGCGACATAGCCATTACGCTAACTGCTGGTTCCCCCATTGGATAACTTTTAAAAGGACCATGGAAGATGAAAAATAAAATGTAACTTGATTATAATCTATCTTGGGTGCTTGCTCAATGCATTGCTTAATGTAAATACACAGAGAAAGATACAGAGATACAACGATTAGTGGGTGGGAAAGAGAGGGAGAGAACTACTGTAACTGAGCCAAAACAGAATCTGCTGTCCTAGTCACTCTTTCCCCACATCCTCTTCCTTCCCTCCATCAAGAGGGTATTTAGAACAATGAGCTGTCAAGTTAATGTAATGTTCTAGGAAACAGAGAATTAATATGGGTAAAGGAGAAGTTTTTGCTATTTTTCCTGGAGTTTTGGTCTTGTTGTTTATTTTGATATATTAGTTTTCTTGTATTTGCTCCAACATGAAGATTATAGAAATCCACTAGTATAATATTAGGATGGAAATACAGATTTATCACTCCAGCTTTGATTTGAAGGGATTGCAAAAGGATGCAATTAAAAATAACACAGAGATCAGAGCAGAAAAGTAGCCAAAGAAAGAGGAAGAAAGACAAAGAGAGAAACTGCTTCTAGGCATCCATTCAAGTTGGATTGGGCCCAGACTCTAAGACAATACATTGGGATCAGTAACTAATTACTTTGCACCATCCTCTGGATTCGGAGTATAGTTACAATTATTGACTATTAAGACTGTTATTTCTGACGATGGGCAAAAACTTTGTATTCTTCCAGAATTTTCTAATATAGATTTAGATTAGATAGACAGATACGGATGAATATGTAAATGGATACCTATATATTTAGATACATACAAAGATATTTATAAGTTACCTATTTCCATTAGTTTAAGTATAATTTCCTCACCATATAAAGCAGTGTTCCTCATTTCTGTTCTCCACTGGGTTTGTAAACATACTGCCATATGAAAAGTGAGCATATATGATCAGAATTTAGTTAGTATCTTGGGTTGTAATCAGCCAAACTGGCCAATCAGTGTCTCTGGATCCATATAAATTTCACAAAAGCAACTCCTTCATTACATAGGACATGTCAGAGCAGGGGAGGATTTGGAAATGGACACCAAGGAACATTCTTGGTCTTATCATGTTGAATGTTTTGGAATAGAAGTGTGTGATAGGAGAAAAACAGTATGTACACTAAGCATGTGAAAAGTAAAACTGCTTCAGATTCGTGATGGAAGAAAAATCTGAGGACTCGTGGGCACTGAAAAGAGGGAAAAATTTTAGAAGGAAAGACGTTAACTACTTTAAGTCCGTCTTGAAGAGTTCTGTAATCTTAAATTATGCCTATTTCAGTAAGCTTGACTTTTGCCTACTGATGGATACTCACATCCATGTGTTCTTTTGGTTTGCTCTTTTAGCTGGTTGTTCCTGTCTTAGTAAAAACTCATGTGTCTGATGGTGTCATGATCAATACAACCTCAGCCAGTAGACTGGTATATTTTTAGCAGAGCACGTGCAGGAACCTAACAATGAGCATGGGTGAGCGATGGAGGGACTGCCTCAGCTCTAGGACTGGCATAGGTAGGAGCATGCTACAAATCTAAGTAAGGGCTGATACGGGAGAAGGGACTTAGAATTATCCAGGCTTATGTCATCAACCACAGCATCTGTCTTCATTCTTTATTGTGTTGCTAACAGAAATACCTGAGAATGGGTGATTTATAAAGAATAGGGGGGCTTATTTGGCTCAAGATTCTGGTGGCTGGGAAGTCCAAGAGCAGGAGTTGGTGTTGCAACCTGGCTGACAAAAGCAAAGAGGCCGAGTGAGAGAGAGGAGGAAGGAAGAGGAGCATTAGGTCTTGCCTTGTAAAGTTCTCACCACCTCCCAAATCCATTATATTGCAAACCAAGCTTCCAGAATATGAGCCTTTGGGGAACAAGCCATAGTAGTATCAAATCTGGTGGCGGGAGATCTGGGGGCAGGAATGCAGTAGCAGTAGTGCTTCCTACTTAAGAGTCAGATAGCAAGTATCTCTTTTTCTTCCAGGAATTCTACTCATATATGTAGCAGACCTGAAGCATTGGTTATGGGTATAACAGAATCCCTACAGAAAAACAAATAAAAGTTAGGCTGTATAACCAAAGCAAAACTCTAAACTTCATAGAAAGTTTCTTGACCCCCCCCCCCCCCACACAGGGGAACTGAAAATAAAACAAAACAAAAACAAAAACAAAAACCATGTATTGTGGGGAAAAAAAAAAAAAATCACTGTAACAATTCCTCACAACTAAGAGGATGACAAAAAGGAGGGTAAGTAAGAAAATGGCTACAGCTTTCTAAGTTTCTAGTAGCTTGGACTTAAAAGGCTAATTCCCAAATCCATTCACTCTCTAAAGTCTCAAACATGAATATTATTATCTCTGAAAGTTGAGAAAGACAAAGGCTGAAGTTTGAAAAGTCTGAGTGAAAAAATATGTTTAATGTCTAAAGTTGAGTAGGTCAAGCAAAAGCAGGAAGATAGAGGACACCTCAAAGTGACAGAGTGAAAAATATCCACGGACATATTTCCTGCACATGGTACTGGAAGACAACTAAAAGAACCCTAGGCCACACAAATCCAAAGCCACATTCTTAAACCTTGTACTCTACAATGTTATGGGAGAAGAAATCCCTCAGGGCTCTCTTTTCTAATGAATCATAGGAGAAAAACAACTCCAGACTGGAAAGGGAGAGCAAGATTCCCGCTAGCCTCACTCAGAAGTCCCAGTAGACACTTCCTCATCCCAGCTTGTGAACCAAGAGGCAGACCTTTCCTCCATCACTTACCACCACCCAGCAACTGACTGACTAAAATGGAAAAGGACTTTCCCCTCTTTCTCCTTCACCAAGGAGCCGAGGGACCTTTAGAGATGGGCACCAGATGAGCTCTTAGACAGTATAACACAAGAAATTTAAGTTAGACATGAGTGTCTCAGAGGCTACTATATTCCAAATTCTGGCTTTGCATATTAACAGTAGTTTAAAAAACTTCTCCAGCAATATAGATTACTTAGTCCTTTAAAATTTTTGTGTGAAAATATCACGAGTCAAACAGCATGGCACCTGTTTCTGCCTAACACTGAATCTCTAACATGGGAGAACTGAGTGTGCTTTTAAACTTGGAACTATGTTCTCTGCTATTTAACCTCAGTGCCTCTATAATTATAACCATCTCAAACCCATTCCTATAATTCTTTCTGTAAGATATACAATTAAACAAAGTGGTAACCTAAACAATGAAAATAAAATGGAACCCTGCAATTACATAGCCAAACTTTTCTCTTGTTACAACAGACTGAAGGACAGCATTATTTAATGAAAATATCAAATGACAGGAGGAAAAACTAAGCAGTCCTGAAGTACAAAAGAGAGAGGCGATATTAAAGATAAAATCACATGTCTAATACTTACCATTATATATAAAACTGAATCATGAGGGACTTCAAAAAGTTTCAGGGAACTGGAATAAAGTATAAGTTTTAACTGATGCAAAAAAATCTGAATTTCATACTTTGTATTTTGAAATGGTGCATTTCCAAGAACATTTCCAAGATGTCTCGTACATTCCAAAGAAGCTTTGGTATTCTCTATCGTAACCATTAGTGACTGTATTCCATATACATCTTTTTTAAAACAGCATGGGGAGAGGTCAGCAGGTAGGGTAATGGTTATGGTGCTGGATTCCCGCATGGCTGAAGGCAGTTCTAGTCTTAGATCCAGTGACTTGAATCTCATGCTGGATGCATGTGTATGTGTGTGCGTGTCCAAAATCCCAAGGGAAGAATGGAGGAGATGCGATTGTGGTGTGGCCATCCCTGAGGGGTGATTTCTCAATTTCTCTTTCTCTTTAAAAACAACAACAACAAAACAGCATGAGAAAACACAAATTGCCTGTAACGGAGTGGTAGTTTCATCTTCAGCTGGCACAAGCTCCCTGGCATATGGGAGCCACGGGTTGATGTGTCAAATCTAGCCTGCTTTGCTCTTGTGACCGGTCTCTTTGAGCATCAGAAATTGCAGACCTTAATTGCGACGCACTTATAATGTGTTTTATATCGCTTTCACCCGAATTAAGAACAGCCATACTGAAAACAAAATAAATCTTAAATTTAAATAGGCACTTTTAATATAGTTAATGAGTTACGGGAATAAGCTATGCAAGTTTAAATATTAGAAAAGCAATAATGCAAGTACTTAATTTAAGAATGCTAGTGAAGGTCTTTCTAGGCTTTTTAGCTTTCATCCTATTTGATATTAAGTTGTTATTATTAGTAAATTTGATGAATCATAACTTTCTGGTTTTCTGCAGAGAAGTCAGATCAAACCATTGCTAATTTGTATATCATGTTTATTTAATGAGTAAGTATAACAGAATATGTTGTTTCTAAAATGACCATGTTTGTAACATAAAATAAAGACTCCAGGGACCAGCAGATGGTGTAATGGTTATGTTGCTGGACTCCCATGTAGTCAACCATGGTTTGAGTCCTAGACTCAGCAGCTTAAAACTCATGATGGGCATGTGTGTGTGTGTGTGTGTGTGTGTGTGTGTGTGTGTGCCCAAAATCCCAAGAGGAGAATGGAGGAAAAGGGATTGCAGCATGGCCATCCACCCTGTGGGGTGATTTCTCACTTTCTGTTTCTCTGTCTCTCTTTGTTTCTCTGCTTAGCACATGTGCCCTATAGCAAAAATCTCTCTCTCTAAAAAAAAAAAAAAAAGAATCCATATTTATCTGAATATAAAGAATAAATAGGACAAACTATATATAGTATAGCAATCAGAATAATCATGACTAATGTAAATAGCTTCTTACTATTAATGGAATAAATGTAATTTGCTTGTTCCCAGCCATAGTGGTGCAGATGGTAGGTTGTTGCAGCATGATGCCAAAACACATGGAAGGTGCAGGTTTGGATCAGGTGCTGGAGTGCCCATGAGCATCTGTGACCCTGGCTGGCTGTGAGGCAGGGGAAGGATCATGGCATGGGGAGACCTTGTCAAGGGTACCTCCCCTCTCTCCATCTCTTATGAAATAAATATTTTAAAAATTGTTTTCAAAGTAACTAGCCTGCTTTACCATAAAAAATAAGTATGTATACATACATATATAAAGTTTCAAGATTTAAGGATCATGTATACAAAATCTTAATGTATTTAGGTCATATATATTCATGTATATTTTATGTGTGTGTGTGTAATATATATATATGTGTGTGTGTGTGTGTGTGTGTGTGTATGTATCTAATATATATGTATATGTGTATGTATTAGTTAAACTGTTTGAAAATATTTGCCTTACAAAGGTACAGACTATGTTATACTTAACATGTGAAGCATCAAACTATAACAAAATTATAAAAACAAGACCCTTGGACTCTAGAATTGCAGACTTTAGTTGTAAATACTCAAAAGACTGATTTTAGTAAAAATTGCTTTTACCCTAAATATCCTGCCTGTACAATGGGACCGTGGATCTTCTCCTCCCTACCAACACTTTCTTTGGTTTGTAAAGAAACATAATCTGCTTTTATTCTCCTTCATGAATGTGTGTGTGTGTGTGTGTGTGTGTGTGTGTGTGTGTGTGTATGTAGCTTTTCTTCAGGATTCTATATTTTTCAAGCCCTTTTCATTTGGTTGTCTTGGGTTTCCAGCATCAATTTTCTTCTCATTTTTACTTTCAGTGAGCACTCTTGTCTTCCTTGCAGCGCCAATGCCCATAACTATGAAACCCATGCCTCTATAACCAGCTCAAATCATTCCCAAGACAGCGTGCCTCCTGGATAATCTGCTTCACAACACTTCCTATTTAATGGGTCTAAAACCAAATTCTTAATTTTACTCACTTTTTGCTTCATAAAACATCCCTTTCCCTCTTTATTTCCTATCTCAACTAATGTCGCCACTACATCCTTAATCGAATAATCTGGAAATGTGCAGCTTTGGCCTCACCTGCCCTCACCACCTCCATCTGTTTGGCACCATTTCTCATCAATTTTGTTTCTTAGGTGCTTTTCATCAGTGCCCATTACTTTCTATCTCCTGTACAAGACAGCCTTAATTGAAGCCTTTACAATTACTTACTTTGCTGGTAGAAATCCGCCTTTCCCTAGTCTTCCACCTTCTAGACTACCCCGCAAGGACCTGACAATGTTAGACCCATCTCTCTGGCATGCAAATAAGATCATGTCACTTCTTTGTTTTTCATATTGTATGGCTCATCACATCTTTAAGGGTAATATCCAAATTCACTAGTGTGTAATAGAAATCTCTTCATATCTAATTTGCAGTTCCACCTTAATTTCCTGCTATCCAGCTCCTCAACTCTGCTGCTATAAATAAAATGGCACAGTCTCACATATGCTGACCTCTAAGGCTTTGCACACATTGCTCAGTCTCTGTAGTTTCCAATGCCTTTGGTTTTAATTTGCCAAGGGGTAGATGTACTCACTAGAGAGAAACAGAGACAGAAAGGAAGAGAGGGAGAAAGGTGAGAGAGAGAAAGAGAAAGGAGAGAGAGAGAAAGCACACCACATGGGGCATGGTCACATTGCAATCCTTTCTCCCTCGTCCGTCCTTCCCCTCAGGAGTTTTGGCAAGCATACACATGCACCGGTGTGTGCTTCTCAAACAGGTGAGTTCAGGGCTTAACTCATGGTCTGACACGTGGGATCCAGTCGCCTTAACCAGCACTCCATGGGCTGGACCCTCCCGCCCCCCTTTTTTAAGAGATATTTTTGCTATAGGGTGCGTGTGCTCACTGGAGAGACAAGAGAGACAGAAAGCAAGAAGTGACCTCCAGAGGGTATGGCCATGCTGCAATCCCTTCTTCTCCACTGTCCTCTTGGGAATTTGGGTATGCACTCACATGTGCCTGGCATGAGTTTCAAGCTGCTGCGTCTAGGACGTGAACTGCAGTTGGCCATGTGGAAGTCCAGCAACATAACCAGCATGCCATCTGCTAGTCCTGGACCCTCCCCTTCTTAAAAATCAACTAATTACCTTTCTCTCTTCCCTCCCTTCCTCAATCACAAACACATACATGATTCTGTATGTGGATAAATACAGTTATTTCTTCTGTCTCTTCAAAATCAACTTAAATTCTTGGAGAAGAGTCACCAATGACAAAACCACTAATGTCTGGAGAGTTTTGTAAGCTTTCACATAATCAGGAGGCAAGCCTCTTTTAATACCATTTTCATACTGAATAATAATAAACTGCCTTTTTATAAATTCCACCTAAAAACTACAAAGTTCTTAAACTAGTTCTTAACATACAGAAGTCCAAATTGGTAACTCTAGTAATTAGGTGGGAAGAACTTATAAAAAACATCCATGTCCTATTTAAAATAGATGTCAGAGGTTGAGTCTATGATGTTTGTTACTTTTTATTGAAGAAGAAAACGATCTAAGGATTTATTTTATTTCCTTCTAAGTTCAAAGCTTAACAAAATACAGCTCTTTAGAATATATTCAGCACAAATCTGGAATTACTATAACTAATTCTTTTTCAGTTGACATTAATTTACTCCATAAACTTCTGTCACTTTATTCCTTAAACTTTCTAGTAGCTCCAGCTTACTAAAAACAAAATCCAAAGTCTCTGTAGTTCCAACATGATTCTGCTCTATGTCCTCATTGATTATAAGTCCTTCCAAATAGTATCCTGAATATTATTATTAAATGAACAAACTGTTGAAAATATTAAATTTCCTGCATTCTCAGAAAGGCAACGTATGGAGATGCATTGAAGCATTCCTCACATAAAACAGTAACTGCTCATGTTCTCAACGATCTCATTGCTGCTGGTTTCAGGCATCTGTTTAGCATGTTGTTGTCTTAGGTAATTCCTTTGTAACATAAAAACCTTCTCAAAATAAGAATTCCAAAATGTATGTTTTGTAAAGTTTCTATACACTATGTAATTACTGTGAAGGAAGCATATGTTGAGAATTAAAAATATTTTAAGTTTAGACCCCAAATTTACTGCATAATTATGTGTTTGGTTTCCTAGAAACTGATATAATGAATACTGAAGAACATGTCAGGTATTTATTTGAAAATAGCTTTGTACATTTTGAGAACTTTTTTCTTCTAGCTAATTACTTAGTAAAAGGATGTATTCTGAAACTCCAAGAAGAATACTACAAATGATTAGGATAAATTCAGTTAAATGGAGGGGAAAAACTGAACCTTGTGCTTACTGTGGTATACCAGATGTATTGAAATTATAGTTCATTCATGGAGCATAACGACTTCATTTTGTGAGTAGCATTAACTAGGACCTTGCTATACATACAGTATAAAGGTACACATTGTTACCTGGTTAATCACCATCTCTTGTCTTAAAAAGAAAATAGATTTTCCATCTCCAGTGAATGTTTAAATGAAGAAATGTGCAATACTCAGTCTATTTCTTCACATTTCTTTTAGAGTAATTATATCCTTTATGATTTCTTTTTCCCTTTCTGTCAGCACCTACCTTCTATTATGGAAAGGACCTGTCCTCAGGGTGGGCATGTGGAAATGAAGAATTAAAATAGCTCTCACTTTACTGTTTCTTAATTACTGAACACCTTCATCAGCAGATCTATCAAGCTTTCTATTCTGAAGTTTTAAAGATGAAGCAATGTGAGAATGAAGCTTGTGTGCTACTGCATATGTGGTATGGAACACTGGATTTATTTTCATCCTATATTCAATAACATGGTGTGGAAATCAATGAGGAGTGAAGGCATGGGCAATTAAAAAGTGCTTTGTTTTCATTTTATTTAAGACTCCTTTATTCTATTTGGAAAGAAAATCCCCTCAAACTAACAAACAAAAACCCATACCACTGGGTTGCTATGTGTTGGATGCTGTAGCATGGCACGTGGGGGCCACAGAAGAGGCATGGGTTAGATTCTGGACTCACCCTGGAAAGAGTCAGGCTTGGGGGCATGCACCTGTGGTACCAGCTACTCTAGAAATTGAGGAGGGAACCTGAGACACAGTGAAATTCTGTCTAGAACAATGCACACATTTGCACACGTACACACGCACATATACACATACACACCACAAAGGGAAAGAAAAAAATAATACACGTACACTAAAAACAAGTCATGTGAATTGGAATGGTGCTCAAGTTATTACAAATAGTATCAACTCAAAAATGAGCTTATTCTAAATGAGAATCAGGCAAGAAAAGATTTATTTTAAAACAAAAATTCAACAGGGCATTTGCTTATTAAAGCACTCCAGTGGTTTACGTTGATAACATCTGTGTCTCTAGCTTCCCTTCTGACACATCTCGTACAGCCTGCGATCTAAGCTTAAAGGCGTTCTTCGAGTTCTTTATATGCTATGCTGCTCCCCACCTCCAGGCCAGACAGCATCTAACACATTCAAACACAATTCCTTCCCCTCTTCACCAAATTTTGCTCACTGCAATTTCAAAGTGAAGTGTGAATTTTTTTTTTTTTTGATTACATGGAATAGTAGTTAATGAATGGGGAAGATTCCACTCTCAGAAAATATTTAAGAACATGTGGAAGAGGTTTTTTTTGTTTGTTTGTTTTTATCGTAGTAGTAACTGGGAGGGGGGAGAACTGTTATTGGTATTTAGTGCTCAATGACTAGGAATGCTAATTTCTCTTCACAACATGAAGTTTATTTTGCACATGGAAATAGCGTCTCTCTTGCATGGGCTCCATAGGGCAGTAGTTAAGCCCTGTGCAAAAGATACCGATCCCAAATGATGTATGTGCCCAGGATCCTGACGGGATGCAGAATTGAAGGAAAAAGGATTGCGGTGTGACTCGGCTCCATTAAGGGGTTCATTCTCTCTCTTTCTCTTCCTCTCTCTGGAGCATGCATGTATACTCTGGAGTTAAAAAAAAAAAAAAAGTGTCCCTCATAATGCAAACACTGCTTACCTGGTGAGAAATATTGATCAAGTCCTTTATTAAGTTCTATTAGCTTCCTGATCTCTACCTTTATTGCAATTTAAAATTAATAATTCTAATGGTTATTTATTATTAGGCCAAATAATATTATTAGATTAGGGGCAGGAATCTTTATTGCTGATGTGTACTTCCAGATAAAACTTAACCAGCATTCTGATGAGTCTGAGCCTAAATATTTTTTCTCCATTTATTCTCCTCTTCTCAGATATCTTTGAGGTACTTCTGTATTCTGTCATCAAAATTGAGAAAGAGATTTTTTTTTCTTACCTGCCCTCATATTTGATTCAGCTCTTATTATCAGAGTTTCTTGTTGTCCTTGTTCAATATCATTGCAAAACCTCTGATGTGATACAGTAGAAAAATGAGTACACATATTATGATGGGATGAGTGGGTTTTAGTCTTAGTAACAGAGCAGCTTTAGTGTTAATTCACTTGTGTGTGATATACTGACATTATGCTAAAAATCCATTCTCTTTCTCTTCTTCTTTAGTAACAAAATCCCCTATTTTATTTACATGTGTAACAGAAAGACTACTTTTTCCAGCTTCCCTATGTTGCATTAAGTGTGTCTTGTCACTAATTATTGACGCTGAAATTTAAGCAGAAATAACATTGTTTAATTTTAAGGAAAGTTCTGTAGATTAGGTCTAGACTATGTCTTTCACCTGCCTTTTGTCCTTTCTTATTCTCCCTCCAAATTGCTCCCTAGAAAGCAGATGTGATGGGTGATCTTCCAGCCACCTGGAAGTTTGAGAGCAAGAGCCACATGCTAGAGAAAGGATGCAGAGAACTAGAAGGAGCTTGGATTCTTACCTAAACAAGGCAGGTTTTAATATAGCACAAGCAAGCATGATGCCAGTTTTCTGAAACATGCAATCAACCTAACCCTGACTGACACATATTAAATCACTTTGGAGCCTCCTAAGGACAAAATCTAAAAAGACTTTAGAAGAGTGGCTGGGGAACATTCTATTAAAGTTGAGATAAGAAGAGTCTCAATAATTTTTTTTTCCCTTTTTTAAAGGAAAAATCTCATGTTATTCTATTGATCAAAGATCTGGTGATGGGACCAGCAGTTAGCGTAATGGCTATGTCGCTGGACTCCCACATAATCGACTGCAGTTCGCGTCCCAGACCCGGTGGCTTAAACTCATGCCAGGCGCGTGTGCGTGCGTGCCCAAGATCCCGGGAGGAAAATGAAGGAGAAGGGATTGCGGCGTGGCCATCCCCACTGGGGCGGTGATTTCCTGCTTTCTGTCTCTCTGTCTCTCTCTGTCTGTCTGGCGAGCGCACACGCCCTATAGCCAAAACCTCTCCAAAAAAAAAAAAAAGATCTGGTGATCAAGCCAATGAGATTCAGCATCAAAGAAAAAAAGTACAAAGTATGATGAAATGAAACAACAACAAAAGAAAATGCAGGAGAGAATACTCCCCCAAACGCTAGTGGTGAGTGCTCATTAGTCCTGCCTACCTCTCTCTGTCCTTCTTACTCTAGCCAGGGGACATGGAGTATATATAAACTGAGCTTGGTTGGCCCAGCTCCTCCCTTCTCCTTTTTTTCCCTTGGAGTTTAGTGTCTGCAGGAGGCTGGAATTTTCTGCTCCTCCTAGAAGAAAGTTTCTCTCTGACTGGGTTGGAGATTTGTTTAATTTGGAGGTTCAGTTAGCCCATCCATTTGACTTTTACAGCCTCTCATTTAGCCTTTGTCAGTCATTATTGACTGATATTGCTTTGCCTTCACTTGCCACTCTTTTTCCCTCTTTCTCAATTAATTCAGAGCTTAGGCAGAGAAAAGGGCTTCTGTTTTCAGGGTCATTCTCAGAAGCAAATACTTGATACAGACTCAAAAGTTTTGAAAATTGAGCAGGAGTGAAATTTTAGAGAGTTGGTAGAATAAACAGAAAGGAAGCCAACTCTACTCCCGCTTCGTAAGTGCCCACACTCCAAATGGTTCCAGGTTGGGTGTATCAGAGACTGGGCAGGACACAGATTCACTCTACATTGGGCAAGTAGGTCTTAGACGCCAGGATAAGTGCAGTAACTAAAGTCAGCAGCAGAGGGCAGTTGCCACCGCCAGCTTGGGGGTGGGTAAGAGAGGGGTTGTTTCCTGGAACCAACTGTGTCTACAGCCATAGACCAAGCTTGGCTAGAGGAGAATTGCTAATGGGAACCATCACCTTTGGTCCAGAGAAGCAGCCAGATTTTGGCCAACTGTAGGGAAGGAGCTGAGGAAGTAATTCCTGCTCCCTCCTGCAGACCTCTTCATTAGCTAAATCCAAACGGAAGTCAGATGAACAGAGTTGGTTGATCCATCAGTGTAGTAGGTATATGTCAGAAGCTGGGGACCAGGGCAAGGTGGTGGTTAGGGTAGCAGCACATGGCTTATTGAGAGCCCTGACTTAGCATTATTGCTGTTTCCTAAAATGTACTTGTTTCATAATTGATAATCTCCCCTGACAAATTACTCTTGGTTTAGAATCATGTTTTAGTTTATTGTCTGTTATTTTACTTTATCATCAGTGCTGTGAATCTATGTACGTTTGCATATTTCTGACCTCAGATCTTCTGTTACAGGCAGTCCTCACTTAACAGTTCCATTCCTATGAGTAGATTGTTAAACAAACTGGTCAATAAGCAAGGCGCCTAAAGGCAGATGTCTCGTGGTGTGTAATGGTGCCATAGGGTATGGTATTTTTCATCATGTGATATCATACTAGGATAATGTGATTCTATCTATACACAAAGCATATATTAGATATGCACCAGGAAGCAACAAGAACACCACAACCTGGTAATATAAATCTGGGAAAATCATCTGTATTTATTCCAGATATTACTGTAGGTGCACAATAAAGCACAAATTTATAAATGAAATATGTAGGCTCATGTGATTGTGAATGCTTTTATGTAGTGAATTCCAAACCACTCCGGAATAAGGTAAAGACTAAAGAAGAGGATTCCTGAGATTCACACAGACTGAGAAATGAGATTCCCCACGCTGGAGAACTGGTCATTAAATAACTGGTCATTATCTGTATGTGTGCAGTTCAGCCACATATTAATGATACTGAATTGCTAAAACAAATGTACCCATAATCCCCCTCAAATATTTTCATGTTTGCTTCCTCTTTATTCATAATAAACCATATGTTGACTAGTGCTCCTTTAATAACAGCAAATAAATGTAGTAAACTTTCAGTAGCTCGTAAGATTTGAGCGTCTATGGCATTGAATATAACACAAAGTACTGTTTATAAGTTCCCTGCTTTTAAAAAATGGTTATTTCACATATTCTCCTTCCTAGTATATATGTAATTTTAATGTTTTAGCTTTTATTTGCCAGAGATGCGTGTACTTGTCAGAGAGAGAGAGAGAGACAGAGAGACAGAGAGAGGTAGAAAAAGAAAGTATCCCCCAGTGAGGCCACGCCACAATCCTTTCTCCTTCATTTCTTCATCCAGTAGAGGTCTGGGGTATGTATATGCACGCGCGTGCACCTGGCAAGTTTTTCAAACCACCAAGGCCCAAATTCGAACCATGCAGTAGGCCATGTGAAACTCAGTCTCCTTAACCACTAGGTCCTGCATTGTTTTAATTATTGTATTGGAAAGCACAATTTTTGAGGGTAAATAAGACAAAAGTCTTTTCCTTAACACATTGCATTCATTGAGCAGTTACATATCTAGATTTCATTATTTGACCCAACTGTAAACATTTTTTGTTATTATTTTTATGACAGAGAGTGTGTGTACTTGCACAAGAGAGATGTAAAGGGAAAGGAGGATCCTCCACAGGGTCTTGAAATGCCATGGTCCCATTCCTCAGCCCTCCAGCTCTCCAGGATCTTGGGCATGCAGCAGTGTGCTTTCGGGCCCATACGAGGATCTGAATCCAGTATCGGCCACGTGGCTTTCAGCACTGCAGTTTTGTTTGCTACCAATCGCATCACCTGGCTGGGCCCCAAAGTATTATTATTTTCAGTCTAAGTGGCTACATCTTTGTCCCAATAGTCGGTGTCAGCATCCATATTTCCTTATTGGGTGTGGTTATTATCTATTTTTTATCTACTAAATCTTCTATGTGTGAAATTTGATTCTTCTGACTTTACTTTGAGTCTTTGGTCTTTCACTCTACAATGATCTAGTTGTCACTTTTACTATTATAAATAGATTAGGAAGAATAATCTTTTCTCCTTTTTTTAATCTCTAGAAGCTCTTCCTTGGTTATTTTATTAGATAAACTTTACTTATACTTTCTTAATTCCTTTCTCCATCTCCAAATCATGTTCTTTGTTTTAGGTAATAATGATTAGTTTCAGATGAACTGACATAGTTAAAATAATGTCTTCTTACATGAAAACAAGGTGCGTCTTTCCATTTTTTATATTATCTTGTTAGAGTTTTTTTATTTCTTCACATAGAAATTTATCACAAACATCTTTCTAAACTATTTCATATTTTTAATATTATGAAACAAATTCCATTTCTTTCATTTCTTGGATAACTTTAATATATAAAGCTGTTAAATTTTGTGTGCTCATTTCATAACTAACATTTGAATTCCTTTTATTATCTTTTTCAATGATTATTTGGTTGACACTTGTGTTTTCAGACAAAAACTCTTAGGAGGATAATATTTCCAAATATTAATGCATTTCTTCGCCTTCCAAACCAACAATTAACAGAATTTGCCATCCACACAGAGAGAACTGAGTTATCCACTGTGGAAACAAGACAAAAGCTAGCAACGGTGAGACAGAAGTGCAGGACCCCCAGCTTCCCAGGTGCAGAGATTGCACCAACAGTAAGCTGGCCAGGAAGGAGCCATTGGGGGAAATGGAAGAGGCTGGGCATGTGCTTAAGAGAGAAAGGAGAGGAAGTTCATCAGTCCTTGGGATTAGAAGGACCACTTCTGGATTTTTCTCCATCTTTCCCACCAGCCCACCCATAAGAAGTGGAGTGACTTTAAACTTGATGGCAAATTGGGAAATGAAAAAAACTGAGGGCCAGGTTCAGCTTCTCTCGCTTTTTCTTGAGAATGAGCCATCCCAAGGTGGCAGGACATCCTCCCTGCTCTTCCCATTCTGGCCTGGACCTCCTGGGTTTGGCATTATCTGCAATCAGGCAGGTGATTCTACCTAGTCTTGGTGAGGACACGGGTTCTGGTTTCACACTAAGCTATTCTCTAATGGGAACTTCACAGAAATTAGGATAGTATTTTTTTCTCCATGTAGGAATCCTCCATCTTATATAACAATTTATTTAGAAGCCAGTTAGGAAAAAAAGGAGAATTTGATTGGGTCTCTCTCAAACCTGCACAGAGTTTAAGGTACTTTTTCAGTACTGTTTCACCAGAATACAGGGGTGGTAAATGAGAACTCTGGAATCATATTGAATCGATTCACAATTCAGCTACGGTATTTCTAAACTCTGTCATCTGGTATTTCAATAACCTCATTTAACCATGAAAAAGTATGCATAATAACAGTGCCCACATAAAAATGTGTTTGTGAGGACTGAATTAGTCCTAGGCTCAGGTTTAGCATAATTTGTATTATATGTTAAGTATTCAATAAAAGTTAGAAATTATCTTTATAACACATGGGAAGTAAAAAATATCTATAACCTTAAGGAAATATAAACTATTAAAAGTAACAGTGGACTAATTATTAAGAAATTTGAATTCTAGAATCCAGGTTTGTGCTAACAAACATAAATCTGCCAAAACGAAAATTTCTTTAAGATAAAAGATTTTTGTAAAAATCAGGCTACACAATTTGTTCATAAATAAGGTAAATAAACTAACACAAACAACTTGTATTTCTTTTCTTTTTGGTGAGATTTTTTGCTATGTTGCATGTGAGTTTGCCAGAGAGGCAGACAGAGAAAGAGACAGAAAGGAAGAAATCACCCACCCAGGGGGAATGACTATGCCACAATCCCTTCTCCTCCATTCTCCTCTCAGGATCTTGGGCACACGTACACACACCTATTGTGCATTTTAAGTCACCAGGTCAGGACTCGAACCACGGTTGACAATGTGGAACTCCAACAACATAACCATTATGCCAAGTTCTGGTCCATCAAGTATCTTCACAAAGTCTGACTGGCAATATGTGTTGCCTCTTTTCCACTCACTTTTATAAATCCTCATCAATAAGTCACTATAGCCAATGAACCCATGAATTTTGTAATGCATTTTGAGTTCCACAAGAATGTATTTGTCTGGAGTCTCACACAATCTAAGGATGGCCTTGAATGTCAATATATCAATAAGTCATATAAAATGATGTGCTATGACTATCTTAATCAATATTTGAAAGATACCTAATACATTTTAGTGCATTTGCTTAAAACAGCAAAAATTCAATTTATAATGTTTCATTAACAAAATACCTGTTTTATTCTCAGGGCTAACTTTGTAATTATTGATAATACATTAGAAGTTTGAAATTAGGTTTGTATTTGAGTCCAGTGTCTATTATTTATTGGCTTTTGATTCCTGGAAACAGTATTAAAGCCTTATTTTCTTATTAGTAACAATAAGTAAGGCAATTTTATCGACGTCATAGAATTGTTTTGACAGTTGAATAAAATGTTGTCTGCAATAATCTTAGCAAAGTGCATGGAATATAGTAAGATGTCAATAAATAGTTTTCTACTGAATCCTCTACCACCCAAGTTAAGAAACAACTTTACAAACAACATATAGGATATTCATGGGGAAAACGACATAATATTAATTTACAAAATTCTGAATAGGTTGAAAGATGCACATTAATGAATGGCAAAACTAAATATTGTAAAGGCAGTGCTTTCTCTAAATTACTTTATATTTAATGCAATTCTAATCCAAATTCCAAATTATTTTCAAATTTAACATATAATATAGTATATAATATAGCATATAAGCTATGAAATCTTAGAGGATTTTCAAATAAAAATATAATGAAAAGGGCTTGGATTCTCAAATATATGATCATATAGTGCTATAGTCATCAAAACTGAGAAATGCATGCATAAGTATCAACTGAAAGATAATAAAATTATGATGCTTAGACATGAATGTTTGGCTTAGGAAGATGTAGATACAGACATGAAGTTAGCATGCCGTACAACAATATAGACTTCTCACTACTTGAAAGTGGAGAGAACCGAGTAGACAAAACGGAATTGTATTGTCACCTCTTTCCATATTATCTAATAATGCCAGATGTCTTAAAGCCTAAAACCACTAAAAAGAGAACAGACGGTATTAATTTATAGTATATAAACATGTAATCATAAATAAATAAAGAATGGAAATGAAAGTTCAGTAATTAACACAAATGTTCAGAATTAGGAGAAAATTTTAGTTAGTTAATGCACATTTATATAATGGAGTCTTTTTAACCACTGAAATGCTCTTTTAAATGGATTTTGATAACTTTAAAAAACAATTACAAGATGATTCTAAGACTAAAAATTCAAGCAACATGAAAAGGCACAATATCCCATTATAACAGAAATGAAAAAGAAATTTTTTGTCCTTGTGTTTTTCTGCACTTATAGAGTTTTTTTTTTTAAAAATTAACACCACAGTCAAAGTATGTATTAAATTTATAAATAAGCAGTAAGTCTCTGATGATGACAAGAAAATGAGGAAGGGAAGACAGTCTTATTTAAATGGGGAAAAGTTAGGACATTTTTTAAAAATAGAACTTTTCAAGTTTAAAGAGCTATGGGACATAATTTTTTTTTCTGGTAGATTAGAGAAAATCAAAGTTAATGTTAATGTTCAAAATAGAGCTGGCATCTCCCTACTGGTGAGAATTAAACCAATAAATCACATCGGTCCCTGTGGGTAATTGTTTAAGCTGGCAAGACTACAGCACATATCATTAAACTTTACATCCACATTTACTTTTTGAGTTGAAGCTGACATATCAGGATGAAGTCTGGCATATATAAGCAGCATAAAAGCATGATTTTTTTAAGTTAAAGGAATATCCATGGAGAAATATATATGTTATGTGGTGAAGAGTTTCTGAGAGTGACAATACTAAAGTTATCATTAAATTTAGCCAAGTCCTTGATGTGAGGAATTTCAGTTCATTGTTGATGACACAGATTGCAGAAGCATATGGAAGCAATTAGAGGAAAGTAAATGGAGACTGTGGGTTCAGGCTGCATATTTGTGGAGCTTGACTAGATAAAAGGAATAATATAGGATGAGATCTAAAAGAGGCAATGAGGACTCTGGTATCTTCTTTCAGAGCTGAGGAAATCCGAGCATGAAAGAAAGCCAAAGAAGACAAAATTGATGATTCTCTGGTGGGGGTGTACAAGTGGGGAGAATGTGGGTGAGAACAGTGTTTCATTATGGGGGAATAGCACTTCTGTACCAAAGGCTAAGGGGTTAGATTTCCAGATATGTAGAGGAAGCTTCTTCCGCTGAGATTGGCAGGAAGTCAGTTCTGATAGATGTGAAAAGTCCCCAGGAGACAGGCAGCTGGGGTGGGGGAGTGGTGTGTGTGCAGTCTAGAGGCCTGGGTCAGAAGATAAAAGATCTTGGCTCTCAAATGAATTAGATGTGTGAGTTGAGAACATGCTCAATGTTTACTGCACTTACTAACCTTGCTGGGTCTGATTCTCCTCAGGTCAACAGGGACAGAGTGCATTTCATGTAATGTACTACATAACATGAGAAATTCCATAAAATGTGGAAAATCCCTAGTAAAAGTTGTAATGCATCCTTAAAACTAGATGATCATTTTTAACATGAGATGACGTGGGAAGAGGGCTCGATGAGGATAGTGGGAAGTTCAGAGTTTCAGGAAATGCAAATTTCAGTGCGATTTTCAGGGTCCAAGAGAATGGATGCAGCATGGCCAGCTGGTTTCCCTGACAGGAGCTTATTAAATTCCTCTGACAAGCCCCAACCATCTTGCTGCGTGAATATGACACTTTTGATGACTGCCCAATGTGTTTGAGCTTACAACCCCTTCTAACACACTTTCTTCATTTACCAGTGTGGATGGTCTTTACTGTGCCTGATTTCAAATCATCTCTGAGGCTCCCCCATGGTGGCATTGTGGATTTACAGTGTTGGGTACTATGGAAATATCTTAGAATCTAGATGCACAGTGGGTCCGTGGGAACTGAAAGATTCTCACACATGGAAAGCTCCATAAAACATCTACAGCATTGTCTTAGGTTGCTTGGAGAAACTGCATTCATATTCATAATGTATTGTATAATTATGAGATCCTGATTTTCATATTTCCCAGAGTGCCTTTTCAGCTCTGCTGTATTACCAAATTAGAGGAGACAACACAACTTTACAAAATTAGAGTGTTCTGTTTTGTATGTTGCAGTTTGACAGTATTCTAGTTTTAATTTGTTCATCATTGATCCTAATAAAGACAAACCGTCATTGTAACCACTGCCTGGAATGCAATACATTAGTTTTATTGCCTCTGTAACAGCTGCTCATGTGTCGCTTCCTCTGCCATTCAATGATGATGTGTCCTTTTCTCCAGGCAGTGCCAGAAAATCTGGGAGAGCTCACAACAGAACACTGCCATATGAACTGGGGTGAGCAGAGGGAAACTTAATTGTATGTCATCATTGTACTTTTACTACTTAGTACAGAAAGGGGACATATGGAAGACAGGCACCTCATGTAGACATCATGAACAAGTAAAGATATTTTACTATCTTTTTTTTTTTTTATTTAACCAGCTTTGTATTTTCTCTTTATTGCCTACACAATCTAGGCCTGAACCCTCAACTAAAAATCAGGAATAAAAAAGACTCCGTGGTGTTCAAATGAGGAAACTTTGTGTCTCCAGCAAAGAGACGCAAGTCTACCACATACATACCTGGACAATATTTAAAAGCATGTCTTAAGTCTAGAAGTAATATAAGTTATTATATATATATATATATATATATATATATATATGTATATATATATATATATAATAAGTCATATATATATATGACTTATTTTATAAGTCATATATATATATATTTATTATATTATATATAATATATATACACACATATAAACACACACATACATAGATATATAGAGAGAGAGATAAATAAAATAAGTTAAAATTTCATCTTCATTTTTTTAAAAGAAGTATTTAGCTTAGAAAAAAAATTGTGCAGGCATATTCACGGGAATCTCCGGTCAATCAATTAGGATGGAATCTAATAAGGTCTAAGTTTCGGATGTGATAGGGAACACTGTTCCCAAGCTTAGACACAGGATAGGGCTAAGAAAACCAAAGATGTAGCCAACAGTAGGCTGTTACAGTGGGGTCACTATCTGCCTTCTTAATCTCTTCCTCTCAAGATTTGTCCATATTGGTTCACTGTGTGCTCAAACTTCCTTCTGGGGGACAGCGGCACCCTAGAATTTTGCCAATATCCCTTTCTCTCTCTAAATCTACTTCAATGATTCTTGGGTCTTCTTCAAAGCACCAAAACAAAAGGAAGTAAATGTGCGAATTACATCATCACACGGGCACTCTGCTATTAGAAGCAAGTGATGTTCTACCAAAAGGTATTAGAAGGAAGGGATGCTGAAGGGAGTTTATAAAGAAAGTACCATAAAATGCCACAGCTAAGAAGAAACTAATGTATTAGGAAACTAGTTGCAGAGAAGGGAGAGTCCTCATTTTATTATCGGATAGTTTATTTTTACTATTACATTTGATATATACTTTATCCATAATATCAAGCTTACTGGGATAAATGTAGGTTTATTACCAAAATAAATATTTGAGCCATGGGTTAAAGTATGTGAGAATTAAAATCTGTTGACCAAAATACTTTGCCAAGAAGTATAAAACTTTTTGGAGGAAATACAAATAGATTTAATTTTGACTTGGACTTTATTGACATCTTTGATTGATCAAGAACATGTATTGAATTGATAATTTTTATTTTGAATTGAGATTATGATTTTACAGACAATTAAAAACACAGAGCCAAAATCTGTTCAAAACTCTTGGCTCCTGTTAGTCCTCCCCTGGTCTAGAAACCAGGCTGCAATAAATCTCAATGCTAGATTATATACATAAAATTTTATTTATCTAACCTGGACACATTTCAAATGCAGTTGTAATTATAGGAGCTTATTATAATGTTTGGAATGTGTTCTTCTACAGTTTTGTATTTTGACCTCTTTTATCATCTCCGCTAGATCCTCATCCCAAACTCCAGCCTAGCAGATTTGATCCTTTGAGCATAATGACTCAGGTGGCTGGTCACCAGCAGGAGAAATGTAGTTTCTCCACCAGTTGCTACTAAAAATGAACTTATGATGTCTTTCCTTTCTTCACACCATAGATGGGGTAGCATGAAGAAAACTCCTACTTTACTTATTTCCAACTAAGTCTTCTTTTCATGGTAATTAGTCCTGAATTTTTATTTAATGACATTTCAGAAGTAAGATAGGCAATAGAAAAAAACAATTATTTTGCCCAGGGCTATGGAATGTTCTAAATAGTCTCATTTACTGTTAACATTAGAGAGGAAACTTGCTTGTCATTATTTTGTAAAATATATGATGCTGACATTTTCCTTTTTTCCAAGTAAAATAAAGTAATAGCTCAAGAAAGGAAAATTATTTTCTGAGTTATATATAACTCTTAATTTTTTGCATCAGGTTCTTACTCATCATGCTTAATTGCCAAATCTTAGAGCTATAAAAAATACATTGTACTGATCATATTATGAGATCTGATATTATTTATCTAGAACATATTCACTCTAACAGCTTCCTTCACTTAATATTTAGTAAAAAAGTGCAATTATTAGTAGATAAATGTAAATATCCCTCAAGCATGATAACTGTTCTTTTGTACAACTTTTCTTGTCTCTTAAAATATTTTATGTGCAGCCTAGCTGTGGTGGCACAAGGAGGGGACACTGTTGAATGGTGGCTGAGGCCACATGGGAGGCCTAGGTTTGGTTTCTGAGCATGGTGGTGTGCACCTGTGGTCCTAGGGAACTAGGAGACTGGGGCAGGAGGACCACAGTATGGACAGACTGTGTAAAAAATCTCTCTTTCTCTCTCTCTCTTCCTGTCCATTTACCTCTCTTTTCAATGCTCTTTTTAAAAAATTTTAACTTAATTTATTGTTATTATTTTAAAATTTTCTGTAGGGTACATGTGTTCACCAGAGAGAGACAGAGAGAGAATGAGTGAAAGAGAGAAAGCAAACTGCCAGGTCCAGGACTCAAACCATGGTTGGCCATGTGGGAGTCCAGTGCCTTAACCACTATGCCATCTGCTGGTGCCTTCAATGCTCTCTCACTGTGTGTGTGTGTGTGTGTGTATACATACACATATATTTTATGACTTATTGATGCAATATGAGTGATAATTTTAAGATAAATTCAGAAATGCCCCTTTAGGATCAACCATTAGACATGAAATGTGAAATTCTGTCACACTAGTATGAATGACTGCTACTATAATTGCTGGCTCCTCTTTTATTAGGCTTTTTATTAATTAAATGTAAAGTCTGCTATTGGCCTTATAAAAAGTGCTCATCTGTTTTCCTTTAATTTCAAGTAGATTAAAAGTGAGATTTGGCATTAATTAAAAACTTAGAATTTATGGGAATTTTAATTGCAAATAACATTTCAGTGGTGGTCACATAGATTACTTCTTAGTTCTGCTTAATAAACATGGTTTTGAACAATGACAAGACACAACAATAAATCATCTGATAAAAAAAACATCATCACTGGCTTTGCTGTGTCCATGTCTACCTTTAATCCTAGCTAGTTGGGGGTATCTGTGAGGAGGGGTTTGACACCTCAAGGTCTGCTTGGATAGCATTAAACTTTTACGCTGTTGTCTGGGAATTTCACTTTTACTATGAAAATATGGATGGGTTTGGAAAAACAGCAATATAAGTCCCTCTTCCCCCAAATCATCACCAGCATTCACCTGCTTAATCAAAATAGTAATACTTTCACATCACATTATGCAAATATAATTTTGCTGTTTTTCTTGAGGTTGAATATAGGATGTATAGGGTACTGATGTACAAGTAGTTCCTGGATGTTTTTCATGTTATTTTTTAAGAGCTTAACCAAAGAAAACCAAAACCATCTTCTGTGGGAACTTACAGTACAGGTATTTTCCAGTTAGCATCTTTGAATATTCTCCTTTGCCATGAGTCAGGTGTAGCCCTGTCACACTGGGCTTCTAAGAGGAGCTCTATCTTTGTAGCCCAGGCTACATGTGACAAGATTAAATTGGCACACTTTACTGTATAGCTCTTGTATTCCTGGCAGCGCTAGCCTAGCTGATACCTCTGAGAGCAGGCTCAGCTGTCACTCAGTGACCCATTAACACTATCGCTCCATCCTGCAGTGTCATTTTTCTCATTCTTATGGAGATATTGCTCCCTGGAGATCCCCAATACCTGCAGGAATGAAAGAGAACAGCAGAGACAGGCTAACTATCAAAGAGGGAGCAAACAACACAGCAAGACCATGAATTCCAACAGTCGAATTTTAAATTGAGTGAAAAGATGCAGCCCATTATGATGGCTGCCTTTGGAAGGTGGGGAGAGGATCAAGTTTTAAGACCTACCATAACTTTTTTAACAAGCTATTTTCTCCTTCCTGCCTGAATATCAAAAGAAATGCCCCAAAATAACACTTGCAACTAGCTAGAAAGAAGGCAGCTGCTTTGAACAGGTAATAAGGAAATCTGGGTAAGAATTTATCATTTACAAATAGGCAATGGATATAAAACAGAGCATCCATAAGGCAAATTGCTTATTATTCTAAATGAACAGGCAAAGGTTGGCTTATTGAAGTATACAATTACCTTCCTAGGAAAAGCACAAAAGAAGAAAATGAAAGATGATCATTGAAGCGCTAGACCTACAGCTTTGTCCTAGGACTGAAGTGCTACCAGTGGCTTGAACGAGCTCCGTTACTCCCCTGTGGTTCAAACTGCAGATGTATTGTTTAGCGGGTCACTTCCTCCGAAGACACACTTTCTATGGCTTACATAAAGAGGCATTCTAAGAACATGCTTCTTGATTTCTGAGACTAAGACTGGTCCAACTAGATTGATACAATAGCAAAAGCAAAGGTATCTAAGTCTACAAAAACCTGTTCAAGACATCTTTAAGTACAAAAAACAACAACAACAACAACAAAACACAACAAATTAAAAAAATGAAAATAGGTGACTTAGTAAAAAGGCTGGGGAGGAGTAAATAGGAGTCTGTTCGGAATGATTAGAAAAGGCATGAAAAGGCAGGGCATTACAATTTTTTTAAAACTACAATCTGCATCTCAACTCTACCTCTAAATTTCCCACACTGGACAACATTTATTACTGGGGCTAGACTGTTACTCGCAGGCTGGGGTTTGGGTACCACGTACCCCAACCCTCGGATGACACAGGTGCTAGAAGTCAGAATAAACATGGCATGTTCTTCAAGAGCATTAACTTTGTGAGAAATGTGATGTGTTTTTAAAAATGTTAATTATAAATGATTCACAGCATTATCTTTATATTAAAATAAATATATGAAGTATAAAATATTAATATATGTATTTAAAGATAAAAAAAGGCATTATTGGTAGGAAGGAACCTCTGGCATAAGCTCTCAGAACTCTCTCGTGCCTTTGGGATTGAGTTTGTGTCTCTCTTAAATTTGATCCACTTGGGGGAAAGATCTGAGAAGCACAGCTATGCAATTTCGCAGAGGAAAAACGACTCTGATGACCACAGTACAGTAATCAAAGTGCTGTTAAATAAGATCGGGGTAGTTCCACCAAGTCTTTCAGCCTAAGAAACCACCCGAGTCTCCGTTTGCAGTTGGCAGGTGCCTGGGACGCTGCGAGCATGAGGAAGCCCCCACCCCGGAGCATGCGCACTGGACTGTGGTGCGAGCACGTTAGCGCTCCCAAAGAGACGCTGGGACCCCCTGGCCGTTGAGCGGAGGTTGGGCGCCACTGCCACCACCTTGGTGCTCCATGAGGAAGATGTTGGCCGCCGTCGTCTCCCGCGTGTTGTCGGGTGTTGCCCAGAAGCCCGCCCGTAGAGTGCTGGTGGCATCCTACAACTATTCAAAGGATGCCACCTTTGAAATCAAGAAATGCGATCTTTACCGGTTGGAGGAGGGCCCTCCGGTCACCGCGGTGCTCACCAGGGAGGACGGGCTCAAGTACTACCGGATGATGCAGGTGGTTCGCCGCATGGAGCTGAAGGCGGACCAGCTGTACAAGCAGAAGTTCATCCGTGGCTTCTGTCACTTGTGCGACGGCCAGGAGGCCTGCTGCGTGGGCCTCGAGGCAGGTATAAACCCCTCGGACCATGTCATCACGTCCTATCGGGCTCATGGCATCAGCTATACTCGGGGGCTCTCGGTCCGATCCATTCTGGCAGAGCTGATGGGACGAAGAGGAGGGTGTGCGAAAGGAAAAGGAGGGTCGATGCACATGTATGCCAAGAACTTCTACGGGGGCAACGGCATTGTGGGCGCCCAGGGCCCCTTGGGTGCTGGGGTTGCCCTGGCCTGTAAATATTTGGGAAACAGTGAAGTCTGCTTGACCTTATATGGGGATGGCGCTGCCAATCAGGGGCAGATAGCTGAAGCTTACAATATGGCAGCTTTGTGGAAATTACCTTGTGTTTTTGTCTGTGAGAATAACCTCTACGGGATGGGAACGTCTGCTGACAGGGCAGCGGCCAGCACTGACTACCACAAGAGGGGCAACTTTATCCCAGGGCTGCGGGTGGACGGGATGGACGTTCTGTGTGTTCGCGAGGCCACCAAGTTTGCAGCCGACTACTGTAGATCGGGAAACGGGCCCATTCTGATGGAGCTGCAGACCTACCGTTATCATGGACACAGCATGAGCGACCCCGGGGTCAGTTACCGGACCCGAGAAGAGGTTCAGAAGGTACGAAGTAAGAGTGACCCTATAATGCTGCTCCAAGAGAGAATGGTAAACAGCCAGCTTGCCAGTATTGAAGAATTGAAAGAAATCGACGCCGATGTGAGGAAAGAAATTGATGATGCCACTCAGTTTGCTACAACCGACCCTGAACCACCTTTGGAAGAATTAGGCCATCACATCTACAGCAATAATCCACCTTTTGAAGTTCGTGGTACAAATCAGTGGATCAAGTTTAAATCCATCAGTTAAAGGAAGACCATATAAAAATTTATTCTAATCCTTCAATGGAATATTCATGGCCAACTTTAAGAAACTGTTCTCAAGTTTGTTAAGGAGGAATAAAACCCATAAAACCAAAGACTTGTAATTTTTTATTCAGAGATTAAACTAGATTAAAAGATGTTTATTCAATTAGGAGGGATATTATTCAATTGTACCCTGCATTAAAAGATACTATACACCTAATCATTTAATGTGAAAATCTTAAAGATTATTTTTAATTTACACAAATGTAAAATGGGAAAAACAGGATTAACTTCCCAAATCACTTGCCGCCATAGTTTTATTTGCCTTATTTTGTATTATTTTAACAAATACTCTTTATTTTTTTTAAAAAAAAAGTAGTTGATGCCTGTACTCCTCCCCTCCCTCTACCCCTGCCACATGAGCTGTATGAAACATCACTATCCTGCGTTAGAGAAATTATTTCCATCCACTCAGGACCCCTAATGCTATGCCACTTAAAATAGGTTACTTAAATTAACCATAACTAACACAGTTTAGTGTAATAGTGTGCACACACATACTCATGCATATGCAATATTGGTGCTAAAGCCTAACACCATTTTCCCAATAAAACATATTTAATGGAGCAGGAAAAAGAGGACGAGAACTTTAAAAAATATTATTGTACTTTGTTGCAATATTTTTTAGTACACTAAAGGAAAAATAAAATTAAAATCCGGGAGAAAAACAATTTTGCTTTGACCTTCAAGTTTAAGTTACTCTTATTATATGACCATTTATATCACTATGTGTTCCATATTTTAAAAAGCCATCCTTGTGAATTTCAGACCAAAAAAATGAATAAACAGAGATAGTGACATCAAAGGAATTAAGCAGATGAGATGGCATTAATAAAAAGCTGAAAGCAAAATCTGCCTTGCCTTCAACTATAGTTATTAACTGCATATTACATGATTAGCTAATATTTTTTAGTGCAACTGACCATTAACAGATAACATTTTTTCAAAGGAAAATCTAACTTGGCTCATATAGTTTCCATCTTCTCTATAGTCCAGTAACATGTCAATTAGCAAGTCAGGTCTTAGTGAAAAGTTTTACTTGCTTATATTTCACTAAAGATTTACCATAATGAACTTGATATTTTGCATACTCTCTGGAGACAGGCTTACTGAAACCAGAGATGAGAACGTGTAACTTAAGAAACAGTTTGTGGAAAATACCGAAAGAATAAGTTAAATGTTAATACTTTTGTTTTTAACTGTATAGCACCTACTTCTACAAAAAGAATCCAGCTTCTAAGAACTTAAAGAGAAAAAGGCATGCCTATGTACATGTATACATAATTAACGTGTCTCTCCCAAAACAAGTTGAAACAAGTAAGATGACCTTAACAGTTTAAATTCAGAAAGCAGAAATAAACATTGATTTGTTTATATATTACCAGTTAACATATTTTGGTTAGAATACTGCAGCTGCATTTCTAATACTTTGATTAGATTCCTACCACTAAAAAATTTTTATAACATCAAAATAATAAAACACATTATTTTAATAAGAATGTTTATTCTAACATGCTGATACTTCCATATACTTGCAAGTAGAAGCTGCTCAATTAAAGCTACTGTGCGTATACAATATACAGAACTCAGTTTAAAAGTTTTTTTTGATGTAGGGTATGTGTGCCCACCAGAAAGTGAGAAAGCACCCCAAAGTAAGAAAGCACTCAACCAAGGGGGACAGCTGTGCCACAGTCCCTTCTTTTCTATTCTCTTGGAACCCTGGGCACACAACCATGTGTGCCAGGTATGTTTTCCAAGCTCCCGGATCTGGAACTAAAACTGCAGAGCTGGCCAGTTGGGATTCAGCTGCCTAAATCACCATGCCACTGGCTAGCCCATAGACATCATTTTAAAACTTGTGTATAAAATAGATTCTTTTTTTTTTTTTTTAAGAGGTGTTTGCCTTAGGGTATGTGTGCTGGCTGAAGAGACAGAGAGACAGAGACAGTGAAAGGGAAAGTGAGAAATAATCCCCCAGGGAGGATGGTCAAACCACAATCCCTTCTTCTTCCTTCTCCTCCCGGGATCTTGGGCATGCACACATATATGCCCAGTGTGAGTTTCAAATCACAGGATCCAGCACTCAAACTGTAATTGGTCATGTGGGAGTCTAGCAACATAACAGCTACACCATCTGCTGGCCACATATAGATCCTTTTGATGCCAGCAAAAATATGATACAAGTAACTGATTAGAAATCGAATCATTGGGACCAGCAGGTGGCATAATGGTTATGTTGCTGGACTCCCACATAGCCATCTGTGGTTTGAGTCCCAGGCCCTGTGACTTAAACTCATACTGGGCACATGTGCATGTGTGCCCAAAATTCCAAGAGGAGAATGGAGAAGAAGGAATTGCAGTGAGGCCATACCACCCTGTGGGGGGTTGGGGGGGTTGATATCTCACTTTCTGTCTCTCTGGCCAGCACATGCTTCCTATAGCAAAAATCTCTCACATACACAGAAATCAAATCATCAGCTAAATCAAGATACATAGTATTGTACTCCATTATAAGAAAAAAAATCTAAATCTTATTATATTAGTGGAATAATGTACATTTGTCACATATTACCAAATACCATAAAACACAAAGTTTCCTATATTAAAAAATATTCAGAATTTTGTGTAAACATTTAGTAACTATAGCATTATTGGCTATACACAATCATGCAAACAAACAAAAAAACCCAAACAGTTGTTTTCAACAAGGTCAAGCTTTATGGCTTGACTAATGATAATAATCTACGAAGTATAAATCAGTATAGTGTAGAAATCCAGCAGTTGGATTCTATTTCCTGCCTATAGTACTAGGTTACTCAATCCATCTTATCCACATATCAGAAGACCTAATAAGCCATGATAGTCATAATAAAATCTTCACTGTGGAAGCATTACTAGATTATTTGAGAGAAGAAAGAATCTTTATGATACTCCATAAAAGTAAAGGATTGTGTGTATATATGTATGGAATGGAATGAGAAAGAAGGTTAAGCAAGATATATAAAGGGAATAGTCAGATACACTGGAATTACACTTATTTAAAATAAATGAATACATCTTCCCACCTATAGAAAAATCCCCAGCATATTGCTAGTGAAATTTAATCTGACAATTTATGAGAATGAACTAGTTTTTAAAAATGGAAATACATACTATAAATGTAAAGTACATCCTTCTAAAAGTGTACAATTCAATAGTTTTAGTATATTTGCAACAGTATGCAACCATGACCACTACTATCTAATTTGAGAACATTTTTATCACTCTAAAGAGAAAACCCATACCCATTTTAAATCACTCCCATTTCCCCTGGAAACTGCTAAACTACTTCTTATCTCTAGATTTCCCTATTCTGCATATTTCATATAAATCATAAACTATGTGGTCCTATGGACTGGCTGTTTTCATTTAACATAATGTTTTTGAGTTTTATCCATACTGTAGCATGTATCAGTACTTTATTCTTTTTATAATTGAATTACATTCTCTTTTATAAATTTTTGGTCATAGGAATTTTTTCCTACTATCTGAATATTATGAATAATAACAGCTTGTGCTGAAATAAAGTTTAATACTTTAAACGCAAAGATGACATTGTAAAGGTATTGACCAAGACAAGAATAGTATCTTCTTTGATACAATCCCTTTCAATTAAATCAAGCTTAAGAATAGTGTTAAAATACTTTTAAGTCTGAACATGTATAAATTTATTTAACCTACTGTTCCAATTAGATTTTGACTTTTTTTTTTAAAGGAGAGATTTCTGCTATAGGGCACATGTGCTCCCTGGGGAGACAGAGAGAAAGAGACAGAAAGGGAGAAATAATCCGCTGGGGTGATGGCCACGCCACAATCCCCTCTCCTCCATTATCCTCTTGGGATCTTGGGCACGCATGCACACATTCCTGGCGTGAGGTTTAAGCCATAGGTCTGAGACTAAAACCGCAGTTGACTACATGGGAGTCTAGCAATGTAACCATTATGCCATGTGCTGGTCCCTGGATTTTGATTTTTAATAGACTATTTTTAGAGCAACTTTATATGCCAACTTTCTACACTCTATGACAGAAACTGAAAAATTAGAGGATATAGAAGCATGGGAAATGGTTACTGATACTGGAGAAATTATGAGAAGAGGGTGGGAGAAGGAGGAGAGTATGAGGAAAGGAATCAAGGAGAAGAATAGAGAGGCAAGACATGTATGGGACAGAGAAATGGATGGTTATCTGGTGAGGATTACATGTATAGTATCTTCAACTGGACTGGTATGAAGTGTGTTCATATTGGGTAAATTCACTTTATAAGCTATAGTGATGTATAGTGATTGAATGTATAAAATAAAGTAAAATTAAAAAAAGAGTTATCATATGCCTCACACTCAGTTTCCTCTTTCATTTTTTTAAAGAGATTTTTTTTTTTTTATAGGGAGCATGTACTTGCCAGAGAGAGAGAGAGACAGACAGACAGACAGAGAGACAGAGAGAGACAGACAAAAAGCAAGAAATCATCCCCCAGGGGTGGTGGCTATGCCACATCCCTTCTCCTCCATTCTCTTCTTGGGATTTTGGGCATGCATGCACACACACATGCCCGGTGTGAGTTTTAAGGCACTGGGCCCTGGACATAAACTGCACTGGCCATGTGGGAGTCCAGCAACATAACCATTACACCATCTGCTGTTCCCAGTTACCTCTATTATTAACATCTTACATATTGGTTCATGGTAAGAAAAGGAAAGCATAATCTCAGCGAAACTAGGTTACTGGAAACTTTCACATTCAAATAAACAAAAAAGGCTCTTTCTTCACAGTCTTTGGAGATAATCTCTGAACCCTTGGAATATTCTGCCTACTATGAATCGTTTTGTAAGCCTGAGATCTTGGGCAATGTTGTGCCAGTGTGACCAGGTTAAGTTCATCTTTTTATTTTTTTATTTTTATTTTTTCATTTCATTTTCTTTTATACATTCAATCACATTATTTGGCTTACAAAATGGATATTTCAACAGGTGAACATTTCTCCCTAGTACAGTTGATAAAACTATAAAATATCTTAAACAGATAATACCACATTTCTTTGTGCCATTAATGCTTTGCCTCCCTATTTTTCTTCTAAATGTCCTTCCTCAGACCCTTCTCTTTCACATACACTATATCTGGTATTTACATCTATATACTGTGTTTCTATATCCTTTAGTCAATTCATTTCATAGAGTGTGGATGTTCACTCAGTATATATTAAGTGGGGACATATAATGCCTCTCCTTCATAGCCTGGCTTGCTTCACTCAGCAGTAAATCTTCTATATTCATCCACGTCCTGTCAAAAGCCAGGGTTTTTTTTTATGGCTGAATAGTATTCCATTGAGTATATGTGCCACAGTTTTTCTATCCATTCATCTGTTGGTGGGCATTTGGGTTGTTTCCATGACTTAGCAATTGTGAACAGTGCCACAATAAACATCAATGTGCAAGCACTTTTCCGATTAAGTATTTTTTTGTCCTTTGGGTAGATACCAAAGAGTGGGACTGCTAGATCATATGGTAGTTCTATTTGTAGATTTCTGAGGAATCTCCAAATTGTTCTTCACAGTGGCTGGACCAATTTACATTCCCACCAGCAGTGTAAGAGAGTTCCCCTTTCACCACACCCCGCCAACACTTATTATTTATCGTTTTTTGTTTTTTTAAATCTTAGTCATTCTGACTGGGGTTAGGTAGTATCTCATCGTTGTTTTGATCTGCATCTCCCTTACAATGAGGAATGTTGAGCATTTTTTCATATGCCTTTTAGCTATTCTAGTATGTCATCTTTAGAGAGTGGTTTTTTCAACTCATTCTCCCATCTTTTAATAGGATTGATCATCTTTTTTCGGAACAGCTGCTTGAGTTCCTTGTGAATTCTGCTTATCATTCCTTTATCTGATGCATAGTTTACAAAAATATTTTCCCATTCTAAGGGCTGTCTATTCACACTAATTACTGTGTCTTTTGCCATGCAGAAACTTCTTAGTCTGATGTAACCCCACTTGTCTATTTGGGGGATTATCAACTGTGCTTTGGGGGTCTTATTTAAGAAGTCTTTCCCTACCTCAATGTCTCCTAGAGATTCCCCAGTGTTTTTCAGGAGCAGTTTTATAGTTTGAGGTCTTAGATCTAGATCTTTGATCCACCTTGACTTGATTTTTGTCAGAGGTGAGAGGTTGGGGTTCAGATTCATCTTTCTGCAAGTGGAAATCCAGTTTTTCCAGCATCATTTGCTGAAGAGGTTTTCCTTCTCCCACTGGATTGACTGGTATCCCTTGTCAAAAATCAGTTGACTGTATGCTTGGGAATTTATTTCTGGGGACTCTATTCTGTACCATTGGTCCTTGTGTCTGTTTCTGTGCCAGTACCATGCTGTATCTTAATATAGGTCTCTATGTAGTCCATTGAGAAAAGCTTGTGTCTGGTTTCTCTTGGACTTCTGCGTATCTTTTCCATTTGCTGATTTTGATATGCATCTTTTCACTGTAATAAACCTTAATAATTCTAGGCTAACAAATCATTTATTCTAGTTTTTTGATTATACAGAATAAAAAGCTATACAGAGAAATCTAGAGTTATTAAATGTCAAATTCAGGCTCACACAGTAAGTGGTAGTGATTCAAGTGCCAGACCCAGTGGCTTGAAACTCACACTGCATGCCATATACTTGCATGCCCAAAATCCCAGGAGGAAATGAAGGGGAAGTGATTGCAGCATGACCATCCTTTTGGGGGATATCTTACTTTCCCTCTCACTGTCACTTTCTCTCTCTCTCTCCAGCAAGTGCACATGTCCTAAGGGAAAGCCTCTAAAATAAATAAACAAGTTAATTAGTGAATGGCATTAAGCTAGAAAAAAGGAATTTTTGTCTATTACTCTAAACTGAGTTCATATTTCAAACTTAGAGTAGAAACACACAGACAAAGATTGGAAAGGGGAGGGGCTCGCACATGGTGTGGCAGTTAAGGTATACATGACCAACCACAATTCAAGTCCTGGACCTGGTGGCGTGTTTTGTCACTCTCTCTGTCTATCTCTGACAAATAAATAATAACAATACATAACATAAAAAAATAATTATTTTAAAATTGGGAAGGAAAAAGAGAGGACATAGGAAGCAAGGTAGATTAAAGTTGGTCACAAGGCCTGCAGCAGTCTTTCCACTGAGAAATGGGATCTATGTCCCTTCTCCTTGAATATGGGTTGGCTTATGACTACTCTGACCAATGGAAAACAGCAAAAATGGTGCTGTGCAGTTTCAGGGCCCAGGACATAAGAAACATGCAGTTTCTATTTATATTTTTTGGCCTTATCCCCTTTAGAGCTGAGATTTTTCTATTTTAGAAGTTCATATACAGTAGGGAGGGCATGGGTAGGCACTCTGGTCACTAGTTTTATCTGATCTTTGCCTTCTAACCAACTTACAAAGGCAACAGTCAGGAACTAAGGCCATCTCGAACCCTCCAAACAGCCCATTTGCTAACTGCAAGTCAACAACAGACCTCAGACAATGTCTTGCAAAATAGTAGAATCAGCAGTCAAAGATTCTCAATGTACAAAATGATAAGAAAAAGCTAATATTGCTGCTTTTAATGCTCTACTTGTTGAGGTAGTTTGCAACAATAGATAATTATACTAAAAATCAAGTTCAGTTTCAGCAGAATTTAGAATTGCATTTCTTAGTTAAAGCCTGAGATCTCAAGAGAACACGTGAAGGTTAAACCAATGTCTGATTCAGAAAGCCCAAAGGATATAGCACTGTGTAAATTCATAATGTAGAAGCATGGGAGAAGAGATTGCTCTCCAATAGGAATAAGAGAGTCTGCGGATAAAATGACAACCATGCAACCTATTATTTCCTACCATCTAAGGCTGGTTTTCAAATTAACTAGAATATTTACAACATTAAGTTTGAGGTTTTTATAATAAAATATTGTCTAACTGTAGGTCAAGGAATGTGCTGCAGATTATAACTGCAATCTCAGTGACTGAGGCTCCTCTCAGAGTCCAGGCAGAAGTTTTGTGTTGATTGTTGAGTACTTAGGCCTTGATGAGTCAAAGTTAGCACTTGAAATACCAAGGAAATGTTTCAGCCATTCAATGGAAGTTCAGAGCTGTCTGTGACTAGTCTAAATAGTTAAGAGGATTCTGGGCAGTCAAAGGCTCAGAAAGATAGAACCTGAGCAGCAAAGCTGGGATGAAGAAAGCAGCCCAAACAAATCAGTAGCATTAGACAGGGGGAAACAAGGCTCAGTCAGAAGGCAGGGGAATGCAGTGGACATAGCAACCAACAAGGAAAAGGGAACCAGAAACAGGGATTGGCATCTGGTGACCTTTGTGCTACCATGGAAGACAATATCTTATGGAAGAATTGAAATCAGTAGCATCTCATGTCCTGATTGGCCATTCAGAATCTAGTGTTTCCTGCCTAGTTCTGCTAGGTCTTAAAGCAACCCTGATTTTAAGTGGCATGGATGAAGGTATCATTTAAGCCTCAGTTCAAGTCATAGTCCTATCATCTATGAAAATAGTATTTTGGAAAAGTGATCTAACTCTGTGTTTATCCACTTTAATTTGTAAGAAGGTTAACCCATATGACTACCGTAAAATTTAACTGAAGAAGTAAAACAACAGTCCACCTAGTTCTTATGTACTCAATGTGATTAAGTTAATTGAAATTTCTGGTCCATAGGAAAAGATCTTTGACTGCCAGGATTCTCTTCATTACTAGACTAGTTCACAAACTGTGAATTCCCAATGACTTGCTCACACATTTTGGCATTTCAGGTGTCGGCATTGACTTGTCAAGGCCTAATCCTGAGAAAAATGACAAAATTTGGACAACAGAATTCTTGGGTTTTATATAGGTAAGTAGCTGCCTATAGGACAGCAGTCATTAGAAGAAAAAGAGGGCAGTGTGTGGAATATGTTTTCTTAAATTCAGCCCCCCTTTGTGTTCTCATGGCCCTCTGACTTTTGAGTTTATTCTCCATCAGCCATCACTGAATACAAAGACTAGTACAGAAGGGCCAAGAAGTCTGGAGAGTAGGACTAGATGAAGGGGTAATGCAGTACCCCAATTTGCCCCTAGGTTTCATTCATCTATTGATTATAGTAAAACGTGCAAATATTTTGCAGATACTTCTTTGTTAGAATAAGGGATAGAGATACAGATTTTCCTATTGTATTGTAATATAGATGAGTATAGATAATCTAATACTAGCAATTCCTTGTAAATTAGTCCAACTTTTCCTATTGTAGATTCCTTTGAAGAATTGCTCTTGAATAATATTAATATAAACAACAATCTGATCAGGCTTGAAACAAAACAAAAGATATCAGACAAAAACTTTCCATTCAATCAGTATTATAATTCTTTCCCATTGACTTAATGCACGTCAGTTTGATCCATGAGCCTGATCTATACAGCAAAGAGTAAAGATGAGAGGCCCCTGTCCTGGAATTTGAGAAGGAGAGATGGAAATTTTCTGCTAGGGCTAAGCACAGAAAGGAACACAATCAAATTAGGAAATGCTGAAGAGCAACAAAGACAGTTCATACAATACTTTCCTTTTGACAGGCCAATAAATACTCAAGCTGAATAATTTACCAAAAGAAAAAGAGCCCACTCAAACCTCATGACCTTTTGAACAATGAGCAGGAGTTCAATTATCCACAAATGGTCTATGAAAAGGCAGCTTTCCAGGCTGCAGTGTTATTTCAGCAGTCATACGTTAGAATTATTGAAGAGGGAGAACAGTGCTTTTGTAGTTTGCCATGTCCTGCTATAGTTGGTTACTTTCTTTTTAAAAAAACTCACTGCCACAGGAAGTAGCACTTGGAAAAAAAAAATAGAAGAAGAAGAGAAAGAGAAAAGAAGGTGGGAGGATACAATTATTTTAATAATGTTTCTGGTGAGCATGAGCTATTAGATTTCACCGGAACACTTTCTCTGCACGTTACTAGAGTGATATTGTCACTTTAGAAAGTGTATAATTTGCTTCCATTAGAAACTCGGAGAACATCACTGTTGTGCCATGGACCACAGAGTTGCAAGACGAGCAGCTGAGCAACTCGCAGGTATATCAATGTTCCCGGAGTACGGTGTTTTTCTCACCAGTACCTTATAGAATCCTCTATCTGCCCTAAGACATGCATTTTGGAACCAAAGGCCTGGTGTTTATTCCTATTATAAAAGCACATGGTGAACTTCACCAGCTCTTGTGGAGGTAATATTTCTCATGATTAAAAGTTCTCTTCTAAAGTTCTTTGTCATTTCTCTCATTATTTGAATATTCTAAACACTTTATGGATTTTTCTGTATCATCCTGAATTGTTGAGATTAAACTGAGAATTCTGTATAATTAAAACTCTGACAGTTCCAAAGATAGTGGAAAACAATTGCACTACTTTGACATTGATATTTTCCTTATTTATTCACTATGTTATGCTAATTGAGGAAAAATAGCTGAATTCTTATCAGAGCATAACCAACTAAATTCTCTAATATTCCTAAGGTCAGATCCAACAAAGGTCAAATGTCTTTTCGTTGCAAATTAACTTCCTCTTATGTATGTTGTTGTTGTTATTATTATTATTATTATTTATATTCAATCACTATGCTTTAGAAAAGGGAACTTCACACATACTTTGTAGGGCTGAGGTGAGGATTAGAAATAATCTATATGAAGTCCTTTCTGCCTGACACACATCAGGGACTCCACATCATAGTTTTACTTTCCCTTCTGTCTGTCTGCTTTTTCTTTCTTTTCTATACTATGTTAAAGCTTTGCTTTTTCCCACTTACCTTAAACAGAAAAACATCCCATTTGCTTCTTAACTTTCAGAAATGTCATTTAAATTTTGAATCAGTCATTGCAAAAGCTTAGTCATTTTTTTTTTTTTTTTATAAAGTGATTCCAGAAATTCACTAAGCATTGCTTTTATTACTTTATACAGGTCATCCTGTGAGAAACTTAAATGTTGCCTGGTCTATAAATGGAGTTTACCACACATGAAGTGTAGGCCTGAGTTGCTAGGAGTGTGGCTTTGCTATTCTTAATATCCAGACTTATTATCTACTTTGAACTGCCCTGTTTTCTTATAACTCTACTGTATTTTACTTGTCAGATTGTAGTAAGAAACAGCACCTGTCACAAAGTTTTCAATTAGTATGAAATCTTTCAAATGTCTAAAATGCTATGAATGCTATTACCTAATTAAGAAAGAAAATTGACATGTACACAATAAGCTTTACATGTGTGTAAATGTTCCCTTGGAGAATACATTTGCTCTTTTTATTCCTTAATAAGGACTTTATTTTAGTGTTAATCAAAAATATGAAGGAGCAGGTGGCAACATTCTGTCAAGTTAAAGGACCAGCAGTGCAAACACTCAATTTATTAATATTATTCATAAAGTTTCTATTGTAAACAGCATAAAACTACTTACTATTCACCAGAAGGGTATACAATGCGCACTGGAGCTTCAAAATCAATGACATGTTGCCCTCGACCCAATGCAGCTCTTTGGCAAAGAGAGAAGCTGCTCCTCAAACTCAGCATGCCATTTTTTAATTCACACTTAAATTTCCACTTGAGGAGGCAAGCCAAAACAAACTGGCCCTCCCTGGGATGCACCCTGGGAATAAGTGTGGCCCCCCCAACTTTAATAATTATCTTCTAAGAGTCTTTCTTCCACTCCCCTTTCCATCTGAATAGGGGTTGCTTATTAGGACCTAGTTGTTTTCTACTCCTCTATTTGCATAATTTGCAGATGTCAACTTGCCCACTCTATTCTCTCCCATAGAATTATCATCTTTATTTGCTGAGTTCTTTCTTTGCAGCTGTAATTAGGAATACATTATATGAAATTGCAAAAATAAACAGCTATCAGCATTTAGATAGATGATAGATTTTTAAATTAATCGCACCCTAATTCAAGACCATCTCTTAAATATACCTATGTCTATGCCTTCAAACTGTATGTATATTTAGGAATCCTTATTTAAACATAGAAAAACTGGAAGATATGCATACAGTTGTTATTATTATTTGATTCGTTATGTCAAACTTCTAAAATCACACTACTAAAAACTGGAAGTACATCATTATTTAGTTACCAGAGCTTGATAATAAAAATTAGTAACTATGGTTTTATATCCACTCACTGTATCTTCTTAATGATTTCATGGATAGTCAGGTAATACTTTTCTTTTTTATTTGACATTCTATGCAATTTGGCTTAATTTTTTAAAATGTCAAGTGTTTTTAGTATTATTGTTTTAACATTTTCTTAAGTTTCTAAGAGGGTATTTTTCTGAAAAAAAAAAAAAAAAAAGTGATGTTCCAGGTTATGGTACAAATAAAAGCATCACATGTTTGAATCACTCAGGGTTTCAAAAATAATCATACATGATTGTGTTGTATAAATCTAGTAGAATTGTGAGAAATCACTTCTGGTCAAGATATTAACCTGTAATCATATTTTTGGAGGCAAAATAATTGCATTTCAAAAACATGCTGTAAAGTAGTTCACAAATATTTTGTTCAAGTGGGATTTTTCTTGAATTTTATTACTTGAATTTTGAATGAATTTGAATTTTCTGTGCTTTTTCAATTTAGTCTACATTTGCCATAGATTAGTTCACCCAGTTGTTGATGAACAGTTTTTGAGTAACTGATGTGTACGTAAAATTAACTGCATTTGTACTTTATAAAAATTGTGGCTGAATTTTCTTACAAATGAAGTCTATATTAACAACCATATGTGACAGCATAGTTTTGTAAATTCAGCTAAATAAGAATGAACATATATTCTTCATATATAATCAGTTTCTTCGGCTAGGAAGCCTCATTCTTAATTTTTAAAAAGAAATTGTTCAGGCTAAATGCTGGTGTAGCAGTAAAACACAGTGCTCTGGGAAGCCGACCCACTTGGGAAGGTTCAGGATTCAAGTCCGGAGCTCTCCCTGAGTCTCTGGGTCCCTTGTGTGGTCACAATCTGGGGTTCACTGATGCTAAGGGTGGATCATTGTCTTGAGATAGTGTTGGGGTTACTATCAGTCTCTGTTTTGCTTATAAAATTAATAAATTAAAAAAATTGTTACTGTATATAAAATGTACATTGGGGGACCAGCAGATGGTATAATGGTTGTTTTTGGATTACCACATAGTCAATCATGGTTTGAATCCTGGACTCAGTGGCTTAAAACTCATGCCACGCATGTATATGTGTGTACCCAAAATCCCGAGAGGAGAATGGAAGAGAAGGGATTGTGGCATGGCCAGCTCCGCTAAGGGGTGATTTCTTGCTTTCTGTTTCTCTCTCTTTCTGTCTCTCTGGTGAGCACACATGCTCTATAGCAAAAAATTTTTCAAAAAAATGTGCATTGAATTTCTGTCTAAGACAATGGGTTTTCTGGTGGTAAATACACAAAGTCATCTTTATGGTTTCCCTTTTTCATGAAGGTGACAAATACATAAAAGACATGAGATCTACAATGATTTCATCATCTTTTCTTCAACAAAGTTTAATCTTTTATATGTACAAATAATACTAAATTCTGAGTTGATATCATTCTATTAAGATTGAAGACTATGTGAATATCTGTGCCTCTCGAAGAAAATTCTCTTGATTCTGTCCTATGACTGATCAGTTATCGATTCCACGACCTCTTTTTTTATTTAAAGGCAGTTCTTTTTTTTTTAAAAAAAAAACAAAAACAAACAAACAAACAAAAACTTGCTTATTATTTTTAATTTGCTATAGGGCATGTGAGCTTACCAGAAAGAGAGAAACAGAGAGGGAAGGAAAGTGTAAAAGCAAATCATGTGGTCCAGGACTCAAACTGCAGTTGGCCATGTGGGAGTCTAGCACTTTAACCACCATGCTAGCTTCTGGCTCCTCTATGACTCGTTAAAGTCTAAAACTGAACATTCTGTGACCTTCCAGAAGAAATATAGTATCTGAACCAGTTTAACTGAATATAATTATTTAAAAAATGAGAAAAGTAAATTAGTTCCTAGTGACAGTATGGTTAAAAAACAGTGGGGTTTGATTACATCTAATCTCTAATTTCCACGATTTAATGACAAATGAACCAAAATTAATTATAATAAAGTTTTTTTAAGAATGAACATAGCAAACCTGCTCATTGGCCTCAGCACTGAATACATGGTAAATGCTTGATTAATAAAGAGTAAATATAGGAGTAGCAGATGGTGTAGTGGTTACCTCGCTGACTCCCACATAGTCAACTGTGGTTCAATTCTTGAATCCATTGGCTTAAAACTCACACTGGACACGTGTGGATGTGTGCCCAAAATCCTGAGAGGAGAATGGAAGGGAGGGGACTGCAGCACGGCCATCCCCCCTGAGGGATGATTTCTCAATTTCTGTCTCTCTGTCTGTCTCTTCAGCCAGCACACACACCCTATAGCAAAAATCTCTCCCTAAAATAAATAAAGAGTAAATAAAGAAAACATGGTTTTTATTGAAAGATAGTGTAAAACTGGATTTGTAGGTTTAAAGGAAATTAAAGTGGGGACCAGCAGGTGGTAGGGTGGTTGAGGTGCTGGACTCCAACATGGCCAACTACTGTTTGAGTCCCAGACCTGGCGTCTTGCTTTCTCATTTCCCTCTCTTCCTGCCTCTCTCTGGTGAGTGCATGTTCCCTATAGCAAATTAAATGATGATGATGATGATGATAATAATAATAAATTATTATTTAACAATTAAATAACTGGCTTTCTCTATCTGATTTTTCTTAACTATTTCAAAGAGAAATTGAGGAGAGTTTTTTTTTTTTACTATCTTTTATAGTAAAGATGTATATTCACAAATAAAAGGGAAAAAACTATATTGCCTTTTTCAAAACTACTTTAAATGATACCTCTACATTTAGTAGTTACTATCAATAACAAATGTTATCAATTTCATATTAGAACTTTCTTCATACTAATATGAATAAATGATTAAATATGTAAATACATGGAGAAGAAGAGACAAATCTTCCATGCAGAAAAAATTCCAAATAGTTTTTGTAGATACTCCTCTTTCAAGTAGGTACACATTTGAATTCATTAAGTGGGGGCTCTACATAGTGAGTTCTTTTGAGAGTATAGCATGAAATGTGAAATATAGTACCTTTACAGTGGAGAAAACTAATGAACACTAGGTCAGACAATCAAGGTCAATATCAACGATGAAAAATTATATTGATACAATATCTATCCTTGATAGGACATGATGGAAATGGCACTATACCTCCACGATCTTCTTTGGAAACCATGTAACCTTAGTCTAATCATGAGAAGAACATCAGACAAGTGCCTATGGAAGGACATTATACAAAATGCCTGATAAGTAAAGAAGGAATGTCTGAGAAATTGCTAAGAGAAAAAGAAACTATTAACATGGTGTCCTGGATGTGATGCTGGAACAGAAAAAGGACATTAGCTAAAACTAAGGAAATCTGAATAAAGTTTGGACATGAGTTAATATTTCAGTGTTGATTTATTATTTGTGACTACATTTACTAATGTAAGATATTAACAGTAGGTTAAACTAGATATGAAAAATATAGGAACTCTGTACTATCTTTACAATTTCTTTTTTTAAAGCCTTTTCCCATAATGCCTGTGTGATTGCCAGAGGCAAACAGCGTGAGACAGAAAAAGAAGTGAGAAATCCTCCCAACACACACACACTCATTCCCTTCTCTTCCAATCACCTCTAGGAATTTTGGGCATGCATGCACATGTGCCCAGTGTGATTTTCAAGCCACCAGGTCAGGGACTCAAACTAGTGGCCATGTAGAAAGGAGTCCAATGCCTTAACAACCATGCCACCTCCTGGCCCTAATATTGTTACAATTTTTTGTAAATCAAACTGCTCAAAGCTACAAAGTTTATTAAAAGTTACCCAAAATTTTCTAAAAATAGGTTTCTACACCAAAGAAAAGACTTCTTATAGAACTTCAAATCCAAAAATATATTTTTAGTCTTAGCCATCCTGTATTTAATTTACCCCAAAATATTTATGAAATTATATGTTATAATGTCTTGGGTATTGAGATAAAAAACATGTCATCAAAGTGATAAGGCCTATTATAAGTTTAAAGAGGAAAATGCCAACTAATGAGAATTTCAGGACATCAAATGATTTCAAAGGGTTAATTACAACTTTATATATTAATACTTATTTATGCCCAAATTCTGCCTTGTATTCTATCTACATTTGGAGGGAATTAATTTGGATATACTGATAAGTAAATTTGATTTTTGCCACAGGTACTTGATTCAAACCAATATTTGTTGCCTAATTTGATGTTTTGTATTCAACTGGAAAAGTATGCAATAGTATGAATTTTGAATAAACCGAAAAAAATTTTTGGAGAGGTTTTTTGCTATAGGGTATGTGTGCTCACCAGAAAGACAGAGACAGAGAGAAATCCCCAGGGGGGATGGCCACACCGCAATCCCTTCTCCTCTATTCTCCTTTTGGGATCTTGGGCAAACACACACACACTTACCAGGTGTGAGTTTAAGCCACCAGGTCTGGCACTCCAACTGCGGTCACCTACATGGGAGTCTAGTGACATAGTCATTATGCCAACTGCTGGTCCCCAAATAAACTGAAATTTTAAACATCCAAAATATTTAAACTTACACATATTAAAAACAAATGTTACTGTTTTAGCTCAAGCATTAATAGTGTGTGGATGTGCTCTCTCTTATTAAATGTAAGTCTAATTATCTTCATTGCCTTGGCACAGTTACAATTCCATTATATAGTGTCTGTGCTTCCACAGTCATCAATACTTCAAGTTGTACAATCATAGCTACTATGCTCAGATCATTATTTTGCTGAATTGGGTGTTTTATTTTTATAAGAATTTTGTATTGATTGGGTACGATATGGAATCTCTTAAATTATTAGGAGATTTTTTTTTTTCTTTTTTTTGGAGAGGTTTTTGCTATAGGGCGCGTGCGCTCGCCAGACAGACAGAGAGAGACAGAGAGACAGAAAGCAGGAAATCACCCCCCAGGGGGGATGGCCACGCCGCAATCCCTTCTCCTCCATTCTCCTCTAGGGATCTTGGGCACGCACGCACACGCGCCCGGCGTGAGTTTAAGCCGCCGGGTCCGGGACTCGAACCGCGGTCGACCACGTGGGAGTCCAGCGCAATAGCCATTACGCTAACTGCTGGTCCCGAGATTTTGAATATAAATTTTGTAAAAACTAAAATGAAGCTAACATATGTTTGAAACAAGTTAAGTGAATTAGAATAAAAATAGTGAGTAGCATTAATATTAACAGGATATTTATCAATGATAAGGTCATAAATACAGAAGAGCATTAAACAGGAAAACATTGGAAAAATTTGAAATAAATAATTATAGGTCCTTGATCAAATATCCTGCAAAAACATTCATCATTTCTATCTTAAAAAAGAAAAAAAAAAAAGGCAGCAAAATTCTAATTTCAGATCCTGGGTCAAACTGAATATCTTCGAGTTCTTCATTTTTGTACACATTTCTTAATAAAGAAAATAATCTGAGTTGCTGCATCTTATCTCCAGTGATGATCTGGGATGGGAGCAGAGTGACCTGACATTTACAATACTTCAGTGGCAATTACAGCACAGTTAATATATCAATTTAATTAAATTCCTATAGTGATTCATGACACAAGATATCAAAATAAGTTAACTTGTACAGAAATAGACAAAAGATCAATGCAGTGGGCAGAAATACAATGAATTAAATTAAAGTATAACTGCCATCTACTGAAAGGATTGTATGCATAAGTAGGTTTTTGTTGTAATGCAATCTCTTAGAAACATATCATTTAGGGAAGTTAGATAAGATAGATCTTAGTATGTTCCACAAGTTCCTAAAATCAGCCTTAAGTAAATTTAATTTTTTTTTCTTAATCTTCTTGTTGAGTATAAATCAAAGATACACGGTTGTACTAAGCAAAAATAAATGGAATTCTTTTTTATGCTTTACTGTAATATGAATTTTTTTTTTTTTGGAGAGGTTTTTTTTTTTTTTTTCGCTATAGGGCGTGTGCGCTCGCCAGACAGAGAGAGACATAGAGACAGAAAGCGAGAAATCACCCCCTAGAGGGGATGGTCACGCCGCAATCCCTTCTCCTCCATTCTCCTCTCGGGATCTTGGGCATGCATGCACACACGCCTGGCGTGAGTTTTAAGCCACCGGGTCCGGGACGCGAACTGCGGTCGACTACATGGGAGTCCAGCGACATAGCCATTACACTAACTGCTGGTTCCCCTGTAATATGAATTTTGCATTTTCAGTTGTTATTCTCACTGACTTACATGTATTTTTTAAGAGTTACTTAGTTTCATGTATTATTATTTTTCAATTTACCAGGGGGGAGAGAGAGAGAGAGAGAGAGAGAGAGAGAGAGAGAGAGAGAGAGAGAGAGAGAGAAAGCCACCAGGTCCAGGACTCCGACCATGGCATGCCACCTACAGGCCCAACTTACAGTGTTTTAAAATAAATTGATGTCACTAAAATCCTTACAAAATAAACAGAAAAGCTAAATGTCAAAGAAAGTATTTGGAACCAGGGGGTGGGACAGTGTTAACACGGCTGGACTCACATGGGAGGGTACCTGGGAAGTCTCCCAGGATCTCCTTGAACATGCTGAGTGCATATGCACATGCAAGTCCCTGATCCAGGTGGCTGAGATTAGGTGGGGATTATGACATGATAACCCTATTGGGGGTGCATGTGCGCTCCACCTCTCTTTCTCAGGGAATAAATAAATGTTAAAACTTTAAAAAGGGAGAAAATGACTGTGTGTCAGAAGAGAAAAAAGAAAAAGTGGCATTGGTGGGTGAATTAATCAGGTTCTGTCATCATCTCACTGCCACTTTGAAATAAATGCCATGGTGGAGTTCTGCAACAATTTGGAAGGAAAACTGCCGGCTTTCCTAATGAAGTCAGTCCTGTCCTGAGTAATTAAATGAAGAAAAGAAGGCAATGCCATTCATTTAGCATCCCAAGCTGATGAAGTGGATCTTCCTAGTTACACTGAATTTCCTGGAGAATTAATAATTGGTGCTTTATGTGTCACTGATATAAAAATTACATTGTAATCATTGTAATCATGTTTCCGCCCTTTTGGGGCTCTAAGCATCTTCATCTGTGAAGAATGTGTTGAATTATGCTTTACTAAGATATATTCTAATCAAACATTTTATAGTTCTAAGGTAGAGAAATAATACCCAGCTCATTCCATGTGCCAGGAATTTCAGTTTATTTACTGCTGGAATAATGAGTAATCATTAACTTATGAATAAAAATAATTTTTGCTTCATCAAATCAACCAAAATATTGTAGAGATGTGTGTGTGTGTGTGTGTGTGTGTGTGTGTGAGTTAGAGTGTGAATTCTTAAAATTTCCAGCCAGTTAAAAACTATTATTAGCTATGTATGAATATGTGCTTTAGTAATAGCATTACCAAATATTTCAAGAAAATTGGAGTTGCCACTCTCACCTTCAACAGTCATCTATTACCTTAAAAACTTAATTGGTAATGTTAGTGAAACATACCCCTGACACTGGGAAAACAATACAAATCAGTAAATAATATAGAGTCCCACTTCTCTAATAGTACCACTCAGTAGCTTCTCAGTTAAAATTAAGAAACAGAAAATCTCAAACTATGTTTAGTTTACTGGAGATTTTTTATTTTCTTTTTGCAAGAGGGCATGTGCACTCTCCAGACAGAGACAGCGAAATGGAGAAAGCACTTCCCAATGGGGCATGACCATTTCATCCTGTCAGGATTTGGGGCATGTACACACACATGCCTGGCATGTTTTTTAAGCCACCAAAACTGGGATTCAAATTGTGCAGTCGGCCATAGAGCTGGCCTAGAGACAGAAATTTTCTTTCACTCTCACAAAAGTATTAGCAGACCATGACTAATATTTTGGCTTTACTCTCTGCAAGGACTCTAGCTTTTTCTTTGCCTATCATGTAACATACGGTTTCTATTTTATTTTATATGCCATCTGCTCCAGTTCCAGATATAACGTCACCATTCTAGACTTCGCAGAAGTTGTGTTACCATCTTGCTTACATTTTACTGGTCAGATCTAGATGAAAAAAAAGGTTAGCAAATAATATATTTTGGGTAGCTCATTTGCCCAGATTAAATTTTGGGGTTTTGTTCCTAAGAAGGAACAAAGGGGCAGCAGGTGGTGTGATGGTTAAGGGGTTAGACTCCCCCATGCCTGACCACGGTACGAATTCTGGACTTGGCGGTTTGCTTTCTCGCTTTCCCACTCTTGTGCTGTCTCTCTGGTGAGTGCATGTGCTCTATAGCAAGTTAAATAATAAAATTATTCTTTCTTAAAAAAAGATGTTTTAAAAAAAAGAAAGTGAAGCATTGAGATATTTCATAGATGCTGGAAGACAACTGGTAGCCTCGGCCTCCAGTCTACCCTTTGGCAAAACGTCCCTGCATGTGCAATATACTCATCTAGCTTAGTCTATTTTTGTACTGATAACACAAATACATAGGACCTGAAGAATTTGAGAGAATAAAGAATATTTTGACTCACAATTCTGTTTGAAAGAAAGTTCCAACGCATCACAAAATAGCAGAAGGCCTAACTTTTAGCACAACAGAGCATGGTCTGAGTCCTTGTGGCCTTCTCTGTACATTTCTAGTTTCCTTTCCTCTGCTTATAACCCCTACTAGAACACAGTCATGGAGGCCCCCTTCTAATGACATTGTCACACTCTAAGGCCTCAACCTGGGAAACCATGAAGTAATTTTCACTTAACACCTCTACAATACAACCAAGTCCCAACACATGCATTTCTGGGGGTCATCCAATCACTGCCTACTGTGACTGAATTCAATGATGTGGAACATTTTGAGACAAAACTATTATTTAAATTATAACATCCTTCCATCCTAAGGTATCTTCTGGTTATACAACTATAAAACAGAAGAGAAGAGATCTTCTCACTACAACCAATGTAGCATTCTGGAGTAGGCTTAGGATAACCCCAACAACAATTGTCTTTGAGACAAAGAAAGAATGTGAAATATTAGCAGTAACTAGCTCATTACAGATTTGTATACTTATCTAAAGTCATTTTCTAGTAGTAGATTTTCTATGTCAATGATCTTCATGGACTTTCGGTGTTAGGGCCCCTTTGCAGTTTATAAATTGTTGAATTATAAGTTATTGAGTTTATAAGTTATTGTGGAGAACAAAGAGACCTTTTAAATGCAGATCATGCCTACCAATAATTGTTGCCTTAGAAACTAAAGCTGATAAATTCAAAAATAATTTTATTAATTTATTTAAAATAACAAATTGGATGCATGTTAACATAATAATTCTATGAAAAGCAACTACATTTTCCAGTATTTAAAAAAAAATTGAAGCATACCATCATTAAAACATGGCAAATCATTCTTTTTCTTTTCTTTTTTAAAGGATTTTGTCATAGAGTGTGTGCAGTTACTGGACAGAGACAGAGAGAGACAGTTACAGGGAAAGTGAGAAATCATCCCCCTCCCCAGGGGGTAGTCATGTCATAGTCCCTTGTATTCTTCTCCTGGGATTTTGGAAACGTACACACATGCACCTGATTTTCAAGACCCTAGGTCTGGGACTCAAACCACATTTGACCATGTGGTAGTCCAGCGCCTTAATCACCATGCTGCCTGCTGGCTTCTAGGCAAATCCAGTTAACATCTAACTTAATAGAAGACAGTATTCTGCTCTGCGCTTCCACAGTCAATACACTGTAATGGTGGTGAAGTAAATAAAGAAGTTCCAACTTCACACAGATGAGACGCTGGAAAAGAAGGCTATTTTAACAGCTTTTCCAGAAAATTGACATTCCTTTTTGATGCTATACTGAGACTTGACAAATGGAAGTTTCTTAACTATTAGTTGCATCGTAGAATCTGAAACCTTATTAATTTTCAATCACATTAAGATCCCTTTGTATGTTTTGCCTTTTGAGTGGTCCACACATGGGCCACTTGGAAAATATTAGTTCCCTGATTTATAAATGTTTTCAAATGTTTACATCCTTTGGCTATATATGAAAAAAAATCACGTCTGTCAATATTGCCATAGGAAAGTCTTTAAGTACTGGGAAGCTTGTCAAGTGCTTGGTGATGAATATAATTTTACAAAATTATAATTTTTGCTTGAAAGTTCAAATTTTTTCATTGGCAACAAATAGCGTCAGTTGCTTTCCTTGAAGTGACAGGGCACTTTGTTCATTTTAGAAAGAGTATCTACCCAGTATTCAAGTCTAAATAACCATAGTTTGCCTGTCAGTCATTCTTTCTATAAAAATGATGTTCCAAGAAATAAGGGGCTAGTTTAACTAATATAAGTGCTTTTCCACTCAAAACAACCATTATACTGTAGAAGGCAACAGGAGTGTTTAATGTATACCTCATATTTCATCACATAAAATATTACAACAAACATGTACTCCAGAGTTAAGTTTGAATAAAATTACTCTTTTAGTACTTCATGAACAGCATTATGAAAGTGTGTGTGTATGGGTGTATGTAACCACATGTATGTGATAGAGAAAAATAAAATGGCTATTTGTATAATTTGTCACCACTGCCTTTATGCCTACTAACATGACAGCTGTTTTACCATCAATGCTTCTGACCATTAATGTGAATGTTTACACAGTCAAAAAAGGCAAATGGTTTCTTAGTATCATGATGAAAAGCATTTTGACCTCACAAATCCCTTGAAAGGATCTTGGAAACTCCCCAGGGACCTGAAACTACATATTGAGAATCGCTGTGTGAGGCTACAGGGTACACACGTTTAAAATATTTATTGATGCTGCCTGATGGTACAATTTTTATTTCCATTAAAATTTTTGGTGTGATTGGTTTTAACATTTTAGTCACTACAGTTATTAACTGTAGAAGTCTTTGTCAGTCTACCAGACAAGAAAAAGCTCAATATTATCTTATTTTTTAAAGTTTATTCATTTATTTTTCCATGAGAAAGAGAGAAGAAAGAAGTACTCGAAATGGGGTCTTTACATGGTGATCCAACCCCACCCTCAGCCAGCTGGGATCACAAGACAGACATGCGCAGGATGTCTGTATATAAAGGAGGCCTCGAGGCAGGAACCTGGTACCTTCCCATGAGGGCCCAGCCCTGCAGAGTGCTGTGTCCCACTGCGCCACCATCTGACCCATTTGTTTTTTGGTTACTATAAGGGAGGTTAAAGATTGATCTTTTATTTTCATTGGTCAGTATAATACTGGTGAAGGGATAAATGGACGGTACTATGGGATAGAATAAAGGGATTATAAATTAACATTTGGGAGTGTAATTTATGATCCAAGTTAAATTTTCTTAATGGTCATCAGTTGGGAGGGAGGCAGAAACTTAACAAGGGTATTAAGATAATAAGTTAACTACTATTACTTGAAAGAGAGGTAAATCTATCATTAGTTTATATGTTATATAGAAAATGCAGAATGTATAAAAGAGTAAAATGTGTTAAAAAGTCAGTACAGGGGCCAACAGGTGTCGTGGTGGTTAAAGTGCTGGACTAGCACATTGAAGTTGCAGTCCCCTACTGGGAGGCTTGCTTTCTCACTCTGTCCCTTTTTGGTGATTGCATATGCCCTACAGCAAATTAAAAAATAATAGTGATAAAGTTGAATAAATAATTCTTAAAAAATTCAGCCCATAAATTAGAAGACTAATATTTTCATATATACATTTTATGCTTGAAACATCTGTTGAAATATAACAAAACCAGAAGACTTGAAGAAAGCAGGGGCCAGCTGGTTGTGAGGTGGTTAAGGCACTGGGCTCCCACATGGCTGAACAGGGTTCAGATTTGGCAGCTTAAAAATCATGCCTGGTGGGTGTGCATGTGTGCCCACGATTCCTAGAGGAGAATGAAGGGGAAGGAACTGTGGTGTGGTCATCCCCTCCTGAGGGTGATTTCACACTTTCCTTCTCACTGTCTCTTTTCCAAAGTATGCATGCACCCTAAGGCATAAATAAGTAAGTAAACAAACATGACTGTATATAATTATTTACATTTCTAGACAGTTAAAAAGCATAAAAGGAAAATAATAAAGTGGAAAATAAATATATTTAAAACATACCACAATTATTTCTACTCTTTAATGTAATAAGTGCTACTATAAATCTGTAAAAAAGAAAAATAGTCTTTTAGAAAAAATAGGCAAAGGGTATGAATGTGGGATATTTAACTAGATTCATAGAAAAAATTTTAGAGTTATTATATTCTAAGGAGTATTTGAAGTAAAATCTTCCACTTTTCTCATTTATAGATGAGGAAACAAAAGTCCAGAAAGACAGACATAAAATTTAAATTTCTTTACTCTCCATTAAATGCTTTAACCACCCTGGGTTATTTATTCATTTGTTTCTACTCAGGTACCCAAATCTGATTTGTTTCAATTGCATATAAACTAAAATAGATCTTAAATATACATATATTTAAATATTCAATGTATGTTAAATAATATTTAAATATTCAAATATATTAATATTACTCTGCAATTACTTCATTAAAATGCAGATAGTATAGGATGAACTTTAGCTATTTGTGACAAATATTTTTAAAATATATTATTTATTGAAACTGACACCATCTGTTTTCAATATATAGAGCTAGATATAGAGGTTAAGAATTCAGTTTCTTGGGGCCAGCAGATGGCACAGTGGTTACATAGCTGGATTTCAACATCACTGACTGCAGTTTGAGTCCTGAACCCAGTCATTTGAAAATCATGCCGAGTGCATGTGTGTGCATGCCGAAGATACTGGGAGAACAAGGGATTGTGGTGTGGGCATCCCCCCGGGGGGATGATTTCTCATCTTCCTTCTCATTGTCTCTGTCTCTCTCTCTCGCTCTGGTGAACACATACACCCTATGTCCACAACAGCAGCAACTCAGATTCTCAAACCTAACTGCTCCAGTTGGAATCCTGCCTTCGGACACTTACTGAGCAACCTGGATAACTTGCTGAAACCCTGCATCCCCAGTTTCCTGACTTTTTGGTCACCTTCATTCTTAAAGTTATTGTGAGGATTAACTCATAAAGAGTTTATGAGAAGTCATAATATATAGTAAATGTCCAATAAATGTAAACTATTGTGAAAGTTATCATCATCTATAGGTGGGGGGGGGGTCTTTCTGTGACCGTTAAGTTTTCTCGTTATGCATTGTTTCCCTATAGATTGGAAACATGTCTCATCTTCCTTTGAGCCACTGAAGAAAGGATCTGCATACAGAATTGATTTTTATACAAGTCTATAGCCCAGTTATTTTTATAATGTATCAAGTAACATGATAGATGAATCCCAGGTGTGTATTGTTAATACAAGATTGGAGAAAGGATTTCGGGTCATTTAGGATAATGGAAATTGAATGGACTTATTATTTTAACCTTTCGTTTGAGAAGGAGCTTGCAGAACCTAGTTCACAAGTTGATGCAAGAGTGAGGTGTGAGAGCAAATGATACAATCAGGGAATACGAGTCATTTTTAAATTCAGATTATATATACATGCCCTCCCATTTGTCCTGCTTGTATTTCTCATTGTGAAGCTACTTTCAATTTGACCTTGGTGTTCTTTGTTCTTTGAAACTCTTCCACACTACAAAAGCTGAAGGGATTTATCAAAAAGCTAGATGCGCAGTATTGTAATGTGGCCTGGAAACTAAATTGAACTGGAAATCATCTATGCATGCTAAGGCCAGGGCCTGCTCATTCTGAATGGATCACTGGTGGCTTATCAAATTTCTTAGAGACTCTGTGCTGAACTTAGAAAATGATTCTCACAAGCTAAGATGTTTCCTTTTTTTTAGATTTTCTTCTCTTTGTCCTTTACGGTCCTGAACTCAATCAAATTGTCAAAAAGCTACCTCCAATCACAAGGATAATGGAAATGGGAATTTGGGTCTATTTATTTCTGAAAAGAAAGAACCATGGGTATAAAAATTTTACCACTCAGCATTTTAGCAAGATGCAATACACTAAAGCAATCAATTTTCTTGCCTGAAATTCTTCTCTAAAAATACCAAACACCAAACAAACGGGCTTTCTCAAGTCAAGTGACTCTTGGTGGCATGTTTTCTGAACTTTTACCTATTTTCTATGTAAATACTTTTTTAAAAAAATAATTGTTTTATTTTATTTATTCATTCATTTATTATTATTATTTTTTAATTTGACCAGAGAGAGACAGAGGGTGAGCGTGAGAGAAAGAGGAAGTGAGAAAGCAAGCCACCAGATTCAGGACTCAAACCATGGTCAGCCATGTGGGAGCGTCCAGCGCCTTAACCACCATGCTACCTGCTGGTCCCATGTACATACTTTTAAATGGCATAAGTTGATGAATCAGACTGATGGACTATCATAGGATGCTTTACAAGGAAACCGAATATATGCTACAATATTCATTACTCATTCAATTTATTTTTAAAAAAACATATTGAGGTGCCAGCAGGTGGCATGGTGGTTAAGATGCTGGACTCCTACATGGCTGGCCAGGGTTTGAGCCCCGGAACTGATGGCTAGAAAATTACACTGGGTACATGTTCGTGTGTGCCCAAAATCACAAAAAGAGAATAGAGAAAAAGGGACTGTGGGCCACCCAACCAGTGAATGATTTCTACTTCCCCTCTATTTGTCCCTGTTTCTCACAGGTGAGCATATGTGCCCTATGGCAAAAATCTATAAATAAATAAGTGAAATGAAAAACATTCAGTATTTTCAAGTTATTCCTCTGAATTTTCTAATAACATTTTTCTTTTTTTTTTTTTTAAGTGGGGCTTCTGTTTTTTTTTTAATAGCATTATTGAGATATAATTCATATACCATAAAATTAGCCAATTTAAAGTGTAGCTTACTGTCTTTAGAATAGTCACAGAACTGTGGAACTATCAATGTAATTTGATTTTAGAACATTTTCTTCATGCTAGAAAGAAGTCCCCCACCTATTAGTGTCTGTACCCATTCCCATCCCCTTCCTCTCCTTCATTGTATAGCCCAGGCAACTGTTCTATTCTCTGTCTCCATGTACTTGCTTATTCTGAACATTTCATGTAAACAGAATCATACAGTAAGTACTTTTCTGTGACTGAATCCTCTCAATTAAGATATTTTCAGGATTTGTTTATGTTATAGCATGCATCAGTACTTCATTGCTTTTTACTTCTGAATGATATTCCATTGTGTGGGTGTGCAGTATTTTCCCCTTACCCAAAGGAAATACATTCCAAGACCCCCATTGGATACTCAGAACTATGGATAGTACCAAACACTATATATGCAATGTTTATCTTATCTGACAGCTATTAAACAACTAATAGATGGGTAGCATATATAATGTATTGATGTTAGTCAATGTGATGATTCACATCTGAGTGGTATGTATCAGAATGGTGTGAGATTTCATAACACTACTGAAAATGACCCACAATTTAAAATTTATAAGTTATTTCTGTAATTTTCTATTTAATATGTTTGGATCTTAGTTGACTGTGGTAACTGAAACTATGGCAAACAAAACTGCAGATAATAAAGGATACCATTTTGTTTTTAAAACCATTTCGTGATTTTGTTTTCATTTTTTGGTCTATTATGAATAATGCTGCTATGAACATTGTGTATTAGTTTTCTATGTGAACATATATTTAATTTCTCCTGATTACATGCCTAGGAGTAGAAGTGTGATGCTACACTGCAACTCCTTGGTTAACTTTTTTTTTTTGGAGAGGTTTTCGCTATAGGGCGCGTGCGCTCGCCAGACAGAGAGAGACAGAGAGACAGAAAGCGAGAAATCACCCCCCAGAGGGGATGGTCACGCCGCAATCCCTTCTCCTCCATTCTCCTCTCGGGATCTTGGGCATGCACGCAGACGTGCCCGGCGTGAGTTTTAAGCCACCGGGTCCGGGACACGAACCGCGGTTGACTACGTGGGAGTCCAGCGACATAGCCATTACACTAACTGCTGGTTCCCCCTCCTTGGTTAACTTTTTGAGGAACTGCTAACTCTTTTCCAGAGTTGCTAGACAAATTTATATTTTCATCAACAGTGTATAAGGGCTCCATTTAAAATAATTCTCTTCAATATTTATGATTTCCTGTCTCTGTGATCATAGCCCATCTTAGTGGATTTGATATGGCATCTCCTTATGATTTAGATTTCAACCACTGACTAACATTGGGAATCTTTTCATGTGTCTTTTGACTATTTGTGTATTTTGTTTGGTGAAATGTTTAGTCAATTTCTCATTTAGGTTATCTTTTATTATTGAGTTGTAAGAGTTATTTACATATTCCGGATACAGGTCCTTTATCAGATACATAATTTGCAAATATTTTCTCCCCTTCTGTGGGTTGATTTCTCACTTTCCTGATGGTGTCCTTAGAAGCATTAAAGTTTTTAATTTTGATGAACTCCAATTTACCTTTTGCCACTTGTGCATTTAGTTTCATATCTAAGAATGTTTCACCTAACCTAAAGTCAGGAATATTTATTTTCCCTCAGGTTTTCTTCCTCAGAGTTCTGTAATTTTAATTCTTACACTTGTGTCTATAGCTGAATTTAATTTTCCATGTGTGGTATAAGGTAGGAGGCCAAAATATTTATTATATTGCAATGTGGATATCCAGCTGTTCTAGAATCACTGTTGAAAAGAACATTTCATTCACACTGAGTTGTCTTTGCACTCTTGCCGTAAGTCAATGATCAAAAATATGAAAATTAATTTCTAGATTCTTATTTCTATACTTATGTCTATCTTCATGTCAATTCCACACTGTCTTGGCAACTGTAGCTTTTTATTAAGTCTTAAAATTGGAAAGTTGGAAGTTATTCAACTCTATTCTGTTTTTCAAATATTATTTTTGGTATCTTTAAGATCTTTGCATTTCCATATAAAGTTCAGGGCCAGCCTGCTGATATCTAGGAAAAGAAATGGCAAGTAGGAATTTAATATGGATTGCACTGATCCTGTAGATCAACTTGAGGAGTTTTGTCATGTAAACAATAGCCATAAATGTGATAGCTTCCCTTTTAGATTTCTCTTCAGTTTTAAATAATATTTTGTAGTTATCAGTTCAAACGTTTTGCACTTTTGTTTATTATTTTCAATGCCTTAGAAATGACACCATTTTTATTTTTTAGTGCTTATTATTACCAAACAGAAATACAATTGATTTTTGGATATTAACCTCATATCTTGTCACATTATTTATCTCATATTTGCTAAGTTCTTTTATTAGTTTTATAGTTTTTAGTGAATTCCTCAGGATTTTCTATATACAAAATTGTGTCACTGCAAATAGAGGTGGTTTTACTTCTTTTTATCTTATGCTTTTTACTTACTTTTCTTTTCAAGTTAGACTGGTTAGAACCTACAGTACGTAGTTGAATACAAATGGTTAGAACAGACAATTTTGTCTCTTTCCTGATATTAAAACACCTAGTTTTTTTTTTAACCATTAACAATAATATTATATGTCGGGTTTCATGTAATATCATTCCCTTTGTAAAGTTGAGTAAGTTTCTGTCTATTCATATTGAGTAACTGTTTTTACCATAAAATGGTACTAGATTTTGCCAAATGTCATTAGTGTATCTATGGAAATTAGCATTTTTTGTCTTTTATTTTATAAATCTTCTACATTATCTTGATTGATTTTCAGATATTAATACAATATTCCTGGGATAAATCACATTTGTTCATGGTGAGTAATATTTTCTACCTATTATGGGTTTTGTTTGCTTATATTTTGATGGGAATCTGTGTCTATATTAAAAACAGATGCTGGTCTGTATTTTCCATTTTTTGTTTATCTTTGCCTGTTTTGTGGTGTTTTTTTTTTTTGTTTGTTTGTTTTTGTTTTTGTAGTACTGGTCTCAAAGAATGAGTTGGATGATGTTCCCTTCTCTATTTATTGGAAGAATTTGTTATTACATTTAAATTACATAAAAGTCTAGTAGAATTAACAAGGAAAGACTTTGGGCTAGGATTTTTCTCTGTGTATTTAAACAATTTCTAATTTAATGTTTTATTACATTTTTTTAAAAAAAGTATACTTATTCCAAGAGAACAAAGAGGGAGAGGTAGCACCCCCCAAGAGGGTTTTGAGGACACCATCTATGCCCAGCCTTCTGCCAATTGCAGATCACGGGTACATGTATACCCTGAATACTCCATGAAGTCTCCACTTGAACCAGTAACCTTCCCATGTGGGATTGCCTTGAAGAGCATCACATACTCAGCAAAGTCTCTACTCGATTTGCATACTCATCTATATGGGACCTAGTTACCTTAACCACCATGTCACCTGGCTGGCCCAGACTGCTATTATTTTTTTTTTTTACATTTCATCACTATTACTATTTTCAATCTCTTTGTCAAATGCTACTTGTTTATATATATATATATATATATATATATATATATATATATATATTAATTCCATGGAATTATCCCCTTGCTAATCTTTGCAACTCTGAATTCCAGAAGAATAAGAGATATTTCTATTAAATTTTAATATATTTTAAATATAAATTCCCTAAGATAAGACAGCTCAATTTTATTGTAGTAAACTTATGACAATAAATTTATATATATCCTTTATTTACATCATATCTTTTGCATAAAATCAGTTGGTGAATCATGGTCTTCAATTAATTATGCAGCAATAAAATCTTCAATATGTATTATCATTTACAATGGTAATGTTCTAGATGATACAGATGAGATGTTGCAAAGACTAACATAATTGCCTTTTTAATGCTGTGGAAGGTATGCTATGATCATTAATTATCAACTTGACTAATTATTATTGGTAGCAATTAATCTTTGCTCTAATAATTATTGCAAATGAATATACATGTTTTGCCCCTATTACCTTTTGCCATGGCATGCAGATGATGTATGTGATTACCAAACCACAGACTGTCTAAAACAGAGTTGAATAATTTGATATGGGAAAGATGTTCCTGAGCTCAGATAAATTTTCATTGTGCAACTGGAACTGTAAAAAGACATACAATATAGTGACTTTTTTTCACTTATTAAGATTGTTGCATTCCCCCCCCCACACCCAGATATTTTTGTTGTATTTGATAACCACTGTGTGAAGCCTCTGACTGCCTTAGTTAGGGGAGTTATTAAAATGTACGCTTCTAGGGGGCTGGCTGTGACAGTGACAAAATGTGATGCTCTGTGAGACAAACCTACGTGGGAAGGTTTTGGGTTCAGATCTGCAGACCTCCTTGAGTATGTCAGGAAAACAGATGCCTATGATCTGGGGCTGGCTGAAGCTGGCGGGTGGATTGTGGGCTCTATCTTTCTGTCTCAGTCATGAAATGAATAAATAAAGAAATGTGCTTCTATAAATGACTGGATATAGTCTTAGCATCGGGCAAAACGTGTAGAAAATCATGAAATGATCATTTTTAAAAATCCTTTATAGTAATTGCCAAACCTCATATTTACAAATGCTTGTGATCAATATAGCTTTTATATGAAGAATAGACCTTGTGATCCTTACAGTCCCAGAAAAAGGTTAGTGCTTGGTTGGAGCCAGCAGGTGGAATAGTGGTTAAGGTGCCGGACTCCAACATAGCTGACTACAGTTTGAGTCCTGGATCCAGTGGCTTGAGACTCACATGGGCGTGTATGTGTGCATATTCAAAATCTTGAGAGGTGAATGGGGGGAAGGGATTGTGATGTAGTGATCCCCCTATGGGGTGATTCTTACTTTTTCTCTGTCTATTTTGCAAGTGCATGTACCCTATAGCAAAAATCTCAAGAACAATAAAAAAGATTAGTGCCTGGCATCCAATAAATACTCACTAAATATCTGTCGAATGAATAATTAAATAGTAAAGAAATCTAAGTGTTTAGTAACAATGAGAAGCTGATGTAAGCCAGTCATTGGATAATTGCTACTTTCATTGAAAAGACTATTTGGTAACTCCTGACAGAAATAACTTCTATAGTAACATTTACCGTTTGAATCTACCTAGAGAATTATACTGGCCCCACTGAAGGAGAAACAAAATGAGTATTAGAATCATGATCCTGATTTTAAACAAAGTTTGCTGGTCCTTGAGGCAGTAGAGGCTTACAGATTTTAAAAAATGTATCAGAAGAGAGACCAGCAGGTGGTGTGGTGATTGAGGTGTTAGACTCCTACATGGCTGACTGCAGTTTGAGTCCTGGACCTGGTGGCTTGCCTTTTCTCTCCCTCTCTCTGTTTCTCTCTGGTAAGCACTTATATCCTATAGCAAATTAAAATAGTTAATAGTAATAATAAATTAAAATGAATAATTCTTAAAAAATTATCAGGAGATTGTGACACCAGAACAAACTTAAATGGACTGCCTGAATCAGTCCAGCCTATACGGAAATATATTGCCATGGCAGTTATATTAAATAATGAATCCCCAATGTTTGTAAAGGCAGGTATCTGTGTTATTTTACTCATTTATTTAGGGGAGATAGCTTAAATATGTTATATGGTTCAAAATGAGTTTTCAATACTGCAACCTTAACATCTCATATTGTGACTCCAGGAAACAAGGTTTAATTTGAGGGACCTTAATTTATGATTATCATCAAAGAAATAAAGTCATATGTCGGCAGTTCTCAGGGAGAGAGAGAGTATCTGAGGTGAATGGCATGTTACTAAAAACAATATAAGAGAAATACATAGGCACCGGCTTGTCTGCCTAAAACAGAGTTTGTAGTACCCCTAGTTTACTTTATGATCAATATGTTCCTGAAAAATTCACTTCTTAAACAATACACAGGATAAATGGTGGAAAACCCTATAGTTAGGAGGAGTTCAGAGACTGAGTGGTTCAGGGTTGGAGTCTCACTTCTATACTTAATCTGAGTCTTCCTGAAAGTTATTTAATCATTCTGAACCAATTTCATCTTTGAGATATTAGTTATGAAAATAAGATTGTGTCAAGAGATTATCATGGGATTTCATGTAGGTAAAGCTCTTACTATTGTTATGGTAAAAGTAGCTATATCATGAGGTTGTTCAGAGGATTAAATGTATGAAAATTATTATACTTAAAAAGTCTAAATATTACACATTATTTTCATAGCTATTATTGCATAACAGGAACAATTCAAATATTATAAGCCATTTTAAAATCACATTTGAAGAAAAATACAAATACCAATATGTTTTTTTAGACAAAGCTATGATTTTATTTAGACAAACCAAGAATATATTTACTAAATGGTTTGTCTGAAATAATCCATCAATCGCCTGCAGAAGAGCATTTCTATTTTTCTGAGCTGTTCTCTTTAAGCCTAATTGATACTCTATTCTGTAGGTGAGAGGAAGCAGAAGAATGGCTCATTGTCAGTCACCTTATGCCTCCAGGTCTCTTTAGCATGCCTCATGCATAGAACAGAACTAGGGAGGGACGTCAGTGTATTGGGTAGGAAGCAGTATCAGCTTTTCATCCTAGTTGTCATCCCAGTGTGGATTTCACATGGCATCACTGGGATGGGTGGTTTATTTGGTCTGACTCTTTCTAAAGACATCTATACCAATAACTTACTCCAATAGTGATGTCCTTCAACACTTGACCAAGAATAACTTCCCAGAGTGAGTTAAATTCTATAGTGGTGACAACATTTAAAAATTTTTATATTCTAGTCCTGCCCCATCAGACATCATGTTCTTCCCTTAGCTCTACTGAATACAAGCTCATGACTTGGCAAGTGTTAAAGATTTATCTATTTATTAACATTTTACTCACAAGGATAAAACTCTTGAAATATTACAACTCATTTTCAAGAATGTCCTTGGGATGAAAAGCAGATATATTCTTTGTCATATTACATTTTCAGACCATGTAGGTCACTGTCATAAAGCAGTCACCAGAAAAGTTAAATGAAACTACATTATGCAATAGATTTTTTTTATATTTTAGATACATATATACTTATATAAAACTTGATTATAAATTTCGATAGTAAGGCTAAGGACTCTAGAGAGATTGCTACACTCTTAGACAATTTGTGGAATGAACAGAATTGTATATTTTGCTTAAATGTAGTGAGATTTCCTTAAAAAGTTATTCTTCTGTTTATTATGGTTAATAATTAAGAAAAAAATATGATAGGCATTTCTCACCATTCCATCCTCCCTGACTAGCATAGAACAGAACTAGGGCCGAGGGATGTCAGTGTATTGGATAGGAAGCAGTATCAGTTTTTCATCCTAGCTGTCTTCACAATATTTGCTAGCTGTTCTCAACTGCCATTGTGAGGACTGTATTGTGTGCTAGTACATATTGCATATAGCATGGCACTTAAGACCACAGGATTAGAATTGGCCAAGACTGGGTTTGTGTCCAATTTAATGACCTTCTTCAGCTTTCTTATCCCTAAAAGGATGTAATAATAGTGTAAGAATTATTAGATGGCTGTGCAGAAAATGTTAAAAAAAAGTAGTATGATTAGCCTGAGACTTGAAACAAATAATTATTTACAAAATAAAAAAACTGTCATAATGTTTTCCTCAAATTATAACATTCCTTAAAAGATTAAAATATTTCTCTGACAAGTTGTAAGATTCTTTTTTTTTTTTTAGAGTTTTTTGCTGTAGGGCACTTGTGCTTACCAGAAAGACAGAGACAGACAGAGAGATAGAAAGTGAGAAATCAACACCGGGAGGAAGGCCACGCTGCAATCCCTTCTCCTCCATTCTTCTCTTGGGATCTTGGGCAAGCACGCACACGTGCCCTGTGCGAGTTTAAGCCGCGGAACCTGGGACTTGAACCAGTCAGCTACTTGGGAGTCCAGTGACGTAGCCATTATACCAATTGCTGGTCCGAACAAGTTGTATGATTCTTGAAGAAATATAATTTATCTTTTTTTTCTTTTTAAAATTTCTACTCCATGTACTCTAGTGAGAGAGCACATGCAGCTAAGCGTGCTCACAGGTGGTGATAGAGAAATGATGTTGACACACAGAACTGGAGGCTGAGGAGTACCTAGTCAATAAAAATGGGAGATGTGAAATCTTCCTTATAGAAAAACACAGAATGTGCAAAATCCTGCCATGGAGAGTGAACATGGTGTGTTCAAAAACTGAAAGAAGGAATTTTTGGTTTTGGTAAGAATGCAGAGTAGACTTTTGAAGGTTGTAAGAAATGTGACTGGAGAAGCAGGCAAGGGCAAGACCATAAGTGAGTGTATGTCGTACTTGAAATGGATTTTACTTCATTCCAAGGGGAAAGGAAGCCACTGAAGGATATCACATAGGTGAGGGATGATAGCTCCATATGTAGGAGGTAAAATTTGGAGGCAGAATGAACAGAGGGAGAGAGGTAAAAACTAAATGCCAGAGAATAATATAACACTAATGGTAATTCAGGTAGAGAAGCATGAATATGTAGACCAAAATAATGGCAGAAGGAATGGGAAGAAGCAAATGGACTTGCTGGATGTCTAGAAAAATTTATTCATGGAAACATTACAACAGTTTGGATTACATCTTTAGTAGCAACAACACTACTTGTGAACATTTAAATAACGCTTAGTGTGTTCAAGTTTTTATTATTATTTATTAAGCCATTTAAGACACAGAAAATGATTGAGTTAGGTACTATAATTATAATTTCCATTACAGATGAGAAAACTAAGCAACAGAACACTTAAGTAACTTGCTCAAATTCACATGGCTGGTGAGTAGAAAACCCAGGCTTTCTGGCTCTTTTTCAAACTATTTGGTATGAAGTTACTCTGCTGACCCAAATGACAGTTGCTAACACTGATTTGGTGTTTATATCCTAGACAGGTATATTGTAGTCATTATCTTTTTTAAATGGTTGCAACTGGTAAAGGTAAAGGAAGAGGTGAAAGAAGGAAGGCAAAAGCACACATAGTTGGTTTTATTGCTTAGTTACAGAATAGGAAGCCCAGTGGGTAAGCACAAATTAGAAGTTATGGATTTAATTTTGCCTAAGTCTATTTTGAGCTGGGTCTGAGTTATCCAAACAGATGTCCAACAGGTAGTTGAATATACATGACTAAACCAATGGTAAGTTATTTGGGCTGGAGATAAGAAATTTTGTACTTATAAACATAAGAATGGTAGAGACATATAAATGTTCAATACAGAATTTTACAGAAAAAAAAGGTTTGGAGTAAAACATGCAAAAAATATCAGCTTTAAAGTCTGGGCAGAGAGATAACTAGGAAGTAGGCATGGAATAGACAAGAGTTGGGAGAAAATGGAAAATGTCAAGTCACAGAAGTCTAGAACACTTTTGAAGAATGAGAGTGGCTGAATCAACAATGTCAATTACTACAAGAAGTTTAAAAGTTAAAGCTTGAAAAAATGTTAATTTGTTATAATAATACAGAAGTCACTGGTGATCTTAGTATATTAAGTTTTTTTGTGGCATGGTGAAAGGAGAAACCAGATTTCAATGAATTTAAAATTTAGTGTAGGGGCCAGCAGATGGCCTGATGGTTAAGGCTCTGGACACCCATGTGGCTCACTGCAATTTGAGTCTTGGACCTGGTGCCTTGAAACTCTCATTGGGTGTGTGTGTGTGTGTGAACATGCCCAAAAATCCCAAGAGAATAGAGAGGAAGGGATTGCAGTATGGCCATTCTCCCTGGGGGGTGATTTCTGGCTTTCCATCTCTCTCTGTCTCTCCAGTGAGGAGTGCACACACCCCTATAGTAAAAATCTCAGAAGAAGAAGGAGAAGAAGAAGAAGAAGAAGAAGAAGAAGAAGGAGAAGAAGAAGAAGAAGAAGAAGAAGAAGAAGAAGAAGAAGAAGAAGAAGAAGAAAAAGACGAAGACGAAGACGAAGAAGAAGAAGAAGAAGAAGAAGAAGAAGAAAGTGAGTGGAAGGTTAGCAAGTGGTGAAAGAAAATGATGACAGACTCAAGGACTTTAGCTGTAGTTTGTAAAAGAACAGTTAGATGGAAACTGTATGGTAGTGGTTAAGTGCATGCAAAAAGAGTCAATTGAACAGTATAGTTAGTCAGAAATAAAGCCATGCTTTGACAGCTGATTTTAAAGGTGCTAGTAAAATTCAATGTGGAGGGCTAACCTTGTAGCACAGTGGTTAAATTCTGGGTAGAGGGATGTGGATCCCACAAGGGTGAATGCAGTTTGAATCCTGGCCCTGATGGTTTGAAAAGCATGCTAATTCTTCCCACCAGTCTAATGCCTCCAGGCTTAGGTACGTGGGGGTTTTCCAGGTCTTATTAAGTACTGTGGTTGAGTTCTTGCCTATTTTCTCACCTAATTCCTCTTAACTGGGAGAGGGGCTGAAGTTAAAGAGGCCTCTTGGCAAGAATTTCTTGCTATATGTTGGTCCCTCTTGCTCTTTCTACTGGTTTGTCTTCCCTTAATGGTGTTGCTGGGCAGAAAAGGCGTGTCTCAGGATCAGTGGGCCTTCCTGAGCCAGTCCACTCGTTGCGACTGAGCCCCACCTGCTGACTCTTCTCACTATCTGGTGCCTCTCGGGAGAGGAGAGAGAATGCTTCCCTTTTCACTTGTCCTGGCTTCTTCTTGGTGGGGTTACTTACTGATTTAACTTTTCAAAATGTCAGGCTTGTCCAGGATTCTCAGAGGGACTATAATTTCATCTCAGGAGACAGTGAGCCTATTTGAGCAGCCTTCTGTTGTTAGGTTAGTGTTAACCAATGCCCAGTTGCCCCCATCTCATACATGGAGTGGGGAAAAATAGGACAACCTGAGTGTGTTTATACTATAATCCTGAGGTGCAAAACCAGCTGGCTTTCTAATGTCCATGATTGACACTGTGGTTAGCAGGGGGCAGCAAGGAGAAGTAGTCCTATGCACTCTTGTGTGGTCTAGAAGTCCTCTACTATTGGGTTGTCAGAAAAGTCATGAGCATAGAAAAACATAGAAAAATACATCATGACTTTTCTGATCTCGTATTTAATTTTGACAGAGATTTGGTTTTAATAGCAATATAAGAACTACACTTAGTGACTACCCCTGTGACTCAAATATTTAGATTATTCATTTATCTTTTGCTTTAATACCAAATTTTAAAGCAGCTTTGTAGTTTTATGATAACGTAACACTATTCCTATAGTAGCAATTCTTCAAGATTTATTTTCAAGTTTTAAAAATCCCCAGATGATGACCCAGTCTCTGCTTTTACAGCTTAAGTGTGAAGTTTTCTGAGAGCTCATCTAACCAAGGCTTTGTATCACTTATTGCTCACTGGAGTCTCCTATGAGAATGAGATCCAGCAGCTCTGCACAAGATAATGAGGTAAGAAAGGATAAATTAGATACAAATTGGATAAGATTATATATTTAAAAACATATTTTGAAGGAGAAATACTGTTTGATCTGAAAAATGACTGAAGTCCTATAGTTGTAACAACATGAATGCCTCTTAACAATGAGATACAAATTAAAGGCAAAGAAAATACCAATTTGATTTGAGAAGATACAGTCCTAACAATTTCTTTTCTTTTTTTTTTTTTTTTTTTTTTTTTTTTTTTTTTTTTTTTTTTTTTTGGTAAGAGAGATTTTTGCTATAGGGCATGTGCACTTGCTGGAGAGACAGACAGAGAGCAAGAAATCATCCACCAGGGCAGTGGCTGCACCACAATCCCTTCTCCTCTCAGAAACTTGAGCACACACCCACATGCACCTGACATGAGCTTTAAGCCATCAGATCCAGGACTCAAACTGCAGTGACCATGTGGGAGTCCAGCAATGTAACCATTACTCCATCTGTTGTTCCCTATCAAATAATTTTCAAAGAAAACTTTTCTGATATGATAACTAGAGTTGGTAATTATATGCTTAATGATATTTACAAGAAGCATAACAGTTTGAGGTTATCTGTACAGTGAGATCAATGTGTGTATTTACAGAATACTATCCAGAATTTAAATTAGTAACTACTGATAAGTACAATATGTAAACCGTGAGCCTGTGCCTAGTTTATACTATTTGATATATAATTTTTCCAGGTAAATTACACAAACTTTCATAATTGTAATAACTCTGGTTTTATGACATTGCTAGGGAAATATATGATTTACTTGATGCTAAGACACTGATTAAGAAGCAAGAGTTAATTATAACTTTTTCATGGGAAATCAGTTTCATTTACCTGGTATGGTTCCAACCAGCAAAATGTGGGGAAAAGTGGGTACTACTAGTAAATATGTCTGTGCATAAAACACATTTATTAAATAAGTGAAATATAAATTACTCAAATTCAAAATTTGATCAAATCATGTGCCTCTAGAACAATCACTTCTTATCTTACTCATCATTCTTAAATCACTGTCATTACCACTGACCTCTCTGATTTACGAGCAGAAGGTATTCATCCAAAACTCTTTCATCACTGACACTGGTATATTTACTCTGTCAAACAAATTTTGTCTTTTTTCTCCCTCCTTAGGGTATCTAGAGCTAAGAGGATTTTTTTTTTCTTTTTTCTGCCCTTTTTCTTTTTTTCTTTTTTTTTTTTTTTTTAAGGTTTTTGCCATAGGGCATAGGTGCTGGGTAGAGACAGTGAGAGGGAAAGTGAGAAATCACCACTCAGGGGGAATGGTCACACCACAGTCCCTTCTCCATTCTCCTCCTGGGATTCTGGACATTCATGCACAGGAGCCTGGCATGATTTTCAAGCTGTCAGGTCCAGGATTCCAACCAGAATTGGCCACGTGGGAATCCAGCACTTGTAACACCATGCCACTGGCCCCAAGCTAAGAGGGTTTTAATCTGTACATTTATCCTAAGAAAAATCTAATTTACTTTTCCAATTGCTTAGGATTAGTCTATTGGCAGCCATGGAAGCCCTTAAGGAGCCATTCACTTTCTCAGTTTAGTGTGCAGAACAAATTGGTACTTCCCAAAATAATGCCTATTAAGCTGATGTAAAAAAGTTAACATCTATATTAACCTCGAGAGATAAGTTACGATATCCCTCCAAACAGGCTGCCACTCAAGGACAATGCTATTTCAGCTTGCGTGGTTATGATTATGCTACTTTTATATTATCCTCCTAAGGTTGATTTTGCTAGATGCCATCAACTATTACCACTTCGACTTCTGGGCCTGCTGCTACACACACACACACACTCACTCACTCACTCTCTCCTAACTTACATATGTAAACCAATTTTTTAATCTATTATACACATTTTGACATTTCATTTGGACAACTGTATTGAATAGAAGTCCCAAAGACCTGAATTCTTTCTCGAGATTTTTTTTTTTTAAATATATAATGACTGTGTGAACTTGAGCAATCACTTTACTGTTTTGTGACTCATTCAACTGAAAATGAAAACAGACTAGATCAGAATCCTTAGACTTTTTTTCTTTGGGAACACAACCATGCTTATTCATTTATGTGTTCTCTAGCTATTTCCACACCACAGCATTGGAATTGAGTAGTTGTCATTTAAGCCCAAAGCCAAAATATTTACTATCTGTACCTTTAAGAAAAAGTTTGTCAGTCTTACAGTGGATGATCAGTAAAGTCATTTCCAGATATACCTTTTTATCCCCCAAGAATTTGATAAAAAATAAAAAAAGTTTAGTCTACCTACTAAGTAGGATGATAAAAGTTTTAGATTATTTAGTTTTCTTTCCTGAAACCCTTTTCTAGGAATCCAAGTTACTAAAGTCAACCCATTCAATTTAAACAGAACTGTCTCTAGTATTAGCTTGTTGAATAAAGACAGTGCTAAACCCAGTGGTAGTCATATTTTTAGCAATTTGCCCTCTTTTCCAATATTTCATTCAGTCCTATCATCTAAATTATAAGAGATACAACCTAATCCTGTATCAATCTACATTATTGGGAGAATTCAAAATCCATGTTGATCCCTTTTGGGAAGTTTAAAACCTAGTCAAACTTCTCAAATAATTAGAAATTAAATGGAAGAAAAATATAAAATAAAAACATAGGTGACTAACATAGAAACTCATAGAAAAAAAAGATTTATGTAGGACTAAGAAGCGTGTGTGCATTTACATTAATTGGTATCAACAGCTGAGTTACATTATATATCAGAAAAGGTGACTGGCAGTCATTTTCAGTTGACGCTTAACAACGTGCTTTATTTTTCTGAGACTTTCAAAGCACTAAAGTGAAAATATGCCAATTAAGTAGCCACTGAGAAATGAAGGACTGTCAATTTTCAAATTAGTGCAAGTGCTTAAATTTTATGATCAGGAACTTATATTTCACATAAGAGGCAGACTGGGAATTATTGCGGGTTTGTAAGGAAGAGAATAAAAATATCCAAGTATTGTGAAAGTTTTGGACTAAAAAAATGGAAAGGTAGTGAAGAGCACAACAAAGTCTCATAAGAGAATCCCAGGACAGTTTTATCAGTTAACAATCAGCTCTACCTTCTCTTTTATTTCTCGTAAAATCTTTATCCTATATGTTACATGCATTTAATATTAAATTTGTTAACATTTAGCTTGGGAAACTGTGATTAACTTTTGTCAAAAATGGTTACAATTATTCCCTTCATGGTATCGACATCTCTCGCAATGTGACTTTGATCATGGTTCCTTTAAGATGTCGAGTCTACTTCCTTGTAACTTAAATCAGGGTTGGTGTGTGACCTGGTTTGGTCAACTGAATTAGATGGACTTGACCGTGTTCCAGGTTTCAACTGACTTCAAGAGGCCTTGGAGCCATCTTCTTTCTACTTTCTGTCAAAGAGGTTTCCAATATCCTTCCTCTCACATTATCCTAAAAATCCCAGTTAGTCCCTTCAGCACTGAGATGGGGTTGAGCTGTGAATTAGATGGGCTGCAGCATCAGTGACAGTTTTGGATCTCAGGAACAAGCTCAGAAGAGCAAATGTCCCAGACATTGGAGTACTGACCCAGGAAGTCAGCTGCCATGGTATAAAGATGCTCAAGCAGGCTCATGGAGAGTTTAACAAGAAGAGAAACCAACTTGCCAGCACCAGGTCGCCAGCGCGTGGCTGAACTACCTTTGAAACAGATGCTTAAGCTCCAGTCAACCCTAAAGAGGACGGGAGCTACAGGTGATATCTGACTGCAACCTCATGGGAAGGCCCAAACCATTCCTGCCCAAAGGAACTGCTCTGGAACTCCGCGTCACGGAAGTTTCGATTGCTATTATTTCAATGTATTGTTTTTTGTGTTTGTTATGCTGCAATTTTTAATTAATACTCTGCAACCAAACAGAACTTGGAACTAGGACTTGTCGGTGGTGGCAGAAGAAGTATGTGCAAGTATAATAAATACTTTTACATCTTTCTACCTTGAGAATTCTCTTCCTATTATGAGCAAATTCTGACTGTCTTTTCACTTTTTTTGTCCTTCCTTTTCTTTCCCTCCCCTCATGCTCCAATTTTATTAAATATATTAAATTTGTTTTTATTTGTATTTACATAAATACAAACAAAATCGGGAGATATATAGATATAGTTACTGTTTGCTTTATCAGATTTATTTTTTAAGGAATTATTTATTTACTATTATTATTATTATTTAAAATGCTATGGGGCACATACACTCACTAGAGAGAGAAAGAAAGCAAGCCACCAGGTCTGGGACACAAACTGTGGTTGGCTATGTGGGAGTCCAGCACCCTAACCACCACATCATCTGCTGATCCTGCTTTATCAGCTTTAAATATCTTCTTATATCTTGATTATAAAAAGGAAGAAAGTCTGCCATACCTATGCTACTATGGCAACTCTTGTCATCTGTGAATTTTCACACTTTTCTAGTTATGTAAGTGCTACATTGTCAATATATGTAACCATAGTATTAGCTATATGCCTAATATGTCTTTCAGTTTTAGAGTTTTTCAGTTCTTTTTCTACCATTCATCTCTTAGTTGGCTGAAGTTTATTCCATATTAGTGTCTTCAAAAAGGTTTATAGAAGGCAGTCCATGGTGGTGAAAGCAGCTGGATTCCACAAGCCAACTGTGTGATTGAAGTCCTGAAGCTACCCTTGTCAGAAACACACCAGGCATGGACGCACACATGCCCAAAATCCCAAAAGAAAGAGATAGAAGAAAAGGGATTGCTGCACAACCATGGTGGAGGTGGGAGGTGGGGGGTGGGCTTCCTCATTTTCCCTCCCTTTCTCTGTATTTTGATGGTGAGTCCACATGCCCTCTGGCAAATTAAAAAAAAAAAAATCATGGAAACTGAGGAGTTGTCTGGCCAAACCAATTTAGTCTTTATACTTAGTAGCTGGGCATAAAACCATTGAGTTTCTTTAAGCAATTACTAATTTTAATTTAATTAAATAGTTTAATAATTTTGATGAGCTTCCAAGAGTTCTTCATTTTCATTTTAAAAATAATCTTACATGTACTGGGTGCTTGACATATGTCCTATAATAGCTAATGAGATAGGTACAATGCATATCCCTATTTTCAAACCTCAAGGTCGACTATGTGGGATCTGGCTGCCTTAATCATCAGGCCATAGAGACAGCCAAGATTCAAGTTTTTATAGTGTTATTTTCAATCTCCCTAAAGCAGCCCCTTTAAGGTTTCTTGTAGGGTAAGTTGGCTGGTGACAAATTCTCTCCAGTTCTTTTTATGTTCTTATGTTTTGCTTTGATTTTTAAAAGGTACTTTTTCTGGGTATATAATTCTAGGCTGTTTTCTTTTATCCCCTCAAAAATGTCAGTCCATTGTCTCTGTCATGCAGTAATTCTTATCTTTCTTCTTTCTGTGCATTAATGTTCTTTTCAACTCTTGCAACATTTAAGATTTGCTCTTGATCACTGGTTACAAGAAACTTGATTAAGAATTAGCTTGGTTGGGGGGGGGGGGGCATCAGGTGATGTAGTGGCTAAGGCACTGGACTCCCATATGGTTGACTCTGGTTTGAGTCCCAGACCTGGCAGCTTGAGACTCATGCTGGGAGCATGCCCATGTGTGCCCAAAAATCCTGAGAGGAGAATGGAGGACAAGAATGGCAGTGTGGCCATCCCCTCTGAAGGGTGATTCCTCACTTTCTGTTTCTTTGTTTCTCTGTTTCTCCAGCTCATGCCCTATAGCAAACATCTCTTTAAAAAATTATTTAGCTTGGTGTTGATATTTTTTTTCTTTTTAATAATAAAGAGCACAAGTTCGCTTTTGGATGTGAGAAAAAAAAAGGAAAGAGAGAGAAAGAAAACACCCTCTACAGGGTCTCATCATGCTACAATCCTATTACCCTAGCCCTCCAGGTCCCCGGGATATTAGACACCTATGCATGCCTTGCATATTTTCAAGACAACCCAGGTACCCAGGTTTGATCATGGGCTTCCAATACTGCAGTCCAGCGTTCTAGAATCTGCCATCTGATGGGCCCATGTGGCTTTCTATGTATTTATCTTGCTTAGGATTCCGTGGGTTTCCTACATGTACTTAGAGTTTTCTTTAAATTAGGAAAATTCTTGGCAATTATTTCTTAAAATTTTTTTTTCATGTGTACTTCTTTTTCCTTTTTCCTCTACGGCTCCAATTCTGTGTATGTTAGACAACTTCAAGTTATTGATGCATGGTAGATTTATGCTCATTCTTTTTTCCTTGTGGAGTCACTCTGGGTAATTTTTTTGCTCTGTATTTAAATGGTGTGATTTTTTTTTTCCCTGCAAGGTATAATTTGAAGTTAATCTCAACTAATGATATAAATCTCAACTAGTGATACATTCATATCACTTATATAAAAACTTCTCAAAGGTCCATCTGGCACTGATTTTATGTACTCATTTTCTTCTTTCATTCTTTTTCATTCATGACCATATTGAGCATATTTATAATATCAGTTTTAATCTCCTACTTAATCTCATCATCTCTCTCATTTCTGGATATGTTTCATTTGACAGAGCTTTCTCCTGGTTATAGGTCATTTCTATATCTGGTCATGAGATTGTAAGAGCCTTTTATAACCAGCACTCACTACCCAGAAAGAGATTATATTATGGGCTGAAGAAATGTATTGCATTCAAGTTCTTCAATCCCGTTTCTCATTCACAATTACAAAGAAATTATATAAAATAATCAAATGTTTGAGAAAATCCAATAAATCAAAGATGTATCAGAATGGAAATACATATAAAATTAGCACCAAAGAGAAAAGAACTAAGCAATGAAAAGTAAAAGGAAATGAAAAAAACTAAAGAAATAAAAGAAGTTGTCTCTAGAGAGTTTCTTTTCTTTTTTTGGAGAGGTTTTGCTTTAGGGCGTGTGTGCTCACCAGACAGACAGAGAGAGACAGAGAGACAGAAAGCAAGAAATCACCCCCCAGGGGATGGCCACACCGCAATCCCTTCTCCTCCATTCTCCTCTCGGGATCTTGGGCACGCACGCACGCACACGCCCCCGGTGTGAGTTTAAGCCACCGGGTCCAGGACTCGAACCACGGTTGACTACGTGGGAGTACAGCAACATAGCCATTACGCTAACTGCTGGTCCCTCTAGAGAGTTTCTTTAGACTAATTAAAGTAATGGGACCAGCAGTTAGCGTAATGGCTATGTCGCTGGACTCCCATGTAGTCGACCGTGGTTCAAGTCCCGGACCCGGTGGCTTAAAACCCACGCCGGGCGTGTGTGCGTGCGTGCCCAAGATCCCGAGAGGAGAATGGAGGAGAAGGGATTGCGGTGTGGCCATCCCCCCTGGGGGGTGATTGATTCCCTGCTTTCTCTCTCTCTGTCTCTCTCTGTCTGTCTGGCGAGCGCATGCGCCCTGTAGCTAAAACCTCTCAAAAAAAAAAAAAAAAAAAAAAGAATAATTAAAGTAATAAAAACAAATGAAAACAAAACCAAGTGGTTATAAAAAAAATCTAATTTGGAAAGTTAAAAGCAACTTCAAGAAGAAAATCTCTTCATAGATGGGTGAAATAGCAGGAGGACACATGGAAAGTTAAAAAAGTAACTTGGAAGATTGTATTTAGTGTGGAAAAATGGAGCAGAAATGCAAGAATTTCAACATTTGTCTGAGATTTTCAACAGTTTCCTAGTTAGGAAAAATGTGGAGAATGGAAGGAATACAATAAACAATGGATGAAGAAAATCTGAGCTGGGGAAACAAACAATTTAGCCAAATAGTCATCAGACTGAAAGCCAAGCAGAAACAATGAAAAGTCCAAACAGGGGATAGCCTGATAAAATATTGTAAATTGAAGAAAAAAATCTTAAAAATATCAAGAATAAAAATGAAACAATAAGAAATATAGATTTGCTAGTATCCATTCTAAATCTCTGAATTCATCTCTTCCAGAACTACTTGGAAGGCTCCATCACTTACTAATACTTTTACTGTACATAGATACTAATGTAGAATAACAAATAAGTAAACAAAGCTTTTAATTGTGGGAATCAAATGCCAAACCAATGACTTTTTTTTGTTTTTCGCACTTAGTGCCTTCCTATATACTACAAAAATTACATATTTATAGATTTTAATTGTTATTTTGTATTTCTCTTTATGAAAATATAAGCTCCATAAAAGTAGCTGTTTTTGTTAATTGTTTGTCCCCAATACTTAGAATAGTGACTGAAACAAAATAAATACTCAGTATTATTTGAAGCATAAATTATTATATATTTTTAATTGCCAGAGGATGTGTTCAGTTACAAGAAAGAGACAGACAAGGGGAGAACCCAGCCCCCAGTAGTCATGATCACCCTGTAATCCACTCTCTTTCATTTCATCATCCTCTCAGGATTTGGGGCACAAATGCACATGTACTCAACATGTTTTTTAAGCCACTGGGGCTTGAATTTTACTCACAGTCAGCCTAGTGAGATCTGTTCCCCTAACTACTAGACTGAGGTGCGGGCCCAAGTATATATTCTTTATAGTACCAACTATTGAAAACAAATTTGATGTTTATCAATTAGAAGAGAATGGTTGACTAATACATGGTATACACCCAGATAATATAGCAACTAAATAGAATGACATAGTCCTATATTACTGAATGAAAACACAGAAAATCTATCTATATGCATATAGAAATCTAAAAAGTGAAATAAGATATCATCTGAAACACTAACAATCATTATTAAGTTGAATTGAAAAGTGGATGGTCAGTCAATACTCAAAAATATTGTATACAAATGTGTGTGCCAGACAATATTCTAGGAACAGGAGGGTAACAGCAAGTGGGTTCTTACAACGAGGATGATATTTTAGTGGGTAGGAGGTAACATGCAAATGTAAACAAAGAATTTCAGGAACTGAGAAGTTCTACAAAGAAGATAAAATGGAACTGGATGACAAAAATTCATGTGGGAAATACTATTGTAGTAATGCCTTTTCTAGGTTAGTCAGTACAGTATCTCGGAACAAGTAATATTTAATATAAGCCTGAGTAAGGGAAGGAATACAGCATAAAGATCATGAAGGTTTAGGGAGTACACATTAGAAACAGAAAGAAATAACACAGAGCACTCGGAAAAGTAAAAGTCCTGGGATGGGATTGTACCAGGCATGGCTGAAGGACACAATAATGAAAATGTGTTCGGCACAGTAAATAAAGGGAAGGCCAAGGGGACGAGGAATAGGGCATCCGGGTGTTTCTGGCAATGTGGCTTAAACACTGGTGAGCAGCTTTAATGGGAAAGCATCACCTGGATTTAAGAAAGAGTTCTGATCTGATTCACAATTAGAACTGGTAGCTTGGAAAGGAGGATCAAGAGTAAGGCCCAGAGACCAGTTAGCGGCCGACATAGTCACCAAGGTGGAAAAGCATCCTGACTCCAGTGTGGTGAGAAGTAGGACTTCTCCTTGTCACCATATATTTTTCTGTGTATCCTTCCTTGCTTTCTTTCCCTCTCTCATGGGTATTTAAATAGTGTCATTGTGGCTACACAGATATGTCTTCAAAATTCATATAATTCTAGCTAAGACTCCAGAAATAATTATAGTAGTAACACTGATTGGTAACAGTACTAACAGTTGCAGACAGTTGGTTTGAAAATAGTCAGAGATTTATTTTATCCTATTTATGCTGCGTTAGGGTATATTTAGAGTTCCAAGGAGGAGGTACCCTCGTGGCAATATATCATTTATAATCCATCACATGTACTGCAGTGAGAAGGGGTGTCTGCATGTGCTGTGTGTTCAATGGCTTGTCAAAAAAGAGCTGACCTAAGAGACACCCCAGATATTTGGAGAAATACTTGTTACGCTCTAAAGTGTTTTTAAATAACAGTTTTCAGGCTTAGGGTAGAATTGAAAATGTACTGGAATGTTAGAAATCTCTCTCCACTCCAAGGATTTTGCAATTTGTATAAAATAACTTTTCTATAGGCACACTTTGAATGTAAATATTTGAAAGGAAACTAAAAAATTGGATTTTGCTAATTTCCATTAAGAAAGCAGTTTAAGTTACCAAAAATTTATACTGAATAATTTCTCATGTCCCACAGGAAAAAAGATTTGGCTGACATAGTCCTTGCAAATAGTTAAAGAAAGAAATGTGATATTATTCCTAATTGGGTCACTGAGTTAAATCCTTTATTAGTATGTGGTATTCATAAAATCTGGGGGGATATAACACTTTGTAGGTTCATGTTTGATCCACTTGCAGAAGGCCACTGATTCAATATAGCCCACAGCTGAGGAAGGAAGGTACGGTATCCAGCATTGCTATTTGTAATGTTACCAACCTAGAACTTTGTTTTTGTTAATGTCTCACTGAATTGAGTTTCTTCCTTAGCGTAGAAAGGACCACTATAGGGATTCAATAATTTTACATTAAAAGTAACTATGCTTGGGGCTGGCAGGTGGCACAGTGGTTGAGGTGGCACACTGGACTCTCACATGTCTGACTGTGGTTCGAGTCCTGGACTGGGCAGCTTGCTTTCACTCTCTCTTTCTGGTCAAATTAAATAATAATAATAAACGAAATAATTCTTAAAAGGTATTAACTAAGCTTATTAACCTAGGAATATCATTATAAAGACAGTAAATAAAAATAAAATACATTTGAGAAATACATCACATAAAAAGTACAATTTGTTTATAGTGCTGAGAATAGGAGACTAAACTATCCTATGGTTTACTAAGCAATCTAGAAAGAAGTAGGAAACACTGGTGACCATTTCAATTCCAGATCACCACTTACTGAGTGATTTTAAATGTATATTAACCATTCTAAGCTTTGTGATCTTAATCACTAAAATAGTTATGATGACAACACTTCTTTTACAGAAAATGTTAATTTTCAACTCAGTTTAAATAGTAAGGTGATCAAATAAGTTCAATTTATGTCTGTCATTATGGTGTTTTGTCTACTTTAGCATGTGTGACTCTCAAAAGTATGGCGGCTCTGATGACAAACTACATGGTCTCCACAGCTCTTAAGCCTTCTTTCTGACTTTGTTCAGGTATCCACTGCCTATCCCAATCAGTCCAAATGACTCAGAGACAGGTGATTCTATCTTTGTCCCCAGGAGTAGATCCTGATATGTCTGATCCAGTGATTAATTTAGGATCTCATGCTATGCTCTATCTAATCAGCACATGGTATTCTCCTGGGGACTGTCTAAAGTCAATGATGACATGTGCTCTAAGGTGAATGACTCAAAATGAAAAAGATTTATTTCATGACTGGGGAAGGGAGGACATTTTCTCTCCACTAGAAATAAATAGAAGTATATTGCCTTAATGGCTGATGGCCGTTCTCTTACAATCATGAGAACAGTTAGTTTAAAGATCACACTGATTCAGAGAGGCAAATTAAGAAAACCATTGGAGCTCTGCTCATAGCACACTGGAAGAATTTCTTTATATATTTTGTGCTTTGAGATAATAAATCCCTTTGTTGTTTAGGACAGTTTGAGGCAGTATTTTGTAAACAATAAATTGTGACTTATATTGGAGTGTCAAAAAAGTTATGACATATTTTTTTCTGTTTTTCTATGCAAAAATGTATCATGACCTCTCCGACAACCCACTATATTCTAATAAATACACTCTTTCGTGAGATTTTTCCAAGGATTAAATAAGATTATTCATGTAAAATACTTAGCACAATGTTGTAAATGGTCAGTACTTAGTTATTTATTTTTAATGTGTCTGAGATTGCTGTCACAGGGAATCTAAGTACAAACACTCAGATGTATGGAAGTCTGGACTTGAGATCTGCAACATTCTTCTTAAAATCTAATAAAGTTTGTTGTTTTTATACAGACAAGAAACTCTCCTTATATCCTAGATCAGGCAAACTAAAGTCAAGAGACACGACATTAGAAACTAGCAAGCGCTTAGATTTTCTTTCTCCTGATATAACCTTTCTTCAGCCCCACCACACAGACTCTTACTTGAGTGGATATAACGTGAGTTTAAATGTTAGCCTGACCCAAGGAACAATTGTGGTGAATGTGTGTGTGTGTGTGTGTGTGTGTGTGTGTGTTTGGACTCACAGAATGCAGACATCTCACTTCTCTAACACTTCTTTGTAACACTCAAAAAATAGAGGGGAGGGAATCTCTTCCTCTCCTTTCTTAACCCATGTAGCTTAGTGAGAGCTTACTCTCTCTTAAGGTAAAATAACAATTCAAAGCCCAGTTGGAACAGAGAGAATGTTCTTACTTACTGGCCAGGAATGAATGTGTGACTCAGACCATCTCAAAAATGGCTGTTAAATAAAAATCACAGGAGACCATTGTTTAGGAATAAGCTTCTGCACTAGACTCCAACACCTTGAACCAACATTGAGTCACTCATGCTAAAATGCCACATGATCAAACTGAAATTTACAGAAAGCAGAGATCCCCAAATGGACTAGTTTCTTCCAGGAGATTCCAATCTCACAAGTAGGTAGACTAATAAGGAAGTCCATTCTGCTTTAATCCTTACTGGGAAAGTAACTTTGAAATGACCGGTCCACTTTCTGTTCTTTGTTTATGCTCTCTTTAGGCCTTCACTGGCTGTAAAACCAACCACTACTGCTAAACTCCTTGGAACACTTATTCTATTTTATGGAATGAAGTGTTGCTTGATCCTAAAATCACAAATAAAGCCAATTGAGATCACTAAACTAAATTTGTTGTAACTTTACCTTTTGAAAGAACCAGCCAAAGTTAGAATCACAAGGCTTCTGTGAAGCATTTAAAAATGTAAATTATTTCATGTTATACTCCTGTTTGAGACCATGTGTGGCTAGAGCTTCTATCACCTTGAGGAAGTTCATGCTTCCTACCAATTACTTAGCAGTATCAGCCAAGCAATTCTATAGATTTCTTCTCTACTCTATTACTATTGAGTGCAAAAGGACAACTGCAAAGTAAAAGTTATAAAGAAAAAGGATGTATTGCTCTCACACAGCTATAGCACAAAATAAAGGTCAGACCCCAGACATGTAGTCAGATCCCACCAGGAGCAGGACTGCAGAAAGTGACAGACATGTTCACAGGCTCTGATGAAACCAGCTTCTTCTACACTAATAAAAAGAGGTATAACACATGTCAGTTGTTTGTAAAAGTCCTCATTGGCCAAAGACAGCAGAGCGTGGTCTTAGGGAGATGGGACAAGGAATGAGATTGGGCAAAAATCCATCAGCAGAATATGTCTGGAGCTGTTTATCAGCAGTAGAATAAAAAATCAATCTTATTCATGATTAAAGAGAGTACATTTATACACGAGCAAAAGCGAATGAGAGAGAAAGAAAAAAAAAAAAAGAACTTCATCAGGGTCCTGCAACACCACAATTCTCTCTTCCAGCCTTCTAGGTTTCTAGAAGCTTGGGCATATGCTTGCCTTCCAGGTTGATCTGGCTGGGATCTGAATCCGCTGTCAGCCGCATGTCTTCCAGCACTACAATCCAGCACACTACAGACTGCACTACCTAGCAGAGGCTGGTGCAAGCTTTTTCTGTGACACAGAATGTCCTTGTAAAGGTCAATCATGCAGTCAATAGGAAGTAACCTGTCAGCAGTATTTCAGCAACCCTGTCTTCCCTTTTGTTCTCTGGCCTTAATTTAGCATAGCACTCTCTTCTGTGGATAAACTTTATTTTCACACTACAAGTCCATTTTCAGGGATCTGTAACTCTCCAACATGATTGTTTCATGGGAAAAGTAAATTTATGGTGGGTAACATGGGTGCTGGGATAATTGATGAACAAGACCTAGACTCTGCCCTTGAGGAGCCCTCATAAAAAGTTTGCAGAGCATAATAATATGACCCCCGAGTATCTTTATTTCAAATTTTCAAAATATTATCACTCTTCAATGACCTCTCATCTACTACTTGTTCACATGTACAACTAGCACAAAGGTAAACAGGAGCTTTAAGATTTCTATTCTGGGGGCCAGCAGGTGGTGCAGTAGTTAAGGCACTGAACTCTCACATGATCTGGTGGCTTGCTTTCTCATCTTCTCTCTCTCTGTCTCTCTGTCTCTTTGGTAAGCATGCATGCCCTATAGAAACTTTTAAAATAATAACAGTAATAAATACAATTAAATAAATAATTTTTTTTGAGAGAGTTATTTTTGCTATAGGGAAGGTGTGCTTGCCAGAGAGACACAAAGAGACAGACAGACAGAAAGTGAGAAATCACTCCCAGGGGAGTTGGCCATGTGGCAATTCCTTCTTCTCCATTCTCCTCTCAGGACTTTGGGCATGCACACACACACACACACACACACACACACACACATACACACACACACACACACAGCACTCAGTATGAGTTATAAGCAGCCAGGTCTGGGATTTGAACTGTGTTCAACTATGTGGGAATCCAGTGATGTAACCATTATACTATCTGCTGGTCTCTATAAATAATTCTTAAAGAAAAAAAAAGATTTTTAAGTCTGCTTGCCAGCTGTGGTGGTGCTGGTGCAGCAGTAATACAACACAATGTGATGCTGAGACCTCATGGGAAGGTAATGGGTTTGCATCCCAAGGCCTCCCTATATATGTGAAGTGTGCAGTCTTGTCTATGATATTGGGTGGTAGCAGCGATGAAAACTCTGTTGGTGTGTCTGTTTCTTTCCGTGTTTCTCATGGAACAAATAAATTTTAAAACAAACAAAACAAGATTTCTAAGTTTGCAAATCACAACTGGGCTCTCCAGCTCCATGCAACTGAGTAATATGTCAGCAGCAGGAGGGAGGAGGTCTGCAAGCATTTTCTCAAAGAAACTGCCTGTGAAGAACTAGATTTAGAAGGAAGCCAGCAGGCTTTGAACTTATGAAGACATCAGCAATTTATGCAGAGACAGAATTGCTATACTAGCATATCTTTCGAGATGCTGACAAAAACAAATACAAAAAAGCAGAAATAAACTAAAAACAAAACAAACAACCCCAATTCCTAAATCTCTTTGTCACTCAATTTCTCATTTATTAGAGAAGGAGAGAGTCATTAGCAGGAGGGTCTGAATCAGTTTTGTGCTATCCTAACAGGATGCCTGACAACCCTATAGGGAGATGTTAATAATATGTTAAGAGCTGGGCTGAGAAGTTTTTCTAACCCTTTGGAAATATTGATTTTCACAAGAAGAATAGCAGGATTGTTTTACATTTAGGAGGAGGGTGATGGGCAGTCTATTTTGATTTTAAGTATGTAAGGTAGGGTGTCATATGTCCCTGAACTCTCAATGAAAATGAGCTCTTGATTGGACTGGGACTGCCTTGGCTACAGTAGGGAAAACTGCTGAAAGACGAGAAAATGGCATGAATTAATGCTGGAAATTTTGCCAGAGGGGAGGCAGAGAGAGAAAGAGATGATCTGATTATACATTCAGGGATGACAGGTGAACTTCCAAAAGTTCAGAGGTTCAGTTCAGATATCCATCTCAACATTTAGCTGATCATTTGAAGCTTTGCCAAGCACAAGGGAATATAGTCAGCGTCAAAAACTGTTGACAATCTCTTAAAATCAGTGGGGCTCATTCTAAGGCTTCCTGCTCCTGTATTTCTCCTCACTTCAACTCTTAAGGATAAAGGGTCACCAAAATTGTGTATTGTAGTTAGAATATCCCTCTCTTGCATATTTTGCTATTGCTGCTACTCTAGGGGGTCCTAAACTATCATAGAATTTTACCACATAAAAAATTACTACTCTTAAAACTTATTCTCAGTCCCAAATCAATGAAATCAGAAAACTAGAAGTGTTAAAATATCAATATCCTAATTTTGTGGAAGGTTTTTATTGACTTTATTTTTTTTTAAAGTAGTAAATGAGTGAATAATTAAATCCTTTTCTTTTAGCTAGTCATTTGGCTCTTGCACCTAATTATAGTTGAAGAACTCACTTCTGTTGTTGTTTGATAGTAAAAATTAATTTTAATATCACCCACTACATATCAATAATTCTTAATCCTGCCAGTCACTCAGCTCAAGTCACCATTTTAGTTAATTATCATAGGCTTGTTAGATTAAAAACAAAACAAAACAAAGCAAAGTAAATTTCGTATCAACACTCTTTACACAAAACAAATACCTACCAAAATACCTAACTTTTTTTGCTTTGAATATTAATAATTGAGATATGAAGTGTGGCCTGCAGATTAACAGCTTCAGTTGTGAACATTATATTCAGAATCTCAAGGTCCACTTAAAATATATTTTACAAGAGTCTGCATTTTAGCAAGTTCCCAGGTGACTCTTGGGCACTCTAATTTGGGGAAGAACTATTCTATACTACATCATCATTTTTTCTTGATAATAAAATTTTATTGGCACATTTCAAAACTTGAATGAAAACCTATTTTTTTTAATTCAACTTTAAAATATCTTACTTTTTAATTCAAAAGTAAAATACCTTACTAAGAGTACATATGACTATTTAAAAATAAAAATATTTCTAAATTTATAAAGAAAGTAAAATTTCAAAATGTAATGTCTTTCTTGGAAAATTATAAGCCTTTTCATAACAGTTAGGATATGGTTTAAACTTTTCAAAATATTCTGAAGACAGGGGCCAACAGGTGGTGTGGTGGTTAAGGGTGCTGGACTCCCACACAGTCAACTGTGGGTTGAATCCTGGACCTTGGGACCAGCAGTTAGCGTAATGGCTATGTCGCTGGACTCCCACGTAGTCGACCGCGGTTCGAGTCCCGGACCCGGTGGCTTAAACTCACGCCGGGCGCGTGTGCGTGCGTGCCCAAGATCCCGAGAGGAGAATGGAGGAGAAGGGATTGCGGCATGGCCATCCCCCCTGGGGGGTGATTTCCTGCTTTCTATCTCTCTGTCTCTCTCTGTCTGTCTGGCAAGCGCATGCGCCCTATAGCAAAAACCTCTCCCAAAAAAAGAAAAAGAAAAAAAAAAAAAATCCTGGACCTTGCGTCTTCCTTTCTGCCGACCCCCAGCAGTCAAATTAAAATAAATAAATAAAGTTAAATAAAATAATTCTTTAAAAATATTCTGAAAACATCTGAGCATTATAAAAGTGAGATTTTAATAAAGATATTTTGAAAGCTCTAAGGATGAGGACAATGCGTAATCCTTTGAATTTCTGTTCTCAAACACTATACAGACATTCTACCAACATTCTGCCCATTTTTTCCATCTTCTCTACTACATTACTCATGCTTACTTATCTCTTACATAAACTAGTGATATTTAACACAGGCAGAAAACATGAAGTGAAAACCTGACAGAATTGGTACATTAAGGCATAACACAACAAAAGCAAATGTCAGTTAATGAGAAAAAAATACTATTTTATATAGTAATACAAATAAAGAAAAACATGAATATTTCAATAGACAAAATATATAAAATATATGACCTTTTTCTGGTTACAAATGATTAGTAAGTATATGAAAATCATATTCACCTTAAAAGAATAAAACAAAAACAATACTATTTTTCACATATTTGTCGGAAATGTAAAAGAATAAAACAGAAACAGTATGAGGAACTGTAACTGTTGGTGTGATTATTATTGATTGTAAATTGGAACATTTCTAAAGCGTGATTTGGTAAAATACAGTAAACCCTTTTAAGAGGAATGCATATTTAATAATAAATTCTATTTCTAAAATTTATTCCAAGAAAATTATGATTCGTGAAAATTTCATAAAATGCTTATTAAAACAGCTTTTATAATAAACTATTAAGAGACAATATATTTTTCTAGCAATTTAGGCTTTGGTAAATAGATTATAATGGATTCATACAACAGCCTCAAAAAATTATTAAAATTATACTTTAGAAAGCTTTTATAATACTGACAAGGTGGAGGAAACACATGACACTTTTTTTAGTCAAAATATGTAGTATCATTTTGCACTGATTTCTATTTTGCGTCTTTGAAATTTGACAATTTTGTTGCTAGAAAGTTTTTCTTTGATTCCTTTTCCAATTGAAAAAAAAAAGTGATTTCCTACAGAATGAAATGTCCACCTAGGGATACTTTTTATTCACTCCATGTTATCAAGATAACAGTATAATGTAAAATATGTTTTAACATGGGTGGGGGATAGAGGAACTGGTTTCACAATGATATTGGGGAATGTCTATTCATATCCAAGTCAACATTTCTGAGGTCCAGGTCTGGTATTAAGTCACCTGCCGTCAATTCTCTCTAACCCTGGAAAGACCCGTATACTCATTTCAAACTTCACAGTCTGTTAAATATCATAGTTTTCCAGGGAAGGCAATAATCTCTCCCTGTCCTTCACCTATTATTGACCTTTACTTTGTTCATGTGTACAATGTCAATTGCTAATAACCATACTGAGTAAATAAGAAAAAAAAATTTTTTTTTTGAGAGAGGTTTTTGCTATAGGGCATGTGTGCTCGCCAGAAAGACAGAGAGAGGCAGGCAGACAGAAAGCGAGAACTCACCCCCCGGGGGAGATGGACACACTGCAATCTCTTCTCCTCCATTCTCCTTTCGGGATCTTGGGTACACACATGTGCGCACAGCATGAGTTTAAACCACAGGGTCTGGGACTCAAACCACAGTAGACTACATGGGATCCAGTGACATAGCTATTACGCTAACTGCTGGTCCCAATAAGGAAATATTTTGTCTTTGATAATCCTTCCATCGCTTCATCCAATTAGTGTAACCGATGGTTTTAACTTTTTGGCTCATCATTTACTACTTCTCTAATTGTCTCTGAATTAGAACATGAAGAAGTGGCAGATACTTTGTACATATTCTAAAGTGGAGTCCTGGCATATTAATGTAACACAGAAAGCACTAGCCATCTCTACTTCCTAAAACCAGGCATTAACAGTCTAACAGAGAGGAGCATTCTCTAACGGGAAGACGTGAGCATAGGTTTTCCACCAGCTCAGCTACCACTACAATTTAGTTGGGGGAAGTAGATGAGTCCAAGAGAATCTCTTGTAGGATAAAAAGGAGAAAGTGGTATAACTACATTTAACACTTGCTGACCTGCAGGGACCATTAGGTCTGTACTCTGCTGTTAACAGCAAGATAAGCCAAAAAAAAAAAAGAAAGAAAATTCTTGAGAGAACTTGACAAGTGGTAAGTGGAGACCAAGGTAGTCAGGAAGGAGGGTGTGAAGAATGAGCGCTGAAGGGGGAAGTTCCTGCGTACTTTTACCGTTTAGTTGCACAAAGGGAAGGGAGGGCTGACAGCCTCTAAGATGGACAGCTGTGAGTCACCTGAAAGACTTCCCGCAAGAGGCCTACCTGTGTAGGTGGGGGAACCCGGCAGAAGGAGTTGCCAACTATGGGTAAGTCCTAGGAAGTAGCCAGATTCATCTCCTCCAACAGGGAGCTAACTGAACAGCAGGGAATCTGTCCTCTACCCACAAGGTCATGAAGAACCCTCTAGAGCACCTCTTTGGTTTATTTTTTGTTTTGTTTTGTTTGTTTGTTTGTTTGTTTGTTTGTTTTTTGAGAGGTTTTTGCTATAAGGTGCGTGCACTCATCAGAAAGACAGAGAGACAGAAACTGAGAAATCACTCTCCGGGGGGGGAGGGCGTGGAGATGGCCAGGCCCTAATCCCTTCTCTTCCATTCTCCTCTCTGGATCTTGGGCACACCTGCACACATGCCCAAAGTGAGTTTAAGCTGCTGGGTCCGGGACTCAAACCACAGAGGCCTACATGGGAGTCCAGCGACATAGCCATTACACCAACTGCTGGTTCCCCTCTAGAGCACCTTCAATGGCAGAGAAAGTTTTATAGTCAAAAATTAGTATATGTACTACCCACCCCCCATCTCTGCCCCCTCCACCTGACCCTAAGGAGAAAGACAGGAGGAATGAAGAGTAGAATTCTGACCGAGAACCTGCTGCTAAACTACTGGCTACTGAGCCACTACCTATTTCAGACACAAAGAGCAGGGAAAGCCTTTCATATAATTGCAAGATTGAAATTTTTATTTAGATTAGATAAAATTTATTAATATTCTAAAAATGAAACTATTTTAAGATCTTTTTAAGATGTAAAAATTACTAAAAGTCGGGACCAGCAGTTAGCGTAATGGCTATGTCACTGAACTCCCAATGTAGCCGACTGTGGTTCGAGTCCTGGACCGGTGGCTTAAACTCACACCGGCGCATGTGCGTGCTTGCCCAAGATCTTGAGAGGAGAATGGAGGAGAAGGGATTGTGGCGTGGCCATCCCCCCTAGGGAGTGATTTCTCGCTTTCTAACTCTCTGTCTCTCTCTTTCTGGAGAGCACACGCACCCTATAGCAAAAACCTCTAAAAAAGAATTACTAACAGTCTATAAAATCAAAAAAAAAAAAAAAAGGGGGACCAGCAGTTAGCGTAATGGCTATGTCGCTGGACTCCCAAGTAGTCAACCGCGGTTTGAGTCCCGGAACCAGCAGCTTAAACTCACGCCAGGCGCGTGTGCGTGTGTGCCCAAGATCCTGAGAGGAGAATGGAGGAGAAGGGATTGTGGTATGGCCATCCCCCTGGGGTGGTGATTTCTCTCTGTCTGGCGAGTGCACGCGCCCTATAGCAAAAACCTCTCAAAAAAAAAAAAAAAAAAAAAAAAAAAAAAAAAAAAAAAAAAGACTATAGTATCAGGCTGAATTTTTTTCTAGTGCAAATAAAGGGGATCTAATAAATTATCTTTGAAGCCATTTGTAAGAGAAAAGATGCTGTTTCTTGAGTACACCCAAATGAGTTCACCCAACTCAAAAAACTGCCAAAGACACACATAACACACACACATTAATTATCGGTCATTCACATTCATTTGTGCTTTATATAAATTACTTTGTAAAGTATGCTGAAAACCTTCACATATATCACATACAACAGAATGAAAAATAAGCTATTTTTGGGGTCAGGTATAATTTTCAAGAACTTAAATACATTAATCCATCAACAGATAGGTATTGTACATTTATTCATTCATTCAAATATATATCGCTACTGTAAATAGAAACTAGGACTATAAATATGGGTCTGAAAAGGTCTTATTTCATCTTTCATGTTTTATATAAACTTTAATACAAAAAAGTGTGAGCTCTTTTCCATTTGTTAAACATGTTAGTTATTTAGATAGGAAAAGATTATTAAGATTACTAAAATGCTTTTTCTAATCTTACCATTAAAATAGGTTAAAAAAATAGATTAAACTATGAGAAGGGAGTTATTAAGGAAAACATAGGTAAACTACTGTGGCTTGCCAAAGAAGAATCATGGAAAAGTGTAAGACATTTCAGCTACAGCAAATTAAATATAGGATGTTAGATTAACATCATAATACTGAACTGGAGATCAGTACTTAACACTTGAATATTCCAGAGTTAATTTTATCCTCTATCTCCTTCACTCTAGCAAAAGTAGAAGCTCCATGTATAGGTCTTTCCAGGGGCTCTGCATGGCCCACCATAACATGACATTGTCATTATTGGGTTGTAGTCTTAATCTCTTTTTACTTCCCACTAGATAAAGATCTTAAAGAGAAAGACTGGCTTTTATTCGTCTTTATAGCTCAATCTACAGAATGGCTCATAATGGATGTAATGGAATTAATTTAAAGGAGTGTTTGTAGTTAGAGGAATAAAGTGAATATTGTTTTAATCATAGTCATATTGGTTAGTGGTCCAAAATGAATATGCATACACATTTAACAATAACTTAGAAGTATTGGGTGGTCAAAAAAAGTCACGATGCATTTCTGCATAGAAAAATACATCATGATTTTCTATGACTCAATAGTACCAATGAGAAACAGGAATTTATTTTCGGGAATCTTTCAAGTAGTTTAGGAAAAATGTTAAGCATTGAGCCAATATTATAATATATAGTATAGTTTGATCTTTTAAACAAATGAGATTAGAAATCTATCTAAGAAAAGAAAGCATTCTCAGCCTTCTCTCCATATATCAAGAGACTAGATTTCTAATAGTGGATTGAATGAATTTAGCAGTTTAATGAACTACTCTGGGAAACTCTTTTCATCGAAAGGGGTAGTAAAAACTCTGAGCATTTTCATAGGCTGTTGAACATAAAGTTATAAAAAGTTTGGAGTTCTTTTTCCCCCCAGAGAGGTTTTTAAATTTTTGATTCTCTGCTCATTTCACATCGTGACATTGGAGTTACTGTTTTAATCTGTGTTTCCTTGAGGTCAACGGCCCATGGGGAGTCCTGAGAGGAAATCTGTTCTCTTCACAGGTTCACTCTGGTTTGTGTGAAGCTGCTGAGCTGGATGCCAGTTCCACACTGCTGGGCACGTGTCTCAGGGTAGGAAGACCTGAGTTCATCTGGGGGTGGGCCTTGCCAACGGTCTCTTCAGTGAAGAATGGCTGTCCTTACTGAAACAAAGCTTTCTTGAGAATTTTGTGGTTTCCATTCCTTCTCACTCTGCCACAGCAGATGCTGCTGCCAGTGTCTAAAGCGACAGCTACTCTCAGTGGTTCTCCTGTTTCCCCCATGTCAGAGCCCCTCACTCATTAGGAACAGCATTATCCTCCTACCAACCAGGAATCATCTGCTCCTCCAGGCTGACTGAGGCCTCAGGCCTTATCTTCCAGGTCATGCTGAGAGAACCACCAGCAGGAACTCCCTAGGAGTCTCCCTAGGAGAGCCTCTGCTGCCCGAACCTGTGTGATTTCTGCCTCAGAGTCCTGTGTGATCCCATAGCCAAAGGAGTTTCCAAAGGGTTTTCACTGTTGTGCTGCTGACCTTACTCTTGTTTACTATGTTCTGCAATTTCCATCCCTTGGTCCTTCAAACTCAGTGGTGTTCCTGTGGTCCAGAATCATCCCCCAGACTGCTGGTGAGGACCGGCTACTCATTACGAAGGAGAAGCAAGACTCAGTCAGGTATAATTCCATGTTGTGCTTAAGCCAGCTAATATTCTACAAGGTTTCCGGTACTTTAATGGATTTCTTAGCATGCTTTTAAGACAAATCCAAATGTCCTGATGTTATTTTTACGAAACGGGTAAAGGGTATCTGGCAGAGTATCACGAGTCTGTCCTCAAGACTACATCTCTTACCCAGGACCAGCAGTTGGTGTAATGGCTATGTCGCTGGACTCCCACGTAGTCGACCGTGGTTCAAGAACCAGACCCGGTGGCTTAAAACTCACGCCAGGCGCATGTGCGTGCGTGCCCAAGATCCCGAAAGGAGAATGGAGAAGGGATTGCGGCATGGCCATCCCCCCTGGGGGGTGATTTCTTGCTTTCTGTCTCTCTGTTTCTGTCTGTCTGTCTGGTGAGTGCATGCGCCATATAGCAAAATAAAAAAACACTCTCCAAAAAAAAAAAAAAAAAAAAAAAAAGACTACATCTCTTACCCATAAACAAGTCTCAGCATTTGAGAAACTAAACATTTGTGCTTGCATTTTATTCTCTCTCAGTATGTTGGGAAAGATTGTTTGCTCGGATCTACTAACGTTTGCACACCAACAACTTCAGAACACACGCCTGATGGTTTACCACCCCTCATTATGGCAAGTGTCTTTTAATGAGGTAACTAAAACTTCGTTGTGTTTTTAACACTGAAAACTTACATGGAATTTCACAGACCCCAGATAGATAATAAATAGGATCTACTTCTTTTGTGAACTTCGTTCTCTTTTAGAGTAAGTGACTAAACCCATCGAAACTTTCAAATATAATCGAGGCTACCTTCTTTCAATTTCTTGTTACTGAAACAAAACAAAAAAATACCAGAAAGGAATTATGTTTCTTTTTTCTTTTCTTTTCTTTCTTTTTCTTTTTTCCTTTTTTGAGAGGTTTATGCTATAGGGAGTATGCGCTTGCCAGAAAGACAGAAACAGAGAGACAGAAAGTGAGAAATCACCCTCCAGGTGGGATGGCCACGCCACAATCCCTTCTCCTCTTAAGATCTTGGGCACGCACGCACATGTGCCTGGCGTGAGTTTACGTCACAAGGTCCGGGACTCGAATCGCAGTTGACTACATGGGAGTCCAGTGATGTAGTCATTATGCCAATGCTGCTCTTGGAATTATGTTTCTTTTAAGTTGTTGTCATGGATAAATAAAAAACCAGCCTAAAGAAGAATCTCTGAGTAGTTAACACAAGCAGCTATGGTCATACATACAGAGACTTACACAAGCATAAAAGTATTTTATTTTAACCCTAGAAGGATTTTCTTTTTAAGTAGAAAAAAACTTCTAATTTCTTGGCCTTGTCTCCTGACAATGCTTTTAAAAGAATTAATCAGATATGGTCTGGAAACTACTTTGTGCTCCTTTGAGGGATGCCATGCCAATATAAGGTAACAGTATTATAAGGAGCCATTATATTCAGAGTTAGGTCATTACATGAAGGACAGTGAAACTTTAATCTATAGTGATTAAAATATTTGTTGATGTTTTGAAATGATTGATGTCCAATTTTCAATGAGAATCATCATTGTTGTTTATAGCTTGGAAGGCATCAAATAATTTTCCTTGTGCCGAGTTAAGGGTCTTGTAAACCTAATCATAGCCATTTTCCCACAGGAGAAAATATAAAATAGTTAGCTTTAGGCAGTATTGAAGCATTTCCAGGGAGAACTTTTACTTATTTTTTTTATAATTCACAGAGGTGTTTTACTACAATGCACAGTCCACATACTGCTTAACTAGCTTTTCAATGTCATAAACATGAGGTTACCTTGGGTTAATTCTCCTCTGTGCCCACCTGATCTGCCAGATTTTTCCCCCTTAAAATCGACAGCAAGATGACTGATTATGGCCATTGCAAGGGCGCTCTTTGAGTGTGTGACCTTTTCTGGAATCAAGTTAGAAATTCAAAGGACTTGAAATCTTTGCAAATTAATAAAGGAAAAGAATTTAACACTCACTGACCAGTTGAGCAAATCATCACATTCACTTGCTCCTGGAAATCATTTGCAATGGATATTCTTTCAATTATAGAGGAAAATAACTACCTCACAAGAACCAAATTAAGAAGCCCAGCGCAATGAGCTGGGAAGGTCTTTATGAATGGTACGGTCATCTGGTAAGTGACAATTTCACATTTAATTACAATGGTGTATAATTTTTAACTCCCTCTCTATATATATTATGCCACTCTGGCTGAGAGAGTTTGTCCTAGGGGGAGGCTCTGCATACACCAGTTCAATCACAACCCTGTGATGTAGTCACAAACTACAGCCTTTACTGCTGGCACTGAGAAAATATATGTCTTACAGCAGGATTTTTCACCTGATGTCCCAGACCCATGGCTTTGATTATTTAACCTTCTTCAGGACAGTCCTTGGTTCTAGTGAGATAGGAAGAACTAAGTAGAGATCATTTATTCCCTTCTTTGTAATTAGGCATATTGGAAAATAAGAGAATTTTTCTTCATTGTCAAATACATTATCACTGGGACATAGTTTAAATTTTGTTTGAGGAGAGAGACCAGAGAGTGGTGCAGTAAAACAAACAATAGCTATTAGCTTTAAGCAGCGGAAATTGAATGGTCACATAGGATTCATGAGATTCCCAATGGGAAAGGAAATGAGGTTGATAAGACATTTTGTATCTTCTGCTCTAGATGATTCTCACTATAGTGAGGAATCTCAGAATGACATTTAGCTTATCTTCTAGAATATTTCTGGCATGTATTTTCAAACTGCCTTTTAACAAACAGCAATAATGCTAAAAAAGAGAAATGGGCAGAAATATTTGGCAAAAAGCATGACAGGCTTGCTATATCCATTCATCACACCACATTCTTAGGTTTTTGCCATCCTCAAAGCCATCCAAATCTTTTTTATTCTTCAAATAGAAATGTATGTCTCAGAATTCACAAAAGGTATATATCACAGTGGAAAAAAAAAAACCAAACAAACATGTTTTAATTGCCAGAAGGCATATACATTCACTAGAAAGAGAGAGAGAGAGAGAGAGAGAGAGAGAGAGAGAGAGAGAGACAAAGAGAGAGAGGAGCAGAAAACAACTAGCCAACCTCCAACAAAGCATGGTCACAGTAAAACATCTGTGCCACTTTCCCATCTTGTCAGGATTTTAGCCATGTATGCACATATACCAGCATGTTTTTCAAGCCACAAGGGTAAGGAATTGAATCACAGTGAGCCATGTGGGACCCAGTTCCCTTAACCACTAAGCTAGGGGCCAGACCCAGGAAACCATTTTAAACATTGAACATGCATTTCTGTTTTAAACTATAAGATCTTTCAATAGGATACAATTCAATCCCTGTTTTAATGCAACTGAAAATATTATTTTAAGAAAAAGTCCAGAATAATATTTCAATGAAGAAACACTGAGCACATTAAAAGTCAAGAAGACTATAAATATATTCAATATTAACAGAATTACTTCACATTGCATAGGAACTGCTGAACTTAAAAGACATTACAAATTAGAAAATAAAAAAGTAATATAAAATGTAAGGAATGAGAAAGAAAGCTTCATTTTGTGTAGATTGTATGATTTTAAAGATTTTCTTTTACGACATAATCATCCTTCAACAGGTCCAAGACTTGTACTATCTGTTCTAGGGGGTATTAATAGTTTGTACAACAAAATGGTCATGTAGTGAACTGGCTTTGCGTCCTGGTGGTTAAGGTGCCAAATTCACATGGCTAACTACATGATTTGAATCCCAGCCCTAGCGGCTTGAAAAATATGACAGGCATGTGTGCATGTGTGTCCCAAATCCTGACAGGATGGAGAAACAGAAGAGAAGGGGTTAAGGCATGATCATACCTCATTGGGGGGAACTTTCTCCCCTCCCTGTCTCTGTCTCCCTCTGATGAGTAATGTATCCTTCAGCAAAATTAAGAGAAGAAACAGGGTCAATTAGTGGGAGTGGCTGGTTAGAAATGGTCTTGGAAAGCTAAAGAGTTCACACAATTCCTTTTGCTCAATTTCTCCATCCTTTTCGGATTTGGGGCATGCATACATACAGACCCGGTGTGTTTTTCCAGCCCCCAGGGCTGGGGTTCAAACTACAGTCAGCCCATATGGGATCCAGCTCCCTTAATGACTATTCTATGAAGCCTGTTCAGATGCTGTCTTTCAAAATGAACTAAAGAAACTAACTTTTCTACATAGGTGGTATAAAAGGTAAAAACATAAATGGAGAGATCGTTCTAAAATTATATAAAGAAAATAAATACCTTAAAAACTTAATAACAAATGTCCAGGATACATTTTTACTGCTCAGACAGTAGATCTAAAGTATAAAGCTTTTACCAAGGTAGGGACTTTGTTTTTTGAATTCTTGGGGTATCACAGGGATTTCTTGATAAGAAAAAACAGGAAACACTTTTCTCAAGGGCTGCCAGTAGGTGAATTGTGTAGTAGGTGAATTGCTTTATCTCTAGTTCTATCTTTGAGCACAGAGCATGTAAAATGAGGGAGTTTTGTCAAGGGCAAATATATGAAGATATCTTTATCAGCAGTGAGACTAGGTTACCCAGTATGGGATTGAGAACAACAAAGTCACAATTTTTTTTTTTTTTTTTTTTTTTTTTTTTAGAGAGGTTTTCACTATAGGGCGTGTGCGCTCGCCAGACAGACAGAGAGAGACAGAGAGACAGAAAGCGAGAAATCACCCCCCAGGGGGGATGGTCACGCCGCAATCCCTTCTCCTCCATTCTCCTCTCGGGATCTTGGGCACGCACGCACACGTGCCCGGCGTGAGTTTTAAGCCACCGGGTCCGGGACGCGAACCGCGGTCGACTACGTGGGAGTCCAGCGACATAGCCATTACGCTAACTGCTGGTTCCCTAAAGTCACAATTTTTTTACACTACTCAGATTCATCAACTTCTAATCTTACCTTCTAACAATCTAAACAAAGAATCACTCTTTTATCATTGTCCTTTTAATTTCACTTTTTAAAAAATAATTGTTGAATATTGTATTTATCATCCTTATTATTTTGTAAATTGCTATAGGGCACACATGCTCATCAGAGAGAGACAGAGAAAGAGAGAGAAAATGAGAAGGAAGCTGCAAGCTGCCAGGTCTAGGACTCAAACCTCAATCAGCCCTGTGGGAGTACAACACCTTAACCACTACACCATCTTCTGGCCCCTTAATTTTTTTAGACTTGCTTTTCCCTGAGTCCATAGCTTTTCTTATTTATTTTACTTAAAAGGTCTCTCTTATTTCAGTAAATAAATTATAATCTTTGCAATAAAATTTTCCCCCTTCTTACTGTCATCACCATTCTTTTAAAGACTGGAAATGAGAAATTACCATTTTTATTATTGGCCTCAATTAGGTATTTTACCACTGACATTCATGCTGTGAATGTCTTCAGTTCCTGCTTTACTGTTTCAGGTTTTGCATCCTTAACACAGAGGGAAAGCATCATATACATCTTTTTTGGTAAATACGAACAATTAAAAGTAATTTTCTTCCTATTTGAGAGAAATCAGTAATTGGGGCAAATGGCTAACACTGAAACACAATCAACACAGGAGAGGACTTTTTAAGACATCAGTATTTTCAATGACATTTGAATATAAATAAAACAATATTGTAATAAAAATGGAAAGCCATAAAGGAAATCATTCTTGGCTGTTAATCCCCCACACATATACATAATACCTTCAAAATATGATATTTTGGAAATAAACCAATTTCAAGAGAGAAATAATAGAAAATGTGATGAGAGTTGAATATATATTTTAAATTAGATAAGGAAATAGAGACTTTCTTTGATAATACAGTTGAAATCAAAAGAAATGAATTACAAATGACATAAAAACGTGAGTTCAAATCATTTTAAAATAGAAGGCACAGATAAAAAAGTAAGATACCAGGGTGATTGTGAAAAACTAAAAGTGAGAAGTAAAAATAAACAAACAAAAAACTTTCTTGTTCTAAAAAATGACTTAGATCTCCATACTCCAAAAGCTTCTTCCTTCCAGAGTATGCTTTTCTGTAGCCAACAGCTAAATACCACCTATGTAATTTATAGTAGAAGCTCATTTTGCTCACAATTTTTGAGGTCCAAAGTCAAAGGGTCACATCTGGTGAGGGCTTTCTTGTTAGTGGGGAATCTGCAGAGTCCTGAGGTGATGCAGGGCAAGACAGAACAAGAGCAGAACCAAATCTCAACCAAGAAACTTAGCCAAGGGAGGACTCATTCAAATCATAGCACAATTATTCTACTTGCATGTTCACTTATATACCAGTGCATGCATTCATGTTATTTGATTTAATCAACATTTACTAAGAAATAATGGTTAAAAGCATCAGACATAAAAGTTTTTATAAGTACAGTTTTTTGTCTTCGAGATGTTCATGATGTTGTGAGGGTACCACACAATTACATATGTGAAAGTGTGCAGCTCAGAAGCTGGTACCTAGCATAATAAATGTTAATTTCTTTACAACATCCCATATGATCTCTCATTTATACTGAGGATGTGATAATGTGGACTTCTATGAAAACTAGTCTATGGTTATGAGAATAAGTCTTTATGTGATACAGATTTATCTACAATAGCTTGATAACATTATCATACATTATTTTACAGTAAATAATTTTACTCAATTTTTTCTCTTTAAAATACTGCTTTCCGGGACAGCAGCTGGCATAATGGCTATGTCGCTGGACCCCAATGTAGTCGATCACGGTTCGAGTCCCAGACCTGGTGGCTTAAACTATTGCCAGGCTCATGTGCGTGTGTGCCCAAGATCCTGAGAGGAAAATGGAGAAGAAGGGATTGCAGCGTGGCCATCCCCCTGGGGTTGGGGTGGGGCGTGATTTCTCACTTCCTGTCTCTCTCTGCCTTTCTGGTGAGCGCACACACCGTATAACAAAAATCTTTCCAAAAAAAAAAAAAGAGAGAAAGTACTGCTTTTTAGCCTTTTGACTAAGATTGAGTACCTTATCTGTTTAAAATCAATTTAAATTGAAAAAATAAGTTTCTCTTATTTTTTATTAAAGATATCTGTCCCAGTAATTATCATATTTAAAAATACATTTCAAATTATTTAAGTTATATAAAAGTTAGAGTTGAATGAATAGTAGCTCAGGCATGTGCATGTAGATAGATTGATAGACGCATGCTGCTGTTTCCTCTTTCTGAAATTATTTGATTCCTATGCAGTTATTTTTTTCAAAAATTGAAACATTTCAAGAATAGGAATCATGACATTTTTCCCTTAGTAAGGTTCCCAGTGCTTAGTAATTAATGTAGGCAGGTCTCAATTATTAAATGGTGGCGGCCTGACTTGATAATACGCCTGTACTCCCAACGAGTGGTAATCTCTATTGTGCAGAGGACAATTCATTTAGAAGTAAACATTTTCATATGCCATTATCAATATCCTTCAAGAGTGAATTCTTCTCTGAGAATTTTCAGTTAAATCTTTGTGTTTAGTCAGCATTTTAGAAATTTGCCCAAATAGCTAACAATGAAGAAACAAATAACTAACTTCCACAAAGGCAATATCTGCTACCTGTTTGTATTATAAAATTTGTATTGTATAAACTTTTAAATACACATTTGAAGATTTCTATACAATATATTAAAAAAAAGTAAATATTTACAGAAATCTTCAAAACTGTTCACCTATTTTGTCAGATATTTTACTTCTGAAAAGTTATTTCATTTCAATTGTTTTTAAGCTCACAGATAAAATTTTTCCCTGCGATCACATACATGTTTCTTAGTGAAGTGGCAGTTAACTTGGATTGAGCCAAAATTGTGAACAATGTAATATAAATGTGCAGTACCACATATTTTAAGTAGTGTAATCAAAGAAATGTTGGAATTTCCCAGAATATGATGACAGCTGTCATTGAAACTAACATGTATCAGTAATGTCATTCCTGAGAACAGGACAAGATGATTAAGGCAGAAGGAAAGGGTGAGAGGAGGGCATCAATAGGTTCAGAAATAGAACTTCTTAGCTGATCTTGAACACTAAATCTACAATACATGAATAAATTTTAATAATTACATTTTTGTTAAATAGATCAGCCATGATTACAATAACTTGGAATTAGTTACATACTAATAGTCACTGAGGAATGAGATAGAAATGAATGGTTGAATTTTCAAGTGCAGAGAACATTACCATATCATTAATCTGTCAAAATAAAATTTCAACAGATTACTTATCAAAGAGCAAACCAAAGTGCTGAGTTTCAAGTTTATGTTTTTCAAGGTAACATTCATGGGTTTCAAAACTGGCTCTTCTACACAGAATTGTGATCTTTGAGGGAACCAGCAGTTAGCGTAAAGGCTATGTCGCTGGACTCCCACGTAGTCAACCGCGGTTCGCGTCTCGGACCCGGTGGCTTACAACTCACGCCGGGCGCGTGTGCGTGCGTGCCCAAGATCCCGAGAGGAGAATGGAGGAGAAGGGATTGCGGCGTGACCATCCCCCCTGGGGGGTGATTTCTCGCTTTCTGTCTCTATGTCTCTCTCTGTCTGTCTGGCGAGCGCACGCGCCCTATAGCGAAAAACCTCTCCAAAAAAAAAAAAAAAAAAAAAGAATTGTGATCTTTGAAATATCATTTATTGGGTTGTTGGAAAAGTCGTGATGAATTTTGGCATAGAAAAACAGAATACATTATGACTTTCCTGACAACATAATACTTCCTTTAACTTCATTTTTTATAGTAGAATGGAAATGCTAATAGAATCTACCCCAAAGGGTTATGAAGATTGAAAATTAACATTTTAAGATTTTTCATTCTGTGCTGGGCACATAGGGTCTATACAAAATTTTGTTACAGGAAAAAAATGTCTGTAAGTAAAAAGATATGTAGATATCTGCCAGAACTGAACCCATTCTAAGAAGATTCCACATGAAATCTAAAATGAACCCCAGTGTACTAACTCATACTAATTTCATAAAGTGGAGATGGTTGGAGGTGGATGGTAGCATAGTGGTAAAATGTGATAATGCTCTCTAGAAAACCAAAGAGAGAGAGAAATTAACAGATTCATCTATTTCACAGATATCGGGAATTATCAGGGGAATTTAAAATAACTATAAATAACAAGCTAAGGACTTTAGCAAAAAAAATCAGACAACATGTAAGAATATATAAACAGAGAGATGAAAACTTTAAGAAACAATCAATAGAAAATGCTAAAAATAAATATAAAAATTACCATAACAGAAATGAAGAATGCCTTTGATGAGTCCATTGGTACATTGGACATGGCCAGGGTGGGGGACAGGGGAGTCAATCAATGAACCTGAAAATCATGTCAGTAGAAACTCCCCAAACTCACATGTGAAAAGAAAAAAGAATAATTAGAATTATTTTTTTAAAAGGAGAGACTAGGGACCAGCAGTTGGAGTAATGGCTATGTCACTAGACTCCCATGTGGTTGACCACGGTTCCAATTCCAGACCCCATGGCTTAAACTCACACCAGATGCATGTGCATGTATGCCCAAGATCCCAAGAGGAAAATGGAGGAGAAAGGATTGCGGCATGGCCATCCCCCCTGGGGGGTGATTTCTCACTTTCTGTCTCTCTGTCTCTCTCTGTCTTTCTGGTGAGTGCACACTCCCTATAGCAAAAACCACTCCAAGAAAAAAAAAAAAAAAAGGGAGAGGATGATTAGGATTTCAACAGTTATTTTGAGGGGACATAAATCAACTCATAACACTCAGTTATAAATTACTTGTATTACACATGAACTTACAATTGATCCAGATTAATTGTATACTGCAAATTTTAAGTAAAAAAAATCATAAAAATGTTTTGAAGTATAACTGAATGGCTAAGAGATGGGAGAGAGATTTCAATCATACAAGATATTCATTTAAAAATAGAGAAGACAGAAAGGGTAAGAAAAAGTGAAAAATAAGAGCAACAGAAAATTATTACAAATGTAGTAGATATGCCTTAGTCCTTTTTGTGGTACAACTACAGAATAGAACTGACTGAAAAATTTATAATGAATAGTAATTTATTAGCTTATGGTTCTGGAGGCTGAGAAGTCCAAGCCTGAGGGACTAGCATCAGAATTCCTTATTGTGTCATCACATGGTGAAAGGGCAAAGAGAACAAGAGAGAGCACAAGAAGGGTCCAAATTTATCTTTCCATTAGCAAGTTATTTCAGAACTAATAAAACCATGCCTATAATAACATTATTAGTCCATTTAAAAGATGATACCCCCATGATCCAAACATCCCATTAGGTCCCAGTTCCCAATACCTTGGACATCAAGTTTCTATCACATGAGCTTTGGGAGGGACACACTCAAATCATAGCAATGCATTAAACCAACTAAATCAATGGTTTCTTTACATGTGAATTATTTAAATACATTGATTAAAAGGGACTATCATGGGGCCAACAGATGGCATGGCAGTTACATCACTGGATTCCCACATGATCAACTGTGGTTCGAGTACCAGAACTGGTGGCTTGAAACTCACACCAGGAATGATCTGAATAGTCTATATTGGTTAAAGAAATTAAACAATTAATAACCTTTAAAAAAGAATGCATCAGGTCCATTTCAAGCATTTAAGAAAGAAATGATAATAATTCTCCAAAATCTATTCCAATAAATTCAAGTAGAGCATTTCCTTACACATTCAATATTATTAACATTGACTTAATATTAAAAATTGTAAAGAGATATTTTAAGATATTACAAATAAGGAAAACGATAGACAAGTATATCTCGTGAGTATAGCTAAAAAGTTTTAACACAATATCAGCAAATTGTATCAAACAATGCAAAAAAAGTATAATACATCATGACCAAAGGAGATTTATTCCAGGTATGCAAGGCTGGTTCAACTTTCAAAAATGAAATAATGTGATTCACCATATCAATAAGCTAAAGAAGAAAAATTATATAATCCTATCAACTGATCTAGAAAAAAAAATCTGACAAAGTCAAACATCCATTCATAATGAAAAATCTCAGCAAACCAGGAAGAAGGGATAAATTCCTCAAATTGATAGAGAGCAATATATATATATATATACACACATATATATATATATATATGTGTGTATATATATACATATGTATATATATATTAACACACACACACACACACACACACACACACGGAGCTAACAATACTTCATGATGAGAAACTGGATACTTTCCTCCTAAGATTAGGAACAAGACAAGGATGTCCCCTCTGTCTCTCCTATAATATTCTACATTGTACTAGAAGTCCCAGCTAGTGTGATAGAAGAGGAAAAGGAAATAACTAGTGTTCAGATTGAGAAAGAAGACATAAAACTGTCTTTAATCACAGATAACATGATTGTATATGTAAGAAATCTCAAACAATTAACAAAACTATACTCTTCGAACTAATTAGAGATTATAGTGAGATTTAAGGCTGCAAGGTTTATATACAAATGTAAATTCGCTTCCTCTAGATAAACAATAGACAATTGAATTTTGTTATAAATTTTAAAATGACAGTATCATTTACATCTTCCAAAAATGAAATACCTAGACATAAACTGAACAAAGCCTGTACAACATCTATATGTGGAAAACTGTAAAATGTCAGAGATCAAAGAAGACCTAAATAATTGGATGGATATTTTATGTTCATGGTTCGAAAGAATAAATACTGTAAAATGACAGTTCTTCCCAATCTGACCTATAGATTCAAGCACTCTCTATAAAAATCCCAGCAACTCTTTGGTAGATTTTGACAAACACTTTTGTTTATATGGAAAGCTAAAAGATCTAGAATAGTTGATACAGCCCTGCAGAAGAACAAAGCTGGAAACCTGCATAGCCTATTTCAGTTTACTATACAGCCAGCAGTAAGCTAGACAGCGTGGTTCTCAGGAAAGGCTAAACGTGGGGATCAATGGAACAGAATATGGAACCAGACATCGACTCCCACAAATACAGTTCATTCATCTTTGATAAAGCAGCAGAGACAACTCAATGCAGAAAAGATAGCTTTTTAAACAACTGATGCTGGGATAATTGGACATCTCTATGCAAAAAGTAATCTTAAACATAAGCTTTATATCTTTCACAAAAATGAACTCACATTGGAACATAAACCTAAATGAAAACTGTATGTTGTGCAAACTTAGGAGACTTTTTTTATTTTTATTTATTTATTTTTTTTTAGAGAGGTTTTTCTCTGTAGGGCGCGTGCACTCACCAGAAAGACAGAGCGAGACAGAGATACAGAAAGTGAGAAATCATCTTCCCAGGTGGGATGGCCATGTTGCAATCTCTTCTCCTCCATTCTCCTCTCGGGATCTTAGACACGCATGCACACGCGCCCAGTGTGAGTTTAAGCCACCGGGTCCAGGACTCGAACCACGGCTGACTACATGGGAGTCCGGTGACATAGCCATTATGCTAACTGCTGGTCCCACTTAGTAACCTTTCTAAAAGACAACATAGCAAAAGAAAATCTAGGTGACTTTGGGGTTGGACAATATTTTTAAGATACAATATCAAAAACACAATCCATGAAAAAGAAAAGTCTTTTAATATTTAAAACTCTGTTCTGACAAAGACACATTTAAGGGACCAGCAGTTAGCGTAATGGCTATGTCGCTGGACTCCCATGTAGTCGACCGCGGTTCGAGTCCCGGACCCGGCGGCTTAAACTCACGCTGGGCGCGTGTGCGTGCGTGCCCAAGATCCTGAGAGGAGAATGAAGGAGAAGGGATTGCGGCGTGGCCATCCCCCCTGGGGGGTGATTTTCTGCTTTCTATCTCTCTGTCTCTCTCTGTCTGTCTGGCGAGCGCACGCGCCCTATAGCAAAAACCTCTCCAAAAAAAAAAGAAACAAAACAAAACAAAACAAAACAACAAAGACACATTTAAGAGAATGAAAAGACAAGTCACAGGTTAAAAAATATACATATTTCATAAATTTGAAAAAGAGTTCATATCTCAAAAGTTTAAAAAAATCTCTCAAAATTTAACAACAACCTAATTATCAAATAGGCAAATTAATTAAATCAGCATCTCTGGCAGTATGTCTGTGATTGTAGTGGTTTTAAAAGGCTTTCCAGGTGATTCCAGTGTGGTGTTGGGACTCAAACTCTCTCTTCTTTTTTTGGAGGTTTTTGCTATAGGGTGCGTGCGCTCGCGAGAAAGACAGAGAGAGACAGAGAGATAGAAAGTGAGAAATCACCCCACCCCCCAGGGGGAATGGCGACGCCACAATCTCTTCTCCTCCATTTTCCTCTCGGGATCTTGGGCACGCATGCACACGCACCTGGCGTGAGTTTAAGCCACTGGGTCTGGAACTCGAACTGCGGTCGGCAACATGGGAGTTCAGTGACATAGCCATTACGCTAACTGCTGGTCCCCAGGGACTCAAACTCTTGTACCAAACCTGCTTCTAGGGAAAGTAATCTCACTGAGCACATTTGTTACAGCTGGTGTATCACCTTCCAGATTTGTCACCTGAGGTTACCAGGGCTCTTAGGAATCAGGAAAGATCCATACAACTGGAGGTTTATCCTCAAGACACTGGCTTCCACAGATTGTGAACATACTGTACTGGAGTCAGCCCCAGTTTCCATATAAAATCAAGCCTAGCCAACATCTTAATTTTGACCATATGAGACCATAGAAAACTCAGCAGAAACCCCCAGATTTCCAATCTACAGAAATATGAGCTAATGGGGCCCTGAGCTACTAAATAACATTTCTTTGTCTTTCTTTTTCTGAAGTGGTGGCCTACAACATTCCATTTACCTCTACTGTTTCTATACCACTTTCAAGAAAATATGGCAGTTTCTAATAACTTACTCTGCTTCTTAAATTGATCTCTTTCTCTCTTTCCCTCTCTCAGTTCCCCATTCTATGTCGAGCAGCCAGGATAGCTAACTGGCAATCTTAGTCAGTTTGTGCTGCTATAACAGAATACCTGAGATGGCGTAATTCATAAAGAACAGAAATTGATTTCTCACAGTTTAGAAGGCCAGATGGCCCAAGAACAAGGTGCTGGCATCTGCTGAGAGCCTTCTTGCTACAACCTTACATGGCAGAAAGTGGAAGGGCAAGTCAGATTAATTCTTTGTATCAAGCGTTGTAAAGTGCACCTGATCCCAATTTGGAGAGGGGAAGCCTCATGGCCTCATTGCCTCTTTTTTTTTTTTTTTTTTTGGAGAGGTTTTTCGCTATAGGGCGCGTGCGCTCGCCAGACAGAGAGAGACATAGAGACAGAAAGCGAGAAATCACCCCCCAGGGGGGATGGTCACGCCGCAATCCCTTCTCCTCCATTCTCCTCTCGGGATCTTGGGCCCGCACGCACACGCGCCCGGCGTGAGTTGTAAGCCACCGGGTCCGAGACGCGAACCGCGGTCGACTACGTGGGAGTCCAGCGACATAGCCATTACACTAACTGCTGGTTCCCGCCTCATTGCCTCTTAAAGGCTCTAATTCTTTCTTTTTTTTTTTTTGTTAATTATTATTATTTTTTATTTGTATAGGGCATGTGAAAAGAGACAAAGACAGAAAGAGTGGTAGAGAGAGACGGCAATTCCCAGTGGGTTGTGGTCACATTGCAATCCTTTCTCCTCTATTTCTCCCTCCTGTCAGGATCTGGGGCACACTTAAACATGCACCCAGTATGTTTATTAAGCTGGGTCTGGAATACAAACTTCACAGTCGGTCATCTGAGATCCAGCTCTCTTAACCACTAGACCTCTTAGTAACCATTGGCAACATTTGAATTTTGCAGGGTACAGAGTCAAATCATACTACTGACTTTGTATGACCTTCCTCTTTTCTCTTTACTTTAGAGCCAGGGCTGTGTGATTTTTGTAATACAGTTCTCTAACACTTGTTTCATATTCTTTGTTAGTGAGAAAAGGGATATAAAGAAGTTTGCTATCTGACAAAACCATCCATGGTACAATCCAATCTTGTGTGGGTTTTGAATTGGATAATCTCACCCTGGTAATATTTTGCCCTCAAAAACATTTTACTGAGCACTAGATGAAATCTGTTGTTTTGTCTGCTTTTTTCTGTTTCATCTTTAATCAGGTGCCTTAACATTTTAATTCTAGAAATTTCTAGGGTATAATAAATATCTATAGCCTCATTTCAGTGTAATTATATAACTTTGAAACTAAAGTAACAATGCTTTCTTGTTTTCTTGTTCTTTCTTTTTCTTGTCCACTGGTCTCCTTGGATCTCCCATTTTAAATCTCACCACATTTTCTGCAACCTCTTTGAAGAGTCATCCCAATTTGTATGGGGGAGTGCTTCAACTGCTATTACTCTGAATTCTCCTTTCATGTCTGTAAGAAGCTATCTAAGAATATTTTCTTAGATCCTGGCATACCCTTCGAGATTATTTCAGATTTGGACTTTCTTCTCTTGTATTTTTCTGGCTCCCCCTTATTTTTACCGATTTAATAGCAACTAAACTCCCCTGCCCTCCCACAGATACCTTGTTTTCTTCCAAGCTTAGCCTTAAAGACATAAAATTTATCTTCATATCTATGAAGTTTTTCTCCTAATCTATGACCCTTTCTTCCAAGGAAGCCTCCCGCTTTACCCTGAGTTTAATAGCTGTCTTCCTTCATTTGTTTTTCATCCTTCTACCACTCCTGGTATGAAAATAAAGCTGATTTATTCTTTCCCCCTTTTTGTAATACCTTCTATTTTTTAAATTTTGTGTGCAAACTTTATTTCTCAGACAGTGTTAAGAGTAAGATTTTTGAATTGCCTTTTTAGTCTTTGTGTCTACAATAATTTAACTGAGTTGATTTTTTTCTCCAAGTAGAGAAGATAGTGTGTGTGTGTATATATATATATACACACACACATATATATATATATATATACACACACACATATATATATATATATTTTTTTTTTTAAAGTGATTTTTGCTATAGGGCACATGCACTTGCTGGAGAGACAGAGAGAGAGAAAGCAAGAAATCAGCCCCTGTGGGGATGGCCATGTGGCAATCTCTTCTCCATTTTCCTCTGGGGATTTTGGGTACACACGTACACATGCCTGGTGTGAGTTTCAAGTTACCAGGTCCAGGACTTAAACCACGATCAGCCATGTTGGAGTTCAGTGACATAACCATTATGCAATCTGCTAGATACAGAGAATATTGTATATTCTATTTTTTTTTCTTTTTTTGGAGAGATTTTTGCTATAGGGCGCGTGCGTTCACCAGACAGAGAGAGAAAGAGAGACAGAAAGCGAGAAATCACCCCCTGGGGGGATGGCCACGCCGCAATCCCTTCTCCTCCATTCTCCTCTCGGGATCTTGGGCACACGCGCACACGCGCCCAGGGTGAGTTTTAAGCCACTGGGTCTGGGACACGAACCGCGGTCTACTATGTGGGAGTCCAGTGACATAGCCATTACGCTAACTGCTGGCCCCGTATATTCTATTCTTGATGTAGGCTCTGTTTACTTCTTATTGATTTATAAAGTCTACTCTCTCATGAGTGAATCAAGTAAAACACATAGTTGGAGCATATATGATTTAAACATACTGAGTCAGGCTGGGATGTGTAGGGAAAGCAATCTCTATAAGCTTAGAAAAGTCACCTAGGTTGATAATGTAGCTATTTCTCAGGTTTTTCCTTTGGAATTGAATATAGTTTAGACAACATACAAATAATATAAATGGAGGGAGCCAATATATATTAGGTTGTCAGGAAAGTCATGACTTATTTTTCTATGTCTTTCTATGCAAAAATGTGCCATGACTTTTCCAATGACCCAATAAATGTTCAGATTATTTATTTTTAGAAGAAACAGATCTCAGTTGCTAGTCAGAAAGACCAGACCAAATATCAGGCTGAAATTTTCAGGGGAAAAAAAAAAAAAGATGATTTGTGTTTTGCTTACTAATTTCTAAGGGGTCTGTAAGAAAAACACCTTTTCTTTAATTTACTTTTTGCCACATACCATCTCAGTGAATAACTGGGTCAACATAGGTTAAGGGAAAGCTTCAGAAGCCTCTTCTTTACAGCTTGCATCTTCTAAATTTGAGCTTTTGCTGATTCAGATTGATCTGCTTTTGTAAAGCTACCAGGCCTGCTAGAGCTGAATTTTTTGTTGTTGAACCCTTGAAATCCCTGGGAATTTGCAAAGGTCCAGCATGCTTGCATAAAGCTAGCTAGTTCATTCAAACAGACTACTAGCCAATACACCAAGTCAATGTTTTATCATTGAAAAAAATTCCAGAACATCTGGGACTTAACATCATGTTTCTAAGACAGAGTAGTTAGTGCTAAATTATAATAGTCTAAGCCAGAGGTTTTCCCATAAAAATAACATAGATGACTTAGCACTTAAAATCTTCTTGGGTATAGATTAGTAGTCAAGGTAAAAAGACCATCTACATGGAACAACCTAATCTGTATAAAATACCAAATTTCAGCTAGAACTTTATTGTTGTTGTGTTCCCCAAATTCTATTGTTTTATCAAATCTCAGTTTTCTAGCCAATGTACCAAATACATTTATTTTCCTATAATAAAATTACCTCTATATCCCCTACCCCTGTATCTTACAGGGAACAGCTTAACCCTTTAGAATGTAAACATAAAGAAGTAAAAGCAGAATTCATCCTCTCTCATTTCTGGTGTCTTCTAAGAGGAAAATGCAGAAGCATCTAAGGGAAACATGCCCATGTCCTTGTCCAAACCTACGTCTTCCCCAAGGAAGAACGAGGAGTGAAGACGGCCACACAGGTTACTATACTGGAGCTCCCTCCACAAGGAATGACACACTAGGAGCAGGAGAGAAGTGTTCACTCTCAGCAGCCCTCTCCCAAGAAGATACCTAACACACCAAGAACAACTTGGAAGTTTCCTGGGAATTCTGCTTCAAATAGTTACTAATTTAAGTCCCAGGTTAAATAATTTTCTACTGAAAAGTATTAACCAAAGAGGAAAAATAAATTGATAAATAACTTTGAGACCAGATATCAAGGAAAACCTGTTTCTCTGAAAACTACAGGCCTGCTTTGGTACTAAGCTGAAACATGCTACTGTAAGGATCAGAGAGCTCAGTTCGGACCTGGCTGTATCTGTAGGTGGGTCCAACAAGAAGTAATGTGGTTCCTGGGCTAGGGTTTATAGGTGAGGGAATAGCAACATGGAATCTCTGGAAATAATGACTAATTTTGTTAACCTATGAGAGCTTTGTCCAGAAAAGGAGGATGGCTTTTACATTTAGCTGCCCTCCAATTCTCACTGATCCACCAAAGTCCGAGAGACCATTCTATGTGCATGCTGAGAAGCACACAGCTTTTCTGTATTCTATTTTAAATTGATCTCTTCTGGTCAATATAATTATTTATTGGGGAACAGCAGTTAGCGTAATGGCTATGTTGCTGGACTCTCATGTAGTTGAATGCGGTTCGAGTCTCAGAACCGGTGGCTTAAACTCATGCCAGGTGCGTGTGTGTGCGTGCCCAAATCCCGAGAGGAGAATGGAGGAGAAGGGATTGTGGTGTGGCCATCCCCTCTGGGAGAGTGATTTCTCACTTTCTGTCTCTCTGTCTCTCTCTGTTTTCTTGGCGAGCGCACGTGCCCTATAGCAAAAAACTTTCCAAAAAAAAAAAAAAAAAGAAAAACATTATCTATTTAATTTTATTTATTAACATTATTATTATTTTTTAATTTGAACAGAAAGAGAGAGGGAAAATGAGAAAGAAGTCACCATCTGGACTCGATTCATGATCAGCCACGTAGGAGTTCTGCACCTTAACCACCATGCCACCTGCTGGCCCTAAGATTTTATTTTTTAATCCATTTGAATAGGAAAAGAACAATGATGACTCATTTAAGAGAACTCAATAATCTGAGAAGGAAAGATTAGGTAAAACGTTTAGGCTACAGATTTCCACTGAAGTATATCTGATGGAAAAGCAAGTTTGAATACAAAGTATGGGCAAAGATATTCCAAGCAAATGTCAACAAAATGAAAGCAAAGGTGGCACTATTAATATAAGACAGAATTCAAGGACAGTATCATTTAACAGGACAAAGATTTTTATTATAGGATGATAAAAGGTGAAAGCTGAGAATAACCTAGAGTAATAAAAGTTTATGCACCAAACAATGGACCAGACAAATCTATAAACATCTAAGAACACAGAGAAAGCTG